>OU745319.1:12500-2412500 GCA_916618145.1 Emmelina monodactyla
CCTAACCTAACCTAACCTAACCTAACCTAACCTAACCTAACCTAACCTAACCTAACCTAACCTAACCTAACCTAACCTAACCTAACCTAACCTAACCTAACCTAACCTAACCTAACCTAACCTAACCTAACCTAACCTAACCTAACCTAACCTAACCTAACCTAACCTAACCTTTTTTTTTTTTTTTTTTTTTTTTTTTTTTTTTTTTTTTTTTTTTTTTTTTTTTTTTGTTGACGCGGGGAAATGCGTTACGCACCATACCCTTCACCGGGGGAGTGAAGGGCGTGTGTGGGACTCCCGGCGCCCTGAAAAGGGCGCTGCTCCTGGACGACTGGATTGCCGGCCAGGGGTATACCCACTAAAACCACCGCGGTGTTCTCACTACGACACCCTTGAAAGCGGACTCGTGGGTACGCTTGCGCAGTCCTCCACGAGCCGCGGGTGTATCCGCCGAAGCGGAACCTCCAGGGGGTAAGGCGGCAGATGTCGCCGCCCTACGCACTCCGTGGATCACGTGGCCAACCTGAACACTAGGAAGACCACGTACGTCGTGACCCCGTGCAGTCAGGTGGAGGAGCCCCCACTCCCACCACCCGAAGGGTCACCGCCTAGACGGCAGCGATTGTGGCTGCGTAAGCCCGACGTCGCCGCCCAAGCCGTCTCCGGCGGATTGGATCCGAGAGAGGATCATCCTCTCGTATCCGCTCCGCGGCCTCCTTTTGGAGCATCACTTGCTCGCAAAAGGCGACCATTGCGTCCCAAGATCTTTCGTCACCGACCATGGCCTTGACCACGGCCGGCAAGGAGAGATCTCCTCCCACAACGGCGGCAAGAGCCGCCCGCTCCGTCGCCCACGCCGGACAGACCCCCAGCGTGTGTTCGGCAGTGTCATCTCTGTGGCCGCAGTGATTGCACACCTCCAGGGGCTCCCTACGGGCTATGTGGCACAGATACCTGCCGAAGCTTCCGTGCCCCGACAGTATCTGCACCAGCCGGTAGGTCAGCGACCCGTGCCGCCTGTTCACCCAGGCTTTGAGCACTGGGCGGACAGCCGCCACGGTCCAGACGCCAGCGGTCGGCTCTTGCAGCCTCTCCCTCCATTTGCGCAGCAGCCGAGCCTGTGCTCGCCGCTTCCATCGAGGTCCGTCAATCGGATCCTCGCCATCGGACTCCCTCCTTCGGTGGTATGCCTCCGCCAGAACCTCGGCCTGCAGGTCCCAGGGGGGCATACCAGCGATAACACATGCAGCAGCGTGCGACACCGTGCGGTATCCTCGTACCGCCCTGACGGCCATGACCCGCTGCGCCTGGCACAGCTTAGCCTTATTCGGGCCGGTCAGGGCACCGACCCACACGGGTGCACCGTACAACGCCATGGACCTGACGACGCCTGCGTACAGACGCCGACAGGTCCGACTAGGACCTCCGATATTCGGTAGGAGTCTACCAAGGGCACTCGCGGCCTGCAAGAGCCTCGGGGCCAAACGAGAGAAGTGCTCCCGGAAACTCCACCGCGGGTCGAGGTGAATCCCAAGATATTTCATCTGGGGCTTCAGCCCGACCGTTTCCCCCCCCGATGTTAATGTTGGCACCTTCGGGAGGCCCCCCCCGAGGACCGTGAAAGTACAGGGCCTCGGTTTTGTTGAGGGCAACCCTTAGGCCCAACATTACTATGCGCCCAATGACTCGCTCGGTGCCAGCGACTGCACGAGCGGACGCCTCCTCATAGTTTTCCCCCCGGGCCGTGACCAGTGTGTCGTCCGCGTAACACACGACTCTCACGCCCGGAGGAAGCCCCCCCCGCAAGACCCAGTCGAATCCGACATTCCACAGGAGTGGTCCTAGGACAGACCCCTGCGGAACCCCGCACCCGACCGGTCTTCGATGGATCCTTCCGTCCCTCCCCTCATAAACGACCCATCGGTCCCTAAGGTAGGCACTTATTATGCGCCGAAGGTATAGTGGCACACGGTGGAATCGAAGTGCCTCCTCAATACACCCGAACGGCAGCGAGTTGAAGGCGTTCGCTATGTCCAAGGACACCGCCATCAACCCGCCACCTCTGCCAACGGCACCATCCGAGAGGGCTTTGACACGAAGGATCGCGTCAATTGTAGATCGGCCCTCCCGGAACCCGTACTGGCAGTCGGATAAATCCGGACCCACCTCACGCAAATGGTCGACGACACGGGACGCGATGATACGCTCGAAGAGCTTTCCCGTGTCGTCAAGCAAAACTATTGGGCGATAAGCAGAGGGAGACTCAGCAGGGCGCCCACTCTTCCTTAGAAGGACTAACCTTCCCTCCTTCCAGCAGGACGGGAACCGGCAAGACGTCAGGCACGAGTTCAGAAGCCCGGTAAGGTGGACCTCCAACTCGTCCAGCGCTGTCGCCAGCACCCGCCCTGGAACACCGTCCGGCCCTGGGGCAGTGTTTTTTGCCCGGAGCTTAGCTGCCGCGATGGCGATCTCGGTCTGCGTGACGGCAGGGACCTCTCCGACCTCGTCATTTTCCACAACTGGGTCCACTGCCATCATCGGGGGGACGTGAGCGGGCCCGTCAGGGAACAGCGCCGCCACAACGTCCTCCAGCAGCCGAGGCTGCATGGTCTCGGTGACCGGGGGTCCTCGCGCGCGCATTTTGTTACGCGCGGCGCGGTACGGACGACCCCACGGGTCACGATCGAGAGCCTCCAGCATCTCTTGTCGTTTGGCGGCTTTAGACCTGCTGATGGCCAGTTTGAGGAGTTTTTTGGCCTCCAGATACGCGTTGTGCAGCAGGTCCTCCACCTCCTCATTCCTCCTCCGCCGCCTCCTGTGTCTGGTGTACTCGCGACGAGCTGCAATGCAGCCCTGCCTCAGTTCGGCAATTTCGCGAGTCCACCAGTACACCTCCCTCTTCGGAGCTCCCCTCCTGGCCCGAGGCATTGACGCGTCGCAGATACGCGTCAGCGCATGTCGGAACCTTATGGCCCCGTCGTCAGCCTCCGCTGGCTCGAACGGCCGCATGGTCCAGGCTTGGACGATCGCGGCTTCGGCCAGCACCTCCACATCGAGGCGCGACAGGGACCACCTTGGAAAGGAAGCCCGATTCTCCTCCCTCCGACGGGAATAGTCGTCACTGGACGAGGCGGAGACCCCAAACCTGATGTATCGGTGGTCCGATAAGGTCTCCACGTCGTCCAGAACCCGCCAATTCAATACGCGGCGTGCGAGGGCGGGGCTAGTAAACGTTAGGTCTACTATTGAGCCACCCCACTGTCGCACGTACGTATTGACGGAGCCGCGGTTGAGAGGCACCAGGCCGCAAGATGCCGCCCACGTCTCCACCGCTTCTCCGCGATCATCGGTCGCCGGGGATCCCCACATCGTGCTGTGGGCATTAAAGTCCCCAAGCACGATGACATTGAGCGGAGATGCCCGCCGTACAGCCGCCCCGAGTCGGTCAAGGAACGACTCATATTCGGCGAGCGATCTGTTGGGGGAAAAGTATACCCCGACGACCAAGGTATCGTCATACACAATCGACACAAAACCGGGCTCCCGATCCCTGACGATGAAGGGCAAACAGCCCGAGCCCGAAGCCGCGATTATGGCCACGGTATCCCCGATGTCCCCCACCCAGTTTGGCTGAGAGGAGACGAAGTAGGGATCCGATACGACCGCCACATTAATTGACCACTGCAGCATGGTTTGGAGGAGCAGGTCCTGCGCACCAAGGCAGTGGTTCAAATTAACCTGCAGGAAGCGATGTTGAGTGGCCATTAAGAACCGGTCATCATCACCTCCGCAGGCGGCTCCCTAGGTTGGTTCGGTTCTGGGGCTCTTCCAGCCGAACTTTTGCCCTTCTTGGGCCGAACGCACTTGCGCCCGCCAGCCGAATGATTGGCCGGTCTCCCAGCGGCCCTGCATGTAGCGCAGCTTGCATCCCTGGTGCATGCCGCAGCCATGTGACCCTCCGCTCCGCAGCGGAAGCAGTTCCGGCTGCGGTCAATAGTGGACTTGCACTGGGCCCCTGTGTGACCGATCTCGAAGCATCGGTAACACTTCAGCGGTCGGGGACCCAGCGCACGTACCCGGGCGGCACTCCATCCGACTAGGAGTCGCCCTTTCTCCGCGAGTGGTTTCGCTGCCTCTACCGGGCACTGCACTATGGCACTACCCGCACCAAAGAGACCGGCGCGCACCGAACCCACTCTCACCTGCTCTATAGAGCAATTGCCTCCTGCCGCGATGGCGGCCGCGATGTCTGGCGCCGTCACCGAGTCGTCCAGCCCCGTAATGCTTAGGTCTATGCATTTCGTGGGCCGGGTGACCTTCACAGACTCCGGTAAAATCTCCCTTAGCTTCTGAGCTAAGGAGTCTGCTTTCCCGCCACTGTCCACTCCCGGGATTTCGAACACACGGCCCCCTGTGGCCGCGGCTCGGAACCTGAGTCCCTCACCGATTTGTAGGTGGGTTAGATCCAGGTCCTTCCTCGCATTTGTGAGCAGTTTCTCAAAAGTGAGGCCCTGCTCTTTGGCCTCAGGCATCAGTGTCAGGACCACTGCCGCTGACCTTGGTGCGCGAAGCTTGTTTTCCGCCGGTTTTGGCTTAGCCTGTTTAGGCTTTGCCTTGCCCTGTGGCCCAGTTGCATTGGCCCCATGCCTTGCTGGAGGTCTCCCGCCAGCTGGTCGGCTCGGGACAGTAGCCACATTTGAAGGGGCAGCGCCTTTCTTTTTCTTCTTGCGTTTTCGGTGCACGACCTCAGTCCACACCTCCGCTTCTTGCGGCTGACTAGCCGCCCTCGTAATGCCAGTGGAGGCCGGAACGGCCGGTTTTGGTGTCCGTTTGATCCCTACATTTGATGGAGCAGCCATCACCTGTGCCTGCCTAGAAGACTGGCTGGCGTCTGCTCGTAGCGGAGGACGAACTCTTTTAGGGGGAAGCAGGCGGTCGTCTAGGCCCGCCAGCTTGGCATCGACCATGTTGCCCATTTCCCTAAGAAGAGTCGCCCTCTGGTCCTCCCATGACATGTCGCCGGTTGGTTTTGGCGGTTCTGGCACGTTTCGGCGCGAATTCTCCGTGCGGATACGATCCATCTCCTCGCGAAGCTGGGCCATTTCCGTTCGCACCGTCTCTAGGCGAGTCTGCAGGTCCTCGTTCTCCATACGGAGCATTTGGACCTCCTCGTTGACAGTTCTGCCTGAGAGTGCTGTCAGGGTTTGCTCGATGTGCTTGGCGGCAGCTTTGAGCGCCCCTCTGAAACCGCCCTTGATGTTTTTGGACTTAGTTTCCACGTCCCGAATCAGTTTGACGGTGCCCTTGATCTGCTTCTCGATGCAGTCGGCGGGCACGGTCGCGAGAAGTCTGGTCGCCTCAATGACTTCCGCCTCTGCCTCCAGTTCAGAAGCCTCTTGCTGGGCTTTGATGTAGTCCGCCTTGGCCTTGGCAAGGCCGACATAGTGCCCCGTTGTAGGCGGTCTCCCTCGGCCACGTTTGGCTACGTTTTTGGCCTTGGGGTTCGCCCTGACGGAACTGGTGTCACTCCCACTAGAGAAGTCGGGATCCGACTCCTTAGCCGTCCTCGCTCTCTTCGTTGTGCGCAGTTTGCGCCCCAACGCCGGCGTTGGCACTTCAAAGTGCTCTGTGTCCATTCGTGAGCCCTCGGAGTCTGAACCTCCAACCGAAACAATTGTCTCATCAGAGACCACCTCCCTCGTGTTTCGTTTGGTCCTTTGCGGTTTGGGCTTCATACCCCTCGCAAACCTAAGGCTCCCTTCGCTGCTACCAGCAGCGGCGTCGTCATCGTTATGTCCGCTTGAAGCGGCACTCGTCACAATTTTGCCACTTTTAGTGGCCCTCTTCACCTTCGCGCTTGAAAGCGCCCCTTTCGCGCTCGAATGCGCCATTTTTGCCTCAATGGAGGCCGCGCCCAAAGGCACGGAGCAGGTGTTTGCCCCCCCAGATACTGGTGGGCTGCCTGCCGAAGCCGAAGCAACGACAGGGAGGGATTCTCCCCCCGCGGTTAGGCGGTTGGTACCCTCCTGGGGTAGTTTGTTTTTTGGCACGCTACTCATGTTTCTCGTCGGTGGGGGGATCGCCCCCTGACGCCCTAATGACAGTGACCCACTGCCATTCAGACCCTCGCCGGGCGCCGAGCTTGGTCTTGGGATTTTTATTGTGGTTTACTCCACTCGGCCCGGACTAATGCCCCGACAGCCCCCGGTCCCCGAAGGGATAACGGTACACGAGGGTTTTTATAGTGGTTTGCCATCCACGCAGCCCGGGCAAAGCCCCGCCGGCCCCCGGTCCCCGAAGGGATTACGGTGTGCTAGGGTTTCTTTTTTATAGTGGTTCACCATCCACGCAGCCCGGGCAAATGCCCCGACGGCCCCCGGTCCTCAGAGTGAGGATTACGGTGTGCTAGGGTTTCTTTTTTATAGTGGTTCACCATCCACGCAGCCCGGGCAAATGCCCCGACGGCCCCCGGTCCCCGTAGGGATTACGGTGTGCTGGGGATTCTTTTTATAGTGGTTCACCATCCACGCGGCCCGGGCAAATGCCCCGACAGCCCCCGGTCCTCAGAGTGAGGATTACGGTATGCCCTCCCCGTCGGAACTCGCATGAATTACTCATTAAGGAGTAAGACAGCGAGCCCGACCCCCATTGTGGGATGCTTAGCTTCCCTCAGTAGCTGGATTGCTACGAGGTACTGAGCCCCCCCGCCACGACAAGGCGCAATCCCTTGGGGGGGAACCTAACCTAACCTAACCTAACCTAACCTAACCTAACCTAACCTAACCTAACCTAACCTAACCTAACCTAACCTAACCTAACCTAACCTAACCTAACCTTTTTTTTTTTTTTTTTTTTTTATAACGCGAAGAAAATCCATCATGGATACCACGGTCACCACGGGGGGCAGCAACCGGGTTATGTCAGACTCCTACTGACTAAAAACTCCGCGGCGTTCTACTGGGCGCTTGGTTACCGAGTTGAGGGAACTGTGTGAGTATTCTTCCCCAACCCGGCTGCGCTAGCCTTTCGGCTCCAGCATGGAGGGCATTGTGACCCTCTCCCGCAATCTGTGGCACGCGAAAAGTTCGCGCGCGCGCCTCCAGGAACCTCGTGCAATGGGCGATACGGACTCCCCTAAGTCCGCCGCCCTGAGGTTCAGGTTATGGGCGGAGGGAAACCTGCGTAGGCTCTCCTCCTACGGCCAGTTCTACGGCGGCGGAGCACTAGAGAGAGCGGATCACTCTCCCTGTCCCTCTCCGCCGCTTCCTTCGCGAGCATGACTGTCTCGCAGAAGTCACGAACCGCCTGCCATGACCCCTCGCTGCCAACCATGGTTCGTACCAATGTTGGGAGCGACAGGTCATCCCCCACAACCGCGCACAGCTCTCTGCGCTCGTGTCTCCACGCGGGGCATACTTCCAGCGTGTGCTGGGCCTTCTCGTCGGGGCAACCGTCGCAGTGGTGGCACCTGGCCGTGGGTTCCCTTCCGGCTATACGGCACAGATACCCCCCGAAACAACCATGTCCCGAGAGGATCTGCGACATCCGGAATGTCAGGAACCCGAATCGCCTAGCCAACCACTGTTTTAAGACAGGACGGATTGCCCCTATGGTCCTCAGTCCGGCGTTACAAGACGCCAGCCTGGACTCCCACGCTTCAGTAGCCCGTCGGCGCAGTTGAGCTCTGCACCCCTCCACCTCCCTTTGTGCAGGCGGGTGGCCCCGGTCGAGCACCCCCTTGCACCACAGATATAGCGACGCAAGGGCCCTTGCATCGAGGTCCCAGGGCAAAGAACCCGCCAGCACACAGGCCGCCTCACACGAGATCGTGCGATAACCCCGTATCACCCTGATTGCCATTACCCTCTGCGGTCTCCGCAGGTGGGTAATATTCCGGCTGTCAAGGGTGTCGGCCCACACAGGGGCTCCGTACAGGGCCATCGATCTAATGACCCCCATGTAGAGACGCCTTCCCGACGCCTCCGGACCACCAAGGTTTGGCATTAGCCGCCCAAGGGCAGCAGCCGCACCGAGCAGCCTCGGCGCCATCCGCTCGAAGTGAGCCCTGAAATTCCATCTGCTGTCGAGGACGAGTCCCAGGTACTTCATCGTCGACCCGACAGCGATGCGAACTCCTGCCACGACAATGTGGGCATCACGAGGCGGCGCGTTCCGAGGTCCGTGAAAGCACAGAGCCTCGGATTTGTCCAGGGCCACCTCCAGGCCCAGCAGTCGTATACGGCCCACCACATGCGCCACACCAGCTGTTGCGAGCATGGAAGCCCGACGGAAATTACCGGCACGTGCGGTCACTAGGGTGTCATCGGCATAGCACGTTAGCGCCACACCCGAGAGGTTGATACCCCTTAACACCCAGTCGTAGCCGATGTTCCACAGGAGCGGTCCGAGGACCGAACCCTGTGGAACACCGCACGACACATCCCGCTCCTGCCACTCGTTGCGGCCTGGGTAGACCACCCTTCGCTCGGACAAGTAGGCTCCGATAAGTCGGCACAGGGAGGTCGGCACTCCATGGAACCGGAGCGCCTCCCGCACGCAACTCCAGGGGAGGGAGTTAAATGCGTTGGCGATGTCTAAAGACACCGCCAACACGACCTCACCCCGGGCAACTGCTTCCTGCGCAATGAGCCTCACTTGTCGAATTGCGTCAATCGTCGACCTCCCTCTCCGGAACCCAAACTGGTTCTCCGCCAGATCCGGACCCACCCGTTCCAAGTGCTCGACGATACGGCCAGCCACAACTCTTTCAAAGAGTTTGGCAACCTCGTCGAGTAGTACGATCGGGCGGTATGCGGATGGGGATTCCGCCGGACGCCCCTCCTTCGGAATGAGGACCAGACGACCCGTCTTCCACTGCCGCGGTATCGCAGCTTGGGAAAGGCAGGCGTCGAATAACCTCCTCAGACGAGGTTCCAGGGCGTCCATCGCCAACACCCAGGCACGTCCAGGAATGCCATCGGGACCGGGGGCGGCGTTCTTGGCTTGGAGCCGTAGAACAGCTACGCTTAACTCTCCCGAAGTCACCGGTGGCACGTCATCGTCGTCATCCGTGTTAGCTGCTGCAGGTGCCATCACCGGACACACAAACTCGTCCCTCCGCGGAAACAGAGCCGCAACGACTCCCTCAACGAGTTGAGGCCGGAGACTCCGCGTCAACGGGGGCGCCCAGGGGCGAAGTTTATTCCTCACCAACCTGTACGGCCTGCCCCACGGATCGCGGTTAATGGTCTCCAGCAACTCCTCCCTGGCGCGAGTCTTAGCCCTGCCAATCGCCACCTGCAGCTGTTTCCTCGCATCCCGGAAAGAGGCATGCAGCTCAGCCTCCCGGTCTTCGTCCCGGGGCCGTCTCCGTCGACATCTTGTGTATTGGCGTCTGGCCGATATGCTCGCAGTGCGGAGTGAGGCGAGTTCCTCGGACCACCAATACACTTGACGTTTGGGAGGACGAGACCTGGATCGGGGCATTGACGCATCGCACACATGCGTCATTGCTTGCCGAAACCAGTTCGCCTCATCCTCAACCACCACGGGACCTGTCGGCGCGGGCAACCAGGACTGCACGAGTGCAGCCTCTTGCGTCAAATCCTTGTCGAGGCGGCGCAGTTGCCACCTCGGTCCGTCGTCTCTCAGGGCCCTAAGGTCGATTGGGGCGCTCGAAGGAGTGCAGACCTCGAACCGGATATACCGGTGATCCGAGAGCGTCTCCACGTCCTCCAGTACCCCCCAACCCTGAACACGGCGCGCCAATGCAGGGCTTGCGAACGAAACGTCCACTATGGATTCGCCCTGCGGCCGCACGCACGTGCTAACGGAGCCCCGATTCAGTACGGAGAGTCCGCTGTCCACCACCCATTCCTCTAGCACCTCACCATTAGAGTCGGTCTCCGGGGATCCCCACACCCTGGAGTGGGCGTTGAAGTCCCCAGCGACGAGGATGTGCCTAGGACGTCTCTGGCCTATGAGGGCCGCCACCTCAGCGAGAAAAGTCTCGAACTCGTGGCGGGGTCTGTTGGGAGAGAAGTAAACCCCAATGACCACCACATCGCCCAGCAAAGCCGCGACGTATCCCGGGCCCATCGAGACATGTTCAAAGAGCGGGGAGCCAACCGCGCCCTGTCTTACGAGGGCCACCAAGCCGCTACGGTCCCCTACCCAGTTTTCACCAGGGGGAACAAGATACGGCTCAGCAACCACAGCGACGTGTATGCCCCACTCCGCCAAGGACTGGACCAAGAGGTCCTGAGCCTCAGCGCAGTGGTTCAAGTTCGTCTGTAAGACTTTAAGGCCTTGGTCCATTAGTGGGTGTCCATGGTCTCCGGCACTCGAATAGGCTGCTCTTGCGCCCTTGGAGGGGCGGCAGCACGCCTTTTCGGTCGTCTGGACTGTGCAACGCATGTAGGGTTGCCCAGTCTGTGCCCTGCTGGTTTATTGGCAGCGGAACACACCACACAGTGTGGCGTGTCCGTGCATTGACCGGCTTTATGGCCAGCCTTCCCGCACCGGTAGCACAGGCTACCCCGGTCTTCCGCCTGGCATTGCTCCCGAACGTGTCCCAACTCCAGACACCGGAAGCAACGCATCGGCTTGGACGGCACTATGACTGCCCGAGCCGAGACCCACCCCACTAGAAGGCGACCTGCTGTTGCCACCTTCTTGGCTACATCGACCGGGCATTTGCACCATATGGTGCCTAGGCCCGAATGGTCTCGCCGTATTTCGCCCGTTGAAATGGCGGTCTGTTGACAGCCGGTCACACGGGCAATTGCCTCCGCAACTTCGGTAGCTGATACCGCGTCATCAAGTCCAGAGACGCGTATTTCCGCACATTTGGTGGGCCTGGACACTGTGACGTCCCCACCCAAAGCGAGCGTGAGCTTTGCAGCTAGGGCGTCCGCCTTGTCCGCTGAGGTCGCACCTGGGACCTCCAGAATACGGGCCCCAGTCGCAGCCGTTTTGAAGCGGACAAAGTCCACTCCAATTGCCGCCAAATCCACCTTTCGCTTGGCCTCAGCGATCACTGAGGAGTACGTGACTCCTCGATCAACGGCCTCGGGCTGCAGTTTAATAACCACAGCCTGCGAGCGTGGTGGACGAAGTTTCGGCCTCTTTTTTCGGGCTCGAGACTTCTTCTTCCGCCTTGGGGCCTCAGCCCTCGGTTCCCCTCTGGAACTAGCCGCAACCGGCTGTTTTGGCCCGCGGTTTTTGTTCCGGCGCGTGACCATGGTCCAGGGCTGGTCCATGGACTGAGGGGCAGGCGGCAAGATGCGAGCCTCTCGTTCAGGTGGTGGTGGGGGTGGAGGGACAGGCTTGTGGCCCTTCACTTTCCCCTTTCCTTTCCCTTTCCCTTTAGGGGTAGGGGGTGTCGTCGCTGATTGCTGGACAGCAGTAGGCGCCTCTGTCACCGCTGACGTTGAGGGCTGAGCCGCAGCTTTTTTCTTATCCGCCGCTAGTGGCGGCCTGAGTCGAGGTTCAGGTGGCAGTCTCGCCTCGACCGCCTCGAGCCTCGCGTCCACCAGGTTCCCAACCTGCATCAGGATCTCGCGCCTGAACTCATCCCCAGGAGGTGCCGGAATTGCGCGCGTCTCTTCGGGTGCTGCCGGCTGCTTATGCAGAACCGAGCGCATTGCCTCCACGTCTTTTCGGAGGGACTCCACCATTTTCTGCAGTCGCTCATTATCGATCTGCAGTCTCCTCGTTTCATCACTGACGGTGCGTTCGCTCAACGACACAACCGCCTCCTGGATCGAGTCCGCTGCCCAAGCCAGCGAACTTTGGCAAGGCCCCTGGAGTTTGCCGGATTTATTCCGGACTGTCAACACTAGGTCGACAGCTTCCAGGGCCTGCTTGGTCAATTCCTTCGCGAGTTGAGGGTCGCCAATAGGCAGAGAAGAGGTAAGCGCCCTACGCTCCTCCTTGCGGCGACGAACATAGCTCGCCTTCTCGATTATTTCTTGCTCGGCAATCGCAAGGTTGGCTTCGCGTGTTGCCGCAGCAAGATCGGCCTTGGCTTTCGCCAGACCAACGTATGCTCCTGTTGTAAGGGGACGTCCCTTTCTCCCACGGCCTGAAGGTGACTTAGAGACCTTCCTCGCCGGTACATCGCTCGGTTCGTCAGAGCAGGATAAACTTCTGCGCCTACTGCGCAATCGGGTCACGGGTCCCCCCTCGGGGAACCTCAAACAAAGGCCAGACCTCGACAGGCCGGCCGCCTCCTCCGCACCATTTTTACGACCAGGTGCCGCTTGGTCAAGATGGGTGTTGCCCTCCCCAGAATACGAGGGGCTGACGGAGCCCGAGAGCTCCGTGAGGGATTCTCCACGCGCTAAGCGAGTGGTACCCTCCTGGGGTAGATTTATGTTTTTAGCACTCATCATGGGGGGTGCGCCATATGACTGTAATCCCCTCAGTCGTCCATCCAAAGCCCTGACGCCTGGCAGAGGATATGGGGGACTTTTTTATAGTGGTTGTCTACCACGAGGTCATAGACCCTCGGCCCTGTCAGTTCAGGGTTACGAGTTAGCCGACGGTGGCCAAAGCCTGTCTACTGTGCAACCAGTAGACCCGCCGCCTGAAACAGTTACCACGATGCCGCCCGATACGGGACAGACGCACCGCGGTCTGCCCTCACGTCCCAGCCGCCCGATACGGGACAGACGCCGAGACCTGAGATTCCACGTAGGAATCGCCCTACAAAGACGACATCACCGCCGCCCGCTACGGGTCAGACGCGATGTGCCAACACCACAACCTTTCGGACCATCACCGGTCAGCTCTGATTAGCAGAGCCGTACCTCGAGGAACACAAGGAGGAGAGGTTGCCGCCCGATACGGGACAGACGCAACCAATTTTGACAGCCACAACAGTCAAGAGACCGAGGGCTCCACCGTGGGATGCTTGGCTTCCCTCAGTAGCTGGCTTGCTACGAGGTACTGAGCCCCCCCGCCACGACAAGGCGCAATCCCTTGGGGGGGAACCTAACCTAACCTAACCTAACCTAACCTAACCTAACCTAACCTAACCTAACCTAACCTAACCTAACCTAACCTAACCTAACCTAACCTAACCTAACCTAACCTAACCTAACCTAACCTAACCTAACCTAACCTAACCTAACCTAACCTAACCTAACCTAACCTAACCTAACCTAACCTAACCTAACCTAACCTAACCTAACCTAACCTAACCTAACCTAACCTAACCTAACCTAACCAAGTCCCCCCTCGCCCGCTGGACCGTGCGGAAGTGAAAAATCGTAGCTCCGTAATCAAAAAATATTTTGCGTGGTAAAAAGTTCTCGGATCGTTCTGAAAATTTGTGTGCATCAGTTTTTTAGTGTAACAAGTGAATTTACAAAGTTTCGTGGTCGTACTCCAGTTTTCTGGGGTACTCCCCATACAAAGTTTCAGCGTCAAGTGGTGTCAAGTGATAAAAGTGCGTGCGGCGCCCTGGATCTATCGACGACCCCCGGGTTTTGTGGTATTGTTGGATGCGCTACAACGAGACGCGTCTAACGACACCTCTCACGTATTGCTCCGACGTACCACCACCGAGCAGTTCCACCAGAAACATCTCTGCTACAGGGCGTGGTCGCAGGAAAACTGATTTCCCGTGACCCAGCAACCACCGGACCCCACAGGACTTGCTCAGAAACATCCGCGGCATCTTTACGAATCCAATAGTGCATAATAGTCCATATTAAGACATTATTAAAGGTATTTATTGACAATTTTATCAGGGAAAAGCGCACTAGCCCCGCCCCCAAGCATTTTTATTTTGCTCATAGTGTTAAAGAAACAGACTTATTACATATTCAGTGCAGTTAATTATATAATTTTGGGTTCTAAGAACACTTAGGCATATACTTTTAAACATATTTACCCTGCATATTCTAGATATCTCAAAATTTCATCAAAAAGGGGGCGTGGCCTAAATTCAATTCTTAGAACGAACAATCGAGAAAGTTCTAGAACAGTGAATCAGTGTTGCGCATAGTTCCGCTGCTACCCGCTAGGGGCCAGACAACGCATTGAGGTAATAGTGACAGTTAACAACAATTATTTTAACAATATCCTTTTTGTACCTTCATCTAAATAGAACTGTGTACAAAGAATATTTTGCATATAACTTAAAACATTTTAGTGCTTCACATAGTAATACAGTGTGTTTTTCAAGAAAAACAATATTCTTCTTTTGTACCTCCATATAAATAGAACTGTGTCCAAAGAACATTTTTTGCATATAACTAAGAACATTTTAGTGCCACATAGTAATATACAGTGTTTTTCATTGAGATAATAGTGAGTTATTGACAATTATTTTAACAATATCCTTCTTTTCGTACCTTCATCTAAACAGAACCGTGTCCAAAGAACTTTTCTGCATATTACTTAGAACTTTTTAGTGCTTCACATAATAATATACAGTGTTTTCAAGAAAGAACTTTCTAGAACAAATAATTTGGTGATTATGCATAGCATACACGTTTACCTGATTGATTTATAGTTCTGCTATCGCCCGCTAGATGTCTAAAAAGTGCGAGGCCTAAAAATACTTTTAGAACGAAGACGTGTTTGTATTTTAGTTTTTAACCTTTAGTATACTGAGTAAAACATTTTTATCTCATAAATTTTTAAAAGCCTTGTGTCCAGAACACACTTAGTTTGATGTATCAACCATTTTAATATTTCATATATATCCCCTCCCAAAGGGGCGTGGCCTAGAAACTATTTTTAGAAAAATAACGTGTTTGTTGTATACAATTTAGTATTTAGTATACTAGTTTATTAAATAAACCTTTAATTCACTTATTCAAATAGCTTTCAGAGAACAGTTTTCAATTTCCTGTATCAACCACTATAATATTTCATATTATTATCTCAGAATATATCCCCTCCCAAAGGGGCGTGGCTTTCTATTTTTAGAACAAAGTGTGTGATAACAGTGCTGATTTTAGTTTGACTTTTCCCCGATAGATGGTATACCAAGACAGTTCTCTCGTTTTCTGTCATAACTTGCTAAAACCTTTTATTCATCTACTTATTTCAGTGCATATACTATTATTAGTGTTCAATAGTCATATTTACACAGTTTTACAAACAGTTTAGTGCCTCTATCACCTGTAAACACACTAAATCTAGAACTGCGGAGCCCCCCTCCCCGGCAGTTGCTTATCTATACAGCGTGTTCACTTAGTCTAATTTCATTCTGTTGACAAATTCGTAGCTAAAATAGATTATAAACCCTTTCTGTTTAATAAATTAGTTTTGTATTACATTTTCAGTTGACTCTCTTAACAATATTTTCAAAAAACTTTTTGTAACATAAAATCCAGTTTTTTCTTCATAGTAATTGCAATTAACCTTTTATTGTCACCATTATAGTTTAATAATCTCCCATTTTTAGTTATATACAATATTTCAATAGTCTTTATAATAAATTTGCATTATATTAATAGTTTTTCATAATTTTGCTATTACATTCAATTATAGTAATAATAAAACTTAGAGCACGCTGTACCACCGACGCTTATTTAGTTCCGCTTCCCGACGCTTGAGGGAGATTACATACAACGTGTTTCATTCATTTTAGTTTATTCTTATATTAGTCTTGTAGGTAAAATAGTCCCGCAACTTATTTTGTTTAATTGATAAATTTTGTGTAATAATCTCTTTTGTTAATAACAACAATATTTTGTACAGTTTTGCTATAACACAAAAGTCAAAATTTATATATTTTTACTCACTAATAGGTAGTATACATATTATTTTGTCAACACAGTAAATTCAACAACATCTCATTTTTGGTTTTTATCCTCTATTTTAACTTTGTTTATATTTATTCACCATAATAACTATAGTTTTCACATATTTATTTAGAAATTCATTCGACCTAACAAAAGTTTTGAAACACGTTGTATCTCCGTTCATCTTTCTAAGCCCCGCCTTTTTACTCCGCTTTCTGCCGATAGATGGCACTGTTGTCATCACGGGGCGGGGTTTAGACTCATTTCTCGCAACTGTTACGTGAAGTTTGTATGGGGAGGTGTGGCCTATGGTCCGCGTCTTCGCAACAGTGACGCGAAGTTCGGAGGAGGTGTGGCTAAAAATACTTCTAGAACGAAGACGTGTCTGTATTTTAGTTTTTAACTTTTAGTATACTGAGTGAACCATTTTTAATTCATTAAAATTTTAATAGCCTTGTGTCCAGAGCACAGTAAATTCTTTTGTATCCACCATTTTAGTAATTCATATATATCCCCTCCCAAAGGAGCGCGGCCTACAAAACTATTTTAGAAAAATAACGTGTTTGTTACATACAATTAGTTTTTAGTATACTAGTATACCAAGTTAACCTTAAAAATCACTTATTTAAATAGCCGTCATAGAACAGTTTAAATTTCCTATATCAACCACTTTAATATTTCATATTACTATCTCAGAATATATCCCCTCCCAAAGGGGCGTGGCCTACTTATCATTTTGATTGTACATAATATGCACGTTTACCTTACATCTTTATAGTTCCGCTATCGCCCGCTAGATGTCCAAAAGGGGCACTATTTTAGAAAAATAACGTTTGTAGGTTGAAAAATTAGCATTTAGTTTACTAAGTGAATCTATTATTTCATAATTAACATTTATTTGTAACCAAAAAAAACATAATTATTACTCTGTTCAGCAAATATCTAATAGTACATAACACATAATTAAGCCCCTCCCCAAGGAGGCGTGGCCTACAGTTCATATCTTCGGAACAACGACGTGAAGTTCGAAGGGGGTGTGGCCTAAAAACTGGAACAGTGACGTGTTTGTAGGTGATTGTAGGTCGATTATCTAACATTTTACATACAGAATATACATTTAGAGATACATTTCTTCCTTTTGATCATTTATTTTAAATTACAGAACAGTTTTATTTCTTATTTTAACCATACCAGTACTTTAAAACTCAGTCTCACGGTTCCGTTATTGGCCGCCAGAGGGCAAAGGGGGTGTGGCCTACAGTTCTATATCTTCGGAACAGCGACGTGAAGTTCGGAGGGGGTGTGGCTTACAGTATAATATTTTCGGAACTACGAAGTGAAGTTGGAGGGGGTGTGGCCCACAAATCTATTAATAGCACAATCGATCTAGTGATTGTAGGCGGATAAATTTTTAGTTTTGCGTAGTTGTAGCGAGTTGTGGTTTTTACTTTTTATTGTTTGAGCTCCCTCCTTTAAATTTAAAATACATTATTATTTACTGATTTTTTATTGTCAACAACTTTTAAATTTTTATATCTTTACGATGACGACTATGAGGTCCCCTGTACGCAAGGCAGTGCCTCCAATGGCGGAGCGGCAAATATTGAGCCGGGACGCCGATCATGTCCGCCAAGTCCTGACGTACGGCAGCGACGGTGAGGAGGCCTCCCCGCCGCTGGTGACGCCCTGCACGGTCTCGCTCGAGGAGATGGCCACGCCGCCCACGTCCCAGGCGCCCACTGCTCCCGGCGGGACCTATAAAAAAGTGAAGGCTCAGAGATCTGCCGCGGCCAAAAAGAGCCTAGCCGGCCCAGCGTTCCCGGCGGTTCACTCCATCCTGGACGCCATGTACCACATGAAGTCGACCATCACCGACACAAGAAATCTCACCCTTCAATCCGGTAATATCAAAACCGAAATTAAGACAGGTTTAAAGAATAATACGGACATTCTACATTTTTTGATCCAGAGAATGGAAGAATTACTAAAACAGGAACAGCAAACAGCTATACCAACGCCAGCACCAGCAGCAGTGTCCGAGGAGTTGATAGCAACTCACACCGCGCTCCTGCAGAAAAATATCCAAGGCATGGAAGAGCTGAAGGCGGAGATGACACTTCACAGGACAAGTCAGACCTATGCCGGAGCGGCCGCGGCGCGCCCGAACCACGCGCATAGAAAGACGCTTCACTCCGTGGTAGTGACGGCTAATGATGACCAAGCAACCGGCGAGGAGGTAATTCAAAGGCTTAAGAAGACACTAGATGAGACCGAGGGATGGGTCGAGGTGTCAAAAATCAGAAAAGCAAAGAACAGAAAGGTAATTATGAGCTGCAACACAGAAGCGGAAAGAAAGCTCATTAAAGAAAAGATAAACAAAAACAAAGAACTAAAGGTCGAAAATATCGCTAACAAAGACCCACTCCTGAGTATGCGGAATGTCATGTCGTACCACAGTGATGAGGACATTATCAAAGCCATAAAAACCCAAAATCGGCAAATATTTAATGGAGCGGATAGTAATGACCAGCGGGTAACAATAAAGTACAGAAGTCGGGCGAGAAATCCACACCAAAGCCATGTCGTGTTATCCGTCTCCCCCGGCATCTGGCACAGAGCAACACAAGCAGGAGTACTAAGGTTGGACTACCAGCAAATAAGAGTAGTAGATCAGTCGCCACTTGTCCAATGCTCCAAATGCCTTGGGTACGGACACACCAAGAAATACTGCGACAAGGAGAACGAAGCCTGCAGTCACTGTGGGGGCACGCACTTGCGAAAAGACTGCCCAGAGTACCAAGCAGACACGTCGCCCGACTGTATCAATTGCCGAAAAGCCAAAATAGAAAACCGAGGTCATAATGCTTTTAGTGACGAATGCCCTATTAGGAAAAAGTGGGATGTCCTAGCGCGCAGTAGCGTAGCCTATTGCTAAGGGCACCTCACAGAAATATTCAATAGTCCAGGCCAACCTACAAAGGAAAGAACTAGCAACATACGAACTGTTCATAGAGGCAGCGAAGCGAAGAACTGCAGTCGCGCTGGTTCAAGAACCCTACATCGGCAACATCAGAAGGATGAAGGGTATGGGGGGGGCGAGGATCTTCCAGCGCTCTGATGAGGGAGAAGGGATAGTCAAGGCGGCAATCGTCGTCTTCGACTCGACCTTGGACGTAGTCCAATACCCAAAACTCACTACTGACAACATAGTCGTAGTGGGAATCCGTACCAGAGCATGGGAAATCACGCTAGTCTCCTACTACCTGGAATCGAACAAACCCATCCAGCCGTACCTGGATCAGCTGACCAAGATCGTGCAGGGCCTGAACAACGTCAATATAGTCATTGGAGGCGATGCAAACGCGAAGAGTATATGGTGGGGGTGCGATACAGAAGATCAGAGGGGTAGAGAAATGCACAGTACCCTGGTACAACTAAACCTGCATGTCATAAACGAAGGTGACGAGTACACATTCGATACCATCAGGGGGGGGAAACGCTACTGCAGTCGAGTGGATGTGACAGCCTGTACCAGCAATATGATGTCGCACATCGACTCTTGGAAAGTTGACGAAAGCCTAGTATGCTCCGACCATAACGGCATTGTATTTAACATAAATCTAGAAAAGTCCGAAGGAATCAAGATAGAGAGAACCACCAGAAAATATAATACCAAAAAGGCCAACTGGGGTCGATTCCATCAAAAGTTCAAAGAATTACTAACACAGAATGGCATAAATATAAACAAAATAGAGGAAATTAATAATATAAACAATCTCGAACAAATCATCCTTAAATACAATGAACTCATAGAAAAAACATGCATAGACACCATACCAGAAAAGAGAAAGTCAAATATACTTACCGTTCCGTGGTGGTCGGAGAGGCTAGCAAACCTTAAACGCGAGGTCAACACCAAGAGGCGGCGCATCCGAAACGCCGCACCAATCCGAAGAGCAGGAGTAGTAGCCGAGTACCTGAAACAGAAAGAAATGTATGAAGAAGAGGTGAAAAAGGCACAGGTAAAAAGTTGGAAGGATTTCTGTGAAAAACAGGATAGGGAAGGGGTATGGGAAGGTATATACAGGGTGATGACCAGATGCTCGCGGAGGGAGGAAGATCTGATGCTGACCAATAGTGATGGCACCGTACTAGACGCGGAGCGATCGGCCAGGTTGTTGGCAGAAACGTTTTATGCAGAGGATAGAGTGGAGGATGACAGAGATGAGCACAAACAAACCCGAGCGAATGCACTGATAGTAAACACGTCGGAAGCTAACAACGAAACCCCGTCATTTACAGAGCTTGAGCTTCAAATATCAGCGCACTCATTCAACTCCAAGAAAGCCCCTGGAGCCGACGGTTTCACGGCTGACATCTGTTCACACGCTATCGTCTGCGATACTCCACTATTTCTATCCCTTTTAAATAGGTGTCTCGCTCTGCGCTACTTCCCCAAGACCTGGAAGGAAGCAACGGTCATAGTGCTTCGGAAGCCCGGGAAAGAGAGCTATACAACCCCCAAATCCTACAGGCCCATTGGTCTTCTGCCGGTTTTGGGAAAAATTTACGAAAAAATGCTCATGAACAGAATTAAATTCCACGTGCTACCACGCATTAGCAAAAACCAATACGGGTTCATGCCTCAGAGAAGCACGGAAGACTCACTCTGTGCTCTCATGAAACACATTCGAACCAAACTGGACGAGAAACAAATTGTCACAGTGATCTCCCTGGACATAGAGGGAGCTTTTGATGCTGCATGGTGGCCCGCCATAAAAACTCGCCTGGCGGAAGAAGACTGTCCCTTATATTTAAGAAAGGCCATGGACAGCTACCTAGAAGAAAGAACGGTCAGGGTCAGATACGCGGGAGAGGAAATCGTCAAAAAAACCGAAAAAGGCTGCATACAAGGATCGATAGGAGGCCCCATTCTTTGGAATGTGCTCCTAGACCCACTCCTAAAGAAATTAGAAAAAGAGGGGATTTACATAAAGGCTTTTGCGGACGATGTCGTCATGGTGTTCAATGGGGCCACAGCTCAGCAAATAGAAAGACAGGCAAACAGAGCCCTCCAACTGGCTAGAGAGTGGGGTACAAGCGTTAAACTTAAATTCTCAGCACAGAAAACGCTGGCAATGATCATCACAAGAAAGCTAAAATATGATACCCCACGCCTGACTATGGGAGGAGCTGAGGTCACCATAGTCAACGAAATGAAGATCCTGGGCCTCATTGTCGACCATAGACTGACGTTCAACTCGCACATAGCATCTGTATGCAGAAAGTCAATCTCCGTATACAAAAAACTCGCAGGAGCAGCCCGGGCCACCTGGGGTCTTCACCCCGAGGTGATTAGATCCATATATATCGCGGCGGTGGAGCCGATAGTCACCTACGCGGCAAGTGCGTGGCATAAAAGCAGTAATAAAAAAGGTGCGCAAAAACAGTTGGGGGCAATGCAAAGAGGATTTGCACAGAAACTTTGTAGGGCCTACCGAACGGTTTCCCTGAATTCTGCCCTCATCCTAGCGGGACTGCTACCACTGGACTTGCGCATACGGGAAGCTGCATTACTCTACGAAGCGAGAAAAGGCGTGACGCAGTCCTGGTTAAGGGGAAGGGAAGTCGAGCGGATGGCGGACAAACTGAAAGCTCCACATCCCGCCGAAGTGCCGATGTTGAGCTACCAAAGCCTGGTAGACCAATCGCAACACAACAGCACCAACCACCTAGAACTCAAAATCTACACAGACGGTAGCAAGATTGAGGGCAAAGTGGGAGCCGCTATTTCCATTTGGAATAGCCAATCAGAAACCGGAGCCCTCAAACTCTTGCTATCGAGTCACAACACCGTCTACCAGGCCGAACTTCTAGCCATCAATAAAGCCACATCTGTTGCACTCCAGAGTAAAGCGCGAAGCATCGGCATCTTCAGCGACAGCACAGCTGCAATACAGAGTGTGACAAACCCCGACTCCCTCCACCCACTGGCGGTCGATGCGAGAGCAAAGATCCGCCAGTGCTTAACTCAAGGAAAGGTAATGCAATTATACTGGATTAAAGCCCATGCGGGGCTTGCCGGTAACGAAAGGGCCGACCAACTGGCCAAAGATGCAGCACAGACCCTGAAACGAAAACCGGACTACGACCTGTGTCCTGTTTCATTTGTCAAGAGTCACATACGTTCTGTGACTCTTGACAAATGGAACAAAAGGTACAGGGCGGCAGACACCGGGTCGGTCACAAAACTCTTCTTTCCTAATGCCACCGACGCATACAAAACCTTAAAAAAGATCGATACAAATTACCACACGACCCAGATCTTTACGGGGCATGGTGGGCTCTCCGAGTACCTGCATCGCTTTAAGTGCAAGGAAAGCCCATCATGCGTCTGTGATAACATAACCCCAGAAACCGTACCACACATCCTTCTGACCTGCCCTATCTTTTCGAGGCAGAGATATGAACTGGAGAGCCACATGAACATAAATTTAAAAACAGAAAACTTAGATCAGATAATAAAGGGTAAAAGCGGAAAACTCTTTATGGAATTCTGCATAAAAGTTATTATAAACGTGAATAGGAGAAATAAATAATGTTTTTTTTGTATTTTGTGCTGTGTTATGTTTTCTGTACTTTGTATTTTGTATTTGCATTTGTTTTTTGTATTTTATATTGTGTTTTATTTTTTGTATTTTTTGTATTTTGTGTTGTGTTCTGTTTCTTGTATTTTGTATTGTGTTTTGTTTTCTATATTTTGTAATTGTATTTGTATTTGGTATTTTGCATTGTGTTTTGTTTTGAATTTTGTATTTGTATTTGCATTTTGTATTCTATGTTGTGTTTTGTTTATTGTATTTTGTATTGAGTTTTGTTGTTTATTGAAACTTGTATTGTGTTTTGGTTTTTGAATTTTGTATTATGTTTTGTTTTTATAATTGCATTTTGAATTTGTACTATGTTTTTGTTGTTTTTTGTATTTGATGTTGTTTGGTTTTTAGTATTTTGAATTTTGTATTGTGTTTTATTCTCTGCATTTTGTACTTTATATTTGTTTTTTAAACCCTGTAATGTAAATAAAAGTCCTTTAAAGTAGGCTAGAATAGGTTCTAAAGAAAATAGACTGATTGTGATGAATGAATAAAACAGAATAAAAGTACGAGAAGCATAATAGCGAGAACTAGTATGAAAGCGAAATAGGATTAGCAAAGGCTCTGACTCTGTTAGAGGATTAGATATACAAAAAAAAAAAAAAAAAAAAAAAAAAAAAAAAAAAAAAAAAAAAAAAAAAAAAAAAAAAAAAAAAAAAAAAAAAAACCTAACCTAACCTAACCTAACCTAACCTAACCTAACCTAACCTAACCTAACCTAACCTAACCTAACCTAACCTAACCTAACCTAACCTAACCTAACCTAACCTAACCTAACCTAACCTAACCTAACCTAACCTAACCTAACCTAACCTAACCTAACCTAACCTAACCTAACCTAACCTAACCTAACCTAACCTAACCTAACCTAACGCCAATCCAAAATCTTACCGCCCAATAGGGCTACTTTCCATCTTGGGTAAGATAGTTGAAAAAATGTTGGTGAAAAGACTGAACTGGCACCTTCTACCGAAAATGAACAAGAGACAATACGGCTTCACACCCCAGAAAAGCACCGAAGACGCCCTCTACGATCTAAAGAAACATCTTGACACAAACTTAAAGAAGAAGAAGATAAACGTAGTCGTGTCACTAGATATAGAGGGCGCCTTCGATAGCGCCTGGTGGCCGGCTGTATTGTGCGGCCTAAAAGACAAAGGATGCCCTCCGAATCTGATCAAATTAGTGACCAGCTATCTGCAACAGAGGGAGATATCACTCACTTATGCTGGACAAGAAGTGACGACAGAAACGACGAAAGGATGCGTTCAGGGCTCGGTTGCCGGCCCCACCTTCTGGAACGTCATCCTTGATCCTCTGCTTAACCAACTCGAGGCAAACGGAGTCTACTGCCAAGCGTTCGCTGACGACCTCATTCTGGTGTTTTCCGGAAAAGACATGGCACTTATCAACTCTCAGGCAAATGAAACGCTTCAAGCAGTACACGAGTGGGGCAATCAGTGCAAACTGCGATTCGCGCCACAAAAAACCAACGCCATGATCGTGACAAATGCGTTGAAATACGGAAGCGTAGATATAGAGATGGGAGGAACTAAAATTCAAGTGGTAGACGAAATTAAAATACTTGGACTAATTGTTGACAAAAGGCTTACTTTTAATAGCCACATCTCATATATATGTCGAAAAGCTGCAGGAATTTACAAGCAGATCGCAAGGACGGCAAAAACATCGTGGGGTCTCAGTCCGGAGAACATAAGGACTATATATCTTGCTGTAATTGAACCTATCGTTCTATATGCGGCAAGTGTATGGTCTCGGCACGCATCTAAAATCTCTGCTCAAAAACAACTGAATGTATTGACGAGGGGCTTCGCACAGAAAATATGTAAGGCATACAAGACTGTGTCATTACATTCAGCAATACTTCTATCAGGCCTGCTACCATTACATCTGAGAGTAGCAGAGGCAGGAGATGTCTACATGGCGAAAAGGGGAGTTCCTCAAAAAATCTTAATGGGAAGAAAAATCGAGAGAAAAGTAAGGCACAAAGACCTGCCACACCCCGCTAAGAAAGTTACTGTTACATACAGTAAAATTGAGAAGACAGAGGAAGAGGCGTTAAAAGAGGACTGTGAAAGAACAACAATTTATACTGATGGCAGCAAGTCGGAAAGCGGAGTAGGTGCAGCCATCACAGTGTGGAAGTGCGGAGTGGAAATTGAATCAAAAAAGTTTCGACTGGAATCTTTCTGCACCGTATTTCAAGCTGAGATGCTCGCCCTTCATGGTGCAACGGAAGCTGCATTGAAACAAAATACCAAGTATATCAGCATAATCAGTGACTCCATGTCGGCACTAGAAATGTTGACTCGCAGCAAACTAGACAATCCTCTGGCTCTCAAAATATATAAAAACATCGAACGTCTCCAGAAAGAAAACAAAGTTGTTAACCTGCATTGGACAAGAGCACACGAAGGAACATCTGGCAATGAAAGAGCGGATGAGCTGGCTAAAGCCGCCTCCAAAATGAAAGCTAAAGCCGCATATGACAGATGCCCAATTATATACGTTAAAACCCAAAAGAGAAAAGCCTCCGTTCAAGAGTGGAATAAAATATACACAGAAGGTGAAACGGCAGGGGTGACGAAGCTCTTCTTCCCGGACGCAGAATCTGCATACAAATTGGTCCGTGAAATTGGTATAGACCCTATATTGACGCAAGTCTTCACAGGACATGGCGGATTTTCTCAGTATTTATATAGATTTAAGTGTAAAGAGAATCCGTCATGTCCTTGCGACCCTGAGCAAGAAGAAACAGTGCAGCATATTATATCTGACTGCCCCATAAACGGAATAAATAGATACAATATACAACAGAAACTACACTCCGATATCACAACTCAAAATTATAATAGCCTATTAACAAACTCCAAAACCAGAACCCATTTCCTGTCATATCTAAAAGAAACAGCCATAGCAACAATAAACAAAAACAAAACCAGGGTAGAACCAACTCACCAAACCTCATCACAAATGTAAATATGTAAATAATAAAATTATTAAAAAAAAAAAAATATATATATTATAAAAAAAAAAAAAAAAAAGGGGGTATATTCCTTCCCTATTGTAAATACATGATCAAAAACATGATACCGCACATAAAACTTTCTGTAAATATGTACATAGTCACGAAAAAACAAAAACTCCTACTTCCTTCTTCCTTTTAACTCTTTTAAAAGAATATGTAAAGCAAATAAAAACAATAAGCTTAAAAATGAAAAATGAAAAAACAAAGGCTTTGATATATGTCAAAGGTGACTCAGATAGAATATATATAAAAAAAAAAAAAAAAAAAAAAAAAAAAAAAAAAAAAAAAAAAAAAAAAAAAAAAAAAAAAACCTAACCTAACCTAACCTAACCTAACCCGCCCGCCCACCCACCCTTTAGTGCCTCGGCTATATCAACTTTCATCATTTGGTCAAAACTTTAAATCGTAATATCTCCGGTTCTATTAGTTGTAATTTGCTGCGGTTTTCACCGTTTAGTTTTTTGTACATTCCTTTTGCTATTATATATATTTGTTTAGTAATTTTTCTTAATTTTATTTGTTTTTAATTTTTTTTTTGGGTTTTTGCCACTATGCCGACTATAAGGTACCCACCCGCCGTCCGCAAGGCTGGGCCTCCTATTAGCGAACGTACTCTTAGTCAGGATAGCGACGGCGTTCGGCAAGTTTTGCGATACGACAGCGACGGGGACGAAGACCTATCCCCCCCGCTGAGTCAAGCACTTGTCACCGCTCTGAGCGCCACCGCTGACCCTGTAATCGCTACGCCCTCGACATCCCAGGCACCTACTGTTCTTGGCGGTACATTCACCAAAAAAAAGAAGAAGGCCACCACCACCACCTCAGGCCCTTCGTCCGAGTCCAGACCTAAACTCCAGCGGCCCAGTAATGACGACAGGGATGCGCAAATCGCCTTTTTAATGGAGGCACTGCGCGAAATCCCAGCGTTGCTGAGTTCCGCGAAAAGCACAACCCGAGACATTAAGGAAGAGATCGTCTCACTCTGCCTTGACGCAGCCGTCTCGGCTAAAGCCATCACCTCCGCGCCTCCACCATCAACCGCCATTAACTCCACGGAGAATGCCTCTGACCTGCGGGAAATTGTTAGGACCGAGGTGAGGAGTGCGGTCGCCGACTCCCTGCGTACGGAGTTGGGGCGAGCGGCCAGCAAAGTTGCCGAAACACCATCTTTCGCCGAGATATCCAGGAGACAGAGGTCTGGGGCGGATTCTAACATCTTTCCCACCCCACCGGCACCGAAACCCTCCTTGCCGGCCCTGGTAGTCACGTGCAAAGGTGACGGCTCCCCTCGGGAAACCACGGCCCGGGCCCTCAGCAAAATCATCAACTTCAAGGACGCGGGCTATAACCCCGCCAGCGTCAAGAAGCTCTCTCACGGTAAAACCAGGGTGGCATTTGATAACCGTAGTCACCTTGAGGACGCCCTCAAGCGGATCAAAGCTGCCTCCGCCACCCTGGGCGTTACCGCGGAGGAGGAGAAAAAGCTTTCGCCCCTGATCATCTTGAAGGGCGTCAGCAAGGACGTCCCAAGAAGCGACATTGTTCCTCTGCTGTTGGAACAGAACGAAGAGCTCGCTGAGTGTTCAGAAAACGAACTCAAATTAAAATTCATTCGCAACAATCGAAACAAAAACCTTTATAACGCTATCCTGATCGCTACCCCAACCATATGGCGCTCTCTCACGGGCAAGGGGCGACTGAGCCTTAACTGCCAGAGAGTGCATGTGGAAAATTTCTCCAACTTCGTCCAGTGCTATAGGTGCCACCAATATGGGCACACGCAGGCTCGTTGCTCCCAGACGGAGCAAAATTGTGACCACTGTGGGCGCAGCGACCACCTGCTGCAGAACTGTCCCACCGCCTCCGCTCCACCCACCTGCGGAAACTGCATTTCGTTCAACGCCAAATTCCACACATCGACAGACACCAAACACCGCACCTTGTCCCATGAATGCCCAAGAAACGCCGCAATGAAGAAGAGGGTAGAGGAAAAAACAGATTATGGTTGTTAATAATCCCAAAAACCCTTGCGTGTCGTTGAACATTTTACAGTGTAATCTTGACAAGTCGTACGCTAGCCAAATGGAGTTCAATAATTTCTTCGCCAGCAGCCCCCATCAGGTGGCTGTGGTGTGCGAACCTTACGTCGGTTCTCACGGCTACGTAAGGGGTAGCATGCCGGGCGTGACTGTCTACCAGAAAAGGAGCGAAGAGCCAGGAGGAGGCCCAGTAAGAGCATCTATTTTTATTAAAGATAATTTCATAAACAAAGCCAATGCCATATTTCTTACTAACTACTCTAACCCAGATCTATCAATAGTCCGTCTTTTTACTGGCCAATCCCAAATCGACATAACAGCTATCTATCTACAGCCTCGTTCCGATCCTACCCCATCTCTAACTGCTCTATCCTCGTTCTTGCTGTCTTCCTCTGGAAACGACTGCATAGTCTGTGGGGACTTTAATGCATGGCATCCCACGTGGAACAGTCTCCTCAGGCAGAATTCTCGCGGAAAAACTGTTTCAGGGTTTATGACGGATCACGGCATGACCTGCTGCAACTCCGGGGAGACCACATTCGAGTCTTATACCCGCGACGGAGTCAGGTCCAGCGCTGTTGACCTCACTTTTGTGTCCGATGGGCTGCTGGGGAAGGTCCCTGTTTGGCGCACTCTGAACAAAGCCATTTGCACTACCCAGCACGTTCCGATTGAATTTCACATTGTGCATAGCGTAACACCTGCTCCTCCCCGTGCGAGTACGCGCAGGTACGTCACCAATGACAGATCTGACTGGACGTCTTTTAAAGACAATTTAACGAGAGCGTTCATCCAGGAAAGGATCCTTGACAGATCTCCCTCGGAGCTTGACGAGCAGCAATTAGACCATCTTGTACGCCATGTCACCTCAGTGGTACAACAAACGGCGGACGTATCCTTCCGCCCCATCGGCCAGAAACCAACTCGAGCTCCCTTCTGGTCTCATGCACTCGACGAGCTCAAAGCTAAGGTCATCGCCGCAAAACGGGAGATGGCCAAAGCGCGCACCAGACACCTGCCGCAGGACCAACTTGACCCTATCATCGCCCGGTTAAATGACACTAAGCGTGAATATGCCGAGACCATCAAAAAGGAATCATCAGCCCACTTCAGACAGTTCTGTGAGTCACACTCACCAGACCAAATCTGGGCTACAGTCAATCCCCTACTCAAAATCAAAGCACCCAGGCGTCCTCCCAACACAGTGCGCATAGGTGACCGGCATACCACCGACGCCGAAGACACCGCCACCGCGTTGCTGGAACACTTCTACCCCCCTGATCCACCCGAAAAAGACTCTCCGGAGCAGTCTGTCATTCGAGACAACTGCAGAGAGCCACCTCCAACACCTGAGGACCACTCTTTCACTCTCGACGAAGTCAGGGAGGCGATCAAAGGCATTCCACACAAAAAGTCCCCAGGCCATGACAGGCTCACCTCAGACATCTGCCTCGCAGCCTTCGACTGTTTTCGAGAACTCTTTACCAACATCATGTGCAGATGCCTATGCCTAGGATACTTTCCCAAGTTCTGGAAACTAACCACCCTCCGAATCTTGCCAAAGGCTGGAAAAACGGACGACTCAGTCAAGTCTCACCGACCCATAGGGCTGATTCCGGTCTTTGGAAAGGTTCTGGAGAAACTCTTCACAGAACGGATATTACATCACGCAGCGACACACAATCAGCTCAACCAGAAACAATACGGGTTCCGAAAAAATACATCCACGGTCCATGCCCTACATGACGCAATCTCACACATAAAAAATAAGACCTCGGCTGGACTACACACTGTAGCCGTTTCACTCGACATCCAGTCTGCCTTCGACCGTGCCTGGTGGCCGGCTATTCTCTCCCGCCTCAAGATCATCGGCTGCCCCTCTAACATTTTCAGGCTGGTCAGCAGCTACCTCAGCGAGCGAACTGTTGTCTCTTCGCACGCTGGAGTAGCGGCATCGAGAACTGCCCAAAGAGGATGCGTTCAGGGTTCCGCTTGTGGCCCTACGCTGTGGAACCTCATCGTCGACCATCTCCTGGA
This sequence comes from Emmelina monodactyla, assembly GCA_916618145.1. Taxonomy (NCBI): domain Eukaryota; kingdom Metazoa; phylum Arthropoda; class Insecta; order Lepidoptera; family Pterophoridae; genus Emmelina; species Emmelina monodactyla. Next base: position 42,043 of record OU745319.1, read on the forward strand.
ACAAGAGCTACCGACAGGATGTCGAATTCAAGCGTATGCGGACGACGTCCTCCTGATTGTCTCGGCGACCAAAGTGGCCGACCTCGAGTCAAAAACCAACTTTGCTCTCGACACCATTGCGACATGGGGCTTGGGGGTCAAACTCAGCTTTGGTCCCCACAAAACTAAGGCCCTGGCCTTTTCACCTACGGCCGCTCGAGCCAACATCCGTATGTTGAACGAGCCGATCCATTTCTGCCCAAACTTCACACTCCTTGGAGTCGTGGTGGACAATCGGCTCCAATTCAACAAGCACATTGACTGCATCATAGCTAAGGCGAATAACATCTTTACCCGACTTTCCATCTTTGTGAGACCCACTTGGGGTCTGCACCCACAAATCGTAGAGGCCATATACCGGTACGTGGTCGTCCCAACCATAACCTACGCAGCTGGAGTATGGGGTCATGCCGCCCTAAAAATGGTAAATAGACAGAAGCTGGATAGGCTCCAGCGCGGCTTCGCCATTAAGGCCTTAAGGGCGTATAGGACAACTTCAACTGTCGCCGCCTCTGCTCTCGCCCAATTCCCTCCTCTGGACCTTGAGATTCTCCACACCCGGGAAGTGGAAATCTCCAGAGTCACAGGAACCACCACCTTCCTACCGGGGGATGTGCGTCGGGAAGCGCCGGCTCACGAATCCTCTCTCCTGCACCCTGCCGAGAGACTTTCGCCGCCGTACAGGTCAGCCTCCTCGCTGAATGCCATCGCCGAGCTGTATCCCCACGAGTGCATCAAAATTTACACCGATGGCAGCAAGCAGGAGGACGGCTCTGTGGGGGCGGCCCTAGTCTGCTACGATCCCGGCAAACCAAGTCTCTCTCGACGGTTCAAGCTGCACAAGTCCTGCACAGTAATGCAGGCCGAGCTGTTCGGCATACTTGAAGCGTGCAAGCTTGTCGTAGAGAGAGGCTTCATAGGCTCCGTCATCCTATCCGACTCCCTTTCTGCCCTTCAGGCCATTCAAAATCGCAATAGTTGCAACATATTAGTAAATCGTATCCATCATTTAATTAATAACCATCAACGGACAGGGAAAATTAATTTCTGCTGGGTAAAGGCCCATATTGGCATCCCGGGCAACGAGGCAGCCGACGCAGAGGCGGGCAAGGCCGCTCGCCTGAAGCGTTCTGCCCATTACGCAAACTTCCCAATTTCTTACGTAAAACGGAAATCGAGAGAGCTTCTGCGCATAAACTGGGCCAGAAGATATGAGTCTGCCGAACAGGGCTCGCACACTCGTGCAATATTTCCCAGCCTCGGAGACATAGAAAAGTTCCGGAACAAATTCACCCCCAATTTCTATGTTTCCCAATATCTTACTGGGCATGGGGCCCATAGAGAGTACCTTCATCGCTTTGGGTTGAGCGAGCAAAACACCTGCCCTTGCGACGACACTTCTGTGCAGTCGCCTGTGCATCTGCTGCGCACATGTGCTCGTTTTGACGCTCAGAGGGCCGAACACCTGGCCCACTGCTCAACCCTAGACCGAGCTTATGACCCTTTCACCCTAACAGATGTGCTTCAGACCAGCAATGAGCTAAAGTCCCTTATTAACTTCGTGACCTACATCTATAAGAACGTCAAGTTCTTCAACTCGGCCTCCTCATGACTCTAAAATCAATATTTTCATGATTTTAGTTTTAAGTTCGTATTTTTCCTATCTTTGTATAATTCTTTTCTGTCCTATTCTTTTCTTCTCTTCTTTATATTTATTATAGAAAATATATATTTAATGTACAAATTTCATCCTAATAGGCGAGCTGCATCCCTAACAGCGACCCTATTAGGTTGAAAAGCGAATCAAAGACTTAACAAATTTGCGAACATAACTACCTTGTGAAATATGATAAAATCTTGCGAAAAACAAAGTTTATAAAAAAAAAAAAAAAACCTAACCTAACCTAACCTTTTTTTTTTTTTTTTTTTTTTTTTATAGATGGAAAACCTTTTATAGGTACCCTTGGCTTCGGGGGAAACCAAGGGTTATGTGGGAGTCTCCTGATCGGCATACCCACTAAAAACCATCTGCGCGCCTTCTACGCCTGAGTGGAGGTGCCATGAGAACAGCCTAAGCCTTTACACCATGACACCTCCGGCGTGTGCCCGCCTATGACAGGGCGGGCCAGACAGAGGGAGCGGCCCGGTGCGCCAGACCACTCCCATCAGACGGCGGCGGCCCGTGCAGTGCAGGCGGAGGTGCCCCCACACCCCCGGCCTGCAGGCCACCACCGGGAGCAAGAACATTACGCCTTCTCACTCCCCTTCTCTTGCGGCGGATTGGAGCCGCGAGCGGATCATCCTCCCGGGCTCTCTCCGCATCCTCCTTCTGCGAGATGACTTCCTCGCAGAAGGAGACCAAACTTTGCCACGCACTCTCGCTTCTGAGCATAGCACTCACTACGTTCGGGAGCGAAAGGTCAACCCCGACTTCGGCGATTAGGGCTCGGCGCTGCTCCTCCCAGGCTGTGCAAGTCTGCAGAGTGTGTTGCGCCGTATCCCTAGCCACACCACAATGATGGCACAAATCGGTCTCCTCACGCCCGATTCGGTGCAGATACGATCCGAAACAGCCGTGTCCGGATAGTACCTGCACCAGGCGGTATGTGAGGAGACCCCATGAGCGCTCGAGCCACCTTTCGGCCACAGGGCCGATGGCATCCAGCGTCCTGCGCCCCGACTCTGCGTGAGCCATGTCGCTTTGCCACACAGTGATCATGGACTCGCGCATCTCTCTCCTTACAGCACCCCGCTCTTCTGGAGCTGGGCGCTGCCCTTCCGCCTTTTTGGCCGCCATCCAGTGGTAGACGGCGGCCAAGACTTCCGCCTCCAAGCCCCACGGGGGCGTCCCGGCTAGGGCACACACAGCCGCGTACCCCACCGTGCGGTAGGCCCTCGCTACCCGCTGTGCAATGGCCTTTTGGGGCCTGCGGAGGAGGGCCGAGTTCTCCCCTTTGTGAAGGGAGTCCGCCCAGATCGGGGCACCGTACAGGGCCATACTCTTTAAGATGCCGGCATAAAGCTGCCGGCACTTTAAACTCGGCCCCCCGACATTTGGAAGCAGCCAACTAAAGGCGTCGGCTGCTTTCAGGACGCGTGACGCCAGGCTGCTGAAATGCGGCCCGAACGACCACCGCCCGTCCAGTATCAGGCCCAGATATTTCATTTGGGCCTTTATGTCCACACGGACTCCCCCCACTGTGATGTGGGCATCACTAGGCGCCCGTTGCCTCGGCCCCGGGAAGAACAGGGCCTCGGTCTTCGGGAGCGCCACCGTTAGGCCGAGCCGCCGAATTCTGTCGGCGACTAGCGTGCCCCCCACCGACGCCAACCGCGCTGCCGCCCCGTAGGTTCTCCCCCCCGCCGTGACAAGGGTGTCATCTGCATAACAGATGACACCCATGCCATGAAGGAGCCCACCTCGGAGCACCCAATTGTATCCAATGTTCCACAGCAACGGTCCGAGAACCGACCCCTGTGGAACACCGGATACAACCTCATGCCGTCGCAACCGGCCATCCCTGTCGACGAAGACTACCTGGCGATCTTCCAGGTAGTCTGCCAACACGGCCCTCAAGTATGGAGGCACCCTGTGGTATTTGAGTGCCTCCAGTATGGTCGAGTGAGGGATGGAATTAAATGCATTGGCTATATCGAAGGATATAGCCAACACTCCCTCCTTCCTCGCCGCAGCCTCGGCACAGAGGCTTTTGAGCCTCTGTAAGGCGTCAATCGTCGACCGGCCCTCCCGAAATCCATATTGGGCTTCGGATAGGTCCGGTCCAATTGCCGACAAGTGCTGTTTGAGGCGGGAAGCGATTATTCTCTCGAATAGCTTACCCGCCTCATTTAGGAGCACTATCGGCCGGTAGCCCGATGGGGAATCTACCGGTCGACCCTCTTTTCGAAGGAGGCACAATTGTCCCTCCTTCCATGGTTTCGGGAACCTCCCCGTCGCGAAGCAGCGATCAAAGAGGTCCCGAAACCTATCCGCCAAATGGGTAATGGCGATTACCAATACTCGAGCCGGCACACCATCAGGGCCCGGCGCAGTCTTTTTGCTGCGGAGGCAGAGCGCCGCCGCACCAAACTCTCCCGCAGAGATGAGCTCTATCTCGTCCTGCGGGGGAATACTACCCCATGGGGGCCTCATCTGTGGAGGGGTGTACTCCGCATTACGGTCCGGGAACAGAGCCCGGACCACCCCATCCAACAGATCCGGCTGGAGAGTCTCAGTGAGAGGGGGACCGATGGGGCGCAGTTTGTTGCGCGCCGCCCTGTACGGTCGCCCCCACGGATCACTGTCTAGGCTCTCCAGCATTTCCGCCCTGGCCGCATCTTTAGCCGACTTGATGGCTGCTTTGAGGATCCGCCTGGCCCCCTGATAGGTGGCATAGAGGCGGTCCTCATTCTGCAGGTCTCTAAGTCGGCGACGGCGGCTTCGCGTGTATGCCCTTCTTGCAGCTACACACGTGGCCCGCAACTCCGCAAGCTCCGCCGACCACCAGAAGACGGCGTGTCGGGGGCCTGGCCGGCGGGACCGAGGCATGCTTGCATTGCACACCTCGGTCAGTGCATCCCGCAGGTGCGAGGCAGAAACATCCACGTCAGTGCTGGTCGGCGGACCGAACCAGTCCTGCACGAACGCTGCCTCGCTCGCCATTTCCCGGTCAAGATGGGTTAAGGCCCATCGGGGAAATTGCGACTGCCCCCGTTGCGCGGGCGCAGGGATCCCACTCTGAGGGCGTTGGCTGGAGAACTCTATGCGGATGTACCGATGATCCGATAGAGTCTCCAGCAATTCGACCTGCCATTTCGTGACGTGGGCGGCCAACGCAGGGGTGGCGAACGACAAGTCCACCACTGACCCACCCTGCTGCCGCACACACGTCTGAACAGTCCCCCTATTAAGGAGGGACAGGCCGGACGAGGTCGCCCAAAGCTCAACGAGCTCCCCACGTTCATCGGTGGCTGGACTGCCCCAGCGCACCGATTTGGCGTTAAAATCGCCACAGACGGCTACCTGCCTAGGCGCCAGGCGTTGGAGGAACCTAGCCAGTTCCTCTATGAATTCCTCGAATTCCGCGAAGGAGCGGTTAGGGGAGAAGTACACGCCAACGATGGCTACTTCACCCCACTCGACGGCCACATATCCGTGACCCCTCTCAATTAATGAGAGGGGCGGGGAGACGGTGGAGGGCCGTGGCACAATGGCCACCAAGCGGTCCCTGTCACCGAACCAATTGGCTGGGACGGAAAAGGGCTCGGCGACCACACATACACTGGCTGACCACTCGGCCAGAACCTGCATCAGCAGGTCCTGGGCGTCCTGGCAGTGGTTCAGATTAACCTGAACCACTGTGTGATGTCCGGTAATGATTGCTGACATTACTCGGACATTACATCGGCCGACTCCGGGACGGTCCCGGCAGCAGTAGCGGCAGGCCGGGTCGGTGCCTGCGCTTTGCCCTTCTTGGCGGGGGGATTACATTTGGGTCCCCCCATAACATGGCCCGCAGGCCGCCCACTCTCCGCGCACACAGCGCAGTTCGGCTTTCCACTGCAGGTGGCGGACATGTGTCCGGTTTTCCCGCAGCGGAAGCACTGATTGCCCCTGTCCACAGAGGACGGGCAACGAGTGCGGGTGTGGCCGGTGGCCTGGCACTTGAAGCAACGTAGAGGTTGCTGTTCGAGTGCCCGCACTACCCCCGAGCTGAGGCCCATTGGGAGCCGACCCTTCGCCAGGACGGCCTTTGCGGCTAGAATGGGGCACTGTAGGCGGACAGCGCCCAGACCACCACGACCACGTCGGACCTCCCCCACTTTTAAAGCGTCGGCAGCGCAACCACCGGCCGCAGCCACCGCCGCCATTATTTCCTCCCTGGTGACCGAGTCATCTAGCTCGGTCACCATAAGGGACGCCGTCTTCTGTGGCCTCGACACTTTGGCCATGTCAGAGACCACCGCCTTTACTTTCTCGGCGAAGAGATCGGCGTGCTTGTCGCGCTCCGCACCCGGGAACTCGAAGATTCGAGCCCCGGTTTGCGTTTGGCGGCAAGTCACGGATCCAGCACCGAGTTCAGTAGGCCGGACCACCTCTCGGGCCTTTTTGAGGACCGCCTCATATGTGACCCCCTTTTCTGCGGCCTCAGGCGTGATCGTTATCACGACCGCCGCTGATTTTGGGGGCGAAAGCTTTTTGGCCACTGGGCCACTGCTCTCCTTCTTACCCTTTGCCGCCGACTTGGAAGTTGACGGTTTAGGGGCTTGAGAAGAGGAAGAAGACGCCTTTTTCTTCTTCTTCTTCTTATTCTTCTTGCCAACCACCCTTGTCCACCCGTCTCCGTTAGCGGCCGAGGTGGACGGAAGCAAGCAGTCCTCCAGTACCACAACGGGTAACCGGTGGGGCTCTGCTTCATTGGGGGGGACAGCCACTTTAGCGCTGCTCTTTCCCTTCCCTTTACCCTTAGAGGGCTTAGGGGTCGTGACCACCGCGACTTGGGCTGGAGCCGGAGCCAGGCGTGGGACCAGAGCTGGCGCCGACGTTGACGGTTGTGATGCCGCCTTCCTCCTTTTGTCAGCCGCCAACGGAGGACGGACTGACTTTGCCGGCAACAGCCGGTCTTCGATGCCCGCAATGCAGGCTCGGACAAACTCTCGTTCTTCCGAGACCACTTTGCGCATAAGCGCTTCGAGGTCCGGAGAGGCACAAAGAGCAGTCTCAGAGACTTGTGTCTGAGTCGGCTGAGCTGCCTGGGTCGACTCTTCCCGCAGACTTTTGACCTCGGCTCGGAGACGGTCAACCGTCGCCTGGAGCCGCAGGGTCTCCTCAGAAACCGAGCGCTTAGCAAGCTCTTCCATGGCCACGCACGTGGAGTGCGCTCGGTTCTTTAGAGCCTTCTGTAAGGTCCCCTTGATACGCGAGGACTTTCGGGCTATTTCTGCTATTTCTTCGGTGTCCGCTCTGACTAAAGCCTGGAGCTCTGACACCGACATACCCTCATATGTAGAGAGGAAGGCCCCGTAGCCGTGTATAGCACGCGCTCGACGGGTCTGTCTCTCCTTTTCAGCCACAGCTTCCTCAAGCTCAAGCTGCATAGCCTCCTTCTTTTCGGCATTGAGACGCTTTTGCGCCTCAGCCAAGCCGACGTAATGGCCCGTACCAGGCTTCTTTTTACGTTTCGAAGCCGGTTTGGACGCCTTTTTACCCACTTTCTTGGTCGACCCTGATGAGTCAGAGGTTGACGCCTTTCTTTTTAAGTATCTTGAGCGAGTTGTGCTCGCCTCCGATACACAGGTTAGAGTGCTAGTAGTGCTCCCCTCCGAGTCAGACGTTATGTCCGCCATCGAGAAAGGCACACTTGCACCTGAGGTTAAACCTCCAGACATTTGTTGTGTCTCCGCAGGATTTGGGTCCTGGGGACGCTTGAATGGATCCAATGATCCGTTGTCCGACATTATGCCAAGACAAGAGACAGCGAGTATTCAGACAGATAGAATAGAAATAGCCGTATGCTCCACAGTATCGTTCTTCGGATTCGGTCACCTACCACTGCTGGCCACTGCGTTACCGCGCACCAAGCAGGGAGGGTCCAGGGCAGACGAACGAGGACGTACCGACAGAACACTATGGGGCCTGCCCCAACCTAACCTAACCTAACCTAACCTAACCTAACCTAACCTAACCTAACCTAACCTAACCTTTTTTTTTTTTGTTGACGCGGGGAAATGCGTTACGCACCGTACCCTTCACCGGGGAAGTGAAGGGCGTGTGTGGGACTCCCGGCGCCCTGAAAAGGGCGCTGCTCCTGGACGGCTGGATTGCCGGCCAGGGGTATACCCACTAAAACCCCGCGCGCTCCTTCTACGCCTTAGTGGTGGAGTCATGGGTACGGGACTAGCCTCACTCCATAACCCCACCGGCGTCAGCCCGTCTATGACAAGACGGGCCCTGCGCGGCCCCCCGGTGTTGGTGGGGGGCCTGTGGGACCGACCGGGAGCGTCCGGTCGTTCCCACCCGTCGACGGCGGCGACCCGTGCAATGCGGGAGGAGGTGTCCCCACACCCCCTACCCGCAGGTCACCACCAGGCTGAAGAAGGAAGCGGTCGTACAACCGCCTTCTCCGGCCCCTTCGACGTCTGCGGTGCGGCGGTGCGAGAGGATCCTCCTCCCGACCCCGCTCCGCCGCCTCCTTCTGCGAGATGACTTCCTCACAGAAGGAGGCTACTGCGGCCCAGGCCCCTTCGCTACCTATCATGGCGTACACCACACTAGGCAGCGAGAGGTCCGGGCCCACATACGCCTGGAGGCACCGGCGCTGCTCCACCCAGGCCGAGCATTCGGCCAGGGTGTGCTGCGCCGTGTCCACCGGCGCGCCACAGTGGTGGCACGCCGCGGACTCCTCCCTCCCGATCCTACACAGGTACTTCCCGAAGCAACCATGCCCGGAAAGCACCTGCGAGAGACGGAAAGAGAGGACCCCGTGCCTCCGCTCGGTCCAGCCCTCGATGACTGGACCGATGGCGTCTAGGGTACGCCGGCCAAACTCCGCAAAAGCCATCTCCGCCGTCCACCGGCGGAGCATGACCCTGCGGGCATTGCGCCTGGCGACGTCCCTCTCTTCGGGTGCCGGGCGCTCTCCGCGCGCCCGTTGGTCCGCCGTCCAGTGGTAGACGGCGGACTGCACCTCGGCCTCCAGATGCCACGGCGGAGTGCCCGCCATGGCACAGGCCGCCGCGTGACCCACCGTCCCGTAAACCCGCGCCACTCGCTGAGCGATGGCGCGTTGTGGTTTACGGAGGAGGGTCACGTTTTCTCTCCCGAGAGAGTCCGCCCATATTGGGGCGCCATACATAGCCATGCTACGTAGCATGCCGGCGTATAGTTGCCGGCATGCCGTAGCTGGCCCTCCCAAATTAGGCAGCAGCCAGGCCAGCCCATCGGCCGCCTTCAGGAGGCGCGGTGCAAGTCGGCTGAAGTGGGCGCCGAACTTCCACCGCCCATCCAGGATAAGGCCCAGATATTTCATCTGGGCCTTCCTCCACCCGGACGCCGCCCACCATTATGTGCGCGTCGGGTGGCACGCGCTGCCGGGGCGCCGGGAAGAAGAGGGCCTCTGTCTTCTCCAGCGCCACCGATAACCCTAGCCGCCGTATTCGGTCGGCGACTAGGGTTCCCCCGACAGACGCCAGGGCGGCCGCCTCCCCGTAGGTGCGTCCCCGCGCCGTGACAAGGGTGTCGTCTGCGTAACAGATTACACCCATGCCACGGAGGAGACCACCCCGCAAGAGCCAATCAAACCCGATGTTCCACAGCAGGGGTCCGAGGACAGACCCCTGCGGAACACCGGACTCGACTCTCCGCCGCCCCAACCGGCCGTCCCTGTCGACGAACAAAACCTCCCTGTCCAGGAGGTAGTTCGCCAACAGGGCCCGCAGGTACGGAGGCACCCCATGGTATCGGAGTGCCTCCAGTACAGTGGCGTGAGGGATGGTATTGAATGCATTGGCAATATCAAAGGACACCGCCAATACTCCATCCCCCGCCGCCACCGCCTCCTGCGTGACGCGCTTCAGCTCCTGAAGCGCGTCTATTGTGGACCGGCCCGCCCGGAACCCGTATTGGGCCTCCGATAGGTCCGGGCCAGTCCCCGTCAGATGCTCCTTGAGACGCGTGGCGATCACGCGCTCAAGGAGCTTACCGGCGTCGTCCAACAGGACGATCGGCCTGTAGCCTGCCGGCGAGTCCGCCGGCCGGCCCTCCTTTCGGAGGAGGCATAGCGCCCCCTCCTTCCACACTTTCGGGAACCTCCCCGACGCTAGACAGCGGTCGAAGAGGTCCCGAAATCGCGACCCCATTTGGGCGGTGGCAATAGCCACCACCTTCGCCGGCACGCCATCAGGCCCCGGCGCCGTCTTTTTGCCTCGGAGGCAGAGCGCCGCCGAGGCAAATTCCACCTCCGACACCGGGACGACTTCCGGGTCGGCAGGAGGGCCCATCCGCCGAGGCGGATCCATAGTTGGAGGGGTGATGTTGGATCGATCCGGGAACAGAACCCGGACCACCCCCTCCAACAACTCCGGCTGGAGAGTCTCCGTTATGGGGGGACCGATCGGGCGCAGCTTGTTGCGTGCTGCCCGATACGGTCTGCCCCAAGGGTCGTCGTTGAGACTCTCCAGCATCTCCAACCTCGCCCTTTCTTTGGCCTCCGCGATTGCCTTTTTGAGGGCGCGCTGTGCCTCCGAGTAGGCGGCGTAGAGGCGACCCTCATTTTCAGCGTCACGGCGGCGACGTCGGCGGGCCCTCTGGTATGCCCTCCTCGCGGCCATGCAGTGCACTCGGAGGTCGGCGATCTCCGCCGACCACCAGTACACCGCGTGCCTAGGAGGGGGCCGGCGGGACCGAGGCATGCTGGCGTTGCATACCTCGGTCATAGATTCCCTCAACTGCAGGGCGGCATCGTCCACGTCCGGACTGGCAGACGGAGCTAGCCAGTCCTGGACAAACGCCGCCTCCTTAGCCGCGTCGCGGTCAAGCCGCGACAGGGCCCACCGCGGGAAAGGCGACTGACCCGTCCGACCCGCGGCTGGTGCACCCGGTGTGGAGATCTCTATTCGGACATAACGATGGTCCGAAAGAGTCTCCACCAGGTCCACCCGCCATTTGCGCACGTGGCCGGCCAGAGCGGGGGTGGCGAATGATAGATCCACCACCGAACCCCCATTTGCCCGGACGCACGTCTGCACTGCCCCTCTGTTGAGGAGCACAAGGCCCACGGATGCGGCCCACGACTCAACAGCCGTGCCGCAGTGGTCCGTGAGCCGATCGCCCCAGGTCACGGACCTGGCGTTAAGGTCGCCAAGGACCGCGACTCGGGCCATTCCCACCCGCGCAACCACCGCCGTCAGAGTGTGGAGGTAGTCCTCAAACTCCGACAGCGGGCGGTTTGGGGAGAAATACACCGCCACAAGGGCGATGTCTCCCCACGCGGCAGCCACGTACCCAGATCCCCTCTCAATTAGAGAGAGGGGAGGAGAGTCCGCAGCAGGCCGCGGCGCGATGGCCACCAAGCCATTCCTGTCACCCAGCCAGCTGGCTGGGATCGAGTATGGCTCGGCAACCACTGCAACGTCCCCCAACCACTCCGACAGCTTCTGGAACATTAAGTCCTGAGCTGCCTGGCCGTGGTTGAGGTTCACCTGCAGAATTTTCCGATGGCCGAACCTTAACATTGTTCGGCCATCGGACAATCAACTACACTCGGGTTGACCCGAGCGCCTGCAGGGGCAGGCCGACTGGCGGCCTGCTCCTTGCCCTTCCTTGATGGGGGGGTGCATTTAGCACCCCCCATAACGTGCCCTGCGGACCGCCCGCTGGCCGCACAGACGGCACAGCGGGGGTCTTTTTTGCAGGAGGCCTGCTTGTGGCCCGGCTGCCCACATCGGAGACAGAGTAGCGATCTGTCTTCCGGTGATGGGCAGCACTGGCGGGCGTGTCCGAGCGCGTAACAACGGAAACAACGCATAGGCTGTTCCTCTAGCGCCCGGACCACGGCTGAGCTGAAGCCAATGAGAAGCCGCCCTTTTTTAAGGACGGCTTCTATGGCAGCCACGGGGCATCGCAGCCTGATACGGCCCATGCCCCCTGCCCCAGGCCGAATTTCTCCGGCCTGTATGGCCTCTACTCCGCAGCCACCCGCTGCCGCTACAGCAGCAGCCACCTCGCCCCTGGTGACAGAATCGTCAAGTTCCGATACCACCAGGGACGAGGTCTTAACCGGCCGTGCCACCTTAGCGACATCGGCAATCGCCTCCACCATTTTTGCAGCAAAGGCGTCGGCCTGCTGCTGCCGATTGACCCCCGGGAACTCAAAGATCCGAGCTCCCGTTTGGGTCCGCCGGCACGTCACTTTCTGAATCCCCATTTCCTGGGGATTCACCGTTCGTCGGGCTCGAATGAGCACCGACTCATATGTCTCTCCCTTCTGGACAGCGTCTGGCGATAGTGTTACCACCACCGCTGCTGTCTTAGGGAGAGACGATTTCTTCTTCCCCTTTTTAGGGGCAGTCGCGGGGGCCGCCTTTTTGGCAGGCCCCTTTTGCGCCGTGGAAGAAGGCTGTGTTGCCTTCTTCTTCTTGCCTTTCTTAGTCACCGTCGACCAACCATAATTGGCCGCGGTGGCAGAAGGCAACATGGGGTCCTCATGTAAGGACGGAGGCAGAACCATCGTATCCTGCGCCCAGGATGGACCAGCAATTGGTTCCACCGGGACAGGTGCCGGGGCCGGGGCCGAAGGTTTGACTGCCTTGGCCTTGGCCTTCTTTCCTGCTGAAGGCTTCGCCACCGGTTCTATTTGGGCAGGTGCCGGGGCCGAAGCCGAGGGTTTGGCTACCTTACCCTTAGCCTTCTTTACTCCAGAAGGCTTCTGCGCAACAGGCGCAGAGACCGGAGCAGGAGTCACCGCCTCTACACTGCGTCTCCTGTCCGCCGCAAGAGGCGGTCGGACAATCTTTGCAGGAAGGAGGCGATCCTCAAGGCCTGCCAGGCAGGAACGCACAAAAGTACGTTCCTCCTGCAGGATCTCCTTCATTTGCTCCCTTAAATTGGGAGGTGGCGCCTTGGCCAGCTGTTGTCGGAGCTTCTCCATCTCCTTCTCCAGGGCCCCAATTTGAAGGCTCTGGCGTTCGACTGTCGCCTCTAACCTCTGGTTTTCGTCAGAGGCGCTGCGACCTACTGTCTCCACGACAATGTCACGAAGAGTCGCCGCGCATGCCTTGAGAGCCTTTTGAAAAGGCCCCGACAATTGCGACGATTTCTGTGCCACCACGAAAATGGTGCTAACCTCAGCCTCAGCCTGCTTCAACAGCATGCAGGTTGGGCTCTCCATGTCCACAGAAGACGGAGCATTTCTCATGGCGAGGTATTTGGCACGCGCATCTTTGTTAGCGCGCGTCATTTTCGTCACCTTCTCCTCGATTGATTGTTGGGCCTCCAAACGTTTGGCCTCAGCGAGCTCGGCCTTCGCCTTGGCTAGGTCGTCGTCCTCCCCGGTGATCGGGAGACGTGCTCGGCCGCGCTTGGCCCTCACTGTCTTGCTGGAGGAGTTTGAGGCATCAGAAGACTCTGAGCCATCCTCCCGTAAGCGTTTCCGGCGATAAATCGACGGATCACCCACTGAAGACGCGTCCGACATAACCTTATCGGGCTCATCAGGCGCTTCATCCGGCGCTTCATCCGGCCTTGCGAACAGGCTGTCCGCCATTACCGACGATGGTCGGCTACCACGGGGTGTCCCGAAACCTACTGGTAGTTCCAGTGGCTCTAAAACGACCCGCAGGTCCCTCTCTGTTTGGCCCTGAAAAGGGCCTTTTGGGTGGCCCTCAGAAGGGCCTTTTGACTTCCCGGGGGATACGGGAACCTTCTTAGGCATATCGGAAGAAGATATTGACATTCGAATCCGCACAGTATAGTCCTTCGAGCTTCGGTCACCTACCACTGTTGGCCACTGCGTTACCGCGCACCAAACAGGGAGGGTCCAGGGCAGACGACGGGGACGTACTCTAGGACACTGTGGGGGCTGCCCCAACCTAACCTAACCTAACCTAACCTAACCTAACCTAACCTAACCTAACCTAACCTAACCTAACCTAACCCAGAACACTTTGGGGCCCACGTCCGACGTGACCCTGTGCAGTCGAGGGAGGGAGTCCCCACTCCTACCCCCGAAGGTCACTGCCCAGCCAACAGCTGTTGGGCGTAAGCCCGCCGGCGTCGACCGAGCCGTCTGCGGCGGATCGGATCCGCGAGGGGGTCATCCTCACGAATCCGTTCCGCGGCCTCCTTCTCGAGCATTACACGCTCGCAGAAGTCGACCATTGCCTCCCATGACCTCTCGTCACCGACCATGGCCTTGACCACGGCCGGCAAGGAGAGGTCCCTCCCCACAACGGCGACCAGAGCCGCCCGCTCCTCCGCCCACGCCGGACATGCCCCCAGCGTGTGTTCGGCAGTGTCGTCATTGTTGCCACAGTGATGACACACCGCCGAGGGCTCCCTACGGGCCACGTGGCACAGATATCTGCCGAAGCTTCCGTGCCCCGACAGAATCTGCACCAGCCGATAGGTCAGCGACCCGTGCCGCCTGTTCACCCAGGCTTTTAGCACTGGGCGGACAGCCGCCACGGTCCAGACACCAGCGGACGGCTCTGCAAGCCGTTCTCCCCATTTTCGGAGTTGGCGAGCTCGCGCGCGCCTCCTCCATCTCGGCACCTCCTCAGGGTCCCCCTCCCTCATTCGGTGGTATGTCTCCGCAAGGACCTCGGCATCCAGGTCCCAGGGAGCCATACCAGCGAGTACACACGCCGCTTCGTGCGACACCGTGCGGTATCCACGGACGGCCCTGATGGCCATGACCCTCTGCGCTTGGCGCAATGTGGCCTTATTCGGGCCAGTCAGGGCGTCCACCCACACGGGTGCACCGTACATCGCCATCGACCTAACGACGCCTGCGTACAGGCGCCGACAGGTCCGGCTGGGCCCTCCGATATTGGGCAGTAGCCTCGCAAGAGCACTGGCGGCCTTTAAGAGCCTCGGGGCCAGAAGTGCGAAGTGCTCGCGAAAGCTCCACCTCGGATCAAGGTAGAGTCCCAGATATTTGATCCGAGACTCTACCGCAATCACCACACCATTTATAGTGATGTTGGCATCTTCAGGAGGTCCCCCCCGAGGGCCGTGGAAATACAGCGCCTCGGTTTTGTTGAGGGCCACTCTCAGACCCAACCTCACCATCCGCCCAACCACCTGCTCCACGCCAGCGGTAGCGCGAGCAGCTGCCTCCTCAAAGTTTCCCCCACGGGCCGTGACCAGTGTGTCGTCCGCGTAGCAAACGAGCCTCACGCCCGAGGGGAAGTTCCCCCGCAGGACCCAGTCGAATCCGATGTTCCACAAGAGTGGTCCTAGGACCGACCCTTGTGGAACCCCGCACCGAACTGGAGTCCGCTGGACCTGCCCGTCCCTCCCTATGTAGGACACCCATCGGTCTCTCAGATAGTCCCCAATGAGACGCCTGAGGTACGGCGGCAACCGATGATGTCTGAGCGCCTCCTCGATGCAACTGAAGGGGAGCGAATTAAACGCATTGGCGATGTCAAGAGACACCGCCATCAACCCGCCATCCCTTCTAACCGCCCCGTCCGAGAGGGCTTTGACGCGGAGAACTGCGTCAATTGTGGATCGGCCCTCCTGGAAACCGAATTGGCACTCGGACAAATCGGGTCCTACCCGCTGAAGATGGTCGATGACGCGGGACGCGAGGATACGCTCGAAGAGTTTTCCCGCGTCATCGAGCAGCACTATTGGGCGATAAGCGGAGGGGGACTCCGCTGGACGCCCTTCCTTCCTCAGGAGAACGAGTCTCCCCTCCTTCCAGCAGGACGGAAACCGGCAAGACGAAAGGCACGAGTCGAGAAGCCCGGTAAGGTGGACCTCCAACTCGTCCAACGCTGTCGCCAGCACCCGCCCTGGAACGCCGTCTGGCCCTGGAGCGGTACGCTTCGCCCGGAGTTTGATCGCCGCTACGGCAACCTCGGTTGGCGTGATGGGAGGGACCCCTCCAACCTCGTCGACATCGACGATATCGTCGACTGGGTCCTCCTCCATCGTCGGGGGGACGCGTGTTGGCCCGTCCGGAAACAGAGCCGCCACGACGTCCGCCAGTAACCGAGGCTGCATGGTCTCCGTGACCGGGGGTGCCTGTGTGCGCAATTTGTTCCGCGCAGCACGGTACGGGCGACCCCACGGGTCTCTGTCGAGAGCCTCCAGCATCTCCAGGCGCTTCGAGGCTTTGGACCTGCTGATGGCCAGTTTCAGAGTTTTCTTGGCCTCCAGGTAGGTGATGTACAGCCGGTCCAAAACCTCCTCGTCCCGTCTCCGCCGCCTCCGGTATCTGGTGTACTCGCGACGAGCCGCAATGCAGCCCCGCCTCAGTTCGGCGATTTCGCGAGTCCACCAGTATACCTCCCTTTTAGCGACACCCTTTCTGGCCCGAGGCATCGACGCGTCACAAATACGCGCCAACGCTTCTCGGAACCGCAGGGCCCCATCATCGACTTCCGCCGGATCGAATGGCCGCATGGTCCAGGATTGGACAATCGCGGCCTCGACCAGCAACTCCTCGTCAAGTCGAGACAGAGCCCACCTCGGAAAGGGAGCGCGTCCACCCTCTGCCGCCCTTCGGCGGGATACGCCGCTACTGGACGAGATGGAGACCCCGAACATGATGTAACGGTGGTCCGAAAGAGTCTCCACGTCATCCAGCACCCGCCAGGTCAACACCCGCGATGCAAGAGGAGGGCTAGCGAACGATAGGTCCACTATTGACCCGCCATCCCGTCGCACGCACGTGTTGACGGAGCCGCGGTTGAGACAGACCAGGCCGCACGAGGCTGCCCATGTCTCCACCACGTCTCCCCTCACGTCAGTCGCCGGGGATCCCCACGTCGTGCTCTTAGCGTTGAAGTCGCCGAGCACGACGACATTGTGCTCAGATGCACGCCGAACAACCGCCTGGAGTCGATGCAGGTCCGACTCAAACTCGGCCTGCGATCTGTTGGGGGAGAAGTAAATCCCGACGACCAAGGTGTCACCCCACACCGCCGACACCATACCGGGCTCCCGGTCCCTGAGAATCAGGGGCTGTGAGTCCGGGCCCGTCGCCGCTATTATCGCGACGGAATCCCTCGTGTCCCCTACCCAGTTGGGCTGGGAAGACACAAAGAAGGGATCCGACGCGACCGCCACGTCAACCGACCAATGCAGCATGGTTTGCAGGAGCAAGTCCTGCGCACCAAGGCAATGGTTCAGGTTAACCTGGAGGAAGCGATGTTGAGTGGCCATTAGTGACCGGTCAACATCGCCCCCGTGGGCGGCTCCCTGGGTTGGCCTCGGACTGCTGTGGTCAATCCAGCTGTCCCTTTGCCCCTCTTGGGCCGGACGCACTTGCGCCCGCCGGCAGTGTGGTCAGCCGGTCTTCCAGCTGCCCTGCACACGGTGCATGTCGCGGCTTTTGTGCACGCTGCCACCATATGCCCCTCCTCGCCGCAGCGGAAGCAGTTCCGGCTGCGGTCAACGCCGGACTTGCACTGAGCCCCAGTGTGGCCAATCTCAAAGCAGCGGTAGCATTTGAGAGGCCGAGGACCCATTAGGCGCACTCGCGCTGCGCTCCACCCCACCAAGAGTCGGCCACTTTCCGCAAGCGGAAGCGCGGCCTCCACGGGGCACTGCACTATGGTGCTACCAGCCCCAAAGAGACCCACGCGTATAGGGCCAACCTTGATTTGCTCGGGTGAGCATTTGCCTCCATTGGCTATCGCCGCTGCGATATCCTGCGCATTGACGGAGTCGTCAAGCCCCGAAATGTCCAGATCGGTACATTTCGTGGGCCGGGCGACCCTGACTGTCTCCGGCATCAGTTCTCGGAGCTTGCGGGCTAGAGAGTCCGCCTTTGCCCCACTCTCCGCGCCTGGGATTTCCAGAACGCGCCCTCCCGTTGCTGCCGCGCGGAACCTTAAACCTTCCCCAATTTGCAACTGGGTCAGATCCAGGCCCCTCCGTGCATCCGTCAGCACTTTCTCATAAGTGAGGCCCTGCTGGACGGCCTCAGACGACAGCGTTATCACCACCGCAGCCGACCTTGGTGGACGCACCTTCTTCGGCTTTGCCTGTTTGGGCTTCGGCTGTACACGCGGCCTGGCAGTGACTGCCTGGCTCGCTGGAAGCCTACCCCTAGGCGGTTGAGCCGGAGCAGGAGGCGCCGCTTGAGGCGCAGCACCCTGTCCTCCCTTCTTGCGCTTCCGCTTCTTCTTCGCCACGGTGGTCCATCCCTCTGTTAGAGGAGGCTGAGCCGGCGGTTCCTCCCTCACAACGGCGGCCGGGGCGGCCGGCCTTCGTGTTCGCTGGCTTGGGCCAGCTGCAGACGTGGCATTCAGCACCCTAGGCTGCCTGGTTTGCGCCTTGGCGTCCGCTTTAAGCGGTGGGCGAACTGTCTTCGGGGGAAGCAGGCGGTCATCCAGACCTGCCAGCTTTGCATCGACGATAAAGCCGATGTCCCGCAGAAGACTCGCCCTGTCCTCTCCCTCCCTTTCGCTCGTTGGTGGTTTCGGTGGAGCTTGCGTGGTCCGGGCCGCATTCTCAGTACGAATGCGGTCCATCTCCTCGCGAAGCTGAACCACCTCCGAGCGGACCGCCTCCAGACGTAGCCGAAGGTCCTCATTCTCCGTCCGGAGAACTCTCACCTCGTCGTCTGCCGTCCTACTGAGGAGTGCGAACAGAGTCCTCTCAACCTGAGTCGCCGCAGCCTTGAGAGCGCCTTTGAAGCCGATTGATTGCCCCCCCAGATACTAAAGGGCTGCCTGCCGAAGCCGAAGCAACGACAGGGAGGGATTCTCCCCCCGCGGCTAAGCGGTTGGTACCCTCCTGGGGTAGTTTGTATTTGGTCGCACTATTCATGGTTTTTTTTTACAGGGGGACCGCCCCTAGACGCCCTAACGGCAGTGACCCACTACCATTCAGACCCTCGCCGGGCGCCAAGCTTGGCCTTGGGATTTTTATTGTGGTTTACTCCACTCGGCTCGGACAAATGCCCCGACAGCCCCCGGTCCCCGAAGGGATAACGGTACACGAGGGTTTTTATAGTGGTTTGCCATCCACGCAGCCCGGGCAAAGCCCCGCCGGCCCCCGGTCCCCGTAGGGATTACGGTGTGCAAGGGATTCTTTTTTATAGTGGTTCACCATCCACGCAGCCCGGGCAAATGCCCCGACAGCCCCCGGTCCTCAGAGTGAGGATTACGGTATGCCCTCCCCGTCGGAACTCGCATGAATTACTCATTAAGGAGTAAGACAGCGAGCCCGACCCCCATTGTGGGATGCTTAGCTTCCCTCAGTAGCTGGACTGCTACGAGGTACTGAGCCCCCCCGCCACGACAAGGCGCAATCCCTTGGGGGGGAACCTAACCTAACCTAACCTTTTTTTTTTTTTTTTTGTTTATTTATTTTTTTTTTTTTTGTTTACGCAGTGGAAATGCATTACGCACCATACCCTTCACCGGGGAAAGTGAAGGGCGTGTGTCGGCCTCCCGGCGCCCTGAAAAGGGCGCTGCTCCTGGCGGCTGACTTGCCGACCAGGGGTATACCGACTAAAACCACTGCGGTGTTCTTAACTACGCCACCCGTTAGTGCGGCACACGGGCACACTCGCGCAATCTACACGCGGGCCGCGGGTGCTTCCGCGCAAGCGGAACCTCCATCAGGGTAGGGTGAGAGGAGTCACCACCCTACACTCCGTGGGTTCACGTGGTCCCCAGAACACTTTGGGGCCCACGTCCGACGTGACCTTGTGCAGTCGAGGGAGGGAGTCCCCACTCCCACCCCCGAAGGTCACTGCCCAGCCAACAGCTGTTGGGCATAAGCCCGCCGGCGTCGACCGAGCCGTCTGCGGCGGATCGGATCCGCGAGGGGGTCGTCCTCACGAATCCGTTCCGCGGCCTCCTTCTCGAGCATGACACGCTCGCAGAAGTCGGCCATCGCCTCCCATGACCTCTCGTCACCGACCATGGCCTTGACCACGGCCGGCAAAGAGAGGTCCCTCCCTACAACGGCGACCAGAGCCGCCCGCTCCTCCGCCCACGCCGGACATGCCCCCAGCGTGTGTTCGGCAGTGTCGTCATTGTTGCCACAGTGATGACACACCGCCGAGGGCTCCCTACGGGCCACGTGGCACAGATATCTGCCGAAGCTTCCGTGCCCCGACAGAATCTGCACCAGCCGATAGGTCAGCGACCCGTGCCGCCTGTTCACCCAGGCTTTTAGCACTGGGCGGACAGCCGCCACGGTCCAGACACCAGCGGACGGCTCTGCCAGCCGTTCTTCCCATTTGCGGAGTTGGCGAGCTCGCGCGCGCCTCCTCCATCTGGGCACCTCCTCAGGGTCCCCCTCCCTCATTCGGTGGTATGTCTCCGCAAGGACCTCCGCATCGAGGTCCCAGGGAGCCATACCAGCGAGTACACACGCCGCTTCGTGCGACACCGTGCGGTATCCACGGACGGCCCTGATGGCCATGACCCTCTGCGCTTGGCGCAATGTGGCCTTGTTCGGACCAGTCAGGGCGTCCACCCACACGGGTGCACCGTACATCGCCATAGACCTTACGACGCCTGCGTACAGGCGCCGACAGGTCCGGCTGGGCCCTCCGATATTGGGCAGTAGCCTCGCAAGAGCACTGGCGGCCTTTAAGAGCCTCGGGGCCAGAAGTGCAAAGTGCTCGCGAAAGCTCCACCTCGGATCGAGGTAGAGTCCCAGATACTTGATCCGAGGCTCTACCCCAATCTCCACACCATTAACGACGATGTTGGCATCTTCAGGAGGTCCCTCCCGAGGGCCGTGAAAGTACAGCGCCTCGGTTTTGTTGAGGGAAATGTCGGGTCAAATCCAGGCCCCTCCGCGCGTCCGTCAACACCTTCTCATACGTGAGACCCTGTTGGACGGCCTCAGGCGACAGCGTTAGAACCACCGCAGCCGACCTTGGTGGACGCAACTTTTTCGGCTTTGCCTGATTGGGCTTCGGCTGTACACGCGGCCTGGCAGTGACTGCCTGGCTCGCTGGGAGCCTACCCCTAGGCGGTTGAGCCGGAGCAGAAGGCGCCGCTTGAGGCGCAGCACCCTGTCCTCCCTTCTTACGCTTCCGCTTCTTCTTCTTCTTGACTGTGGACCATCCCTCTGTCAGAGAAGGCAAGGTCCGCAGTTCCTCCCTCGCAATAGCGGGCGGGGCGGCCGACCTTCGTGTACGCTGGCTCGGGCCAGCTGAAGACGTGGCATTCAGCACCCTGGGCTGCCTGGTTGGCGCCTTGGCGTCCGCTTTGAGTGGCGGGCGAACTGTCTTCGCGGGAAGCAGGCGGTCATCCAGACCTGCCAGCTTTGCATCGACTATAAAGCCGATGTCCCGCAGAAGACTCGCCCTGTCCTCTCCCTCCCTTTCGCTCGTTGGTGGCTTCGGTGGAGCTTGCGTGGTCCGGGCCGCATTCTCAGTACGAATGTGGTCCATCTCCTCGCGAAGCTGAACCACCTCCGAGCGGACCGCCTCCAGACGTAACCGAAGGTCCTCATTCTCCGTCCGGAGAACTCTCACCTCATCGTCTGCCGTCCTGTTCAGGAGTGCGAACAGAGTCCTCTCGACCTGAGTTGCCGCAGCCTTGAGAGCGCCCTTAAAGCCACTCTTCAGGTTCTTGGACTTCATGTCCACATCCCGTATAATCTGGACGGTGCCTCTTATCTGCTGCTCCAAGCAATCAGCAGGCACGGCAGCGAGAAGCCTGGTCGCTTCCACCACCTCCACCTCCGCCTCCACATCTATGGCCTCCCTCTGGGCTTTCACGAACGCCTCTTTGGCCTTCGCCAGACCGACATAATGCCCGGTCGTTGGAGGCCGTCCGCGCCCCCGCTTCGAAGCGCTCTTCTTGGCGTTCAGCACGTAGCTGCTGCCAGACTCGCTCGCGCTCCCGCTGGAGTAATCGGGGTCCGACACCCTCGCCGTCCTTTTTACAGAGCGCTTTTTGCGCCCAGTTACAGACGTCGGCACCTCGAACTCTATTTTGGAGCCGTCAGAGTCGGTGCCTCTGATGGAGACAACCGTCCCGTCCGACTCTTCCTCCCTATTTTTGCGCTTCGGCCCTTGCGGTTTGGGCTTCTCACCCCTCGCAGACCGAAAGCTGCCACCACTACTTCTCGCGGAACCATCCGCCTCCTCATGCCCGCTTGTCGCGGAACTCGCCACTTTCTTGCCGCTTTTAGTGGCTCTCCTCTCCCTGGTGCCCGAAAGCACGGTTTTTGCCCCTTTCGAGGCCGCGCCCGAAGACACGGAATAGTGGACTGCCCCCCCAGATACGTAAGGGCTGCCTGCCGAAGCCGAAGCAACGACAGGGAGGGATTCTCCAGCCGCGGAGCGGTTGGTACCCTCCTGGGGTAGTTTGTTATTAATCACACTATCCATGGTTTTTTTAACGTGGGGATCGCCCACAGACGCCCTAACGGCAGTGACCCACTACCATTCAGACCCTCGCCGGGCGCCAAGCTTGGCCTTGGGATTTTTATTGTGGTTTACTCCACTCGGCTCGGGCAAATGCCCCGACAGCCCCCGGTCCCCGAAGGGATAACGGTACACGAGGGTTTTTATAGTGGTTTGCCATCCACGCAGCCCGGGCAAAGCCCCGCCGGCCCCCGGTCCCCGAAGGGATTACGGTGTGCTAGGGTTTCTTTTTTATAGTGGTTCACCATCCACGCAGCCCGGGCAAATGCCCCGACGGCCCCCGGTCCTCAGAGTGAGGATTACGGTGTGCTAGGGTTTCTTTTTTATAGTGGTTCACCCTCCACGCAGCCCGGGCAAATGCCCCGACGGCCCCCGGTCCTCAGAGTGAGGATTACGGTGTGCTAGGGATTCTTTTTATAGTGGTTCACCATCCACGCAGCCCGGGCAAATGCCCCGACGGCCCCCGGTCCCCGTAGGGATTACGGTGTGCAAGGGATTCTTTTTTATAGTGGTTCACCATCCACGCAGCCCGGGCAAATGCCCCGACAGCCCCCGGTCCTCAGAGTGAGGATTACGGTATGCCCTCCCCGTCGGAACTCGCATGAATTACTCATTAAGGAGTAAGACAGCGAGCCCGACCCCCATTGTGGGATGCTTAGCTTCCCTCAGTAGCTGGATTGCTACGAGATACTGAGCCCCCCCGCCACGACAAGGCGCAATCCCTTGGGGGGGAACCTAACCTAACCTAACCTTTTTTTTTTTTTTTTTTTTTTTTTTTTTTTTTTTTTTTTTTTTTTTTTTTTTTATAACGCGAAGAAAATCCATCATGGATACCACGGTCACCACGGGGGGCAGCAACCGGGTTATGTCAGACTCCTACTGACTAAAAACTCCGCGGCGTTCTACTGGGCGCTTGGTTACCGAGTTGAGGGAACTGTGTGAGTATTCTTCCCCAACCCGGCTGCGCTAGCCTTTCGGCTCCAGCATGGAGGGCATTGTGTCCCTCTCCCGCAATCTGTGGCACGCGAAAAGTTCGCGCGCGCGCCTCCAGGAACCTCGTGCAGTGGGCGGTACGGACTCCCCTAAGTCCGCCGCCCTGAGGTTCAAGTTATGGGCGGAGGGAAACCTGCGAAGGCTCTCCTCCTGCGGCCAGTTCTACGGCGACGGAGCACTAGAGAGAGCGGATCACTCTCCCTGTCCCTCTCCGCCACTTCCTTCGCGAGCATGACTGTCTCGCAAAAGTCATGAACCGCCTGCCATGACCTCTCGCTGCCAACCATGGTTCGAACCAATGTTGGGAGAGAAAGGTCATCCCCCACAACCGCGCACAGCTCCCTGCGCTCGTGTCTCCACGCAGGGCATATTTCCAGCGTGTGCTGGGCCTTCTCGTCGAGGCAACCGTCGCAGTGGTGGCACCTGGCCGTGGGTTCCCTTCCGGCTATACGGCACAGATACCCCCCGAAACAACCATGTCCCGAGAGGACCTGCGACATCCGGAATGTCAGGAACCCGAATCGCCTAGCCAACCACTGTTTTAAGACAGGACGGATTGCCTCTATGGTCCGCAGTCCGGCGCTACATGACGCCAGCCTGGACTCCCACGCTTCAATAGCCCGTCGGCGCAGATGAGCTCTGCACCCCTCCACCTCCCTTTGTGCAGGCGGGTGGCCCCGGTCGAGCACCTCCTTGCACCACGTATGTAGCGACGCAAGGGCTCTTGCATCGAGATCCCAGGGCAAAGAACCCGCCAACACACAGGCCGCCTCACACGAGATCGTGCGATAACCCCGTATCACCCTGACTGCCATTACCCTCTGCGGTCTCCGCAAGTGGGCAATATTCTGGCTATCGAGGGTGTCGGCCCACACAGGGGCTCCGTACAGGGCCATCGACCTCACGACTCCCATATAGAGGCGCCTCCCCGACGCCTCCGGACCACCAAGGTTTGGCAGAAGCCGCCCAAGAGCGGCAGCCGCACCGAGCAGCCTTGGCGCCATCCGCTCAAAGTGAGCCCTGAAGTTCCATCTGCCGTCGAGGACAAGTCCCAGGTACTTCATCGTCGACCCGACGGCGATGCGAACTCCTGCCACGACGATATGGGCATTGCGAGGCGGCGCGTTCCGAGGTCCGTGAAAGCACAGAGCCTCGGATTTGTTAAGGGCGACCTCCAGGCCCAACCGTCGTATACGGCCCACCACATGCGCCACACCCGCTGTTGCGAGCATAGCAGCGTCCCGATAGTTTCCAGCACGTGCGGTTACCAGGGTGTCGTCGGCGTAGCACGTCAACTGCACACCCGATAAGTTGATGCCTCTCAGCACCCAATCGTAGCCGATGTTCCACAGGAGCGGTCCGAGGACCGAACCCTGTGGAACACCGCACGACATTTCCCGCTCTCGCCACTCGTTTCGGTCTGGATAGACCACACACCGCTCGGACAAGTAGGCTCCGATAAGTCGGCACAGGTAGGTCGGCACTCCATGAAACCGGAGCGCCTCCCGCACGCAACTCCAGGGGAGGGAATTAAATGCGTTAGCGATGTCCAGAGACACCGCCAACACGACCTCACCCCGGGCAACTGCTTCCTGTGCAATGAGCCTAACTCGTCGAATTGCGTCGATAGTCGACCGCCCTCTCCGGAACCCAAACTGGTTCTCCGCCAGATCCGGACCCACCTCCTCCAGGTGCTCAACGATACGGCCAGCCACAACTCTTTCAAAGAGCTTGGCGACCTCGTCAAGCAGAACAATTGGGCGGTATCCGGATGGGGATTCCGCCGGACGCCCCTCCTTCGGAATGAGGACCAGACGACCCGTCTTCCACTGCCGCGGTATCGCAGCTTGGGAGAGACAGGCGTCGAATAACCGCCTCAGACGAGGTTCCAGGGCGTTCATCGCCAACACCCAGGCACGTCCAGGAATGCCATCGGGACCGGGGGCGGTGTTCTTGGCTTGAAGCCGTAGAACAGCTACGCCTAGCTCTCCCGAAGTCACCGGTGGCACATCTTCGTCATTGTCCATGTCGGTTGCAGGTGCCATGGTCGGACACACAAAGTCCTCCCTCCGCGGAAACAGGGCCGCAACGACTCCCTCAACGAGTTGAGGCCGGAGACTCCGCGTCAACGGGGGCGCCCAGGGGCGAAGTTTGTTCCTCACCAACCTGTACGGCCTGCCCCACGGATCGCGGTTAATTGTCTCCAGCAACTCCTCCCTGGCACGAGTCTTAGCCCTGCCAATCGCCACCTGCAGCTGTTTCCTCGCATCCCGGAAAGAGGCATGCAGCTCAGCCTCCCGGTCTTCGTCCCGGGGCCGTCTCCGTCGACATCTAGTGTATTGGCGTCTGGCCGATATGCTCGCAGTGCGAAGTAAGGCGAGTTCTTCGGACCACCAATACACCTGACGTTTGGGAGGACGAGACCTGGATCGGGGCATTGACGCGTCGCACACTTGCGTCATTGCTTGCCGAAACCAGTTCGCCTCATCCTCAACCACCACGGGACCTGCTGGCGCGGGCAACCAGGACTGCACGAGTGCAGCCTCCTGCATCATATCCTTGTTGAGGCGGCGCAGCTGCCACCTCGGTCCGTCGTCTCTCAGGGCCCTAAGGTCGCTTGGGGCGCTCGAAGGAGTGCAGACCTCGAACCGGATATACCGGTGATCCGAGAGCGTCTCCACGTCCTCGAGTACCCCCCAACCCTGAACACGGCGCGCCAATGCAGGGCTTGCGAACGAAACGTCAACTATGGATTCGCCCTGCGGCCGCACACACGTGCTAACGGAGCCCCGATTCAGAACGGTGAGTCCGCAATCCACCACCCATTCCTCTAGCACCTCACCATTGGAGTTAGTCTCTGGAGATCCCCACACCCTGGAATGGGCGTTGAGATCCCCAGCGACGAGGATGTGCCGAGGACGTCTCTGGCCTATGAGGGCCGCCAACTCAACGAGAAAAGTCTCGAATTCGTGGCGGGGTCTGTTGGGAGAGAAGTAGACCCCAATGGTCACAACATCGCCCAACAAAGCCGCGACGTATCCCGGGCCCTTCGAGACATATTCGAAGGGCGGGGAGCCAACCGCGCCCTGTCTTACAAGGGCCACCAAACCGCTACGGTCCCCAACCCAGTTTTCACCAGGGGGAACAAGGTACGGCTCAGCAACCACAGCGACATGAATGCCCCACTCCGCCAAGGACTGGACCAAGAGGTCCTGAGCCTCAGCGCAGAGGTTCAAATTCGTCTGCAGAATTTTGAGGCCACGGTCCATCAATGGGTGTCCATATTCTCCGGCACCCGAATAGGCTGCTCTTGCGCCCTATGAGGGGCGACCGCGCGCCTTTTCGATTTCTTAGACTGTGCAACACATGTAGGGTTGCCCAGTCTGTGCCCCGCTGGTTTGTTGGCAGCGGAACACACCACACAGTGTGGCGTGTCCGTGCACTGACCGGCTTTGTGGCCAGCTTTTCCGCACCGATAGCACAGGCTACCACGGTCCTCCGCCTGGCATTGCTCGCGTACGTGTCCTATCTCCAGACACCGGAAGCAACGCATCGGCTTGGACGGCACTATGACCGCTCGAGCCGAGACCCATCCTACTAGAAGACGGCCCGCTGAGGCCACCTTCTTCGCTACTTCCACTGGGCATTTGCACCATATGGTGCCCAAGCCCGAGCGATCCCGGCGTATTTCGCCCGTCGTGATGGCCGAAACCCGGCAACCGCCGACACGAGCGATCGCATCCATCACCTCTGATGCCGTGACTGCGTCGTCCAAACCGGAGACACGAATCTCGGCACATTTGGTGGGCCTGGACACCGTGACGTCCCCACCCAGAACGCCCCTAAGCTTTTCAGCTAGGGCATCCGCTTTTTCGGCCGATGTGGCACCAGGCACCTCCAGGATACGGGCCCCGGTTGCTGCCGTTTTGAAGCGGACAGAGTCCACCCCAATTTCCGCCAGGTCCACGCGTCGCTTGGCCTCAGCGATCACTGAGGAGTATGTTACTCCTCGATCAACGGCCTCGGGCTGCAGTTTAATAACCACAGCCTGCG
The DNA here is from genome assembly GCA_916618145.1 of Emmelina monodactyla. NCBI lineage: Eukaryota > Metazoa > Arthropoda > Insecta > Lepidoptera > Pterophoridae > Emmelina > Emmelina monodactyla. Next base: position 69,204 of record OU745319.1, read on the forward strand.
AGCGTGGTGGACGAAGCTTCGGCTTCTTTGGGGCTCGAGATCTCTTCTTCCGTCTCGGAGCCTCAACCCTCGCTTCCCCTCTGGAATCAGCCGCTACCGGCTGTTGTCGACCTCGTTTGGTGCTCCTGCGTGCAACCACGGTCCAGGACTGGTCCAGAGATTGAGGGGCAGGCGGCAAGGTTCTAGCCTCTCGCACAGGTGGTGGTGGGGGTGGAGGGACAGGTTTATGACCCTTCACTTTCCCCTTTCCCTTCCCTTTCCCTTTAGGGGTAGGGGTCGTCGTCGTCTGCTGAACAGCAGCAGGCGCCTCTGTCGCTGATGACGTTGAGGGCTGCGCCGCAGCTTTCTTCCTATCCGCCGCAAGTGGCGGTCTGATTCGCGGTTCGGGTGGCAGTCTCGCCTCGACCGCCTCGAGCCTCGCGTCCACCAGGTTCCCAACCTGCATCAGGATCTCGCGCCTGAACTCATCCCCAAGAGGTGCCGGGGGTGCGCGCGTCACTTCGGGTGCTGCTGCTGGCTGCTTATGCAGAACCGAGCGCATTGCCTCCACGTCCTTTTGGAGGGACTCCACCATTTTCTGCAGTCGCTCGTTGTCGATCTGCAGCCTTCTTGTTTCGTCGGTGACCGTGCGTTCACCTAACGTAACAACCGCCTCCTTGATGGAGTTCGCCGCATAAGCTAGCGAACTCATGCATGGCCCCTGGATCTTTCCGGATTTGTTCCGGACTGTCCACACAAGGTCGACAGCTTCCAGTGCCTGCTTCGTCAACTCCTTTGCGAGCAGTGGGTCACCGATGGGCAGGGAAGAGGTAAGCGCCCTACGCTCTTCCTTCCGGCGACGAACATAACTCTCCTTCTCTATGATTTCTTGCTCAGCAGTCGCAAGGAGCGCTTCGCGCTTTGCTGCAGCAAGATCGGCCTTGGCCTGCGCCAGACCAACGTACTGTCCGGTTGTTGGGGCACGCCCCTTCCTTCCGCGCCCTGAAGGTGATTTCAACACCTTCCGCGCCGGTACATCGCTCGGTTCGTCCGAGCATGACAAACTTCTGCGCCTGCTACGCAAGCGCGTCACGGGTCCCCCCTCTGGGAACCTTAAACAAAGGCCAGACCTCGACGAGTCGGCCGCCTCCTCTGCACCATTTTTACGACCAGGTGCCGCTTGGTCATGATGGGTGTTGCCCTCCCCAGAATACGAGGGGCAGACGGAGCCCGAGAGCTCCGTGAGGGATTCTCCACGCGCTAAGCGAGTGGTACCCTCCTGGGGTAGTTTAAATTTTTTGTCACACATCATGTTTTTAACGCCATATGACTGTTATTCCCCTCAGTCATCCATCCAATGCCCTGACGCCTGGCAGAGGATAAGGGGGACATTTTTAAAGTGGTTGTCTACCACGTGGTCATAGATCCTCGGCCCTGTCAATTCAGGGTTACGAGTTAGCCGACGGTGGCCGAAGCCTGTCTACTGTGCAACCAGTAGACCCGCCGCCTGAAACAGTTACCACGATGCCGCCCGATACGGGACAGACGCACCACGGTCTGCCCTCACGTCCCAGCCGCCCGATACGGGACAGACGCCGAGACATGAGATTCCACGTAGGAATCGCCCTACACCACAAAACAAAACGACACCACCGCCGCCCGCTACGGGTCAGACGCGATGTGCCAACACCACAACCTTTCGGACCATCACCGGTCAGCTCTGATTAGCAGAGCCGTACCTCGAGGAACACAAGGAGGAGAGGTTGCCGCCCGATACGGGACAGACGCAACCAATTCCGACAGCCACAACAGTCAAGAGACCGAGGGCTCCACCCTGGGATGCTTAGCTTCCCTCAGTAGCTGGCTTGCTACGAGGTACTGAGCCCCCCCGCCACGACAAGGCGCAATCCCTTGGGGGGGAACCTAACCTAACCTAACCTAACCTAACCTAACCTAACCTAACCTAACCTAACCTAACCTAACCTAACTACTACTACTACTACTACTACTACTACTACTACTACCACTACCACTACCACTACCACTACCACTACCACTACCACTACCACTACCACTACCACTACCACTACCACTACCACTACCACTACCACTACCACTACCACTACCACTACCACTACCACTACCACTACCACTACCACTACCACTACCACTACCACTACCACTACCACTACCACTACCACTACCACTACCACTACCACTACCACTACCACTACCACTACCACTACCACTACCACTACCACTACCACTACCACTACCACTACCACTACCACTACCACTACCACTACCACTACCACTACCACTACCACTACCACTACCACTACCACTACCACTACCACTACCACTACCACTACCACTACTACTACTACTACTACTACTACTACTACTACTACTACTACTACTACTACTACTACTACTACTATTTAAATTTGATCTGGAATTAACGCATATCCTCAATAACTTTAATTTCAACTTTAATTAAACTAGAACTAGTAGAATTGTTACAACATTTATATTGCGGATAGTCGCAACATCAAACAATTGCTAATTATTAGTGTGCACGATTATTTTTGAAATTAAAATTCAAAGTTAAAACTTTTATTAATCAACTGCAAAACTCACCTCTACACAATCTCCAATACATTCTCACTTAATCAACTTTACAAGTAAGGCACAATCACAACTTTTCTTACAATAACTACAAGCTCATACATTATGAATGTTAACAACTTGGAAGCACTTTGTAAACCGTTCGAGTCGAGGATGAAAGAATATGAAGGTCGGTTCCAGAAAGCTTCTGAAGTTACCACTGTACATTCGGACATTGCTTCATTATCTCGGGACTTCACTGAGTTTAATGCACATTTGCCCAACTTAAGAAACAAATCAAGACCTCACTTGTGGCTTGGACAAGCATGAGACAGCTATGCGAAGGAAGGTGTTGCTATTGCATGGCATACCTGAAAACCAAAACGAGAAGCCGCATGAAGTTGTGTAAAAAGTTTAAATAAAGGTGTCAGAGAGCAAAAAGCACATACAAGTGTGTCATCGCCTAGGTACTCCTTTGCAGTCCAAAACCAGGCCTCTTCTTGTACGGTTCACTGATATTGAGCACCGTGATGCCGTCTGGGACAGCAAGACTTAAAGGGCACATGCATCACTATGTCAGAGTTCTTAACCAAGATCAGGCATCACATGTTTATGACAGCTCGCAAGCATTTTGAGAGAGTTGAGATTTCTTGTTTTCGATTTATCTGATAGGTAGGTAAACAATCATATCTTCTGATGGTGCAGCAGCAGATGTAATTTAATTTAACTTTGAAAATGTAGCTTGATTTTGGAGTGTTTGGGTATTACATCGCATTATGATTTTTTCCGCTGTTTTCTGAAATTAAATCAGGACTTTATATAAGCCATTCATGTTATGTGATCAATATTACATTAATAAATGAATAAAGTAGAAGTAAATAAAGTAGTAACAAATTTATTTAAAAATTATACCTTTTTACTATTCAGCTCAGATATAACCATCACTTTTTGAATTTGAGAAAAATTGCCAAACGGCACCTCAGTTTTTACATTTTTACAATGCCAGGTCTTCGTTTAATCTGTAAATAATTCGTACATTCATAACAGTATCATAAATAATATCTAGTAGTAATAATAAAAACATTTAGTACCTAAACCGACAAGATTTCTTAATAAACCAACAGGAATAGCAAACTTCTGCGCTGCAACTGCAAAAGATTTGTTGTGTGTTTGCCCAAGTATGTGCCCTTAAACAAAAATAACAGGAAACACATTTATTGCAATTGTATAATCAGAAATTAAACAATCAATCAAGAATCATTTGGTGCAAATTAGGTACCTCCAAGACAAAATACTTACTTAGTTATATTTTGATTTTCTAGTTCGAGAAATCTGTGGTAGGTTACAGATATGTCTTTGGCTTCTGTTTTACTGCACTTTCTGTGGAGGTTGACCCACATCTTTCTTTTTATCTTTACACAACCAAAAATCACCTAATTTAGAGCCGTCAGGCCGTAAGAGTGTTTAACTATCGGCCGAAACCAATATTCTACTAACCTTTGACGCCTTGTTATTTGTGTAACTATGATAACTATTATCCATGTTTTTGTGTCCCAATAAACTATGGTAGATAGCTGTTTATATGGAAATGACAGAAACACGTCACAAAAAACAAAACTAGCAGTTTCCAATAACCAAGGTTTTAACTATAGTAGAATATTGGTTTCGGCCGTATATAGAAAAGGACTTTTCATTAGTAAATCCTTGCGAAGATGTTAGAGGCACTTTTGTAGTCAACGACACTGGTTGATATGCAGTGTTGCCAACTCGGATTTTGAAAAAGGCGTAGGCCAGATAAGAAAATTACGTAGAAATAGTACCATTTCCATATGAGAAATACGTAGATCTACGTACTTTTTAGGTAAAAACAAATAAAACGTCAATTTATAAGATCCTACAAGTTGCAGACAGACAGCAGATAGATAAAACTGGTCAGAAAGATATCCCCGCGAACAAAAATAATAATAAAAAAAAATATTCAAGTAGCCGGTTAGTTTTTACATTATTTTTATGACTACATACCACAGATGAAACCACCACTTACAGATATTTAAAAAGTTTGCTACTTCCAGGGTCATCGATTTATTTTAAAAATAAGATATAATATAAATAAATATTAAATTAGAACGTTTATTCACTTTTTTTTTCTCGAAAGTAATGGAAATAATGCCTATTCAGTCTTACAAGATATGTTATTGTGCAATTGAATCATTTTGATAGAAAATACGTAGATTCTGGGACTTAAGTTCGTAGATTTGTGTGATAGGCTTAAAATACGTAGATCTACGTAAAAAGACGTAGAGTTGGCAACGCTGTTGATATTTAAATGAAAAGACAACCACAAACTTGATTTTTTTTTTTTTTTTTATTATTGAAGCATTGGTCACACGACCATCAGCTTAAACTAAACAAAAATATAATATATCATAAGCTAAACTAACAAACATAAGAAGATATTTATAACAAAAAGTATACAAACAAAAAACAAACAAAAAACGGAGAAAAATATTTACAATGAGCCAAATGTGTTCAAAATAAAATCAAAAATTATATGGTATAGAGATTGATTTTTGAGAAGGTCTTGGACATTCGTTGGGACAACATTCATTATTTCTAGGATTTCCGATACAAAAATTAAACGTTGTATATTAAATTTTGGACAAACAAAAAATAGGTGGTCTAAGGTACATGGATCTATTGAACAAAAATTACAGGAAGAGTTGGAGGCTAAATTGATTCTAAAAAGATGAGCAGGAAATTTACAATGACCGATTCGTAATCTACAGAATGTGGTAATGAATTGTCTGCCTGAATACATAGAACTATTTTCAAACCAGGCAGCCGTAGAAGGTACCGGTTGAATTGCAGCTAACCATTTTCCTTTACTACATCGTGAGCTATTTAATAGTGCAGACCAACGATTTAACATATTGTGTTTTAAATGTATATGTAAGTCACTGAAAGGAACCTTAAAATTACAAATTTCTACATTTTCTGTCAATTTAGTTAGTGAGTCTACAATTTCATTGCCAAGAATGCCTGAATGCCCAGGAACCCAACAAAATTCTACATATTTTATATTGCTGCAAACTAAATCATGTACGTGACTTCTTAAAACATAAATTAGGTAATTAAGATTTGCACAAATTTTTGTATTAGTTATAGCTTGGAGTGCACTCATGGAATCAGATAAAAATAAAACTTTTTTACAATTATAAGAATTAGACTTAAAGTATAACACTGCGTAAATCAACGCTAATACCTCTGCAGAAAAAATTGAGAAATTATTATTACATGCGTAAACTTTGCCAAAATTATTTACAGCATCAAAAAAGGCAAAAGAAGTTCTTTCTTTGGTTTTAGAACCATCCGTATATATCCTTCCAAAATCTTTTTTCGAACTTAAGAATTCAAAAAAGTCAAACTTTGTTTTGTAGCGGGTTAAATGAACTGGAATATTAAACACTAAACTATGAAAATTAAAATTAAAACAAGGCAGTAATTTAGACCAATAAACAATATCTTGAAACTGATTATTTAAATTAATTAAAGAGCGAGTTAAATCTACTGAACAAAATTCCAAAGCATTTGTAAAATAATGTACAGGGCACTTTTCGAAAAAAACTCGTAAAACGACATTATCACGACTTACTAGCTGTAAAGAGAATCTATCGGTAATATAACTTCTTCTAACCATAAGTGGTACCACCCCTACTTCTACTTCCAGGGAGTTAATTGGAGAAGACATCATAGCACCAGATATGATGCGTAAAGCCTTATTCTGTACGACATCAAGTTTTCGAAGCAGATAATTGTCAGCATCCGAAAATAGCATGCAGCCATAGTCAAAATGACTACGAATTGCCATTATACAGGGTGTCCAGGAAACAATGGATAAGCTCTGAAGGGCTAATAGTAGAACTAAAGGCAAGCCTAAAAAATAATTGATAAAAAGTATAACCCTTACACTGCTAGAAATATGGCGCTTTAAAAAAAAACTTCATATTTTTTTGACTGTGTTCATATTTTTACTCGTAACGAGGTCAAATCACTTAATAACATCATTATTTCTGTGCTAAAATAATTAATATTAACCGCATCAGTGAATAACTATCAAATAAAATAGCTAACTAAAGTATTTTTCTCAAAAAATAATGTTAAACTTTTGATTTGTGTAAAATTTCTAAAGAAATATTTTTGATGCGCAACTTTGAACAGCTCTGGTGTAAAAAAATTATATGAAAGTAACAGTGACCAATGATTTCAAAATATTCCTGGTTTAATAACGTTTTTAAAAAGATGTAATATGTTGTTATTGTAATGAAAAAAGATTGAACTAATGGTATTAGTGTGTAAAATGGGATAATTATTTAGTTCTAGCAAAATTATAAAAATACAATAAAACTAAAGAAATATGATTTTCAATTGACATTAATTGCAAACCCATTGGAATAATTGAGAGTAACTGTTCAAATTGTCTGTCCCCATCCTGATGCAGGCTCTACAACTACGAATAAAGGATCTTCAAAAAAATCGCGCGTGTCGTCGATCATTGATTGCAGCGGCCTGAACACGAGCTCGTAGATCTTCTAATGAAGTTACTGGTTGCCGGTAAAACTCTTCCTTAAAATACCCCCAGTAAAAAGTCTAAAGCGTTTAGGTTTAGGCGGCCTACCTACCTGTTAGGGTAGGTTTCGTCAAGTATGCACATAATGCAACAGCATAGTGTGCTAGACAGCCTTCATTTTGAAGCCAATATGTGTCGCGAAGCTCTTCGGACACGTCTATCAATAAATTGGGTAAGTCATTATGAAGAAAATTTGGATCACTTTCTCCTGTTAAGTTGATTTCTTTGAAGATCCTTTATTCGTAGATGCAGGGTCTGCATCAGGATGGGGACAGACAATTTGAACAGTTACTCTAAATTATTCCAATGGGTTTGCAATTAATGTCAATTGAAAATCATATTTCTTTAGTTTTATTGTATTTTTATAATTTTGCTAGAACTAAATAATTATCCCATTTTACACACTAATACCATCAGTTCAATCTTTTTTCATTACAATAACGACATATTACATCTTTTTAAAAACGTTATTAAACCAGGAATATTTTGAAATCATTGGTCACTGTTACTTTCATATAATTTTTTTACACCAGAGCTGCTCAAAGTTGCGCATCAAAAATATTTCTTCAGAAATTTTACACAAATCAAAAGTTTAACATTATTTTTTGAGAAAAATACTTTAGTTAGCTATTTTATTTGATAGTTATTCACTGATGCGGTTAATATTAATTATTTTAGCACAGAAATAATGATGTTATTAAGTGATTTGACCTCGTTACGAGTAAAAATATGAACACAGTCAAAAAAATATGAAGTTTTTTTTTAAAGCGCCATATTTCTAGCAGTGTAAGGGTTATACTTTTTATCAATTATTTTTTAGGCTTGCCTTTATTTCTACTATTAGCCCTTCAGAGCTTATCCATTGTTTCCAGGACACCCGGTATATAAACTTTTAAGACTTTGGGGTCTGATCCCCAATGGAGTCCGGCCAAAGATCTCATTATGTTCAAGCCAAGTTCTGATTTTTTGCAAAGCTGTTCAATGTGTTCCTTCCACTTCAACTGTGAGTCTAAAATTAAGCCCAAATATCTTTCGGAGCGCTGCACAGGTAGTATAGAGTTATCATAATAGATTGTAGGCATTAAAAATTCTGTCTTTGAAAAATAAATAACTGAGCTTTTTAAAGTATTGACTTCTAACTTTAATTCATTTTTTAGTTGATCGGAAATTATACTCAAGCAAGAATTCATGTCACTTTGGCCTTTCTCAAAATTATCACACTTTAAATAAATAACCCACAAACTTGATCACAAAAATAAACACAAATGGCGGCCATACTTGTTTTAATCAAGTATCGACTTGACAGACAGCATCAGTGTTCCTGAATATTACCGTAGAAATATCATGAAAATACGTAGACGCCATTATTAATATCTGTTTAAAAGTAGCTTGCCTATAGGTATCTTAAAAGCCGCAGTTAATTGCTGAACGACTTTTCGTCTTCAATCATCAAATGAACACTGTACCGAAATTCGGGTCTCAAAACATAAAAGGCTTTTAATAACGTAACAGATTACTAAGAGAGTTAATATTAATAGGGTGAAAGAAGGGTGGTAGTGAAACGATATTTTCTTATTTTATTAAAAAGCTCCATAAATGATAGAATAATAAAATATTAAGAACTGTGTAAAAAGCTACAGAATCGGCAACACAAACAGCGACTCCCAATCAGTGTGACCATTTTTAATTTATAAATTTACTAGTTTTTACCGGTGCGGCTTCGGATGCTTTAAATTCGAAATAAAACTCCTTTCTCTATACTATGTATGTATACATGTAAACCTTCATCTTGAAGAACTCTATCTTTTAAAAAAACCGCAACCAAATCCGTTGCGTAGTTTTAAAGATTTAAGCATACATAGGGGCAGAGAAAGCGACTTTGTTTTCTACTATGTAGTATAAGGAGACCTCCCCTCTGTGATTCGGGCTACCAAGTAGACACCTATAAAAGGCAAAGCGCATCGTCGCACGCACACTTTTGCTCGAGCGTTCCTGGTGTCGACTTGGTAGCGTGAGTTACGTATTTCTTTCATCTTTATTATTTTCTCATTGATTTTATTTTCATTTCTGTGTTTATTTTGTGTTACTTGTAAAATATGAAAATCCGTTCCTCAATGGCCCAATATTTTGTGAAAGATTAGTTTTTTGATTGAGTGGATGTGTATTTCCGCTAATATTGTTTTTTTTAGTCTATTTCCACTTCCGATCTTATAGTAGTGATATTTTTTCAACGGATCTATAATAGCAACCCACACTTATAAAAATGTTTATATGTGTGCAAGGTTAAAATTGCTTGTATGGAACATATAGGACCCTGGTCAACGTCAACTTGCTGTTGACAATTATACTGGTCCGAAATTGCTGTCAGCGCGCTTTCTGCACTATTTGCGTGCACACGTTCGGTCCATTAATACGAACGTTTGCATACTCTGAGCAATCTGACGTCATTAGTGACGTCACCGTTCTGTGCTCACAGTGCAAACAAAAGATAGGTAGTGCACTGTCAGATGAATGTCAGTTAATGTGAAATATGTCAAATTGTCAATGTTGTTGGAAAAAAATATCAACCTTCATTCATACGGTGTTTTGTTTTTATTTTGTCTGGGTTATTTTCTTTAAACATTTAATACACAATGTCGCTAATCAACACAGAAATGTCTTGCGACGATACAGGTGGGACGATAAAACTTAGCTTGACACCAGAACAATACGACCGAGCTACCAGAGGTTGGTAAAACTCACTTTCTATAAATATTTTGTACCACATCACAGTTGTGCTGATCGTCTTTAATCTATTTTTATAAAGCTGTTTCTTATTAATATATTTTCAGATTCAGCATACTTACAACAATTAGTTTACGAATTCAGAAGTTCACAACAACAAGAAGCTGAACATCATACTGAGTCTGAGAGTTACGAAACATTGCAGCCAAATACGAGCAAGAAGATAGTAGTTGTAAGACTCCTGAATTTTTCCAGAATGACATAACATAGATTGGTCTGATCGTGAAGATTTTGAGAAGTTCATAGCTAATAAAAAAGTTTATAAATACATATTTGTTTGCAGTAAGTCTGTCTTCATTCATCTGGACGAATGCGGCAGTCTTGTTGCTTTTGTCACTATATGAAGAGCAAACTGAGATTTTTTCTCAAAAGCGACACAAGAAGGTTTGGGAAGAAATTGCACAAACAATGAATTCAACAAACACATCTTTTAATGTCACCGGACTTCAATGCCAGACCAAACTAAATGGACTAAAAAGGACCTATAAAAAGATATTGGACCATAATGGCCATTTTTTGAGGTATGTTTGCTTCTAGTGTACACTAAGCTAAATTAGGTATATTTTGCAATGTGATTATGAATTAGAGAGGACTTTCGCTTTTTGAAAATTTGTATTAAATGAATATGCACTTAGATACTGTTAGTCTAGGTAACTGACAACTAGCACTAAACTAGAGCTATTAAAGATTTAGTGGAATGTAAATATATAAACGACTATATACATTCTATTTGATAGGCACAGATGTTAGTATGGTCTGTTATAAAATTGAAATGCATTAATTTGTATGATGTCTCATACAGACACTTGGTAAAGGTGTGATTGCTTGTTAAGTTACCATTTTTTTTTTCTAAACTAAAACTATTATTATTTTGGTTTTTTGTAGAGAATGCATGAACTCTTTAGTGGTACAAGCTGTGGCTTCTGAGAGGGGGCCATTCCCTTCAACATCCCAACAATACATTGAAGAAAACGAAAATTCAAGACCCAGCAAAAAAAAACGTTTCTGCGCTTGAAAAAATTGTTACACTCATAAATGATAAACAAAAAAAACGCCAAGAAAGGTTTGATAAAATGTTAGAAATTAAGGAAAAATACCATAAAGAAAAACTGTCTGTGTAAAAGATTTTTTAAATAGAATGTGATATATGTGATTCCTCTGTTTGTAAATTAATGCTGTTTTACTATTTGATCTCCAAATGTTTATAATCTAAGTTTTTTTTTACTTTTATTCGGGTTGTTAGTCTGTTTTCTAATAAAAATAAGAAAAGATTTTAAAATGTGCATTTTATAAGTTAATATTATTTAATTGGTGGACTTAATTATAAAAAAATGTTTTTAGCTTTATCTTAAAATGTATAGAATTCAATATTTATTAAGATAACTTTAAGTTATAAATATGTTGACTCTTTTAATAGCTGTCTTTAAGTATCTGTGATTTATAGTTAATAAGATCTCCAAAAAATTATCATGTTAGATTAATCTTGTTAGTTTTTGTTATACTTAATTTAATTTCTTGTACTTACTTTATGTAATGGATGCAGGATTATTTAATGAAACATTAGGTTCTTAAAATAAAGAATTTAATAAAAATAATAGTTTCAGTTATTTCTTATAATTAAATTCACAGCAAGTAGGTAATTACATAGACATATAGAAGTGCTTAAAGTAAGGATGAAAAAATTTAGTTATTCACACCTAAAGTGCGTCTTAAACGTTTCTGCCGAATAGCCTGGGATGTCTTTATAAATATACATTTTTTCACGTTGACTCTTTCTGGTGATCCTTTGTGATTGCATTGTTAGCACAATACCCAGAATTTCCTCTTCTTCGCTTGAAGATGACTCTGAATCTTCACTGTCTTCTATAAAGACATTCATTGAAGTGAATATGTCAATTACTGTGACAAACAACCAACAAAACAAATAAAGGCGCAAAAATCAAGAAAACAATCGTCTCAAACAAAGGTTTCCATACACTACGCCAGCTGTCAACTTGTCAACATGTAACTGTACGAACAGTGCACATAATACCGGTCCAAATTGATATCAGTGCTAACGTTTGTGAGTAATGAAATCTTTTTTGGTCCACGCATTTGCACGCTTACCAACGTTTTCACGTATTCGATTAATGGACCACGACAGTTATGATATGATATGAACGACGTCACACAGCGCAAAACAAAACAAACTGAACTGTAATTGATACTTTTCTTTGCTTTATTTAACTTAAAAATGGTAACAAAAATGGAAACGAAAATTCACACAGTTCGTTTGATCATCTATTATTACTAAATACAAGTTTATTTTTGCAGTTGCCAAACGATATGATTAACTATATGCAATATCATATCATGGGAACAGTATCAAGAGTGTGTATGAAATCAGATTGCATTCCAACAAAATTCGCGTGCCAAGAAGACAGAAGAAAGCGAACAAGCAGCAGCACTGAACAGCCATACATTTTGAAGAAACAAAGAATGATGACCATTGCAGAGTGTCAGAATATGACGAAAGTTCTGTACCAAGTTCATCTAACAAAGATACTTCTATCACTTCAAGTATGTACCTAAGATATAACAGTTCAGGGAACAAGTACCTAGTTATATTATTGTTATCCTTTTTAATTTTCTTTGGTTTATTTTCAGATAACCAGTTGGCAGAAGAAAATGTTGAGAATATCATTATAAGTATAAATCAGTACAAGCATCAGTAACACACACATTCAGAAGTAAAGCTGTGCAAGTTGAAGTGAAATACAAAGATCAGGGACTGTCACCATTAAAGCCATCATTAGTATCGAGTTTCACATCACCATTCAAAGTTAAAACTTTCCAGAAATCACAATGTAAAATTGCAAGAAATATATTTACTGAAGCCGAGCACTCAGACAGTGACATTTCTTTGTACACACCAGATACCAGGGGCCACTCACCTTCTGTACAATCATTACAAATTAAATCATCTTCTGACTGCAGTGAATTACTTGAAAAGATAAAAAAACTGCAAGCTACAAAGACTCTATTGAACGCAATAAAAAAATTGAGAAGAAGAAGCCTCGATTGTACATCGGGGTTTCAGATACTTGTTATTACTTGATTGACATTATTAAAGACAGCTTAAATATTCCCAAACATCATTTATTGTTTTGTTTGCATAAAATCAGGTTGGACAGTACATTTAATCAACTGGCAGATGATTATGAAATTACTGCATCATATTTGAGCAAGATATTTACTAAAAATATACCCTTAATAGCCAGTTGTTATGCGTCCTTTTATTGTTTATCTAGACAGTGAAATGACTAAACAAACCTTACCTATATCATTTAGACACAATTTTCACAATGTGAGTTGTATTATTGACTGCCTTAAAATTGAGGTACAGAAGCCTTCGAAGGCAGTAAATCAAGCGCTATCCTGGTCTGATTACAAAAAGGCCAATACAATTAAATACCTGATATCCTGTACACCAAATGGATTAATAAACTATATATCACCTGGATTTGGGGGCAGAACAACAGACACCTTTTTGGTGGAATCATGTGATTTTTTAAAGACATTAAAGCATGTTTTGGCAGATAGAGGGTTTAAACACGTGGAATAATATTTGTGTTAGGCAGGAGTTACTCTGGTGAGACCTCCAAGTGTTAACAGTGGAGTGAAAATGAGTAAATATTAAGCAAAGTTTACTAAACAAATAGCCAGCTTACGGATCCATATAGAACGTGTAATTTGTCGCTTACGAGAATTTTGAATGCTTAAACCACATGTATAAATTTAAACTTTGTGGTTTAGTTAATTTGCAAGACTCTTTAATACAATAAAACAAACAAATTCTTAAAAATTGTTTTATTTATCTCAAAAACATTACTGACCTCCGAATAAATACATTTATACAATCTTATATTACACTCTTATATAATAATGGATATATATTATTTTTCCAGAATGGTACTAATTTCTCAGTGATCAAATTTTCCACATATTCTTGATTGAATGGCACACTTATAATTTCTACTTTTGTAGTTATTACATAATCAGGGTCAGCTACACAAAAATAACCACTTTTTTCCCCGTCAGATACATTTGTAGTTGTATTTGGGCATTACATTTTTCTGTAGCCTGGCCATTCCTAATATAGTTTTTATAAGTTTTTGAACTTATAGGACATTTAATTTCGATGAAGCAATCTTCACAAATTCCATCTGGAGAACCAGCTATCATTGGGTATTTAGTACTCAATACCAGACCACACTTTTTAATTTTTTTCCCCAGCAGTTTTTCTACAGTCTTTCTCACTTCATCTTCTAGCACACGGCTACGTTTCATATGCTTGGTCTCAGGAATTTTGCCTCCTAGTATTAGGGATACTAGTGTGCCATCAACTACCTTGCATCAACTAACTTCAAAAGCTCTTGATGCAGTTATCCGACCATTTGAGATATTCAAACCAAAGATTGCTTTTCACTTGGTCACTTGTCTCTTCTTTAACTTTCTCAATTAAAGCTGTTGTTATAGTGACTTTACTTAAAAATTTATCAATACACTTCTCTTTAAATTTTAACACAAGAAGGTGCATTGAGAGTATCTCTGTTTTACTTGGAGAATATGAAGGTTGATATTTTAAAAGCTCGCAGTTTTGCACTTTTCTTTTCTGTCCTTCTTCTAAGAATTTTAGGATTACTGAATCATTTGCTGGCAATAAGGGACTGCCCTTTGACAATTCTTTGGCCGTGATAGACTTTAAAGAACTGCCAACTCTTAACAACTTGGATTTTTTCCAGTAGCACTCAGTTGATGTGCACGGTGGTTCCTCGCTACGACGGTGAACCCAAAATAAAAAAGCGATTGCGTGTTTGCATCCACCTCTCGAAGCAACACAGTCGTCACATTCTACGGAAACAATCACATCATCCTCTTCGTCCACAATTAAGGTGCATCCATATAGTTTAGCATGCACTTTGTGTTCTGGACACATTTTGCACTTCACTATACATAATTTGGCGTCACGCTTGAGCTGCACGTAGCTTATGGCGTCGTCTCCGTATGAAGCTCGAGAAGACCTGAAAGCAGATGTAACTATTAGCCATTGTAAACATCACAAAATATCTAACCTAAAACGAAGTCAAAATCTAAGTCGTCATGCCAGACATTTAAACTCTTTTTTAAGAGAAAGCTGAATTAACTTACTAAATAACATTTCACACTTGTTTTTACTTCATTGAAGTTTTAACATTGCGAAATTCCGAAGAGCAAAAATCACTGTTACTCGCGAAAAATGCTCCGAGCATAACAGCGTCAATTCTTGGTAAATTCATAGAATTTGCTTTGCTAAACCCAGACTGCATTGCTAATTATATTAAACTGGTGAAATAGTCGGCAAAACTGGTTATATATTGTGACAAAATGCAAAAAAAATTGAATGAATACTTCAATCACTACTGTGTTTACGTCAACAACAAAAATGGCGGACGCACTCTGTGACGTAACGCTTTCTGATAGGTGTTCACTGTCACATGATTAAATATATTTTTTTCAGTATTAAATTTCTTAAAAATAACATTAATCTTTATATTTTATAGTAAATAATAAAAAATAAACTTCATTCACATCTATTAATAATAAAGAAACTATAGATACCATAATAAACCCGATTTTTTGTTAGTGGAAACAAGCCTAGTTGCCATTTGCTCACTCACAATTGTTTTTTTTTTCTAATTTTTTACTCATTTAGAATTTTTATTGTTACTTTCTTTTTTTTTCCTCTTTAAAAATACCTAATTTGGCGTTAAAACAAAATTGTTGTTGTTCCCTCTAAATTGCTCACGTTTAATTAAACTGGCAGCACTTGCCAATTAATTTTGTAGATTTTTCGGTTGTCCTTCTGACAACATTGAGTTTGAAAATTCACCCGGTCTGTGTAGAAACTTATCATTCTCGTTCTCGTATATTTATCACTTTTTCGTAGTTAATTAGTAGAAGCTAATTAGTATATGTGCAGTTCGGTTTACACCAAACCAGTCGGGTATAGGCATGATGACACATTTTGAAAAACTGTTTCGGAATCATATTTCGGAAAAAAAAGCATGATTTATATGAAAAAAATCAATTTAAAATTTTATGTTTAAAATTCCTACCAAAACGCTCCAAAGTGTCATGGCGTCGATTTTGACGTCACGTTAGAGCAGTGTTACCAACTCGAATTTTTATAAATCCTTCCGTACGACTCTAAAAGTTGGTATAGGGGATATTCATGTTTTTTTTTCTTGTCTTAAATTAATAGCTTACACCTTTATAACATAGAAAAAAATATTAAAAGGCTTCAAAACACTCTAGATATTTTTAAAAACGAAATTTAAAACATTGAAAAAATTAGAGCAGTTGAAACGCCGCCATTTTGCGCGCGCTTTGCGTGACGTCACACGACACGTCCAGTGGGACTTTACTATGAACTTTTCAGTTATTTCATACAAATTTGCAGTTTTAATAGCTTTAAAACCATGGAAGAAGCCAAAAAATTATCTTATAAGTATTGCATAGTACCGGAGTGCACAAATACTATTCGAAAAACACCCGAGAAAGTGTTTTTTTCATATTTCAAGTGATGCGAAAATACGAAGACGGTCGTGTAAGGTGATGAGAAGGGATAATATATCTCCTAAATCTTGTTCATATTGTTGTGAAGATCATTTTAACGAAAGTATACTTTATTTATATACAGCTTAATGTGAATTAGTAAAAAGTAAGTTTTGCATTAGCTATTGAACATTAGAAAATTCGGTATAAAATTAACCTACCCTATAAGAAAAGATCAGTAGCTATAACTTTCTATTAAAACTTTATTCCTGTTGTGGTTTTACGATTTTTTTATGGTAGTTGATTTATTCCAGGTAAAGGAAGATACAGAAAATTATATTGAATACAATTTAATAAAAGAGCAAGAAGAAAAATGTACTCTACGGTTGAAGAAAGGAGTTTTGCCACATACTTATATTTTTTATATGTAAATGTTTTGGTGTATTTTAAGTAAACTGCTGTGTGCATTTATGAATAAAAATCTATATTATGGTCTTAAATATACTATGAAACATCCTCTGATCTCTGCGCTCGTATAATCGGGTTTCGATGCTGTCTGCGCGCCTACGTCTTTTCTATAGCAATACGTCTCAACTACATATTTGGTCTAGTTTTTGTTTCTTTTCTTTGTATAACTTCACTTGCCAACCAACCGTTGAACACGCAACATTAAATTGTAAACCACATTAAATCGAATATCAAAGAAGAATCTGTGGTTGTCATTTGCTGTACCACCACAACCCACATCGCGCCTTGGAGACGCGACAGATGCAAAATTATATGCTATCATAAATGCACCTGTTCTCGGTAGATTGTCCTAATGTGCTATGACAGAACCAGCTTCAGTCATCGTCAAAGATTCACTACCAATCTAAACTAAACTTCATTACAATCAGCACAAGAATATAGATTAAATTTATTTATTTTTTTCACAAAAACTTGTAAAACAGTATAAGTTTCGACGCTGATGAATGCAATGTCGTGTCAGATGACGTCACATTACGTTCGACCAATGGTGGCCCGTTTTGGAAGTTTGAATTTCCCTCCCTTATTTTGCACTTTTTAAATATTATTTTAGGGGTTTAAATAATAAATAAATTAAAAAAAAACTTTTGCATCATAATATAACGATAATAAATATTCAAGAAAAAAATATTTTAGGCCATTTAAAATTTTATGCATATCCCCTATTCGAAAAGTAGGTAGATCTACCAACTTATTTTTTTCAAGATTTAGAAGGAATCTGCACGTTCGTTTAATATCTATAACCGATTATTTTAGTAAAAATAAATTATTTTTCTGACTATTTTTAAAAACGCGATAAGAAAAAAACCAAATTGTTAATATTTAGAATAAAAAAAAAATAAAAAAAAAATCCCATCCCACTAATTTATTCCCTAAATTTGGGGGGAAAACCCCTAAGTTGGGAACCATGCTCTAACGTGACGTCATTCGCTCTGGCGTTCAGAATATCATGGCGGACTGTATTTATTAGTATTTTGTAGATTTATTTTTCAAAAATATTAATTAATCTCGCTTTAATTATAATAATGCCTTGTTATTTTTTAATATTTTATTTACGTTTCATTAGATGGTAGCATAATTTTTGTGTATTTTATTCACAGTCATCATGCCTATTGTAGGAGCGATCAAGGTAAGTCTAGATCAGCCGAAATCAATCCGAAGTTATTTGTACTTGGAGAGGTGCATACACATCTTCACCCACACTCAGGTGAGTCCAGCTATCCAAGCAGTAACTTTATTTGGCCACACAGCATATATTATATTCTATCGTTTCGCTATCTTTTAGTTAGTTTTTATAATTTAAGATACAGTCCACTACTTATCGCCCACATTTTTGGTCCTTCGAGCGGATCTTAGTGTCTCGCGACCACATTTTTGGTCATTTGAGCGGATCTTAGTGTCTCGCGACTTAATTTTAGTATAGCTTATCGTATTTTTTCGTATTTGTTGTATAGAAATTGTTTTGTCCTTTGTTTAAATTATAATTTTATTGGAGGTTGGAGGTAATTTTAAATCTCTTCAAGATTCAAATTTCCCGCAGTTGATTTAAAACGGTCATTGTAGTGGTCGTTTCAATCCAGGGACTGAAAGCGGTTAAGGTTTACCGGTATTTCAACCTGTATAAAAAGCGGTACCTTAATTTTATACCGGTAACCCAATCCTTGAACCAAAACTCTACCGGTTGTTTTAAGGTTTTCAGAATCGATACCGCTATCTTATAAAGGTATGGCATAATTATACCTTTAAAATTCATACAGGTAGAACAATATTACAGATTTAACCCATATGATTTTTTCGGTATTGTAACACGCTCGCTCGCTACAAATAAAGTCGATTTCCGACAGCAGACTCACACATTCTTGAAATAAAGTGATACCTTTATTTGTGTAAAGGTAATATTAGAAGTACCTATACCGAAATATATGGTAAAGGTTTTTTATTATATTCTTAAAAATACGGTACCAAAATGAAAAGGTATGACGTCATACCTCTTTTAAAGGTATGTATATTTAAGTGTATTTAAAAATTAAAATACTGAAATAAAACGGTATGACGTCATACCGAAATAGAGGGTAGGCCTATTTTAACCGGTTTTCGCTCCCTGTTTCAATCATCTGTCGTACAATTTGTCGTTCAATCATTCGGACCGTTCGTTCTAACATCTGTCACTGTCGCTGTCGTTGTCGTTGTGTCATCCTTTATCTGTCATTGTGGTTGTTTGTTTACTTTTGAACGAACAATTTTTCGTTGTTGTTTTTCGTAGTTTTTAAGTTGAATTAAGCATTGCAATGATGGAAAACGATGATACAATGATGGTTTCAGGTGATCAAAATCGAATTGACCGCGATTACGCGTTAATGCGGTTAGAACTAGTTGATCCCTCAGATCTGCCATCGGAGGAAGAATTGAAGGACTGCTGATTGAAGGGCCACTGATTTCCATAGTACACAACGAAAATTATTAGCTACTCTCGTCAAATAAGAGCAGCGTGTAAAGTGCCGGGTCACTATGACCTTTGAAAAACGTTTTCGTATGCTAGTTAAGTTGGTTCGAGAGCAAGAATTAACCGTCGCAAAACCTGTTAGTTGTAGTTCAGATTCAGTAACGGCAAAGCTGCCTCAGATTAATATTAAGCCTTTCGATGGCACTTTAGAGAATTGGGTGAGCTATATGCAACTTTTTGACTCTCTGATTCACAAGAGAGGAATTTCTAATGTCGAGAAATTGCACTATTTATTCAAGTGTCCAAGGTGTTGCTTATGACTTGATCAAACACTTTCCTTTGTCAGATGAGAGCTATTTGGATGCTAACACAACCCTGTCTAAGTACTTTGATAAGAAGCGTCAGCTAGACTTTCATTACTATGAAAAACTAGTGAATTGTGATAACATTAGGGCAAGGTCTAGTTCTGAGTTGGAACACTTGTCTAGAACCTTTAGTGGAAACCTAGCAGTGTTGGAAAAGTATAACTTGCCTGACAGAAACTTCATGTTGTTCCACCTGCTATGGTCCAAGCTAGATAGGTCCACTAGGGAAGCGTCCCAGCTAGAATACAACTCTGATGACATTCCAGACTTTGAGTTTCTTCAGTGTTTCATTAAAAAGTATGTTAGGGCAGTGGATAATTCTATATTTAGGGCTACAAATATTTCAACTTCATCAAAACCGCCTAGCCACAAACCCAAGTCAGCCTTTGTCGTTACTAAACTGACTTGTGAGTTTTGTTCTGGCTAACACCTGCTAGCTAAATGTCCTAATTTTCTGAAACAAAATGTAAACCAAAGGTTTTAGTTCGTTAAGCATAGAGGTCTATGTCTCTGTTGTTTGTTGAGAATCAAATCAAATCAAATCAAAATTCTTTTATTCATCATAGATATGTAACATATACTTAATGAACGTCAATGTTACAAACTTCGACTTTACCTAACCGTAGACCGAGAGAAAAAAGCCGGCGGAAAAAAACTCCCAGAGAATCGAATAGAATCGAATAGAATCGAACAGAATCGAACAGAATCGAACAGAATCGAACAGAATCGAACAGAATCGAACAGAATCGAACAGAATCGAACAGAATCGAACAGAATCGAACAGAATCGAACAGAATCGAACAGAATCGAACAGAATCGAACAGAATCGAACAGAATCGAACAGAATCGAACAGAATCGAACAGAATCGAACAGAATCGAACAGAATCGAACAGAATCGAACAGTATCGAACAGAATCGAACAGAATCGAACAGAATCGAACAGAATCGAACAGAATCGAACAGAATCGAACAGAATCGAACAGAATCGAACAGAATCGAACAGAATCGAACAGGATCGAACAGGATCGAACAGGATCGAACAGGATCGAACAGGATCGAACAGGATCGAACAGAATCGAACAGAATCGAACAGAATCGAATAGAATCGAACAGAATCGAACAGAATCGCATCGAATAGAATCGAAAAGAATCGAATCGAATTATTTTTGACAGCTGCTCAAAAAATGCTGATTCGAATTGTCTACCGCGGTCAGTTACAATGTCGGTAGGACAACCAAATCGAGCTATCCATCCTGATAGTAGTGCTTTGGCCACGGTCTCAGCAGTGATATCGCTAATAGGGACAGCTTCAGCCCATCGCGTGAAGCGATTGATGGCTGTCAGACAGTAGCGATATTCGCGAGACGGAGGAAGTGGGCCGACTAGGTCTATATGTACATGTTTGAATCGCGCTGAAGGTAAATCGTAATTGCACAAAAGGTGTTGTTACGTGGCGATTCACCTTCGTGCGCTGGCATGCCAAACATGACCTAGACCATTCGCGGCAGTCTTTCCTCATCAGTGGCCTAACAAAACGCTGGGATACCAGTTTTGCGCTGGTGTTGGCGCCAAGATGGCTAAGCAAATGCAGACTGTCAAAAACCTGCTTTCGCAGATGCTTGGGCACAAACGGCCTGGGAGTTGACGTACTGACATCGCAGTACAACTGTGTTCTACTTCCAGGAACCTTTACCATCTCTATTTGTAAAGAAGTTTCGTGCTCCAAGTAATGCTTAAGTTCAGTATCCGTAGCTTGAGCTTTTGAAAGTAATTCAAGATCTACGGGGTTGTGAATTTCCTCGATTCGTGAGAGGGTGTCTGCGACTACATTGTCTTTTCCGGCGATATGTTGAATATCGGTAGAGAATTGAGCAATGTAGTCCAGATGCCTGAACTGTCGTGGGGAACAACTCTTTTTCCTTGCATGAAAGGCGTAACATAAGGGTTTGTGATCAGTAAAGATCGTAAAGTGGGTAGCCTCAAGCCAGTGGCGAAAGTATTTTATGCTTTCGTACACAGCAAGGAGCTCTCTGTCATACGGTGAGTATTTCTGCTGTGTCGGGCTCAACTTGCGTGAAAAGAAAGCTAGGGGCTCCCAGTTGCCATCCTTAAGCTGTCGTATCACTCCACCTATGGCTTGATCGGATGCATCCGTGACTAGGCCAAGTTTGGCTTTAGAGTCGGGATGAGCCAATAATACTGCACGGCATAAACTGTCCTTACACTCGTTAAAAGCTTTCATCGAGTCACCGCTTATGTTGACAGGGTGAGATGCTTTAACGGAACCAGTGAGTAAAGCGTTCAAAGGAGCTTGGGTTTCGGCAGCTTTAGGAAGAAATCTGCGATAAAAGTTTATCATTCCCAGAAATCGCCTAAGCTGCTTGGCTGTCTTAGGGACTGCAAACTCCCTGATAGCCTGAACCTTAGCTTCCAGAGGTTTTGTGCCGTGTTGAGAGATATGGTAGCCTAGAAATGTTACCTCTGATGCGCCAAAGACGCATTTGGCGATGTTTATGAGCATGCCGTAATTCTTCAACCTAGTGAAGAGTTGGTGAAGATGCTCTTCATGCTCAGCTACATCTTTAGAGAAGATCAAGAAATCGTCAAGGTATGGGTAACAAAAGTCTAGACCACGAGTCATCTCATCAACAAACCTCTGGAATGTCTGGCCTGCGTTCCGTAAGCCAAAAGTCATATAAGGGAACTGGAAGAGTCCAAAAGGAGTGGATATAGCAGTTTCAGGATGGATAGCTCGATTTGGTTGTCCTACCGACATTGTAACTGACCGCGGTAGACAATTCAAATCAGCATTGTTTGAGCAGCTGTCAAAAATAATTCGATTCGATTCTTTTCGATTCTATTCGATTCTATTCGATTCTATTCGATTCTATTCGATTCTATTCGATTCTATTCGATTCTATTCGATTCTATTCAATTCTATTCGATTCTATTCGATTCTATTCGATTCGATTCTATTTGACTGCTACTGCTCCTGCTACTGCTACTGCTACTGCTACTGCTACTGCTACTGCTACTGCTACTGCTACTGCTACTGCTACTGCTACTGCTACTGCTACTGCTACTGCTACTGCTACTGCTACTGCTACTGCTACTGCTACTGCTACTGCTACTGCTACTGCTACTGCTACTGTACTGCTACTGCTACTGCTACTGCTACTGCTACTGCTACTGCTACTGCTACTGCTACTGCTACTGCTACTGCTACTGCTACTGCTACTGCTACTGCTACTGCTACTGCTACTGCTACTGCTACTGCTACTGCTACTGCTACTGCTACTGCTACTGCTACTGCTACTGCTACTGCTACTGCTACTGCTACTGCTACTGCTACTGCTACTGCTACTGCTACTGCTACTGCTACTGCTACTGCTACTGCTACTGCTACTGCTACTGCTACTGCTACTGCTACTGCTACTGCTACTGCTACTGCTACTGCTACTGCTACTGCTACTGCTACTGCTACTGCTACTGCTACTAATACATTTCTACTATTCAATGTGAACTAAGTAAGTATGTAGAGGCGAATGCAGACTTAAAGTGCAGCAGAGGCAGCGAAGAATTTTGTCAACAAATTTCTATTAAGCTATGGTATTCCAAGTATAATCGCTACGGACGGAGGTTCCGAGGTTATGTCAGCAACTCGGCGCGCTCGAGAACACACATAAGGACTTAGGTAATTATTTGCGCATACAAACTAACAATCAGTCAAATACATGGAGCACGTGGCTAGCATATTGGTGTTTCTCATTTAATGAATACATATAATAATCACATTTCTGGACAGGCTATCTCTTTAGATTGTATCTT
Source organism: Emmelina monodactyla (assembly GCA_916618145.1). Classification (NCBI taxonomy): domain Eukaryota; kingdom Metazoa; phylum Arthropoda; class Insecta; order Lepidoptera; family Pterophoridae; genus Emmelina; species Emmelina monodactyla. The sequence continues at coordinate 92,939 of OU745319.1, forward strand.
ATTGTTACCATTTGTGTCTTATTTTAACAAGAATTAGTAGTTGTATTTTCATACTTCAATTTAACCGTCTTGTGACCTTACGTTTTTATCTTGTCTTGGTGTAGTTGTATGCCTTGATTTTGTATATTTGGTGATGGACAAAAGAGTGCCGAGTTTTTTTCCGCCAGATTTTTTCTCTCGGCCTATCTATATCTACTGATGATAAGCTGAAGATCGATATTTTGACTTTCATCGAATGTAATTAAGTTACTTAATGATGAAATAAATGATTTTTATTTTTTTTTTATTTTTTTAATCCCTCCGAACACGCTTCAGCACAGTTTACCCAATTCGAATTAGCTTTTGTAAATAAAGTGTAAAACAAAACACCATCGAATTTAACGAATACAATTATAAAGAGAATTGCACGCTGGGGTACCCCGTACTTTGTAGTCCTAGGTTCTGATTTTAGAATGATATTTTCTTTTTCATTGATTTTGAGAATGATATTTTTTTTGAGATATTTCATTTTGAGAATGATATATTTTTTGTTCTTTCAGTATACTGAACTAATAAAGAGCATGTTGTTCCCTCTTTAGTTAATGGTTATTTTAGCAGTCGGGTTTTTTGGTTTACAGGGTTCATTATGCTGTTTTCAATTAATTGCCTTTTATATATAGATTTATTCAAACAATAATAAACGATAGAGTGTAAAAAAAAAGATTATTTTAAATAATAACCAATATTTTAATGATTCTTTATATAAAATTGTAAGAAAAATGTTTAAACGATTATTTTGACATAATTAATTTAACTGAGAAACTAAGTAAGTAATAAACCCAAAAGGAACACTGAACACAGCATAACCTACTCATTAACTCTTCAAGGCAAACCGACTCGTCAAATATTTACTTTACATCATAGACGTACCTTGTTCGATTGTGATGCATGCTTCTCAAGTCAAAGGAAGTCACATAAATACACAAAAAACTCTTAAAATTTCAAAAAAAATTAAACAATTAACTTAAATTTCATTAGCGCGTGTTATATTTCATCCAAATCCAACACGCCGCTTTTATGTGAATGAGTAAGCTCAGTAAGTTTTGGGCTAGTGAGTTTATTTCCACGCAAGTAAAGTCGCGGTCTTGCGGCTATACAAGGTGTTTTTATTGATATCCCATAACTTTAAGGTTATATTCCTTGGGTTAAACGATAAAAAAATATATATGTAACATAGGTCCAAATGTGGATTGTTTCGGAGATATCAACAATCTCAGTAAAATTAGTCCCGTAATTTTCACGAATACAACAATTCCTTATAAACTGCGTACGTAGTAGCACATGAGTAAAGAAACTGAACAGAGACAAAGCTTCTAAAGAGCTAGCAAAATTTATACCTATTTTGGTAGGGTTGGCACAATTGAATAAATTAAAAATATAAATGTACTTTTTTTTCATATTTTTTATTAAAATATGTTTTTTTTTACAAATTACATACTCTAAATTTTTTTTTTTATTACTTTTGGTTTTTAATAATTTGTTGTGTCTTTTAATCGAATGATAAATTCTAAATCTAATATAAAGTTTTTTCAAATAAACCAATGGGAAACACTCACATGGCATATGAAATGTACAATCTTGCAAACGTGCTAATATGTCATTACCAATATTAACATTTTTAATATGAAGATCAAAATATTCGCGAAATTAATAAGAAATATTTTTAGTCTTTCTATTATTATTCATGCACACAGTACAATGTACAACCATATTTACAAAACTTTTTAAATACTAAAACAAAAGTATTACCACATGAGTAAAGAAACTGAACAGAGACAAAGCTACATACGAATGCGCTGTGGCAGGTACATCATTACAAGTGCAACGCGTGAGTGTGCGTGACCACTGGCCGCTTGTCACGTATGAGCCGAAACCGCTTCAAACTAGATCAGCCAGTGGTCAATCTCAGGGCGTGCAGGCGTGACGCGACGCTCGAACGTTGTGCGTGTTTTGTTTTTGTTTTCGAGTTTCTCACATAATACGTAGTTATACTTTTGTTTTAGTTTTTAAAAAGTATTTAAAAATATAGGAAAAGATTCTTTTTTTGCCATTATAAGGACTTTAATGAAGGTAGTGTGAAATCAGGTTTTTTGATAATCATACCTCCTGACAATTTTATTGAATTTGTTGAATTGCTTGAGCAAAAATTTCGCGAATATTTTGATCTTCATATTAAAAATGTTAATATTGGTAATGAAATATTAGCACGTTTGCAAGATTGTACATTTCATATGCCATGTGAGTGTTTCCCATTGGTTTATTTGAAAAAACTTTATATTAGATTTAGAATTTATCATTCGATTAAAAGACACAACAAATTATTAAAAACCAAAAGTAATAAAAAAAAAATATTTAGAGTATGTAATTTGTAAAAAAAACCTATTTTAATAAAAAAATTGAAAAAAAGTACATTTATATTTTTAATTTATTCAATTGTGCCAACCCTACCAAAATAGGTATAAATTTTGCTAGCTCTTTAGAAGCTTTGTCTCTGTTCAGTTTCTTTACTCATGTGGTATTACTACGTATTATGTGAGAAACTCGAAAACAAAAACAAAACACGCACAACGTTCGAGCGTCGCGTCACGCCTGCACGCCCTGAGATTGACCACTGGCTGATCTAGTTTGAAGCGGTTTCGGCTCATACGTGACAAGCGGCCAGTGGTCACGCACACACACGCGTTGCACTTGTAGTGATGTACCTGTCACAGCGCATTCGTATGTAGCTTTGTCTCTGTTCAGTTTCTTTACTCATGTGGTAGTAGTGCTCAGTTTGAATTAGGGAGGAAACAGTAGTAGGCGTGGCGGTCGATTGATTAACATTACTTTTACAACTTTCATTACAAATTCATTAATTTTTTAAGGTACAGATAAGTGGCGTTGTCTTAATCACATAAAGGTGTGTTGTAGGTATTGGTTTATTTAATTTAATTATTTCGTATGAAAAATGAAAACGACTTTTTTTAAGATTTTATATATATTGCATATGCGATTTGCTTCCATTTTATGATTATTCATTCCCTAAAGTTATGGGATATCAACAAAAACACCGAAAGAAGGAAAGAATTACACTTTTAATAAAGAACGCCGGACTGCTATTATCTTCAATGATATTATTGGAAGAGTTGTATGTAGCTAAGACCTGTTGATGTTTAATATACTCAACCATGACCTAATTTAATTGTATGGTTGTATTTTACTGATCATGCAAAAATAACGTGTACTGGTAGGTCAAACAATAATTTTGAAATAATACCAATTAACAATGAAAACCTTTCCAAAGTTTTTTATTTAAATTTACCTTCTGCATGTCCTTCAACTATCAATAAAACAACAGCAAATACATTCTTTAACATTAGTTCTACAAGAGTATATTCCAGGAAGCGGCACAGATCGCGCGGTACTGTACCTTGTTCCCATGGAGTCAGACGTGGAAGTGCAAGGCGTGTTCCGAGAACTGTGTGTTTACCGCACTCAATACGCGCTAATATTTATCTGCATACAGCGGTTTTCCCCACCGAGTAGTTTATAAACAGAATCCAGCGAGAGTACGTCGACATTCTGCTCACTACGATAGCAACTTCATAACAATTTATTCTTTTGTTTTAAACGCTGAAAAAATAATAGATAACCCAAATTAGTAAACATATAAGAGTGAGTTGTCACAGTTAAGTGGTAGTGAAGTAAATGAAGTGAGAGTGCGTGTGTCTGTCGAGATGTGCACCATGATAATCGGTATGTATCGAATAGTAATGCGTTTTAAAGAATACGTTGCTAAAGACTTCTAAAAATAGGATAAAAGAAATATAGCGCGTTATGTCATACTGCCACATTATATTTTTTAACAATAGAGTCCAATTTTCATAAAAATCTAACTATTTTACTTATTTACAATTATATAGAAATATTGCAAATACCTAACTTATCGACTAAGATTATGATTAGGAGTCTCTTCCACTTAATATATTGTACTCGATGAAACTTGGTAAAGACGCACCATATTTTTATTAATACGTTTATCGTACCAAAAAATTGTGGAGAATAGTAATCATTGAAGGAGTAACGAACTTCGACCTCGTGCTTAACTATCTTATTGATAACGCTCATACAACTTGATATATATTTAAAATACGATATATACCTCAATTCAATCACATATTTAGGTAAATAAAAATACATTAATCAAAAATGGTATGTATTTTATATATGTATGGTTTCAGCTGTTGTAGTATTAGCGGTGGCCCAAAGCTGGGCTTACCCTGCCATGGAGCCGTGCTTCTGTGCTCTGAACTACCGACCCGTGTGCGGCAACGACGGCAACGTGTACCCCAACAAGTGTGCGTTTGCATGCGAGCAGAGGACGAGGCCCGAGCTGGAGATGCGCAACTCCGGGAAGTGCGACGCTCTCATACAATCCCAGTACACGCCGTGCGTGTGCACGTTCGAGTACAAGCCTGTCTGTGGCACCGACGGAAAAACATACTCCAACGCCTGTTCATTAAACTGCAGCAGGCGCGTCGACCCCGACGTTAAACTCGGCTACCAAGGACCGTGCACATCTAGAGTCACTCGCCAAGTATCTCAATGCACGTGCACTCGCAACATAGACCAGGTCTGCGGTACCGATGGCAACACCTACCCGAACCCCTGTCTGCTCGACTGCGCCGCCGCAAAAACACCAGGACTTCGATTGGCCCACATCGGCAGCTGCGGAGCCGTCAAAGTGGTCGATGGCAACAATCCAGTGCAAGTGGTCGACAACGCTGCGATGAAGCCCGAGTGCCGCTGTACTAGAAACCTGAAGCCCGTGTGTGGGTCCGACGGGAACACCTACAACAACGAGTGTCTGCTGGACTGCCAGCGGTCCAGTGCGTCCCCGGACCTGCGGCTGGCGCACGGCGGCGCGTGCGCGGACCGCGTGCGCGTGGCCGAGGTGGTGTAGGCGGGCGGCGCGGGGGGCGCGGGCGGCGCGGGGGGGCGGCACCGCGCGGGCTGCGGGCCCTGCGCGCGCGCTGCGCCCGGTGTGCGCGGACGGCCGCACCTACAGCAACGAGTGCGTCACCAGCCAGGGCGCCTGCTAGATATCATTACTATTACAAGTACTGTGAGAAATATTTATTCTATTGCTGTTAACCGATTTTTTATTTTACTGGTGCCATAAAGTACCTACTTTGTAGTGTTTTTAAAAAAATATCTAGCTGTCAATAGTGAAAAGGAATTATTAAATTTAGTGTTTAAATACTTACTGTAAAGCAGAAAACATAGCCTTATTTCTAAGAGCAATAGGATCCCTGTTATTATTTAAAATCTTGAAGACACATTTGAAACCCCTCGGCATGTTTTATTTGAAGGCTGTATTGTGTACCCTTTTATTTCTTATTGAGTAGGTAATTGGACCAAATTCTTTTTGTTTTTTTTTTAGTAAAGTCAGCGAGTGTTATTGTTTTAAAATCATATGCATACATTGTTTTTATTACATTAGCTTTCCACTGGATCACCTTTCTGGGTGCGTCAACAGCCATCAGCATCATCTCGTACACACTGACACTTGGAGTATATTCTCCTATTTCTATACAATTTACTTTTTATACTTTCCCGAAACATGAAACGGGTTGGGTTTTGAAATCGGTCGCCTGATTTAAGGGTTGTGGGGGGTTTGGGGGGGTGGGGAGGAGGGGTCTGAACCCCCTACAAGTAATTTTGGCTGCCGGAGTCGCGTCTAAATATTTTTTAAAAAAAATCAAAATTTCCTAAATACTAGCACAATTGCGTGAATCGGAACGCATTTAGCATCTTGGATGAATGATATTGTGGTTTTTCTACAATCTTAATTTTAAATACAATCGAAGTAATCAGATTGTATTTATTAAGTGTGTTTACATAATTCTTAGGTAATTAATAGCAATGTCTTACTCCGAGTTGACACAATCCGACATCAATGGGTTAGGTTAGTTAGGTTACTGTTTTTAAACTGCCAGAAAAAGGAGTCCCGCGAAGCGGGACTCCGTTGACTCATGATTGAAGCGAGTTTTTATACATATAAATTGGCTACTAAAGGTCGCCATATTGAGGGGTTTAAAAAAAAAATTTTTTTTTTTGGCGCCCCCTTTTTTTTCCGGCAGCTGAAAATGGTCAGGGGGGGTTCAGACCCCTCCCCCCCACCCCCCCCCAACCCCCCAAAACCCCTAAATCAGGCGACCGATTTCAAAACTTTAACCCATGAAACCTCCAACTAAGTTTATTTGCTCGAGCCCCATTAACTCTGTAGGAAACATCGGCCGCGGAATTTCTTCATACGATGTTATTAATGTTTCACGCTACATAAGCTAGGCGTTGTGGTATAAGTAAAAAGTTATCTTCCTACAGAAAGATCGAAATATCACCTTCAAAGAAAAAGCTCTAGTTATGAAGCGCCAAATGCAAATAAAATATTAAATAGTGATAGAGGGTTATACTTGAACCTTCTGCTATAGCCGCTCAATATAAAATTGAAATCGCTTTAACTTCACTTTGCCGAGCAACTTGAATGTGACCTACTTGTGAGGGGAGCATATCGAGATGTACCCTCGAGACATTTACTTAAAAAAATAATAAGCATAATCCGGAGATTTCTACCAAGCGAGGAAGCGGGACGGGGGCGCGGGGCGCGGGGCTGACATCTGTATCCTGCAAGCAAGACAATTTGAACATTTACTAATCATATAAATATAATAAATTAAACATACTAGTAACACAAAAAAGTAAAAAAAAATGTTTTTATGTATTACTAAAAAATCATACAACTACTGTGTACTTAAATAGAATAGATTTTATAAATTTAAAAGCAACTAACATTTGTATTTATACAATAAGTTAAAGTTAGGTTAAAATGGCAATGTTTATGCGTGTAAAAGATAAGTTATGTGTCATTATAGATAAGTTATGTGTCATGTTTCTTATAAACTTCAATTTTTTATCAACGCGGTTTTTTTAGATATTAATAATTGGTCTTTAATCACCGTATTTGTCACAGCACAAACTATAGTACTGCTTTATTCTTATTTTGCCATTATAATAAAATCTTCGTAATATGGAAGGTGAGATTTATTATTATTATTATAATAACCAAGATGTTGAAAGTGAACGCATTAAAATCCATTACGTGGTAAAAGAAAAATTAGTAAACAAACAAAAAACACTGTAATGATAATGACGATGATGTCAGGCATGCAGCCGCGCGGTCGCTGCGTCGCTGCAACAACCTTGTTAATAAAATTGATGGAATCAGGCGTTACTTTGCGGAAATCCAATAATTACTAAAAAGTCAACCTTGTTAATATCTCCGCGCACTGCGGGGGAGGATCTACTTGTCATTATGAAAGTATTACCGCACACACGTGATAACTCCGCCGGGACGTAATTACACCAGCTCTCGACTTAAACAAACATTTGTTTAAATAACTCCGGATTTGAAACAATTTGTAACATTTTGTTATCTGTTTTGTTCAGCGATTTAACATACGAGTAAATATGGCTTACGTGTAAAATAATTGAATGAGATACAGAGAAGGGCGCAGTGGTTTTCAATTAATATGTTGGGTATAAGAGAAGGTGGTCCCAGGTGGTAGTGCAGGGTGCGGGGAGAGATAATTGCTCCTCATGCTATGTTTGCCGGAGAACTGCAACTAGAACATGTAACTGTTGTATCGTTATCGAGTGTCGTGTCGTCGCCGGAGCCTCGTCCGGCTGTCTCCACGCGGCGACGAGGTAATCTTAGCTGCGACCGACTTAGACACGTCTAACTTACACCAACTTGTACTTGACTCTAGTTAACTGCGCCGTCGAGACTTGAGGCCGAATAACTTCACTTACATGAGGTGAAAATTAAAAACTTTTGTGCTGTATTTAATAGTTTATTTTATTTAAACTGTTAACGTTAATCAATCAAGGTATTTAGGGTTCAAGATTTTTTTTTTACTAATTAATTTTCTTTTTCTACCTCAGTTATAATAAAATAGCTTAAATACTTTAATTATTGTCGTTGCTGTCTACTAAATTTAAAAAGAACCGGAAATGTGAAATACATATCTCTTAAGTAAGGTTTACGTATGCGGTAGGCACAAACAGCTTTGGTTGGGCGCAACATTAGTGAATCGCGTGCAGGCAGGTTCCCGTGAGTGACGTCAGCAGAGTTCCGCGAACCGAATATTTTTAACAACCGCTTTTGTGCGTCCTCATTAGTGCGAGTCGCTTGCGCCGCTGCTGCAGCCGCTTCATGCTTACAACATTAATTAATTAAACTGCGACGAGAGAGCTGGAACTTTCATTTGATAAGATTAATAGTTTGATCATGTACAAGGGATATTGGAAAACGAACGTTTGCAACACTCAAAATAGTAAACATGACAGTACGAATTTACAATTGATGCATTAAAAATAATCAGTAAATTATCAGTGTTTTTTTAATTTAATCATCACGTCTCGGTTCTCCACTTTAAATAGTGAATTCGGAAGAGCACATGCAAACATGTAATTTTATCTTTTTTGTTTGTATATAAATTCAAGAATTCTATTCACTTGTATCATTTAACTATTGGATGCAAAAGCTCCATTGTGTAGATCGTTTAATATCGCTTCATCTCTGCTGTGTAGTTGTGCAAAAACGCGCGGGTACCAGTCGCGTCTTTGACATGGTAATGTCGGCGCGAGCTCCGACAGGCTCTGAACGTGCTTGCGGCGGTAACTGAAATCGTACGATAGTTATCGTGACGTCATCGTTGTAAAGAATTCGGAATGTAAGAAATACATTATATCTTCAACTTATACCGTCACCAATTTACAACATAACAGAATGTAAGAAATAACAAGATGATAGGATTATTAAAGGAAAACATTAAACTAACAAGTCTTGCATTATCGCCAGTTAACTTATTACCGGTTACGGCGGAGTTTAAAGCTCTTTTAACACCACGTAATTTTATCTGGTAAATGCGTGTATTTATTTCAGTCATTTTGTTTGATTTGTATTTGCTAAATACTTACAGTGTTGTAGATGAATGACTCCCACTCGATCGACTTGGAGTATCTAGCACATTGCAGTAGATACACAGCACATTACCGAGGAACACATTACTGCCCGGAATGCGGACATTCCGCTGGACATAGCGCGCGCCGCACATTCACTATCTTACATGTTAATATATTAGCAGCGCGAAGTACTTCATCTAGTTATAAGCGTAATTAGTTCTGAAACAAATGTACTTCGCGTTTAACCCCCAGCAACTCATACCTCCAGATGAAGCGATGGTCCCGCCGGGTGCGACGTCGATATCATTTTATTGTACGAGGCGCGTCGCAATGAGCTCTAACAACTTTATTGCAATATTCGCAACATAATGACGCTATAACCGAGGAGCTGACGGTAAACAAACGGACAAATAAAGTCGTAAAATAGAGAATAGCCAACTCGAGGTCGCGTGGGTGCCTCCGGGTGATCGGCGACGCAATTAAAAGTAACTAATTGTGTCGATGACCACTCGCCGGTGACAGCCGTGGGATCAATCATCGTGTTGATGTAATATTGACAATCCGGCACACAATGTACCTCTGATTCAATAACAACAACACACATCAAACAAGGCGTGTTTGTTCACGCGACACTCACTAACTCGCGTTACAATGTTTTAAGCTACATTTCGGTACAACGTAAAAGCTACTACTGGAATTGAATTTAAACTTCTGTACAACATGGTTTTCATTTAAGTCTTATATAAAATCCCTAACTCACGAAGGAAATATTAACTTGCTCTAATAAGTTGTAATCAGCATTTCGTTTTAAAGAAACAGGGTTGTAATATGTTTTGGTGTGCATGATTTTATTCTGTGATTTGAATGCACGTAGTGTACCTATATGTGTTTTTAGCTACGAATAAAAAACTTGAAAGTTATTGTCCAATGATATTTTTTTGGTCTTTCTCCCATTCGGTTAAGAAATACGGTGTGATTGTGTACATTGTACATACAGTTGAGATCTCGCATTCACGATAACACTTTGACTAGGCTTATCTTACCCGGATAGCATAGTCTGCTGAGCTCGGTGTGTGTGAGCGGGACCGAGCTAGCTGGTGGTGTAGTTGCGTCTCTGTCTAGCGCGGGGCTCGGTGGGTGGGGAGTGCAAGGAGGGATTAGCATGCAGCGGGTCGCGAGCGGAGTGGAGTGCGCGAGATTTAGGATGAGACTCGTGGCTACACCCGCGATTGTGTACAGTTTACTACCAAGTGAACACGCTTTATTATTTAGTCCTGGCCCATCCGTGCTAGCACATCCATGCTGATCACTATATAATAAAAAACTGCACATTGCACATTAAAATAACTTTTTGAAAAATATCTTGACTATAGGTAAAAAATGAGCAGAATTAACATACAAACAGACACGAACGTCCAATTTGCAGAAAAGATATTACAGAGCAAAATTAATAGTTGAACAATCATTAGTATACAATACAAATTGATATCGCATTTGATCAAAAATATTCATAACTATATTTTTACATGTAATTCCAAATTAGTTAACTATGATAGATTATGTTTATATTTTATGAGCCATTTTAATAAACCATTTTTTACCTTGACACGATGCTATGGTACTCAGGAGGTTCACGTTTGCGGGATCACCTATTTCTTTTGGTTCCTTCAAACAATAGCTTCATGAATCATTCATTGTCGAGTATACAAGAAAAACGGGTCCGGCAATTAGTACTTCTTAATTACTAAACTACAGTTGCCGTAATTTTAAATTTACAACGATATAATTATAAACAATATAATATAATAATTAATCTTTTGTAAAGTTCTTTTTTGACATACGAATTAACGAAATAAGTAAATGCAGTGAGTGGATCTCGCATACATGGCGTGGGTGATCAGCGGCGTTTGTATTAATTAATGTTAATTCATCGGTTCGTAGCAGCCTCTATTACAGCTTACACTCGTCCACAAATGGCGCCAGCGAGCGGAGGTCAGTAATGAGTTCATTACCATACGCTCCGGCGCAGGCGGCGAGTGTTGCGGCGTATTGAGTGCCGTGTTGATTGAGGGAATGTGAGCTGCGATGTGCACTTTGTTATTATGAAATTGGGGTAGTGCTCCGACAGAGAAAGGTTCTAGCGGGGTCCTTATTAAGTCTTTTGTATTTAAATTAATGTGTTATCAGATAGTTAACTCGGAGCGTAGATGGAACTGCAGTTAGTGTCACAGATATGTGCACCGAAGAAGTAATACTTTCACTGAAGTTGTTCCTGCAAAATAAACTTACCCATGTGACTTTTCAGTTTCAGTGGTCGAATTATAATATTTCCGAAATCACGTCCTAAAGTTTTCTAAAATAATAAGCGATGAAAACTGAAACCTTCTAGTATTTTAGCAACCTTGCTTATACATGTATTGTTTGTAAATTATTGTATTGAATCACATGCTAGCTTTATCGCAACATTTATACATATTTTTATTATATTATCTTACTAATATTATAAACGTGAAAATTTGTAAGTATGGATGTTTGGATGGACTCTTTCACGAAAAAACTACTGCACTGTACTGCAATTGGATGAAACTTAACAGTAATATAGGGTATATATCTGTATAACACATAGAGAACTGTTCGCTCTAAATAGCTCACGTTTATTTAAATTGGCAACACTTGTCAATAAATTTTGTAGATTTTTCGGTTGCCCTTCTGGCAACATTGAGTTTAAAATTCGCCCGCTCTGTAGTAGCACCTTTCGTTTGTCGTTCTCGTATATTTATCGTTTTTATCGCTTTTTCGTAGTTTTTAGTAGTTAGTTAGTAGTAGCTAGCTAGTTTATGTTTGTGTGTGTACAATATTGTGAAGTGGAGATCCTGGATTCCGAGTCGGCAGATATATCACCAAACCAGTCAGGTATTCTAGGAGCGATCAAGGTAAGTCTAGATCAGCCAAAGTCAATCCGAAGATATTTGTACTTGGAGCGGTGCATACCCATCTCCATCCACACTCAGGTGAGTCCAGCTAATCTAAGCAGAACTTTATTTGACCACACAGCGTATATATTTATCGTCTCGCTATCGTTTAGTTAGTTTTAGAATTTTCGTATACAGTCCACTATCTATCGCCCACATTTTGGTCCATCGAGCGGATCTTAGTGTCTTGCGACCACATTTTTGGTCATTTGAGCGGTCTCGCGACTTAATTTTAGTATATCTTATCGTATCTTTTCGTATTTCGTTTGTTTTAAAATCCTTTGTTCTTTGTGTAATTTATTATTTTATTGAAGGTAATTTTAGATCTCTTCAAGATTCAAATTTCCCGCAGTTAATTTGAAACGGTCATTGTACTGGTCATTTCAATCATCTGTCGCAGACTTAGTTTTCGTTCAATCATTCGGACCGTTCGTTCTGACATCTGTCACTGTCGCTGTCGTTGTCGTTGTGTCATCCTTTATCTGTCATTGTATTTGTTTGTTTACTTTTGTTCGAACAATTTATCGTTGTTGTTTTTCGTCGATTTTAAGTAAAAATAAGCATTGCAATGATGGAAAAGGATGATACAATGATGGTTTCAGGTGATCAGAACCGGATTGACCGCGATTACGCGTTAATGCGGTTGGAACTTGTCGATCCTTCAGATCTGCCATCGGAGGAAGAATTGAAGGAGTTAGCCAGCGAGTTTCACAGTGCTCAACGCAAATTGTTGGCTACTCTCGTAAAAGAGGAGCAGCGTGTAGAGTGCGGGGTCACAATGACCTTCGAAAAGCGTTTTCGGAAGCTCATAAAGTTAGTTCGGGAGCAATCTGTGACCGTCGCGAAACCTGCTAGCTGTAGTGTAGAAACAGTTATGGCAAAGCTGCCTAAGATTAATATTAAGCCTTTTGATGGCACCTTAGAGAATTGGGTGAGCTTTAAGCAGCTCTTTGACTCACTAATCCATAAGAGAAGCATTTCGAACGTCGAGAAACTGCATTATTTGTTGTCAAGTGTCCAAGGTGTTGCTTACGACCTAATTAAAAACTTTCCTTTGTCGGATGAGAGCTATTTGGATGCTTACACAACCCTGTCGAAATACTATGATAAGAAGCGTCAGATAGCATTTCATTATTTTGAGAAAATGGTATTTTGTGAGCCTATCAAGTCAAAGTCTGGTTCTGAGTTGGAACGCTTGTCTAGAACCTTTAGTGAAAACCTAGCAGTGTTGGAAAAGTATAACTTGCCTGACAGAAATTTCATGTTGTTCCACCTGCTATGGTCCAAGCTTGATAGGTCCACTAGGGAAGCGTTCCAGCTGGAATACAATTCTGATGGCATCCCAGACTTTGAGCTTCTTCAGAGTTTCATTGAAAAATATGTTAGGGCAATGGATTATTCCATTTTTAGGCCTACAAATAATCTAACATTGCCAAATAAGACTAGCCGGAAACCCAAGTCAGCATTTGTCGTTACTCAACTGACTTGTGAGTTTTGTTCTGGCCAACACTTATTAGCACAATGTCCAGATTTCTTGGGAAAACCTGTTGGCTGTCGGTTTCAATTTGTGAAACAAAGAGGTTTATGTTTATGTTGTTTGTCGAGCAATCATAAGGTCAAAGATTGCACTTCTCGCTATCGCTGTGAGGTGTGTAACTATTCACACCACACAATTTTACACTTCACAAAGGAAGCTTTAGTTGTTAGAAGCAACACTTTATCTGCACCAGCCAGAGAACCAACCCCTCAGCCTAGTAATATTGTTCTGACTTCAACCACCACGAATAGCACTGTACTATTCGCTACGGCAAAGGTATTGGTCAAAGATGTTTCAGGCAACTTGCATATTTGTAGAGCCTTATTAGACTGTGCAAGTGCCTGCAACTTTATATCGGAGCCTTTTGCTCATAGGTTAGGTCTGCCAGTAGCACCAAGCCCCAGTGCAGTTAGCGGAATAGGGAATTCTATGGCTGAGCCGCTTGGTACCTTGTCGTCTGAGCTTAGGTCGGTGCACAACCATAAAATCAAATTTAGTTTTGATGCCCTGGTGATGCCCTCAATTTGTGTGGACCAGCCAGGTGAAAGGTTGGATAGTTCAGGCTGGTCACACTTAAATAAATTGGTTTTGGCTGATGCTGATTTTACCTGTCCGGGCCCAATTGACATGCTGTTGGGTGTAGACATCTTCGCATCGTCATTGATTTTTGGGCTTCGACAGGGTGCAAAGGGTCAACCGAAAGCCCTCAATACTGTTTTCGGGTGGATAGTGTTGGGTGAGTGTGACGTCATTCCTCACAGCCACCAAACAATTAAAAACAAAAACTGTCTTTTCGTTTCTCCTTCGTCACACGACTCGTTGGATGCTTCCATCAAGAGGTTTTGGGAAGTAGAAAATGTCGCGGCCCCCAAAACACTCTTGTCGGCGGAAGACCAAAGGTGTGAAAAACATTTTGTAGACAACCATTCTCGTAGCGGTGACGGAAGATTTGTCGTTCCGTTACCTTTCGTTGAACCTATTGCCAAACCCATTTTCTCGGGTTCCCGTGCAATAGCACTTAAACGGTTCTTGTCGCTGGAAAGGAAACTCAATTCCAATCCAGATTTTCGAAAGGCGTATGTCGACTTTATGGAAGACTACGCCTCTTGTCGTCATTTAGAGGATGTTGATCCTCACGCTACTGATGTGGGTCATTTTTATTACATCCCACATCACGGCATCCTTCGACCTGAGTCTGTTAGCACTCCCTTGCGTGTTGTCTTCGATGCAAATGCTAAAGACTTCAAGGGCCAGTCTTTAAATGATTCGTTGTTCGCGGGACCCAAGCTGCAGACAAACATCTTTGACCTCCTCGTTCGCTTTCGTTGGCATGCTGTCGTTTTTACAGGAGATGTCAAACAGATGTACCGGCAGATTGAGGTTTCTGACGAAGATGCTGAATATCAGCGAATCCTCTGGCGCTCGTCACCTGATGTTCCAGTGCGAGACTATCGTTTGCGCACTGTCACTTACGGAGTTTCCTCTGCTCCATTTATGGCCTTACGCACGATGGCACAACTGTCAGAAGATTCTGCTCTGGAACATCCGGTGGGTTCCAAAATCTTGTCCAGAGACATTTATGTCGATGACATTGTCTCCGGTGCTGACTCTGTCGAAGAAGCTCTTAAAATTAGAAAAGAGCTTTCGAGTATTTTGATGTCTGCTGGTTTCCATCTTCGTAAATGGACATCGAATACACCTGCATTTTTTGATGGTTTGCCTTTGTCAGATCTTTATTCGGAAGATCTGATAAATTTTGAAGATGATGCTAGTTCCCTAACTCGTCTTAAAATTCTCGGCCTGTTGTGGCGTCCCCAGTCAGACTGTTTCCAATTTTGCGTGACTCCTAATGAAGACCTAAGATGCACAAAGCGCATCATTTTATCGAGTATCGCGCGCATCTATGACCCGTTAGGTTTATTGTCACCAGTCACGTTTCACGCTAAGTACCTGATGCAGCTGCTATGGACGTCTGGTGTTTCGTGGGATGAAGAGGTTCCGGCCAATATTGCCGCGGAATGGACGCTCTTTCAGTCGCAGTTGTCGTCGCTTTCGTCTCTCGTCATTCCGCGACGCATTGTCTTGGACTCTCCTCAGCAGATCCAGTTGCACGGATTCTGTGACGCTTCGGAGCGAGGCTATTGCGCAGCTGTGTATTGTCGAGTTGTTACGCCTTCGGGAGATATAGCTGTACAACTCATTTGCTCCAAGACTAAGGTAGCCCCGCTACAAAGACTGTCGATTCCCCGTTTGGAGCTCCAGGGGGCAGTCTTACTTGCTGACCTTTTGTCGTCGGTGGTGGATGCTTTGGCATTTACTGAGCAATCTTTCGAACTTTTCGCGTGGTCTGACTCAAGTGTAGCCTTGTCTTGGATAAAGTCTTGTCCATCGAGATGGAAGACTTTTGTTGCTAACCGAGTCAGCCACATTCAGGACAAAGCTCCACCGAACTGCTGGCGTCATGTGGGAACTCTGGACAATCCTGCCGATTATGGTTCACGCGGCACTCTGCCTCTCGAATTTTTGGAAAAGAGTCAGTGGTGGTATGGTCCGTCGTGGTTGACAGAATTGGAGGATAAGTGGCCTTCTGCCAATCTTGCACCCTGTCCAGACGTCATGCAGCAGGAGCTTAAATTGCTTACGCTGTTTGCTGACCAAGACAGGATGCATTTTGTCAACTGTCCTGTTGACAAACTAATTTGTCGTTAGTTATTCGTCGATGATGCGGGTCTTCTTATGGTGGGCGGTCGCGTGGCGTCCGAAGATCCTGCATTGTCGATGAGTGGCCGGCTTGTTGAGCCTGACCACCACCATTTTTTTGTTTTTTTTTGTACGTTTTCGATTTTAGATTTTTTTTATTTAATTTTGCTAATAATATGTTTTGTTTTGTTTCGTTTCGCTTTCTCGTAAATCGTAGCATTTAGGTGGGCGGAATGTTCGCTCTAAATAGCTCACGTTTATTTAAATTGGCAACACTTGTCAATAAATTTTGTAGATTTTTCGGTTGCCCTTCTGGCAACATTGAGTTTAAAATTCGCCCGCTCTGTAGTAGCACCTTTCGTTTGTCGTTCTCGTATATTTATCGTTTTTATCGCTTTTTCGTAGTTTTTAGTAGTTAGTTAGTAGTAGCTAGCTAGTTTATGTTTGTGTGTGTACAATATTGTGAAGTGGAGATCCTGGATTCCGAGTCGGCAGATATATCACCAAACCAGTCAGGTATTCTAGGAGCGATCAAGGTAAGTCTAGATCAGCCAAAGTCAATCCGAAGATATTTGTACTTGGAGCGGTGCATACCCATCTCCATCCACACTCAGGTGAGTCCAGCTAATCTAAGCAGAACTTTATTTGACCACACAGCGTATATATTTATCGTCTCGCTATCGTTTAGTTAGTTTTAGAATTTTCGTATACAGTCCACTATCTATCGCCCACAAGAACTTTTTACAACGGGAAACCGACTTCCACGCAAACGGGGTCGCGGGCGTCCACTAGTGATTTCACAAATTGATGTTCCCACTGGTAACTTGTATAAATAACATAATTTAAACCCTGTGTCAAAGAGATAGCACGGAAAACACAACAAAAGAAAATAAGTACACAAAAATAGCAAAATTGAATGTCTGCGGAAGTAATGTGGAGTGTTCTCGCGAAGCTGTTAAAAGTTTTTAAGTTTGTGCGAACTCGCGAGAATCAATGTTGGACACTCGGCGCGAGACGAGCACCAAAATATCGGCTTCCCCAGAGCAAATCATTTTTTTTGTACAGGATGTTTTTTACTATTTTAGCAACCCAGTATATTTGAGATTCTTTTTTCAGGTCATAAAAAAAACATTGCATTTTTTGGTGATAAATGCGGTATCTTTCTTCTTAAAATCCTATCTAACTGGATACTGTAGTCTCGGTATATACTGCAATATCAATAATTAATAAGCCGCTATAATCTGGCCACCGAGAGATTGCGTTTGTGACACATGCCATTAGTGTTGGGGTAAAAAACAACATTGATAAATCATTTTTCAATCAACAGAAAAAAAACTTGCTTATCTTATTTATATTTTATTTATAATACCTAGTTATAAAAATAGTTTTATGTTGTTACGAGTTAAAATCTAGGTAAAATAATAAAAAACAAAATCGAAACAGTATTGTTTTATTGTAGGAACGTAAATAATTAGATTAAAGACTAGTGGCCGCTCGCGACTCCGTTCGCGTAGAAGTCGGTTTCCCGTGGGAATGCGAAGTTTTCCCGCGGTAAAAAGGTCCCTTTATTCTTATTTTTGGTTCCTAGAACCGCTTTCGCAGCGCACGCAACGGAAGCCCTCAAGGATGAATAATTTTCCCCGTTTTTTTCCCATTTTCCATTATTTCTTCGCTCCTAATAGTTGCAGCGTGATGTTATATAGCCTAAAGCCTGCCTCGATAAATGGTCTATCCGACACAAAAATAATTTTTAAATTCGAACCAGTAGTTCCTGAGATTAGTGCGTTCAAACAAACAAACTCTTCAGCTTTATAATATTAGTATAGATACTTGTATAACGTTAATTTTGAAGCTAAGCCCAAGGTCGAAAAGAACTAGCAAGAAAATCCAACTGCTGCCTTTTTACAAACGAAACTCAAAAGCATTGTATTGGCAATAATATGGTATAAGTCTCAGCACCCGATGACCGTACTGCAGAGCCAATTCATCTATTTCATATCGAACATTTGCCGATTTATTTTCTTTCACTAACCGCAATAGTTATGCTTCAAGCATATCCATATTTACGTCGATATCATGTTTTTATAACCAAGCTACTTATTCTGCTTTTTTATTAGAAATTGATTGATAACTTTAAAATTGACTGATATTTTTAGCACATCCCTACGAAAATATGATGTTGTTTACATTTTTAAAAATACATATTTTATCAGTAATTATTACCCTTACAGTAAGCCATCAGTTATAAAATTTAAAATCAGTGTGTTTTAATATCATTTTATTGCTTATTATTTGTTTGTAGGGTCAAAATAGACGACTTTTTTTTTGTTTGTTTTCGTAGACGGCCTTTCAAAGTTACCTCGTTATGTCAAACACAATGTGTCAGGAACGCATTCTCTCGGTGGCCGGACAATAATTTGCAATTGAGAAGTTGCTGCAATGCTGATCGAAGTGCCGATAGGGAGTGAATGAGTAAATGAGTGAGTGAGTGAGTGAGTGAGCGGGTAAACTAATCTGCTGGGTCTCCGGTCAAAGGCCGAGTTCTCGAGTTGGGGTAGTTGCGGATCGCCGCCGGTCATGTGAATATTTCAATGTGGAATGCGTAAACAAAGGATCGTTTAGCGCGCTCCGATGGAACTCAAACCTACGTCACATAGGTTGCCTACATTTTTTATTTTGTTGTAATACATATTAAATAAACTTTGCTTTTGATACTGCTGGAAAAGGAAAGTACCTACAATTTAGTTCAAATTGGAGTTAAAATACCTCCAGAGTTGCATAATGGCAGTTTGCTAATAGTTTCATTCGCGGAAGTCGTGATTCAAAGTTGGCTTGGTCGTGGCGGCAATTACCCAGCAGCATGTTTGTGTATGCACTAGTGTGGTGGCTGCTTGGAGGGCTCCGCGGCGGACAAACACCAAGTTTGCCAATTACGCCGCAGCGACCGGCGGCGCTAGTGTGCGGTAAACGTTTGTTGACGGGTTGACAAGCGGCGAGTGTTGACTGAGAGGACAAAAGTGCAGTGGAGCGGCCAAGTCGACTACCGAGAAACTTGTGCCCGCGTTTATTACTTCATAACTTTGAGAACGACCGAAATATTGTAGGTAATGTGTACCGAGACTATCGCATCAAAATATTTAGTCTTAAAGGTAATTATTTAAAGTTTGTTACTTCCTCTCATTGCATTTATAATCTACATAGCTATTTAAGCTAACATCACGTAAGATTCACTGAGGGCTGATTTTTGATTTGTTAGCGATATTATATTTGACTGATAAGTAGTACGTTTTCATTGTCACTTCATACATACGTCAAAAAATTATATTCTTTGTGCAACGAGAACAAACCACTTGTTTGTCAATTATAACTAATAAAAAATATCATAAAATCGTAAAGTGAACTTAACTAAGTATTTTCACATACCGTCAGAATATTATTCAACGGCGGGTATTATCTGGGTCAATGACAAAGAACGTCACTCCCAGTGCAGAGCTCTCAGGTAGTCAGTAGGTGTCGCGCAACATGTTGCCAGCAGGTGGTGGAGACACTACACACTACGACACTTGTTTCTCTTAACTTACTTTGATACTAATAGATCCAAAAAAACATACTCCCAAACACCCACTAACACACACACACACATAACACATACAAGCATGCTCTCTTATTTTATTTTTATTTGTTAAATTAGATAGACTTATGTTTAAACTAGTGGCCGCCCGCGACTCTGTTCGCGTGGAAGTCGGTTACCCGTAAGAATGATAAGTTTTCCCGCGGTAAAACCTATATTATTGTAAAGTTTCATCAAAACTTTCCAGTAGTGTTTACGTGAAAGAGTAACAAACATCCATACTTACATCCATACAAGCTCACAACTTTCACGTTTATAATAACGGGTGTAACTATGCATTTCTGGATCTGGCTTGAAATCATCGCCCACACATCACCTGTTGGTTCAGGTGCAATTATTTACATCGCAAATTAAATTAAAACCCTATTTAATTTGAAATCATCGCAAAATCTGATAGTATAAATGCAGATTTGTACAATTACCTACGTATTTTTTTTTGTAATCATTAAAACAATTTATTTTGCTCAAAACGTAACCAGTATCTCTCCAGCAATGCCCAGTTTTTGTACAAAATGTACAAAAAACTGTAAAACTTTTTTTGAACAAATAAACTTTACTTTATTGTAGATAACACAAATATTATTGGTATGTGATAATTTATACAAACTCAAATAAATAATAAATATTGTGACTCGTATAGTATAAGTTATATTAAAATACTTCAATTTAAGGCAAAGTCAGTGTTTTATCTAAAGATAAAATTTTGTCACTTTTTAGATCTTGATTTACAACTGAATTGTGTGTAACTATTCTGAGATGTCGTGCTTGCTAAGTGCCCAGGTACTTTATAATTAGATAGCCCTTTAATAATGAGGTGGTTTTCAGAGGTATAATTTCAATACCAGTATATTTAATTCTATCTAGATGGTAAACTATTTAAATGTAAAGGTTAAATAAATCTAAGGTAAGTATAATGATATAGTAGAATGCCAAATAATTTGTAACAAATTGCTTGATTTATTTCATAGTAATGTATCAAAAGCTTGCTTGATTGGCAGCCTCGGCACCGTACAGACACTCGTACAATAGTCGCGTGTGTCGGACGTCCGCCGACCTCGCCGTAGCACGCGCCGCGCTACGCCGCTACGCCGCTACGGAAGTCGTTACGGACCGTAGCACGTGACGTCACGCCGCCCGCCATTTGCAAATATTATCTGTTAGTGGGTGAGTTATGGCGGAGGACACGATGGACGGTGTTCAGGTAAATTGGATTTATTGATTTTGTTAACTCGACTCGACGCCGCCGATGTTTTCATTTCGGATGTAAATGTCACATAGACTAGAGCTGCTGTGATTACATTTATTTTGCTTTTATGATGAAATTGAAAAGGAGGATATTAAAACGGTGTTATTAATATCTGCCACATGTAAATGTGTGAGGCAATAATTTGTTCGTCTCTCGGCTAATGTGTCTGGCACACATCTTAACAGAGATCCGCCCGCGTTAATGCGTGTTGCATATTTCATACCTCCCCCCCTTCCCCGCGTCCCCCGCAACCCCCGCAACCTCTCTTTGGAAGCGTATTTTTCGATAACCCTTTTTAAACCAAAACATGTAAAGAGTAAAATTTTTATTGTAGCCTGTTCCAAATAAATCACCTTGTACATTGATACGACTGCAAGTAAAAATTGGATGCTACCATAATGTTGTGTTTTCAATTAAAATAATGTATGGCATATATTTTTGTGATAGTTAATATTTTATTTAAAAAAATCCAAATATTAAATAATTTAAGGTTTCTATAACGAGTCTAAAAATAACATATCCCTAACCTGAAACTCTGTAGGTATTCTTGCGCCTAAATAGTAACTAAATTCTCTTACAGTGTAAAATATTTTTTTTGGTCTTAACGTTACGAGTACTCCTCCAGTAATGGCCAGTTTTCATGTGCGGATGCAGTCATTCTACGCCTTGTAATGTTATGTGCAATTATATAAAGATGCAGATATGGTTTCTTATTGATGGAAAACTAGGAATGAATAAGCAACATGGGTTCAATATGAGTTCAGTGTTGAGTCGGTGCTCGCGGGGTCGGTGGTCGATCTTGTTTTGTTCCAGTCCGGCCGCGCCCTGCCTCGCGGAGCGTGTACTGCTTCCAATAGTTCCGTCAAAGGACTCCACACAAATCTTATTGAAACTAACGAGAGGTAAGAACGTCTGCGGGACGGGACCCGGCCACGCTTGGGTAGATTGCACTCAAACAAAACACGTGTATTTCAAAGCTGAGTAACCTCTTTAGAACTATTAAATAGAATCTAACGTTTCTCATTTATTGATTAGGTAGAGTCTTAGGTAAAATATTCTAAAGCTGTAAGATTGGTGATCTTAATCATGATCAACATTTTAAAAAAGTAGCTGCGTAACTTTCAATACTGCCTTTCGTTTAAATTCAATTTGTAGCTTTAACAATAATAAATATGAAATGAATAATGCACCCTTGTATCTAGTTACTTATTCGGTAAACTAATAACTAGGCGGTAATGAACGTCGTTAGTGTATTAGTTAGTTAACGTCGGAGGTGGTTCCCTCGTGCGAGAGACGACGTGACGCGCATACCGACCACCGACCAGAGGCCGACGACGGACGACCATCGACCACCGACCATCGACCATCGTCCAGCGACCAGCAAATGTCTACCAGTGACCGAACCCTCTCTCTTAAAGACCCTTTCATGAATATTTATACACATTTTGCTACACACACATACATAAACACGTGCTAAGCTAATGAATAATCCCCTAAAGAATTCATTAGGTAAGTAACCTTGCAGCTTGTCTTGTATACTACAAACCCGCCTGTCATACTAAACACGATGTTGAACGCCATTCCCAGCACTGACAATACGTGTTATTCCTCCACTTGCTTGTTTGATGTAGATGTAGGTTATTGTTTCGAGTTTGTAATTCATTTGTGCGAACGAGGTTCAGGCCGTGTGATTGTGTGCGTGCCTCCAATTACGTTAATGTATGTATGATGAGCGGGCAGAGGGCGCCACCGCGCGGCCGTCATCTGTACCTCACTCACGAACCACGACGAGGTAATGTAAACGAGGGGTCGCTCGTGTTTAGATCTCATCTTACTACCGGTTTATCTTATTATGTTGCTATGCTGGTGTGGTATTGAAATTAAAATTCATCAAAAAAGTTCAGAAACTGACATTTTATCTTATCCTTATTGAGGTTGCGTCAGTCTCCGATTTACATGTCAAAATATTAAATAAGAGTGTTCGTATATTTAATGAGTGATATGGTGTGTGTGGTAACAGCGCGGTCGAGTCGGTATCGTCGCGGTGTCGGCGTCGTCGTCGTGAAGTGTTCCGATCACTCTCACCGCGGCACTCCTGCTCGACACGAATCATTCATTACATCGGAATGGATTACATTTAAGTTCACGTGGGTAACCGAACCTCTACCGATTAGATAAAATATTTAAGATGGGTTTCTACACTGAAATGTGCAAAAGGTATCTTTTGAAATTTAATCTTAAAGTAAGTAAAACATCTCCGTCCAAATCTTAACTCAATAGAATTTTCGTAATTAACATAAGTTGTTCGGTATTATGAAATCCATTAAAGTAGCTTATGAATAAGCTTCATAAAAACGCCGGGAGTGTTTCATTAGAGCGTGCTTGTTGTGATGCTAAGCCGTCGCAGGCTGAACGAAATGTTTGTAAAGTCGTCAGGCGGCGCGAGTTTATTACTTCGGCGGGAGTTGTCTCGTCGCACACACGGCCCGCGAGCGACGCGGCGCGGACGCGGCGGGGCGGGGCGGGCGGACTAATGCACGCGACACAAACACACCGGTTTGACTTTTTAATGAGCTCGCTTTGTAACATAAACGCAATTAACTTGCACCGGACACTGAAGAGAGCCTGTGAAGCTTGCAGCAACCAAATGAAATTCGCTCGGCGCAGTAGCGAATACGTCACAAGATAACACGCGTTTGTTCAAAATAAGCACAAAAACACGGTGCTACGTTGCGGTACTTTATTTCTAAAAAAATCAGGTTGCGTCCGCAAAATTAAATTAAGCGCCATGGTTATGTGGACAGCGGGGCGGAACAACTCTTTATCTTTTAATTCTGTCTCCTCTCGGTGCCCGCGTCGCAGCTATCTCATATGATACACTGGGCGGTGTTAGTACACACATATTTATTTAGTGTTGCAGCGCTGCATACGAGTAAATTGCGTTTCCCGCGGGAACGTCGCTCGCTGGCTCCCGTCGGAACGTGTAACGAATCAATATCCAGTGTTTATGTTGTACAATAGAAATGTATTCCTCTGGGAGTCAATGAATGTACAGACAGCAATGCAACAAAATATGTTTTCCTACTTGTTTCGTTAGTTAACCATTTTAGCAAACAAGTACATACCAACCGAATTTAATAACCTCCTCCTTTTTAAAGTCGGTTTACATACAACTCTTGATGATATTTGGCACGATGCTCAAATAAAACATGCTCCTTATTTTTTATGTAATAAATACAGTTGTTAAGACTGCTGATAATGTTTTTGCCTATTATCTTTTATATTTTTAACAATAAGGAATTTCTTACTTACATTCAACTTCGTGATAAATGAAAGGGTCAGTAAAGGCCGTTATAACAAGCGTTATGGCGTGGAAAAATCGAAGTAGATCGAACTTTTATGGAGCGTAACATAACACAACTTATAAAAAGTGCTCGCCTGAAGACGAGATTTAAGTTAAGAGAGATGCTCTATCTCATCTTTAGTTATTTGAATGGATGCTAATGTCAGTGACTGATACGCCCCCCCCCGACCCCCCGCGCCCCCGGCCCGCCCGCGCCCTCGCCCCGCCCGCGCCGCGACGGTCCGTACTACGGCGCCCGCGAACACATTACACCAACACTAAAAACTGTGCCACCGTCAGTCAAGGAAGGCTTTTAGAGCTTTCTGCTCCATTTCGCATCACTGTTTATTTGAATTCCTACATAGATAAAAACAACGAAAAATACACGAAGAGGTCTATCTACTGTGCTTATTAAACAGAAATTAAAGTGGACCATTTTCGATTTCAGTGTTGTTTTAAGAAAATCAAGCCAATTAATAGCCGTGAAATTAAATTGTGAATTTTCGTTTTATCCACGACAAGTTAAAATCTGTGCCGCCTTCATCATCAATTTTAATTTAACGGAGGGAGTCCAAATGGGCAATTATAAAAATTACAAAGTACCGTCTTCCTCGTCAAATTAAATGTACGTACATGAAAAAGCTTTTCAGTAGTACCGCCTCTGAGCTGAAGTGTCTAAAGGATGAAAACAAAAACCTCAAGGAATGTCTTAACTCTCAAACAAACAGAATCAAAATTCTAGAAGAAGAAAACCTTAAACAGCAACAGTGGTCTAGGATGCAAAATATTGAAGTTATTGGTGTTCCTGAAGACAAAGAGGAAAATACAATTAATATTATCCAAAACTTATCTAAGCAAATTGGTGTAATAATTCAGCCATCTGACATTGAATTTGCGCACCGTATACAGCCCCGCCAAGTCACTGCATCTAATCGCACCTCTCGGCCTATAATAGTTCGATTTAGGCAACGAGTACAGAAAGATCTTATTGTAGCATCAGCCCGTAAGCATCGTAATATAAATACTAAAGATTTAGGTTTAGGGGGAGAGATTAAACGTATTTTCATAAATGAGCACCTTACTAAAGACACAAAAATGTTACTAAGTTCATGTAAAAAAAGAGCCTTTGAAGTTAATTACAAGTTTATATGGACAAAAAACTGTCGAATTTATGTAAGGAGAAACGAAACTTCTCCCCCAATTATGATTTCATCTCAAGCCGATTTAACCAAAATTGTGTAGTCTTAATCAATTTATATTTTTTTCTAAAATGCTATAATTTTTATTTTCTTGTTGTTTTCATATTTCATTATCTCCATGGCTTTGTAAAAGGTCATAGATATAAAACTCAATGTACTAATTTTAAATTAAGTTCATATAGTATATTATTGTTTCTTGTAACATATGTGTTGAATTGGTGTAATATTTTAATTTATTTTATAAATGAAAAGAGTTTATTTATATATCAAGTTTGCTTAGTTTTTATATATAAGAACAATTATATATTTTATAATAACCTATTTATATTTTTAATGGATACAGTCATTTTTAAACGTTACAAAAACCAGTCTAATTATCTTAACTTTACTAATGGATAACATAGGTAAGAAACTAAGGTTTTTGTACCAAAATGTCAGGGGGTTGAGAACTAAACTAGACATGTTCTATGAAAATATCTTGCTGTGCGAAACTGACATAGTACTGGTAACCGAATCATGGCTTCATGATGGGATTTTCGATGCTGAACTCTGTAACAGTAAATATGCAATTTTTCGAAACGATCGTGGTTCTTTAGGTGGGGGCGTTATGGTTTTATGTCGTCCTGAACTCCAAATGCAACTACAAATATGCGATTGTGGTGACGTAGAATACATCTGGCTTACCTTACCAGCTAAAAGTGTGGGCACACTTAATGACACTCAAATTTTCTTAGTTTATATTCCTCCTAATTCCAAACTTCCAAATAGAATAAAACATATAACACGAATAATTACAGAAGTTCGTGAAAGCTATCCTAATGATAATTTTATAGGTGCGGGAGATTTTAATTTACCATGTATAGATTGGTCATCCGGTGATCCGAAAATAATTAGGAAGGGATCTGTTGAAATGCAGGATGCAGCTTCTGAACTATTATTATGCTTTGGTTATATTGGACTCTCTCAAAATAATATTTTTAAAAATTCGAGTAATAACACCCTTGACTTAATTTTCTCAACATCTGCAATTAATGTTGAAAATTCTAATTTTATACTTGTACCAGTAGACACAGCCCATCCTGTCCTATATTTGACAGCAACAGATTTATTAGTTTCTCCTATGAAGCCGCGACCTAGACTCAAATATCAGTTTAACCGTGGGGACTTTTTGAATATAAATAATTTACTCTTAGAACAAGACTGGTCCTTTATCAGTAGAGAACCTAATTTAGAACAAGTAACCAATAAATTTTATTCTATACTTTACAACTTGATAGACAATTTAGTCCCTAAAACACAGTGTGGTGGCACTCACCATTATCCAATATGGTATAGTAAAGCACTTATTAATATTATTAAAGAAAAGAGTAAAGTCCACGCTAACTGGAAAAAATATAATAATCCTTCTGACTATGCTGAATTTTCAAACCTAAGAAAAAGACAAAAGATTATACAGGAAGAATGTCGCAGATCTTATACAAATTTTGCTCAGGAAAAAATTAAGTTAAATCCAAAATTATTCTGGAGCTACGTAAAATCTAAACGTAAAAATAATAATGACTATCCGCAATGTATGACATATGCTGACAACAGTTTCAACGACCCTAAAGAAATTTGTTCAGCATTTAACCATTTCTTCCAACATAACTTCAGGTCAGCTACAAGTGATCATGTTTTATTATCTGATACTGCTGACAGCGTTAAAATAAACTTAATGCGCGAAATTATAACTACATCGGAAGCAGTTTATAAACATATCTGCAATCTTGATATTAACAAAGGAGCGGGTAGCGATAACATACCGCCCTTATTTTTCGTTAAATGTGCTAAAAGTCTGTCATATCCTATTGCTTTACTTTTTAATAGGTGCTTTAGTGCTGGATACCTGCCTGATATCTGGAAACAAGCGCATGTTGTACCTATTTACAAAAAAGGATCTAAAACCTCCGTTGAAAATTATAGACCAATTTCTATTCTCAATGTCATAAGCAAACTCATTGAAAGAATTGTTCACACACACATTTACCCTTTAATTTCATCATCTATACCTACCGAGCAACATGGTTTTATGAAAGGGCGCTCTACTACAACAAATCTAGGTGTTTTCATTGATTATGTAGCTTCAAACATGGATGGAGGCTCTCAAGTAGATGTAGTCTACACTGACTTTGAGAAGGCTTTTGATCGCGTTGACCACAATATACTATTACGAAAACTACACGAACTAGGTATTCGTGGTAATTTGCTCAGGTGGTTGAAATCGTATCTGTGGAAACGTTCTCAAGCAGTCGTTATTGGAGGTTTTCGTTCGGATTATATAAAAATAACATCGGGTGTCCCTCAGGGTTCTATTCTCGGTCCACTTTTGTATGCATGTTATTTGTATGACGTTCATAAATGTTTTCACCATGCTCGTTTTTTAATGTACGCAGATGACACAAAGGTATTTATGAAAATCAAAGATCCGACGGATTGCGTTAAGCTTCAAAATGACCTAAATAGGCTTGAAGAGTACTATAAGGACAATCTTATAGGTGTTAATACTAAAAAATGTCACTTTGTTTGTTTCACGCGGAAGAGGAACCCTGTTAAATATAATTATAAATTGCATAATGTAACTTTAATAAAAACTGATCAAATTTGTGACTTAGGTGTACTATTAGATAATAAATTAACATTTAGGGAACATGTAGATGCAATTGTGCATAAGGCATTTAAAAGTTTAGGGTTTGTTTTGCGCGTTTGTAAGCCTTTTTCAGACATTACTTGCTTAAAACTACTTTATTATTCATACGTGCGAAGCATCATGGAATATTGCTGTACAATCTGGAACCCACACTATGTTACTAATATACAAAAAATAGAAACCATACAAGTTAAATTTGTTAAACACTTAAATTTTAGAACACATAACTATTCCTTAAATAATAATTACAACCGCTCATGTAGTACTCATAACCTTACAAGTCTGCAAAATCGACGTACACTTATGTCAATGGCGTTCTTGCATGGTCTGTGTAATGGATACATAGACTGTTCTGAATTGACTACAAAGATTCTTCATTTATCGACACCAAAAAATCGTACTAGACATACTAAATTGTTTGCCATATCTAATTCTTCTACCAATTATGCACAGAATTCTCCTATTAATAGACTGCAAAATGTATATAATAAGCATTTTCACATGTTTGATATATTTCACACCAACAAGAAAAGTTTTAAAAGTGATATTTTATCAGAAATTACAAAAAATTTGACTGTGTCCATTACTTATTAATCTTTTATCAAAATGTGTATTTATGAAACTCATGGTATTTATGAACATTTTATTTTTAGTATCTATTGTGTTTATTAGTTTATTATATTATGTCTTAATTATACTTTTATTTATTTTTATTATAGTAAGTAGATATATATTATAATTACTGACTGTCTGTGTTTTTACAAGCATCTGTGTTATAAAATGTAAATCCTTTATTGGCTGTAAGATATGTTTATACTTATCATTACTCAATATACATTAAGGGCTGTGGATTTTGTAAATAAATAAAATAAAAATAAAATAAAAATAAAATTAATTTCCTACCAACAAAGTGGCGAACTTGACTTACTGACGATGACACCGACGGATCCGAACCAACCTAGGGCGTGTATTTATAACACAGGAGATATGAAACTAAGATCAGCATTAAGTATAGCTAAAACGATTCGGAAATCTTTGTCAAAATATCTTTGCATTAGAACACAACAATAAATCTAAAATAATGGAAACTCTACTTTAAAATAAAACACAATATGTAGTTCTAATTAAAACTATTATAAACTGACACAGCAATACCAAGGAGGAAGAGAAATTATACTACTTTTATATTCACCTACATAGTGAAACAATGAGTCATCAATGTCTCTTGTTTTGCACGAAGAGTCAAAAAGCAGAGTTTGGCCATTTTCTACCATTTCGGACCTATTTGAAGCATTTTCTCTGAAGTAGAAGCGGCGGCCATAATGTCAACCTTAGTGGCTGTGTAAGTGTAATACCTGACGTCAGAAAGTTACAAATTAGTTGAACAAATGACACCTGTACGAGGACCTGTCTTATAAATGCGCCTCATTTTCTGTGAGAGATTGCGTTCGTCAATAACCCGCCAGAACACGAAGAAGGTAAATAATTATAATCGTTGGAGAGTCGGCGGGTAGTGGCGGGAGGCGCCTGCAGCGAGACTCACTAATTAAGATGTTTTCCGCAAGTCGAGTGAAGCTCATCATTATGAAAAGACAATTTTTCTTTGTCATCCGCCGGACGATAATATTCTTTTGGAGGAGTTCCTCGTGACGTCATTAGAGCTCGCCCCATCCGATACTTTGTACTTTTTGCGGCTCCGCGGCGTCGGCGATCCGCCTTCCTCCACTTACAACTCTAATTGGGTCTCAAATAAAAATCAGCGGCTCAATTATGTGTTTTGTATTTAGAAATTCAAATAGTTTTAACATAATTCAATATCATCCGCTAGCGTTAGATGTAGACAACCTGCTCACAGTCCAGGCAGCGCTGCGAGCGGGCGGCTCCGCGCGGCGCTCGCAGCGACTCGCTAACATTACATACTCCTGCTATTCCACTTAGTATCAAAATTACAGTAAGTACTATACAATAGATCACCTTCAGTTGCACTGGTTATTGCTGTAGATAGGCTAAATGTGGCCAAACTGACAGATAGTTTGCCGCTACTTTAAGAAACATTTATCAAATAAATAACAGTTATAAGTCGTAAATTATATTTATTTACTTATTGATTTATTATCTCAAGGTTACGATTGCAAAAAATATCAATACAATATTTTATTTACAATTTTATTCAAAATTTGACTACGATTATTTGAATCAGTTGTAAGTTGTATCTTTTTTTTCTAATAGATAGACCTTACGTAGACGTTCAATGTAGTGTCGACATTTGAATAAACTCTAAATATCAAAATATATATACAACAACAAAACATGTTACCTAGACAAAACCTCGTTGTAGATAGGTACACAAGTATTCTAGATCTAACAAAATATAATTTATTTACATTTACCTAATTCCCTTATTTTTTACACCTTGTTCTAAATCTTGGAGTACAAGTTTATGACTAGAAACAGAGCACTTTTAACTTTGGAGCATTTATTTACACAGTTATTTTAAAAGTAACAAAATTATCTTTAGTGTTTTACTTTTATTTCACCTGCTTTGTAATTCGTTTAGTTTCTTTGTAAATTGAGTATTATTTAAATAAAAAGGTAAAATTGTACAAGTAAAAAATAATCTATCATGACCCTTGGACGGAACGCATGTCAATTTGAATAATTAAATTAAAATTAATCAATTGAAGCATAACATAATATAATTATCTCATATGCATACAACAATAATGCCCTCAAAATAAAGTGCAGGTATTCTAAAATTCACAATAAAATAGCAAGTTAAATATTGAAATTCGTCATTTTGACAATATCGTAGTGTATTCCCCATCAAGTCATCCCTAGAGTGGTGGTCGGCGCGCGTGCGTGGTGGAGTGCTATAGCGGCAGCGTGTGGGCGTGCGCGTGGTGTAGGTGTGCGTGCGCGTGCGCGGGCGGCAGCAGGCGGCGGTACTCGGCGCCGGAGCGCGGGCGCAGCACGGCCGCGCACTCGCGCCGCACCACGCAGCCGCTCGTGCACCGCTCCCTGCACCACGACAATATCATGAACTACTCTTTTTGAAATAGTAGTTACTAGTCTAGTGGGAGGATTATATTATCAACTCACCTCATTGTCACAGGTGTATCACTAGAGGAATGTGAGGAACAGATCGAGAGTGTTTCGATGTAGTCCGATAGATCTGAGGTTCCACTCGACGTGCTATGCGCGTCTACCGTACCTAGAAAATGGTTTCTGTTATAATGCCAGCTCAGAAATGAAACTTTCAAATACCTTGTGTATACAGGGCGTCCCAAGACTACGGGACATCAAGGAAAAGTGCCTTAAATATCGTAGATAGGATATTTTGCTGAATTTATTTATTTATTTATTTATAGCCTCCTTTCGGACATGACAGTATTTTCTTTATTTTCCATATATTGTTATTTTGTTCCACTTTTGCGTGTCCGTTTGCCAGGTGGCAAAGGCCTCCTCCAATCTTTTCCATTCTGGCCTTTCTATGGTCACTCTACCCCATGTTGTTCCTGCGACTTGTCTAATGTCGTCGTCCCACCTTTTTTGTGGTCTACCTCGCTTTCTCTTTCCATCTCTTGGGTACCATTGTGTGATTATTTTGCTCCATTTATCCTTTCCCCTGATCATGTGTCCTGCCCATTTCCACTTTTGTCTTCTTATTTTCAAAGTTATGTCCTGTACCTTAGTCTTTCTTCTGATGTTACTACTCCTTACTTTGTCTCTTCTTTTGATCCCAGTCATGCGCCTTTCCATGACATGTTGACATACGGAGAGTTAATTTGTTACGTTTTTTGTTAAAGCCCATGTTTCGCTCCCGTATGCCAGGACTGGTAGAATGCATGTGTCAAATAATTTGCTTTTTGTTGTATTGTGTAGGTTCTTGTCTTTCATTATTTCTTTTAGGCCCCAGTATTTTTTCCAGCTGTTCTTAACTCTTCTTTCTACTTCTTTGTTTTCGTGGTCGTCTGGAGATATCAGTTGACCGAGATATAAGTATTCTTCAACGTAGGAGATTTGGTTCTGTTCCACTATTACAGGTTCTTTGTTGCCATTGGTCATAATTTTTGTTTTTTCTGGGTTGAGTTTCAGTCCGACATTTGCACTTTCCAATGCTAGATCATTTATCATCTTACTAAGATCAGCTGGTGTTTTTGCAAATAATACGATATCATCGGCGAATCGTAGGTGCGTTAGCGTGCGGCCATTAATAGTTATGCCAGTGTCTTTCCATTCCGAATTCCTGAAAATCATTTCCAATACGGCCAAAAAGAGTGTTGGTGAAAGGGGGTCACCCTGTCTCACGCTTTTTTGTATTTTGAAATCTATTTTCTTCATTTTCTAGGCAGATACAAGCCGAACTGTGGTTATAAATATTTTTTATAATTCTTATATATTTGTGCTCTATACCCATTTCCTTTCAGGCTTCCCACATTTTTTAATGTATCAGAGAATCGAAAGCTTTGCTGTAATCAATAAAAGCTATGTAGTATACAAGCTGGTACTCATTGTATTTTTCTATAATTTGTTTTACAGTGTGGATGTGGTCTAGTACCGAGAAATCTTTACGGAATCCTGCGTGTTCGATGGGTTGTTGCTCATCTAATTTCCTACTTATTCTTTCCAAAATAATCTTTACAAAAATCTTATAAACGTTAGACATTAGGCTGATGGGTCTATAGTTTCCAATATCACAGTGATTTCCTTTCTTGAATAAAAGGATTATGATGGATTCAGTCCACTGCTTTGGGATGATTTCTGTGTTGATCACGTAGTTGAAAATTTCCATAAGTATAGGTGCCACTGCTACTTTCGTTTGCTTTAGTATCTCATTGCATATGCCGTCTGGCCCTGGAGCTTTATCGTTTTTCTGTGTGTCAATAGCTTTTTCAGTTTCTTCCTGCATGATGTAAAGTACCGTTTCGTTCTCTGGTAAGTCTATTTCTTTTTTATTTGTAATATTTTTGTATAGTTCGGTGTAGTAGTCAGTAGCGATCTTGAGTATTTCTTGTCTACCAATTTTCTTCGTTCCACTTCTATCTTCCATCTTAACAATCCATTCTTTCTTGTAAGTTAATTGTTTGTACGCCTTCTTTATTCCTCCTGTCTGTCTAACATGTCTCTCTATTGTTTCCTTACGATGTTGCCTCCTGTCTTTCCTTATGTTTTCTTTTATTTCTTTGCTAATTCTTGCAATTTCTTTTCTATTTTCATCTGTATTTTTTAACTGCTCTTTGGTTAAGGAGGTTAATGGTTTTTTCTGTCATCCTGTTGTTTAGGTTCTCTTTCCTATTGCTATGTTCTTTAGTGATGGTTGTAATTTTATTTTCCAACCAATTGTAATTCTCCTGTTTGTCGGCGTCTTTTGTTTCATTTTTGTAGTCTTTGAGTTTCGAGTTTAGTGAGTTGGCAGTTTCTCCTCTCAGATGTTTGTCAAGTTTTATATTCTTAAGACTTGTTTTAAGTCTAGGGTTCTTGGGTTGGGATGAGTTTAATTCAGCGATGACCATGCGGTGGTTGGTGTTAAAATTTAGGTTATTGATGACATTTATGCTTGGAAAGAATTTATGTTTGTTGGTCAGTATAAAGTCAATTTGGTTTTTGATTTCCCATCGGGTGACAACCAGGTCCACATTCTGTTTTTCTTTTTCTTGAAGACGGTGTTTAATATGGTCAAGTTATTTTCCATTGCAAAGTCCATGATCATTTTTCCATTCCTGCTTCTAGGTTTTTGAGCTGTATGTATAAGGCTCTATAATATCATCCTTGTCCTGTTGGCGTTCCCCAATTTGACCATTGAAGTCACCCATCACAATGATATTTTTGTGGGCATATGTCTGCAAAGTTTTATTCAAGTCTGCGTAAAACTGGCCAATTGTTTCAATAGCTGCTTGTTCTGTAGGTGAATAGATCTGGATGGTCCATGGGTCCTTGTAATCTGGTAGTTTTAAATTCAATAATGCTATGCGCTCTGATACACCATAGAATCCATCTACGTGCTTTGCTAGGTATTTTTTTACTAAAAATCCCACACCATGTTTTCCTGGGGTTTCCCCTATATGATATAGTATAAAGTCTGGGTGTGCGACAATGTTTTCTCCCATTCTCCTCACTTCACTCATGCCGAGAATATCCCAGTTAGTGTTTTGGAATGCTATTGACAGTTCTGCTAAGTTTTCTTCTGATCTTAGTGTTAATACGTTTAGGGTAGCAATGTATATTCTTGTGTGTCTGGATGTTGGAATCTCTTTGTTAAAGTTCTGCTTGGGTAGAGTTTGTTTAATGT
Organism: Emmelina monodactyla; assembly: GCA_916618145.1. Lineage (NCBI taxonomy): Eukaryota > Metazoa > Arthropoda > Insecta > Lepidoptera > Pterophoridae > Emmelina > Emmelina monodactyla. The sequence continues at coordinate 127,587 of OU745319.1, forward strand.
TTTCTGTATTATGTTGTTGTTGATTTATTATTGGAGGGTATTTTGCTGAAAGAAGACTTTATTTTATTGGAACGAAGTTCCTTATCGCACGTTGTGAAAAATGTATGTTTTTAATTTGATTAAAATGATTAATTTCTCGTAGTTCCTTTCTTTTAAGATACTATGTTACTTAAGAAGAATTATTACTTTTTGTCGATTGGAATCATAAAAATAGGGGTGATTTTTCATATTTAAGTTGGTTCGATTCCCGGACGAAGCAAGTAATTTTTAGAAATTCTTTAAATGCAGAATTACTAAGTTTAAAAAATAAAATAAAGTCTTTTTTAAGCAAAATATCCTATCTAAGATATTTAAGGTACTTTCCCTTGATGTCCCGTAGTCTTAGGACGCCCTGTATATGTATCGCGGCTCACCTTTTCTCGGTCTTAAACTGAGAACGGGCACCTCGGCCTCGGCGGAGGCGGATTTGGCGGTGGCGTAGCGCAGTGCGGGCGGTGGCTCGGAGGAGCGCGCGCGGCGGCGCGGGGGGCGCCACGAGCACACGCCCGAGTCGTTGGAGGACGAGGAGTCGCGGTTGCCGGGCGCCGCCGCCGCGCGCAGCGTCTCCGTGGAGGACAGCGAGGCACGGCGCGCGGGCCCGGAGTCCACGGACGCGGAGCGCGGGCGGGCGCGCGCCGGCGCCCCGCCGTCCTCCGCCAGCGCGGGGTTGCTGGCCGCGCGCGCCGCCGCCGCCCGGCGCGGACGCATCTCCAGGTAGTCGGCGGCCGGCGCCGGCGCTCGCGCACCGACCTCCTGCGCGTTCTCGTAGTGCCGCAGCGATAGCGCGAAATCCAGATTCTCGTACGCGGGAGCCGGCCTCCGTCTCTTAGCCTTCTGTGAAAAGTCTACGCTCGCATAGAGCTCGCTCGGTGGCACTCGGTGGTCGCACCGGCAGGAGTCCATCGTCGTCACTCGACGAAGGCTGCCGCAGCTGTCTCGGAGTATGAGATCGTTAGTTGTCATACTGCGGGGCACAGTCATCGTGTGACTTTCCAGCCTGTCGCGTAATCTTCGCGGCGTATCATAGTATTCACCTTCCACCTACACAGAAATTACGAAATAAGTATCATTATGTTTTTTTTTTATTTATTTAGGTTTACAAAACGAAACTTACACTTTTAAAACATAAAGATAATATTATTAAATAAGATTATAGTACAAGCTTCTCAAGATGTACACATCATTTTATAAAAGAAGTACAACATAAGCTAAAATTAAAGTTATAATAAAAAATTAAAATAACAAAATAATAGAAAATAAAAATAACAAAAACAAAAACTTATTAACTTGAGGCTAAATTAAGTACCTAAACATTTTTTTTAAAGAGGCTTTAGGATCATGGAAGATATCATTTATAAAATCATTTTTAATTTTGTTGAAAGTCTTACACAATCGATTTATGGGTGACGCTTGATAATGAAGAGTATTACAGTGTGGCAAATTAAATGTACCTAAGTTTTTTTGTAAGACGGCAGTTAATTCGTGGTACAGAAAGAGGAATTTTTTGTAAGAGGTCCACAGCATCAATGTTTCCTCGTAAAATTTTCACGAGAAAAACTACATCCAACATAATGCGTCGAGATGAAAGAGTCTTTAATCTAAAATAATGAAGTCTACTGCTATAAGTATTTAAGTTACAACATAAATTGTTTTGAAAAGACAGGTGGTATAAAAATCGTTTTTGGACTTGTTCGATTCTGACTATGTGTACGGCAAAGTATGGGTTCCAGACAGGACTAAAATATTCTAAAATACTACGGGTAAGGCTATTAAACAGTAATATGCTTATATCAGGATGTTTAAAAAGTTTAGTTTGGCGTATAACAAATGAGATAATTTAGCACTTCTTTTAGTTTTATTATCTATTTGCTCCCTAAAATCTAATTTGTTGTCCATGATGACACCTAAGTCTTTTATACTAGTAACTTCCAAGAGAGGATTATCTTGTATGTAATAAGTTACTTTAGGAGAAATCTTTTTCCTTGAGAATTTAATAAAAAAGCATTTAGACGAATTCCGGTGCATTTTGTTTCTAGTACACCAATAATTAAGAGTATTTATATCTAACTAGTGGCCGCCCGCGACTACGTTCGCGTGGAAGTCGGTTTCCCATGGGAATGAGAAGTTTTCCCGCGGTAAAAAGTACCCTATGTCCTTTCCCAAGTTCAGTTCTTTCTTCATACCAAATTTCATCAAAATCGGTTCAGTGGTTTAAGCGTGAAAGCGTAACAGACAGACAGACAGACAGACAGACAGACAAACAGAGTTACTTTCGCATTTATAATATTAGTAGGGATTGAAGTCTATTGATGTCTTCTGAAGTCTTTATAAGAGTAAATCTTAAGGTCATCGGCGTACAATTTAAATTTATTTTTAAAGAGTGGTGTTAAGTCGTTAATAAATATTAAAAATAGTAACGGCCCTAAATGGAAACCCTGAGGCACGCCCGATGGAACAGGTTTTGAGATAGATTTGTAATCACGCACAGTTACTAATTGAGATCGGTTATGAAGATAGGATTCAAACCATCTTAACAATGATCACCACAAATACCTGCATGTTCTAATTTTTATATAAGTAACTCATGACTCACTAAGTCAAACGCTTTGCTAAAAGCGGTGTATATTGCTTGTACTTCTTGTTTATTGTCAAGGGCTTCAGCAATGTCAGTTGTATAACCTAGTAGGTTTAAAGTGGAGGATCTGCCAGGAAGAAACCCATGCTGGTTTGGGTTAATATACTGCTTGATATGACTGTACGTCCGTGCATGGACGAACCAATAATTTAATAAACAAATATAATTATAAGGATTTTGACAATTAAATGTAACTAAATTATTATGACTTAATTCAATTTGAAAATATGTACTCAATTAACTACAAAAACTATTGACATGATTGTATTATTGACCATTACTGTATATACTAAACATTTGTAATTATTGGAATAAAGGGCTTTATTATTATTATGACTGTACAAAGATTACTGAACAAGTGTTTCTAGAATTTTACCGGGAGTGGATAAGATAAAGATGGGTAAATGTTCTTTTAGAAATATGAGTAGGCATTTAAAGTCTATTAAATTAGTGTATATAGTGGTGTAGTGACCTCGGAGGAGGGTATCCGGGGCACGTCGTAGTTGTCGTAGGGCCCGGCGTGGTCGGCGCGGCGCGGGGGCGGCTGCGTCACGGCGCGCATGGACCACGCGGGGCGGAAGGCGCGCGGCGGGGGGGGCGGCGCGCCGGACAGCGCGCGCAGCGACGACATGCAGCTCACGCAGCGCTGCAGCGCGCCCGCGGTCTGCAGCGCGCCGCACGCGCCCTCCGCCTCCCCCCCCATCCCGGACACCATTATGTTCTCCTTGGACCACCCTTCTGAGTATAAGCCGTCGGTTGAAGTGAGCGACCTCGATATTGTATGAATTTCTGACAGACGGGAGTCTGGTCTTTTGTGAGATTTCGGACTTTCTGGATCTGTTGGAAAAGGATTTCATAGTTAATTTCATATATTTTTTTAATAAAATTAAGTTTAAGATTAATTTTGTAAGTTAGTAGTTGAAATGATTAAGTTGATTAATAGAAAGATACCTTGCGGAGTGGCTGCTTTCCTAGCAGCAGCGGCCCTCAACTCCCGTTCCAGCTCGTGTGGCCGCTCGGCTCGCATCACAACTAGGCCTTCTTTGCCGCTTAAAGCCCCGCCCTCTATGCAAAACTTGCCTTCGTATACTCCGAATCTCCTGCATTAAGGCAACACATTACTATGTACTCCACTATACGATGATGACATAAATGACTTATTTGATTTAAGTTCGGTGTTGCTTACCGAAAGCAAAGCTTAAGAGCAAACTTAAAACTATAAGTAGTTGCAATGTTTTTTTTTTAAGTTTATTCAAGAAAGTTAAAATGTTTAATTACATGTTTTCTGCCAAGCTGTTTCAACAGTTTGTCAGCAGCAGTTGTCGTACCAATGACATTGTATCTTTTTATAACTATTTATACTACTTACTAAATATTTATAACTACGACAAAGCAAGCAAAATGTACATTAATGCGATCTATATTTTTATAAATAAAAAAATTTTGACAATAAATATAATAATATTAATATAAGTCATGAAATATTTTTTTAATTAAACTTTCAAATGTTGTCTAGAGATTGAGCTAGCAATAAAATCTTTTGGAAGCTCATTTATAAGTGTTGGTGTTAGCCAACGTCGTGTGCGCATACCGTAATAGTTAGTTATTCTAGGTACAACTAGTTTTGGCCGACCAGCTTGCCTGGTGTCTGACCTGAGATGCTGCAGCGGCCAGTGCGCGAGCAGGCGCGGCGGCAGGCCGGCGCTGAGCGCGGCGCGCGCGGCGCCCACGTGCAGCCGCGCCGCCCCGCCCCCCGCGCCGCCCGCGCCCGCCGCCAGCCCCCCGCACACCACCACCGGGAACTGCCTCGAGTCCCCCAGCTGCGACACCACCTTCACCTGCGACAAACATACATTCAACAGATGACAAACACACCAGTTGCGTGAATGGATCTGGAATCTATCGACGGGTCCCAAGAACAAAATCTTATACTAATATACAACAAAATTAGTTTTATTATTTATTTGTATTTGGCATCATATTAGCTATATAAATATGTTTAATTTTTTTTTATAAAGCTTATACTTTATTAGATACCCAAACGAACATCATCCTATTTGAATTTTACTTCAAAGAACAATACAGTATCAACATTTACAAGCTTGTTCCTCTGAGTTCGCAACTCGCGCGCAACAGTGTATCGTCAGACGCGGGTTTGTTCTCGGGGCGGGGTCTTTTTTGACAGGGCGCGGCTATTTCTCTAACAATTCCAATTGATGTCAGTTAAAAGTTAAGATTTATTGTTCATTGCATTTAATACAATGACGGCCTTATCAACGAACCGAAGAATTTTGAATTTAGCCCTTAATCCAGAAAAAAAAAACACCTTCGTTCAACTCTAAGTGAGAAAACAGATGAAGAAAACTTAAATTTAGATGAGTAATGATATAAACATTCACATTAAATTAATACATATTCGTTAAAATATTTTTGTACAACTCAATACATGATTTACTTGGAAAGTACCAATAACTGTAAATTACTGTCGTTTGTGATTATTAGATGTTTTTCTAAGAAAATCTTAAATAATCATATGACAATTTTTTTATTATTATTTTGAAGTTAAATATAATTAAGTTATTTTAAATATGAATTCCAACTAAGATACAAAATATTTTATTTTTAAAAAAATATTTGCACATACGTCTTTTTTGTTCTAAATTGCATTCAAAATTTACAACTTATTGAAAACTTAGTGGCCGCCTGCGGCTCCGTTCGCGTGGAAGTCGGTTTCCCGTGGGAATGAAATGTTTTCCCGCGGTAAAAAGTACCCTATGGTTTATTCTGATGTATAACCTATATTATTGTAGACTTTCATCCAAATCCGTCCAGTGGTTTTTACGTGAAAGAGTAACAAACATCCATCCATTCCATCCATACTAACAAACATTCCCGTATATGAAATTAGTAGGATTACACCTTTATTATATCCTATTTTTATACCCTCCAGTTTTGATAACTCACCAGATGCACTTGGAAGAATTTAAAGGAACTCTAGCTTCCACTCCATACCTTCTCAAATGGTTTTAGCTACGCCTATGCCTTCTCTACTAAATGCACACAAAAAAAAATCTTTTGATCTTTGTCCCATTCATTGTTCATGTCTAGATCATAAAGTCCTAGGTAATAACACCAACTCGGAAAAAAGACTAGGAAATGTTAAGTGGTGGATAATAAGTCTGACGTAAAGGGATGAAAACTGAAAATTTGGATAAGAGCGGTTTCAAAAAAAAAAAAATTGATGATGAAGTTATTGGAATGTTTGACGAAGTTTTGTAAGCTTGGAAGTCGAGAATAGCAGTGGAGTAATATTGCAAAATATGTTCAAAACATCAATGTGAAATATGCCATGCTCATCGCAGTATCTCTAAGCTCACCAATGATCAAATACAGAACTTTGAGAGCCTTGTAAAAAAGCCAAGAAAATTGCACGGGGTTTGAAACAAAAACTTGAACATGAGGCAATAGAATCTAGTGAATCTATTGCTACCGCAGTATCTGACATTGAAAAAGTTTTGACTTTACAATAACGAAAGTAAAATATAAAAATTTTGTAAGCATGTGTGATATTAGTGTTATAAGGTTCATTTACTTAATGGTTTATATTTTAAAGTCTTACTCTATGATTCAGAAGATAATCATCATGAAGAAGACAATGTTGGTGTGAACAAATAGGAACTGGTTAATAATGTTACTCAAAAATGTAAAGTAGTATTGCGATGAGAAAGATATTTTTTAATTAATTAAAACACAGTTCATGTTCACAGTTTTACCTTTTGAACATAATAAAAAAATATAACATTTGATTTAAAAATCCGTGATGATTATTTATTATAATATATAGTAATACCACAACAAGAAAGTATGTTATTAAGTTGCTAGTTTTTTTTTGTTTTATGTTAATGACAATATAAACAAAAATTAAAGTTTTTAGTAGATTTTTTGACATTCAATTACTATATAATTTATAGGCAAAGCCAACATACGACGTAATTATATGGAACAATTACGAAGTAAAACAGCGCAAAAATACTTAAGACATCTGCGGTTTCATTAAACAAAGTCGTATGTGCAGTTAGTGCTTAGTTCATTCCATAAAACAAAATCCGATTTTATTATAGGAACCGAGTTTTACAGAAATAATATTTATTAATAAATATAAGAACGTGAAAATAATGTAATTAAATAAAACAAATCAGCTTTGAATAAATTCCATACTCAAATATTTTTTGTAACGGAGTAAACGACATTTTACTTTGCTCGCAACTAAAAAGCTGCGTACTGAAAACTGAACATTCGGTAGATACGACTTTGTTCTTGGGACCCGTCGCTATATTTATAAAGTTGAAGAATTTATTTGTTTGGTAACTGCGCAACTGCGTTTGTGGACTATACCAAAGCGTTCGACTCCTTGGAACATCAACACATTTGGGAAGCCTTAAAAAATCAAGGAATAGAAAAGAAATACATAAGACTAATAAGAAATGTTTACTCAAACATCAATGCACGAATAAAACTAGAATCAGAGGGAGAGACATTCAAAATATTCAGGGGAGTAAGGCAAGGAGATCCACTCTCACCAAAACTTTTTTCAGCTGTGCTAGAGGAAGTAATCAAGAAGTTGGAGTGGGACAACTTAGGGATAAACATCAATGGAACACGTTTAAATCACTTAAGATTCGCTGACAATATCATACTTATCACAGATAACCCAGTAAGCCTTCAAACTATGCTAAAAGATTTATCGTACGAGAGTAGAAGAGTGGGCCTAACAATAAACAGAACAAAAACCAAAATAATGACAAACAGACTCCCAGTAAACATATCAGTGGATGAGGAGGAAATAGAATATGTTAACTCTTAACAACAACAAACTCTTACAAGTATATGACTTGGGACAACTGATTGCCTTTGACAACCAAATGGACTCAGAAATAGATAGACGAATAGCAAATGCATGGAAGAGATATTGGTCTCTCAAAGAAGTGCTAAAGGGCAAGCAATATAATATTGCAATGAAAAGGAGGATATACAACACATGCATACTACCAATATTAACCTACGGTTGTCAGACTTGGGCCATCACTCACAAGCAGAATCAAAAATTAATTACGTGTCAGAGAGCTATGGAAAGGGGTATTCTGGGATATACCAGAAGAGACAGGAAAAGAGCCGTAGACATAAGACACATCACCAAAGTCGAGGACATAGTTGAAAAAACAAAAAAACTGAAATGGAGATGGGTAGGGCACATGATGAGAGACAATCGCAACAAATGGACAAAATGTATAACAGAATGGACTCCTAGATTCCAAACAAGGAGGAAAAGAGGAAGGCAAAGAAAACGTTGGTCTGACGATATCAAAGAGGTCGCAGGTTTACTTTGGCACAGAGCAACTCAATCAAGAATAGTCTGGAAGGAGCTGGAGGAGGCCTTTGTGTCGCAAAGACACGCCATCACTGAACAAATATAGTAACTGCAACTTAAATATTATTTTTGTAACTTGTAACATTGTTGGCAATAAAGGCTAAATAAATAAATAAATAAACTGCGCAAATCTCAGAAAAAATATTTTTGTTATGAATAGTCCATATAATAGAGAGTGGCTATAACAAGATAGCACACGTTTTTGAGAAGATGAGCAAAAATAGTGAAAAAAAAACCTTTTTTGCTGAACATGGTTTTATATTGCTAAAAAAGCTTTCCAATAGTTTCTCTATCTCTATCAACGTTGGTGAAACCGTGAGGCACAGCTACTAATTAATATAATCAAATGTGCTGTAGGTATGCGTCTTCATAAATCGTCTTCTATAATGAACAATATTATATTTAAAATTACGGGCAAGAATTTTAGTGTAGGTACCATACAAATAGACAATTGATTCACCTCTGCCTATAGCCATGGGAACGGAAACGCTTTAATTTGATTTCGCGTAGATATTTTAATCAATCGTAATTCGCATTATCTACATAGAAACCCAACCTATTCGCTTCAAAGTCCTGTTAACGCTACGGATGTTATACCGTCTAGCGTTATTGTTTTAGTTACCTGCCAATGCATGAGTTTCTCCCGGCAGTCGAAGGCGAGCACCACGGCGAGGTCGGCGCAGAGCAGCGCGAGCGTGTGCGAGTGCTTGTCGAGCGTGAAGCCCGCCTCCGCGCCCACCCACCGCGCCAGCGCCAGCGCCGCCACCGCCGCGCCTGCGCGCGCGCCGCCCGCCTCGCGGTACAGCTCCAGCTGGATGCAGTCTGTGGGACAACGACAAACCACACCTAATACTAGATAAATAGGTTTAAATTACTAGCAAAATAAAAAAAAGTTTAATCGTAAAATGTGAAACCTTTTTTATCTTGTACTAGTGGCCGCCCGCGACTCCGTTCGCGTGGAAGTCGGTTTCCCGTGGGAATGAAAAGTTTTCTTGCGGTAAAAAGTACCCTATATGTTATTTTGATGTATAACCTTTATTTCTGTAAAGTTTCATCAAAATCCGTCCAGTAGTTTTTACGTGAAAGAGTTACATACATACATCCATACTCACAAACTTTCACGTTTATAATATAAGTAGGATTGCATCACTACATAGTATAAAATAAAATCGCTTTCTCTGTCTGTCCCATTGTATGCTTAAATATTTAAAACTACGCAACGAATTTTGATGCATTTTGTAATAGATAGAGTGATTGAAGAGGAAAGTTTATATGTATATTAACACATAGGGAAAGGAGTTTTACTCCGAAATTAACGAGTGCGTAGCCGCGGGCATAAGCTAGTGTATTATAAAACGATAAAGCTTTTTTCTATACCTATATAATATGTTGTAAGAAACTAAATACTTTGTTTATTGCGTCTCTCAAATACTAAACTTCTTGTGTAAGACGTGATTAAAAACCGGAACAAAGTTCCCTAATAATCCTTTGTAGACAAGTTCTTAAAACTATCTTACATTTCCCAGGCGAGTAACTTAATATTCAACTGTTTGACGTCTTTCAGTAAGCGGCTAAAGTTGCCGAAATCCAGCAAAGAGGCTCCAATTTTAATAGAGGTGTGTGCAGACATGGAGCAGTGGGCGTCCTTTGTGTCTCTCTCGCAGCGTGGAGTGCTAATGCCGGGCTGCCTGTAGGCTTACGTCGTCAAAGACAAAGTTTGAGTCGGACCTCGCCGGAGACTGCACGCAGCTCATGCAACTACAATCTGGCTCGTGTTCCGACTCATTAGGGACGCTTTGACGAATTCCTGCTAATGAGTTTAACGATGCTGCGTTATACCCGGCAAGTAAGTGTGCATTGTGGTTAAATGTCTATTTAGTACATGTTACCCCAAATGTAAATATCACAATATCTCTGCAGACAGACCCTGCGTGAGATACCGACACGCACTCCGGTATATTTGCTCTCTGCGTTCGCGAGTTAATGTTCTGTGAAATTGTTGAAGCATCGCGGATAAGATTTACTGACGGTTCCGTTTCATTTTTATCTCTTTATTCGATGTTTTTGGATTTTGTAGCGCCATTATTGACAGTGAGACTGATACTGAATATGTGATTTTATTTTTACTTGAATGAGTTTTCAAAAATAATGTATATTATCTAAGCTAAGTGCCTATTACATTCTTTGGCAGTAATTGCCATTGTATGTAGAAATAAGTAATTATTTTAATGTTCTGTACGCGAAGTATATGGGACCCTATTACCAAGATTTCGCGGTCCGTTCTTTCGTCTGTCCTTCTCTCTGTCCCCGGTCAGTATCTCATAGTCTGTGATAGCTAGACATATAACCGGTCTACTAACTCATGTTTATTATTATTATACGTATAAATTTATGAAATTCGTATTTATTTTTATATCTAACTTTTTTGTCCATTATTGTAAATACTAGTGGCCGCCCGCGACTCCGTTCGCGTGGAAGTCGGTTTCCCACGGTTAAAAGTACCCTATATGTTATTCTGATGTATAACCTATATTACTGTAAAGTTTCATCAAAATCCATTTAGTAGTTTTTACGTGAAAGAGTAAAAAACATCCATATATCCATTCATACTCACAAACTTTAATGTTTATAATATTAGTAGGATTTTATGCCAATTGTCCTATGTTAGTTATGGTCATAAAAACCGGCCCAATGCAAGTCGGAATTTTAACGCTTAGCTACCACGCTATATTAGATAAAGCCTTATAATAGACAGAAGATAGACGGCCAGCGAAGTCTTAGTAATAGCGTTAAAAATATACTTAATAAAAATCTCTAAAGGCAATGAAACAGCTGAGGATTTTAAAATCTTACCAGTGTTGGTAAGGTTATTATTTTGATGAAGACATTTTTATTCTAAAATAATTTAATGAGTGTAAAATACAAGTTTTGTATAGTCTAGCAGTTAGTATAAGATATTGTGTTGATTTTGGACCGTGAATATAGCACAAGTTACAGCGAGTGTATGCGTGTGTGTACGTGTGTGTGTGTGTGCGTGTGTGTGTGTTTGTGTGTGGAACGCGTTGGACTAATAGCAGGACAATACATTAACGAGCAGGAAACTACTAAGTGTATAGTCTGATGGTTCTACTGTTAAGAAAAACAGAACGTTTTGAGTTGATACATTTTAAGTAAAACACGTGGTGTAAAAGAACTGCTTCCGAAAACAAAAGCTGGGCAAAATTGCTGGAGAGGTACTGGTTATGTTTTGAGAAAAAAAATTTTTTTACGTAATTGTACAAAATTGTATTTGTACTATCAGATATTCCGATGATTTCAATTTAAATAGGGTTTAAATTTAATTTGCAATGTAAATAATCGCACCTGAAGGTGAACCAACAGTTGATAAGTGAACGATGATTCCAAGCGCCGAATATGACTTTTCAATCCTTAATAACTTTTTTTAATTGGGTTTTCTGGGTCTACTGTTAGTGAATTTAGTTACTATTGAGGCTCCAGAATACATGGTTTCAGGCATCGGAAGTGGTCTTTTTACACCTGTTATAAATTTGTTGAGTGATAGATCAGATTTTAAAATTTGTTTATAAACCTGCTGTAGAATTATTAATCTTTATTATTTTTCAGTGCTAATAGTTTAAACACAGCTAAATTGATCCGCTGTCGATATACCTCTAAGTACAACACATTGAGTTAAAGTTGTGTGTCCGTACAGTTCTGTTACCACGCGGCTCCGCTCGAGCTGTGAGCTGCGATTACAGCGGAGCGACGTCGATTTTCGCCTCTATGGAGCGAGAAGAATGCCGTCTTTGAGCGATATTGCAGCTTCGTGCCGCCCTCTATTGTGTCTTGTGGCACGTACAATGACTTTTGTTGCGTCTTGCAATCAAAGCAAATGAATTGACAATAAACGATATTAACACTAGCACGTGCTATCCCTTTAATTATATAATATTAGGTGTCTGTACTGTTCAATTTACGTGTTACTGCAAATAAAATCGGAGGTAATTTATAAGAGTGCTTAAATGTCAAATGTAAGTTACATTGAACCTGCACCCTGCCCGTCGTGAGCTATTGAGAATCACCGACACACGAGACTTCTTTCAATTTGTGGTTATAGTCGGAGGGGAGGTGTAACTGCGTTAAATTTCTATTGAAGTGCAGAAAACTCAACGTTACGAAAACTTAATGTTCTATCATTATTACATAGTATAAATCCAAGTCGCTAATTCTGTCTGTTTGTATGTTTGTCCGCTAACTCCTCCTTAACCGCTAACCGGATTTTATTGCAGTTTTCGGAATCTTAAAGGTTTCATTTAAATTTGCAAGTAAAAATCATTTAGAAAGAGTTTTTATTAATGAGCCAAAAATTCAGCGTTTCGTGAACAAGTCGCGCAAAATTAAATCATAGCGAAGCGTATGCGGGTCGCTATTAGTATTTAAGTTAGTTAATAACTATTATGAGCTCTGGGCTACTGAACAGGGTATATATTGCGCTAGCTCAGTCCGTTATAATATATTACATTTCAGTCTGGGGAGGAGCAGCTAAATCACGATTCTTGGATCCAGAGCGAGCACAAAGATCATTAATCAAGGTCATGCATTGCAAGCCCTTAAGGTTTTCTACCGTAACCCTATATAAACTGACGAAGCTGCTCTCTGTAAGAAAACTATACATCTTACACTTGATTCTAAGATATCACAAAACGTTACCTCTGGATCATGACAAAGTAAATATAAGACGGGGTAACACTGTAGCTCCTACATATCATGCACGAACAGTTTTTGCCAGTCGGCAATATATAGCTCAAGCACCTCATGCATACAATAAAATAAATTCAGCTCTAAAAATTTACCCGATGAACCTATATGATTGTAAGAAAATTTTGACTGAGTGGCTCGTTGCTCTCAATTTTTCTGATGTTGAACAAATCCTAGTAAGAATGGCCTGATTTCCTATTTAATTATGTATATGTATAATCTAAATATATGTAATGTGTAAATGTATGTTATGTAATGTGTATATATATATATACCATACGTATATGCAATATACGTATATTGTATTGTGACATTTTAATATGTGTATGTTATGTCAATCATACACACACGCACGCACACACACGCACACACACACATCTGTCTATTTTTTTTAATTTTATTTTTATTGTAAAATGTTTATTATTTAACTCCGAAAGAGCGAGGTTTTCCCAACACAAGTATCATTAGATTACTTACTGGGAAGCCCCGGCAACTTATTTGTAATTGCTTTTATAAAATAAACATATTTTTATTTTTATTTATTTTATAACTTAACGTATTTTTTTTTATAAGCAGCCAAAAAATATGTTGATCAAAGGTACATACTGTAATGTACAAATGTTGAGGCATTTAGAAACGATTTGTTTTAGAAAATTTGTGTTCGAGATATTTTCTTAAGCTGCAAGTTAACGCAATAAACCAATCCATTCGTCTCCATCGTGATGGTCGCGATCGCTCTTCGCTGGTGACGAGTGGTGGCAATACAACGGCGGCGGTACACCGACGGCGGCACGGCGGTGGCGGTACAGCGGTGGCGGAGCGGCGGCGGCGAGCGGCGACGTGAGCAGCCTGCACAATCCGCAATCACCCTCCAGTTTGCTTTATATTCATTTGATACGACGACTTTTATAGCGCACGAGCCAAACCGAATAAAACCTTTCCTTTAGTTGCTAATTGGAGCCTGTTTTATGTTTATTCTTATGTTTGTCTTAGATTCCGTGTTCCGGAGAGTTTGCTCTAAACTGTGCAGTGGTAAACAGCAGCTGCTGTACGGATAGACAAACACAAAACTCCAATAACAAACGCTCCGGACTGAACTATATTTGCTGAACTGAGTCGAACAAATAATTGCTGAGATCGTGTGTGTGTGCTAATCCGGGATAAAGCCATCGCGGGGACAATCAATTCGTTCCTGGAGATAGAGTTGGGGTCGCAGTCACAGCGTGGGCGAGGGTCGCACTGCAGGCGACGGCCCGGCGGCGCGTGCCGAGGATTCGCACCGCGCTAGTCTTGGGGTGCGGCTGCGAGGGTCATTACTAGTTCAAATAACTTACACCCAATGTATGAGATAAGATTCCATATATTTAATCAAGTATTTTATCATTTCTTCTCGAATATAGCTATATAAGTAGCACTAGCCCGGTAACGAGATGTTATTTATACGAGAAAATGTTAAATAGCTATGCTGTAAAATGTTGTATAGCTTACAGACATCGATAAATTTTCTCAGACTGACTTGACTATTTTATTCGAAATAATTTATAGCTTCATTAGGAAATCAATATTAATAATTTTGAAGGAGGTATCATAAGTGCAAGATAATAGGAAAAAGAAGTATGTAAGTAAGTAATTTTAATATATAGAAATCCTGACTTACTTAGATAAAACGTTGCAAACATTAAAAAAAAAACAATCGAAAAAACAATAAAAACCAATATAAGTAGTTACCGAATATAAAAGAAACGATACAAAATAAAATATCTTATAAGTCCTATCATCCAATGCAAAATAAACCTGAATTGGTTGAACTCACCAAACTTCACAATTTTAAGCTAACATTGAAATCTGTTTAGATAAACATCGCTAATATGTCTGTGGCACAGCTAAACCAAATACGCACATGATAATTAAGCAGTTTGACATCGCTGACAGGTGCGTCAGTGACACCTGACAGTTGACAGCCGGCAACACATCCGTCAACTATCGGCTACATACGGACAATGCCACACAAGTAAGTAGATAACTTGCCACACACAGCCGCTGCCACAAATTACCACTAATTTGCATTATTATTGTTCACTTTAGTTTTGGTTTCTGTCAGAATAATTTACACCAGCGGTTTGTAGTATTTAATTGTTAATTTATTCTAATAAACGAAACAGTTAGCTTTGTTGTAGTGAATGCCATTTATAAATAAAACAAACAATGGAACAAG
Organism: Emmelina monodactyla; assembly: GCA_916618145.1. NCBI lineage: Eukaryota > Metazoa > Arthropoda > Insecta > Lepidoptera > Pterophoridae > Emmelina > Emmelina monodactyla. The sequence goes on from OU745319.1 coordinate 142,662, forward strand.
AAGTAAATGATACTAATGTTAGCTATCAGAAGGTAGCAAGTAATATAATAATAGCATAAAAAACCTAAACACCTTTATGGTTAAAGGTTTGTATATTATTTGTGTAGTAGGTATATTGCTTATGCAATATTGATTAAAAAATATGCTTGATATGTAACTTGACTTCGACCTAAAGCCCGCACCCCGCGCCGCGACTGCCCCGGGCCCTCACTGTGGGGCCCTCGCCCCGGGGCCCCCGAGACTCCGTGAGGGAGCCCCGAGGGACCCGTCCGCGGACCTCTCTTGTTTTCTGTCATAAATCAATCACCATACAATATTCATGCACTTGTTCATTGTTACCATGACACTTGATAACTATGTGTATAGTTTAGGGTCATGTTGATTGATATTATTTTTATGATTTTGAACACTTTATTTTATCAGTAGGGTAAAAAAGATTAAGACGATATCTATACACTCATAAACAATGTAAAAATATGTACATTAGGCGCTTGTTTATTTACCAGCACTAAGGTCTGTAATTAAGGCACTTGTCGAATCACGTGTAATGCTAACACGCAAACACCAGTGACTTAGGAAACATATGGACATGCAAGTTATGATTTTAGTGCCTTTTCACCCGCACCGAATATAATGAAAACAATCAGAAGAAACGCATTCAATAAGAATATAAAAAATGGCAAAACATCTTTAATATCTAATATTCTTGCAGTATTACCAATTAAATAATAGTCACCAATAAATTGAATTGAATACCTAACAACAAACTATACTTAAATTATTTATTCTATAAACAGAAAATAAATAGGCAGATTTTCTTGATGTAGAGTTTGCCCACTGCAGCGCTTTAAATAATACTATTAATTTACATAAGGCGAATAAACAACGAAAAAGTTAATAAGCCACACAAAGATTTTAGGTGTAAAACCACAAATGGCTCATCCATGCATTTACTCAGACATGTAAGCACAGAGTGAGCAAACACTCGAGCAATCACGAGTCGATGTGTCAGCGACGAGACAATCGACTCGCGGTCTGTCAACAGCGTCACACCATGACTACAGATCGAGGGATGACCCCAACGAGCTATTAAAAGAGCTATTTAAATAATATCTTTAATAAAATGAGAATTTAAGCACATCATTTGACTTTGAGGTTGAAGTTATTGATGATAATACAAAATTTAAAAAACTCATCAAAGTATATTAAGTAGGTATCTTAGGCAAATAAGATCCAATAATAAAATAATTAAAAAAAAAGAGTACAAATGTGAATACGAATGCGATTTAAAACTTAAAACAAAATTTAAGCTACTAGTAAATTCACAAAACTTTATTATTAAAATATTTAAACAAAGGAATTATCTTATATTACTAGGTATATGCTTATTGATACTTGGCTTTATAATACGTCAAAAAGACAAGACGAAATTCCTGTATACTATTTACATGATCAAATTAGTCTCCGGTACAGAAGTGGGTCGTGTCCGCTGCCGAAGTTCAAACGTAGTTAGTTCCAAGTTACAACATCGCGTCAAGCCCCGGCCAACTTACAACTTGTCACTCTTCAAAGCGATACTTCAACTATACATAACTATCTATCTACATTACCTATTTACGGATCTAGTTGACAAAATCTATATTTTTTCGTTAAAAAAGTTATGTATTTTTGTTTAAATTTATAAAGCCTTAGCTGAATACTTATTAATTCCATCACAGTCATTGTCAGCTTTAATCATAAGTTTGATTCGAAAAGCCTATTCAACTAGCTTAATTCACAGTTAAATCAGATAAGGTATTAAACATTTTAATCCTACTTCCTACTAATATTATAAACGTGAAAGTTTGTGAGTATGGATGTATGGATGTTTGGTACTTTTTCACGTAAAAACTCCTGGATGGATTTTGATGAAACTTTACAGTTAAATAGGTTATACATCAGCTCGTGTGTCTAAATAAATGCGCGGCTATTTTGACTCGTCATCGCCGCACGCGCCGTCGATCTGCTTTGTAACGCGCTACAATACCAATGTTTACTGACAGCCCACAAGGTTCCTACGTTTTATAAACATTAACCGTAGTCTTAGTTACTCTTTACGATTTTAGTAGGAAACAAAAAGGTATATAAGAATCCATCAAAAACGTTAACTTCGACAACGATGCATCTGTTTATGTACCCAATTCCCTCGCGTAAAGTAAATTGATGGATCCCATTCCATTTCCGCGTTGAAACAAAGTCGTTTTGTTTGTTCGCTGGATCAGTTGCGCCGGATGCGAGCGTCATGTGCGCGCGAGTGAGTTGTATCGTTCATTCATTCATTCGTTCAAGTGGAGGGGCGCGTCGCTGTGGGTCGCGCTCGTAAACTGCGTGACGTCACAAGATGCGACGCGATAAAGAAGTTTATGAGTGGTGCAGCTACAACACAAGCGTGTAGTCAGTTTGGTAGTATGTTTGTTATTTCAAAAAGTCTCAGGTTATGACAGTTGTATCACTGTATATCTACAACACTTTACTAGAAGTACACAATATGAAAAATGACATACCAATGAGGATGAATGTGCACAACTACAATACTAGAAATAAGGACAAATTAGTGACATTAAGAACTAGACTCGTTAAAACGTATAAATTAGGTTAAAATTAAAAAATTGACATGTTTAATAAATTACCCATTGACATACGGAACCAGGGAAACAATGGTTTCAAAAATAAAATTAAAGCGTTTTTCGTTGACAATCCATTTTATTGCGTCTCGGAATATATGGCCTGTTCATTCGCCGAAGCTGATTTCTAGGTATCGTACTTAATTAATAAAATACTATATAATTGGATCTTGACTTTGTAAATAGACGGCAATTTATTGATTATTATTATTTATTTTTTATTTGATTTTATTTCCTTATTGACATTTTATTTCTTTTGTTGACATTTTATTATTATTATTATTATTTATATTGATTTTGCTTTTTCCTATTTTAATTTTATGTTTTTGTTCCAATTTGTATTATTATTGTAATTATTTTTTTTCTTTTTTTGAACTTGTACACCTGACGTGCCAAAATTATGTAATTTAATAACTGGCGAAATAAATAATTTTACTGATTTTACTGTTGTTACTGATCTATTTGCCTATAACGAGATTTAATAATAACGAATGTTACACGCAAAATTATTGCGTGAAAACCACAATCAACTGTTAAAACGATTCCAGGGATACTAGTAAAATAATTCCACTTATTATTTTATTAATATTGTAATTACGACTAACTGGCAATTAAATGATAATTACTGTAAAAGTAGCGTAACGGAAGACAAAGACCATAAAACATTGGAACAACACCGCGGAGAGTTGAAAAGAAACCGCGGACAATAAAGTGTAGGAAGGAAGACATTCGGCGGCGCGACAATGGCGGCCGACGGGACCGCGCCGGCACTGTGTGGCCCCCACGGTGCGGTGACCTGCAGGCCGGACCGCGCTACATCAGACCTACAGGCCGATATCTTTTTTTAAGATCAATATCTTTTTTTTCCTTTTCGTTTATTAGTTGCTTACTGCGAACAAAGCGGTTTCACAAGCAGCTTAATGCTCTATTTAACTAACTTTAACAGCTGGCGCGGGCTAACGGTCACCACGCCGTGGGGCCCCAGCTTAACTCCCTAACCTACTTATATACTAAATAACAGCAGTTGGGGACAACTGATGACAAACTGTTTTTTATAACCTTTAAATAAAAAACGGGTGTGTGTTTACAAAATATTAGATTATTAGAATTTTAATTATCTGACATAAAATATCAAATGCTTTAGAATGATTCGCAATCTTAAGCTAGTATGTAGATTAGTATGAAATAATGATTATAAATAAAGATAACTTTTGAACGTGAATGTCGGAGTCACCTTTATATATTATTTAGTAGACCCCCCCGCGCCTCCCCTGCGCCCCCTCTTACCTGTGTTCGAAGATTTTATTTAAAAAATTCAAAGTAGGACTTTTATTTAACTTTAAAGCTATGTCATGAGATAAAATGCCTATGATTTTGTTAATCATATCGAAATTGATTAGTAACAATTTTACAAATCTTAGTATTAGTTTTATTTAACACTTTTACTAGGTTATTGTAAGTTTGTGATAATGTATGTATCTGAGCCCATCTGAAGCTACGTTCTATCGGAGCACTAATTCACACTCGCCACTGCACACAGACTGATGCTTGAGTTAGGATATAATTGCGCCACTAAAAGCCAAACTTTAGGCACAGAGTGCGTCGCATCATTCATCGTAGACTCCCATTTAAACTTCTCATAAAACATATACGGTTGAGCCGACCAATTACCAAACTAACCAATACTGTTGTTACACTTTAATTTATCGTTAAATAATACTATACACTATTTTATATGAACAAAGAGATTTCAAAACAATTTGAAATGATGTTATAATTATCCTATGATGCAAATCATCAACCCTGCGTCAACTGACGTGTGAGCGTCGACCTCAAGGGGTGAACACCACTTTTCAATCAGTTACATTAAATCAATTTTTTATTGAATATAATATTTTATGTGTTTTAATGTAAATTTATTTAGGTTCAACATAACATGGTGTTAAATTTCGGAAATAGTCTACTCACACCCTGTCTAACCTTACTTCAATATGACTAGTGTCAACTGTCACATCCCGAGTACACGTCGCTAGCACCGGCAGTCCACTGACCGAGTTCTCGCGGCAACTAGTACTCTCTCGATATTTGCATTACTTTAATTAAAAACTTGCTTCGCCACCGTTATAACGTCATTCGCATATTATTAGCAGAGATTCGCGTTCATTACGAAACTAGTTACAGACTCGTTTCACGAAGTTTCAAAATATAGTCGGTTTTATGTTTGATGACGTTATTTAGATTAATTTGAATGCAGTTAATTAAAGTCCTTAATTTTGTTAGTTTGTATACGAACTTCGCTTTTCAGTTCACAGAAGTAAAACAAAAATGTTGGACGTTAAATCCACACAATATTGAAGTAGGTAAAAGGCTTGCATCGACTACGGCGTAGCGGCGTAGCGACTCACCTGCTACGGGCGACAGCTTCCGTAGCACGCACCACCGCGGCTTCCACTGAAAGAGAAATATTACATTTCAACCTCCTTTCATTGAAAACCTTATATAAAGAAACATTTCAACGTTTCCTTTGAAAATTCTTTTAAAATGTAAGATTTATTTAATCTCGTTGATAAAATGTAATCCCTGAGTGGGAACAAAATTTTCATATATAATGTTATCTTAATTCTATGTTATTTATGAGGGTAATCAATTATGTAATTTTATTGATTATAATATCAGTGTTGGGTAGTTGGTAGTTACCTTCTTTCCGTCGCGGAACTTGACGCTGCCCTCCACGAGCGTGATGTCGGCGGCCATGTTGTTACGTCACAGCACACACACACACACACACACACGCGGCGTCGTCACATCGTCACGTCACTACACTCACGCACACTAGGATTAGGAATGTTAAATTCACCAAAATGTAAGTACTTCACTTTAATAAAGAGTCTGCTATTCAGTACCTGGAACAAAAAACAATTTTTGAATTAAACAGAATTTTAGTCATTTGATGTTTATTATAATTTAATCAAATTATTTTCTCGCAAACGTTACAAAATTTTATTATGAACAATCGTGCACACATAGAGTTGTGTCCAAAAATATGTGTAAATTAACGTTATGTTTTCGGAATTATAAATAAATTAATGAAATATACTAGTTTTTACTAATTGATTCTATCGGTTTCAAGAAAGAATTATGTAAAGTTCAATGGCACTCGTCAAAACAACTCAGCTAGGTTTAACTCTTACATTTTCTTTAACTAGTTTATGCACACTGTCAGAAGCCACTTTAACCCATTAAAATACTCAATATGATATATTTTAAGTTTTTTTAATCCGACTGCATCATCTATTTCATCTTGGTACGCTTCTCTCAGTTGGTGACTGCAGTACAGTGACGTCACCCGGTTGCGCGCGCGTCACTCCCCCCGCCCCCGCCTGCCCCCGCGCCGCGCACCCCCGCACACACCCGCACGCGCCGCGCACACCTGCACGCGCCCATCGATCACCTGTTCACTCGCTTCCGATAACTCACTATCACTGATCCTATCTCCAATGCCAAGATTACTGATAATCTGCTCGTTTGTTTCTTAAGTTTTCTTCTTACAACTTCGGAGTTACTGTTCCTGCTTGAGATTTTGTATCTAAGATAATTATTTGGTGATAATATCTTGAAGGGATCATGTTTTTACCACCTTATATAGATGTGCTAAGAAGTAGGTAAGTAAATGTAATAAATAAGGCCTCAATTACGACGGGGCTTATCAGGGATTTGTCAATAGCTGATTGTAAACAGTAATTCAATTCTAAATATAATAATTGATGTGACTATGTATGTTACAACCTCGTAAATAAGCAATAGTTGGTTTTGTTTGGTGTTAAATAAGCAATTGTAAACGACCTCTTTCTTACCACATTTGCTCTTATCTTGATGCTAAGTGTGTTCGTTTACCTAAAACGGTCCTGTATTAAACCGACACACAAGTGCGGCCAATAGACAAGACTAGTATGGCAATCCCTATTTCTGTGATGTTAGAGTGCATTTTGTTTGGAAATTGCGTCGCGACGAATCTCTTAATGTTGCGTTAGTAAGAGGTACGTGGCTCTGGAGAGCGAAAACAATTTCCCTTCATCGTCGGTAATTGAGTCGTTGAGACGCACCGTGTGCTGGCCGCCGTCACGCGGATTGCGGCTCTGTGTCGTTGTGTTAGAGGACAGTTTGGCCTGCGCGCGCGCGGCGGCGGGCCATCGCTCGGTCCGGTATCGGTGATGCAGCTCATTAGTCGCCGTCGCCCGCGCCGCAACGTGAAGCTCTTTGTTGTAAACGCTGCTAAGGATGGCTCTAATTAGCTCACCGCTGCCTGAACGTGCTTAATGGCTTAAAATACAGCCTCCGGTTTGAAGCTCAAGACTTTAATGGTGAGCTTAATTGCTTCAGATTTGTAACTGTTGCAATCCTTGTAAACGGAAGCCGGCACTTCCAATTAAAATGTAAGAGGCTTTGCAACATCGTCAGCTGTAATCAAAATCTGAATAAAATATGATGGGAACGCTGATAAAGAGGAATTTAATAGCGGGTGAGGAGAGAGAGATGTTCTGCAATCAAATAAAGGCATTCCTGTCTGTGCGCCGCTTACAAAGGTAGCCGTGAGATTGCAATATCTCGTCGTCGGCTTGAGTCGCGCGACTCGCCGCAGCGGCGTGCGACGCGGAGGTGCGACCGCCACTTACATCCGCGCGACTCCACGAGAATCCAATCTGGGCTGCACTCGGAAATCTTTTTCAATTTAATTGGAATATTCTCTTCCAATATTTGTGCGATCACAATTGGCTTTTTAGCGAAGTCTCGGTTATTTATCGAGCGATTGCGCGCGTTAACTCATTCAGAACGCGCAACCGCTTGTTTGTACAAATATCCAATGAAATGTATCGCACACAATACAAAGTTACTATTACTTTACTTGTAACAAGGGTGATAACAACAAAAAAATGAAAAGAAAATCTCAATCTCCATCATTACTCCATCCAATAGAACCACATACTTGCAAGTACATATTTAAATTCTACCATGCTTAAAGCAATTTATTTATTTAAATTAATTATTGATTTACTGTGACACATTAACATACTGTCGCAAATCAATCACTTACTGATTAATCATCGCTAAGCTCAAATTGCTGGCTATAGAAACAAAGGCCTCCGAATAGCTTTTTGTAAATTTAGTATCTATTTGAAAGGACCACTCACACAGAAAAATTTACTTACTAAGGCTTTAGTACATGATTGTATTTAGTAACTAGTTGAATTAAATAAACACACAAAGAAGTCTTTAACAAGACAAGTTAGAAATAAGCCGCTCCGAATAATGTTACTTTTCTTCCATTAAGATTTCTTCTCGCAAATAATATAACTTTTGAAAGAGAAATACGAAAAATATCATTTATATTAGAAGTACCATGAAGTTATTACTTAGTAAGTAACTCTATTTTCTAAATAATTAATTGACAGAATAGATATAATATGGTTACATTCAATATTTTCAGCATAGCGTTATATCCCAATACGAATCATTTTAGGTAACAAATAGGTATATGAGTTCCAAAACATCTTCCAAATAAGGAAATAATTTTAAATATTCAATATAAAATTATTTTAAAACATATAAAAAGTCGCCTATTGATTTGGCATTAATTCTTCATAACAACGATATCTAAACAAAAAATATTTAAGAAACCAAACAGTAGGTAAACTGTTCGTTGTCAGTAACCGACTCCTATTACTATTTAGAGGTATATTCTTCATCCAACAATAAGCATGAAAAGCTTCGAATATTTGTAATGATTATAACGGGTGTAATAAGACCACTTCCTATTTAATTTGAAATTATAGCAAAATCTGATAATAAAAATGCATTTGTTACAATAACGTAAAAAATTTTTTTTTTATTGTTTTCCCTCAAAACGTAACCAATACCCATCCAGAAATTCCCAATTTTTATTTTCGGAAGCAGTCTTTTTGTCCCTCTTATTAATGGAAGTATTGTGTAATTTTAACCCAAAATTAAAATACTATAACCGTTATGGTCTGGAGTACAATGATAATAATATTATGAGTATTCATTAATACCTACATATGTAAAAAATTTACACTTAAAGGATTTATCCGTGAAATGAAAATGAAATAAAACTTATTAATACATTGATTGTATATAGGTTCTTAACGATACTACATTAATTTTCGGTATTTTTATATTTCATCAAATTCCCTAAAACTGAAATTTGCTTCATTATCTAATAACTGATTTCGAGGGGGCAATTGTAATTATTTCGATTTTATTACATTTGTATTTTTCGCGTTTTTTTTAAGTTGAATGCACTATCGTCGTCTACTATATTGTTTGAAAATGTATTGATTATAAATGTGTTGGAATGTTAAAGTTTTAATATTTATAAAACTCGAATCATTAGTGAATAGCAAGTAAGTAAAACTTAAAGTAGTTTTGAGACTAATTTAGAGAATTTAACCAAATCTCTACAAAAATACCTATAATAGATACCTACTGTAGAAATAAAAATACTTAATAATCGACCAACCTTTGAGTTTAGAGTCAAGAAAATTATAATTTAAGGTGACATCATTGGCGAAGTCGATTTACGTGTCTGGGACATATGGTCTGTTAAAAAATTTCAATCGAAAAAAGATTTTAAGATAGCCAAAACTAAATATTATAATTTTTAGAAAATAAGTTTCGTCAATAAGTCGGCAAAAATTACAAAAACGCAAAACGGATTAAAATTAAATGATTTTATAAGCGTTGAACGCTTAGCGTTAACTAAATTTGCAAAATAAAATATTTTATAAATATATTTACACTTACTATTTTTAATTACTTACACGTAAAAATTTTTATTACTAAAATAACAAAATACCTGCTACGGTTAGATTTAAAAAGAAATACAAAATTAAGATAGTGCTCGGACATCAGGTAATTGTTTTATTAGTTATACGTTTTAAACTTTGCGTGTCTTTTTTCACAGTTAATAATTTTCTATAACTCTATATCAAAAAGTGTTCTTTAAACATTTCGTGTATAAAAAAATGTATATCATAAAACTGTTTAATTATAATCTTAATACGTTAGATAAGAACTATCTTGATTATTTTGAACAAATGACCGCTATCGAAGAAGCCAGCATCTTGCCTAAACGCAACAAAGAATCTGTTTTCACTTTAAAATGATCAAGAGACATTTTTGGCTTCGTTTATTCGTATTTAATAACGAGTATTCATTGAGATCAAAGGAGACTTCGCGAATATCGTTAAGGATAAATTGAAATATGATACTTCTTTTCAAAGCTCTCACTTAGGATATTACCAATTTTTATTTTTCAATTGTCACCTCTTATATTTATTGATAACACACCAAGCAAAAAAATACATTATTTGAAAACACTTCAGCAAGTATTTCACAACTTAAAATTTATAAAAAACTTTTTTTTAATTCACTCATTTTTATCTTAACTTTTAAAACAGTGATTATGTATGCATACCTGCGATCACGTAAATTCCAGCATTGAGTAGCGCGCGATAATATCTCTCGCGTGTCGGTCGGTCGCGCGGCAAGTTGCGTGGTGGCGCGCGACGGTGCCGCGGCCGAGCTCGGGGGCGACTGCCGCGCGCCCCGGGACCGCCGCTCCACGACAACGCCGGTACTGAGGGTGACCCGCTCTCAGTAGGGAGACGGTTTATAGCCAAATCAGATGTAGTGGCGTTGTGATTACAGTTGCAGTTGTAACTGAGCCAGTTAGTAAGGAAGTCTTAAAAGGCGGTTTTTAAAAAACTCTACCAGATGAAAAGAAAAAAAATCTTATCGCAAGTGATCCATTAATCAAACATACTTAATGTTTCCCTTTTGTTAACTTGTTAATATTTATCAATATTAATACAATGCTTTTTAAGCTTTACTTTACCGTATTTTTAAGTTGGTATGTTAGCGAGTTTTTTTATTTCTGACGTTCTTTCTATCGTTCTTATGAAATTAAATCTAAGTGTTATAAATATTTTTAGAATTGCAATTGGTTCAGTAAATAGGTTTTTTTCACAAACAAACACAACAATCAAAATTCGCCATTTTGTTGATATTTCTTTTTAATGTACCAGTGTCATGACGAATCTAACGACACCGCTTACGTTAGGTACTTGTGATTACGAGTATATTTTCTTTTAATTTAAGAATATACAGACACAGACTGCATTCAAGAACTTTTCGTGAATGCCTAGTTAATTAGCCACATTTTCGGATGCAGCTTTACAAATCTGTTGGCAATAATGGGCGCTTCAGCCGTCGCTTCCTGGCTGATGACGAGCTTCGTTCACAAGGAGTCCTTCGGGAAATCCGCCGAGTGACGCCGAGCGCCGCCGAGCGCCGCCGAGCGATGCCGAGCGATGCCGAGCGACATTTGGCGCGCACTTCACACTAATTGCACTTTTAATGAACGCGGCTATAATTGCGGGTCGCTCCGTCGCACGACACCGCGCGGGCTGTTACCTGCGACTCTCTTAACAACGGTAAACGGAGGCGGAAATGTCCTTTTAACTCAACCTTTCGAGATATTCATCATAATAACAAAAGCATTTGCTTCGTGAAATTTGCCCATATTTATTATAAAAGCACTTAAGCATAATATAGTTTGTATAAATCTCACCATTAATAAAGGGATCAGTGATTTAATAATAAAATCAAGAGAGAGTAATGTAATTTCGATAAACGAATTGTATAAATCTCGAATCTGAATGAATTAAAGTAGATCCCCTAAAAGCTACATTTCAATGGTGGCAAAAGTACATTAGTAAAGATAAACGATCGCTGCAGCGCGGAGTGGGTCGCCGTCGTCGCCGCGTCTCGTCGCGACGTTATTTAATCTTCGCTGAGATTTATCCGCACTATGATGACGATAAATCGGGAATGTGCGCCCCCACCCCCGACGATGCGAAATTAAAATGCAAGATATCGATTGGCGCGAACAATAAAACCGAGGGCGGCATGTGTGAGGCCACCCTTATCTCGGCCGCGGCCTTGATTTACTATTGTGGACCATAAGCGATGGAGATAGAAGCGGTAACGCAATGACCACAGCGTGCAGTGCAAGACGCTGATTCGGGAATTTCACACTCGTGCGCAATAATTGACACATCACAGAACATGCGTCCCATGCTCACGGAATACAAAACAAAACATTGCATTGGTATTTTTATTTCAGTTTCTATTTCGGTTGTCTAGTACTATTGTCATCTTAATTTCGACTTTACTCTATTGATATCTACTTATATCCAACAACAACTTAAATAGACTTCCTTAAAATACTTTACGGAAACTGTGTGATAAATGTTTTATATGAAATGAAAAGAAAAAAATTAAATGATAATAAATAAACCTCTGATTACGGAATCTAAAAAAGAAAACATTTTGTCTAAATCTATATTTATTTTGATTGAATTGCCCCAAAAGAAACCTGAAGTTTGAGATTCAGAAGCGATATAAACCTTTATTAAAGCACCGATTTTTGTGCGGGGCACAGGATCAGTTCTCGATGTAACCAACTAACAACTAGTTGCTTGTCTTATCTTTTAGAAATCTGCCCACGTGTCGCGCGGCGCTGCGTTCCTCGCAACTTTGCAACTGACTGCGAGGGCGCAACACGAACAGTTATTGCGACATCGTTTGATGCAGCTGACGACATTGTATTCATTCACACAATGTCAGATCAACTATCGTTATTTCTACTTACTTGCAATTTATTATATATGTTACGGCTAATACCCGAAGTGCGGCTACACCTAGTTTTAGCCGGTTAGAACATCAATAGGTTAGGTTAGTTAGGTAACTTTTTTGATACCATCCAGAAAAAGGAGTCCCGCGTAGCGGGACTCCGTCGACACATGATTGAAGTCAGTTTTTATATACATACTCGTAGGTATATATTTTTTTTACAGTTTTCCATATAAAAAACACTTCTAACCGGCTAAAACTAGGTGTAGCCGCACTTCGGGTATTAGCCGTAACATATACAACAAATGTAATCAACTGCTAAATTATTATCACTGTATGCAACTGTTGTTCATTACAAATGATTAAGAAAAACCCAAATTAATGTGATCGTGCTAGATGTTTGGCATAAAATTTTGACCTTAAACCATTTTTATTCTACTTATTCATAAAATTGTCTAACATATTATTTTTCATCAAGAATCTTGAAATATAAGAATCTTGAAAATAAAATAACAAACTATATCTTCATTATAATTTTACCATTTATTTTATGTTCCGTGACAAATGTGCGAGCGTGCTGAATTCATACAATAATTAGAGAGAAAGGGGATTCATGTGCTTCTAATTCCCTATTTCGACCGACAAATTCATTTTGTTATTGCTTCTTGTTATTAAAACACACCTATATAATAAATTTCTAAAATAGAAAGAGAGATCAATAAGTACTTAACTAAAAAACAATAAAATAACTATAACAGTTTATCGTAAAAGTTCTCTCATCGTAAAAGAAGTATCTATCAAGTCCATATAATAATATTATGAGGTTTTCCTGCGCGACTATTGGTCCGCCCGCGCCGTGCCGCGCCGCGCCCGCGCCGTGTCCGCGCCGTGTCCGCGCCGTGTCCGCGCCGCGTCGTGTCGCGGTCGCTTGCTGTGAGCGCGATCGCGCCTCGTTACTGCCCGACACCGGCTAATGAAAACATAATAAAATTGTAATCGCTCGCTGAAGAGACTCCTATTAAAATCTGTTTATGACGGCTATCAACCTTTTAAAATAAATTATTTTTATATTTACGCTTATAATAACCCTTTTATTCACTAGTTTCATTACAAGACTATGACAGGAGAGAACAGGAACCACTGTGTGATTTTGTTAAATTATAATATCAGTATCAGTATTTAAAGACTTGAATATGTAAGTACCAAAACTCGTAATAAAAACTCAAAATTACATAAGAAGCATAAAATAGCTAATCAATTTCTGAAAAGATTACATTGTATTGTGTGAAGTGCCTGATAGCGACACATTAGATAACGGGAAGTAATTTGATAGAAGAAAGCGTCTACATGCGTGATAGCGTCGTGGTAGTCGCCGCTCACATCGTCGCTGATAACTTTATCGATACTCACAATCTTTAAGGAAACCATTTCATTTCGACGTGACAACTTTAACTCCCTGTATCTTTTGATTTAAGAAATGTATTAAAATATGATAGACAAGTTGTTTAAACAATAATGTATTAAAAAAAAATTATGCTTATGCACAGTTAACTATTCTCCGGTTTTACGAAGAAAGGACAGTTTCGACAGAATCGAATATCTAAATATTATAACTAAAAACTTTGTTGAAATATTGTTGCAGTATTAGGCATTCTTGAGTTAGAAAAGATAAGCGCTCTTAAAAAGAAGTTCAGCGCGAGATCGACGTTCATGGCGAGCTACTAATAGCTGTGTGAGCGCTGCAGGCGTCGCTAACGACTAGACTTCACTAGCTACAGATATAATGCTGATCGCCGCGCGGGCGTCGCCGCGGCCGCGACAATGCCGCCATCCGTCCGCGTCACGACTCACTACCTGCTCCTCCGCTCCTCGACTGAGAACTAACGACACCCGGTGATTGATAGTCCAACAGACGCTATTTTATTGTCAACCATGCAAAACTAGATCCCGGTTTTTTCTTAACCGATTGATTTACGACCCTCGCCGGAGGACTTTTCGATGTGTCATGTGAGTTGAATATCGATTAACTCACGTACACCCGTATGGAGATTTGGAGGAGATTTCGTTCAACTTACTGAACGTTTAGGCACTGATAACTTTGAATTTTTGATTTGATAGTAAAAAATAACATAAGTTAGAAAAGTATTTATTATTTACACAATTTACAGTAGTCATTTTGGTAATATCGCATTGGTAGTGAAAAAGTTGTTAGTGATGGTAAAATGGTTATGGTTTTTGACAGGCGGGCGCTCTTGGCAGGTCCCCGATGCAGCCGCTGTAGGCCATGAGCCGCGGCAGGCGCGACTGCTCGTACACGCCCGCGAACGCCGCGTGCTGCGCGCCCCACGCGAACACGCCCACGTCGTCGCCGCCGTGCGTCTCCGAGTCCAGCGGCGCGCCGGCCTCGTACATGAACTCCACGTTTTCTAAAAATATACCATATTTTAAGACTATTTACAGCAATACAATTTAATGATATCTAGTGGGTAATCCCAATATTCTTACCATAATCGTATTTAGTCAAATCATCCCGCGAACCCTCGTTGTGGGGACGGAAGCCGGGCCCGTTTGCGTAGGACAGCGTCATGTAAGGCACGCCGTGGTCGTCGCGCTTGTCCGAGACACCGAGGATATTTGTACCTCGTGCTGTGTAACCATTAAGCGCCATGACGTGAGCGTGATCAGAAGTGACAACTACCAATGATTCGTTTTCATCCAGCATAGTTTGTGCTTTGGCGACGGCTTCACTCAGCTCTATTGTTTCTGATAGGGCAAGCGCCGGCTGGTTTTCGTGATGAGCGTGGTCAATGCGACCGCCTTCAACAAATAAGAAAAATCCACGAGAACTGCGAGATAGCAATTGGATTGCTGCTTCCGTTAGTTCGGCTAGGGTAGGCTGCGTGTCTGGTGCGAGCTCTTTGTATTCCAGATGCGAGTCGGCGAAGAGTCCTAGCAGGTAGTCGGGTTGCTGCTGCAGCGCGGCGGCCAGCGTGCGTCGGTCCCAGGCGCGCGCCCAGGAGGCCCCGGCCGCGGCGTGCCGCGCCCCCCACTCCCCCGCCAGGTCGCGACCGTCCCTGCGCCGCCCCGCGCCTCCGAACTCACTCATCACATCAGAGCTCAGGAGTTCACGACGACCACCACCGAGAATCACCTAGGAAATATAATAATTTATTACTATTTACGCAAACGCTATGCAATTTATTATTTTGAGGTGCAGTAAAATATTACCTTAAACTGATTTCCAGGGTAACTGTTAATTAGTTGTTCAGCGATATCAGGACAACGAGTAGGGTCTTCGCCACTTTCTAATACATCGGCATCACTTTCCCAGTCACGATTAGCCGTATGAGCGTACGTGCCCGCAGGTGAGGCGTGTGTGATCCTTGTGGTGGTAACGATGCCTGACAACATTTTATTATATTAAATACAAATATTAAATACATTTCTATAGAAATTGTTCCTAAAGGTAAAGATAATTATTTACTAACCAACATCCAAACCAGCTTCCAACGCCCAAGAAGCAATAGAATTAACGTAGGTTGACCGATCCTGCGATGCAGCGCAATCATGTCTATTGACCTTTGCTGTCACACCGATGGTTCCATAGTTAGCCTTCACGCCACACAAGTACGCCGTTGCTGAACAAGCGGAGTCAGCAATTTGCTGGTCAACACAGTAAGTTTTAGAAAGACCCACAGTGGGGAAAGCTTCAAAAGATAGTTGGGACTCTTCTCCAGTACGGTTTTTACGTTGTCCTAGCAGAGTGCGCGCTGCTGTCAGAGTGGGAATTGACATGCCATCTCCGAGAAACATGACAAGCTGTTTAGCGGTTCGTTCATCTTTGGGTCCGCCGCGGGCTTCCCACGCTGCGATGCCGCGCCGAGCTTCCTCCGCCCAGAACTGCGGAGTGAGTTCCTGGTCGGGCACGCGGGACACGCCGCGCGGCCGCGGACCGCCGGGGGCCTCGCGGTGGTAGCGACGCTCCGGCACCGACGCCGCCGACCCCGCGGCGCACAACACACTTACCACCGCTAGTGCTTTCAGGAACATCGTTCCGTGGGTTCGTATTAGGACAGTTATAGTCTAATACTGACTATGAACTAACTACTAAATCGCAGTTTTAAAGTATCTCATTTCAGATAAACCTGTCAGTCAATTAGATTTTTATCACCCACTTGACTTTTTATCATCCAGTGTTTTGTTTCCTATTTACAAATTAAGAAATACAAAAAATCTTAGCACTAAAACAAAAAAAAAACACAAACATTGTATAAAATATGTATTTATTTGGATCTCCAACTTGAACCTTATAACCAAAATAAATTATTTAATAAATAGACAACTGAATGAAAATCAAACGAAAATGATTCTTCATTGTTACAATCTTCGTATCACAGTCTTATAAAATCTTTCCTCTCTCTCATTTTATTATCTCAACATGAAAAATAATGCAACAGCCAGAAGCAGGGACGCCAATGGTCGAAGGTAGGCTGCGTTGCTGCAGGCCGGCGCCCGCGGCAGCTCCCCGATGCAGCCGCTGTAGGCCATGAGCCGCGGCAGGCGCGACTGCTCGTACACGCCCGCGAACGCCGCGTGCTGCGCGCCCCACGCGAACACGCCCACGTCGTCGCCGCCGTGCGTCTCCGAGTCCAGCGGCGCGTCCACGTGGCTCTGCCATTCAGTCTTACCTACCAATATAAAACATCATTATTTAAACATATGTAATAACTTAAAATATACTTTTGAAATAAAGCATTGACTTACCAAAGTCTTTTTCATGAAGTACGTTCTGACGTGTATTGTTTACGTGGTTTCGGAAGCCGGGACCATTAGTATAAGATAAAGTCATATAAGGTACATTATCTTCATCCAGCTGATTAGAGACGCCAATGATACTGGATCCACGAGGAGAGTAGCCATTGTATGTCATTACGTGGGAGTGATCAGAGGTCACCACCACAAGTGACTCATCTTTATTTAGGACTCTTGTGGCTACAGAGACTGCTTCATGTAACTCGATCGTCTCAGAAAGCGCTAGTTCTGCCTGATTTTCATGGTGTGCATGATCTATGCGTCCACCTTCTACAAATAGAAAGAAGCCTTTGGGATTTTTCGACAATATACGTATTGCTACATCTGTAAGTTCAGCAAGAGTGGGCTGTGTTTGAGGTGCAAGTTCTTTATAACTGAGATGCGAATGAGCAAACAGTCCCAGCAAATAGTCCGGCTCCTGTTCCATTGCTTTGTTCAGAGTCTCACGATCCCACACACGCGCTGCATTGTCCAGCCGGTGATTCTCTTCCCATTCCTTGGCCAGATCGCGGCCGTCTGTGCGTCTTCCAGAGCTTCCGAATTCACTTACATTTTCCTGGGGCAAAAATTCACGTCGTCCGCCTCCTAATATGACCTACAACAAACGTAATAACATTTATCAAATATTAAAGGGCAATAACTAAATACGCGTACAAATGTTATGTTATATTGATACCTTAAATCGATTGCCCGGGAATCCATGAATGAGTTGTTGGGCAATATCTGGGCAGTCTTGCGGGTCGTGGCCGGCGCCGCGGACGTCCCTGTCGCTCTCCCAGCCGCGGTTGGCGGTGTGCGCGTACGTCCCCGACGGAGACGCGTGAGTTACACGCGTTGTGGTTACAATACCTGGATTTTTATAATATTTGATATAATGTTATCAATTATTTTAATATAAGCTACATATTTTATTACTTACCGACATCTAGCCCAGCGTCCAACGCCCACGATGCAATTGACTGAACGTGCGTATTTTTATCTTTTGAAGCATTGCAGTCATGTCTGGGCACCTGAGCCGTCACACCGATGGTTCCATAGTTGGCCTTTATCCCGCATAAGTACGCTGTAGCTGTACAAGCAGAGTCAGGTATTTGCTGGTTTACACAGTAAGTCTTAGACAATCCTATAGTAGGGAAGGCCTCGAATGAGAGCTGCGATTCCTCGCCTGTTTTTTTTTGTCGTTGTCCGAGTAGCGTGCGCGCCGCCGCCAGCGTCGGTATGGACATGCCGTCTCCCAGGAACATGACGAGGTTCTTGGGCACTCGTGTGTCGCCGGGCTGGTTGCCCTTCCTTGCCTCCCAGGCTTCCACGCCGCGGCGGAACTCGTTGGCCCAGAACGCAGCGGTGCGCTCGGCGTCGCTGATGGAGCCCACGACGCCGGCCCGACCCTGCGGCGCCTCCGGCAAGTCGGGGTGGTAGCTCCGCTCCCCGCGCCCCTCGCCCGCCACCGCCGCCGCCCCCGCCGCCGCCCCCGCCGCCGCCACCACCGCACACAAACACAGCAAGGTGCGCATCTCGTGCTCGCAACTCCGACTGACTGTAAAACTAATCCGTCGCGGTACTCATTAAAATAATATTATTTATCAATGTTATCATAAACGGGATATTAGCGATTAAGATAAAGTCCAATAGCAATTATTCAATTGAGATCCACTTTTACCAAATTTATGTCTATTGAAGAATATTCATTTTTAAGAGTCTTATTAATACACTCAAATTATTCTTGACGTGTTTCTTGTTCCAAAAATCCTGAGAGATACTGGATGCAGGCTGTTTATTACAGGCAACTCTGAACGAGGTATTCAATCGATTCCATCAGAGGACGAAAAGACGTCTAAAGCGACGCTGGCAATAAAATATCTGTGAAGCATTTTAAAATAATAGTTTTGGCCATACCGACAGGTATCATTACTACATTTTATTGTTTAATCCTGATTATAACCGAAAACAGGACGCCATACAGGGATATTTCATACAAGAAAAAAATAACAGTGAAGTGTAAGCATGTGTTATTCCGCAAACAACTTGCCATAAAACCGTGATAGCCGTTGTAAAGAAATGGCAGGATTACCACAAGAGGTGCCGCTGATGAATGCCCCAGTTTTGAGACGGACCGAGTAAATAAATAAATAAATAAATAAATCTCCAGACTAACACACCAATTATGTGGCCCTAAAGTAAGTTGCATTAAGCACTTGTGTTATAGGTACCACACAATGGACTAGGGGAGAACCTAGTTACACCCAGACACGAGCCAATTTCGAAAAACCATTTTACGAAATTGGCCCGACCCGGGGATCGAACCCGGAACCATCCGCTTAGCAGTCCGGTATATATACCGCTGCACCACAGAGGTCGTCTAAGAGTAATGCGGGGAAAATGCTAAACTGAATCGTAAAATATTATGTGAAGGACAGCAACAACGTTTTGCTGAAAACGAATACAAAGACGTTTCTTTACTATCATAATATTTCGAATAAGTCACTATCTTACAATGTACCGACGAAATCAAAAAGAAAAATATTTTTAAATAATATCGATTGTACACCGTATTTGTAAGTTGTAAAAGTAAAAAAATGTTAACAAAAAGGTACACAAACACGAGAAGGCGAAGATTATTTGGTAAAGGAGCAGTTAGCGCGTGTGTTGTGTGCTCGGAGTAGCGAAGGGCCCTCGAGCCGCGGCCCTCGCCGCCGCAAACCTATTATTGCTCACACCTTAGCGGCAAAAATACGACCAGAATATGGAAATCTTAGCTGCCTGAAACGGCCGCACGATCCCATTTAACGATGGTGAATAATGTTTAGAAGCTAACTTAAGATGCGTATCGCTACGCTAACTATCCATTCAGCTGCAGGTACTAGAATTATTTGTATGTTGTTGGTCTTATTGGAACGTGGCTTCGAAGCTCATAAAATTCTGTTCCATTAAATCGGAAATGCACGAAATCTGTCACAATTTGACACGGCAGGCGACGTTGATGGAGGGCCGCGACCGCAGCGCCATCTGTCTCTATTTGTCAATTTTTGTGAACAGCCGTCGTTTGGGGCTCGGTTTGGAACATTCAGGGTTCGATGCCGAGTCAACGGCCCGGTAACGAGCAAGGTCGTTTATCTGATACGATGAGTGATTTGCGCATTTAGTAGTCGAGAGCTTACACTGAGTTTGAACGTTAAAACGGTAATCTGGATTGATGATAACAAAGTTTATCAGTCATTGACTTTAGAATGACCTTCCATAATCAAGTTATCGAGGCTTGTAAACCATAATAGCTACATTGAAACTACTTTATACTATAAGTATAGTAGTATTATAACTGATGAGAGTATCAGTATCTAGTGGAGCGGGTAGGTATCAGTGGATATGCAGATGACGTCATAACCTGCAATTTGCTACTGTCACTTGCGGTCCATTATTCACCGGGCATTAGGTGACAGTCATTTGTGGAGGTAAGCTCGTGATTAGCTTTGTGTGAGTACTGCATTCAATTATGTTAAGCATAGTGTTCAACAAATATTTTCTCAAATAACTTTCAATTTTTTATTGGTAATTAATTAATTTAAACTTCAATAACGATTTACTCTCATAATGAAGTCTCAGTCTCATAATAAGAAGTGCGAGTTAACTTATGGTACAAAATAGATTTCTCATACTCCTGCATTGTTGTAAGTTTAATTTAATAACGTAATGTCCTGAAAGAGGATTACAGAATCCCGGAGAAGCTTCTCGACCTCGCTCAACAAAACCCTTAATTTCATTACCTCCAGGGTATTCCATACTCAGCTTAAATCTGCAAGCTTAAGATAACCCTACATAACACTTGTAGGCTAATTTGTGCGAGTTCTAAAATAAAACGTTCATCTCATCTCCAAGTACACGCGACACATAATTAATGCGATCTCTCGGAATGTCGTGACACCAACTTGGGGAGCTTCGGTACAGATATAATGTGTCGGTGTGTTTCAGCGCGGGGTTTCATAGCTGCAATTCGATTACTCAAGAGACAAACAGACCGCGCTCTCGGTGGCCGCGGGACTCTGCTCGAGCCGCGACACGATGAAAATGTTTATATCCAGAGGCATATTATGTTGATAACGAAACAAACTTCTCGCCACGGTGATCTTGCGCTATGGTAACTCTTTTCACTGACGCTATACATATTAGACATCACTTAAAATGGGGTCTTTAATATTGTATTGTGTACTTAAAAGTCATTTCTATCTCTCACTTTTACTTGAAAATAAGACTTTGAACCCTCATAAGTTGGACGAGTACAATTGTCAATTCGTGTGATTGTGTATGTTGCTGAGAAGAGCCCTCGCGAACTTTGACTCGGCAACGTATTGTTGAAACAACTTGTAACAACTCTCAACTGTAACAAATGAATGCTCTTGCGCAGAAAATACTTCTTTCTTATATGAATATAATGATAAATTATTTAAACCTAAAGTTAAAAGAAAATACAAATATTATGGTCTAAAACCATCTCAAATTTTCAGATATGAAGGAAACGTGAACACAGATAAGATAAGGTAGACATTTATACGTGTGGTCGGTAGTATCTAGTGTTTAGCTCATAGGCATCGGAGCGTATTGACGCCACTAACCCATTCTCCGCGGTTAACAATCACACTGAGCTCAGACGACAGTTCACATAAACGGGTAAGCTGACGAGCTAAGTAACAGGTAGATATGGTCAATCAATTCTTAGATTTCATAACTTCCCACGGATGCCATCATCCGAAATGCTCCTGCTGGTACCTTGCATCGGAAATCATAAAATGTTAATTTCCTTCAGAGTGAAGTAGGTACTCGCGAACGTTCCGCGGAGTAAGTTGCGTCGCTCCACGTTCATTACAATAACAAGTTGTATGTTTGTTCGATTGTTTCCAGTAATTGTTGGTCCGGGTAATTGTAGCTTGTTAGCAAACATGCTTATGAGCTTTTATTGTTACCGTAATAATGAAATCATTTGCAGTTATTTTATTCAGCAATATTAAACAATATCAGAAAAGGAATTTTAACATAAAGCACTGTTGAAATCTCTTCTCACATTGATCAACGAAAACTTCGCGCACAAACAAAATATTATCATTTTATTCCGACAAAAAAATAATATGACATTTACACAGTGAAAGCTCGCAAGTGTACATTTACATATTTTGTGACGCGACGTTCAAGGGCGCATGTAAGGACTCTTCAGGGATTTAATATAAAAGTTTTATATTGGCATTTGAAAACATACGTAAAAAATATATCTGTGCTATTTTTATACCCGATTCTTTATTAAAGCTGTGAAAGTTTTTTCATAAGAAAGGAGTATTTTTGTGAGAACAATCAAAGTTCGTTCTAGTTAGGCAGTAAGTAGGTTCGAGCCGGGAGTTGGCGGGGGTACCAGGCGCACATAGCGGCGGGAGAGGCACGTTCTCGTATATCGTTAGTCGGAGTCGGTATCGGCAACAGGCTGAAAGAACCCTCATTACGGCCCCGGCTTTGTTCGCAGCCTCTCTATCGAACTGCACATACCCACTTGCCGGGAACAAAACACTGTCGATGATATCACACAGTAGAGCAGATATCTGCTATTTGGGACTATACTCGTACGTATTGGTAAAGTTTCTAAAACCAACTTTTTAATGTCCTGACAAATTAATAAGAAGATTTACTGCATGACTTTTTTCACTTTTAAAAACACTTACTAATTTTGATGTAATATTAACTACTGAGTGTTATTGATTTTATAAAAAAAAAACGTAAAGTATATGAACTGTTTTAGTCTCTAAAGTTTTAGTTCCCATAAAATGATTTGCCAAATATAATGATTTTCTGTTCGTTGTTATTACGGAGGTAGTACAAGGAGCAACGACCCAGTTTAATGGTATTTAGTTCTTTGTAAGCCCTCGTTAATAGTACTAGAACGGGATGTGAAAGAAAACTATACATAAGACATTATATTGTTCCTAAAACTTAGGTAGACAGGCATCAGTTTTAGTTATACTTTTACTCAGTACTTGTTATTTTTGTTTCAATGATAACAAGTAAGTTGCGTCTTGTAAAACAACTTAAATCTTTTAAAGTTTTTTTAGCTGCAGTAACAAAGGCACAAAATGAAACGAAGTGAAGTAACTTTGTCTGCCTTCAGTCGGGTAGCGTGGAGTTAAATCGTTCCGTCGCACGTTCCAGTTCAAGTAGACAACCAACAACCGACGCCTCTCACCGCCGCCACATGAGTAAAGAAACTGAACAGAGACAAAGCTACATACGAATGCGCTGTGACAGGTACATCACTACAAGTGCAACGCGTGTGTGTGCGTGACCACTGGCCGCTTGTCACGTATGAGCCGAAACCGCTTCAAACTAGATCAGCCAGTGGTCAATCTCAGGGCGTGCAGGCGTGACGCGACGCTCGAACGTTGTGCGTGTTTTGTTTTTGTTTTCGACAATTTTATTGAGTTTAATTTCAAGTAATTTTATTGAATTTGTTGAATTGCTTGAGCAAAAATTTCGCGAATATTTTGATCTTCATATTAAAAATGTTAATATTGGTAATGACATATTAGCACGTTTGCAAGATTGTACATTTCATATGCCATGTGAGTGTTTCCCATTGGTTTATTTGAAAAAACTTTATATTAGATTTAGAATTTATCATTCGATTAAAAGACACAACAAATTATTAAAAACCAAAAGTAATAAAAAAAAATATTTAGAGTATGTAATTTGTAAAAAAAAACCTATTTTAATAAAAAAATTGAAAAAAAAGTACATTTATATTTTTAATTTATTCAATTGTGCCAACCCTACCAAAATAGGTATAAATTTTGCTAGCTCTTTAGAAGCTTTGTCTCTGTTCAGTTTCTTTACTCATGTGCCGCCGCTATTACCCTAATGACGCACCCTGCCACGTTCAATCGGCCGACACTTCACAATACAACAGCTATTCGACGAACCTTGTAATTTGGGCGGTTAATCACACTTTTTAATATCGCATGCGTTGTACCCCCGCTCTTTATGTGAGAGGAGTTAGCACTAAGCAAATACAGAAAAATTGGGAACTCCTCGACGCCGCGAATATCACTCGAATACCAAACGGAACAAGGTCGAGATTGGATTGCAGATGTAGTTAATAAAGTAGATGAAGGAAGTTTGGCTGAAGTCACGGGTAATCTTTTTGGGGCACTCATTTTCGTATTCCCAGATGAAGCGTAAGATGAAATGAAAATCAATTTCTTTGTGATCGGCTCTCATTGTGTCGTTAGGTGGGATTTGTTCTGCTCGCAGAATGTAATGTGACGGAAACAGGGTAGCGAGCTAGTTGTCGATTATGTGGCGACAAATCATGGCGGGCCAGGGAGCGGGCGACGCTTTACGTGCTGGCGACTTATTGTAATACTACGAGCTTTTATTAAATTTGTTCCAGTAACTTGGTATTAAAAATATAAAGTTAGATTCCTAAACTATATTCACAGCCTTCCCAAAGCTACTACTAGGTTTTGCAGATTTTTTATCTTTAAGGCCTAAAATTCTGTTTTATTTCTTTAGCAGCAGTATATAACATGATAACGTAGTGTGTCAGCAAAGGCTTCGCGGGTGCGATCGACTTTACTTTCCGTTACATTAGACAAATTAGTTCCGGAAACGGAAGTCATGTTTATGCAGGATATTGCAAAGCATCAAAATTTCCTCATATCTTATTTTACGTAAGAAAAGTTACCGAAATAACGATGGTAGAAAGTTTTATCAGAGTGTAGCACTTATTTCAGATCAATTTGAATGCGTTGCGATTTATTAATCCAGTCATTTTAGTTTTTTTGATAAGCTTGTAACATACAGTCTACATTATTAATAGTATTTATTTAAACATGGGCATCAAATGTATCTTAAGTATGTCTTAAACTTGAGGATCAACTGTGTGTGTGGTAGGCGAGGGCGGGTCCTCACGGGGAGGCTCACGGCGTGACCTACTTCACCATAAGATTTATTTGACTTCTTTGTGTTGTCGTAATAACATCACTTTTCTTAGCAACGAATAATTCTCTCTAGTTTCAATGAGATCCTCGATATTGCGTGAACGTTTGCGTTGTGTCGGTAATGGCTTCATAATCAATCACCGATGTGAATAGGAAAATTACATAACGATGTATTTCGTTATTACGTTCGAAATGATTTCTGCTTTTTACTCGTTCTCGTTGAGCCACAGATATAATTTCACCCCTGTGTTGTTACCAAACTCTTTTACCTTCTTTGAAGCGAATAATATGATTGTTGTTTGTCGCAGCTGGGCGTCGCTACAACGCCGATGTGTTTCTGAAGATTTGCAAAATTTCTTCTACAACTTTCTTCCAAGTTTTAATAGCGACGTGTCTGTGTGCGTGCGTTGTTTGTGTGCGTGCCTCTTTGTGAGAGTTTCGTAAGCGGATTACGATCGGTTCCGGATATTTTCTTTGAAATATTAGAGTTATTTGAAGGTGTTAGGTTTGTGTCGGTATTGTGTTGATCAATATGAAGCAGCCGCGGGGGAGGGCTGCTCGCTGGGAAGTGATCACGGCTGAGTGGCTGCACTGTGCAGTTGACATCGACTCTCATTAATTCTGTTATTTGCGACAAACCAGCGAGTTTACAACTACAACAGTCACTTGATTTTCAACATCATGGCGCAGTGTAACGAGGGCTGTTCTCCATTCGATGTTTTTAACAAAAAATAATATATTTAACTACATCGGCGCTTATGGCAGTCATATGTGTACTATTTATTATGCAGTAAACCCGTTTTCCATAGAAATCACTTACAAAGGTGTGTTTAAAAATGTACCTATTTTCATCTTGTACTAATCTCTCTTATATTAATGGATGGTTACAATTTAATTCCACCTTAAATAACATAAGTTTATTCGAGTGCCGCACCGGCAACACTCCGGTATCAATTCGTCACGCAGACAATGGGGTTCGACAAAAGAGCGATGATGTCGCGCGGAATCGAACGCGGGTCTCTCGTCTATAAACCCGACTTCTCTACTCAAGCAATAATATAAAACACAGCATTGAATCAATATCCTATAAAATAGTAATCGTTGGTTTTGCAGCTGTTTTATTTTGAACACAAGCTAGTACAAAACAACAGACAGTCGTTGTTTGGTGACCGCTCGCCAGCTGCTCGAGCAGGGACGCAATGCTCTCAATAAACTTGACGAGAATGATTTTTTTTCAAACGATTGATAACATTTTCGGTTGTATTGGCTTGATGAAAATATTCATTATTTAACAGTCTGTAATTAGAGAGTTCGTCAACTATAGATCAGTGAGTACAATCGGCCAGCAGCCATCGCTCGCTGGTCCTCGCAGCGCATCTCTCGATGGACGACACTTACCTCGTTGTTGTGATATTTCGATTGTTGTTTCGAATATTCTCGTATTTTGATTAATTACTCGGAGGTGCCGCGGGTGACAAATGGAAACTCCGCGAGGCCTCTCTTTTGTGCCGTCGAGTAATGTTTTATTAAAACGTAAAGTTAATTTGTCTCGTTATGAATTCATAAAAAGCCCGGGTCGACTAATGAGCGATTACGACTGCTGTGTCACTGACAACTCGGGGATAACTTATTTCATTCTATTTTGTGTATGAATGTTCAGATTCAGCTGTTTGAAAGATTAAAGTATTTTAAATTAGTGAATTTTGCTGAACAAAATAACGTGACTACACCAAATTAAGATTATTATCTAGTACCTACAACTTATGCAAAATTTTAATAAACACATTTAGATAAAATAAACGTATCTCTAAGATTATTTAAACTAAATAAATAATAAGTAGACGTTAGCCTACAAAGAGAGAGACTAAGTAAGCAGGAACAATGTCCGCACCTCCGCGGCCGGCCTCGTAAGTAATTCATTGCGGAGGCTTCTTCCATCTGTTTGCAGATTTCATCAAGTCGTCCCGCACTAATGGATTATCTTCTGATGGCGGACTGATGAAAAAACAACAATAAAGCACGACGCGCTCACAGAAACACCGAGAGAGCTGCCGTTTTGTATTTTGTTTTCGTTATTTATTGTAAGAGACGGGCTTTGGCGAGAAAATGTTAAGTATTCACGAACTTTAATTTATTCCTCGTAGATAAACGATGGTAGAACATTTTTAGACGAATATCGCTTTTATTTTTAATATTTTGTATTTATTAACGACTTTGTATACGAGTTATTTGCCTTTTAAGGCATAATAATCTTTGAATAAATTATTCCTCTTTGTAGATCAAGTCTCACTTTCGCCTCGAGTCAACAAGGACTACAAACTCCTCTCGAATGATGCCAACTAATTAGAAAGTTGTTCAGTTTACAACAACCGCGTAATCTGCTGCCGCTCGCACCTCTATTCTATTAAAATTACTCCGCTCCAGTTCTCTTTGCTCGTCACAACTCACAACTAACTACGTAATCTCATCTACTTTCAAACTAATTCAGTCCCTTGCTAACTATATGATCGTAAGTCCACGAGATTCCATCTTAATACCTTCGAAAACTTTTATCGAACGAGTTAAGACTACCAGTCGAAAGTTCTGGAAACTCCTCGAACAAAAATCCCTGTTAAGCTGGGCTTTTCATTACACTACATCTAAATAAACATAAGTATACGTTTTGTTGAGAGATGCGAGCTGGAAGGGTGACTTAGCGGAACTATTCGCTGCCGAGGCCACAGTGTAGTGGAACTTCTCGCAGGATCGTGTGCCAAAAGCCAGTTAGTCGGTATTTGTGCAGGTGCAGTGCTGCTCTGTGAAAGCGGCTCCCCTGCTCGGGAAGTTGGGAAGTTGCGCAATTTGGACAGTCGATATGTCGACGGCGGTCTTTAAGACAGTTTGATTGGTTCAAAACTTCTGTTCGATGGAATGTGGCGCGCCCGTGGGGGAGCGGTATACTCAGCTGCTCAATACTTTATATTTTATTCCCGTGCGGCATATAGTATTCTTCTTGGTACTTTCTTGGTGGTGATTAATAATCTTTAGATTATCTGTAAGTGATTTTGTCGTGCTCCTTATTCCTCCAATGCACAGTACACTACATCTCGGCATCATCATGTACATGCAGGTAAACCAGAGGTATACACTAATGTTGTTTTGCTGTTCACGACTCCATAACAGGGATAACTAATAACACCGTCATCTTCGTTGCTGATGTTGTTTATGCTACAATATAGATCTATCCTATTCTGTTAATGGTAAATTTCGCATAGGAAAACCACGCCATGCATTTAAATGTCTTTTTTCACTAACTTTTAGGAATTTTTTCACTTCAATTTTTAAATAAAGAATAATCCAAAAATGTTAGTAAATAAGCCAAAATTTAACGTATCCGTGAACAAGGCGGCCAAAATTACAATGTTGCTACGCGTGGGTGAGTCACTAGTTAAAAAAAAAGTGTAAGTATAAAACGAAAAAAATACCAAATCGTTTTTTTTCCTATCACAAGTAAACTAGGCTTAGTTACACTTACTTGTGATTGGAGTTACCGCTCTTCCATACAAAAGTTAATCCGTTTCTTTAAAAAATACTTAAAATATAACCAATAAGCATATTTTTTTTTGTTGTGTGCATTATGGGTAACTTTTAAGATATGTACAAAAGTTGCCTCTGCGCAAATATCAAGCGAGTCACAAGTTTTACTATAAATAGTCCCTCGGCGTTCACGTGACTGATCTCCACACAACTATGTAGATGTATTCCCGAAGCTTTGATGTGAAAGATTAGCCATCAGCGATGTGTGGCACGACCCTTATCACCGCTGTCTATTGTGTTAGACTTTGTAAACTTCCCCGCCTAGGAGAAGACCTCGATCGCGTAGCTATACATACTGAGATTTAAATTGAACTGTCACATTGTTTTTTTTACGTTCTCGGAAAATTGGAAATGCTTCATCATTCCGTCACTCTGATACGACACTTCATACAATTTTTTGCATACATAAATGTACCCCTACAACATACTGTTTGTGGCTGTTTACAGTGGAGATGAAAAGACCCACAACTACCCAGGCTGCCACTTGTGGTTGTTTAATTAATTGATTTATTAGCAAGTAAACCCACGTCTCAAAGCTTATACGGTGTAATCAGATCGTGTGTAAAGTTGTTAATTCAGTTAGCGGCGGTTCAATAACGAGGCTGCGGGCAGATGTCCCTGCGCTGAGCATCGTGCCCCGCAGTGTACGGTACAGTGGCGGTCGCTCGACGCACGCCACTGTACGGCGACGTCGTTTACCGTAAGTGGTCCTGAACGAGCCACTTCCCAACAAACTAGATAACTTTATACCTAATATAGCGAGCACTTTCAAATAGGTGTACTAATACGTAAATAGGTTTCCGATTCGGCGAACACATGAAACAACCTGAGATAGGCACTCCTACGTCTAAAAGGGGATCATTTACGAAATCAAAAATATAATATACATAAAAGCTCTATTTGGGTACCGTTCTTAATATGTAGTTTCAGTTAACAAAGGAACAGAGATAATATGAGTATCTTTTTCAATTTACCCTTCCTTCATTGCCCTAGTTTGTAACAATACATAAAATATATTATCTCGGATATGAGGCTACTTGTTAAGATACTAATTAGAACACAAAAAAAATTGTACTAAGTAAAGCAAAAATAGTAAAGCTTAACGTGCTAGTTGCATTAAACTCAACAATGTTTTTAATCGTTCTAACATGCCAGTGATTATTTAACAAACCATTTTACTATTCATTCAGTTCCATTACGTGTAATTTTTTCAAGTACCTTGAAAGTAGATATCCAATCAGTATGTATTTAATGCCTCTTTATTTTGAATTTTAATCTTCTTCATTTTCCCTATTGTGAAATGATGGAACTAACATTCATATTCTCATGATGGTTAATTTCAAACCGAAAAGCTTAGCATTCACTACACTCGTTATGTAACAATATGATGAAAGGCAAAGGATGCAGGTATCTGACAACGGGAGCGCCCTCGTGTGGTACTCACGGCCTTTGTACTTTGTACACAAAATGCGCTTTAAACTTTATGAAATTGTTGTCGAGCGAGTTGAAAAGGGTAACAAATTAATAAGGGCTGGAAAAGGGTGGAACTATTTGGTGAACTATGGGCCAAATGAGGCTTCGAACAATGCGAGCGGAGCCGGGGGCGGAGGCCTGTGCAGCCGCGGGAACGGCCTTGAGGTTATCACTACTTAAGTAGTGTAATATTGGGCATTCTACTCCACCAGTCGTTCGCTTCGCTCCGACCGTTCGTTCCGCTCCCTCGCGTTCGCTCCACTCTCTCTGGTGAATCAGAATGCCCAAAATTACACTACGGATATATCAGAAAACATCTCTTAAAAAAATATTTTCCCGCTTCACTGCGTTGATTGCACTGAATCTAGCCACATAAGAAATAATAAAAATAGAGTATATGAAGTTAACACTTACTTCAATAACGTTTTTCAAAGAGGAAACATAAAAATGAGATTTGAAAAACAACCACTATCACTGACGTTTGATAATATTTGTTCTGATAGTGAGAAGACCGCGCTACGCCACGGTAAATTACTTCCTAATACAATACGATGCATTGTATGTGGACCATCCAATTGCGGCAAAACTAATTTGGTGATTGGACTTCTCCTACATGAAAATGGATTGCGTTTTAATAATGTATATATCTATTCAAAGACACTATATCAACCAAAATACATGTTTCTAGAAAATATTTTCAAGAGAATTCCAGAAGTGTCTTATTACAAATATCATGCTAATGAAGAGGTTATCAGTCCTCAAAAAGCTAAACCTAATTCAATCATAATTTTTGATGACGTAGCTTCTGAAAAACAAAATAATATAAGAGACTATTTTGCTATGGGTAGGCATAAGTATATCGACTGCTTTTATTTGAATCAAACATACACAAAAATACCTAAGCAGCTTATAAGGGATAACGCTAATCTTTTAGTTTTATTCAAACAAGATGATGTTAATTTGAAACACATCTACGATGAACACGTTAACACCGACATGTCCTGGTTAAAATTTCGAACGATATGTGCAAAAGTTTGGGAAGAACCATATAGCTATTTAGTTATAAATAAGGAAGGCAACAAAAACAATGGAGGGTACAGAAAGACATTTGATACTTTTATTGTATTGGATTAAAATAAGATATTTGATGGCCAGAAAAAAGTATAAATATTGATGAATAAAGCAGAATCTCATCATTTTTCTATTTGCACATCTACATGCTATATCCATTACAACGATGGAAAGGGAAATTAAACAACAAATCGTAAAAGCAGCCGAAGTGGTTAAAAAGAAGGTTAAACAAATGCGTGATTTAAAAACTGATAATGAGATGGTTTTTCAAACAGTTTTCGAGCCTATAACCACCCCTTTAAACTATATGGTAGCTAATAATAATGATAAAAATAAAAGTCAACAAAGTTTTGATTCAGGTATGAGAGAATCTGATATTAAAAATATTACTTTATCTGATCAAAATCTAAATGACACAGTTTTAAAAAAAACTTCATCGCGTGATGACTCCAGTGCCTCAGATAGTGAAGATCACGATACATCATACGAATCAACTTGTGAGCCTGAAGATGTATCTAGTTGGTCGCTTTCTTCAGAAAATTTCTACGATATCCCATTCGGGGTTAGAGCTGAAAATGGAAAGCCTTTTATGGGTTCATTTCCCATTAATATTACCACCGATTTTATATTGATTTCTGGACAACAATTTAAAAGAACTCCGGGAATTGATGAATTACTTTTAAATAAAAACCCAAATTTATCTCTGGTAAAAGAGCAAGATTTGAGCAATTACAAAACAATTCTTTTAAAAACAAATGCTCATCGTCGAGAGTATGATCCATCGAAACCAATAAAAAGTAATAAAGGTAAAAAATATTTAAGTATAATTAAACCGATGTTTCAAGTTTCATCAGCTTCAGAAAATTTTAAATCAAGCGGTAAAGGTTTACCCATTTTAAAAGTCGTAAATAAAAACACAGATTATGTATATTGGGACGACCCTAATGAATTAGTAGAAAGGTTAAAACTATTGATTGCATCAAAACAAGCTGGTAACACTGGATTGGATAATGAGATTCTATCAATAATTGAAGAATTAAAGGAACATCGTATTATTATTTAGTATATAAGTACAGAAACATACAGTGTTATAACAGTTACAAATTATCTTAGCTTTGGAGCTGATCAATATGAATATCGACAAATTCGGACATCATGTCCACAAACGCTTACGTGTAGGTGAAATATTTGAGTATGATAATTTCATTAAAAGGAATGAATCTGGAGATGTTGATCTCAAATCAGCTAATTTAAAAGGCTTATTACCACCAAAAAACAATGATGATGCAGCTAATAAAGAGTACGTTGACAAAATGATGCGTGAGGCTAACAAAAGTATTAGTCCAGAAAATGAACTAAAATTAGAAAATAAAATACTTAATTTACACTCCTCAATAATCAAAGGCGTACAATCACCAATAGAACCCACTGATGCTGTTAATAAGAATTATGTTGATCAAGTGCTTAGTAAGTACTGTACTCAAGAGCAGTTATTACATGAAAAAACTAATATAAGAAGACAATTTCTTGACCTTTTGACAAATTATTTCAAAGATTATTACAACAAGACTGAGATAAATTCCCTCATTAATTCACCAACCAAACATGAGTAAGCAAGTTGTTGTGGACGAAATTCATAAACAGGCAAGAAAAAACTTTCATCGCCGCCATGTAATACTTAAAGGATTAAATGATTTGTGGCAAGCCGATTTAATTGATATACGAAATATTGCATCATTCAACAATAATTACAAATACATATTGGTTGTAATTGACTGTTTTTCAAAATATGTTTGGACTTTTTCTTTAAAAACCAAATGTAAGGAAGAAATTGCTAAGAAGTTCGATATTTTATTTAAAAAAGGAAATGTTCCAAAAAATTTGCAAACAGATTTAGGTACAGAATTTTACAATGATGTTTTTAAAAAACTTATGAGCGTTTATAATATTAATCATTATTCTACATATTCAACTAAAAAGGCTTCAATCGTTGAAAGAGTAATCAGAACTTTGAAAAACAAACTATACAAGTATTTTAGTCTAGTAGGAAGTTATAAATGGTTGGGTAAGCCAATTGAAGATGTTGTATTAACGTACAATACTACTGTTCACCGAACAATTAAGTGTAAACCGATCGATGTTAAATCAAATAACGCTGTTGATATACTGCGCATTATAGAAAAATCACAAAAGTGTGGTCAAGAACCTAAATCCAAATTAAAAGTAGGCGATTTTGTTAGAATAAGTAAATACAAAAGTTGTTTCGAAAAAGGATATACACCAAATTGGTCTACCGAAATCTTTCAAATTTTTAAAGTAAACAAGACGTGTCCGTTAACATTTTATATTAAGGATCTAAAGAAACAATTGATATCTGGTACATTTTATGAAAAAGAACTACAAAAATCCAAATGTCCGAAAGTCTACCTGATTGAAAAAGTTATTAAAAGAAAAGGAAACAAATTATATGTAAAATGGTTGGGCTTTAGTAACAAAGAGAACAGTTGGATTAATAAAAGTGCTTTAGTAGTATAAATTGTCAGATGACTCTATATTGCATTATTGCAAAATGAGCGATGAAGGGAGAAGGACTTGTTAATTCATTAATAGATAAATTACCAGTAGAGCTTCATTTACCTGGATACAATTATTGTGGTCCAGGTACTAAGTTGAAAAAACGCTTAGCAAGAGGAGATAAAGGAATAAATTTATTAGACGAAGCTTGTAAGGAACACGATATCGCGTACGGTGTATTTAGTAATAGCGACGACCGAAACAAAGCTGATATAGAACTCATGAAGCAAGCTAAGCAAAGACTCCGATCGCAAGATGCAAGTAGAGGAGAAAAAATGGCTTCGTGGCTTGTTAATAAAGTTATGAAAGCAAAAATAAAGACAGGCGCAGGTGTCAAGAAATTTAAGTCATTAGTTTCCAAGCTACGTCGAGGGATTAAGAAATTGAAAAATAAAAGTAGTAAATCAGTCATCAAGTATGCTTACTCAGCTGCAAAGAAATTAGTTGGTAAAGAAAACGACTTTCGTATTCCGCGTGTTATACCTGTCCCAAAGTCTGGAGGAATTTTACCTTTAATACCTATTTTCGCTGGACTATCTGCTTTAGGTAGTTTAGCTGGAGGTGCTTCTGCCATTGCCAAAACTGTAAATGATTTGCTGACCGTTAAAAAGCAAATATCAGATTCTACCCCAAAACCAACTAAGGCAATTGCTATAGGAAAAGGATTATATGTTAGACCTTATAAAAATGGACATGGAATTTATGTTCAATGTCCAAAAAACTGAAAAACAGGCTTCCTAATCGTGCTCTAACCGATATTGATATCAAATTATTCGCAAAAGATTGTATACCACATTTTAGAGGAGTATTTATGAGAGATACTTTACCAAAAAAGATAAGACCCATTGAGTGCGGTATTGTTAACTTAGACAATGCTAGCAATCAAGGTACACATTGGGTAGCCTACGTTAAACTCGGTGATTACTGTCAGTACTATGATAGCTACGGTGATTTGAAACCACCGAAAGAGATAATTCAATATTTAAACAACTATCATATTTTATATAATTATGAGAGACATCAAACATTTAATTCTATAAATTGTGGACATCTGTGCTTAGAATTTTTATTAAATTTTTGGAATAAAATTTGTATAAATTGAGACTTATTGTTTTATTTTCATCATACCTACAATGTCATTCACACTATCAATAACTGGCAATACTCCTGCTTTATTAACCACACACAATCCAAGTTTACAATTAGATGGTCATTATGAGTGTGCTTTACTTTATCTGTCTACTTTTAACTCGATTCCGAATATAGATACAACAAATAACAAATTTCATTATGGAGCCAATGAAGTTGTGGAAATTCCAGAAGGAGCCTATGAATTTCAGGATATCTGTGATTACTTAAAAAATAACATCAAAGGGTGTTCATTTAGCCTCTACTGTAATAATAATACACTGAAAACATTTTTGTACTGCACATTAGATGTTCATTTTGAAAAAAAGAATTCCCTTGGTGCAATTTTAGGGTTCAGTGGCCTTACTCTGAAAGCTAATAAATTACACGAGTCATCGTCACCCGTTAACATTCTATCGACAACCATTGTGAGGGTTGAATGTGATATTATTAGTGGTTCTTATATTAATGGTAAACCAAGTCACACAATTTACGAATTCGCACCAAATGTGCCACCTGGATATAGAATAATTGAAATACCAAAAAATATAATATATTTTCCAGTGAATCAATGTGATATAAGTAATATTAATATAAAATTAATTGATCATAAAAACAATTTAATAAATTTACGTGGTGAAGAAGTTCAATTGTATCTCCATATCAAGAAAAGAAATGATTAACTTTAACTACATCGGATATCCTCGGCTTAATCCAGTAACAAAATATCAGAAAAAATATCTAAAGATATCAAATAAAAATAAGCCATCAACTGCAAATATAAACAGTTGTAAATCGACCACCCTCAAAGCAACTACGCTTCGAAAAAATAAAACCAAATTAAGCGCTGAAAATCAAGAGTTTCTTAAAAATATAGGATTGCTAAAATGAGTATTCTTAATATAACTAATTCTCCTGTCTACGATACGTCAATAGAAAGCATTGAATTTCACTCGTATAAACCATATGGAAGCAGCTTCAACAACAATGATGAAATACGAATTCCAATCAACCAACAAGATTTGTATGTCTTACCATCAGCCAGCACACTATATTTGGAAGGGTTAGTCTACGTCCAAAACAGAGAAACGAAAGAAAAAGTTCTCAGCGTAGAGTTAACAAACAATGCATTGCTTTACTTGTTTCAAGATATTCGATACGAATTAAATGGAGTTGAAATAGATAAGGTTAAAAACACTGGTATTACTACAACAATGAAGTCTTTAGTGTCATTCGGTGATAATGATGCTAAAGTAGCCAAGTCATGGGGTTGGGATATAAATGGAACAAAATGTAATGGCAATTTCTCAGCTTCTATACCACTAAGTAATATTTTGGGTTTTGCTGAAGATTACAAAAATATAATTATGAATTGTAAGCATGAATTAGTTCTCCTGCGAAGTAATAACAACAAGAATGGTATAAAATTGAATACTGGCGAATTTGTACACGATATTGAAATACACAAAATAATTTGGCGAGTTCCACACGTTAAAGTATCAGATAAAGATAAAATAAATTTACTAAAATTACTGGAAAAAGATCGCCCAATTCAAGTAGCATTCAGAAATTGGGATATATATGAATATCCTCTATTACCAAAAACTACAAAACATACGTGGTCTATAAAAACCTCATCCCAAATAGAAAAACCCCGATATGTTATCGTAGGTTTACAAACAAATCGTAAAAATAATGTACTAAGTGATATGTCTCGTTTTGATCATTGTGATTTACGTGACGTCAAAGTATTTCTCAATTCTTCATATTATCCTTATGAAAGCCTTAACGTTAACTTTTCAAACAATCAATATGCTTTATTATACGAGCAATATTTCAAATTTCAACAGTCGTATTACGGTCGCAGATCGGAACCATTGTTAGATATAAAAGACTTTAAAGAGAAAGCTCCTCTTTTTGTGATAGATTGCTCAAGGCAAATAGATAATTTAAAATCTGGACCTGTTGTCAATATAAGGTTAGAATTGGAAAGTAACGTAGAAATACCTGACCAAACATCTGCCTACTGTCTTATTCTCAACGACTGTATTTTTGAATATAAACCACTGACTAACATTGTAAAAAAAATATCATGAACCCTAATATCATTTTTGTGGATGTCCAAGGTTTTAAAGATATAAGAAATAATTTTATTATCAAAGAAATTGCCATAGCTAGTCGTCATCATACCCAAACCTTTATCGTGAAACCCCCGTATTCATTTCAACGTCTATCAGATGCCGAGAAGAAACAAATAATTTGGTTAGAAAAAAATCGAGGAATACGCTGGAGTGAAGGATTTATTGATCATCGTGAATTTCGACGTGTAATTATACCTTACATTGAAGATAAGAAAATAATAACCAAAGGCTGCGAAAAAATTAATTGGATTCAAGAACTTTGTTTAAACTGTAAAGTGATTGATATTGGTGAAAAAGGTTGTCCTAATATTGCTAAACTACATGAAAAGTATTGCGAAAAATATGAAAAATTTAATTGTGTAAACCACTTGAAACAATGTGCATTAAATAATGTTATATGTTTAAAAAAATGGTTTATTGATAATTCTATGTATCAATTTTCTCTTTTTGATTAAAATTAAATGGAATAAATAAAAAATATGTTACCCAAACCAACATTATTTTATTTAAAAATTATATACAGTTAAATTAAGAACTTCATTATCTAGTTTTACAATCTAAAATACACAATAAATTAAAAAAATAAGTAACATTAAGACATTATTTTATTTAAAAAAGTATATACAATTAAATTATTATTACAAATAAAGTATTATATAACCTTATTATCTAGTTTATAATCTAAAATACGTTAATCTAAATCTACATCACAAAGTTTTTTCGATATTTTCTTTACAACACTCTCTGTTTCGTCCATGATGTCGTCCATATGGTCTTTTACAATATACTGAGCACTTAAGAGGCCTTACGTTTTTTCGAGACGGGTCAAAATAGGTATTTGACTCGCACCCACACAAACGCAGCAGCACTCGGACGCGTGTGTGCATTGCGTAATTCGGAGCCGTCGTTGTCTAGTACGATTTAACGGTTTTGATCTTTTGATAGTTTGGATACTTTTTGTCTTTAAATGAAATAATATTGGGAAAATAAAACATAGCATTGATTAATTAATTTATAACGTGTAACAAACATAAAAAAAACCTAAAAAAATGACATAATTACAATTCACATATTATTATCTTCTTCTTCGTCAACTTTTCGTTTTTTAATCATTTCCCTTTTCTTGATTGCTTCTAAAATGTATTTCCATTTGCCGGTCTAATCTCGAATCGATAGTTTCAGGTCGAGAGAAAACAGTCGAAGTAGATTTTTTTCAGTTTATTTTCCATGACGTTACATAACTCCTTATCTTTCTCTATTATTTCGATTTTCATACTTACTTGAATACTGTTTGTGTTGGTGGCATTTTCTGGTAGCTTATCCGTATGATTATTTTTTAACCTTTTAATATCTCTTGCATGATTAAGAAATTCAAGATTTGCCCTTTTTTCTTTTTCAACTTGAATTCTGTTCTTTTATTGCCCATTCTTATTCTGATTTGATACCTACAAGCATAAAACTTCAATGAAGTAAAAAGCATAAACTAAATACATACAATATAATAAATAATTGCACACGCTAATTAATATTTATTTTGAATACAATACAATTATCTTAATTTTCTGACAATCATAGTTCAGTTACATGCATTAATTAATTGTTACTTTGCTCACCCAAGTATCAAACAACGTTAGGCCGCATATAACTTAAAAGCACGCCGGAATGCATAACAGGCGCGCGGGAAACGATGCGATACGTCCTCTCTCCTGAAGGCCTCGGCCGGGACTGATTTCACGCGGCTCATGCGCTTGGTAATAAGGAGCTCATGAAAGTATTTGTTAAAAAATATAATGACTTTAATTCAATATTTTTATTTTCAATTTAGATTGTCCATATTTTAATGTATAATATATATTAAAATCATTGTTTATGGAATATCTGTAATATGTCAAACATCGCGATGAAGTTGAACGATTATTAACATATTTCGACCGTTTTATTCAATTATTTTAGTTATGAAACAATAAATATTTGTATATTTTTCTCTATCACTTCAATGGAACACTGTATGAAGAATTTAATAGATATTTTTATTTGAATTCAAGTTTATCACTTTAGTACCTATCGAACGGCATAGAAGACCATAATTTTTAAACTGCGAAAAGGGTACGTGAAAAAACAGTTAATACACAAAATAAAAGAAAATAACCTGATTTTTTCTCTGTCACTTCATTAGATGAATAAATTTCCTATACTTTAGGCTAATATTTACTTGAACAAATTTAACCATTCTCTCGTAATTGAACGTCGAAAAGTATGAAAAATCACGATAACTGCGTTTCGGTGGAGAAAAAAACGTAAGGCCTCTTAACAGAATGTTATCTTCACTATCACTTAATAAGTCATACACTTTTATTTGGATTAACCTCCGACCTTTCCTTTGGTTCCTCGTTATTATGTAGGAATCCTGCTGGTTCTTATTAATTTTGGCAGGTTGCTTGCCTTTTTTCTTGTTCTTTTCTTTGTGCCTGATTTTGGTACCTAGCTCAGGATACCGCTCGCTGAATCCTTCCAGCGGATCCTGAGCGTATTGCGATGGTACAAAATCAGGCACATCGTCCGAAATAACCAAGCTGGCATCCACATCCTCATCAAATATTAGTTGGTTCATGGTAGGTTCTGTAACAAAACTTAAAAGTTATAGAAAAGTCACATTTATAAAATACTTATAATCTAAATAAATCATATCAATAATAGGTACTTACAATTAATTAATTGAATTGCTGCACGCGATGATGACACGATGACGATCTAACTTGTAATAACTTGATTTTGCTATAAATGAAGCGAATATTATATTCAGCAAATTACAAGTAGGTAAATTTTTGTGCTGTGCAAGTTAATAAGTGAACTTGATATTTAATGAGTAAGCAAAACCATCGTGTGAACGAATAACAACATATGTCACACGTGTTAAAATATTTAGGTTAGTACCTATTTTAGATGATTTTATATTTTTATAGGTTGATAAATGCGGATGTAGTAATAAGTGAAACAGTTTTGTTTTTAATTATTGTTTATTAAAATTTTAATAAAATATATTTATAGGAAACTTATGATCTAGGTGTGATGTAGGTAGATACAAAATATATTCTTTTCCATATTAACAATAACGTAAAAACAAACTTACATATCTAAGTGTTTGATATTGATAAATAAAATAATATCTATAAATACATATACCTAGATAGTTATATAAAATTTAATACAAATTCATATATCTTGGTGTGTGAAAAATAGTTTAGTAAAGAACATAAACACATACATTCAACTACATAAAAATTTCATATAAACTTATAAAATCTAAGCATCTGATCTAGGTTTATACAATAACATAACTAAACATATTAAAAAAAACAGTACCTACAAATATAAAAATGATACGATTGGTAGGCAGGCAGGATTAAGAATTTTAACTTACGAAAGAGAAATTTAAATGTTAAGTATAGACACGTGACCCCAAGCTTTTGTAGACACTTTATCTGTCGAAATTAACCGCTTATCATCGTTACAAGAGAGAGCAACTTTATTGACACTACGAGTAAATATTTCGTGTTTTATAGATTTGAATAAAACATTTGTCTTTCGCACTATTTCTCCTTTGTATAAGCTATTTTTATAATCAGATATTGTTATATCACGGACAACGCACGTTTTAACACCCTTTGCTCTTTTAATAGAACTATTCATAGTTTTAAGACAATAAAGTTTTGACCGCAATCCAACAAATTCAGTTATTATATTTCCACCCATTTCGTCCTTAAAAAGACCAGGAACTTTTTTGTTTAAAAGTGGTAAGTTATACAAATTAATCTCCGGGAAATTACTGGTATCGAAATATTTAATAAATAATTGTTTTAAATCTTCATAAAAGTGTTTTGTTGTGATTTGGTAAACAAAACTATCTGTGTCTGTATAGCACATACGTAGCCGATTTCGATAAGATGGTTCAAATACAGAATAATGAAAATCGTACATGTGACTTTTAGATAATTCTAGTACCGTGAATCCAATGTAAATTGGCTTATCTAAAACTACTCTTTCCGGCTTAGATTGTATCGCAACTAAATTTTCTGTGAAAACTGAAGCACTATGAAAACTAGACCGGGCAATCAACTTATTTGCGCTTAATTTTCTTTTTGTTTTATTATCCTTATCACTCCATTCATTAACTAGATGCACATTGACCCTTTTTTCATTGTTTTCTAAAGTTTTTCCAAAAATGCTGTTATTCAGTAACTTAAAAAAGTCTTGTTCGAATGTAGACTGAGCTTGTTGCCTCAAATTCGTATTAAGATCGATATATTGCTTTAGGTAAGGACTTTGTAGAAACGTTATTACTCGATGAATTTTCTTTAATACCAGTCCATGTTTAAGACATGTTTTTAAATGAATATAATGAATGACGTAGAAATATTTATCGTATAAATTTGGAATAAGTTTAGAATTTTTTCCACCTGGAGGATAACATTTTTCAGGACAAAAAGGTAAATCATTATGGCTATCGTGGATTTTTTTCGGATAGCACAAATCAACTTCAAGAATGTAACCATATGCCGCGTCATTAGGAATTTCACTAAAGTTAATTTTCTCAATTTCAGTTTGATTTAAGAATCTAAAATTTGATAACGGTAAAGATTGACACATACTATACCCATACAAGTTGTTGCAATCTATATAAACAATATAGCTGTCTGGTTTATGCTTGTCATATTCAGGCATATACTTGTTATTTGCTTTAGCGTGCCTGTGTGAACACATGCAAACCCCACCTCTAATACCGGATTGGATCATACGTACTATGGCAAAATCATTAATCAGTTCTAACTCAACTCCTGTTTTAAAAAGCATTGCATCAAACGATAAACTTGGCGCTGTTATATAAAAAGCTGGATCTAATTGATAATGCTCTTTGCAAGTTATTCTAAACTTTTCAAAAATATCAGTTAATAAAAGGACATCTGTTTTCAGATATAGATCAGTATATTGTCCCAAATGTTGAATATCGAATTGAGCCCATACTGTTTGCGCATGCTGATAATCTCGATCGGTTATATGCTCATTTGTAAGAGAACTATAAAACATTTCTTTTTCTGGAAGGGTTTGCTCTGCATAACGTTCCCAACTATTCATATATTCGTAAGGATAGACTCCTTTACGTGTAAGCAAATTGAATTGTCTCTGAATAGGAAAATTAGCACGTAAATGGTGAAACTCTTTTTTCTTTATAGTTTTTGATAATTTATCCAAGCTGGTGCCTAAGAATTTAAGCGAATCAACGAACCGTATTTGTATGAATTGATTATTACTGACTGGAACAAATTTTGTGAATGAAATATAATTTTCTTTATTTTTAGGTATTATTTTAATATTTCCAGGGAGTTCGCCTAATTGTTTAATAAATAAATGGCAATCATAACCCGCTAAATTGTGGAAGAAAACAGGAACAAACTTCGGTTGTTTGTATTGCAAATTACAATATTTATGCGCCGCACCACGATAAACACCTGTAATATGGCAATGGTCACGAACTTTGTCGGAAAACAATAATTGGTGACATATATAACAATGAGTTGTGTCCATAAAATCAGTTGCATCCTTTTCCGTATAAATCAAAGGTGAATTTGCACACAGTAAAGTATGAATTTCGAGAACGTCGCGATAAAGAGATTCTATAAACTTGGTAACACAATCGGGTCCTCGATATGCAACATAGCGGTTATGATTTGCGTTCACAGAACTAACTATATTATATGCAAACGCGGCTGGAATATGTCGTTGCAGCGTTTTTGTGTTCGCCGTGATAGTAACCGGACTACTCGGTGATTCTAAGAAAGTTTCAAAATCAGCATAGATAACAAATGGTACACTTTGTTTTCGGTCATAGTTTTTGAATTTGATTACTGAACCTTTATCGGGTAAAACTGTAACGATCCCGCTACATAAATGAATTTCAAGTTCATCATATGTAGTAAAAAATACTAAACAGGTATCACAAAAATAAAGTTTTCCGTGGTGTGCAGTAATTTGATTTCGCAAAAGCCGTGACAAGTCTTTTATCAAACAATAGTGTGATCTTACTCCGTTATCTAACAACAACAAATAAATAGTTTTTCTGTTGACGTTACTTTCTGATTTATACAACGGCCCTATTATGGTTTTGTTATTTTTTAAACCAAAAATAATGAAACTGATGTTAGTGTTATTTTTTTCAAAGACATGAATATCTGTAAATGTTACTGGAAATGACATGCCCTCGATGTTAAAAACATCTTGGAAATTGGGATATGACGAAATCCGTTCAGG
Organism: Emmelina monodactyla; assembly: GCA_916618145.1. Lineage (NCBI taxonomy): Eukaryota > Metazoa > Arthropoda > Insecta > Lepidoptera > Pterophoridae > Emmelina > Emmelina monodactyla. The sequence goes on from OU745319.1 coordinate 186,087, forward strand.
ATGGGTACGAGCTGGAAAAAGTGCTGCCGTAACGCACCATAGAAAACAAAACTGATCTTTGTTATGAATGTTCAAACACGCTTTCTTATTTTGAATGCATTTAGGTAAAACTAAATATGAGGAACCACCGATTGGTTGATATTTATTAACATTTATCTCTAAATGAGAATTACTAAAAAATGCCCAACCACTGTCTCTTTCCTGAAACTCATCAACTTTTTTTTTCAAAATATCAATAAATTTTGAAAATATACTATCAAAATCATAGCTACGGTATATTATAAAATTTTTTGTCATAAAAGATTTTACTTCTTGTAAATTATTTTTGAATAACATGAAAATGCAAAATAGTTCAAAATTTACTTTTATACAAGTATGTTTTCTCAAGGCGTCGTCTATAAGAGATTTTATTTTAATGTGTGAAGAATTAAAAAAATCGTCTAAGTTAAGCAAATCAGGATCACTCGCGCTGATTCGGTACGTAGCTATACGAGAGCGAAATGCAGATCGTATAACTTCCACACCATCGCTGTGCGGCTCACTTAAATTATTTCTTTTATGCACCCGACTGCGTAAATGACCTATCCAAGCAGTCGAACTAACAGATAAATCACAAACGGAACAGAACGGCATGATAGACGACTATATAAAACGCCTACAAATAAAAAGACACGGAAATGTATAACCAACTAAGTATTATAAGAAATGTTGACTATCAAATGTAAAAAGTAAGTATATATGTTAAGTAAGAAATATATGTTTATAAAGCTCTCGCTTCCTTTGTCCTCACCTGCCTATCTCGTTATTAATAAAATAACTATTTAACATACCGACTATAAAACAATTTAAGTAAATCGAATATAAAGCTACATCGACAAGAAAAAATTATTTATAACTAATATTATTAGTGTAATGCACGGGCTCGCTTTCCTCGAACACGGCGTAAGCCTTGGCGAGGAAGTCCTGCAGCGCCTCCCACTGCGGCGATTGCTCGCCGCACTGCAGCTTCACGCTAGCCAGGGCCTTCTTGTAGCGAGACTCCGGCGGCGCGCTGTTGGCGTCCTCGGTGTAGTACACCTTGAGGTCGACGTAGAACTCACCGGCGGTGGCGGCCACGCGACGACACTGTCCTGTTGAAACCCGCGAAGTAAAGCTCGACGCCAATCCCCGACCCCGGTCTTTCTTGGCGGTCTCCTCGTCCTTATGTATTATACCGAAAAGAGACGTTTTCGATTTCTTGGATCTGCAATAGAAATTACGAATGAATACAAAATTGCTAATTTTTTGAATCAGGCGCAGAATATTTAAAATCGAACACTGTCATACACATTCGTTTGTAGCACTGAAATCAACAAAATAAAAATACTTCACTTCCAATAATTAAAATATATTATGAAAACATACTGCTGTGCTACAGAGGTAGATTTTAAATTTACTTAAGGTGAATCATTAAACAGCAGATGCATAGCAGGACTTAATAAATAAAAATATGAGTAGGTAGGTCTGTACCTTGAAGTAGATGGGGTCGAGGCTCGGACGTCGGGGACTGCTGGGTGAACGATGGTTTTCCGTTTCTTCGGCTTCGGCGCAGGAACGGGTGCACTAGCACTCAGCGGGGCAGCCGAACTTTTAGTTTTCGGCTTTGTGTACTGAGTTACCCTCGATACCTCCTCAACACTTGAGGCGTATTCAGATTCAGACCTATAAATAATTAAATATGAACATAAATTTTATTGAGAAAAACTATTTAGTTTCACTTAAAAAAAAAAAAAAAACATAAAACATAAATAATAGAATAAAAAAATCAAATTGAATGGAAAGTATATAAAGGTTACTTACGTACATTTTTATTGGCTTCTTCTTGGTCTGGTCACTCTAAATATTTACAAAATTATGAAATTATACTGTAAAATTCGCGAATTTAAGGAGACGGAAACGATGTGTCAGCAAGAAATTTCACATTTGTAGTAACCTAAGTTAAAATAACAAAGTATACGAATTTAAGTTCTATTTATTATAAGGTAACCTAAAATCGAATAAACACTTTCGTTATTACTTATTACCTTTGGGATCGGTTTAATATCGGCACTTTTGTAATATGAGTAATTAGTTGGATTTGCTTTGGCGGTAAAGACAAAGGAATTCATGTTAAGTCACTCACACATGTTGCATTAAAACTATAATATCATCAATTTTCAAATCCCTGAACTATCACAACCTAATATATGTATATTAGGTAAATTGGTTTAAACCGATTATTAAAACTGGAACCATGTAAATTGTTCGAACAAACAATACCTTTTTTAAAAAAAAAAAAACGGCTTGCATAATCTATGGAACATTAATCTTATTACTGATTCAATAAAACCAAACTAAATATTTAAAAATTATACGATTTTAAAAATTATTCCTATAATATATAATTGCATTTATTCTGTGGGAATATGATATAATATCTCTTGAATATGTTAATTATTATGATTTTGGTGATCGCTGCTATAGCGACAACAGAATTCTTTCTGTCAAGGTTCATGATATATAGCCTGGTGACAGACAGATGCACGGGCGGACGGATAGCGAAGTTTTAGTACTAAGGTCATGTTTATATGGATACGGAACCCTAATAACTCTAATGTTTCATGCAGTTACACACACATACCCACACAACCATTAACGCTGAAACTGCAAAGTAAGCTGTTAGAATAAGAGCCATCGTGAGAATTGAATCCGAATAATTATTAGTACTATGTACCTAAAGGTTAAATAATTTGGTAGGTAAGTCAATACCCGATAACGAAATACATGCGCGGCTAATATTTAAACGATTACGCAACAAATTATTCTCTCAAATTATTAAAGATGCCTGGTATATTATAACCTTAAACTTTTAATATAAGTTTATTTTCGTAAACTTAAAAAGTATAATATGATAGACAACTTAAAACTCAAAACTATTGATCACGATGAATTCTATACGTACAAATTATGCATACTCTCGGTCTATAGATTTTAGCGCGCATCATCAACACATGGAATCCCACGATACGGCATTTATTTATTTCAAAAGGTGTGACTTACTGCAGAGGCTCTCATAAAAAAATAAGTGTTCAACGTGTGCAGTGGAGTAAAATGTAAGTAGACTTTTATATTTTAAATAATATTTATTGTAAGTCAGTGAACATAGGGCTCAAGCTTTTAAAAATGTGTTTGGGTTAGAACAAATAGACCAGATAAGTAATTTATATTGTATGTATTTTTATTAGGTACTTAATAGTTAACTTGAATAAAATAAAGTAAAGAATGTGAAGTGTTTAATCTAGTTTCACTGTCAGTTCTGTTCCTATCTAATAAAAAAATATCAAATATTAGCACAAACATATTTTTAACATTAAACATGAATATTTTTTTAAATTTACAAATATATTACTTCGATAATTGATTGTATAGAACACGTAAAGTTTTTAGTCAAACGTTTTTCTAATTGTTTTAAGAGTCTCTGTTTCTAAAAGTTCGAATAACATTATTTTAGTGAGACTAATTATTCTCCTGTAAATAAAGTATCTACAGATAAATTAAAAAGTGTTTTTTTTTTTTTTTTTAGATAATGTTACACATGGCGATTACAACCTTCGTAGCTACGGTACACATCAGTTACGGAAGCCGGTGAGTTATTTACCATTATTTAAAGAAAACATTTTTTTTATTATTTTATCTTAATATATTGTATTTTGGAATTAAACCACTTATTTCCCACAGCAAATTTAATTATATTATCTGCGTTGTTTTATTGCTCTCGTGTTTTTGTTATTTAAAAAAGGTACTTGTCTATTAACAAAAGGTATAGCTTTGGTATGTTGGAACAAGGTAGGTAATGACTTTGGTTATTTAAGGTACCTAAGTATTGCAAAAAGATAAATATTGAGTAACATTAAATCTTTTAGATAGTTTATTAAATTAGAGCAATTTCTTAGACAAAAAATATAGGTAACCACTTTCAGTGAAGGAATCTTGCCCATGGGTCCTAAGCTGAAAGTGTTAGGCAGAACATTTGGTAAAGGAATCTTGCCCACGGTGAAACGCTTTTCTGGTGTTCTTGAAAACTATGTGCCCTGATTATTTTGTGAAACTAGCTCCGTAGGTCCTAGGGCGCTCTAGAGAAATTCAAAAGGGGAGAAAGTGGGGGCGCCACTTGTTTTAACTAAAAACAAGAAAGTTCTTTAACTCAATAAAAAAAAAACAAATAAAAATGACACTTTAACAAGTTTATTGTTTGTGAGACCATGACCAAAAGTTCATTACATCTAACCTTAATTAGGGTTAATTAATTCTAGGAGTACAGTAATAGTTTTTCTTATCTTAGTAAAAGATGTCACCGTGGATGAACCGCGAAATTGTTAAATAAACTAATACAAAAAAGGCACATCAAGCCAAATGGCCTGAAAGTCAACTTTAAACAATTGAAAATTGAAAACAAAAGAAAAGTTTGGGCTACCGAAGCCACAAGTTTGTTATAAAACTATAAAGTAAAATAGCTTGAGCTATCAGAGCCGGTTGATAATAAAAGATACAGATTACCTTGAACCGTCTACTAACTAGCATAAAGGGAGCTCACTACACTCTGCATAAACTCCGAGATTAATTTTTCCAGTATAAGCAAAGCTCCGGCACAAATGGTCCAGCAAAACACAAGCAGTCCGACGTAAGCAGGGCGTCTTGCCTGAAAGGATACACCAAGCAAAATATTACAGCAGATGCAAAGAATAGATGGTGCGCACAAAGTCATCATTTTCACATATAATTAATTTATCTGCTTTCTGACAGATAATTTAAAAGTAATATTTATCAGCAAAAAGAAAAAAACTAATTTCATGAACTCAGGCTCAAGAGATTGCAACCAAAAGAAAATTATTAGGTTATAGTAACGTGCATGCTTACCCAAAGAAAAGCCAAGCAGAGGCTTGAATTAAATGAAATACACGCAGCACCCAAAAGAAAAGCACAGCGCCAATAATGTCCAGCAATCAATAGTGTCCAGCCCAAGAAAGAGTCAAGAAAGTTACGTCCTGAAATAGAGGAAATGCGACAATGGTTTAAGCGGCATGGCACGAGGCTCGTAGCGTACGTCGCGGCCAACTCAATTCAATACTCACCAGAAAATCACACAACGGCCAGCTCGTAAACAAGGTCTACAAAACCAGCCTGTAAAGGGGCTTCACAAGTTTTTATAAAAAAAAAATGATATGTAAAAAAATGGCATCCACGGCAATAGCTGCGGTGCAAAAAAGATAACCTCGAGAACCAAAGACAAGAAAATGGCGGCTCCACCTCCATCCTTGAGACATACCAAAAATTTCCATAAAAAAATCCACAGGAACCATAATAATGAAGTGAAATAAATAAGATAAAAATGCTAATTATACTTTCTACTACTTTTTTAAAAATCTATTATTGTTTATCTATTTTCTTCTTTTAAATTAAACGAGGAAACTGAATTATTTTTGACATACTAATTCTTAAATGACAACACCAGCAACAATATTGAAATAACATGTAAAGTTTTAGTTCAGATTAGCTAGATGGCGTTAGTAGTATCAAAATTAGATTAAAGTTAACGTGAACAAACCAAAATGCTAATATTATGGAACGAACCGTTACAATACCTTCTCACTACAAAAAAAAAACAAAAAAAAAAAGGATTTTTTCCTCCGAGGAATCAAGAGGATGGATGAGCTTTCAATATATCTTTGACATGCCAAGTCCCAAGACACTTCTTGGATGAAAAATCCACAAGCTCATAAACTAAAGAAGAAACTTTCTTGTTAACCAAACACTTACGAAACTTCGGTGCAAGTTTCTGAGCAAAGAACTTACTAGCATCAGAGAGTGGATATTCTCTCTTCCAAACAGTCTGACCAACCTGGTAATCAACATGACGACGAGTCCTATTGTAAAATTCTCTATTACGATCATAAGACTTCTGCAAGCAAGTTTGAACTTTATCAAATATGGTTTTTAATTCACCAGTTAAAGAAGCATAAAAAGTGCGATCAGCAAAGTCTAGAGTAAAATCTTCATCTCCCCTGGGTGAGAACCAGTCCCCAGAGAGAACAGCCTCCCTACCATGAGTCAAAAAGAAAGGACTATAACCTGTTACCTCATGAACAGAAGTATTAATTGCAAACTCGATCTTGTTAATATCATCAGCCCACGTGCGATGATTCTTGCCCACATAAGATGATATAGCAGTTACCAAAACTCTATTAACACGTTCAGCTGGGTTGTTCTGCGGAGTAAATCTGCAATTATAAAAAAAGTTTGGAATTTTATATCTAGTTTTCAAATTTTGCATTTCTTTGGAAATATATTGTGGACCATTGTCCATAATGATGCATTGAGGGATTCCATGCTTCATGAAAAAGTTATTTTCTATGTTCTTAACGACAGTTTTTGCCAACGAATTTCTAAGAGGAAACAAACTAACATACTTAGTAAAGTAATCTGAAACAACAAGAATAAATTTATAGCCACTAAAGGACCGGGGAAGTGGACCGACTAAATCCGTAGAGATAACCTGAAAAGGTCGCTGAACCTGTTTAGGATTTTTCATCAAACCAGGCAGTGGAAGATTTGTACTTTTATGAGCCAAACAAACTTCACAGTTTTTGACATAAGACTTGATGTCCTTGACCATTTTTGGCCAAAAATACGTCTGTGTTATTCTTTTGATGGTTTTAAAAGTTCCAAAATGTGCCGCTTCAGCACGATCATGACATTGTTGGATTATACCCAACCTTTCCTCCGCAGGAATAACCTTTTTCCACTCAAACTCCAACGCCAAAGGATTAGACGAGCGAACACGCTTAAAAAGCTTCTTCTCGACAATCATCCAATCAGGATGCTTGACAGGGAATTGTTTGACCTTTGACATCGTATCAAGATACCACGGATCCCCAATAGAAGAAACACCGTCACCTGACAAAACATTAATTAAAGGAGCGCGAGACAGAGCGTCAGCCACTTTATTTTCGCTGCCCTTCCTGTATTCAATCGAGAAATTAAATTGAGATATTCTTAGAGACCAACGAGCCAACCGCCCTGAGGGAGACTTCAAACTTGCCAACCATTTCAAGCTGCTGTGGTCGGTAAAGACCTTTGTTTGATAAGGTGACCCTTCAATGTAGCCTCTGAATTTTTCAAGAGCAAACATGAGGGCATTTAACTCCTTCTCAGTGGTCGAATGATTTCTTTCCGTGCGAGTCAGCATTCTGCTAGCAAAAGCCACAGGATGTTCCGCTCCATCATCATCAAGTTGAGATAACGAGCAACCAAGACCAACATCAGATGCATCCGAGCTGATTATGAAAGGACGATCAAACCTGGGAACACTTAGGATCGGCGCAGATATCAAAAGAGTTTTCACGGTATTAAATGCATGAAGTGCATCCGCATCAAAAAGAAAAGCCTCACCTTTAGATGTCTTACGTGTTAGCCTGCTCAAAGGTGCAACAATCGTAGAAAAGTCAGGAATAAATCTTCTGTACCAGGAGACCATGCCTAGAAATCTGCGAACCTCCTTTTGAGAAGTGGGCTGCGGGTAGTCCACAATCGAGTTAACCTTATCACTATCAGTTCGAAGACCTTGCCTATCAACAACAAAGCCTAAGAATTTTAGAGAAGAACGACAGAACACCGACTTTTCAAAGTTGATGGTGAGTCCTGCATCCTTTAGCCTGAGGAAAACTTTCTCGAGCATGGCGATATGTTCTTCAAAACTTTCACTGATAATGATGATGTCATCAACGTAATAAAATACCTTACCAGCAAATTCGGGTCCAAACACCTTGTCCATCAGTCTCATCATGCGAGCAGTAGCGTTCACGAGACCAAAAGGCATCCTTCGAAATTGAAATGAACCTAAACCTGGAATTGAGAAACAAGTTTTCTCCCTTGAAGTATTCTCCAGATTGAGCTGAAAAAAGGCAGACTTTAAATCTATTGATGACATGAATTTAGCATTATTAAGAGAGTCCAATATTTCCTGTACCAGCGGCATTGGATAGGAATCTACTTTAGTGATACTGTTCAATTTACGACTATCAAGGCACATCCTTAGCTCTCCGTTAGACTTAGGGACAATTACAATTGGGCTATTCCATGCAGAACTAGATCTCTCAATGACACCAATTTTTAGCATATTGTTAATTTCCTTTTTGACATATTCCCTCTGATGATATGGAATTGGATAGTACCTTTGTTTTATAGGTGGATGATCACCAGTGTCAATAAAGTGTTCCTCCAGGGTGGTGAAACCCAGACTATCATCTGAAGCTGCAATGGTTTTGAAAGAATTAACCGTTCTGTTCAGAGTATCCTGCTGTACCTTGGATAAATCATCCAAGTGATGGAGGTGCACGGTATCATCCTTCAGCAGATTCATTTTCCTACCATTATTCTTGACGTTTCTATCAAAAATCTCCCTACATAAATTGAAAGACCGGAGAAAATCAACTCCTAAAATAATAGGAACATTAACATCCTCACAAACATAAAAGACTAAAAAATTAACTTTCCCATCATAGGAAAGCGGAAGAGAAATCTTACCAACAACATCAAGTTGTTCTCCATTTCCCACAGACAAATTGTTGTTACAACCTAAAATATTAAAACTTAAACCTAGTGTAGAAAGAGTGGAGAGTGCATCTTGGCTAATAACAGAGACAGACGCTCCACTATCCGCCAGAGCATTACACGAAACACCTAAAATATCTATATTTATGAAAGGTCTTAAACCATCAGAGAAATCTTCAAATAAAGAATTAAGAGGTAAGTTGCCATTTTCAAAAAACTGTTTTAAAAAATTAAGATGGTTTTTCCATTCCTGGTCAGTAGTAAAGAGACAATTAGAAGAGCGAGAGCTGGATTTCTTCACTCCTGACCTGAAAGCAAGTTTTTTGAACAGGTGCAATCCTTAGTAAAAACACCGGGCTTCTTACACTTGAAACAATGCAAACCTACAAAAACATCACAATTTCTATAATGGTGCTGCCCATCACATTTCAAACACTTAAAAGAAATTGAATTTAACACCCTACCCTTGACAGAGGCAGTAGAGGGTTTTAAAAAATCAGAAATAATGGTATGCGGTCCAGGGTTAAGATAGCCTCGGTATTCGCATCTATGCTTAGCAACTTCTAATCTCACGCATAGTTCCTTCAGATGATCTATAGAAGTAACATCCGTCAAACTTAACCGAGAAATGTAAAATGGACTAAGGTTAGTCATAATAATGTCAAGCTGTTCAAATTCAGAAACAGGCGATGAAAGTCTAGTAAATGAATATCTCATAAGATTGATGTAAGTCCTTACGTTTTCATTAGGAAGTTGAAGTCTTGATTTTATCTGATTTAATAATGAACGTTCAGACTCAACTGACTGAAATTCAGATGTTAAAAGTTCTATGAATTGATCACAAGTATTGATTTGGCTTTCTACCGTTCTGTACCAAAATAAGGCCTCACCGAATAGAATGTAAATAATATTTTGTAGAAAATCAGAATTTGAAACTTTAAAAGCTCTAATAAAATCATTAAGTCTAACCACAAAGTCATGCACTGGAGTTTTACCATCGAATGTTAAATTTAACTTTAAAATCTGATTTGCAAAACTTTTAACAGAAGAAATAGTTTTAATGTCTTGTTGAACTACATCAGAAGAAGCTACCGGCACTGCAGGTTGACCGCACTTTATGTTTTGACTCAGCTGTGAAGCGGATGATAACAAAGATATTCTCATTTTACGCTGTTCATCGTTGGTGACATTAACACGTTCAAGTCTTAAAATTATATGTGTAATTGTAGCCAAACATTTACGCTTACAACTAACATGATCAGCATTAACAACAAAATTAAGTTTTTGTTCACAAGTTTTAAGTTCAGTATTAGGATCTAAACTATTTAAAAACTTAGTGCTAAGAGATTCATCGGTGACATCTTTTAAGGATCGTAAATGTTTTCTTAAGTCATCAACAGAAGTATCTTCCTTTACATCAAAGCCTTTGATGCGTAACTCATACAAAAGCTCATCTTTACGGAGACAATCTATATCAAAAGTGGTCATTGTAAAAGTTTACTAAATGGAAAAATAAATAATAAATGAAAAAGACACAGTCTCCCAATTGAAATCTCGTTTGAAGAGGCCCCACGTTGGGCGCCAATGAAACGCTTTTCTGGTGTTCTTGAAAACTATGTGCCCTGATTATTTTGTGAAACTAGCTCCGTAGGTCCTAGGGCGCTCTAGAGAAATTCAAAAGGGGAGAAAGTGGGGGCGCCACTTGTTTTAACTAAAAACAAGAAAGTTCTTTAACTCAATAAAAAAAAAACAAATAAAAATGACACTTTAACAAGTTTATTGTTTGTGAGACCATGACCAAAAGTTCATTACATCTAACCTTAATTAGGGTTAATTAATTCTAGGAGTACAGTAATAGTTTTTCTTATCTTAGTAAAAGATGTCACCGTGGATGAACCGCGAAATTGTTAAATAAACTAATACAAAAAAGGCACATCAAGCCAAATGGCCTGAAAGTCAACTTTAAACAATTGAAAATTGAAAACAAAAGAAAAGTTTGGGCTACCGAAGCCACAAGTTTGTTATAAAACTATAAAGTAAAATAGCTTGAGCTATCAGAGCCGGTTGATAATAAAAGATACAGATTACCTTGAACCGTCTACTAACTAGCATAAAGGGAGCTCACTACACTCTGCATAAACTCCGAGATTAATTTTTCCAGTATAAGCAAAGCTCCGGCACAAATGGTCCAGCAAAACACAAGCAGTCCGACGTAAGCAGGGCGTCTTGCCTGAAAGGATACACCAAGCAAAATATTACAGCAGATGCAAAGAATAGATGGTGCGCACAAAGTCATCATTTTCACATATAATTAATTTATCTGCTTTCTGACAGATAATTTAAAAGTAATATTTATCAGCAAAAAGAAAAAAACTAATTTCATGAACTCAGGCTCAAGAGATTGCAACCAAAAGAAAATTATTAGGTTATAGTAACGTGCATGCTTACCCAAAGAAAAGCCAAGCAGAGGCTTGAATTAAATGAAATACACGCAGCACCCAAAAGAAAAGCACAGCGCCAATAATGTCCAGCAATCAATAGTGTCCAGCCCAAGAAAGAGTCAAGAAAGTTACGTCCTGAAATAGAGGAAATGCGACAATGGTTTAAGCGGCATGGCACGAGGCTCGTAGCATACGTCGCGGCCAACTCAATTCAATACTCACCAGAAAATCACACAACGGCCAGCTCGTAAACAAGGTCTACAAAACCAGCCTGTAAAGGGGCTTCACAAGTTTTTATAAAAAAAAAATGATATGTAAAAAAATGGCATCCACGGCAATAGCTGCGGTGCAAAAAAGATAACCTCGAGAACCAAAGACAAGAAAATGGCGGCTCCACCTCCATCCTTGAGACATACCAAAAATTTCCATAAAAAAATCCACAGGAACCATAATAATGAAGTGAAATAAATAAGATAAAAATGCTAATTATACTTTCTACTACTTTTTTAAAAATCTATTATTGTTTATCTATTTTCTTCTTTTAAATTAAACGAGGAAACTGAATTATTTTTGACATACTAATTCTTAAATGACAACACCAGCAACAATATTGAAATAACATGTAAAGTTTTAGTTCAGATTAGCTAGATGGCGTTAGTAGTATCAAAATTAGATTAAAGTTAACGTGAACAAACCAAAATGCTAATATTATGGAACGAACCGTTACAACGGGTCCTGAACTAGATGTGTTAGGCAGAACATTCAAGCAAAGGAATCTTGCCCATGGGTCCTGAGCTGGGTGTGTTAGAAATCACTTTCGGTGAGAGTGCCTTAACACGGTCCTCTCTGAAGACACTTACCACGGGGTCTTCAGCCGATTGTGTTAGCAGAACATTTAGTAAAGGAATCTTGCCCACGGGTCCTGAACTAGGTGTGTTAGGCAGAACATTCAAGCGAAGGAATCTTGCCCATGGGTCCTGAGCTGGGTGTGTTAGAAATCACTTTCGGTGAGAGTGCCTTAACACGGTCCTCTCTGAAGACACTTACCACGGGGTCTTCAGCCGATTGTGTTAGCAGAACATTTAGTAAAGGAATCTTGCCCACGGGTCCTGAACTAGGTGTGTTAGGCAGAACATTCAAGCGAAGGAATCTTACCCATGGGTCCTGAGCTGGGTGTGTTAGAAATCACTTTCGGTGAGAGTGCCTTAACACGGTCCTCTCTGAAGACACTTACCACGGGGTCTTCAGCTGATTGTGTTAGCAGAACATTTAGTAAAGGAATCTTGCCCACGGGTCCTGAACTAGGTGTGTTAGGCAGAACATTCAAGCGAAGGAATCTTGCCCATGGGTCCTGAGCTGGGTGTGTTAGAAATCACTTTCGGTGAGAGTGCCTTAACACGGTCCTCTCTGAAGACACTTACCACGGGGTCTTCAGCCGATTGTGTTAGCAGAACATTTAGTAAAGGAATCTTGCCCACGGGTCCTGAACTAGGTGTGTTAGGCAGAACATTCAAGCGAAGGAATCTTGCCCATGGGTCCTGAGCTGGGTGTGTTAGAAATCACTTTCGGTGAGAGTGCCTTAACACGGTCCTCTCTGAAGACACTTACCACGGGGTCTTCAGCCGATTGTGTTAGCAGAACATTTAGTAAAGGAATCTTGCCCACGGGTCCTGAACTAGGTGTGTTAGGCAGAACATTCAAGCGAAGGAATCTTGCCCATGGGTCCTGAGCTGGGTGTGTTAGAAATCACTTTCGGTGAGAGTGCCTTAACACGGTCCTCTCTGAAGACACTTACCACGGGGTCTTCAGCCGATTGTGTTAGCAGAACATTTAGTAAAGGAATCTTGCCCACGGGTCCTGAACTAGGTGTGTTAGGCAGAACATTCAAGCGAAGGAATCTTGCCCATGGGTCCTGAGCTGGGTGTGTTAGAAATCACTTTCGGTGAGAGTGCCTTAACACGGATCTCTCTGAAGACACTTACCACGGGTCTTCAACCGATTGTGTTAGACAGTACTGGATGTTTTAGAAACTACTTTAGATAATACTTACTACTTAAATTTGTTTATGCAAAGTTACTTAACCATTCATAATGTATCACCATGGTGAGTGGAGCGTTCGCGTATCCGTAGTGTAATTTTGGGCATTCTGATTCACCAGAGAGAGTGGAGCGAACGCGAGGGAGCGGAACGAACGGTCGGAGCGAAGCGAACGACTGGTGGAGTAGAATGCCCAATATTACACTACTTACTTATGTAATATTAACATATTACCGGGAATTGGTAATTAAATCCAAGCTGAAACAATGTCAACTTTACGCAACAACGTACAAAATAAACTCGTTAAAAATACAACAGTATCCAGATGTCTCCGTTATCAGTTTGTTTCGATATTTTGATACGACTTTTTAACATAACAAAAATATTTGCATATTCCTGTTAGTGAAAACATTCGTTACATTTTGCTGTATTTATTCGCCAAAATTTACTTTTTCACTTTACCAAAACAGCCACGAAATATTCCATTTTGTTTTTCCCACACAAAGGGGCATATTACAAGCATTACTTAAAGTATACTGTGGTTGTTATATTTGGTGATTTTACAAAATTTTCAGTAACCTACCTATAGTTGATTGCAGTTTTTTGAGCTTTTGTGTTGGTGGTGAAATAGTCTGAATTGTACCGCAGTGTGTGCGCCACAAAGGCGCGGGCGCCGCGTGGCCGGTGCTGCCATCTATCTGTTGTTTTTGCAATAAAACCGCGCGTTGATTGCTCGCTTGTTATCGCACGTAAAAACCAACAATGAAATTGTGCCGAGAGGTTTTTAAAAGTCAAATAAAAGCCTCACGTATTTAGTTTGAATATAATATGCAGGTTCATGCGCTTGTTTAAACATAACCCATGATTCTATATGTTCAAGCTAAATATAAATTAAATTAAACTGAATTAGAAACTTATTTTACTTTTTCTCTAGTTTCACGAAAAAGTATGCTATATTACTTTTCCTATTTGTATAAAATGCGTTTCCCGCGCATAGGGCGTGCGCCGGAGCGTGAGCCGCCGCCGTCACGTCGACCGCGGCGCGGCGCGGGAGGCGCGGGGGGCGGGGCGGCGCGGCGCGGGCGCGGCGGCTGTACAAACAAACACGCAGCTCGACGTTACACAAAAAGACCGGCTCCCAGTCTCGCTGCGACGCGCCGATAGCACGAGTGCCGCAGTCAAAGTGGAATTATCGACGCCTTCGCAGCCAATGCCTATGAAACATTTTTATTCCCGAATTCGTGACGCGTTTATTTTAAATTAAAACGCCGCGGCGTTTGTTGTGTTGGCGAAAAGCAATTCTGATATCTCAATATGGAGACAGGGAAGAGGGGTGTTTTACTTTTGTTGCGCTCAGAGAAAGGTTCATTGAGTTTTGAAATTCTAGACGAAAACTACATAAATCATTTTATTAAACGTATTGAACACCTAAGTAAGCAGGTCCGTAGTTGTATGCAGAGTGAAACTATAATTTGTTTTTGTAGCTCCATCAAGCTCGGCTTACTGTACATAGTTTTCGCGTTGTGGGACCCAAAGAAAAACACAGTTCAATTATCACGTGTATAAAGACCCACCTCCTTATTCTCGCCATCCTAATGTAAGAACAATAGTCTAATCCTTCGTAGCGTGTGAGTGACCCGGCTGCGCGTGCGCTGGGACTCGCGCAATGAAGTCCGAATGAAATGCAAACGGCCGCCGCCGCCGAACAACTGATTTGAAAAATATTCATCAGATGCTACAAATAAGATATATATCATTCATACTTTGTTTCTTGTTAATAAATGAGCCTATTTAATCTGGTGTATAGTCGTACATTACTCACTTTGAAATAAGTATCTAATAATCCTGAAATTTTCACGTACTTAATAATAATTCGTATAATAGAAAACATAAGTAAGATTGCTAGTTTCTGTAAATACTTCCTATTGTAAGTATCAACCGTGTCGGTCCGGCGACTCCGTCTCATTATCTCTAAGATGACGACTATGAATATTTCGACTCAACTCTAATGCATTTCGAGCAGGCTTCACTTTAATCGCCCGCCTACTTACTGCACAAACGCCGTCCATGTCCATTTGGCGTACAATGCTCCTCTACTGAGGAACCTTCTCAAAGTGCCAGTTAATAGCGAGCGTTGAACGTTAAATAAATATGAAAACTTTTATGTCAGAAATAAGGTATCCTAAGCTAAGTAATATACGATAACGTGGATTTATTACAGTCCCGGTCACTCGTTAATGAGATTAATTTACAGATAGAGCTAAAGTTTTTAATTTATGGCAGGAGATGATCCTTGATATCCTTTTTATACTTCGTTTTGAGCATACAAGGCTTCTTTATCAAGGAAAAGGTTTATTCAATTGTTGAAATTGAATTTTCAATGTGCGATATATTATTTTTCTTTCACAGTTTAACATTGGCATTAATTTGCAACACCCATTGCTCTCAACGAAAAGTAATCGAAAACAAAATGAATTGAAAACACTTACCGTACATCACATTGTTATTGGCACATTTGTCAATAACACAATTATTCCAATAATTCGTAATGATTCCCGATTTAACGCCCACCATAATGTATCCTCTCGCATTTTGTTCACAATCGTCGAGTTTCAATAAAAAACAATTGATTAACGATCTGTGCCATTGTGCTGTACACTCGACGACCTAAATTTAATTTAATTTAATTTCATAAATAAAAATAAAATGGTTTAAACAATATAATTATTATGTTTAGATGATTGCATACGCAAGTAAGCTTCTTATTTCGTTATCTATTTTTTTCTACTACAGGAACTATTTTTTTACCTATAACGCCTTAAGACTTTTTCCCAAAAATATATAGGAAATAATTTCATTTTTGATCATTTCTGCAAAATTCATAAAGAATTGTAGCGAGAAAAATATGTATATCTGCAAACCTTCACCACGGTGGATATAACTGTAACACGTCGAGGGCTATATCTCTCGATGTGTGTATCTTTCGTTGTGACCTCGTTAATATTTATGTTGCGTCGTTAATGCGCCGAGTGTGGTCCGAGTGCTTTATGATTGCTCTTTTGTTTTCACGAACACGCGGTCAAGTGTAAGCTGTCTCGATAGCGAACACCGGGACTGCGGGATACAATGCTTCATTGTGGATATGCTCATACGATTATTTAAATATTGTTTTATGCTGCATTAATTGGACATCTGATATTTGTTTAAAATATTTTCTCAATAAGTACAAGGATATTTTACAACAATAATATTTTAACAACATCAACTTTTACCAATCGGCTGTTGAATCTGAAAATAGCACTATCATTCAGTGCATGTTTGAGTTAATGTTACTAGAGAAATATTTTAGGCAAATGAATATTTGTGTTGAAATGCATAAATAATTATCTGTCAATTTATTTATTTGATTACCCTGTTATGTTAATTTAATCAAAAACATTTTCTTTTATTGTTTTATAATAACCTACATATTAACTGAACTCTTTTATCGTCAGTAATTAGATGAAATAAATAAGTATATTTTCATATCTAACAAAAATAAGAGTATCAACATTGGTAATTAATTTATTGGTAATATTTGCAGGCTGGTTGTAACCGCGTTACCAAATTGACCAAAAACTAAATAAATTATTTCACCTATCTAACAGAGATAAAAATAAACAAATCCGTTTTTAAACGCTAGTGTCCGAATACTGTTACTATCTGACATCTGAATCTCTAACATTGAGTATGTATTCAATGGATGTCGAATATTTATGTTCCTATTAAACGTCATTGATATGTAATTATGGCGCCTAATTAGCTGCTGCCATTCAAAGGTGCAAACCTCATGCGATGACCTCGTCAATGCAAGGCATTACCGACTATAACTTTTATAGCATACTCTTTTTTTATAGCAGGACAACTGCCGAAGTGCTCTCCATTGGTAATGTGTGAATGTTGTATGTAGACGAGCGTCACTTGTTTTAACTGATTCGTTCACACGGCGTTCACGCGCCAGCCGTGCCAGATCGCTGATATCATATACTAAATAAAAAACTCAGGATAACTGACGCTTCATTTTCTAAATAAGATGATTTTTAATATAAAATGGAGTGCAAATGACGTTTTTTAATTTGTTTATTAGAATAAGACTAACGATGCTAAATTAAGTTCGTGAGGAAGTACTTTGATGTTTTGAGATTGAATACCTTTGTTACATTTTCAAACTAGAGTTTTAATTGTTGTGTTTTAACTGAGAGCTAATTTTGATAGTTAGCCTATTGTAACAAACCATAAAACACATTTATGGTGAATATGATGATGGTTTTATTTGTGATTAAGTACCTACCAAAATTTTGTTGATATCAATTTTCACAGGCAATAGCTCTTAAGTTTGCACACATGATGTAAATTACTATATTATTATCCCCTAGTTGAAGTAAGAAAGTTTCTTAAGTAGTACACCTACTTAAAGTGTACTCAACAAACATTAACATCAAAGTCAACTTATATTACATTTGCAGAACAAACACAGGTAAGAATTTACTGTAGGTCGGTACCTACCTGTACCAACAGACAGCTTCGTACGTTCGGTTCGCTACGTTTTAAACTAGGTCGGGATTATCCTACCAAGTTCATTTACCATCAAACCACTCAATAATACACTTTAGCGCTTGTGTAATAAGAGTGTCGGTGGCCGCACTGTAGGTTGTACTAACCCGTGTTCGTTTTCAAAGGCAAAGATGTCATTGAGTTGTGTTTTGTTTCGAGTAGAAAGCAGGTGTCATACGAGTGGATTATTCGGTGAGTGGTAGTCGCGAGGGTCTAATGAGGACCTTTTTAAACATCCCGAGCCGATCCGAGCCAGGTCAGGGGTCACTTATCAAAGGAGTTTTGTTTCAGAGGTGCGCAACTTTTCTGAATAGATTTGTTCCCGATTCCAAATGGCGATAGCTCTGTTGTAAGGAATAACTTTACGGGCTGAATGGGTATCTCATTAAAATTAATATAAAGGTTTATGAGTATTTGATTTAAATTTATAAATTATTTTATTAATTCATTGAAATTGTATTGATTCTTTAAAAATAATTATTTTTTACTTAATTGAATATTATAATTTAAAAAGTTTTTCTTAATTTTACCAAACAAAAAAGTAAAAAATTCAGTTACAACCGTAGCGTTTCAAACGGTTACCTATCTTAATCCCGAATTTTAATATTCCGAATTTCATAATCCAGAAAACGTTTGGACATTTTTTCATAATTCCGTTTTATAGAATTTCGAAGTTTTGTTTGCCATATAATCACAACTCCGAATTTCATTTGCCCATTTATTCATTTGCACGACGTTTTAAAATCCAGGCGAATGAGTTCCAGACACACGAAATCTAAATGCGCAAAATCTAGATGACCGATAAACATATGCACAAAAGCCAGATTTTTAAAACACACATTTTTGAAATACAGTTAATTGATATCCAGACAAACAATATCTAGATTTTTAAAACCAACATTTTTTTTATTCCAAAGTAACGATAACTAGAACAACTAAATCCTTGTATTTTAAATGGCTCTCTACTTTTAGAAAAGAACTTCGGTTTTGGCGCTTCGCCGACCGCTGCCGCGGCACGCTCGCTTCGCTCGCTCGGCTTGCGCACTGTATGGTCACCATTCAACCTCACACTCCTCCTCGCTTCGCTCGTCGTCGTACCTATTATTTTGATAAACTGAACAAACAGCGCATATGACAATGATGGCAATTTATGTATGACGAACGATTTTAGGACAATCGACGTCATGCAAAATGAGCGGCTCCCATTGCAATAGTTAAGCTGAAACACGATTGTATGGGAACCACATAAAAAGATTATGAAAATCTGGCAATAGTTTATCAGGAATATGATTGTATGGGAACTAAATATAAATATTATGAAAATTTGGTATTCGTTTATTTGGAAAAAAGTACGAAGGGAAACAAAAAAAAATATTATGAGAATCTGGTATATCTATATCTGGATTATGAGAATAAGTGAAACAAAAAAATATTTTTTGAAAATTTGGTTTTAGTTCATCTGGAAATTGATTCATCTGGGAAATAAAAAAAGGAATTTAAAAAAAATGACATTCACAAAATCTGTCTTTTAAAAGTTCTACCAAGCGTTTTCTGGGTTTTAAGATTCGGGTAACTGAAATTCGACTTTTTAACAGGTTACCGTTTCAAACATATAAGGCAGAATTTGCATGTAAAGCCTGTGCAAGTCCGTCCACAGCGTGTTACTTCCAGCGCCGGTATGTTAATGCGCGATGTTTGTGTGTCTGCTGGTCGCTGGTAGCGGCGAGGCGGCGCTCGTTGGAGCTCGTCCAAGATCCAGAGAGAGCTCCTCTTCAGGGAGAGGTCTACTCCGGGGCCTCTATTCTACTGAATACGACACTATTACAATTACATTGACACACATAAAACTACAGTAATTCTATTTCTGTTGTGTAATTTTATAACTAAAGCTCACTCAGCTAATTTTAATTAAGATCACAAGGCTCAGTGTGGTGATAACGTTATGGCAATGACAAGACGGCAAAACGGTTTATGGTGAAAATACTCATTAAAAAAATACATAAAATGCGTATGGCTCAGCAAGTAGCTCAACAGAATACCAAATTACGTCCGATACCAAATTTTGGCAATATTATTGTAAATAGTAGAATTCTGGCCCTGCAGAGAGGTCTGGATACAATTTTAAGAACTCCGCTTCCGCCGAGATTCCCCTTTGATCACACAAGGTACCGCGCAAAATGTTTCCAACGTTATTTGAGTATTAAAATGTTTCCGCGATGTTGGAGAGAAAACGTAAATTAAATTACTCAAAAGTTAAACTGCCAGTTATATTACGTTTAAGTTATTTATTTAACAATGTTATTTATGAAGTATGAAAGCGAAAGACCACTTAATAGGTCGTTTGAGGTTAGAGTTGTAACAACATAATGCGCAAATTATTAGGATAATAACAACTTTGCACGTGTAATCATAGCCAAACAACTTAGAATTGTAGCCTTAAGACCAGCTTTGTATTATGTAACACACTAGTGGCCGCCCGCGACTCTGTTCGCGTGGAAGTCGGTTTCCCGTGTGAATAAGATGTTTTCCCGCGGTAAAAGTACCCTATGTGTTATTCTGATGTATAACCTATATTACTGTCAAGTTTCATTAAAATCCGTCCAGTAGTTTTTACTTGAAAGAGTAACAAACATATATACATCAATACAAACTTATAATAGTAGTTTCACGTTTATAATAGTAGTAGGATATCTGCGCCGGCTTGGACACCGCTACTGATTCAACTGTAAGTAGGTACTATTTTGGCGTGTTTTAAACATAACAGCAATAAACAAACATACATTGAATAATAAATTAAAAAGCACTACCACATTGTATCTTCCAAATAATTATATGCTCAATAAAAATAAAAAATAAAGTTTTTTCACTAAAAACGTAGCACGATTAAAAAAAACAACTGAAAAGTCAGTTTTACTTTAAAATATTTTGTCCACCTCTCCCGTTCACATACATACACACATTCCCCACTCACACACACGCAGCACGTAATTAATTAAATCGGTGCGCTCTAACTGCGCTACAACTGCACTCCACTATTGATAATGAACCACTCGTGACACCCTCCCATACAATGCATACACGTGCCAGTTAAAAAAAAGCAAATTAAGGAGTCACTTGATATTCCAAATATTACGATTTTTAAAAAGATGAATTTTAATTCTTGGCTGCTTTTGCATTTCTAAGCTACGTACATGCTACGGCTGCTACGGGGACTACGTAACCACGGCGTAGTATAGCCTAGAATTTTCCAATGAAATCTTTACTGTCACATAACTTTTTCTTGTTAATCTACAATAGCAACTCAGTCGGAATCCAGCCCCCACAGCAGCAGCATCGTTTTAGTTTCAATTTGTGTAGCTCGCTTGGCTCGCGCCGCGGCTCCGCCCTCGGAATACAAATCCTCTGGCACGCACACACTTATTTATTTGTAGCCGCCGCTGCCAACTTACTGCGGGGGGGGCATAGCGGGGGGTGCGGGGGCGGGGGGGTGGTGATATGTTACTATCACAACCATTGTTTAAATACACGAATAGAGTTCTTGAAGATAGCTCAGTATTGTACCCATTGAGCATATGGACCAACGACTTCACAAGAATAGCAAGCAATGGGTGAATAGTATGCCAAGACTCACAACACAGTAAGAAAAGGAGATTAAATATGCATAAAAATAATTCGATTGCATTATGGTTAGAAACAATATAAATAACATTCAAAACCTTATATTTCCATTTGCCTCAATTAATATTAAACATTCTCTCAAAAATATTTGCAAATAAAAGTAACAAATCAGAAGTTTTAAAACAGCTATTAAGAACAGTTTTTGAATTGCCGACAGCTTCTTTTTCGCAACAAACACTAAAACGAATCCTCGGATACGACGAGCATGAATCACTTTCAGTCGGAGATTCGAGAAGTTTCCACAAAAGTTTCTCTTTACAAGATGCATTATTTATTTATTCAGCACTTCGCTGTAACGCTGAAATATCCACACTTAGTCTTAAAGAAATATTAACTATTTTCCGAGAGTTTCTCAACTCGCCTGCTCCGGATTCTTGTTAAATGTATCTTACATTTTGTTGCTGTTAATTAGATACGCAACTTTGTTTATGAAATATCGAACTTTTAAAAGTTTAGTTATGATTATATTTAAACTCGTATAAGATATGTATGTTTTATGCTTGTGTTATTTTTTATATATTTTAATATCGGTACAACTAATAAGAGAAGCCGCTATCTCTTTTCCACGATAACACGTTTAGGATTTTCAATACAACTTCAAAACGTTTAGGATTTTCAAAGAGACCCACAAAGACTTTCAATGGGGCAGAAGCCTAACATAGTATTTAGACGCTTTAATAATTTTGAGACTCTAACTGTAACATTTGATCACAATAATGATTTTACTTTACGTTTTACTAAACGGTTAAGCAGCAAAAATAGACAGCATTTTGGCAATACGCAAAATCCAGAAATATTATTACCATTGTAAAACATAGTAACTTTATATTAAATTATCCGGTTAAGTAAATGAGTTATAAAATTCGTTTTTTATTGTTGAAATCCACAATAGTTAAACTTGCTTTTTCTTTGCTAAATTCTGTTCCTAAATTATTGAAACAACTGTAAGACGCCTCCCCCCCCCTTCCCCGCCTCGACCCCGCGCCCTGCATTTAACCTGAAACAACTTAATATTGACAGTAGATCATCTACGAAAGGATTGACTGATTTAACTGACAATAAGCAAACAGTTTTTCTACTTATGTAAGGAGTTTTTTTGTTTGTTTTTTTTAAAGCAAATAAAAACATGTTTTTTCAATAATAACAAAAAGAAATAGCAAACTTATTATAGATTATTATAATGGTCAAATAAAAAAAAAACGTTGATTAGTTTTAGTTCTATTCCAAGTCGGTAAAGAGCGTTACGTTCTGTGTCCACGTCACCGCTGCGGCATCCACTGAGACATCCGTTTGTGTGATTCTCTTGGAAGGAAGTCTTTGTTGAATAATAGTTACTTTAATGTCGCAGGTACCCCCCGCCCCCCCCGCGCCCCGCAGCACCCGCCCGCCCGCGATGCAAAGGAAACGCTGAATTCTAAATGATAACGCTGGGAAGCACTTAGCACGACGACTTACAAGCCGATTGCTAATGGATCTCATAAAAATGAATGTACAACTCTTCATTACATATTATAAATCCAAGTCGCCAATTCTGTCTGTTTGTATGTTTGTCCGCTAAACTCCACCTAAACCACTAAAAGGATTTTAATGCGGTTTTCACCATCCTTTAGGGAGTTTATTCATTTAAATTTTTATAAAGAGCATTCAGATTAAGTTTTTTTAAGTTAGCAAAAATGCAAGGGTTCGTGTGCAAGTCAGCAAAATTACACCATTGCGAAGCGTGGGCGGGTCGCTCGTATTTAATAAAATCTTATTTTGTAGTTAGTTCAACGTAAAAAAAATATGGAATTAATAAATAAATGGAAATTTAAATCGCAATAGTTTAAAGCTTGCGGTTACAATAGTGTTCGCAAAACTGCTTTTACATTTATATCGACGGGTCCCAAGAACAAAATCTTATACTAATATACAACAAAATTAGTTTTATTATTTATTTGTATTTGGTATCATATTAGCTATATAAATATGTTTAATTTTTTTTTATAAAACTTATACTTTAGTAGATACCCAAACGAACATCATCCTATTTGAATTTTACTTCAAAGAACAATACAGTATGAACATGTACAAGCTTGTTCCTCTGAGTTCGCAACTCGCGCGCAGCAGTGTATCGTCAGACGCGGGTTTGTTCTCGGGGCGGGGTCTTTTTTGACAGGGCGCGGCTATTTCTCTAACAATTCCAATTGATGTCAATCAAAAGTTAAGATTTATTGTTCATTGCATTTTATACAATGACGGCCTTATCAACGAACCCAAGAATTTTGAATTTAGCTCTTAATCCAAAAAAAAAAAAACACCTTCTTTCAACTCTAAGTGAGAAAACAGATGAAGAAAACTTAAATTTAGATGAGTAATGATATAAACATTCACATTAAAAATTTACATATTCGTTAAAATATTTTTGTACAACTCAATACATTATTTACTTGGAAAGTACCAATAACTGTAAATTACTGTCGTTTGTGATTATTAGATGTTTTTCTAAGAAAATCTTAAATAATCATATAACAATTTTTTTTATTATTATTTTGAAGTTAAATATAATTAAGTTATTTTAAATATGAATTCCAACTAAGATACTAAATATTTTATTTTAAATAAAATATTTTCA
Organism: Emmelina monodactyla; assembly: GCA_916618145.1. Lineage (NCBI taxonomy): Eukaryota > Metazoa > Arthropoda > Insecta > Lepidoptera > Pterophoridae > Emmelina > Emmelina monodactyla. The sequence continues at coordinate 210,075 of OU745319.1, forward strand.
CATACGTCTTTTTTGTCCTAAAATGCATTCAAAATTTACTATCGCTTGCGCCGATCCGACATTGTACTATGGAAAACTTATTGAAAATAAATAACGCATGTAATTTTAAGTTTTTGTTCCTTGGCATTAATTTTATTATACGATTTTGTTCTACTATTAACTTAATAAATATAAAACTTTTTTTAACAAAAGTCACATTGATAATTTCCTTATAAGTATGGTATTTTGTTTGTTGAATATTTCATTATTAATTTTTATTGGTTCATGACAGAACCCGAAGATTCTTATAACGCTGCCTTGAACTCCCCAGTATCGCTTTAGGCTTAAATATTATATAAAATGTGTGATGATAGTACCAAAATATCACAGCAGCAAACACAAGTAACATATAAAAGTACTCCTCCTCTTTGCCTATTCCTTTACTTCATCAACTCACAAATTATCATGTTACTAGTGGCCGCCTGCGGCTCCGTTCGCGTGGAAGTTTGTTTCCCGTGGGAATGAGATATTTTCCCGCGGTAAAAAGTACCCTATGGTTTATTCTGATGTATAACCTATATTATTGTAAACTTTCATCCAAATCCGTCCAGTGGTTTTGTAAAACCACTGGACGTGGAAGAGTAACAAACATCCATCCATTCCATCCATACTAACAAACATTCACGTATATGAAATAAGTAGGATTACACCTTTATTATATCCTATTTTTATACCCTCTAGTTTTGATAACTCACCAGCAATGCACTTGGAAGAATTTAAAGGAACTCTAGCTTCCACTCCATCCCTTCTCATATGGTTTTAGCTACGCCTATGCCTTCTCTACTAAATGCACACAAAAAAAAATCTAATGATCTTTGTCCCATTCATTGTTCATGTCTAGATCATAAAGTCCTAGGTAATAACACCAACTCGGAAAAAAATACTAGGTAGGAAATGTTAAGTGTTGGATAATAAGTCTGACGTAAGGGGATGAAAACTGAAAATTTAGATAAGAGCTGTTTCAAAAATAAGAAAACTTATTTATGATGAAGTTATTGAAATGTTTGACGAAGTTTTGAAAGCTTGGGAGTCGAGAATAGCAGTGGAGTACCTAATATTGCAAAATATGTTCAAAACATCAATGTGCCGTGCTCATCGCAGTATCTCTAAGCTCACCAATGATCAAATACAGAACTTTGAGAGCCTTGTAAAAAAGCCAAGAAAATTGCACGGGGTTTGAAACAAAAACTTGAACATGAGGCAATAGAATCTAGTGAATCTATTGCTACCGCAGTATCTGTCATTGAAAAAGTTTTGACTTGACAATAACGAAAGTAAAATATAAAAAATTTGTAAGCATGTGTGATATTGGTGTTATAATGTTAATTTAATAAATGGTTTATATTTTAAAGTCTTACTCTATGATTCAGAAGATAATCATCATGAAAAAGACAATGTTGGTGTGAACTAATAGGAACTGGTTAATAATGTTACTCAAAAATGTAAAGTAGTTTTGCGATGAGAAAGATACTTTTTAATTAATTAAAACACAGTTTATGATTTACCTTTTGAACATTATACAAAAACATTACATTTGATTTAAAAATCCGTGATGATCATCCCTACTAATATTATAAATGCGAAAGTAACTCTGTCTGTCTGTCTGTCTGTTACGCTTTCACGCCTAAACCTCTGAACCGATTTTGATGAAATTTGGTGTGAAGAAAGAACTGATCTTGGGAAAGAACATAGGGTACTTTTACCGCGGGAACACTTCTCATTCCCACGGGAAACCGACTTCCACGCGAACGGAGTCGCGGGCGTCCACTAGTTTATTATAATATATAGTAATACCACAACAAGAAAGTATATTATTAAGTTGCTAGTTTTATTTTGTTTTATGTTAATGACAATATAAACAAAAATAAAAGTTTTTTAGTAGATTTTTTGACATTCAATTACTATATAATTTAAAGGCAAAGCCAACATACGACGTAATTATATGTAACAATTACGAAGTAAAACATCGCAAAAATACTTAAGACATCTGCGGTTTCATTAAACAAAGTCGTATGTGCAGTTAGTGCTTAGTTCATTCCATAAAACAAAATCCGATTTTATTATAGGAACCGAGTTTTACAGAAATAATCTTTATTACTAAATATAAGAACGTGAAAATAATGTAATTAAATAAAACAAATAACCTTTGAATAAATTCCATACTCAAATAGTTTTTGTAACGGAGTAAACGACATTTTACTTTGCTCGCAACTTAAAAGCTGCGTACTGAAAACTGAACATTTGGTAGATACGACTTTGTTCTTGGGACCCGTCGAATTATCTAAATCTTAACTAACTCAGACATATCATACAAAAAATGAAACAAAAAATGAAATAACCACATCAATAGATAACCCTATTCTTTTCCACTTGCCCTAAACTAATATGATCCATGCGGGTGCCCCCGGTAAGCCGCTCGCAGCACTCAGCACTTGACGGCGGCTCTCGGCTCAGCGCTCACGTCCACGGCTCATCGCTACATCATTTATCTGTGACACCGACAGACTAAACTGACCAAACTGTGCCTAAGGACGAGGGCACATTCCATTATTCTACTAGAACATTTTTGAGTTTTACTCGAGAAATAACTAATAGCATAAGAGATAAGTTTACTTTTCTGAGACAGCATTCAGAAAATGTTTATATGACAGTTGTCAAAATTGACCGATTACCTCGAATCGAATCTGAAATCTTATACCTAAGTGTCAGATATATTAAACCTATTATAAGGTATTTTATTATATTTTTCCTAGTTTGAGAAAGTAAAGCGTTATGTTTTAACTCCCGATATCTGGTATGAAGCCCCGTCCAGTATGTGCTTGCCCTCAACCTCTCTCATTCACAAAAACGATCCTCCTCGAGGGCTGCGTCATAAATCCCACGCAGCTGCCACCGTTGACGAGCGCTAGTTCCGCTTCCAACTGACCACAAAAAAACTATACCATATATTTAGAAGAACCTAATGAAAGGCTTTTAGGCATCTATTAATCATACTTACAGAAAATTCTTTGAAGAATATCTAAGCGGTGTTTCAAATGTGATCTTGAACATGACATGCTGGTTTAATTTTTCAATCTGATCCTCAAAGGCAGTGTTTTCAGATATTTCATCGCACACATCGCAGTCCACTTCAGTCCTCTTTACGTATTCTCGATGTTTTCCGTCTTCGTCCGGTGCTCAAAGACAACGCGGTGATTGGAGAATTTCCCACGGTGCGGGATTCACCGCGCGTGCCAGTGATGGCCTCGCGCCGGATCGCACTTTTATATACAACCGGGGAATATAAAGGAAGAAAACGATTGCTAAGAAAGAGGGGAGTTCACACTTCATGTGTTTTATGAGCTTTTTTCACTTGAGTAATAGAAGGAACATTATACTTTCAAACTAGTCCGGAGGGGATTGCGGAGCAACGAACGACGGTTAGAAATCTATCAAGGTTTTAGATGATAAGTACCATTTTTTTTAAGGTTGCAAGCAATTTTGTATTTTTGATAAAAAAGTGTCAAGTAAAAAGGTCTTTGCATGCTTACAAGCTTTCTTGAGATCGTTGCGTCGTCGAACCAAACTAGGGGATAGTTGACGCGTGTGTTTGATGGCGGTGAGGTGCGGGGGAGGCGGGGCGGGGCGGCGGAGGGAGTAAAGGGAACCTGAACCAAATACTCTCAAATAGTGCCGTAAATTACCAACTGGAAGAGGGTGGCAGTCGTTGAAGTGATCGACCAAATTGATACCAGCAGGCTCCATGACAGAGATGGGATTTTGATCACTCTCCGTTTATGTGAATTATCATATCTTTCCATTTTCAAATCTTTTCCCGCTGACACTATGTGCGACTTTAGCATGTACGTACACATCGCAAAAAAATAATGATATTACATACCGAATCTATCAGGCATTCCCAGCAATAAAGTTGTCACTCTCCCAAATCCTTATTGAAATGTGATCCTAATGCAATAAACTGTAAATAATCCCTCTTTTACGAACAGAATAAAATAGAACAATACATTAGCCGTCTCGCGGGGAGCGATGTCAATCCCGTATCAACTTGTTACCCTCACTTCACCAAATATCTTCCTTCACAGATTTTCTAAAATAACCATTATGTGCTTACAAATAGAGTGCATATAACACGCACGGATATGTTTGTCGACATAAGGCTGATGACACACCTGCGGCCGGCCATTCGTCACGCTATAAAACGTCGACCGAAATGGCTGCCGTAAACGTTCACACAAACACGAATGAAGTGCAAATAGAAAACGAAATAGGTGAACGATTGCAAATATACCAATGGGTAATATGGCAGATAGAAACTCTTAAATTCTGCAAAAATCATAAAAAATACATTTTTTTTTCAATTAAGTTAAATCTAAACTCCCTCTTTTTGCCAAGTGCTCCTTACAGTTAATATTGTCTAACGAGTGGTATGATCGGCAGATAATCCTGCGCAAACATCGTTGTTTGTTCGTCGTCGATCGCCTGACGAACTGACACGATGCGCGATGTCGAGTGTGTACACATCGTTACATCGAGCGGTTATAATGATCACGAATGATATTGAGTATGTCGATCTATAGATACAAATACTTTGTCAGATTTGCACACAGTAACACGTTAACTTGGAGCTAACTTTAGTTTGGACTTATACAAAGATTGGTGTTCATCAAATACTTTAACTTTTTTCTCTCCAGGAAAAATAAAACAACATTTATAAATATTACAATAATAACTCGTATGTAATTTTCTGCTAACTCTCAGCCTAATTTCATTACAAGCCCGAAATAAAAAAACCTCTTTCAAATTAAATTAAATTTAAACCGTTCCATAAAGGGCGTTTCAAACGAGAGGGGAAGGTAGAAAAGTGCGGTTTAATTAATGACGCAGATCGCTCAGTGCGGACTTAATTCTGGAAATCCATTTGTATGATAAACGCAGCCAAGAGCGTGCAGCGAGGAGCGATCCTTGCGAGCGCCGAGTCGGGGGGGCTGGCGGCTACTTGGGCATTGTTTTGTCTTATAACGTGCTTGTAAAATAGATACTTAATTTTGTGAAAGAACCTGATGATTTCTATATACTTTTCTTGTGACTGGTCAAGATCTATTGCAATAAAACCCTGAGTATCAAAATTCTCGTTAAGATTCTGTAACAAAATATAATTTACAATTATTTATATGAATAAATAATAATAATAATAATAATAATAATAATCCCCCCCTGGGGAACCACCTTGCTGCGGTAGGGGGGCTTACGGAAAGCATGGTACTGTCATATACAAATAACAACTTAGTAATTCTTATTACCCTTTCCAAACTAACGGTTCCAAACTCACTCTCCATTTCCTCCATTACCTTATATTCCTATACCTTAATCCTTTTCTTTCTTTCATATTATTCATTATCCTAAACCATTTCCTTAACGCCAATCCAAGGTCTGCCGTGCCGAGGGATGCGTGGCCGGGGGCGTGCCCGGTCGTGAGCGTGCCACGCCTGGAGCCAGGGCGAACTCCAGGTGTAGCTTACTTTGTAAGCCAGTCCTTATCGAGGCAAGCGGGGCTCTGCCGAGATCGACTAACAAATTCCCTAGCTACTCGTGGGAACACTATGAAAAATGTCAAACTATAACCAAAAATATAATTTACGAAAACGTCTTCCTGTAACTACGTTTTCTGCAACGAGCAGTAACCAGGCTCAAGTTAGGAACGCACCTGAACATGAAATACACGCGACTTTCTCGCCATCATCATCGCCAGTGCTATTTCATAACGAAAATTCCTCCACCTTGTCACCTCATTCTTTATTCTCTAATATCCCATCTCCATCGTCTATACATAGTCTTTTTAGATCCCATAACTCTTCACCTTCATCATCATCTTGTATATCGGAACTAACAGTTGATGCTGTACAGTCGGCAAATGCCAACATTTCTGTACTCACTGCTGCTACATCTCGTGCGCGGAAAAAATGGACTTTTGAACATAACAGTTTTCTGTGGCGCACATATCTGATAGTGACAAAATGTGAAACAACAAATTTAAATAATTACCTAGGCACACTACATCAAGAATTTACAAATAAATTTCCCGAAATGCAAGCTTCACGGCAACGAATAGGCGATCAAAGACGACAAATCATCAAGAAACATTATTTAACACTAGAAATACGTGACCAAATAAGAACAGAAGTTGCATCAAGCTTAGAAACATCTAGTTTAATTCAACCCGCTAGTAGTTTATCCTTAAATACACTTACAAGTTCATCACAATCAACAGGAAATCAAAATAATAGTAGAATGAGGTGGTCTAATGAGATCAATGAAGATATCGTTCGCTGTTATTTAGAAGTGACTGATCTTGAAAGAAATAAAACAGCATATCGTCAAAAATTACATCAAAATTTCTTAAATAAACATCCTCAGTTAGCACATATTACAGAACAGCGAATAGCTGATCAACGACGTATAATTTTCAAAAATAAAATGGTTGATGACATTAGAATGAATGAAATTAGAACCGAAGTAGCCAATTATTTAGCATCAAATACCGAATTCACAATCAATACCGAGTCAACAATTATACAAGAAAATAGTAACAGTTTGCAAACAGAACCTCTCCCAAATGATATAAATATTTATGCGGACCACGAACCAATACAACCAACTAACAATTTAGATTTAGACGATAACATTGAAGTAAAGTTTTACGAAACACTTGAGAAATTTAAGAACTCTAACCCAGAAACCTGTCCCTTTATACCAAAACAAAAATCATCTAAAAAACTATCACAAACGATATTGTATATTGATACCAAAATTATACCTAAACTACTAAACCATGATCAAACGTTTGAAGACTTTCACACTATAATTTATACAGCCGCTTACACTGCTGCACTTGTAAACGGAACAAAATTTACAGTCTCATTAGGCACAAATAAAAGATACAGAAAGCCTGCATGGCAAAGAAGACTAGAAAAAAAGGTAGACAAATATAGAAGAGAAATAGGTAGACTAACACAATTCATATTAGGAAATAGAAACCCAAGGGTATGTGCAACAGTCGAATACATAGTTCAAAATTATCAGACACACTCATCTCACGAAAATCCTAACACTCAGTTACCAGAATTTCTGGATACTTTAAAACAAAAACTAAATGTAACTTCTACAAGACTCAAAAGATATCTTTTATGTACAGAACGTAAGAAACAAAATTCAAACTTCAGAAACAATGAAAAACAATTCTATAGACAACTGCGTTCCCCTATATCTCAAAATAACAACTCTAGGCCACCTTCATTACATGAAATTCAACATTTTTGGGCCAGTGTATGGGAAAATCCCCTTAGTCACAATAATAGTGCGGAATGGATACCAAAATTACCAGATACATCACATATTGGTGAAATGCAGCTAGATAATATTCCAGTAGAAACATTCATAAACATCCTTAATCGAGCACATAACTGGAAGGCACCCGGTTCTGATAACATTCACAACTTCTGGTACAAGAAGTTTTCTAGTACCCATCCATTTATTCATAGCCATATATGTCAGTTCATAAAATCACCAAACACCATACCGCCTTTTTTAGCAAAAGGAATCACATACATGCTACCCAAAGCCTCGGACACCACAAATCCGTCAAATTTTCGTCCCATCACCTGTCTTCAAACATTTTATAAACTTCTTACAGGGTGTATTAGCGAATTGATATACAAACATCTAAATCAATATAACATTCTCACTGAACAGCAAAAAGGGTGCAGAAAAAACAGTCAAGGGTGTAAAGAACAGCTCACCATCGATGCAATAGTTATGAAACAAAAACTCACCAGCAAACAAAATATGCACACTATGTATATAGATTATAAAAAAGCCTTTGATTCTGTTCCCCATAGCTGGCTCACGTATGTTTTAAAACACTATAAAATTCATCCCCACCTGATAGTATTTTTACAAGAAGTAATGAAGCTTTGGCAAACACAACTACACTTAAAACATAACAATTCAACATTATCATCAGATGCAATAAAAATTCAAAGAGGGATATTCCAAGGTGACTCGTTAAGCCCTCTTTGGTTTTGTCTCGCCCTCAATCCGTTATCTGAGTTATTAAACACATCTCAGGTTGGGTTAGACCTTAAATCCAGTAATTCCAGTCACACTCTGTCACACTTGATGTATATGGATGACATTAAACTATATGCAAATAATAAAACCGATTTAAATGATTTAGCTGATATAACACAAACTTTTTCAACAGACATTCACATGCACTTTGGCGTAGACAAGTGCAAAATTAATTCTATAAATCGAGGTAAAGTTCAACCTGACTATTACATATTAGACACAGGCGAGACTATTGAACCGATGGATGAGCACAATACCTATAAGTATCTCGGATTTCACCAGTCGCGTCAGATTCACCACAAAACTACAAAATCAGAACTCATAAAACAGTTTAAATTTAGATTTAATAGCATACTCAAATCTCACCTACATTCCTGCAACATTGTTAAAGCAATTAATACATATACAATACCTGTCTTAACCTATTCTTTTGGTATAGTAAAATGGTCACAAACAGATCTAGTAAAATTACAACGTATTGTAAACACACATATGACGACACACCGTAAGCACCACCCTCGATCGTGCACACAACGACAAACATTACCTCGAAGGGAGGGCGGCATTGGCCTGATTGACATCAAAAACTTACACAATAAACAAATCACCTCGTTAAGAAAATATTTTTACAACAAAGCCGATACATCACAATTACACAAACATATTATTACTCTAGACACTAAATTTACCCCTCTCAATTTACACGATAGTAATATACAAATAAATGAAAAAATCACTGACATACAAACTAAAATTAATAATTGGGCACAAAAGTCTCTGCACGGGAGACACCGAGCCGATTTATGCCAACCTCATGTCGACAAGGACGCGTCGAACGCATGGCTACGGCGAGGTGAACTCTTCCCCGAGACAGAGGCTTTTATGGTAGCCATTCAAGACCAGGTGATAGATACGCGGAACTATCAGAAATATATCATACGCAGACCCAATCTACCAACTGACCTATGTAGGCGATGCCATAGCAGCTCCGAGACCATACAGCATATTACTGGAGCGTGCAAATCCATCGTCCAAACGGACTATAAACATAGGCATGATCAGGTCGCAGCCATCATTCACAAAAATTTAGCATTTCAATACAAATTAATCACACAAACTACTGCCTATTATAAATACCAACCAAACACTATTTTAGAAAATAATCAATACAGACTATACTGGGATAGAACAATTATTACCGATAAAACCATTCATTATAACAGACCTGATATAACCGTTTTAGATAAAACAAATAAAACTGCATTCCTTATTGACATTGCTGTATGTAACACACACAACCTCCTGTCTACACATACAGAAAAGATGTCGAAGTATACGGATTTATCGATCGAATCAAAAACCCAATGGCAAGTAGATAGGGTTCACATCGTCCCAATCATTATTTCAACCACTGGAGTCGTCCCTAAAACTTTACCGACTAATTTAAATCTTCTAAACATGCAAAAGTATACTCTCTTTCTTCTACAAAAAGCAAGTATTCTTAACACTTGTCGCATCACACGCAAATTCCTTGCGACATCATCAACGTCATCACTCACGTTCCAACATATGTAGAAACGGACAAGCTTGGCTGAGGCCCGCATGTCCTATCTATTAACTTAAATCCTCTAACCAAGGGAGAATATAAACGTATAAAGAAAAATAATAATAATAATCATTTATTTCGGACCACAAAAATCCATAATATGTTAGTAGTTCACAAATGCACTTAAATCTATGTTAGTAAAAAGCTAATACAAATAATATTTTTAACTTTTAATTTTTACTTTTTATTAACAAAACCTGGCCTTCCGCCACAATGAACTAGATTCCAGTGTCTGAGGATAGGGCAGCAATATCGACCCGCCAGGGCAGATAGGAGTCTGTTGGGGCTGTCACGAACTCGGCTCCCTAACGAAGCTGTACGTTTCCGTATGATAGCCTGGAAACCGTCCACGCATGCATCAGCAAACATGGACGACGCACTACAGTACCTAGGCATCCCCATTAACATCCTGAAGCTGTTATTGTATTGGACGCACAAGGATCTGAAAGTCTTTTGTGTATAATCAACCCATAGGCTGCAGGTGTAGAAAGATTGACAATAAGCCCTAAATAGAGTTTGTTTTACTTCTACGCTACATCCTGCAAACCTACGAGCTATCATATTTGCTCGTACGGCCAGTGCCCTGCGCTCCCTCTCTATGTCAGCCTCGTCAGACATACTCTCAGTCAACCAATGTCCCAGGTACTTAAAACTAGTGACTCTGTTAAGTGACGAACCTTGCAGTGTTATAGATGGTAAGTCATAACTTTTGGATTTAGCTTTAAAAACTAGAATCTCGCTTTTCTTTGTGTTGTACCTGAGACCATGGGAGACCGCATACCTTTCGCAAATGGCTAGTAATTTTCTGAGGCCGTTGACAGAGGGACTCAGTAAAACCATATCGTCTGCGTAGCTTAGGTTGTTATATGCCATGTTGTCAATAGTGCAGCCGACACCGCTGTCGCTGAGCTCACCTATCATACGGTTGACGTAGAGATTGAAGAGTAAGGGAGATGACAAGCCTCCTTGTCTCACTCCACACCCTAGACCGTATGCCTCTGACAGCTCACCAGCCCATCTCACCTCATTTAACTGATTGTCATACCAATACTGGAAAAGACTTATAAGCTCCTTGGGAAACGATGTTTCCGAGCTTAATTTTTGCCACAGAATATCGTATTTGACCGTATCGAAGGCTTTAGACAGGTCCAGGAAACAAGCTATAACCGGCGTCTTCAGCTCTGTATAAAAACGAACAGTATGCTTGAGACAGAGTATTGCGCTTTCCGTGGATAGCTGAGGTCTAAAACCGAATTGAGCGTCACACAATTTAAGCGATTCTCGAAGCCTTCTCTCAAGCAAACTATCCATTACTTTGGCTATAGTGGTAGCCAGAGAAATAGGCCTATAGTTGTTCCTGTCTGATGCGTCACCGGTCTTGCTTTTCAGTATCGGTATGACAGTCGTCTTCATGAGGTCGGACGGTAAGTACGAGTAGTAGGTAAAAAGCATGGCCAGCACACGGGGTAGATGAGGTCCCGCATATTGTAGATGTTCTATGCTGAGACTATCATGGCCGGGAGATCGACCTCGCATCATGTCCCTTACTACAGAATTAATCTGTTTAGCAGTGAAATACGAGGTTAAGTCTCCATACCACTCCCCAGCATCAAATCCCAGGCCATGACTGGAGCAGGGTGCAATGTTTTCAAAATGTTTTTTAAAAACATTAGCCACCCGCTTCGCATCGGTCTCACCATCCACGCTCGCAGGGATACTCGGTTTCAAGTTCAGTTTGTTGGTCTGTTTCCAAAATTTTGAAAAATCTTTAGCTTTATGGCTGGTTGCTATTATATCCATTTTAACTTTTGTTTCATTATTTTGACACCACTTTACTTTTGATTTAAATATTTTTCTACTTTCTATCATTTTTTCATAATAATAACCGTTTTTAGATTTACCGTGTAATACCCATAACTGAAAACAAAGTCGAGCATTCTCATGGAATGGTTTGATATATTTGTTCCAGCCAACAATATATTTTTTATTCCTGTGTTTGTTATTCATGCCCTTGTAAGTCGCCATTGCCGCCCCTCTCAGACAACTGACTATATCGTTATATAAACTGTCTATAATAATCTTATGACCATTGTTCGAACATTTACAGTTGCTACATTCTTTAAGCTCTGAAGGAAAGTCAATACACTTCAATTTCACGTTACATAATTCAGTATATCTATTTATTTGTTGTAAGTGTCTGTTACCCCATAGAACTTTATTTATTTCGGTCATACTATGTTTTATTTTAAAGTTTAATTGACCTAGATCTATCGATATGGATAATGGGAAATGATCTGACCAGTACACATCATAAAGTACCTGAATATTAGTTATTGATTTGGTGGCGGGTTTAGTTGTTAAACAGTGGTCAAGCCATCGCTGCGAACCATTTATATCGCTTATATAAGTAAATGTATTATTCAATTTTAAAAAGGTATAGTCAATTACATTCCATGTTTGCTCATTACATATATTAATCAGTTCATTAAAAAATAACTCTCCCGGATGGGCATTAAAATCTCCTAACATATAAACATTTTCAATATCACTACATTCTACTATGGCACTAATTTCACTAAGACAGTCCGTAAATTCATTTAAATTGTCATCTTTATCGCACGGCATATATACAGTAAAAAATAGCAAGGGCTTACCGTTAATTACTGCTTTAATACCTGCTAGTCGAACTGAGTTGCACTGTATATGAGACACTGAGTTAAACACACTTTTACGCCACATGATTGCTACTCCACCAAAAGGTCTGCCCCGCAGTAGACCCGCACCAGTGTCAACCGCTGATTTACTAAAATAATCAAAATCTGGGTGAATGCCACCGATGTAGGATGTGTCGTGAGGCAGTAACCATGTTTCTTGCAGAGCAATTATATGAGCTGAGTCACACAAAGATCGTATCCCATCAATTGATCGTGTAACCGATTTACAATTAAAAGATATTGCTTTTATATAATTATTATCCATTACTTAGGCGATGTGACACGAACACCACGGCTTTGGTCTCCTTTATGGTTTTTAAAGTGAATATATCTTCGAAAAGATATACCTTCTGGCCATAAACTGCTGTCAAGAAAGGTTTCGATTTTATGTCTCGAAACATAGACTTTAAATGCATTATATTCCCTTTCTTGCTTCATTTCAATTTTCTGCAACGAAACCTTTATTTGTGTTCTCTTAAAAATGTAATTTATGATATCATCCATTGACGTATTCTTGTCGACATTGTTTATAAATAATGGTATTTTAATGTCAGCTGCTTTAAAGTTATCTGTAGACTCCAGGTTTGCCTTTCCCCTCATGCCTATAAATCTGTTTTTCAATCTTCTCTTTTGTACAAGTATCCAGTCTTTGTCCGGCTCAGATGTCTTAAATTCACCGTTCCTTACCATATCAACGTACGATTCTTTATTATGATGTACAGATAAGGATGCCGGTAGGTCATTGCACTTCTCGTTTACTGCGCAGGAACCAATCGACACGTTCGAAACCGCCGCATTGAGGCCCTTGCACAAACTCGTTTCTTCCTTGCGCTTAGGCATAGTGCAGGGTTGGCTCGAAACCGCAGTGCACGCCTCCACGCGCTTGATGCACCCGCTCGGGGCATTGACCGGTTTTTGTTGTTGTACCCCACACAGCTGATTATTATCATTGCAGTTTTCTAACTGTTTGCAATTCTCCGGTGATAGTGATATAATATGAGATAATCCGATTGGACCACTATCATTGCATGAATCTAACATGAAAGCCCCTCTTTTGTGTGTAATATTATTGTAATCAAAATTATTAACAATTGATGCATTTTTCAAATCGTTTACCTCTTTTTTCAATTCCTTAAAATCTTCGATACTTGTATAGTTCTCTTTAATTTTGAGTAAATCATTTTGCATTATTAGTAGCCGTTTAAGAAGACTTGTAACATCAATGTGATCGAATGAGATTGGAGGTAGTTTATGAAGTTCACGAGCAACAAAAATTGGCAGTTCCTCAGGATCCACTTGCTTAATAATGTTGATAATGTCGTCAATTTCTCGCTTTGATTTTCCAGCTCCTTTCCTAGTGACGTTTTTCAGCTTTTTCGCTGAACAAGATTCAAGTAATAACACTTTGGCGGCTAGCACCTCCTCTTCAGAAAATGCACCCAAACATAAAGCAGAAAGGCTCAGTTCGTCCATGACGTCAGGTATAAAGCAGTATTTGTACTATGAGTTTTTATTAGCCACTAGTGGCCGCCCGCGACTCCGTTCGCGTTGAAGTCGGTTTCCCGTGGGAATGAGAAGTTTTCCCGCGGTAAAAAGCCCTATGTCCTTTCCCAAGTTCAGTTCTTTCTCCATACCTAATTTCATCACAATCGGTTCAGTGGTTTCGGCGTGAAAGCGTAACAGACAGACAGACAGACAGACAGACCGACAGACAGACAGAGTTACTTTCGCATTTATAATATTAGTAGGGACTAGTGGCCGCCCGCGACTCCGTTCGCGTGGAAGTCGATTTCCCGTGGGAATGAGAAGTTTTCCCGCGGTAAAAAGTACCCTATGTCCTTTCCCAAGTTCAGTTCTTTCATCATACCAAATTTCATCAAAATCGGTTCAGTGGTTTAGGCGTGAAAGCGTAACAGACAGACAGACAGACAGACAGACAGACAGACCGACAGACAGACAGAGTTACTTTCGCATTTATAATATTAGTAGGGAAGTAGGGATTAAACACAAATATTTGGCAATGATAAATCAGTTAGATTAAATTATTCCACTTTAGTTTGCTTTATACCACTTATATTATACACAACATTAAATTTATGCTCTTGATGCAAATACCATTGTTATATAACCAAGTATGCTAAGCTACGTGTCGTTAGCTCGGAGTCCTACATCTCAAGTAGTTATGAATGTATAATGTGTCACGCATTGAGCGCGCGCTAATGGCTGCAGCACACACACACAGACGGACACAAACACAGAGACAGACATACAGACAGTCACACTCGCTAGTCCTAGTGCTCAGTAAACACGACTCTCTTGTCAGGACTCCTGCTACTTGAGACAGGGAGTTTTCCCATGATAAGATGAGCTGATGAATTAAACATTTCTGAAAGCTAAAACAGAGTGTATTTTAACAATTTAGCTCAAAGATAAATTAAATATAAATCAACTATGGTGTTTTCTGTCTTTTAAAGCTTCTATAAATAGTTTGTTAATGATTTTGCCCAGACAGCTAAAACAACAAATGCAATGTATTTGCGAAGCATATTGTCCAGCTCACAGCGCGCAGATGAGTTAGTTCACAAACAGTTTTATTTACACTGAGCCGTGATCCGCGCCGCGACGCGATGCATGGATTAACAAACACCGCCGGATACCCGCACAACTAGAAGGATCGCTTCATTATGTAGTGAATAGATACATCAGTCTTTACCCCTTTCACAAAAACTTTTATGAAAGCACACAGAGTTATTTTCTTATTGAAAAGTTGTAACAAACAATTCTTTTGTTTTCTATGCTGCCTTTACTTCAATTAATTGAGTTTGAAATACTAACAATGTTTTTTAAATATGATTTTCAGTGTTTGGTTATGATATGAGACCAAATATTAAAACGGGTTGTGTCTCTGAGCACTCAACAGCCTTTGGTAGCTTACCTCCCGCGAGCCGCGCGCACCTGCCTCCTGCCAACTTACACAAACATTCATCATTTATTACTACAATACTGTATTAATGAAACAATCGAATAAACACTTTACCTGGTATTAGTCTATGTTGGGTATTTATTGCATTGACACAGAGTATTGCCTCGATGGATTTAAATAACAGCCCAGTGTAAAATTGAGTTTTTATTTTTTTAAAGTGCTTCACTTTCGAATATTTTATACACCAAACGGACAGTTTTAATATTTTTTACAAATAAACGATGTATTATAGCGACGGGCTAGGCCGACATTTGATAATTAAATTGCTGTCATGGGTACTTCAGTTCGTAAGAGATCAGCATAATTAATAAGTCAATTTTGTTTAATTTTTGACAAATTAGCAGCCTTAGCTGCATATTCGCTATAATTTGAAACCGCTCTCGGAACGCTAGTTTAATATGGCTCTTATGAGATTTATGAAGAAACTTTAGACGGCACGAAAAGACGAGCTGCCTCAAGATGCACTCCGGGTTCAATATTTGGGAAGCTTGTAACTACAACAATATTATTTAATATCCCGCGGTACAAAGCCGCCTCGTCTGAACTTGCTTCGTCGAGTGCTGGTATTATTAAACGCAACGAATTTACGCCCAAGATAAGCGGTAATTAATATTAGAGGCGCGGCCGCGGCCGAGATGTAAACTTTAATTAAAACCCGCGGGGGGGGCGGTGGCGCGCGGGGGGGATTCCTGATGAAATATGAATAGTTCGACGACTGACTTCCGGTTCCGGTGGCGTGTTTGTGTTGGCCGAAGAGGTCAGCCTCAAGTTATTAAAAGAAAAACTTTGCATTTGTTAGTACTTCTGTAAAAATAAAAAACATAAATATTGGTTGGAAATTTAAGACGCAATATATGAATATTTTTTTCGAGATTTGCTTACTTTGATTATTATAAGCTTGGGAACCTCATAGACCCTCTTTCTTTTAGCTTTTTAGCCAGTGACGAACTATTATACGAAATCATCTAGATTACATACACCTAAGAACACCTCAATCAGAACGTTAATTTAATAAATTTGTCTTTAGTTTAAAGATACAGTAAACGCTCTGCCGATGCAATCCAAGTCAATAATAGATATCACATCGAATGAAACTTCTTGGAATTCTATACTTCCTTCCTACAAGTAGAGTTTATTGTCAATAATAAATATCCGGTCTTAATATCACGGGAACAAACCTTCCATTGTAAAATTAAATCCCTCTATGTAACTTTTAAAGTAAACATTTCTCAGTATTCTGCTGACAAAGTGAATATCCTTGGTTAAGCTTTATAGTGGTTCATTTGAGTGATATTTTCTTTGGTGTTTTATTCTTGTCAGTCGTCAGTAAAAACGTGACAAAATGCGTGGCGCGTGTGACAAATACGTGATGACAGCCGCGCGTGCGTGGATACATGGAGAGATGGAAGTGGCGGGAGGCAGTACACTGGAAGTAAATAATTAAGCTTATTTACGCGATGAGTAGTCTACTACTCAACTAGCTTATGTGACCGACTTAAACTTGACTATGCCAAGAATATGCAAAATATTTCGTAAGACGATTCTTACGTTGGTAAAAACCTGACGTTCCCCAGATAAAACAGCTTTGACTATTAAAAAAACTTAACAAATCGTTTTATAAGTTTTATATCTTAGAAGTTAAAGCAAGTATTTTCAAGAGGTCGTAAAATTGTCCACTGCTGATAAAATTAAATTTAATTGGTAATTACGGGTTGAGTTTATCCAGATAAGTAAGATCCTTCTAGAGCTTCAATACGTTATAGCCATTGCCGTCATACCACACGTTGCCTCATCCAGTATTCTCGTTCCCGGTCGCATTTCCAAATCGTTACCTGTTGTAGTACATTGCGGGCATAAATCAGTTTCCATTGTGGCGTCGTCATTGTCGGCGCGCAGTGGAAATTGCAGGCGATCGTGGTAATGTGCGCACGGAGATTTGTAAAGATGCTCTTACGAGGGGACCTTCCTGAAGAAGTGCTGAGATATACTTATTTTGAGGTTTCGTATTATGAATAAGCAGATATAATGTCAAGTACCTTTAAGTTTTGTAGTACGTTTGTATATTTGACAAATTGTTCATAACAGCGTTTAAAAACAAATTTGCATATATGGTTTACGTGTGTTATCCCTGTAAAGATACCACAGACATAAACTTTTAATAAAGACGAAAAAATATCCTGAAATGCAAATTATATCACATATTCCCATGAATCTATACATATAATAAAGCTGAAGAGGATGGAAAGTCTGTACATAAAAGATATTCGAAAAAAAAATTATTGGGGATACTTAAAATTGATAACAGAACACGTTCCAATAGTTTTTAGAATTTTTGTCTGTTTATCTGTTTGTCTGTTTATCTGTTTATTTGGCTGAGCATCACGCGAAAACGGCTGGACGGATTTTGATGAAACTTTTACTATTATGTAGAGAAAATTATGGACTAGGTTATAGGGTAAAAAAAACAACCCCTAAAAGTTGGCAAAAACTTGAAATACGTTTGCACGTGAATTTCATAGGGGTGCGTGGTAGTATGATGTGCAAACTACACTGAAACCGAGATTTGAAAAAGTACCAACATAATTATAATATTAATCTATCTAATATCTTATCTAATCTAATAATATAAATTCTATAATTTTCTAAGATAAATAATGATAATACACACAAACATTTTTTGTTAAATAAATACTTTTTGTAAGGATGACTTGACAGTGACTGTTTCTGACGTCTGGTTTTATAAACTCTCATCTCAAAAATATATTTACAACAATTAAACGCATGTTTTATTAAAAGTAATACTTCACCAATTCGAAAGAATAAAAGTGGATCAATAATCCATAGCGGAGAGAGACGCATAATTTACAATGTTTATAAGAACTTTAAATTGTGTGATTTAAATGCAACTGTGGAGAGTATAGTCATAAAAACAGCAAGTGCATGCGGTGTGTCCAAAAATACTGTTTATAAAATTATTAAAGAACAAAGGGATACTAAAACATTAAAATCACCCGAGAAAAAAAGAGCTCAACTATCCACAGTAGATAAATTAGATGATCTAGACAAATGTGCAATCAGAAGAAAAGTTCACTTAATATATTTAAATAACGACTACGCCGCACTTGACAGCTCTGTGGTAAGTACCTATTGTATTTTAGTGTGTAAGGTGCCACAATTACTTGAATAGACTTATTTTCTTCTTCTAAGTTGGCGAAACGAAGTTCGCGGGCACCAGCTAGTGTAGTAATAATTCTCGTCTGAACCTCCGTACCACGAGACATTCATCACATCTCCGGGCCGCGACCCGGCCACGGAGCTGCTGCACCATTGTCATTCAAATTAAACTCTCCAATTTCAATTTTACAGAAAACTTCGCGGAGCTCTCTCGCAATCTGCAATGTTGCAACTGCGAACCAAGGATGTGGGATTATGTGCACTCGACGTTGCATGTCGCTCTTTAATATAAAATATGTTGCATTAAAATATGAAATGGAACTTTAATATTTTTTACTTACTCTGCCTAATGTGCTCGTCTATGAGTTTGAAATTTAACTAATTTCGGATTATAACAAGTACTTTAGACTATAAATAAGAATGAATTCCCACGTTAAACTTAACAACCAAATCTAAGTCCCCCTTTTTAGTCCCTCAATTCCCATGACGTGTACATTTTCGTGGACCTTCGTTTCCTTCAATTCGACTTCAATAAAGGTGGGTGTACATCGACACCTCAGTCATTAATCAGCCGCAGGTGCGTGGAGGCTCCGCTGGCAACCCTGCGGCCGCAGGGCTGTCCACGACCACTGCTCGAGGCAGATCGATTGTTAGAGCCAGTCCCAATGTGGTGGTCAAGTAAACACTTACAGTTTAATTGTGAAGTTGGCAGTTCGAACCGGGTTCAAGAACATTGCCAACTGTAACTTCATTATGTTGTTTTCAGTCCGATTCTAAAGAGTTAGTGAGTGCCTAATACGTTTATAGGAGAAATCCGCACAAATTCTTGAGATTTGTTCACGTTGTTTAGGAGCCAGCCCTACGTGCCCCGTACAGTGGCAGACATCGCACTGGCTCATTTGCATCTCAGTACAGTGTCGTGTAATCTTCCGTAGGCCGCGTCTAATCGCGCACTACGAAACAATTTATGTTGCAATTTGCCACCTCGATTTGTGGCCGCGGGTCGCCTTTATTAAAAGCATCGTTACAAGGAAGAACGGAATATTAAGCGGAATATATTTTAATAACAAGTGTTAAATTACTATTTTATATAAAAATGTCCTTTACTAAATAATCAGTTTAGTATATAGCCGAATTAGCCACTTAGTTATGGTGTTTTTAAGTAATATTTCTTGATCTCCAATGCCGAACTTATAGAACATATTCCTTAAGATGATGAACACAAAAAAAATCGCTTGAAAGTTGACGGGCCAAGCTGTTACACCATTCTTTTCAGTGCCTCGTTTCCTGAACAGATTCCCCTACGATATCTCTAAGAGGTTTCCTCTCCACTGTGAGCCGAGCTCCGCCGACTGTGTCCGTCATAACCATAAACCTAAACACGAGAATGGCACACTTTTACAGCGGCAACTTTGAATATTTGTCAGGAAAGGGTGCAGCGCGCCCGGGGTCGACGACCTCGGTCGGACCGCGGCCTCGCAAAACTAGCAAGATTTATTTCTCGGAATGAAGTGGTCTGGGAGAGATTTAAGCTTACATTTTTTTCAACAGGAAACATTCGTTGCGATTATTGTTTTTTAGAAGAAGAATAAGAATAACACTTTTATTGTAAACTTTTTCTTAGTTTGCTTTAGTGCGTTTGGACAAGATTTATGAGGTACAAACAGTTTTTAAAACAAAAAGACGAGGTGCGATATTTTGACTTGTTTTAAGTTTATTTGTTAAGTAAAACTGTAAATAATCGACACTGTTCATGCATCGTAAGTAAACAAAATTACATCTATAATTTTTATTTTCTTTATTTAAAAAAGTCTATCACCAAAGTAGTTAGAAAGCAGTATTACTTCATCGCTATGAACTATCACTGCGATCGAGGCTCGAGTGAAGTCGCGGCGGAAACGCTAGCTATCACAAAAACCAACAAATCAATAGCTGAATTAGGTCGACCCTTGACGTTGAAGAACTGTGCAACCGATAGCTTGGAATATAGTAAATACGACTACCAAGAACTCGTTTGTTAGGATTTTAAATAGGAAATGCATTGTGATTTAATACATCTTATATTTTTTAGCAATAAAAATAATTTGTTTATTGTTTCTTCTCTCAAACGTTAGCTTTCTTATTTGTAAATTAATATTTCTTTGATTATTATCTTACTCGAATTTGAAAAATATACTCGCGGTGATCAGATATTTAAATCATATATCCACATAAAGATCAATGACTAATTAATATTGGTTTATAATTAATTATTATAGGACTAGTGGCCGCCTGCGACTCTGTTCGCGTGGAAGTCGGTTTCCCGTTGGAATGAGAAATTTTCCGCGGTAAAAAGTAAAACGTTGTTATTGTAAGTCAACTATAAAAAATAGACATAATGCTGCCGTGGGATGTTTTTTATATGATTTTAAGGAGAATATTTCCGTCATACATTATTTCCGTGTAGCTTTAACCATTTAGGATGCACACGCGACGGAAGCTTAAAAAATGGAGTAACTTCTCCCGTTTTCCCAACATTTCCCTTCGCTGCTCTGCTCCTATTGATTGTAGCGTGATGAAAAGTATACTATAACCAGCTCAGGAGTATTAAAAATAATTGTACTAAGTTTCGTTAAAACCCATCGAGTAGTTTTTGTTTTTATAACAGTTATACAGACTGACAGGCAGACAGACTGGCAAAAATTGTACTGATTGCATTTTTGTCATCAATATCGATCCCTAATCACCCCCTGATAGTAATTTTGGAAATATATTTCATGTACAGAATTGACCTCTCTACAGATTTATTTTAAGTATAGATCATTAGAACTATAAGTGAATTTTTATTTAATAAATACTAATATTTCTTTTAATAATTAGCAAAACGCGGATAGAACATACATAATCGCTGGTGCCTTTTCAAGTTTCCCGCTTGGTGATGTCACGCCTCCGCTGTGCCGTCGCACGATGTTTTTAATTACAATTCATTATGCTGATATTTGTTTAATTACATTTAATTAAATTTACTCTCACTTGTACGTATTTAGCACGAAACGAATAATTATCCGTTGCGGTTCTAAGAGTTTCTTCAGTTTATTGTAATCTGAACCTTATTGGTTGTACGTAGAGTTTATAATGTTGTTTTTTAGGGGTATCGGGGATAAAATGAAACTTAGCTGTTATAATATTGCAAATAACTGTTTTATTTTACTACCCGGCAAGCTTTTACATCCTCTTCGGGTTTCCTTTCATATGTAGGAGCTCCTTAATGTCGATCCAGAAATTGAAACGTTGTGACTTTTATAAATTCTTTTATGTTTCTTTTTACGATTTGAAATTCTAAATTTAACGCCTTCATATATTTGGTTTATGATGAAATAATGTTTTAATTTAGAATTTTATTTCATTTTTGTGACATGCTATATTTTTTACACCGATACAGCAATACCTATATTTTTATTAACAGACTAGTGGCCGCCCGCGACTCCGTTCGCGTCGAAGTCGGTTTCCCGTGGAAATGAGAAGTTTTCCCGCGGTAAAAAGTACTCTTTGAGTTATGATAACCTATATTGCTGTAAAGCTTCATCCAAATCCGTACAGTAGTTTTTACGTGCAAGACTAACAAATAACTATACATACTTACAAACTTTCACGTTTATAATATTAGTAGGATTGGGAATACCTACAAAATTCTGTATAGATAGATAGATCAGTGTGTAGGAATCGTTTAATTGTTTGCTCAAATACTCAGCAACAGTTAAGTCATGTATGTAGTTGGTTGGTATGTGCGCTCGAACGTTCTAGCCGCCGCCCGCCAACCATATCGTTTCAATATTCCGCTACAATTATAAGTTAACCCTGGCTCGGTGTGCGGGGCCCCGTGCCCGCGGGGGGGGGATGCAAACGCCCGCGGCTCAGACTTGATTGCTCATCATCTGAGACGGATCGAAACGCCGGATTAACCGGACCGACTACAGCGCCCTCTGAGCCACTAACTACGTAACACAGACATTATGCCGGCACATTCACTGCCCTGATTGCACGCTGAACGCTCCCTTGATTAAATTCATCGGTTATTATGAAGTCATCGCATAATTGGAAATGAATTTTGTAACTAATTTCGCTGCCGATGATTTCCCGTCTCATTTTTATCCACTTCAATTTGAAGTTTTAAAAGGGTCTATTAAAACTTACTTTTACAAAATTTCAATTTCGCCCTTAAAATATTTGCTCAAGTAAAAGTTTCGAGAGTAATTTAAACATAAAAATGTTGAAGTACTAAGTTCATTAGTCAAGTCAAACTAGGATCGAGCAGTTGGGGCGCTTGGAAAGTTTTGTTAAAAATATAATTTTCATTTTATAACAGTTTTGAAGAGATAACATTGAAAAGTGAATTAATTTAAAACGTTCTCTCTCCCTACTTGGTTATAATACTCAGAAGTTGTATTAACACAGTCAAGAAGTTTCACTTTTGTTAAATCTTACACCATTTTTAAACAGCCAGCATTTTAAATAGTCTCACATCAGGTAATTTCTATTTAAAAAGTTTGCTAGGAGTGGATGTTCAAACAAGCAGTTTCAGTGGAGCCCCGGGCGCTCGCGAGGCAGTTCGCAGCGGCTCTCGGCCGTCGCTCGCAGCCCCGGGCTCCTACACTACAATATATTTAACACATTGTCTGCCATAAAGCGATGTTTTGAAAGCTTTTAGTGTAAATAGCGAAACACAAATGTAATGTTTCTCTTTAGTAATTAAGTTTATGTTAGCGGAGAAAACGGAAGTAAACTAAACATCCTCTTTGAGGGTAAACTAATTTAAAATTTACACGCGGCTGTTGCAGAATTTGAATAGTTTGAAATAAATAATAAATATCCGCATTTTGGAAAGAACTTCACTTTTACACCAAAATTAATTACATTCGCGATGAATTGAAACAACAAAATGATTAAAACCCACGCTTTTACCAACTCATTATCGGATGGAATACCATTTAGTTTCGGTTTTTCAGTTCGGCTCGATAAACCAACAATTTGTGGTGGCGGCGCAAACGTAATTCGTGTCTATCACACATCTGTAATACATTTAAATGATCAAACTGTTTTTTAATTACGAGGCTTACACAGTGCATTTATTATCAGTATCGTAATTTCGTCCTATTTCAAATGTTTCGCAGCTCACGCTGGGTTTTGTTTGTGTATGTAAGTAGTCATTGTGCGAGGTGTACTCTGCCGTTAGTGTGTGGGAGCGGCGGTGTTTTGGCCGCGAGCGGCGGTGGGAGCCTCGAAATGAATTTTAATGGTCACTTAGTCCGGGATAATGAAGACAGCGCGCGCGCCGCCCGCCCCCGCCCCGCCCGCGCGCCCCGCACCGCCCCCGCACCGCCCGCGGCTCCCCACGCTCGCTGGGACCACATTTTTTGAGGCACACCGACAAGATTTAAATAAACACACGGGCACAATGATAACATCTTTTTGAATACGGCCTGAATTATGTACCGCCTAATGAGCATTTCATTTTAATTTGCAGAAAAATGTGCTGAATTTATAAAATGTAACTGTCCCTATTTGAGTCGGTTACGTTAAAGCTACCGTTAAACGTTAAAAATATCATTTTTGGGAGCAAACACTGAAACAAATCGAGTGGGCTGTAACAGAAAATATCAATTTTCATACCGTTCCATCACTTTCAAAATCAGTCAACACTTTTTTCCGGCAACAAATCTCGCGTCAACGTCATGACTTACGGCGAGCTGTCAATAGCGAGTCGCGATAATAATATATTCAGTGGCGGCGTGACGTGACCCGCGTCACGGCTGTCATACTGACACATGACGCGGCGGCCCGCGCTGGAAGGGTTCACTACATCACCCTGGTTTTCCTTATTGGAAATTGTCACGTGCTCAGTGTAGCCGCTTGACATGTTGTATCTGTCTATTTGGTGTTCACAAGGGTTCTGGTCGAAAGCAATTTAGCAAAACAGAGGTAAATTAAAGATAAGGTTCGCAAGCTTGGCCTAAACAAGCACACCTGAACATGAAAAGAGCTTCAACCTTGAAGTGTCCGACAGAATTACCTGCAGACAGGTCCCGGTGGTTCCTTCGGGTCGCGCTGGCCAAGCCTTGTTTATTTAATCTAACACATTCACTAAGCAATTTCATTTTTACAATTTAAACAAAAATCTCTCATTTAAAATTAGACGTTTCCCGAATGGTAATGAAACACGATTTCCAGAATCGATTATCCATGTTGGCAACAAATGCCTCCCTAATCTGGCCCGGCCGCAGCGCTTCGCATTTTGAATTTTTAAACGCGTCCGCCGCAAGCCCGACATTAAGAGAACGAACTCGATCACCCACCGCTAAATACTTTCAACTCTAATTGAATAAACGTGTCGCCAATTCCAATAATCGCTGGCACCGATTCCGATGACCGTAATCCGATTGCCGACACTTTTAAAACTTCTAAAACAGTCCTCCGCGGGGCGCGGTCTCCCGAATTACGTATTCATGCTTTTTGTTACAACTTTAAATTAGCTTTTATTGTTTTAGTTCGGTTGTTTGATGAAGAATATTGTTCGATCCGGAACCCTTTCGCTTCACCCTTCCGTTGCCAAAAGACAATCGCGTGTAATCAAAACTCGGAACAGACTCGGTTCTAATTTCCGATGTTTGAGTTTGTTTGGAATTGACCACAGCAAAGAAATTTATTATTCATTCGAGTTTCACGCAAACTGAGCAATCGCGGCCTATTTCCCGGCGAGATAAATAACCGGCGGGCATAGAATCAGGCTGAATTACTGTTGAGAGAACTGCGGCGTAGGCTCTGTTGACTCGACTGTTATCAGAAAATCAATAAGTCGGGATCAGCGGAGGCACCTTCCCTTACACAAAAACTGCTTGTTCTAAATCTGTGCCCGAACCGTTATTCCCCTTCTCAGGGAAATCGCGACCATTACTGTAATCCCTAAAGACGAAGCGAATTCACCATCTACCGGGATCCGCAGGAAAACTTCTTAGTTTAACCTTTTTCATTCACTCCCGTTATTAATGAGCGGTTCTTTGTTGTTTTTTCCGCAGATTTTTCTTTTGAATTGCAGCCGATGAAGTTTTTCGAACTGTTTGCGTGTTGTTGTATTCATTGAAACTTTGTAGTAAAAATATATTTATTTAAGTAATAACAAGAGAAGAAAATAAATGTATACTTACACAAATGTCGACATTCCCTAATTGTCGTTTTATGAGTGCTCCTTCCAGCAAATGGTACACATACTAACTCGGAAATAAGCTGAACTTGAATAAAGCGAGCTCGAATTTCCGCGAAGGAGATAAAATTACCTCTCGAGCCGAAACGTTGTCGTAAGACATCAAAGTGAGGAGGCCCTCGAGCCGCGAGCGCAGCTGACGTCACGAGCCCGCTCCACTCACCGCCGGGCTGGGAACATCACCCAAAACTGGGCAAGCTTTACCAAAACACTGTTAGTTTTATGGGCGATTTTGCTGTAGATCTCCGTGCCTGCTTTTACTCATAGCTAAATAATCTATTAGGGCGGTAAAACAATACTGAATTTGTTATTTCACGTCATACTCGTATATTGGCATGGTTAGAAAAAAAACTGGGTAATAACATTTTATATGGTCAATACTTTGTTAATATCGAATACAAAAAACTCTGACAGATTGAAACGAGAAAGATATATATGTTACGGCTAATACCCGAAGTGCGGCTACACCTAGTTTTAGCCGGTTAGAACATCAATAGGTTAGGTTAGTTAGGTTACTTTTTTGATACCAACCAGAAAAAGGAGTCCCGCGTAGCGGGACTCCGGCGACTCATGATTGAAGCCAGTTTTTATATACATAGGTATAAATTTTTTTTTACTGTTTTCCATATTAAAAACACTTCTAACCGGCTAAAACTAGGTGTAGCCGCACTTCGGGTATTAGCCGTAACATATACATAAATTAATAAATATCTTAAAACAAAAACAAGGAAAGGATAAAAAGAAACTTATTAATAACGCTTGCAACTGGCACCGGCTATAATCGAATTCACGTTTCTTCAACTTCCGCGATTCCCGAACCCTTTCTTTGAAAGAATTAGAAATAAAAAAAGAAGAAAACAAATAAGAGGGAATTCATGAGCATTTGTAGGCAAATGCACGGTGTCGCCTGTGAGTGGGATTAACTTTGAAGGTTATTAGATATTGACGATATAACACATTTCTCAGACGCGTAATTGATACCCAAATAAATTGAACTCCATCAGCATTACTCACTTAGACTTTTACATTACAAAATTTTTACATGTACGAGTATTCTGTTAACTCTATAATGTTTGCTGAAGGATAGTCATCAAAGATCTTGTAATGTGACCAACAGAAAAAACATACGCAATACTATTTTATTAATTATTTGGAGGAAGTCGTGATATGAATCGTTGTGTTTAATTAGCTGTCGCCATTTTAGAAGAACGTGTGAAGTCACTATGAGAGACTGCGTCTTTTTAACCGACTTCCAAAAAAGGAGGAGGTTTTTTTGTACCTACCAACATGAATAGTATTAGGTATCCGCAATCGTTGTGCCAAACCTTAAAAGGCTTACTGTTTTTTTTGTCTATTTTAACAGTATTCAGTATAAACAGTCGTTAAGCACGTCATAGATACATAGATTCTCCATCGTATATTGATCCAAATAAAATGTCAAGCAGACATAAAATAAAATTTGGAATCGCCGTAAAAGGCTTATGTGCGTTCAAACTTTCAACTTTGAAATCCTCTAAACTTCTTTATGGATTTAGACATTACCATCAATACAATAAAGAAGGGGAGATGATATCAATAGAGTTGAATTACCGTTTCTTATTTTATAGTACACACAGAAACGAATAAGGCAAGGGTGAAATAACGAGCTTACGACTAAACAAAGGGACGCTTACAGAAAACGATTTCTTTTTTATTTTCACCACTCGCGTCGGATTTGTGGAGCCTCGGTGTGTTATTTGTTTGTTTTCTTTTAAGATAAAAGTGCTCTTTGAGGCCTTGAAGCTCAAACAACATCTAAACTCAACCCCTTGACAGTAACTCTGTGATGTCGCGGCTAATATTAAATTGTGTTGCAAAGGATAACGTTTCCTAGGAACAAGATTGCTATCAAGGTCAAATTTAGAATAAAGATTTGACAATGGTAATAACCCGCATTAACAGCAATACGAAGTTATTGCATTTGGTTATTAATTAACAATTTAAAAAAAACAAAGATGAAAATTTGTGTAGAAATTGATAAAAATAAAAGTTTTGCTATTTGTTCAGTTTTCGTTACTAGCTTTATAGTTTTTTTTATTATGACACGCATTGGGATGTTCCAACCCTCTCTTGCAGGAAATAATACGCCGCCGTCCGCCGATAAACACTCGCGTTGCGTAATCATACCTACATTTTTATAACGGCTGGCAACAGCGAGTGCGCGACCACTAAATCAGCAAATGTTCATATGTAAAACTTTTTTTCAAAGTGTAACTAAAAACCTTGTTCTCACAGCAAAGACATCGGTAACAGCAGGCCTGTTTGTAACTGTGTAAGGTTATATAACTTCGTGAGATGGACTCGTGTGTTCTGGGCTGGTTTGGCCGCCTAGATCCTCCTCATCTGCTGCAACAGTGAGTGCTTCCCCTTTTCACATATTCTTAACCTATTGCAAGTGCATTTTCGTTATTTCGTTGTTTTTTTTTAAACTAAAGTATTTGTCTGGACTTTGAAGCAAATTCCAGGGAATCGAGCTGAACCTTCTACCCGAAAATACAGTCTACTCACATAACTTAATACCTAAATTTAAGCTCAACAAAGATATTCACCCCTCAGCCTTGTTATGTTATACATTCATACAACCAATGAGGAGCGCTTTATACACACATCAATTTTTTGGTCATTACGAAAATTTGATCGTTTCAACTGTTGAGAAGCTAAGATGCCGCAGAAAAATTTGTAACAACACCCTTTTTAGAAGTAAAATGGGAAAAATATATATTTTAAAGCTAAGGATATACATATTATTAGTCTTATTTACCTTAAATTCCTACCTAGTTTTTATAGAATTTTTCAAAAGTGTGAACGTGTGCATTATGATTTATGTACAGCAAGTTAATAAATAAAGACCTAGTTTCATATTAATTCAAAAACAATGTGTAAACAAGTCCAATAGTGTAAACAACAGTGCCTCGAAGTTGTGAACAATATCGCGGGTAAGTCGCGCCTCGCACTAAATCTCAGCACCACTTAGCGATCGAGGTGGAAAGCGCCATATTTTATTTGGATTAATGCTTTTAGTGTAGAGCAATAACGACGGGTAAGATGTTTGTAACTATCCGAGAAGTAGGCCGGTGATCGCTGGGGCCAGGAAACGTTCGTTTGTCTCAGATTAAGCGGAGTTCTCGTGAGGAGGATTTTTATTGCTCAAGATTTGCGACTTCGTTTCAACACTTATAAAATAAAAACTTTATCCAGGTTAGGTTTTTGAATATTTAAACTACGTTATTTCACATTGCATCTACAAAAATACAAACAAATTGATGACATTCCGTATTTCCTGAACAAACCATTTCCAATACTGTTTAGTTTGTCATTTTTATTTTATTTCTATGCGGATAATCCTATTACTATCGTTGCATATTTGGCCGGATGTTTCGCTAGTATCAGTTTTGCAGCCGGATTACGTCGGTGATCGCAGACAGATTCTTTTGGCCTCGCTGTCTGGTTCGTCGCTCGCTAGTGGGGTAGTCGGCCGCTTGGCACGGGATGTCATATCGTGGCTGAAATGTGCACAATTTGCAACGTGGAAGAGACTGCTGCGATGTTAGACGCTCATATTAAACATTTTAAGACTGAACTGGAAGAAACAGGAGAAGGTATACTGGGAAAAGTAAAAGAACAAAAGATTTACAATGCCTACATTTATTTCAATATTAAAGTTTTATAGAAGTAAAACTTTTTAAAAGTATCGTTTTAGTTTCCCTCTTAAATTTTATGACACTGTTATCAAACAACTAGTTACTAGTTCGGTTAAATACAACGAACGAACTTTCGCAAGTGCAATGTCTTCTGTTTGTTTTTGGAGCGTGTGAATAACACTCCGGACCCTCGCAACTCACATTACACACATCATCCTGCCCCCGCCCCGCACCACCCCGCACCTCCCCGCAGTTCCCCGCCGCGTCCCATGCCTCGGCCCAGCGTGGGGCCGCACTAACGAGATCACTGCACATCGATTACACTGGATAGCGAATGATATAGATGCTTAAAAATATTTGCGCAATACTTTGTAGGCTCGACTGCTAATTACAACTCCGCGTAACGTAAAAAAACTTCTTTTTACACTTTTTTACTTATACCAAATTAAAAAACATCCACAGGGGATTGGATCATCCAGGGTAATGGGTAAACTAGTGTTTTTTTGTATAGCAGCATTATAAGGCATTTTCATTATAGACTCAAATGTTGATGTCACCGCGTTAGTATGTGAATACAGACGTTTTAAGACAAACAATGGTAGCAATACCCGGACTTTTCGTTACAATCAACTCTAGTTGTTACCCTCGCGTGGTCGCTAGTAATTGCTTATTTCTAAACTAGGTATTCTCTTGTTTATTTCTCTATGATATTTTCTTTCTTGTTAGCCCTAGATATATTTCTGTTGACGGCGGCTGTAGCTGATTCAACTAACAGCCGTCAAACTTGAAGTGTGATTAACTTTTTCGTCTGGTATTTTTTATTTCGCTAGAGTATTAAGGTCGGCTCAATTTAGGCACAACTTTCTTTTATTATCTTTGTCTGCGATATTATTTTCAGGGTCCTGTAATCTAGGGCTTTAATAAAAAAATACCTACCTGCTTTGTTTTCCAAGAGCTTAAAAAGTGATTGAAGATATTTATTTTGTACATTTTTTACTTATAAAAAATCAATGTTTAAAATTACAAGACAAAGCACATCTTAGACACTTGACATTGCTTAATAAATTAAGTCCTCGAAACTAGACCAATTATAGTATTTGTGCCGTAACCCGAAGCCTTGTACAATTAGATACAAAACAGGCTTCAGTAGTCTCCTTGTGGTACCCCGACTCCCGGCGTATGTAAATATCCAATAACTAATCACAGGAGAGGAGCGAGGCAGCCGGGTATTGGTTTATTATTACTCAATGCTCTAATTACCAAATATTGGAGATACTACGTCTTTAACGTATAAAGAGAATTATTTGAGAGTTTTACAAAGAGGAATTTTAGCGATAACTGTTATAATAACTTGGTTTTTTTAACACGTAGCGGCATTCAATTGTCAACGTTAAACATTTTTTAAACTGATACTAATTTACTAACGAAATCTATGATTTTACTGAACTATTTAATCCCCAACCAATCTTTCTACTTTCCAATAAACGAATCTCCATTTTGGCAAGTTGTTATTATTTTCGTTCCTCGGAGTAAGTAGTTAGGTCCCGAACTGTAACTGCCATCAATAGATAATTACGGGCGCTCGTTGTACACGCCCTGTAATTGCCGACGTCGGGACCCTTTGAGGGCTAATTGAGAAACAAAGGGCACGTCTAAGGGTGAGATATTACCATCTAATACACATGTGGGTTTGAGGAATATTTAATTTCGGTTTTGGGAGCGGATGGAAGGATTCATGCCTGGATCCTTGGGAATCACTAGAATTTGCGTTTAGGAAACTAATTATTTGGAGTTACGATGAAATTTTACATACAAGGGCTATAAAGAAAAAAAGTGAGAGCATCGAAATATGTAATAACCCACCTAATGATTTTTATATGTTGCTTATCTAAGGTCTGATTTTTCAAATATATATATTTGACATAATTATGTATGAAGTAACATTGAAAAAATACTACTTATCGTTCAATTGGTTTCTTAGCTAAAAATGTTACATACATCCTGTGCGTGCACGAACTGTGATTTAGATAAAAAGTGCTATAGTTGAATTGTCCGTTGGCAGTCATGAATGTGACAGACGATTTGAGTTTAGAAAATTGCTGGTCGCACAATGCGCCAATCACGAGTCGATTCAAAACGCTCACAAAACGCTGACTGCCGCCGCGGCGACGCACACTAGAAACTGATTTTTGAAGCACGCAAAATATTGCTAAAACGCTGTGTGACTTTTGGATAAAAAAGCCAATGAAAGAAGAGATTGCGCAAATGCAGATGATTTCGTGTTTTAAATTTCAGGGTCTCTGCAAGCCAAGGAATTTTGTTGCTGTTAGACAAACACATTTTCAGTAAAAATACACATTAATCTGCTCCAATGTCGCCGAGGTTTTTCTATCAGTGTGTACAGGAGGGCAGTCACCATGGTTCACGGAGCAGTGAGCCCGTCGCCTCCTCCGGGACCGTGGACGTTATTAAATCAAACATGTTTAGTTTTCCCATCACACACAACACATACAAACAAACCAAACACGAGGACAGTTAATCATGTTCGGACATTGGCTTTCAGTATAGTTTTTTTACGATTTTTATGGAAAAAAATGTTCCATGGTTATTAATTCAAAAAACAAGAGAAGCTCATCGCAGCCAATGCACCTTTATTCCCAATTGTCTCCTAGCTGGAATCAGGCCCGGGACTTTTTAAAGTAGCTGATACTCTAGATTGTAGCATCGAATAATAGTTTTGTTATTCATTTGTCATAAAGCCAAACTAAGACCATTATTATTAGTTCACTACTTATTATCCATAATCATTTTTCCTTTGCATACTTTATTAAGCTTTTAATTTAATTTAATTTAATTAAAGCTTAAATTAGTAATTTAAAATACTAAACGCTTATCTACCTCCGCTGAGCATTATTCTGAATCTCAGTTTGAAATGTGGTTACGGCGTCGCGTATTTCTAAAGTTCAGACGAAACGTAGTTTACACTGAACCGAGGTTTTAAATGAATTGCACTGTGTTATTAAACGTGAGAAGTTTTTTTCTCAGTATCTTAGTACGTTAATTAAAAAATTCACAACAACAACTATAACTTAGGGATTTTTTTATAGCTTTCACGACTTTTTACGGCAGTAAATGGACCAATTACCAATCTTAAATTATCGTTTATGAACTTCTTGCAAAAACTAATATTATATGTAAAAATATGTGTAATAAAACGGTAAACTATTACATTGGCTAACAGGTCGTGGTCCTGTGTGCGATCACTGTATGTTAACGCTCTACTTGCGAGACCCCCATGTTAGATGGAGTATACGCAGATCAATGGGATATCCACTGCAATCTATCTAATCTATAATTATATATTGTAAACCAAACGTTTTGACAATCTTTATATTATGTATAAATAAAAAAACAGCAAAATATAACGAATGTTTTTATTTAATGTTTTAGTAAAAATAAATAATTAGTGAATTCGTTCTCGTTTGAAAGTAGACCGGTTTTGTCGGTGTCACTCCACACGTTGTATCCGCAGCTAGGTTCACGTCGCTCGCGACAGCTCCCGTGTCTTCATGTATTATTCACAGTGAAGTGTGACGCGGGTTAATATTTTATTGCGAGATAGATTAGTTTTCACTTAGCGATTTGTTTAGGAATTCTCTTTGATCTTAACTAACTACGTAGTTGGACACACAAAGTCTATTTTTTATTCATTTGATCACCTTAATACTTATTGTAATTATTTATGACTAGTGGACGCCCGCGACTCCGTTCACGTGGAAGTCGGTTTCCCGTGGGAATGAGAAGTTTTCCCGCGGTAAAAAGTACCCTATGTCCTTTCCCAAGTTCAGTTCCTTCTTCATACCAAATTTCATCAAAATCGGTTCTGTGGTTTAGGCGTGAAAGCGTAACAGACAGACAGACAGACAGACAGACAGACAGACAGACCGACAGACAGACAGAGTTACTTTCGCATTTATAATATTAGTAGGGATAAGGCACTTTTTGGGCAGAGCTCTCTTTTATATATTCTTATCTTATTTGATCTTTGCTTTGAGTTATTCATTATTAATTTAATATAGGACGCCAGTTATTATAAAAAAACTAAGTCAGAAAAATATATTATAAAAAGAACTAACAGAATTGACAGTTTTTTTTATAAAGCTGTCAGAAAATGTTTATATGTAAAGTTTAGCAGTGGCGTTATTTCACGTTGCTCTAGTCTCGTCACGTGCCTAGTCGATGCAATAAATAATGCATCGGAGACAGCGCGTACATGCAACGCACATGCAAATAAAATTCAAATACACCTGCAACCGAGCCAGATTTACAAACACGGGCACCAACAAACTTGGATTATTGATACAAGCTAGTTTGAAAACTTGGTATTAAAACAATGATACGGAAAGCCATTCCATAACAGCCTGTATCAGACTATTGGCAAGGCAAAGACAGTGTCAAGAAATAGTTACTATAACAAGTTACAAAACGGTGAACTAGGTTCAAGTTACTAGGGACATAATAGCAAACCAAACAATTGCCAAAAATATGACAAAACTATAGGAAATTACACAAACTGTTACATAAAAAATGTCTTTTTGGTGTCTGTTGTAAACGCTAACGACCTCTGTTTGTGGCTTCAATTATTTAGAAAACCCTCGACTCTTTATTATCACGTCCTTTGTCCCTTTAAACATCTAAGATTATCACGCTCGTTAACCCTATCTCGACGGACCCTTTTTTAAACCGCACAACAAACAAACAAACAGAACCAAGTGCCCACAAAGAAACGGAAGCAAAACAACTTATCTCCCCAACAATGGGGAAAAAGAAAATTCAACCATTGTCGCCATACAGGGTGTACAAAAACGATCAGACCGATTGATTTATCGAATTACCGTGGTACGTGCGCTCCAAGCCTTTTGTTGTGTCGAGTTCCCGCGGGAATACAGCCAAGATTGGGCCCGGAACAAACCTCACTCAGCCGTCAAGAGGTTTCATTTTACAGTGCGGGATAGAGACGACACTATCCAGAAGTACAAGCTGTCTCACTCGTTCCAACGGCTAAAGAATCCGTGCGTGTGTGGGCGAGTGCTGTCTGCGTGGATAGTGCGGATATCTTCATGGATTTGGTCATAGGAAGTCAGGATTGCCAAAACTTGAATTTATATTCCACTCCATACTCCACAGAACTTGCCATGCAAAACAGGAATCGAATAATATTTATATTCGTTTATTCAGACAGAACGAAGGTGTTGTTTAAATGCGAATATTGATAATCTTATTTACAATCAGATTTTGTTTTATGTTTAGACTAGTTTTTGCCCGCGGCTTCGCACGCTTTAAATTTGGAGTAAAAACATTTTCCCTACACTATGTTTATAAGATACTAGTGGCCGCTCGCGACTCCGTTCCCGTATAACTCGGTTTCCCGTGGGAATGCGAAGTTTTCCCGCGGTAAAGTTCCCTTAATTATTTCATGCATATATTTTTGGTTTCTAGAACCGTTTTCGCAGCGCACGCAACGGAAGACCTCAAGGATGAATGATTTCCCCCGTTTTTTTCCCATTTTCCATTATTTCTTCGCTCCTTACTTACAACTATTTGCAGCGTGATGTTATATAGCCTAAAGCCTGCCTCGATAAATGGTCTATCCAAGACAAAAATAATTTTTCAAATCGAACCAGTAGTTCCTGAGATTAGCGTGTTCAAACAAACAAACAAACTCTTCAGCTTTATAATATTAGTATAGATTATTTAATAACTCAAAGATCAATTTACTAGAAAGGCAAAACTCGAAAAACGTTAAAAAAACTTCTAAAATAAACTATAATCATAACACGGAAAATGTAACAGGACATCGTCTCATACGACATTATTTGAAGATAACTGTCTTGTCTGTCAATTCTCTTTATCTTTTTCCACTCGGACTATTTCTGACAATCATCCATCAAAGTTGTAAGAAACACGTCATGAGTGTGACGGACGGCTCTCACGAGGACTCGAGTTTTTATGAAGTTAACTACAGCGTATAGGCTTAACTAAACGTTGGAGAAGCATTTTATAAACATTCCACACATCCTACTAATATTATAAACGTGAAAGTTTGTGAATATGGATGTATGGATGTATAGATGTTTGTTACTCTTTCACGTAAAAAATACTGGATGGATTTTGATGAAACTTTACAGTGACATAGGATCTATCATCAGAATAACATAAAGGGTACTTTTTACCGCGGGAAACGGAGTCGCGGGCGGCCACTAGTCTTGATTATAAAACTTTCATGTAGAAAAAAACCGAACCAAAAGATCGCGCTACCTGTGCTTTTACCTTTATTATAAAAAAAGGATATTGTATACATGTACACGAGTGTTTGAAACGTTTATTCCTGTGCATCTTTCAGATAATCTTTCTACATACTACCAACTACACTAAGACGGACTACATAGCATCGCGTGCGCCGCGCAGTGACGCCGGTGTGTGACGGGTGCGCGGGGGGGTGTGACGGGTGCGCGGGGGTGGCGGGGTGCGCGGGGCCGCCGCCGTCACGTCACTGTGATATTGCCCCCGGGTCCACGCTGTACACTACCCGCTGAATTATATATTAAAACTACTTTGTTTGATCTGTAGATTAAATGTTCTCCATTGACAGTTTATTAAAATTATCTCCGATTTTTCCATTATTATTTTAATATGTAGATGGAAGTTATTTAACAGATATTGAAAAATATTTTCCAATTAATATAGATAAATTACACATTATTCGTGTTTCATCTTTACTTAATGTATTTCTGTTACCTATCTAACATATTAATAAAACATTTGCCTCCGCGCTCCATCATTTACTAAGTTAATGAGCATCAAGTGAACAATATCACCAGATTCCTCTCAATTATTTCACAAGTAACAAGTTGAGGCGTTCACTGAATTCCTGAAAAGTTTTAATCACCTCTTATTTGAAGTCGGGGGCGCAACATTAACAACTCTTTCATATTTTTTGTGAGAAAGAGTGAAAGAGTAATTTCAGGGGATTTCAGGCTTTAATTAACATCGGCCGTCTTTATAACCTCTTTCGTTATTTAATTACGACTTAGTTCTGAAAGGGCGAATTATTTTTTATATTTTGCTTTCACTTTTGTTGAGGTCTTAAACAAGTTGGTCTCTGATTTTATTTTGATTGGTATGATATTTACACATATATAACATTTTTTTAACGTAAAATCATTGACATTAAAAAAGTTTTAACGTGAAAGAGTAACAAAAATCCATATATGCATACTCACAAACTTTCACGTTTATAATATTAGTAGGATGGATGATATGTTCTCATTGGCTTATCAATTGAAACATTAATTATGTTAATCCTTCATTGTAGTAAATCTTCGTCTAGACAAGCCACTGGTTCACAAACACACACAGAATCGATTATGTTAATTCTAATACGGCTAATACCTATCAATCGGTAATAACATTGTATAATTATCAGCAGGAGACTTATCATTAACTGAATGATATTAACAGCGGGTTCACATTCTCGGATATATTATATCGCGCACAGTTGACTCTTAAATAATGTTTCCAATTAGCAATTACACTAATATTAAGTATAGCAACGCATCAAATGCTCGTTAAATACATTTAAACACAAACGGATTAAACTTAGAAGCATTCTTCTTATCTAAAGTGAATTGGTTTTTAGAGAAACAGTAAGTCCTGGAGCTTCAGTTAAACGTGGCAGCCGCTCGCAGGCGCCCAATTTTAATACTTTCTCACCCTACGATGCAAAGGGAAGCCATTCTCTATGGTTTTATAGCACTTTCAACACCACTTACATCATCAAAACATTGCCCTGAACTTTAATTTATTATCCAATGCAGATTTTGTTCAATCCCTCAAACTGTATTCAGTACAAAATCAGCAATGGATAGCAAACGTTTCGATCGCGTAGCCAGTTTTATTGGAGAGCCAGGTATCGTGATACAAGTGGTGGGATAGCCAATGTCCGCCTAGCCACTTT
Source organism: Emmelina monodactyla (assembly GCA_916618145.1). NCBI lineage: Eukaryota > Metazoa > Arthropoda > Insecta > Lepidoptera > Pterophoridae > Emmelina > Emmelina monodactyla. The sequence continues at coordinate 247,652 of OU745319.1, forward strand.
GAATTGCTGATTGGCTTCAAATAAGGCTCCGTTAGTACCTACTTGTTGCTTTCAATTCACTTGGTTTTTAATGGAAAATGTTGACTTTATCAAGCTGATAGCAACGTTATTTACTTTATGTCGCCTTTAGAGGTTTTTCAGCTTCGGATTTACGTAAAGATATTATTGGACGTTGTGTTATTTAACGGAGTAAGGTTAAAAGTTAAAAGCTAAATTTTATTTAGAGGCTATATTCATTATGGAAATAGCAACACATTAAATTGTGTATGTAGTCGATATAGCCTAGTGCATTTACTACACAATGTCTATGATGTGAATCCGCTGCCCCGCACTCCCTCACCGAGTCGCTGTTGTACATTTGTTTTAATGCATTACGCTTTTTCTAAAGGAAGCCAATGCCTTACTAAATAGTTAGTATTATTTATATAAATATTTACTCTGAGTTGCTAGAAATACATCAAATATTAAAAATACTTATTTCGCATAAGTCTTACATAATAAGAAAGAAATATATTAACTGTTACTTTAAGATCATATTACACGATTATAGTTATGATCCTAGCCATATGTTACGAATTAGTTATCGCGGGTTTTGTTACTATAAGATATTACAATATGAACATTATTAACATACCAATGTGCTGATCTGTTGATATTGTAAACCGTCCGTTTCCGCTTAGTTAACAACTTGAATTCCGTGCTTGATTTTTTAAGAATATGCGTTCTGTATTCGGTCTGAATCAACTAATTTAAGACCTTTTGGTTTAAAACGGTTGAGATATTTTAAAACATTGCTTATTTTATTAAAACTAAAAAAGTCATTAATTAAATAAATTAAAAAAATCTGGTTCAGAGTGCGGGATATAAAATCTTACTACAGAACAGACAGAACAGGTAACGTCGCTAGAATGCGCATGAGTGCGTCGTCCTCGGCCCAGCTGCAGGTTTCACCTCCAATAAACTCAATAACTTCGGCCCTCCAGCCAAAAATTAGACATTCAAAGTTACATTCTGACATTTCCTTCTACACTGATTTAAATAAACAGTCTTACAAATTTTGCCTCTCTGTTTAATCTAGAAAGATAATTTCACAACCGAACAGAACTACAAATGGAACGGATTCGGGGCAAATATATTTAAACGGAACCAAATTCAATAAATGAAGTATCGATGCTTCGTCTCTCAAGAGCTTGCCAAGCGATTTATGCCTCAGCACTATTTTGTTTTCGATCTCAAACTCAACCTTCTAGCTAAAGTCTGACGATCTAAATTTGATAGTTTTCCTCGACGGAGTAGTTACGCCGTTTAAAAATGAGTGCTTGGTACAGTCTCAAAGGATACTTGGTTATGGCAATTAGATGGAATCGATTTCGATTATGATAATTTGGTCGTAGTTAGGTACGGAATCGATTCAACACTCGATTGTGCACGGCTGGCTTCACTGCAAGTCGAGGGTGGTTTTATTTTAAATGTTAGTGGTGTAACCAATCGATTGATGTCGTCTTGAATATAGTAGCCGATTTACATACTAAGATAAGGAAATGAGGATTTTACTATTCCTCCTCTTTTATTCTTACCTAACTCTATCAAAAAGAGCAACGGGATGCTTATTGTATTTAAATAAACTTTTAAGTTATAATAGATTCTAATCTTTAATTGTATTATTACATTATTAAAACATGTAACATGTCCCTAAATAACACCTTTGAAGACTTACGTATCACTCAGCAGAAATGACTTTCAAAACTTACTTGCATTTCGTGATGCAATCATGTGCCTACTACATCTGCCGAACATATAATTAATATTTGAAACTATCAGTAATGATCCCCTACGTCACGGTAACATGACAATAACTACATTACTACTGGCAGCAGGTTTCGAGCCATCAGTAAACTTAAAATTACAGCCGACATGGGTTCCGTAATGAATCGTTAGAAAATACTTCACTTTCAGCACTCTATTTCCAGTCCTAACTTTTTCTGTATAGAGTTCAAATTAGAGCGAATAGTTGTAGAGCGAGTAAGTTAAATGTTTTACTGGAGTGTTGAGTTGCGAGTCCCGCCCTTTCTCTGCTTTTATCCGATGAATTCTGGTTTAGCCCGGACCGTGTTTGTACCATCGCTCAATGTTTTTACTATTCAGTTAGTTAACTGGGTCACAGTTACATCAATGTTAGTATAATTGGTTATTTGAATTTTATATGTTTACTTACTTTCGGTATAAATGGAAAAAACTTACTTAAAAATGCAAAAAGTCTGTAAAACTTTATTCTTTAATTAGTAATAATCAATGTCAGGCAGCAACATATACTACTCTATAAACTGTAATTTAGTATACAAATGAAACAAAGTTATCTTTCTAAGTTTTGATTGAAGTTTTGCTAAGTAAATCAACCCTCTAACGCAAATTAAGAATCTTAATGAGGTATTTGTAAAGATTTGACTTGAAAATGTAATAAGTTTTAATTAATAATTATTATTTATAAGTTATCTCAGTGTTTCTTCTTTAATGACTGTGACAAAAATAAAACTAATTTCATTACAAATATCTATTTATTTTTATAAATGTAAGTATACACAAGGTTTAGAATTTAGGATATAATATTATGTTGGTTAGGTAAGTACTTCCTTTTATTCACCAGCAAAAACATATTTATTATGAAGTTAATATTTCGCGAACGGAGCTTAATAAATATAAACGACAATGGTGTCGGAAATAACTATACATAAACAATTTTCATTGCGTTTAGTTTCGGCAAAATAAAACCGTTTTCGCTGGCGACAATCCAAAGTACATTTGGTATACATACAACTAGCGATAGTACTAACGAGCAAGGAGCTCTGTTTATGTTTATTGCACAATTGTCCCACGCCTAGGAGGCTGTCAAGTGACCACAAATATATGAACTTGCGGATACAGCGTTTAGCGATGTCATAGAATATCTATCGGGGCCAATCAAGAAATGCGGCACTGTTCTTAGTTTAAACTGTTCATAGCTTTTATATACGATGGAAAAGAAAGGTACATACATTTTGGATAAGATTGTTTGTGTGTGCATTCTCTTACATACGTAAGTTTTCATCTATATCGGAAATTACTTGATTAGAAGATGCATGGCGATAAATAAATTGTCATTTTCTTAGGTATTTACTACAACTTAACTGACTAGATTTATATATTTTTATAATTTCAACATCATTTGTGTAGATTGAGGATTTTTCCAATTTCGTGAAACTATCAGCGAATGTTAAGCAGTCGGCGCTTTCTATTGAAGGCTGTAGAAAGTAGTAAGTTGTAGGTTTCTAGTAAAATGAGCGATCTTCCCCGAGCTAACGACCACGTTCCGACAATCTTATTAAAATCAGACCCTCTAGTGATAAGTCAGTTTAAAACGCGATTGGACAATATATTTATGGTCACTTGCTATCAGTTTATTCATATATTTTGACAGTTATTGATAAAATTAACTTTATAGTGTAAAGAAATGTGTGTGGTTAAAATTATAAAGGATACGAATTGTATGTTTGTATAAAATGTTGATATCTTAATATGTAGAGGATACATTTGTCGATCGTTGTTTAAATTTACGAAACTTTATACATCTTTACAAATATATCAAAACCGCTACATTCATTGATATTGATGCTATTTTATAATATACATTAACATATTTACATTAAAGTTGTGACTAGATTAAGTTTCAGACATCACTTACTTAGTAGGTACTTAAAAGTAACTAAATAATATTTTGTATAATAAAGTTCACAAAAACGTTTAAATAAACTCAGTCTTGTTTGTGAAATATTGAGCTGTTTACAAACACAAAAGATCTTGCCTCGTTATAAGATGTAACAATAAGAAATTGTCCTCTTTGATATTCAAATTATATTTAGATTTGAAAGTAACAATTTTAATGTTAGTGACTCCTAGAGTGAGCACAAAGAATCTCGAATAAAAACTCAACAAGCTGTGAAGATAATGAAATTCTGCTAATCGCGGGAGGGCTAATTGTGTGTTCAAGGTAGGTTAGTGTAATTGGCCATGTCTTTACCGTGTTTGTACATGGAGGTGATGATGGGGTCGAGGTTGTGGTACTCCTTGCCGGAGCGAGGTCGGAGCGTGTTCGTTGGTTGTCGGCTATTCCTGCTAACAATATCATTGGTTAATAACAGCATATGATATGCTATGGAAAACGCAAGTAACTGCTTACTCACATTAAATTGCCAGGAGATTCAGAAGAAGAATGCGATGACGTAAGTGACAGTGTTTCAATATAGTCCGACATATCTGATGTTCCACTTGATGTACTGTGAGTGTCGATTATACCTAGAATAAAAAAAAACATATAATTAATTAAAATCAATACAAACGTTAATGTTTAAACTATAATAACTAGTAAATAATAACCTTTCAGTTGCTTCGCTGGCAGTACCGGGACTTCTGCTTCAGCAGATGATGACTTGGCGCTAAATCTGTGTATTTGCATCGGCATGTCCCTCAAAGGATCAGAAGATTTTGATTTTCTGGGCAAAGACGAGTGAAGGCAATTAGATAGGCTTCCCCGCATTCTTCTCTGAGCCATGTACTGGTAGCGAGCGTGGCCTGACGTGAGAGGAGTTTCATACTCATTGTATTCTCCTGTGCCATTTTTCAACGAGCAACTAGATACTCCAGAGTCGTTGGAGCTTGAAGAGTCTCTATTTGCACCTTTGCATGTGATATTAGATGATTTTTTCACTTGAGCATTGTCCATATGCTTGTTACGAAGATGAGGTAAATCTTTGGAACTACTTTCTTCTGAAGTCTTATTTTCAGAGCCCGGAGACTTGCAACAGTCATAGCATTCTTTGTCATTTTCACATGGCGAAGAGAGTCGTGCTTCAATTGTTAAATTCCTGAGAGTCTCTAAAGATGAAGATGTTGCATGACTGCCAATACTGCTGTCAAACTCTTTAAGGTCTTCGAGTAATCTTGCAGAATCCACTGAGCTAGAACGTTTTTGTATTGGTTCCCTTTTGTTTATACGGCTGCTATCGAATTCACTTAATTTAGTGTTGTTACCATTAAGCACTGGTATACTGAAAGATTTTTCAATTTCAGCTCTTTGCAATTTATGAATAGGATGTTTGAGAGATTGCGACCAGTTAGGGTTCGGTACCATAGGCGTGTAACCGGAGCAATTAGCTCTTCCGCATTCACTTTTGGTATCTTTAGGCGGTTCCATCAATAAATATTCATCGCTCTTATTAGTCAAAGTTCGATTACTTTGGCTATTATTTTGACACTTGGTGCATTTTTTACAAAGCTTACGATTAGGTAAAGTTGAAGCAGTTGTACTTAAATTTGCGCTTAATGCGTCTAACTCGGTTTGCGTAACTCCCGCTTTTTTTAGTAACTCTTTTGCATTTTCGTAATACTCTAACGATAATGCAAACTCTAAGTTTTCATAATTAGAGTAAGGGTCTGTTTCTTCTATATCTTGTTTGGGTTCCATATTTTGGTAGTTTGTGAATGCGGAATCCATCTCAACATCTTCTTTGTCTGTGGTGACACTACTTTTTCTATTAGTTTTTCTCGATACATCTACTGTCGCGTAAAGCGCCATGTCTCCTTCGTTTTGATTTTCAATAACTTCTGTATTAATTTTGTCAAAGTTCGTTCTCTTACAATAAGGTAAACTTATCAAACTATTTGCCCAATTAGTTACTTTTTGGCATGGACACTCAACGGGCTGCAAACTGTCATCGCATTCAACTATAACGGGCTTTTTTTTGGTAACAAATTTGAGAATACACCCACAATTTTTTTTAAGCACAAGTGAGTCGGGAGAATCATTTTTTGTAACTTGAAATAATTCTTCAGGTAATATTTGCTTTATTCTTTTGGGTGTATCATAGTACTCAACATTTTCAATATGTGTGGCTTTAGGAACATCGTAATTTTCATAGGGACCAACTTTAGGATTATTTACTAAATAATTGTTCTCAAAAACTGTACAAGTGCAACTTGGCGGAGGTGGCTGTGCGGGAGGCTTTTTTGTATCTAAGTGTCCTGGTTTTGGAGGTCTTTGTGGTGGTTTGTCTTGACATTCACATTTCTCTAGGTGTTTCCGGACTGATTTTGGTGTGAGGTATTCTGTGTTGTTGGACGAACTGTCGGAACAGCTCTCGGGAACCGCCTCCATAGTCCAGGCTGGATTGAACTGAGAACACGGAGTTAGAGGAACTGTGGATGATCGCGCAGTTGCTCCGATTTTTGTGAGGCAATTACTACAACGCTCAAGAGTAACGTGATCCGCTCCTGTCCATGGCGGTTTGACTCCAACGTCGATGTCACTCGGTCGGAAGTCATCGTTGTATCCCCTTCTTTCATCGGACGGCCAGGGCGACGTTCGCTCGCAGTCTTCTCCAAAATATTGTTCTTCGTAAATACCGCTCGAGGAATCGGGAATGGATTGGTCAACTGTATTCAAATCTGATAGTCTCGTGTTAGATCGTGTTCCTGTAACAAACAAAGCAAAAAAAGGTTTTACAACAAATCTATCGAGAGAATGAGATCTATAAAGCGAAAACTTTGTCTAGGCAACGGTCAATGATGCGTGTGTGTCGAGGCCGCCAATTACCGTGGCTCTTCCCGGCGGGGTCGGCGGCGGCGTCGAACGCGAGCGCCACGGCGTGCGCCTGCTCTGTGATCAGCATGTGCACCCCCTCTCCTTTGCCGCAGTGGGAACCACCCTCGAAACAAAACCGCCCTTCTATCACCCCGTACCGCCTGGAATGTAAACAAACACTCAACATATTCGTTGAATATTTTCAGATTATCAAAATTTTTAATCGTTTTGTATTCCTGTAGGTGGTTTAATATATTTTTTTTATTGACAAACATTTTCAAGAGGTTTTTGTAATTATATGATATTAAACAATATTTTACATATTGTCAAAATAACTTGAAAAAACTTAGCAAAGTAACTATACAAAAGATTTGAAAACATTTATTTTAAATATTTTATTATTATTCAGATTTTATTTCATTTATAAATTCCTTAATTGTGAACGAGAAGACATAAAATCGCCGAGTAATTGCTGAAGTTGGTAAGCAATATCGGGGGCCTCTGCTTAGCTCATTATTATATATCACAGTTATTAAATATAAAGCGTGATATTCCTATACATATGACTTGTATTCATAAACGCGTGTGTTGTTATTTAAAGCTTTGAAAAGTTTTTATCAAAACAACAATGATGGTTTTCAAAACATTAAATTCCTAACTTATGCGCAATCGAATACAAATTTCACTTGTTCCCAACTCTCTGATGCATTCAAAGCGTTACAACACAGTTTCTTTTATTTATTTCGCTTTGCAAGTTTGACGCGAGGTACTTGTTGTGTGTAATATTTCTCGACGGGACGCGATAATGTCTCTTTCACAATTTCAGCGAGCATTTGTGTTGTCTGAACGTTTTACAATATGCGGTCGCGTTAGCTCGTGTGTGCATGGTAATGTTACAGCGACGAGTATAAAAGCAGCGTGGTTTGTTTACAACGAATTTATGCTGCCCGCAAACTACTCCGTCGCATGTTTGTTGATAGAGAAGTCGTTTCATGCAAGAGTGGCTCACATTTACTGACAGTTTCAGTGGAAACACACTTTTTTATTAATAAGTCGTGTTTGACGATCTCATCAGATATCAAAAGTTTGATATTTATCTCGACAGCGTTGGTTTTAAAATATCATAACCCTCATGTAAATTTATTAGAGCTTTAATATTTCAAAAACTCTTTGAGTAATTATAGTTAACAAAGAATTTATTTGCGTGTTTATACTAAAAAACAACCTTTCAAGAAAATACATGTTGAAAAGTTCTTTTGTACCTATTCTTGCTTATAACAAAAACTGACTGTAACTCAAAACAAAGTAAAATTCCGACACGCGAGCGCCCTCCAACAAAGAGAGCTGGGTACGAACAAGTCTGCAATAATTAGATAAACAAGTTAATTCTCTGGAAACAAGCTCATAGCTTATTACGCGCTTTACCAGAAGCTAGACGCTAGCATGTGTACTCTAATGTATTTGCGTTCCGAATTGAGCTCGGTAAGCACTTCCGAAACACAAACATGAAACATCCATCGTATTTATACCGCGATCATAAATTTCTCAAGTCAAAAATTATAACCTTAGTCGTTATCTGCCGTGATATAAACCTCGCATTAACGTATTTGGGGCGAGAAGTTGGCAACAGCCATCAACTGCTATCGCCAAAATGGCGGCCGGATAAAATGGCGGCTCGTAGACAAGATGGCGTCGCAGCGAGCGGCCGCTGATGCGCTGGCGGCGCGACGCCAACTACATAAACCACGCCGCGTTATACACAACAGATAGCTCTTTTATGGTCACTCACTCGTACGGCTGACATTATAAAACTTGACTTCACGATTTATATTGTACTAAAAGCAGTTTTTGCCAAGCTGACAACTTTTTGTCGTATGTACACCGCAGCATTCTGAATACTGACCTTAAATGTGGTAGTTCCCACAGTCCCAGTAAACGTGGTGGTACTCCACTTGTCAGCGCGAACCGCTTCCCTTGCAGATGCAGCCGCGCTGGTCCGGCTGGTAGTTTCTTTGATCCTCCTCCTCCGATCATAACCAAGAACTCTTTAGAAGTCCCCAAGTGACCTCCGACCTTCACCTGCCAGGCAATCAGCCGCTCTCGCGTCTCGAATGCAAGAACTACGATCACATCTTGGCAAATGATCGCTATTGTGTTCGACTCTTTATCCAAAGTAAACCCGGACTCAAATCCGAGGAAGTGTTGCAAAGAGAGCGAGGCCTTTGTGAGTCCTTTCTTGAAGCGATCCTTGGGGTCTCGGTACAGCTGGAGATGAAGGCAATCTGAAACAAGAAAGAATAAAAACGTTAAAATTTGGGCCGCGACGATAAATCGGCCGGTACTTTGAGTCCGTATATTCTTTTTTAATACAGTTGCTCAAAAAGTGGCGTATTGCAGGGACGTATAGCGTTCGGGATGAGGGCTATTACACACGCGTGCTTTTTTTTTACCTTTCCCGCACTCGTGCGTTCTCTTTCCCAACTGTCAAAATAATGTCTATTTAAAAGAAAAATTTACCAACCATGAAGTTTTTATAAAAAAAAACAAAGAAGTTTTTATGATTTATGTTAATACTTACGTAGCGTAGGTATATTTCTAAAAAAAGCTACTAGTTTGTTTCGATATCAGATTTAATGATTTGATTGAATTAGTGTGGTTGGTTTCATTTCATTTTATCTCATTATATTTCATTTTCATTTCTTATCAATAAAAAAATTCTTCTGAAGACTTGGCTGTATGGGCATAGTAACCTTTGCCTACCAAATGGGTGAAGAATAAATGGCGCCATTTACAAAATGAGTTATTTCGACATTTACGATCCTAATTTTATATTTTATTAAATTGCTTTATTTTTTCGCAACTGTATTAAAAATAGTCGTTCATTACACGTGCGGAACCGTCATTGCAACTCGTCCCGCCTGTCAACCCTCGCCTTCGGCTGTGCCTCGGCTCGGGTAGACATTGGTCGAAACTCGTTGTAATGACAGCCTTTCCACACTTGTATTGAAATATACTATTGTGGGCCTTTCGCCTTTGATGTGAATCACAACAAATCTATATCAGATGACAAATTCCCAACCCTCAAGTTTAGTATCTTTTGCGGAATCTCCGATCAGCCGGCGGCGGTCGCACAAATTTCGGGAACATGAATTAGAAATCAGCGATATCGCATTTTGTGATCTCTGCGTTTGACCTCGACTCGGCTAAATGTATTTTAGATTCTTCCTGCCACACTCGAGTAATCCCAATAATTAAAGAGTTGCCTTCGGAGATATCGTGCGTACCCAATTACGGATCCTCGGAAATAGTTCAATTAGTCAAAGGGGCCGGACCTTTGAGACGGCTAAATGGAATTACGGTGAGGTGAACACGATCTTTTAGATAAGTTCACATTTAAAGCTTATTTCCTTTGGATTTAGCTAAGGTTTTTAAAATTTCATAACGTTTTTGAGAAGCTTAATTTTTTTTAAGGTAACGTAAAGTAAATTTGTGCCGAATGAATAATTGGTTTTTACTAGAAATATAGAGAACACCTATTTCCTTTAATTCTCCGATTTTTTTAAAACACTTTTATTTAACATCTGACAATAAGAGTTATTTGTTATTTCTGTTACTTTGTTATTTCTGTATTTTAGATTTATTATAATTCGCATATATCATATGTTACAAAATTAATCAGTTTGTCATTGGAGTAACACCCTCATTTCCTAGTCTCGTTGATAGAACTTAATCAATCTGTAAGTTTGCCAATTACCCGTTCATACGTCGCCCACCTGCTTCGTCTAACTTCAATCATTTCACAAAACAAACACGCGAACTATCATCTATCACAGCGCGACCCGCAGTACACCAACCCTGACAAGGATCACGTGGAATTGAGGCTTTTAATTTTAAATTTTCATATTTGAACGATAAAATTTTTGAATGGAGATTTTTGGCATAAAGTATTGTACGTAACTGCGTTTTCAGTTTCAACAATAAAAAGTAACAACCAGCAAACTACTCGGTAATTACTTTGGGAAAAGAATTAACAACAGGAAGCAGGAAAATCTCCCTATTCTGAAAAGTAGATAATTTTTTAAAAGTTTACTACTTCTAGCTTCACTTAGTTTTACAGTTTCGGCAAATCCACCATTACATCATTACCTGGCATTACTTTGTTATATTAATTATTTAAATTCTATTTAAATTATTTTAATATAGACTGCAAAGTGTCAAGTGTCGCTTGTCTCAGTGTAGGCAGTAAACCCCCGAACATGCAGATACCGGTGTAGTCGGCCGCAGATGGATGATAAAATGCAAATCGCCGGACTATCTCGTGACGCACAATTACTTATGTCATTCTGTAGACGACGCGCCGATTACCACAAGCCGATGTTGACGATACGAGACGAGAATCGGTTATATGTTATTTCTCGATGGTAAATTCTTATTTAAATAGATTATAATGTGAATTGTTATGTTAGTAAATTATTGTTCTAAATTTAGTTTTATTTTATTTTATGTACGTTAGCTATTAATTTTATTTAAGTAGTAATAGTAGTAATATCAAAATGTCAAGCTCATATACTATTTAAAATAAATAAATGCTTGCATGTCTACAACCATTCAGCAAATGCTGAAATCGGCTTTAACTTATGACACAACTTTCAAGTCACTCTAACTCTCCATCGTTATCAAATCGTTCACCCGAGATCCCACCCGTCCCGATGTAAATTCTCGGCGTGGTAGTTACTCGCGTCGTTTAGCAGAGTGCGGGTAGTTCGCGGAGATACCGTCATAATGGCGCCGGGATGTATGCGACCGGCGCAGGTACACACGGATAATGAAATACGCGCCTCTTGCCTTGTAGGTATGGTAACGATAGTAGGTAGCTACAAATTTATTACTCATCTTGATGAATTTAAATAATAAATCCGGCAGCATTGACTGTTTGTATATTCGCTTATAGTAAAACGCGGCGGATTTGGTAAGATTTATTTTAAGAAAGTAAAAAGTTTAAATAAGACTTTAGTAGCAGATAAAATATCTAACAAGGTTCTAAGTAAAAAACAAGTTTGTGCCAGAGGCAATCTAGTTGTACCTAAATACAAACTAATCTCATAAAGACTGACCTAAATTGGCCCGACCTTTATGTTTCTTTCTGAAGCCTATTCGTATTTTTTTGTAGATCATCTAGTACTAAGTATGATTTTTTATCAAGGTAAGTATAGAGTAATCTAATCGTTATTAGAAACTCATTATGGGCAAACCCCAAAATCCAAACAAACATAACAAAACATTTATTAAATAATCAAATGATCTAAACAATCGAACACCAACTTTGCACTTTAAAGTGCGATTCAATCAACTCTTGCTCCCGCGCCGCCGTGTTTCATCTCCGCGCCATGGAGTCACACAAACAGATAAATCATGATCCACAACGCGGCGTCTGAGTCGCAGTCGTCAATGCGCGATTTACGACCTGCGCCGAAAAGCGGGTAAAAGCGTAGTCGTGTCGTGGCGATACCGGGGCGGGGCCGGGGGAGGCAAGGGAACTATAAAATATTACATTAACCTATACACCAATACATATATACAAATAGAACATTATATGTTTAACATTCTCGTGTAATATACTAGGTAGTATAAAATATAAAAATAGAATGGGACAGTGCTTAAATTTTTCATACGTCTGAAATGAGTTTATGAGGAACTAAAAATATAATCATAATTTGTCCACAACAATTCTAAAAAAACGCTTTTGCGTATTTCTGAATAGCTTTTCAACTACCTACACATAATCTTGCTTACCACAAATCAGTTTATGCGCTTCACTTATCACAGTGTTATTGTTACCCCAGACAGGCGTAAGTTAACAAAATATTTGTGGAGATATATGGGTCGTAAAGTAGTTGATCGGCCGACGAGCTCCACTTATGGCTTCTTTGTCCTTTTGGGACTTTACACAATTGTATTTATAGACTACTGGCGACCCGCCCACGCTTCGCAAGATGCCATTTTGGCCGACTTGTTCACATAATATATATTCTAAATCTTCTTTACTTACAAATTTAAGGGAAAAAATTACCTATACGAAGACGAAAACTGTATTAAAATCCGTTTTTGTTGTTGTTTAAGAGGAGTTAGCATACAAACAGACACGATTAGCGCTTGATTATTAGTACATCTCTACATTTATAATATTAATAAGGACATTTGTTATGTCTGTAAATTATGTAAAATTATTGTCTAAATAAATACTTTATACCCAAAAAAAAATTATTTCGCATTAGCTAAACAACAATTTATGCATATTATGTATGTTTTACTTAAAAAACTTACAAATATTGAGTTAGTTTTTCGGTTATTTAAAACATTATTTTATTTTGAATGTAACCAATTTAAAACTTATTTATATTGAAATAGTTGCTTTTAGCACACTTTGTAAAATAACAAAACGGTATTTTATTTAGTAATTATAACGATGAGATAAGTAGTATAGATCCCTCGTAGGTACTTTGTGATCGGATCCGGATCAAGCTGGATTCTGTAAAGTCGTTTATAATGGGGGGGGGGGGGGGGGCGACTGCTTCAACAAATTCACTGTCGACGGCAAAAACTGGGTAGGGAGGGAACATCACTATAACACGCTTCATAGATTTGACACTATCACCAAATTAAATTAGATCCGGGATTACTTTGGTTCTTTCTTCTGATTAATTAAAGTATTCAATTGAGTGCCTTATCAGCTGGCATAGAATCTTTGGCAATGTTTGAAATAAATATTCTAATAGTAAATTGATTGAAAAACACAAAAGTACAGGCGTTGTCTCATGCATTCATAAAATTTCTTTTTTTTTTTATCAGGACTTTCGTATATTTTTAATTCGTAGAGTTTGACGAATAACCAAGACTTGCCGTACGACTTGTAACATATGATTTAACACACGTCGTTAAGTTACAAACTTCTACTCATTTTATTTCTGTCAGTATTTGTTTATATTATTTTATATTGACAAATAACCCGTACCCAGGTAAAATCCGAGCAATACCGTGATTGGCATCGACCGGCTACAGCTACACAAACGTTTACATCCAAAACTTCCTTTCAAACGGCACTTTACAAATTCCAACTCTCAGTCGCGAAGTTTAATTAATTACTGCTCCTCGTGGGCCACCGCTGGAACTCGGTGTTTTACACGAGTTTTATTGCAAATATTCACAAAACACGAGGAAACGGACGTTTGAAGTTGATTCTACTGGTAGGTATCAGCGGGAGGTGAATCAAAACATTTCCTTAAGCCTAGAGTGTAATGGGGATAATTAGGATTATGGGGTATTCAAAAGTTTTTCAGAGTTTTCATAATGTTTTCTTCTTTAATTTAAAACATAAATGCTTAAGGTAATCTAAGGATTTTAAATAATTAAAGATAATTAAAAAAAAAATCTTTTTAGATTTACGATGATTTGTTTAACTAATTCTTACAATGTGACAGCAGTTAGACGTCTTCGTAAATCCGCTGATAAAATATCAAATTGTTCGCTGCGTTTTGTTTCCTACAAAACCTTTTCCCTTTGACGGCTTTGTACAAGAGAGGCCGTTCCTGTCAAAAACATTACAATTTAAAAATGCTTCAAAACAGCATTGTAGTCGAGACGCGTAGTCACTTCGTAGCATTGAAGAGGCGTAGTCACTCGTAGTAGTAGTGACCGTAGCAGCGTAGAAGCAATGGTGTATCACTTTTTTCCATGGTGCATAACCAAGGGGTAAGTAATTTTTAAAATATTTTTTAATTTGAACAACCCTTTTAAGCAATGTAAATCCAACTGATTTTATTATTTCTGTTTTTTTTGTAATCAAAACTAACAATGACAAAGATAAATTTACAAAAATGTAGTAATCTCTCATTTGAATAATATGCTAATTGCACTACTAATTGTTTTCGTTCTATCCAGAACAACCCCAAGAATCGGCTTTACACAACTTTGTGAATACATTAGCCTTCCAAAGGCCACAGTGACAAATTCCCGCCGACAGCCTCCCACTTAGCTCCCCGACTCTTCCCGACGTTTGTACTCCATTGCGGTTCTGCCTCGCTGCTATCTTAATGAGGTCGTTAGTAAACGAGCAATGAATGTTGAAATTAGTTTTTGTGTTGTTTCGTTCGGCATTGTTTGTGAGTGTAGTGCGGACAATGGGAGGTATTTGTTGAGCAATTGGTACTCATAATTGCAGATTATGAGATAAGTTACCCAACTACGACGACCAAACTAATTTAACTAAATTAACGTCCAACGGCCTTTGCGAACTTGTTAAATGACAATAAATTTAACATTTTAAGGCAAGTATTTAATTTTTGTAGCTACTATATACTTCGTTTTTGAAAAGATACAACTACCTATACTCGCGTAAGGCGTCAGTAACCCATTCTAAATAAAACTAAATTATTCGATAATATCGTTTGCCCAAGAGTTTTCTGTTAACCAATTGTAATTAAAACCATTCCAGTAATATTCGGTTAGTTAATACCTGCCGATTGTTTTACGAGTCGTCATGGAAATGCTCGATCATTTAGATGACTGACGCCGCTATAAATAAATTAATTGGTGTTCGTCCCTCGAATTGATTGCCTGACTCCTGTGACGTCACACCTCCCACGATATTGCGCGATGAACTGACATTCCATACATGAGTTATTAATATTTTATATTTTAATCTACTATATAAAATAGCCCCATAAAAGGAGCAATTGAATTAAAAGGAAACGATATCAAAGATAACACAATTCCACAAAGTTCAATTCGTTAATTACACAGCAGTATTTATGGCACAAACAACTCACTAGTTTAATTAAATGATCGACTGTTTCTGACTATTCGCGATCTGTAATTAGAATCGCTGTTAACTTGTTCATAACGCTGTTCTGGTTATTTGTTGTTTCTATATTTTTATAAATTGTTTTGAATTTTCGAATTGGAATATGTTGTTATTGCTGGTATTTACCGGGAAATTAATAAATCTCTTAATTACCCTTGCATCGTGCTTTTCCTCTATTTCTATTTCAGATATGTAACTTATATCAATTTTATTTCTATGAAATCCTGTCTTTGTTTAAAGTCGATAAATGTAAAATATTATGTTAATTATTAATAATACTTAATTACAGCAACACGACAAACTCTCAAACAGTATTAATTACCGCAATACGAAAACCAAACAATTAACTAAACAATATTTGTTTAATCATTCATCAATTGCTCCGAAACTGAGTAATCATATGATTTGTAACAACATTCGTTTGCCCGATTCATTATAATCTAGTGGACTAATAAAACATCGCTCTGATTGGTCGGTAATGAATAGTGTCATAATTCCAGCCAATCAGAGCGGAGATTACCGCGGCCGGATTGGATAAATATGTGGACGGCGCTTATTGCGTCGTTTATTAGTGGTCGAATGTGATGTTGTGGAGTTACCAACGCTTGGATTAGTATTATTGAAGTGCTGTGATTAATTGCAAAACTTTTGATTAGTGCAATACGATATTGAAATTGATTAGAAAACAAAATTTCATCATGAATCCAGTAATAATTATTCTTTGATTAATATATTGTTTTTGTGAACATATTGAATTATTTCTACGTGTCTTATTATTGTCACTTTAATTGACATAATAATATAAAACCTATTACTTACGTCATGCGAGCACTGTTATTGTGACATCTGTTATTCCTACAAAGTGTGTCGTCATCTCCAATATTTCTTAATTAGCGGCATGATGCTGTAATTTGAGGCTCTACCGCGGCCTCCGAGGCTCGATCGTGAACAAATACACGGAACACGCGTGTGTCAATGACGAAGCAATATTGATACAACTGTACTGAATTCACCTTACTTTATTCGGCTTTCATATTTTGTCTCCTAGGTTTTATGATGAGGTTTTTTCTTAAAAAGATCTTTCAGAAGTTAAAGTATATGATAATCAAATTCCGTCTGCAATCTACATGCTAAAACTAATAATATGGTTAAGTTTTATGTCTACTACGTCGACTAACGATATTATATCGTTATCAAAAAAATTGTTTACAAACTGACTTTTTCTACTTATAACAACTGCATAGCATATACTTACCTACTGTTACATATATCCTGACGTTACATTATCGGTATCACTGTGTGATGGATGGTTCGAGACTGTTCTAGAAAACTTCGTCATTTCCTTCATCAGTTCGTTTTTATCACAAAGGAGGTTGACGTCTCTGTGTCAAGCTTTTTGTACTATTGATGAGTAATTATGGTGTCGAACATCTATATTTTCTTACATTAAGTTTAACGCAGTGTTGTTACAGCAACTACTTTAAAACTATTCGTAATTGCATACTTAACCTATTTATCAAATAGTTCCTAGAACCCAAACTAGGTAAAGATTAAATTATCCTCGTGTTAAAAATCTTAGTGTGATTCCTTTATCTGTCTTATAATATTTATTCAAATAAGATATAAAATCTCAACATACAGCCAAATCGTTTTCCAGCATCACAGAACACGAGTATCACCATTCAAAGAGTTCTTACATGCATGTTACACTCTCGGCGAGTGTTTGGCCGCGGGCCAGCGAGCCGCCGACGGTGTAGCGGCGGGACTTGTTGTTGATCGGAGGCACTGGAGGGGAGCAGATCTAGCGGGACCTACATGTGTAAGGTATTATAAATAGTACTACTACATCTACTTGACAGGTAACCTTTTCAATGGCGCCAAAGGATTTTTGATTTCTTTTAACGCTAAAAAAATGTAGGTACTCGCGTTATTTAAAACCTTTAAATAAATATCAATTTGCCTCTGTTTTGTTAAAATTTAACTAATTAATAGTCAAATTAAATAATTAAATTTTAACATTAAATAGTAATTTAACTTTATAATTCTCAAAATGTTGTACTTTTAGACAAACAAGTTCAAACTCAAATTAAATTACATAATATCGCAAATAATATGAGCCCGGTTATGACGCTCGCGGATCTAGTTATTTTTATATCATGAAGTAAGTTTAGCTTGACGTTGGCTAGTAATCCTTTTGTTGGCCTAATCGTAATAGCTGTAACGAGATGTCCTGTTTATAAATAATGTAGACAATTATAACTCCCCCGCATGACAAGCGTGTAGCGGCGGGTGCTGCCGGCGATTATGTTGATTCTGTGATTGACTCGCGGAGTGTGTGCAGGGGGCTGTTTGATGTCTGTATCGAATTGATAAAAAATAACTGAAGGGGATTTTTGAGTATGTTTGTTAAGCTATTATCTTTTGTAGACAGGGTCTTCTGAGTTGAGATATACTTTTGGTATGTTGGTATTTCTTTTTATAAAATATCAGATTTATTCAGAGACTATCTACCTAACTTTACCAACTTTTTCTTAGCTAATCGTTTGCCATTTAAGGTGTAAGCCTCAATCATCAATGAAAACACCTAACAGTTAAGTATTTGAGAAACACTCTTTGTATATTTGTACCAAAAAACATTTTAACACGGTACATATACGCCATGTCTCCGTTTGTCATACCATTAATTCACCGCCGAAGCCTCATCTATTCATCCACATCCACTGTCACGTAATTAATAGTCAAAGCTCACTTTATGCCGATAATCTGATATTAACAGAGGCAGTAATTCGGTGAGTCGTTGCTAAGTCCTCGAGTTGGTAATATCGAGACGATAATCGAGCGATGTCCCACGATCTCGGATATGTTAGTCGGTAATCGAGGATTAACATGCAGCCAGTTCGGTTAGAGATGGATTAGGGAAATGAGGTAATCCCTTAACTTCGAATCATTGACTCCTTATATTCTAAGAAAATATAGTTATGTAGCGTTTACAAACTTGTGAGCTGGAACCACGTAACTTTAAGGCCGATTTCGTAACTATCGATCTTGAGTTAATATTGGGTAGAGGCCTTAAAGGTGCAGACGAATACAAATACACACAATTGACATCGAATCTGTCTCTAAAGCGATTCTAAGTGTAAGTTGCTTTTTAATTGCTTCCTGCATCGAAAGTTGGGGTACGTATGAACCCAAAACAATCCGCCGCAACTTTCCCCATAGGACGTCTGTAAGTCAATACACAACTCAGGTCTAAGCTTTATTGCGAGCTGCTACTTCGCCTACAAAAGGCTTTAGAGTGGCGTCAATTTACAAGAGGCCAGACTCACTGCGCTCAGACATCGACTACCAACGATTCACATTCCAAACAGACAATACAATCACTACTTTACATCTCATCCCACTCATTGTAATCCCTAAAACAAAGAGCGCAGAACTCATTTTCCAACAACAAAGGCGATGCAAATTCGATGCTTTCCAACTAGAGGTCACAAAAAAGCGGCCGCCGCAAAATAAAATAAATATTCTTCGTTAAAGCAATTTACATTTTTCTTGTTCGCAGCGTTATTTCATTATTTTTGTGATAGTACTTTTTGCTCTCAGGTATTGGCGTTTTATTGGTGAATTTATAAATGATTCTACGGCTGCTGCGGCGGTGGGCGCGATGTGGCGCGATGGTTCGATGTTGTTTTGTTTCCTGGATCCTTTTCCTTGGATGGATGGTGATCAAAGGTTTCATTAAGAATAGTCGGCATCTTCTATTTATTTTCCGTTTGACTTATTTTGTTGAAGATTTCAATTGGATCGGACAAAGGGAATTTGTTTTCGTTGCTGCGATTAATTAAATTGATACTCCTTTGCTTTTTGTTAGCGTTTCGTGGATAAATTGTTACTTCCCGTTAACATTTTTTTTTATTTGAATACTGGCGTTTATATTCACAAGCATTAATTTTTTTCAAGCTAGACTGCGTATGTTTTTCTTCAAAGTATTCGACTTTTTTTTATTTTACCGTTTTTTTCTATTTAGCAATAATAAGCTTCGATGCTTCTAAGCGGTATCATTTTAGTAACTGTTTCCATTAAAGCCACCTCGATATGTTCGCGAAGTCCTCTGTTGACCGTCTCGTAACGTCATAAAGCAGGTCAGTCCGCGCTGAATGTCCCCGTAATGAGCACAACTCGAAGCGCCGTGACACAAGTTCATTTTTACACAACTTTTGCAAATTAAATTCACATTTTTCAAAGTAAATATTTGAAATTCATTTTTAGCTCGCGACATGTAATTAAAATAATGAACGAGATCTCCCAAATGGAAATGGAAATATTTTTCTTTAGCAATAAAATATAGGCATATTTTCAGGAAGCGAATACTCGGGTGTTTTTATACGAGAGGAATATTATCTTCGTTTCACCTCAAATAAGGTTTTCAGATATAAAGCTTTACCAAACAAGAACACGACTTTATTGTGTATTCAAGTGTAGCTTTGTGAACACATTTACAACAAAAGGGTTAAAAAATCAACATCAGAACCGAGTCAACTTTTATTTCCGCAAAAACAATAAAAAAAATAACAGTCCAATAAAATTGTTGTTTGAATTACGCATGAGAATTATCTCGACATGGCCATCACAAAACGTTTTAAGGGCCACCGGTCCTCCATTACTTGTATCTGTCCTTTGGGAGTCAAGATTTACCCCGCCCCGGCCGGATTAATCCGGATTTGGCTGGATCCAGCTGGATCTCGCCGGACAAAACCGGCCGGAGCCAGACGCCGGCGGACCGGGCGGCTCGTAAATCTGTCCACGTTTATTACACAAATTTTATTAACATTTTGTCCGTGAACGTAAATATCGGTCGCGTGCGTTAGTTTCAAAGGATGGATCTATTAAAGTGTGTAATTTACGAGCGGGAAATTTATTTTCTTTTCATCTCGCCGAGGTTGTTCGCTTAGGATTATTTTACGAAATAAAATATAGTTGTTTACCTAGAGGATGGAAATATAATTTTGTATATATTGCTTTCGGAAAAGATTTATTTGGAGTAATCTGAACTTGCGATGAACGATATAAATTACGCACAATTTTGATATAAATGATTCAGTTACTCTTTAAACTACTTTTAATAATTAAAATACGTTGTAAAATTCTAAAGTGAAAATATTAAAAGAAAGAGGAAAATTGATAAATAATTTAAATTCTGGAAAAGAAAAATTGGTTTTCTTAGAATAATAATTTCACCTGTGTTTGAACAGTTGAGTAACCTTACTTTCGTGGAAGGACTTCTTTAGTGGTTTAGGTACTTACATTTTGCAAGAATAATGTTTTAAGGTGTAGCGAGCAATATTTCATCATATGTCAGAGTTAAAAGCTAGACGTTTACAAGCAATTTTTCATTCTGAAATCAAATAATGAAAATGTTTCTGAATTATTCTGATGTATTCAGAATTTACATATTATTTCTATGAATCATATGCTGAAAATACAACTTCTTTAATATTTTAGTTTTTTCTTTGGCTGTCAAAAGCATCGCGCAAGTTGCGTGTGATTGATGGTTACCGAGTCGCAGCTCGCTCTTGACACGTTTTTCCAGTAAGTGCGGGCGGAAGAGATCTGAGATAAATCGCTGCAATCCTCCGCAAACAATGTTTTGAACAATATTAATGGGCTTTCTGGAGGCCTCTCGGGGGCAGATATCATTCACGTCCTCCTTACACTTCTGACAACCGACAAATGAACCAAAATAATAATTTCCTCAGGTTTTTGCAGAAAGGGTTCCCATTCAGCGCTGGGACCGTTCGAGTGTTTAATTACGATCAAATATTGGTTCGGATTCAATAAACGTGAAAAATTACTGACTCGTTTTAATATCTGTTCATTTTGATGGAACGTCAAAATTTTAATTTCGCAGCGAATAAATTCTAATTGCCGGAGTTTTGTAGGTTTAGGAGAGTTTCGTGTAATGTAAAACAAATACAAGCGACGTAACGACGCTTCGGGGAGTAATATCGTGGTTTATATAATGGCACACGAATTTAAAATACTTGGACAAAAACGAATAGCTATCGTCTCCGACACTTAAATATATCCGTCCCGTGGGAACCTAGGCAGTTATAAAATGGAACTAAATTATCCATTACTTGGGCCTCCTCAGACAATCATATTCGTTCCCCTGTTACAAATTCAATTACGAAATTCTTATAAAAAGTAACCTCCCCCTCTTTGAGAAGTATAAATTTCAATACAAACACGATCATCTTCAGGGACGGACGAATTACAAGTTTCTACTTCAAAGGCGCAACGCTAACTTATTTTTGTGTTTCTCTCAAAATGAATTTTAAACTCCGTCTCCTTTGATGTAAGGTCGGATTTCGTTTGACGGTCTGCTAATTTAGGAGGCTGTACATTAAAGGGCTCGGATGTGTACGGAGCACAAATGTGTTGTAAACAAGGTAATCTAATAAAACGATGAAGCGGGGACACCGAGTTCACGAACAGATTTTTGCAGTTGATCAACATTAATGTTGGTGTGGAAATTAGATGACGAAGTTGCCGGCAGTTTGAACATTTTACAAACATCACATTTTGAATGCGAGTTTCTGATGCGTGAACTAAAATTTTATAACTTGTTTAGAGAACAACATCCCAGCAATTATGTTAGTCATTCAAAATTTTCAAAATTTCATTAATTTCACTTATTAATTGTTATTTTCTACTGACAATGTTTATTTACAAAACACTACATAACGTAAATAAAAAAAAAACTGTTACAAAAATATTGTTCGCACGTATAACTTTTTTGTTTTTTCTCCTTTACAATGTATACAAGCAATTATTAGAATTTAGTCTAACAATTGCTTGTATACATTCTAGTCTATACACCATTAGCTACCTCCAAATCAATGGAACCACAAAGGGTTCCCGTCATTCTTCACCCTACAACAACATTCGGCTGCCGCGTGCAATTGCGTTGCTTCTGCGCAGGTAGTCAAAGCATTGTTGTGACTCGTGGCCAGCCGCGTGAGAGACGCGGTGACTCCCACGCACTCTGTGTGCTTCATGCATACTACACGGAGGATGGAGGCAACCAACGTAGAATCTGAGAATTCAAAATAACTTAATTTTTGGTGTTCTCTAGAAACATGTTGTCGTGGTGGACATAACCGCAAAATAAAATCCAAGAATTTCTGTTTAAATGGTATAAGTATTTGATGAATTACAAGAGGGTTGCATTAGAGACAATAGTAATACAATTAGTAATTTTTTAAAGTTGTAACGAGTTCTATGATTTGACATTTCTTATGAAGTTGACATTTGATAGATTTAACTCGGCGTAAATTTTTCGTAGTATTCTGTGATGAAGTGAGCGATTATGTACTCATATTAAACAGTGATATTTAATTGGGTTGCATCTGTACAAGTAATTAAAGTATTGTTGTTTGAGTATCCAAATTAACTTGATGTCAAGTATGAAAGTGTAAATGCTGAATAGGCAGAGTGTATGTGGCGCAGACCCGGTTCGATTCCGGGCCGGGCCAATTTAGTTAAAATCTCTTTCCTATACTGGCTTGTGTCGTGGTTAAAAAGTTCTTCTTTAGTCTATTGTGTGGTGCCTATAATACAAGCTTTGCTTACTTTCGGGCCACACAGTTAATATGATAGTTAAAAAAATGTTGTATTCTAGGAACTGTAAACTTCCAGTGAAATTTATGGCTTTAAATTTTATTCGGCTTTATTGCATAAAAACTGCGGGGCAAGATGTGAGATATTTACAACTCTTTCTTTATTTTTAAACATAACATAATACCTATATATACTTACACCGCATGTTACCTTTTCAGGTAAAAATGTTAATAAAACAATGTGAATAGGTTGTGAAAGGCTCTCATTACTCAGCGCGGGTCCGAGAGACCCACGCGGATTTTATCAAATAATCTTTTACGCAAAAACTTTCTAAGGTAGCCTAAAGCGTTTTTTTTTGAATCACGTAGTTGGCTTTGTTTTATAAGGTTCAATTGATATGTAATAATTCATCTCTATAAATTAAAATATTTTATCATTAGTTTGAAGGCTGATGATGAAAAATATCTCCTACTCACTAGTCAACTCCAGTAAACACATATTTAAGTCTTAATTAGCTAGCTGAACGATTTTAATTGAATAATATATCATAACATTCACACCTGTATAAAATTGCAAAAAATATCTTTTTAAATAGTTTCTACTTTCATCGGAGCTTGCAATTTGTCAAATGGTTTTAAAGTTATTTAGCTTTTCAGAAAGTAGCAGTAACCTCTACCTACTACTACCATGTTTTGTTTACCTTTGTGAGGCTAAAGTTTTATTAATGATTACATAACATGTATAATTAATGTGACTGTAAACATAAAGTTAATTTTAGTAGATCTTGAAAGCTTTTCCTAAAATAGTTATAGCGGAGTCAACTCATTTACTATTCTGCTACAAAGTTTCGTAGACAGTCGACTACGGCTGCTACGACGTAGCAAAACATCACTTTGTTGCAAAGCGGATCTATTTTCTCTGGAATTCTTCGATTTTTAGTTCATTATTAAAACGGTTCCTCAATTAATATTCAATAGACGGTATTTTTTGCTTTAGATTGAACGTTTAATATTCTGAGTTTCATTCTAATTGAAATTCCGAAACAAATCTGTTTCAGTCTATATAAGGATTTTGATTATAAAAGTTTTGTGACGAAGCTTTAGTATCTCAAAATTTTCCTATTCCATGCAAAAAATAAACTTTTTAGTCGTATTTGGAAAGCCGAAATAAAATATTCCAATAACCTTTTATTCAACAGCGGCCAATTAAGACAATCGTAATTCACGAGTGCCATTCCGCGAGTTCCATACAACGCGGCCATTACAACATAAAACCCCCCACTTATCATCCGCGGATCCCGCGCGGCGACAGTTCCTGTGTGATGTGTGTACATTGCTCCATTTAGTGAAATAAAACGCGGCGCGCGCGATCAGAACCGGCAATAAACGCGGTAACGTCGCCATTCACGGCCGGATTACGACGATTGCACTTCCGAATACCAACTACCATTGTTCTGAATTTTCAAATAACCATTTGACGAAGTACAAGGACTCAGTAAGTCAGGTAGCTTTTTGCATTCAAGATTCTATACTGATGCTAAATATAATATCATATTGGTGATTGTAAATGAATTTATTTAAGTCATTAACATAGTACCCCACGTTAACGTAGTAAAACTTAAGTAAAACATAAAAGCAAATTTTTATTAAACATAGCTTCCTACAATATACAGATGAAAATGTCTTAAGTTTTTCTAGATTCTAATATCAGTCAGGAAGATTTTACACGATTGAATTAAAACAACCAATACTTACTATAAAAAAAAATTACATCAACCTACTGTTTGAATGCAGCTGTTCTCGTTTAGAGCTATCAAAATTAAAAAAAGACCAGCCTCAAAAAGTTGGTGTAAACGTTCGTGAATCAATTTCAGCGGCGCCGGCGCCGGGCGGGGGGGGGGGAGCTATGCATTTACATATTCATCAAATACCAGTTATTGCAATGCAAAGGATATGATTATTAGAATTATTGGAGACTAACTAGTTAACCGAAGCAATTGAGGGTTTGCTTTATATAAACTCGGGAACAACTGAGTAAGTTGTAACTGTTAACACAATACTTATACGGCAAAAGACAAATGGTTTTGTTCTAAAACTGTGGATGATTCATAAAGAAATAAGAAACGTTTTATGCAATGAGTTGAATAAACAAGACATTCCTTAAGACAGAAAGGACAATGCAGGCAAAAATCCATTTAAGATGACATCAAAGTCAACATAATGACGTTAGCGGCGAGGGGAGCCACTAACTAGCCCCCGTCCCCCGCCACCGCCCGCCCCCCGCAGCCCCGGGCCGACATTACCTTTGTTCATTATCGTCTAAAAACTAGGCTTGTTAGTTAATTGCAAGAATCAGCCGATTGTAGTGGATGCGACTACATGACTGCAGGCGGGACAGAGGTGAATGTAAGAATACAGTGGTAGGTAGTGGGGGTAATTAGCGAGGCCGACGGTTTGAGTGGCTGTGGGGATGGTATTGTTACTGTGGCTATAGGAGGAAAGTGTGCGGTTAGATCAGGAATACAAAAGATACTTTAACTGCAAGGAAATACTTTTGCTGTTTCGAAAATCAAACCGTAAGTTAAAAGATCAAATAAGCAACCAAGTATTATTACTTAACGAACTCTAATAACCATTTTTTTTTTCATTTTAGTAAAACTTTGTTCCTGTTTTCATAACTGAAATCGGTCAACATGTTAACATAAATATGTTTAAATAATTTAATCATTTCAGGTAAATTGTAATTGGTTTTTCTTTTATTGTAAGTAATGGAATTGTGTCTTTATTGATACTTTTTATTTTTTCTCAAATAACGGGTGTAAAAAGTCCACTTCCGAAGCCTGTAACCATGTATTCTTAAGCCTTAATAGAAACGAAATTTACTAACAGCATACCCAGAAAACTTAATTTAAAAAGTTATTAAGGATTTCAAAGACATATTCGCCACTTGAAATCATCGCTCACACAACACATCAACTGTCGGTTCAGGTGCGATTATTTACTTTGCAAATTAAAACCCTATTTATTTGAAATCATCGCAAAATCTGATAGTATTAATGCATTTTTGGAAAATTAGGTTTTTTTTTATTAATCATAAAAAAATACTCATAACGTAACCAGTACCCTTCCAGCAATGCCCAGTTTTTGTTTTCGGAAGCAGTTATTTTACACCCCGTATATCCATCATGTGATCCACAAACTCGCACCGAGCCAGCGTGGTGGATTACGGCTCAAACCCTCTTGCTATCCGAGAAGGAGGCCTGTGCTCAACTATGGGACATATATAGGCTATTAATATTGATTTATATACATATATTAATAAAATCTATATTCCAACAACATAATTAGTTGTGCAACGAGACGTTTACAAACACCCTCATATCAGCTCGACGTAGCTCTCGTGTGTCTGTATCAAATTTATTGCATCGACATTAATATTCCAGAGCTCGTGTCATACATACACACAAGCGGCAAGTTAAACAATCATACCGTATTCATAGCGGGACAAGTGAGGGGCAAGAGCGGGGCAAGAGCGGGGCAAGTTGGGGCAAGTTCGAGCTCTATGACGGAGGCAAGTTTTTAGTGAGTTTCTAGTGTTGGGACCAATTACAGACAGAGATGGGGTAATGAAGATCCTTGTAAATTAGCTGTTGGTATTTTTTATATTATACATCATGTACTTGCTTGATACGAGTAAATATTCGCACTATTATTTGATGTAAATAAAATGTTTGGAGTCTTTGAATAACATAAATGGAATTAAATTAAAAACTAATTGCCATTTGACCCACGGTTTTCGAATGAAAACTGTATACTAGAGTTAGAGTAAGTTAGCTTTGCCGCCGTGAAAGTGCAGTGATTTTAGTGCAAAATTAACTGAAGCGTTTGGAGCAAAACCAGACTAATTTATTTAATAGTAGTTTAAACGTTACTAAGTTAATAAGTTAAATTATAAATAGAATATTAAGAAGTAGAATAATATTTTCATATTTTCAGCGTTAATAGAAGTGCTAGATTATTGCTAAATGTACACCTAAATGGTTTTACAAATTTGTTACCAGATGAAGTCAAAGCCCCACAAAAAAAAAGTAACTAAGACGGTTAACAATATTCGAGTCGATAAATATAATAGTAAAAAATTTACATACCTATAGCTAAAATTTTCAAAAATAATGTTTAAATACCTATTGCTAACCCTATGTTCATGAGTCAGTAAGTTGACCGCGGCGTGCGATATTGAGTGACCGCGCGCGCGCCTAAACAAACGACGATCGACGATCGCTCTCAAATATTTATACACACCCAGAGCAGCTTCTCAAAATCTTTGCCTTCAATCAAACGGGACGCTGAACAATCGGGCCCTTGTTTGAGAGTCATAACTGGACTGAGGTCGGGAGTTGTCGTTTTAAGGAATAATACGGATTTTGGTTTGCCTAAGTTTTATTAAGTACTAGTGGCCGCCCGCGACTCCGTTCGAAGTCGGTATCCCGTGGGAATGAGAAGTTTACCCAATATAACTTTGGTGTTTCTATACCGATTTCTAAGATTATTTTTTATGGAATAGTTAATAATGTTAACTTTCTTTATTAAGGATGACTAACAGTATTATAAACGTAAGAGTAGACAAATATAATCAGAAAGCTTCGAACTGCTAAGCTATCGGGAGTTACCTACATTGTTATTGTGAGTCAACCAAAAAAGAAAAAAGAAAGACATATGCTTTCGTGGGATATTTTTTATATAATTTTAAGGAGAACATTTCCGTCATATATCATTTTTGTGTAGCTTCAACCATTAAGGTGTGCAACGCGACGGAAGCTTAAAAAATGCAGTAACTTCTCCCGTTTTCCCAAAACTTCTTCTCTGCCTGGCTGTTTTAAGTTGATGCTGTAACTAACATTACAAATGGAGATGTCTATTCTAAACTGGACTCTTAAAGGCTAACTTAATCTCATAGTTAAAACCACGATCTCTTTAATGTCATGGTTACGGACATATACTAACATTAAAGGTATACAAACCAACTAAATTGCTGAAAAGGTTTACTCGGATTCTCGCAAAACATCCTTGTAAGCTATTATGTTTCCTAAAGTTTTATCTCGCTTGACCTGTATACACGAACCTAATTAATTTACGAGATGTACTGCCAGTGTTTACAATTTGAATAAAGTACCTACATATTTATTACGATGAGGGAAAGTATAGTGAAGAAAACTTCATGTTTTCAAGATACATATTGTGCATTCGTACTAAGCCAGCTTAATGGATTACGGCTCAAAATCTCTTGCTACCCGAGAAGGAGCCTTGTTTTCAACGAGTGGGACGTTCAAAGGCTGCTTATATTGCGTTAATATATGTATGTATGCATAAAAGTAGGCTTCAGAACAATAATTCGTGTAAGCCACTTGGATGGCGCTTTCAATATTCGCTGCGAGAGGTGGCCGCCTCGCACGATGTTAGGCCTTATTTTAATGCAAATTTTTCCAATACACGAAATGGTAGGTGAAGTGGCAGGGCATAGAGTGGTTTTTTCAGTGGTTTCATTTGACACATTTATTTGTAGCTTCTAGTGGCCTTACGTAAATGAAGACTTTTACAACGGTATTTTGTACTTATTAAATATAGGTATAAAAATGACTACAAATTCTTCGAGTCCCTGTTTTGGTAGGTTTTCAGTAACCAATGATTCAAAAATTTGATATTGGTCTACATGTGGCTTCTTTATGTAATTTGGTTTTAAAACTATCTCTGTGCTGAGACAAGAGATCTAAAAATATAGAACTATTAAGTGAATGTAAGTGCAGACATCTCCTACTGTATTGCTGCTCTGCATCAGAGATTAAGCGTAAATCCAGATTCGACGCACGAGCGGCCCACAATCCGCCGGGATCAACCCCCGCCTCACATATATATACCAGTTTCACGCAATTTTATACTCTGACACACAAGAAATACAGACTGAAACATTTCACTCAGGTGTATGCAAATAAATCGAGTTATTGTTAGAATAAACGCAAATCTATGGAATATTTGACATAAGTTTCGCATTTTCACTTCTCGTAATTTTTTAGGTAACAGGTGTTATAAAACAAATCTTGAAATGGTTTCGAAGAATACTTTTACACCTTAAACAAATACGTCACAATGTCAAGAGAAAATATTTTACGAACTATTTACTTTTAACTCACTAACGTTTACAAGATTATTCTATTTAGACTCCTACAAACCAAATTATTTAGTTTCGGAGAGAACTGATTGCTTTCAAGGTATTTAGGCCGAGTTTATCAAACTACACAGTTTGTCAAAGCTAGTAACGGACGAACTGAGCCGCAATTTACGTCACAATAACCAGCGTCTGTCTTCGATTGTAAGCAAAGGATCTAATCAATTATCCAAAGCGATCTATTGAATAAGGTGCCTTTAGATAATTGTTAGATAAATAAAGTCAGTTTACAAAGTAATTCCAGTTACGTTATACTTATATTTTTTAAATATAGTCTTATTTACTAAACAAGGTCAAATATCATAATTATGTTTTAACTTATATTCGTAAATTTATATTCATTAATCAAGTTTTAAGTTATTCACAACACTGTTCACGTCATGTTAAACACGATTATATTTTGTGTTAATCAGAATATCATATAACTAAAACCATGACAGTTTAAAAATTATATGTATTAAGATGTTCATTAACAATAGAGTGAATTCAATGAAACAACGAACTAATTCCCTCTATTCCAAGACAAATAAAATCCCACTCGAGTCTCGCTGATTCTCCGCTAACCTCTCAAGTGGCGGCTAATAAGACAAGTTCGGAGCATCCCGCTAATTACACCCGGAACAATCGCGCTGCGGACCGTTCCGGACTGTTCCAGAACGTTCTGGAACGTTCCGGAACGTTCGAGCTGTCTCGGACATCACTCGACACGCGCCTGTCACCACCCGAACAAGAAGTTTATTTTTAAGTGGATTCTTAGGATTTGCTCGGCTTAGAAGTTTTAACTCCGTCGCGTTTTCTTTCCGTTCCAAAGTTCACGCTGCTATAATGAAAACGACAAACAAACAATTGAAATGTAACAAATCCCGTCTAAATTATTAAGGGGGGATAAGTTGTGATTTGTTTCCCTATTCTTAATTAAAAGCATATTAGCAACTGGTGCCAACTTTAGCTTGTATAAAACCAGAGCTGGCAGATTACAATTTCAAAACCATTAGGCTCACTCCCGCCACAAATCTCAATTGTGAAACTATTCCGAACTCGCATACCGTCTGTCGCCAACTTCACGCTACTGTGTTACTAACACAATTGCAGAGTTATTATAGCAGCGGATTATGGTTTCATCAAGAACTGGAAGCAAATCCCGACGACAATATAGTACTTCATACAACAAAAACAAATGTTATTCATGATGCGGTAGAGCGCAAACCGCTGAGGTTGAAAGTAAATTACATCGAACCCTGTAACATTCTGAATTCGAAAACTAATTCGAATCAAACGTATTCCGATCAAAGTTTCACGCCAACTCATTTCTCATTCGTCTCAAAAATCGATTCTGCCTTTTGAACATCGAGTGAATAGAGCGGATCGCCACAATGGGACATTCACTGTGACGTGCCAATCGCGCTATGATAAAGTGGCGCCTCTCTGGAGGTTATTTTGGTCGTCCACTATCCGTGTAACTGCAGGTGAGGGAGCAGCACATCGCCATGTAATTATCTAGCGCTGTCTCGCTCTGTCGGTCGTGAATGGCTTGTTCTTGGCAGGTTAAACCGGGTTGCATAAGACAAATGCTTTGAACCGAAGCAGTGGTTTTGCTGGCACTCTGTAGGATTATGTGGGAGATGAATGAAGTTGCAGGTGAAGGCTCTCGATCGGCTGCTGATGCATGCAGTTACATAGCAATTTGACTCAAACATATCACGTACGAGTATAATTTATTTATAGACAGCCAAACTTTACGAAATTAATATTTACGAGCGACCCGCCCACGCTTCGCAATGGTGTAATTTTGCTGACTTACTCGTGAACCCTTGCATTTTTGCTAACTTAAAAAAACCTTTTCTGAATGTTCTTTATTTACAAATTTAATTGAAAAAATTACCTAAAGGACGGTGAAAACCGCATTAAAATCCCTCAACTGGTTTAGGAGGAGTTAGCAGCCAAACATACAAACAGACAGAATTAGCGACTTGGATTTATACTATGTAATGATGTGTCGAGAAATAAATTCACGGTACGTATTGAAAATAAAGATTTATTACGCAAACAATATAAATTAAAATCGAATAAATCATTATTCTGCGCCGTCTTTATTGCGTGGCTTACTGTCAATCAAACTCAGGCTTATCCGAGAAAAAACCGAAAAAAGAATCGAGATAAAGCGCCTCGTAACGAGTTCCAGCAAAAAGATGGAATCACTCGGAGCTCGCACTCGATTCATTGTTCCGAGATCGATTATTCGGATATAGTGATGCGTGTTGGGTTCGGGTCCTCAATAAATTTGGTTGGTACGTGGTCTCGAGGCCCGCGGCGGCTTCTTTGTCTCTCCGGGGGGGAGGGGGGGTCGAAGCAGAGACAAAAGAAGGTTGGATTATCTGCGCGCTTAATTAGGACTTAGGACCTTCGGAAATGTTAAGATGCCGCCCGTAACGAGACAAGCTCGGATTTTTTGTTAGTTAGGGGATTGGTTGTAACAACGAAGCGAAATTGGATAAAATAAATTACCAAAACGACGCTTTTGTAAAATTCAAAGTAAACATGTTTTGTGAATTAGGAACGTTAATTTCACTTGCTAGATTGCTTACGATATAACACATAGTAGCTACCCAACATTATTAATTAGATATGTTTTAATTAATAACCAAAAAAGAAAAGAAAAGAAGAAAATTTTATCAAAAACAAGGTCACAGGTAGTCTTTTCAATATTCTGAGATATTCATCATATTTAACGTTACCCATAATACATAATCGAAACCGGAATGGACCTTTTAATATCCGGCACATTGTCCCAAAATACGTAACTCATGGTCCGCCCCCGAACTGTGTCGTAACTCTCACTGATTAGATAACTAATAATATCCTGCATTGTATATGAAGCCTTATTGAAATATGGCCGCCGCTCTCCAATGCCTGGACGATATTGCCTCCGACAAACCCAATTTTGAATCAGCTGAACGCAACGATTTGCCACCAATTTGATTGGTTTCCATACCAATACATCTACCACTAACCGAAAAATAAACGCTACAACACCATAACAGTACGGCTTTGTACACGCCCGCTTTCAAAGCAAAGAATAATACAAAAAAGAATTTGCATCCAACAGAAAAATGGAAACTTCCAAATTGATTTGACTTCATTTCGTAGGCGGTGACGTGCTTCCGGTTCGTTTAACTTCTTTTTAATTAAAAACGGTTACGTAATCAGAGGTCAGCACCTTTTTATTATGTTCATTGTTAGGATAAGTTAAACATTTTTCTTAAATATTCATTGAGTCAAATTTTCTCGAAAATTTGAAGTTCTTTTTTCATTAAAACCGTTGCGGAAAACGTCTTAAATTGAAATTATGTTTCTGAGTTCGTAATTTTCTGTATTCTGAGTTCGTAATTTTGAAATCGTATTTACTTTGACTAGCGTTAAAGTAGTTTACTTCGATACTTAAGGAGTATATTACACGGGTGAAAAAGTACAAAAACATCGGAAAATATAAAGTTTTTTTATGAAAAGTAATTGGTTCCACGCACGGAGGTAAAAACGTCGGAAACGGAGGCACAATAACTATCGGGTCCCGGAGTTTACGGTAGAAGGGTCACTCCAATATTATACCCGGCCCTTAGAAATATTGCTTCTTATAATTGGTACATATTTCCGTGTCCCAGGTTTTTCCCTGAAATGGCAAACTTTTCAATGTTATTTTACTTATTGATCGATTTGCACCTTTTTGGGAAATTGAGAAGTAGGTTACTAGTATAAGTGATAGTAAATATAATTATCTACTTTTCTATTAATATTCAATTTGATGTTTTTTTTAAGAAAATAATTTACCGAAACAAACAATAATTATATTTTTTCTTACCTCATTAATAATAAAGTTTTTTTTTACAAAATATTGCTAAGTGATATTGGGTGAGCCCATTTTATAAATACATTTTAATGTCAGTCAAATGTGTTATTTATACTTATTAAGATATACACAGGTATGGAAACAATCAGTTCAAATTATTTTTCTCAATTATAAAACACGGGAAAGTAAACAAAAATGTCTTTGACGTTTTCATCTTATTACACTATCACTCGAAATAATCAACTTTCACATTTTAGGAACCTTTTTGAATATTATACATTCTCATTCTTCTTTAGACAATTTGCTGGAACATCCTTCTAAATTTCCCCTGCTACAGGCCCGCGTCGCTACGCTCGTATGAAGCTCGGTGGAAGCTCTGCTACGTCTCTCCAGTTTTTGAAACGCTTTACATCGAGCAAAGTGAAATATTTCAGTTGCACTAAAACAAGAGAATGGGTTGGCACAGAACGACAAAAGGAAATAATATGAATATTAATTACAGTTGAACCTGTGTTGTACCTTCAAATTTCTTTATTGCTGTCTCAGTATATCTTTTTATGTTATATGTTTTATACTTAGCAACTACCTATTTTGAAAAAAATATCCCTTTGAATACTTTGTCCGACCGATCGGACAACTCTGATCTTTTTTTACCTATTGGTCCGATTTATCCTCTCTGTAAACTATGTCCGACTTCTTAGTTTGATCGATCGGACCAAATTACTTTTTTTACATTGGTCATTTTAATCGGATAAACTGTAATAATAAATTCTTTAACAATGATCATATTTAAATGTTCAATTAAATTCTTACTAAACTTTGTTAATACGTATTAAAAAAAGTAGCACGGTGGGGCTACGAGTCATGCTTTTACACCATGCGTGGTAGGACTACCGCGTGTTAGGGACACGAGTCATGGTTTTTTGCGGGTGGTAGGACTAACAGGAATGGTAGGACTACCGCGGTAGGGACACGAGTCGTGCATCAAAACTTCTTACGGGTAACAGTCTGTAACGACTGCCTCAGGAAATATTTAGACTTACACGGATTATTCTATTCTCTATAATTTTATCAGTACACGTAACTAATCCTCCCCTCTGCCCGCTTCACTCTCGGCGCTGTAACGAACCGAGCATTTCGTTACTTTTTTATAACAAGCGTGTAGTTGTCGACTCGGGATAGGTTTTAGGTTTTTGGACGTCCATTCGGCGGATGGCTAGTTACTATTGTGAATATTTGCGCACTACATTTTCTAGACAAATCCATTTTATTTTATACACTCCATTTTTTGTTCATAAGAAGTACGCAAAATGGTCATTCAAGTATGAATGTATATCTGCTAGCTCTACCTAAACCACTGTTATCAAACAACAAGAACCTGTAAGCGTAGTAGGTATATCAAGAATGCGATATTAAAAAAGAAATACTTCGCTTGAATCATTAATTGATAAAAAAAAACTAAAAGTTTGGAACTTTTTTATTTCTATGAGACTTATTCTCATGAAGTTCAAAATATTCAAAATTATTATCCTAGAACAGAAGCCGTATTATTCTTCCTTCTCACACGAGAGCGAAGTTCGAACGTTCCAGTGCTAAGTTCGCGAGTGTTCCTTCATGTTTTCACATCAAACCTCAAACCCCGACTAGTTGGTCCGTGATGATAGCTTACCATCTTTAGATAGAACTTTTAAATTTCACCTGTACGTAGCCGTCAGGAAAATAGACTTTAACGTGAGGGTGGTAGCGGTGAATACGGCACAATGTGGTAATAGGATCTGTAGCTGATGTTCGTTCCGGCTTGTCGGATTTAAGGCATCAAGGCAGGAAAGATAGCGTTTTCAATAAGTCAGATCGTTTTTTTTTCCAATTTATTTGCAAAATCATTATTCCTAAGACGGTATAGAGTTGATAAAAGAGCTAAATAGTGCAAGGGTTTATAGCGTTTTTAGCATAACAAATTTAAAATATTATTGTTACTTTTAGTGAATGCTTAATCGGTAGCACAGGTTTCAAGAAGTCTTTTATCCAGCCTGTCATTTAAGGAATGCAGATTAGCTAAGTTTAAAAAATAAAATAAAGTCTTCTTTCAGCAAAACATCCTATCTAGGATATTTAAGGTACTTTCCCTTATTGATGTACCGTCAAGAAGGACGCCCTGCATTTTATAAATTCTTGTTGTTTTATATATTCTTGTTCTTAAAAAGCAATAAAACAATCGCTTCATCCTATATCTTGTACCGCGGCCTGCGACCCACACACGTAAGCCGCTGCTAAATTGTCAGGTGCAGGCAGGTGAGGCTCAGCCCTGTGTGATGGACATCTTCAGCGGGCGCCGGCGGGGGAGGGGCGCGGGGAGCGGGGAGCGGGGCGCGGGGGGAGAAAGGCACTCGGTCTGAAGGCAGGACGTGGGGTTTAAAATTGAAAGACCAGGTAACCTTGACTGTGAGGTGGGTCGTAAGTTTTGCTTACGGCATCTTGCTATGGGGAAACGCTGCAGACATTGAGACGATCTTCGCACTTCAGAAAAGGGCAATTCGCGGCATTTATAAACTTGGAAATAGAGAATCTCTTAGGGAAATATTTAAAGATATAAATATATTATCTTTTGCGTCGCAATACATTTATGAAAATATATTGTATACTCATAAAAATATTATTAAGTTTACAACGCGAAAAGCAAATCATGTCGGAAATTGTTCTGTAAGAACTAGGCAAGAGAATAGAATTAGCGGTCCCTAAACATAGATTGGCCAAGAGCAGTAAATCGTTT
This sequence comes from Emmelina monodactyla, assembly GCA_916618145.1. Lineage (NCBI taxonomy): Eukaryota > Metazoa > Arthropoda > Insecta > Lepidoptera > Pterophoridae > Emmelina > Emmelina monodactyla. The sequence continues at coordinate 283,578 of OU745319.1, forward strand.
ATTGGTATGTCGATACATATTTATAATAAAATCCCGGAGTCAGTTCAATCCTTACCTTTTAATACATTTAAATTAGGTACATGTTAAGCATACACTATGTAAAAAGGCTTATTATAAAGTTAAAGATTATTTAGATGATAAAAAAACCGGCCAAGTGCGAGTCGGACTCGCGCACCGAGGGTTCCGTACAAACCTGCAAAAACTACTTAAAATTTTAAGCTTTTCGGAATTTTTCTGTTACCTGTGCTGTAAGCTATTGCTTCTTACCAAATTTCAAGATTCTATGTCAACGGGAAGTGGTCTTTAGGTTTTAATTCCCGTGCGTGTAGTTGCGAGTTTCAAAATATGCGGTATCAATGGTTGTACTTTTGCGTTTTGCGTTTTTGCGTTGACTTAGATTTTTTTTTCACGGGTTAAAGGCAATTAGATCTAAGTATTAGATATGAATTCCAACTTATAAGTTTATATTTATTAAAAAAATATATATTTTGTAATGTAACTAAAAATTTAAAGTTTTCGGAATTTTTCCTTTATGTGTGCTATAAAACGTTGCTTCATGCCAAATTTCAAGATTCTAGGTCGACTGAAAGTACCCTTTAGGTTTTGATTCCCTTGCGAGTACTTGCGAGTTTCAAAATATGCAGCTTAAATGCTGTTTCTTTTGATTGCGTTGACATAGAAGTTTGATTTTGTTACAGCTTAAAGGTATTATAGACCTGAGTATTTGGTATGAATTTCAATTTAATACCTCTACGCATTTATGAGGAAATGGGTAGTAAGGTTAAAATTATTAAAAAAAAAATATTATGTGATGTAACTAAAAATTTATGGTTTTCGTAATTTTTCCTTTATCTATGCTATAAGACGTTGCTTCGTACTAAATTTCAAGATTCTGAGTTCACGGGAAGCACCCTGTAGGTTTTGATTCCCTTGCAAGTGTCGACTTGCGGCATAATTTGCGGCATAAACGGCTGTATCTTTTGATTGCGTTGGCTAAGAAGTTTGATTTTTTTACAGCTTCAAGGGACAGTAGACCTGAGTAATTGATATAAATTTCAGCTTCATACCTCCACGCGTTTTTGAGAAAAAGGGTCTTGACAGACGGACGGACGGACAACAAAGTGATCCTATAAGGGTTCCGTTTTTTTTCCTTTTGAGGTACGGAACCCTAAAAAGCGTGGGATTGATGTCTGGACAGGCTGTTTCTTTAGTTTGTATCTTATTGAAAATATTTGTGTCTTATTGTAACTATTTACTACTCTGTAAGCATCTAGACCAAGACATAAAACAAGAATTAGTAGTTGTATTTTCTTACTTCAATTTAACCGTCTTGTGACCTTACGTTTTTAATTTGTCTTGGTGTAGTTGTATGCCTTGATCACCTTGATGTTGTATATTTGGTGATGGACAAAAGAGTGCCGAGTTTTTTCCGCCAGCTTTTTTCTCTCGGCCTACTGATGATAAGCTGAGGATCGATATTTTGACTCTCATCGAATGTAATTAAGTTACTTAATGATGAAATAAATGTTTTTTTTTTGGTGGACTTAGCTGTTGGTGGAATTTGAAGGTAAGAATTTTGTATGGAGATATAAGATTGTTTAATTAATTGAGAAAGACAATAAGGTTTTTAGTATGTTTAGTATTGGTTTTTGTTATTTGTTTAACAATTAAAACTAAGTATGTTTTGGTAGTATAAATGCAAATTGTTTTCCCATCCAATGTAAGAAGGAAAGTAAAAAGTCTTAAAATCGCCAAAGATAAAGTTGGACCATAAAACGCACGATTTTTGGGATAATAATGGCTTCCACAATAAGTTTAGTAATAAAACCCATAAAAACGAGTCTGGAAGTCGAAAGAAATGAAGCCAAGTTTTTTAAAACTCTAAAACTTTTTTAAATTGTTTCCTTAAACTTGGTTCAAATGAAAATTCTTAATTAAAAACTAAATATAAAGTCGCACGTTTAAAACAATGTACGTCCCCTTACAGACCTTAATGAAGCTTAAGCGGAGTTAATTTGACAACGGTGTAAGTACGCAGTAGACAAATCCCACCTGACACCTTCGCGCACCAAGCAAGCACCGGCGGGCGTGATCTAACGAGACTACAATTTAATTAGTTCAACTTACGTACTTAGGAAGGTTCATTTCAAGTTAATTTACTCAATGGGTAATGCGTTAATGGTTGTTCTAGTGAGTAAAAGAGACAGTGTAAATTCCTTGATAATAGACAATAGACAGAAAAAAAAATAGACTTAACTACAATATATAACACAAGATATTGCTTGATATACCAAGTGATGCTAATGGTTTTCTCCGGAATTTAAGGACATTATCATACTTTTACTTAGCTTTCCTCCCTCGACCCATTTATTAGTCAGATTAATGAAGTAGAAGCGTATGATCATTAGCCGGGATTTTTTCCTCTTGGTCGTCAGTCGCCGGAGCGCCTGCGTCATGACAAATCGCATAGATCATGATATTACGTCTTCACAAAGGGTTCCGTACAATGGGGTTCCTCAAATTGATAATCAGATTAAATGGCGCGTGAAGATAATTGTCCCATTTTGGGAAGGGGATGATAGTGATAAAAGTTACAAAGCAGTCGCAGGAAACGATAACCATTACTGTCGCAATATTCTCAAACGTAATTCTGTTATTTAATAGGTCGCAAACAACATTTTATTTCCATTGTCCTTAGTATTTTGATTCAGTTATCATTATAAAGTTCCAGGAAACAATATAACAGAGAAATTAAATCACAAGAGCGCCTCAACACCGCGCTTAGTTTGTACTGAAATAATAACTTGGTCCTTGCGAGAAAACAAAAGCACAAATCATATTCTCATCTTTGTTGCAATATTTAATATTTACACCTTTTTTTAAAACATAGTTACACGAAATGTTTGCACAGCAGAAGGTACTCGTTATTATAATTACCTTTAAATCAATTACAATATCTGTGTTCTCTCTCTAAACGTAACTTTAGCCAAACTGCTTGACACGAAATAAAAGTCTGTAAAAGTTTCTTCTCAGCGTCGAAATTATCTCCCGAAGCGCGTCTTAAGAAGCACTTCATCTATTGCAACACACAGTTACAAAACGGGGCCAAGTACGCCTCCCTGCGGCACTCCGTCTAGGTAATCTGCACTAACAATCGCGATGCAGCGCCTTGCACGTCCGTGAATTCAATTGAATCATCCTGCACTAGAGAATATTGTCGCCGTCTTCGAAGAACGAAAGGAAAAACGAAAAAAGAAATCCATACACGAATGTTCCGTACGACTTTATTGTTCGGAATTTGAAAAGGCATTTGAGTATGTGTGTATTGTAAATTTAAGTTATAAGTTTGCTTCTGCGAATACATCGAATTTCATTTCAATCAAAAACTTGATGGAAAAAGTTGAGGTTGAATGTAAAATGACTATTTTCTCGCGTTAAAATGTAGCTTTCATTTTCATTCAAGCTTAGACTGAAATATTAAATCGGACATTGATAAAATAATGGACAACGAAAAACCGCGCGGAACGCTGAAAATCTCCAATATTTTATTCAATCTTAAAAATGGCAGATTGAAGCGCCAAAGAAGGGAAGCAAAGAAATTAATATATTCAAAAGGAATCGAGTATTATTGGAGTTTTCATACGAAGATATTTGTATTGTTCGCGGGGACGAGGTCGGAATTAATTTTACAATTTGCGAGGCGCCCTATTGAAGCATTTTTGTGAAATGTCACTTCAGTTATCTTGCTAGCAGAATGCCTTTTTAGAAATGTATTTTTGTGGACTCAACAAAAAATAATGACTTCTGTTTAACTTTGTAAGTTTATTTCTTGAGGCTGAAACCATTAGTAATAAATTTTACTCGTCATGAGAATTAAAAATGAAATTCCAGTTTCAATTCAAATGTAGATTCTCGACCGATCACTTGCATTTCAATAATCAATTTCATCGTTGTAACTCGACATTTCCTCGGATCTTATTCTCTCAATAGCTAAACTATAAAATAATAATGGTTTGTTCGTTCGTTCGATTAATAATGGCTTTATTTATTCAGAATAGTACAAAAAAATAAGTATCAAAAATTCTTTTTTTACATACGACCTTTCAGTATGGTTTTATTTCATGTAACTACTTAGGGCATTAAAAAAATTAACATCCATAAAATTTAAATTGATTACCATACCAATGGTTTCCAAATATTATCAGTCGGTCCATTAATTAATTTATTCGTATTTCGGAATATGATGTTACACGAAAACAAATAAATGAATATTTTGGTATTGCCGGAGCTTCCTGATTGTTTTAATGGGTGAAAACTTGAACACCAACGTTTTAAAGTAATTCCAATTTTATATGCTGTTATTTTAATGATCCTCATGTGTTTTTGTTGAATTATCAATTTAAAGCAGAAAACACATATTCAGTTACCCTAGCGGACGAACCCGTGTTCATTATGAAACCTTACTTGAGATCGATTACAGAATCGATTACAGCTCGGAACAGCTGTATTGTGTTCACAATAATTGCTGCGTCCAATACAGCGGCGACACTGTGGGAGGTCTTCAACAATCGGTTCAATTACGTGTTCAAGAGGCTTTGCTGCTGTTTGTGTGGGGGTGTACGTTGTTGGGGGTTGTATAACTTATTGTAGGAAGGTCAACATTGCATGATTCGATTTTGATATCAAAACTGACATTGTTAGATGGAGTGTTATACAGGGTCTGTCGTAATGAATGGATAACCCGTTACCTACAGTTGATCCGGATGTGAGGCCATAAGAAAATGGTGTCTTTTCGCCAGGGTTGTCAACCATAAGAAAATGGCGTAGACTTTTAAACTTTTTTATAAATTTCGCTATTTTTTTCATTTATTCCGCTGCCATTTCTTCAATTTTTGATATATTTGTATATATTTATTGTATTATAATCCTGAAGACGTGTATTATGTAATTTTAATACAGTTTTAGGTGTTATTCACGTTGAACATTATCAAAATTCTCATTTTAAGAAAAACATTTCCAATGTTTTTTCTTTATGTCAACTTTTGATCATCTCCTGTGAAAAAAAAAGTACGACGTTATAGCTGCCCATGATCTCAATAAATTGTCTAGTATGTGTAGATTCTAAAAAGGTATAACGATGTGTACTTTACAAGCAACATTAAGTTACAGGAGCGAGAACACTAATCAAGGTCCGAATTTTTATTTTTCAAGTTATGTTATAAATGGTTGTAAAACTTCGTCATAATGATTTTATTCTATCAAGATACTTTGCACTAACACTATCGGGCCACTAATAGGATATTCAGAAGAAAACCCGGTTGTTTTTGGGAAAAAAATAACATTACTCCACGATAATAATGTAATGAAAATGTACAAATGAAAATTGTTGTGCTCTAATAGTTACATGCGACAAACATGTTGCGACAAGTTTATTCGAAATTGCTTTCGAATAAACTTGTCGCAACGGATTTTAAAAATCGAACAAAGACCGCATTACAAAGAAAAGGGTACTCATCACATCAGTGTAATTTTGACCATCGCATGTGCTTTTGTTCTCATTATTTTCGTCAAGCAGTAACATGCTTTCTAATATCGGACTTTGATTTTCCTTGTGATTTGGACTTGATAACGTTCACCACGTGTAACTACTGATGACTTTGCTCACATTTACGGACATTGTGTTGTGCTATCGATTGAGCTTGTGGTTTTGGAAAAGTTTTTGTGTAGTTTGTGTATCATGCCGCAACAATACACAACGGCCGAATACGCGAACATGCATTACATTTACGGTGTATGTAATGGCAACACCAATAGAGCTGCTAGTGTTTATCGTGAAAGATATCCAAATGTGCGACATCCTGATTACCGTGTGTTCATGTGCACAATGCATTTATGGAAGGACGATTTCCTTCCACTTTTTTCCACTTTTATTTGTAATGCGGTCTTTGTTCGATTCGCAACAAAGACCGCATTACAAATAAATCGCAACATGTTTGTCGCATGTAACTATTAGAGCACAAAAATTTTCATTTGTACATTTTCATTACATTCTTATCGTGGAGTAATGTTATTGTTGTCCAAAACCAACCGGGTTTTCTTCTGAATATCCTATTAGTGGCCCGATAGTGTTAGTGCAAAGTATCTTGATAGAATAAAATCATTATGACGAAGTTTTACAACCATTTATAACATAACTTGAAAAATAAAAATTCGGACCTTGATTAGTGTTCTCGCTCCTGTAACTTAATGTTGCTTGTAAAGTACACATCGTTATACCTTTTTAGAATCTACACATACTAGACAATTTATTGAGATCATGGGCAGCTATAACGTCGTACTTTTTTTTTCACAGGAGATGATCAAAAGTTGACATAAAGAAAAAACATTGGAAATGTTTTTCTTAAAATGAGAATTTTGATAATGTTCAACGTGAATAACACCTAAAACTGTATTAAAATTACATAATACACGTCTTCAGGATTATAATACAATAAATATATACAAATATATCAAAAATTGAAGAAATGGCAGCGGAATAAATGAAAAAAATAGCGAAATTTATAAAAAAGTTTAAAAGTCTACGCCATTTTCTTATGGTTGACAACCCTGGCGAAAAGACACCATTTTCTTATGGCCTCACATCCGGATCAACTGTAGGTAACGGGTTATCCATTCATTACGACAGACCCTGTATGTTAGAGGGCAATCCTGGTAATTGATTTGTACTGATTACTATTATTATAAAATTTAAAATTAGGTGTTTAAATAACGGGTGTAAACGACCACTTCCGAAGCCTGAAACCATGTATTCTTGAGCCTCAATAGTAATTAAATTCACTTACAGTTTACCCAGAAAACTCAATATAAAAAGTTATTAAGGATTGAAAATGATATTCGCCGCTTGAAATCATCGCTCACACATCAACTGTTGGTTCAGATGCGATTAATTTACATTGCAAATTAAATAAAAACACTTAAACAATAAAAATCTGATAGTAAAATTGCAATTTTTTTAAATTACGTAAAAAAAAATTTTTTTTTATCAGTACCCTTCCAGCAATGCCCGGTTTTTGTTTTCGGAAGCAGTTTATTTACACCCGGTATAGTCTATAGTGAATCCAATCACGTGACTGGTTTAGTTAAGATTTTTAGTAAGAAAGTAAATATCTAGTTAAGTAAAATGTATCTTTCTTTTCTACTAAAATATCACAAAGATGACCATCAGGGATGTTTAACTCATAATTATTAAGTCTACGTTTTCAATACAATTATACCAGATCGATAATCGTAATGAGCAGATAATTTGAAGTCGGCAATATCGTTTAGTAATTTTCAATGTTGTGGTTAATTAAATTGCAAGCGACGCGACCGCACCGGTCCACACGCTACCCCTATTTAGGCTTTTCTGTAACCATCAAAAGTAAGTTACAACTTCAAATTTAACAAAAATGATACAAAATACTTATAGCTCTTTGTATCAAAGTTCTAAAATAAAAGAATATATAAAAAAATAAGTTACAGTTAAAAAAATAAAAATAATTCTATTCACCAGTGACACTAAGTCTGTATTATAGATATTTATGTATGGTCTGATCCTTGATTTAAAATTAACAATTAACCTACCTATTTAATCGAGTCTTAATAAAAACTGCAATGTAAACCTATTCATATCTTGTAGGAAAATGACTAACCATTTTAAGTGAAAATAAATAAAAGTTGAACGAGTTTTGCAAAAAGGGTATAAACATAAATTGTTCCATTTTTTTTGTACAAATTTTTACTTTCATCTTTAATCATAAAAGATGGCATGTATTGTTTTGTATATTGCATTACTAGTGACCACCCGCGACTCCGTTCGCGTGGAAGTCGGTTTACCGTGGGAATTAGAAGTTTTCCCGTGGTAAAAAGTACCCTATGTCCTTTCCTAAGTTCAGTTCTTTCTTCATACCTAATTTCATCAAAATCGGTTCAGTGGTTTAGGGCTGAAAGCGTAACAGACAGACAGACAGACAGAGTTACTTTCGCATTTATAATATACTAGTGGCCGCCTGCGACTCCGTTCGCGTGGAAGTCGGTTTCCCGTGGGAATAAGAAGTTTTCCCTCGGTAAAAAGTACCCTATGTCCTTTCCCAAGTTCAGTTCTTTCTTCATACCAAATTTCAACAAAATCGGTTCAGTGGTTTAGGCGTGAAAGCGTAACAGACAGACAGACAGACAGAGTTACTTTCGCATTTATAATATTAGTAGGGACTAGTGGCCACCCGCCACTCCGTTCACGTGGAAGTCGATTTCCCGTGGGAATGAGAAGTTTTCCCGCGGTAAAAAGTACCCTATGTCCTTTCCCAAGTTCAGTTCTTTCTTCATACCAAATTTCATCAAAATTGGTTCAGTGGTTTAGGCGTGAAAGCGTAACAGACAGACAGACAGACAGACAGACCGACAGACAGACAGAGTTACTTTCGCATTTATAATATTAGTAGGGATAGTAGGGACTAGTGGCCGCCCGCGACTCCGTTCGCGTGGAAGTCGGTTTCCCGTGGGAATGAGAAGTTTTCCCGCGGTAAAAAGTACCCTATGTCCTTTCCCAAGTTCAGTTCTTTCTTCATACCAAATTTCATCAAAATCTGTTCAGTGGTTTAGGCGTGAAAGCGTAACAGACAGACAGACAGAGTTACTTTCGCATTTATAATATTAGTAGGGATATAAGTAGGGATTTTAATTTGTACCTTAGATATTGAAGCACTAAAAAAACATTATACTATTATTTTCTAGGTATTTTGCGAAGAGTTTGAGTCGGCAACTTTTTGGTCGTTATTATTTGGTTATCATCATTGCTAATTAATGGAACCGAAATTTTATCGAAATGATGATTTCCAATATTTCATTACAAAATGTGAATGATGATTAACTTAACTAGTGAACGGAAAATTATGTTGTTCAATTAAAAACTTAATACGAGTTGCAAATTGTGTTTTATTTTTACAATTAATTGGTTATATACGTTGATTAAAGTTTTATTACACATCTGATTTAAAAAAAAAGAGATAATATAATTAAATGTTCCATAAATTTTGGCGAGAATATATCTGAATTTACAACATTCATACAAATTCAAATTATTGAACGTTTAACAATTGTATTAGATTTATTTAATTAAATTATGCAAAGTGATACTGTCACAAATTGTTATCGTTTTATAAATTATAGAATGGCTTAACTATTATGAGTATTTTGACCTTTTACACTTTATTTAGCACATAACGTAATTTCTCATTTTGGTTGGTTGGTTGGTTTAAGTAACATTATAAAATTACTTGAGTTTAAATTTGGTTCAAAAAGCATTTATTCAATTCAAATACATTTACATTTAATTTATTCGTTAATTTTCAGTTATAATTCAAACGTCTTTCAATTTAGACATAATATAGGTAAGAGTGCGCCCGCGGTCCCGGCATTCCGGCAATCCGGCATTTAATAACCGGTTATAGCCGGAAATAACCGGAGATTTTAATAAATCGCAACCGGGACTCTTTGACGGTATTAAAATAATCGAACCAAAGTTTTATAGTTTTTAATAAGAAGAGCTTGAATTTATGAAAACTTCTAGAATATTGGCAGACGGTTTTATTGTTACCGTATATTTGTGTTGGAAATGTGTTGATTTTGCGGCTTTATAGAAATTTATAGTGTTGGAAATTGTCGACTTGCTAGCGTAGAATATATGCGCTATTGACCATTGATTGGATCGGTATTTGCTTAAGTTTATAAGTTTGTGTATAAGATAGAGCTTGAAAAACCAGGAATTTAGTATAAGGACGTTTTTTTGTCACAAGTGAATACTAACGAAATCATTTTCATGCGAAATTTTGCGAAGACAAGACCTAATAACTTGCACTGGCAAAAATGTTATCAGATCTCATCTCACTCTACAATTCGAAGTCTGAACTTGCTAATAAAATATGGCTTAGCATTAATTGCAGCTTTTAAGACTCCGGGAAGTGCACAATTATTATTATTTGTTTATGTTTATTAGTAAAAAAGTGAGTAAGTTATCTAATAAGGGTTTAAAAATATTAAATACTTCTCGCTTTCTTTAACGCTTATTCAACATGTAATTGACTATGCTGATGCTTGCTATATTTATGCCACAGAGGAGCTTCTAAATAAACTGGAACGCTTGCAAAATCTTTGTATTCGATTTGTTTTTGATCTCAAAAAATCAATTATATGTTTCTACTTTCTATGCCAATGTGTATACATGAAGTGTAAATAAATAAATAAAATAAACATTAAAAAGTTAAAGTTAAAACCACGTCGTCATAAAACCTCTTGCTCTCATTCCGTCTAACCGCCGCTCGTAGAACTAAATTACCGTTTTCCCGCGAATGCATCCGTCACTGAAACGTCAAGCGGTCAATGACCCCCACTCGGTTTTTGTTGTACGCTGTAGCCAATTTGTCGCTGGTCGATGGCCCTCCGCACCGGCAGATGTATTCCATCAATTAACCGGCCCGAACCGGATCAGGCCGGCTCGTGAACCAGTTTTTTCCGAAACATTCTACAGTTTTCAATCAAATCTTTCATTTGATTACAGATTTTGCATGGATTTGTAATTGGGGCGTGCGTTCGATGGATTACTGTGTATTGTGGGTCAATCAGGGAATACGATGACATGGTCTTTCTATTTAAATATTTTGTTAAGTATGTAATATATTATTTTGTTTTTGTGTTAACTTAATAATACAACATTAAACTGAGTGTATCATAAACCTACGACAACAAAAACAACTACAAATAATAAAAACACAAGTTTTGATACCATATAATAAACATAACAATCACATTAACTAACTGATTTGACATATAAACTCTCATACTCGCTGAAAAGCATTAAAATTCAACAGTAAACTTTTTGACATAAAACTATGAAGCGAAGGACCGCGCCGCCGCGTGAACACTGCGCGTTCTCAAAAATAAAAATGTAACGAGCGACGTTCAAAAGTGTAATAATGACATTTGTCGTGACAATGCCGACTCAGCCGCGCCGAGCGCCGCATGCTTCATTGCTGCGCAGAAGATCAACTAAATATCATACATTTATTTTATGATCGGTGTAAATTGTGAGGCATGTCCCTATCACAAAAAGTAGGTGAGTAGCTTCTTGCATTATTTTAAGTTCTATATCACAAAATAATAAAAAATATATTATGCTTAATCTAACTGATTTCTGATTAATAAAAAAGTGTAGGTACCTTTAGGAAACGATGCATAAGTAAACGATTAATTTTACTATCTGTCACGAAAATAAGCCTATTTATCAATAAGTCTGTTCGTAACTTTCACAAAGTGTTGTCTCTCTGTACATACCCACTCCGTCCACAGCTCCGTGAAGTCACACTCAGCAGTTTTGTACACTTATAAACTGAGGTGTTTGTGAGAATCAGATATCAGCGCGCCTTGGTATGTGCGACACAAATAAATAGTAAATGACGATCAGAGATGTTCGCAGTAGACGTGACATATGCAGTGATGGCATGTTTGAATGTATTCCTTACTGGAAGTAGTTTATAACTTTTCATAAGGGTAATATCTATTTTGATTTAAAAGTGACAAAAATAGCTTTCTAAAGTTTACAAATAACTTGTATTCGCAATGTCTTTTAATAAAATGCAAAATGGGGAGCTAAAAATTTATTTCTTTTAGCGAGAGATCTAACTTAGGCTTTTATATTTTACTAATTTCTTTGACTTGATTATTTTTCAATTGTCAATCTCGCCGCCTGCGCCCACTGTACAGTACAATCACATCTCTAGTGACTCCACTGTATTCAACAGCTATACTCTATACTCTCTGTTCCATCGCTCCTCGCTCCAGCGACTCTCGGCTATTGTTTATTTGCTTCACGACCACCGCGCACGCTATTTATGATACTTTACGTTTTTTTGAAAAAGGGTACTTTTAGAGTGTTTGCATTTTACTTGAAAACACTTTTTTTTGTGTTGTCTACATTTTTTTGCCACTGGAAAATCCCATAGAGTTTCAGATAACTTTTAATTTATATGTTGTTTTATTCAGTATTCAAAATATTTATAAGAAAAATATGCAATAATATTTTATTTAAATACAAAAGGGTATTACTCTCGTCACTCAGCGAGCGTCAGTAAACATCTGATCTGTTTTTACCGTCTGATCCGTGTTTAACATTTTTGTGTATAAATTAAATTAACAATCCTTTGAAGAGGGCTGCGGTTCTCAAATTTCCGTCGCTGGGCCCCAGGTGTGCGCCGCGCGGGATGTTTGAGTAACGTGGGGCCCCAGAGGACACCGGGGGCACTAGCAGGGTACAGATAGACGGTGAAATATTGAACTTGTGGCATAGTTTTGTTATTGTTTTCAGTGCATCTGTCTGCTATACGTTTCATAAAAAATACCAAGATAAAACAACGAATTAATGTTTTATCTGCTAAAACAGTAACTTCTTAACTTTCAACACTAAATTAGGTACATTTATGAAAGTTGTAGGATTACATTAATATGAAGTTTGGAACGAATGCTTTCCTACGAACTAGAGTTTTTACACGAAAATGCTTTTACAAGAAATTCACGTTTTAATAGCAAATAATCACTTTTTATAATCAGAAAAGTATGGTTACTTAGAATTTGAATAAAATAAAGCATAAAATAATAAGGCTAGGCAGAAAATATGAACACGAGTATAATCATAAGATATTTCACTTGCAAAAATATTTCACAAGTCATCTTTTTAACTGCATTAGGTATATAATATTTACATCATTGTTTACATTTACATCGTAAGTTCATGCACAGATACGTCGTAGCGCTACCTTCATCTCCCGGGGGAGGTCTGTGGTGTGCGGGGGGCGGGGCGGGGGGTCTCATTTCCTGCGGGGCCCCGCGCGCGTCACTCACTGCACACGGAGTTTTTTAAGCGTGAATTTTGTGAGATCACGAGGAGGGAAATTAAGAAATGTTGTTGGCATCATGACACGTGCCATAAATGTAATTACTTAATGTTGAATCGCAACGGATATGTTGATGTTTATTTTAACAGATATTACAAATGTTTACGACAACTCTCTTTTTGATAAACAAATCTACAATTATTTACCTCTGACTGTAAAAGTCAAGCTTACTATTAAGAAAGAAGAATCACAGCCATAACAAACCGACACATTACTGTGTCACCAACCGAACAATACCAACGTAACTTACATGAGTAAGAACACAGCACTAGACCGCGCTAGTGGTAACCAAATAAATTTAAAACAATACTCGCCACAGAAACTGCTTTATTTTAAAGCCTTCGCTCCGGTGCGGGGTGGGCGGGGCGAGGGGGGGGTGTGAGCCATTTTCAATATGTGCTAAAGTGGGAATAAATTGTACAGCATGGAGTCGTTGAATGCGAGGTCTCAGGTTCAAAAGATAGCTCTAGGATTTACTAGTGGGTGTGAAATGCTCAATAGTTTGTGTGGCTAGGATTGCAGGGTTATGAGCAAATTCCTTAGTGTTTTCAAGGTGTCTATTTACCTTGATATTATGATAGCTTGGCTTTAAGTGCTATTAAATGTAAAAACTACAAAATCTAAATCTAATAAGCGTTAAAAGACACTTGTATCACAATTACTTAAATAATTCATTTTAAAAGGTGATATTTTTCAAAGTTAAGTTTTAGTGAAAAACATTTGTGTGCTAAAAACTATTTTTCACGGATATTGTTTATGCGTATAATAATTAGTTTAAAATTTAATCAACACTCCACGGAACAAAACCAAATCAGCAGTTACCTGACACAAACAAAGGGATCCGATTTTATCAGATCCGTTCTGTGAATGGAACCGCCATTTAATAATTATCGTATTACTGCGCAAATTACATTAATGATTGTCTAGTGGACCGCGGCATGTGGGCGCGATCGAGCCCCGCGACAACATCCCGAGTTTTAACACTAATTACTTTAAAATAAATATTCTCGATAACTAATTAATTATTCATGTGAATTTTAAATATAAGCCGCGTGCAGTATTGAATTTGCGGCGTTCGTTTGATAAGTCAATTATAGTTTATTGTAGTAAAATTCTGTGTAATGCAATTTGTGCGCGGCCCGGTGGCGGGTAAACAAATCATTTTTCTGTTCATTCGATTTTGGACTACGGCGTAGTCGTTCGTAGTCGCCGTAGCGTGTAGTCGTTATAAATATCATAAATACTTGTTTATTTGTTTTCCATAAATATTTGATTAGTAATAAAAATTGTAGGGTTCGGTCAACGCAAAAAAAATCTTTTCTTATACTAATTGAGTTTAAATTAATTATGTAGCTGTGGTTCACACGTGTGTTATCTGATTATAATGTTTACGTAAAATAGGAACTGTAATATAGATGTTCTCAGTTTGAGACAAACTCCTGTTAGTTTCATGACTCGTAGACGTTAGTTCCCGTGCACCTGAACCTGCTCGCAGCTCGTCGACTTCACACAACTTGTGCCTCTGGATTTATATTCAGTTTGAGGTTTTGTGTGTCTGCCAGTTTCACTCCACAACTTCAGGGGAATATCAGTTTTGATTTGAAACTGGATGAAATTCAAATTCATTCAGAAAACTTACGAACCTAAAAAATACTGTCAGCGGTTTTAAACGGTAACATCTAGTTTATTATATGCCAACAAAAAGCACTTTCAGCAATCCACGTCTAACCCGCATCAATAATGTCCAAACCGAGGGTAGTTATAATATCGATAAACATGGACCGCAGCAAAAACTGCAATCTAACCCGCGCCGCCATTTCGTGTTCGCTACAAAATGGCCGACGCAACATGGCGGCGACCGCAGCGCGGGACGCCACCGTGAATATGTTTGTTGTAATATTTAATTGAGTGTTGTTATTAGGCGTATCATAGACAATATGTGTAGAAATGCAACCTCGAACTAAACATTTAAAATCACTTGATGAACTATAAAGAGGGTAGTTGGTAGTTACCTAGTTGGTTTGGGAACATAAATAAAGAGATCTTGTAGTAAGAAAAAAATTAGACAATTTTCAATAGGAAAACACATATTTAATTAGTGGCGGAAAATACTTAGAGCCGGTCCAGACAGAAAATTGCTTAAATAGAGACTACGAAGTGCAACAGTCTTGCCATACAAATAAAAAGGGGACAGGAGACTGTATCTCCTCTTGACCATGGTTTTTGGAAGAAAATCCAAAACGAAATATTTTTCATTTTAGATATTTTAAATTTGTCGAATTGTGGCTATAACCACGACATGTTAACAGTCCCAGAATTTTTAACAAAATACATTTTAAGAACGTATGTATACATTTCAATACAATTTACATTACAGGGTTTTACAAAAAAAGCAAAACATTTGTAAAGTTTAAGTACCGTTGCAGCAAATACCAGCACTCATCTACAATTAGTCTATAGACACTAATTCCAGATGTAGACATAGCTATAGACCCCCACACATCACAGCCGCAGAATCCCGCGTTTTTCGCTAATTGAACTCGCGCGCAGCCGAGCGGCGACGCAAGCGCCATCTACCGGAATAATTACCACCTCACCATTCTATTATGACATATGAATGGAGATTTGTTGATATGATGCTGTTTATGTGAATTTTGTATTACACGGTTAGGTTCGGTAAGAGTTTTGAATATGATATTGTATTTTTTATTCGTAACGAATGAACTTGTGTTTCTCATGGAAATATTTTTTTACGTAAAGATAACGCGACATTTAACGTTTTTTTTTTATTATTTGCTGAATATACACCTACTATGTCTACTTGTAAATCATTTTGATAATAACATTATAATGTGTGGTTTAGAAGTAGATACAGACATGTCGATACGAACGGAGCGAGGCAACAATGTGGCTGCTGAGGTTTATACCATGTAAAGATGATATTTTAAGTTAATTATAACAAAATATCGGTCGTAGTAGCTAATAACACGCTGAAGTTACAGCACATGACTTATCCTTATAGCTAAAGATTCCATACATAAATACAGAAAAAAATACTTATGCCACGAAATACCAGTTACAACAACCTGCATCGAGCAGGTTTCCACTTTACTTTTAAACTTCTGACCACAACTTGCTGAGTTTATTTTCTAACCCCGCTCTAATTGGCCGAGGCCGCAATACAGTCACACGGCACACGCGGTCCAAATAAAAAATCTAATTTACTAGTTACGTGAGTAATGTAGTTAAAGGTAACTGTACTTGGCCGGCCACCCGCGGACGTGCCGCCGGCGGTAGCGCCTGACCCACTGCGGCGATCCATTGAACAGTGGAACACACTTGAAGTATTCGCCTATGTTAAACTAATCTTCTCATCATGCATCGCTTTTATGAAGGAGACGGGTAAAGTCCACCTAAACGTTCCCACCCTTAGCAGAAGCTAATATGATATATCTATAGCTTATAGCTACAGACAGATAAAAAGAAGAGGTTTGTCTCATTAATTATCTATGTTTACAATTATTTTGTAATTAAAAAAGGTTTTCTGATAAAAACATTGCCAAATGCACAAAATGCAGCAATAGATCACATAAGGTGATCGCATCGAAGTTAGCCACGAGGCCGCAATTCCGGTAAGTCTGCAATTACGTTAGTTTAGCTGCGAGTCGCTCGACCCTGCGCCTGACCGCCGGCGCTAGTAATGATCTCCAGTCTCTCGCCTAGTTCCACGAACTGTAATGGTACCAATCAAACGAGACACTAAATGCTGCTCTACTTATTATAAAACAGTACTTTCCGTGGCAAAATTACCTTTTCTTTCGTGACAACCTAATTAAAAAAAACATGATAGAAGCTTTTTATAAATTGTGATGTTTTAATTTTTTTTCGGAAGGGAATTTTTCGTTCTTTGAGAATCTGAATTTTCTTGGATATCTTAAACTTGCTTCTCTCACAGTTCTAAATAATATAATACTTGTCTTTGACATATCGTTGACAGGTAACGTTGATCTTGTCAACATAATGTTTGTGCAGTGTCTCAAACTGTATCTATCTTGTCTTGACACCAAGCTCGTCTTGTCCGGAGCTAATTCTGTTCAATCAACAATCCCTGGCTAATAGCGTCACAGTCCACACCTGGCACCTTTGTGCTGCTTGCACTGTTGCACAATAGTGGAGCGGCATGCGGGCTAGGCAAACAGCCGGTGTTTGTGTTGCGGGGGGCAGGGGGGCGCGGGGGTGCGGGGGGCGGGGGGCGGGGGCGGACAGCTTGCACGCGGGAAGCAGGGCTGCGAGTTTTGGAAGTTCGTTTTTGGGAGTCTTTTTGTGGAAAATCAATGGCAGTGTATAGGGGAAGGTGCAATTAAGCTGACTTTAAGCAGCAGACCTGTAGTTAGTTATTATGTTAATGGCTATTTCGTCTTATTTTTGTAAGTTAAGTTATTTATAATTTATTTAACAAATAAAAATACGATTAAATGTTTCAAATTTATAAAAATATTCATGTTGTTATATTTCCACAAATAAACTTTTTCTTTTAATTACAATGGAAAACACTTTTCAATATCAACGTTGCTACTGTATTTACATTTTCACCAAATGTACTAATTTAACAGATCAACCCACAGCCCTGAGTATTCACTCATCTACTGAAGCGGTGAATTTTTGAAGTTCTCGATGCTTCCTCTAGCCGGCGTGGGCGCAGGCAGGCAGTGATCACGGCGCATGCGTGGGATGCGGGCTCTGTCCGGAATGCGAGGAGTATGGCGCTCGTGTGAGGCTCTACTGTTTATAGTATGTAGGAAATTATTACGATTTTAGAGTCTTGCCATTTTGTTATTTAGAATTAGATGCTTATATGTTTGTTTGTTAGTTACTTGAGCTTTAGTTATGAACTTTGGAGAAAAAGTTATTGTTATTACCGGAAAAAAGTCAGAAAAGTGATAACCATGTATTATGACTTAAATAATTAAATAGATTAAACTTTTTTAATACTAGACTCAAGAAGTTCCTAGTTTAAGACACGAGACTCCTGTTGTTAAAACCATGTGTAACAAAACTAAACTTTGAACCTCATAATTATTTCTGTATTGTAGTACCATCCTAAACCTCTATGACCTACTTGCATCTTAAATTTAAAATACAAAATCAATTTCACCCCTGACTCCATTAAAATCAGTAACCTAACCTTTGTAATTTATTCGAATTAATTCTCGATTAATGGTAACTTTTCGCAACAGCAACACAGCGCCCTCCCGCGGGTGTTCTTCGGCAACTTTTGTAGGATTATGTAAATGTCGTCGCCGGGACTTGAACCCGGGCCGCAAGCCGCTTTGTCCATATTTACACGGCGAGGTTCTATTAGACGGGGTTTAGGGGGAGCTTACAATTTGTTACCAAGTTTATGAAAAAGGCGGTGTACCTAATAAAGGTAGGTATACATGTTTGGAAAGCCTACTTACATATTTTTTTAAACTAACTTCAAATCTACTTATATACTGTAATAGTACTGATGAAATTTTGACAATACAGGAAATGTTATCAAAATCTTACAAGTGTTTCGGGCCTATTCCACAAGCAAAGTTATGACGACTACAAAACATTTAACTGTTTGAAAACCTACTCAAAATATTTGTGTAAGTTTTTTTTATAAAATGGAAAAAGTACTAAAGAGCAGCCGTGGATAGCGACATTTCTTTATATTACGAAAAAACAAGAAACATTTTATACTTTTGTAATCAAAATTTATTAATTAATTTGATATGAAAAAAAGCATAAACCTTCAACAAAAACAACAATAAAGAATTTAAGTAAAAAATAGTGTTTGTTATTTCTTCTAAATTACATGTTATTGGTGAAATTAACTGGTAAAAAAAAACGTTTAGCGCAAAGGTAAAATTTAAAATGTTCAATATTTTATGATATAGACAAGAAACCATTCAAGATTCTTAAATCTAACTAAACCTCATAACGTGACGTAACAGTTCATCCCAGATTCAGTGGTGGCTCCATCAGCCGAGCAGCAGCATGGATAATCACTGCCGGTTTCAGCAAATAGCAAGTTTATTCAAATCAGCTGAGATTTATTCCTGGGAAATGACGCCCGAAATTATTTTGTTTTTTTCCTTCCGAGCAGAAGTGCCGCTTAATTTCACGATCTTTCAAACATGGATAACAGAGGCCCGAGCCTTGACTGTTTATGATAATTTACCTACTTTTTAAGCCCGGACAAAAAGCGGGGTGTTATGGGTATCAGTGTATCGTTCTTTGACATTCTACTTCCATAGCATACCGATTTTTTTGTTGGTAATTCGAATAAGATTTGAAAACGTTTTGTTCTTTATAAATTTAATAAGTAGTTTTTAAATATGAGACGTTAAATAAATCGATATCTTGTGCGTTTTAATATTTTGTTAAGTTTATTTAACTTAACATTAAAATACGCTTAACGCCATCTCTACTACTTTGATATAAATATTATACCGAAATACAACGCCATCTAACGTTGTACGTTAGTAACAGTTCATATAGGATTTCGTAGCACAAGGCTTCCTACTGTGTGCTACCATTCGAAGAAGGGGACCCTGACAACAGAGTTTTGCAGAATGAATGTAGATGGCGTTACGTAAAAATGTTCTTACGAGTTTGTATTAAAACTTATAGATGGCGTTATTCTTGCCTTTCTGAACCGCTACCTTTGAAGGAGTAAACTGAAAGTGTGCTTGCATTTTATGCTAATGTGCACATTATTAGTTACTATTAAAGATTAACGTCTTTACAATAATTGTCGGCAAAGTTTCTGTTGTTAAGCTAAATGATAAAGACAGCTTTATATTCTCAGCTTTATATGATTTGATCAAGTTTCAGTTAATAAGTGCAAAAACTATTTGTGTTTAAATTAAATCTGATAGTCAACTTATACTGCATTCGATCAACGCCATCTAACGACATCATCCTACATTCAGTAAATGAAAACCTTCGGCTGTGTTTGCTACACAAGCAGTGTTAAGGATATGCAACAGATGGCGCTACCATCTGAAATTATTTTATCGTTAGATTTGAATTTATTCCGTCTATTTTGTTAATATAAAATTTTCATGTAGATTTAATTTAGTTCTTTCCTTTAATCGATGCATACTCACTTCTGTAAGTACATTATTTTGAATGAGGTTATTTTCTCATCTTACCTGAAACAAACAAAATACAACATTAGACAAAAAAATATTTATATAATCATACAAATGTATGATATACCATACAATCAGAATCTTTTCAGTAGGTACCCGTGTTCATCGGTCAAAAAAGGAAAAAGTGTCTCTTTCCAATTTGGTAGGCTCAGAATAGCTGCAGGCACACAGGTATCAAAATTTCAATTTCAAATGTGTCTGGAAACGGAAGTCGCGATCAGTGGACAATGGCGGTCTAATGAAACCGACTTTGCAAAAAAGGAGGCGAGCCGCAGAACCACGCGGGGCTGCACTGCCAGCGGTTGTAGTCCTTATTTTTTCGAATATGAAGAATTTTGACCGAGTTGTTGACGAAGCACAATTCTATGGATTAACTATAGAAAAATTGTTCAAATTGGGTATGAACTTAGAATATGCACTGTTTTCCTTTTAATATTTTAAGGGTAGATACTATCTTAAATATTATTATTATTAATTGAACTGGAAATACCTTTTTCTGACACATTTTTTATAAATCAAATCCATAGCAAAAATCCAATAGTTTGTTAAAAATATATAATTATTTCTTAATACCGTTCCACGTAGACACTCCACTAGCTATTAAAAACATTTCATAGTATAAATCTAAGTTGCTAATTCTGTCTGTTTGTTTGTTTGTCCGCTAACTCCTCCTAACCCACTTAACAGATTTTAATGCGGGTTTCGCCATCTTATAGGTATTTTTTTCATTTAAATTGGTAAATAAGGAACATGTAGAAAAAGATAATTTAAGTAAGCCAAAATTCAACGTATCGTGAACAAGCTGCGCAAAATAACACCATTGCGAAGCGTGGGCGTGTCACTAGTCTTATATAAAACTAACTTTAGCCCGCGGCTTCGCACGCATTTAATTCGAAGTAAAACCCCTTTCCCCTATTATACATATAAACCTTCCTCTTGAATCACTCTATATATTAAAAAAACCGCATTTAAATCCGTTGCGTAGTTTTAAAGATTTAAACGTACAGAGCAAGCGACTTTGTTTTATACTTTGTAGCGATCAATTAAAGATCTAATCACAGATCTATCCCACTCTATTTATTTCAATAAAAAAATGTTGTGTACTTTCGCCAAGCGGGATTAACCCCGCTATCACGCCACCCCCACCCGAGCCTACAAAAAGCAGTAAGAGCGCTGGTCGTGTGACGAGTCCCACCGCAGCGAGCAGCGCCCGCGCCGCCACATACCAGCATACCATAGATACATGGAGCAGGAGAGATTGAGAGGTTCATTACAGCAGAGGTTTTGTAATGAATGAAGAAAAGGTTATGCAGCCAGTGTTTATTGATGCTTAAAATCAAAAGTCTAATAAAAAAGTACAGTTTAGTTCCAGTGTTAGATTAAAGTTTACCGATAAGGAGTTCAGGACAGTTCTATATGATCCTTCTACTTATTTATCAAATGTTGTACAATGTAGAAACTTCTATGTCGTACACAAAATTTGTGCACTTAATATTTTTAGGTGTTTATACCTGTTTATAGTTTCTGATAACCAGAGAAACCACGCTTTAAGTAATATTTGTACCTAGTATGCAAAAATACAAATTACGAATGTCGCGCAATTGTGTTATTCATTTTTATTCCAAAAAATAGTATTTTTACTACCTTAATATTTTACTAACCAATTGTTCACGATTAAACTACTCACCCTAACAACACACTAGATATCCCACATAGATCCGCGTTAACCCTCTATTAGATCACAATTAGCCGGCTCAGCTCAACTCAGCTCAGGTTACAATCCGCCCGCAGTCAGTAAGATGACACCTGACACTCCACAGGGAGCTCTCCGACAACATCAACCATTAAGAATAAGAAATGTTGTACGAGTATATCTAAAGAAGAATTGAAGGACTTAAAGACATGATATGTATGTGCATTTAGTTAGTATTATGATGTTCGAGGAACTCTGTACATACATATTTTTTTGACCGGTTAACCCTACTGTAGCAGGTAGTCAATAATATCCATTAACGGACTACGTTGGTAGGTACGGTGTTCAGTAGACCCGGACGCACCTACGTGTCATGCGTGGAATACAATGGAAATGAATATTTTACGCCTTAAAAAATTTAAGGCCCTTGACTACCGTAAGTAAAAAGTGAATGAAAAACATACAATTTCTTTTTATACAATAAAGCTGAACTGTTAAGAAAAAAATAATAATAATTAGAATACGCGCAATTATTCATTAAACATAAGTTAATTTTTTTAATTTGCACTTATACCACGCTACAAATCAACCTTGTGTTAGCGCAATCGAGTCATTATTCTAGGTAATTGTAATAAATACACGAGAATAAGTAATGTAGTCCTTATTTCTGTGCGTACAACCTTCTTACATGATTGCCTCTACCTGCCGACCTGTGCGAGGGCGTGTTGTAAATTATTTAACGAGCCGTGTGGGATATTTCAGTGGTCGGTGGTTAATACTCGGCGGCGGACCATTACATCAAATTTATTGGATTGTACGCATGTATACACTGTTTTGCTTTAAAATATAAAGACACTAGACTTCAAAAACAGTGTTCTTTGTAATATACACTATATCATACCCATTATTAACGTTTTATTATTATAAAACATCGCTGGGACCGTGACTGGTATTTGCTGAATAACAGTACCATTATTGATTTATCATAACAAATTTTAATAAAAACATTCACAAAGAAAACATAATCTTCAAAACTGCCAACTCTAAACTCCAGAAATCCGAAATTAAAATACTTCTACACAAAAAAGATTAAGAGCCAAAGTTTCCGCGTGGTGCGTTCCAGACCCGCGCGGCCATTGAAGGGTTAACTCGCTGAGAGGGTACGATCCCACCACTGGTACAGAATTAATTTGTTGTTCTACTCAACCGGTTGAAATGGAGTTAAATGTGGTCGGGATTTGATAAAGTTCGCCAGATCCAAGATATTACGAAGACGGGGGAAATTGCAGGTTTTAAATTAATTTAAGTTATTTTTCTTCTACATTTCACCAGCATAGAAATGTAGTAACTAGAAGCGTTATATCATAAATCGTTTTCTAAATGATAATACTACTATAATTACTGGTAAAGCAAAAAGTTTAAATAATAAACAGCTTCAAATATTATTTCCTTAATACCCTTGTTTCGCATAAAATCAATCATGTAATAACCATGAGCCGATATTCCCGCCACTACACGGCGATCGGTTCCGGTACAAGGATCACAAAATGGCGGCTCGCGACCATCAATCATAGCGCGACGTCTCGAGACGCGATTGACTGTTCGGTTCCGAGTAGACTAGGAGCTGGCGGTGAATTGATGAGTGTATCATTGTTTGATTTAAGAGTTCTAAGCTGAAGGTGACAAATAAGATCGTGATTAACTCTTATAAAACTTTATCAAAACTATTTACTTAGATATTGTTTTAAATTAAATTGAAATTTATTTGGGGGGTACTGGTTAGGCTTTGAGCAAAAAAAAATATTTTTAGACTATAAAAAATAATTTTGTTTACGTAAATTTCCAAAATTGCAATAATACTATCAGATTTTGCGATGATTTCATATTAAATAAGGTTTTTAATTTAATTTGCAATGTAAATAATCGCACCTGAACCGACAGTTGATGTGTGAGCGATGATATCAAGCGGTGAATATAACTTTTCAATCCTTAAAAACTTTTTTAAATTGAGTTTTCTGGGTATGCTGTTAGTGAATATAGTTACTATTGAGGCTCAAGAATACATGGTTTCAGGCTTCGGAAGTGGTCTTTTTACAACCGTTATATTTTTTTATTGTATTTCTTTTAACAATCTAAGAATTTATGAAATATGATTTAATTTGGGGACTTTTTAATATAGTACATTGAGTAAATTTTATTTTATTCTCTAAGTAGTATTTTTTATGTGAAAAAAAATGTTTCGTTAATGTTCTTCTGTACACAAGCTCTTAGCCTACAATTTGCACCGGAAGAACATTATTTAGGATAGTAGGACAAAATCAAACGACATTTCCTCTACCAGCAGTAGTAGCCCCTCTTTACACAAATAACTGACTTTGACGAGGGGACAACATTCACAATAAAAGTTTACCTACCATCCAAACACAACTTATACTTACAAGAGCTTCTGTAGTACAGACAGGTCAACACTATCTCCAAATCGGACAAGTTAATTAAAACCACAAATCACGTTCTTTGTTAACCCTTGATTCGGCGCGTGGATATAAAAGACTGCACCGTGGGTACTCGAGACCCGGGCGCCCGGTTTGTCATATCACGTTAGAATCAATTGACCGGCGCCCCTCGCACACCCTCGTCAAGTTAGCGTTAGATAACTCAAACTCATTAAAACACACAGTTTTAAAGGGTACACAATTCTAATGTAATGTTGCTGGGAAAATCAAATTTTGCATAAATATGGGGATAATTTGTGTCATGTCTTTTTGGTGTCATCCTGTGGTTATAGTGTTTTTTTGATTGTAAAAAAATAATACAAGAGACAAAATTTGTAAGTTTGCTCTTTCCGCATAAACTAATCTTCTTTAACATTTATTAGATATATAATTAAAGTAGCTTCTCTTTACATAACGCCATTATAATAAGCTGCACCACACATCACAACTTATCGCATCGCATTACGCTCCATTGTTCCCTCGTCGTCGCTTCCTCCGCATCGGCGTCTCGCTTCCATACGAAGGCAGTTTAATGAGAATTTTGGCCAAACTTGTTGTTGAAGATTGTTGAAGCTGTCAGAGAGCGGAGTGAGTGACGTAGATGTACACTTGCTTTGTGGTCTCAGAGACCCGGGACACCTGAAGAGGGTTAGATAAGAGTGGTTGGTTTACCTACGAGTACGCACCCGGCTTTTAATGGATCGGTAATGGACTCTGAATTGTATTTGCAAATGTTTCTTTGTTGATGCGGTGAGGTTAGAAATCAATGCGTTTCAGGATTAGATTGTTTGGTAAGTTTGACGTTAATGTGAATAATATTGATCTTTTCTTGCTCAAAGCAGGTAAAGATATGTTTACGCGATCGGGAAGTCAACTACAATGCCTTACTGTACAGTCCAATATTCAATAGCAACTATGACAATCACTGGCTCTGCCATTACACAAATCCTCCTGGCGACGATAGCGCCATCTAGCAACAATAGTTACCATCAAATAGCACTAAAGGTCGAAGGATAGTTTACGAGGTCTACTGTTGAATATTGAGTGTGAGTGTAAATTATGTAATAAGTGTAATACTTGACTATACTATACAGTATAGTTAAGTAACACACTAGTCCATTTTTTCCGACATTGAAACATTATTTTTACCAATAATATTTTCGTTGATCGTCACCCTAACAATTTGTACGTTTTTTTCAATAGGTTGGTTTAATGCAGGATTTTTTTTACCGCAGTCTAAGCTGTAGCATTTTCCCTCAAAATTATATAACTATCAGTCAATTTTATCAAAAAAATATAAGTTACATACCATTTTAGCCGACTTCAGATAGCTATAGACTTTAAGATAAGGAGCAGCTCCACAGAGCCATTGCTGTCAAACTTGTATCCTCATAATATTAGTTTCCTGAACATAACGAGATCACGTCCGGTATTACTGGCATAAAACCGGTTTGAACCGGTATCCTGGTTAAAATGCAGACGGATATCTGAAAGTTACTAGTATAAAGTTGTATGGGGATTCAGTCGGCCGATATGAAATGAAATGTAGAAGTCGATGTGGCGTGGCGCTGGCTGATGTGATGCATTTTATATAAAGTTGGTTTAAGAATAAATACATCAAAAATTAAATCTTTAACTGTATTTTTTTAATATTGGTGAAATACTAAGGTATTGTTGATACTAAAATTTCGTACCTACTACGTAATTAACTAAAAATCTCAATCAAAACACAAATGAAACGCGTATAAGTTAGCTATACGCTTTAGAGTTAGGTGCTGAAACATTGAATCGATTGGCAACTGCTACTATTTATACATTAAGCACCACATCAGCTCGTCGGCAGCAGCTCGCAACTACTTTTCTGCATCACAATAAAAGTTTATTTTCTCTCAACGCAATTTAAAACTGTGTAGGAGATTGTAAGTGTTCCCGTTCCTCGTGCAGTTGTCTAGTTGTTTTATTAAATGGACCTTAGCGTAATACATGCCATCTGTGACTTCGATTGTGCGATATTCTACAGGAACGCGCATTGGCTTGCACTTTTAACTTCTTGATTTGATCAGGATACGAATAGTAATCTGTTTAAACGATTTCAATGTAAACTTTTATGATAACGTGATAAAGATTTCTTTGGTTGATTTTAAATTATGGAATTAAGCTTTTGGAACAAAATCTATTATGTTGAAAAAAGTCAACATAAAGTTCTTTTATATTTTGTTGAATATTCACGTCTACAACAAATAGTTAAAATTGTAGCAAAATTAGTGTCATGTGTTTAACATAATATCGTCTTCACAGAGCCATCTTCTATTCTATTAAACTACTTAAGGCACCTTACGCCATTTCAACCTTTACTATGCTATTAATTTACAATATCTTCATCACACCAATAGCACTTACTCTTTATAACATTTATCTATTAACCTACAACTAGGCTGAGTCATTTAGTGTAGTACATGTGACTTCAAAGCAATGTATCGTATAACCCACACTCTACATTCTGCTAGTCGCCGCTCGGTCCAGACGCTCGCCGTCTCAGCGGGGTACTTTTATAGCGAACTCCGACAGAAAACTGCGCTTTTTAATTTAAATTTACTGAAGTGTTGGCTGTGCGGAATAATTGAGCTGAATTACATTCTAACAAGAACGAGCCGTTTGAAATAACTTCCGACCGTGGGTAACTCAGAGCGCGTCTACGAGCTGTTTGAAACGTGGGCATATAGGTCGTTTAACTTTGTTTTGATATACACACAGCCAGGCTTGGAGGGTGACCGTGTTTTACTAGGGAAGAAAAAAGGTTAGGTAAACTCTCAACATAAATAAAAAATAACCTTAAAGTATTGAAACGAATACCTAAATTTTATAAAGAAAACATTTTCTTTTCCACACCACTAAAAGATGAATGATATCTTACATTCCTAGATAACATATCGGGTGTCAATGCGCAATATACTTGTCGCCATAAAATATTAGGGTTCTGTGACGTCGCGCCAGGAAGTCTAGACCTTATATTTTACATCGAAACCCGCTTCAATTTAGATGAAATTAATTCTAATTGCACAGAACATAAGATCTACAATATTTCTTAGTGCCCGTTGGTGAAGTTCATGAATTTTTCATCAAACTTTTCAGAGACCAGTGAGCAGATAAATTGTACCTAGATACTTGCGACACAAGTTTCTGTACACTTTCTGGGTGTTTTTTAATATTGCGTTGAATCTTCGATATAATGCTGTCATATTCGCTAGCCGGCATTGTATTTTTTATTTTGATTTATGTTATTAATTCAAGAGTTTTTGCATAGTACTCTAGTTTGATTTGGTTGCAAACAGCTTTTTTTAGAAATTCTTAAGAAACTTTGTAAAAAGCTAATACGTTCTGTAGCAATATTTTTTTATTTAACCTTTGAGCTTACACTGGATTATTTCTAAATCTTACAACGAGCCTTAAATTAAAATAAAATAAGTACACGTTCGTGGTATAACGTGCAAAATTTTCACAAAAAAATAAATAATGATAATTTCAGTAGTCGTATAAAACTTAAACTACTAAATATATTTCTTTACTAGCTTTTGCCTTCGGCTTCACACGTGTTTAATTCGGAGTAAAACCCTTTTCCCTATACCCTTAAATCATTCTATCTATTAAAAACCCTTAAAAATCTGTTGCGTAAAACAAGAATTTTATTTCTTTAAAAGAAATTTATTTAATTTATAATGTCTTTTCTTTGCTATGACATTATTATTTCACTAAGTAACATTTTTAATACCTATCTCCCATACTAACCTATTCAGAACATTCACTATCGCAACAACACTACATCTCTGGAACTAACGCCATACTTCCACTCTCGTGCGTATCTGTACCACTTTCCTCGCGGTCATTTCTATGCAGTACAGGCGCGCGCAAAACACATGGAATCTCAAGTGAGTGGCGCGGAGGCAGCATGATAAATACCCCATGTATTGAGTAAACGTTCAATGATGATTGTAGGTATAGATCACCGCTGTTAGGACAAAATTAATGTATCGTTATCCTTATTTTTTAATTTTTTTTGTTAAAATATGTTTAGTATCTGTGTGTTACGAGACCGATAAAATTCGAGTGCCAAAACTACGTTACAAAAAATTATTAAATTACAATGTTTTCTTTTGCTTGATAATGGATAGGTTCAATTCCTTACTTTCTTCTCAGATTCTATCTTTCCTCCCTAATAGCAGCCGACCAATCCTACTAATATTATAAAAGTGAAAGTTTATTTTTATATATGGATGTTTGTTACTCTTTCACGTAAAAACTACAGGATGGATTTTGATGAAACTTTACAGTAATATAGGTTGTACATCAGAATAACACATAGGGTACTTTTTACCGCGGGAAAACTTCTCATTCCCACGGGAAACCGACATCCACGCGAACGGAGTCGCAGGCGGTCACTAGACAAAGTATAGGTAAAAAATCACAAACACTTTTAAACTATCAACCAAAGTCATAAAACCGTTCAACTACAAGCATATCTTGCAGCCACTATTGCATTCACTATCATTGTTTTCCTTCAGCAGTAACAACAAGATCCCCGGAATGCAACCCCCTGTACTCTACTGCTCGTCCCGCGGCTGCCAGTGATCAGCAAACAGCGCTGCGCACGCGTCACTGATGTATCAACTATCCCTGATTCTGCTAACGAACTACAACGACATCGTGTGAATGAGAAGACATTAAGCTGTCGCGAAGTTGTTGAGGTTTCTTACGTGAATACTTTACTAGTAGTATTGTTTTACTTAAAAGTTGGAAAGAAGTAGGTAATGTTTTGGTCAGTGAAAATCGTACGAAGTTTACAAGTCCATCAGAAGATAGTTGGTCTGTATGTAAGTTAAAGAATTTTCGAACAAGTTTAATTCCCATGGGAAACATACTTGTATCTACTCTTAATCGAATCGGCGTCCACGCAGCCAAAGTCGCGGGTACCAACTGGTTCCAATATAAACTGAACTAAATTCCATGCTCGTCAATCAATGGAGCAGAATTCAGTCGAAATGAAGACTGTAGCGAGTTTGTAGTGAGCGATCGCTTGTCAGTGATCACTTCAGTCTACAGTTAGGTACACACAGCTGATGAGATGTATACAGGAGCGAATAAGAAACATGTTTAACTAATGTTATTTTTAAATTAAATAAAACTAAGTTTGAATCGAAAAAAAAACGGAAACACTTATTTTGTTTGCAATTTTGTTATTGGTCAAATGTTAAAAATTATATTTTTTTGCTATTGTAACTGTAAAACAACACTGTTTTTTTTCTTATTCTACGTGTGATAAATAAAGTTTTGCAGCACATACGTATTCATCTAGTATCAGTTTTGAGCCAATCATTTTAACGTTATTACACTTATAAAGTTTTTTTTCTGATTTGTACTAGCAAACTGACAAATCATACAATCTGTACCTTCGCAATTCTTCTGCTGACCGTACGCAGTGTATTCCAGTTTCAAACTGAGTTAGAACGAACAAGTACCGACTGAGTGTAGGTACAAGCACGGAGCACACGCTCCGTATGCACATAAACTTATTTGGTACTACGCAGAGCTTCGACAAACTAATATTTAACTGCCTTCATAGCAAGAGTCAGTGGTTGATTCTGAGGTTTGGGTATTTGGTTATGAATCCTGCCCTTTTACAAAGCGCATTTAAATTCTTGGCAGTAATTGGCAAAACTTTATTGAAAAATGTAAGTATTTTGTAAACACAAACATGTCATACTTATCTATTTCAAATTAATGGTGTATATTCATGTCATAAATTGAACTCAAACTTAATGGAAGGCAATTGATGTTGTAACACAGTTCGATTAATGCAAATAATATTTGCCAAATATCAATTTTAGAGAGCCACTTTGAAATTTCATTCGTAAAATATTAGTTTATTCTGTCTGTTGCTTGATTTTCTAACATCGCATTCACATCCTGACATCCAACTTGAAATCAGATGAACTTCCCTCCTGCAATCATTCGTGTAAATGATTCATTTGGCTGTAATTCGGATTCCTCGATACACCCCCCCCGTCCACCCCCGCGCCCCCCTCCGTCGCCCGCTGTCCGTCAGTTAGTTAGTGGCGGGGTCGCCGCGGACTGCCCCGGTCGTTAGCCATCGATACCCACCACTCACACGGCTCTGCATCACATTTGAATATCTTTGAATGCAGGCACACGATTAGGATTAATTAGGAATTAATTTTTAATTTAGGCAGTTCTAGCTGTGTTGCCTGGAATAACCAAAGTATATTTTGCTAGACCTAACTTTTTTCTTACCAGAGGGCAAGCAACAATCTGCTGCGTATACTGTATAATA
The DNA here is from genome assembly GCA_916618145.1 of Emmelina monodactyla. Classification (NCBI taxonomy): domain Eukaryota; kingdom Metazoa; phylum Arthropoda; class Insecta; order Lepidoptera; family Pterophoridae; genus Emmelina; species Emmelina monodactyla. The sequence continues at coordinate 314,276 of OU745319.1, forward strand.
CCACACAGTGCTTGCCAACATGGCTGTCTGTGAATAATAATCATATGCTTCCTTTTGAGGGAGCATTTTGCCCAGAAGAATATAATTTATTACAACGATATCTTTACAAATACACTGTACCTACAATCTACTTCCAAACTTGAGTGCAATTTTTTGCGAAGCTAAAGATAATTTCCTTGATTTAATATTTAGACACCCCTTTGAATATCAATATGCATACACCAATTACTATGCACAAATCGCCAACCACCCAATTAACATACAGACGAAGTCAAATATTTATCTCTCCCAGAGGAACCGTAAGACGGCATCGTAAGAATTATCTTAATTAATACAAATTGGCAAGATGGATTCAGAAATAACAAAAAGGATAATTAATTCTAGGCCCTTACAATTTGAGATGAAAAGTTTTAAAGCGAAAAAGGAGAAGCAGTGAAAATAGGTCGCAGAGGGATCATTCTAATCTACCTAACACTGGATAAATGATATAAAACGAGAAGTAAATGATAACCGTCCTACTAAAGATTTAATACCTAGAAAAAATACCTTTGGAGTAAATAAAAATGCTCAATTTCCAATTCGAGTTATTGTCAACTGTCTGGGTGACAATTACACTGCTTGACAGATTTAAAACAGAATTAACCATAGATTTATTTTTGGTCTTCGCTCTCGCTGGTAAGAATTAACAAAATGAAACAGCGGGATTTTTCTTAATGAATTTCAAGCATAAAATACCTAATACAAACCTTATACTAATAGAGCAACTACAACTTTAAAGGTCCCTTATCATTTAGTGATGAATAGAATCACTTCATCCATTCACTTGAAGAGGTTTAATGGTTGGTAAGGTTTGTTTAGGTTACTAATGAGTATTGAAGAGAGAATCGAACTTCAATGCTAAGGATTGTTTGGAATTGTTTACAAGAGGGTTATTTTGACGATTGTATTGATATGAAAGAAACAATAGCGTGATTTATGGCAACAAAGCTGCTGAGAAACAAAACTCGCTGGCAAATTATAATTGGATAAACTATCCACAACGACATATTATTATCTTTACGACAACGGTTACGAAAAAATAAAGTATCAAATTTTAATTCAAAATTTACTTATGGTATTTTTGAATAACGCTTCATATAAGTTACTAGTTTCCGTCCAACTGTTTTACTTTCGGTTGAATTGATTTTCCGGAAGAGATTGTGTACTCTGCCTACAGCCTTTCCAAATAAATTGACTGTTAAACACAAAACCATTATACTAATATAAAACTTATATACCTACTTTACAGCTTTATAATATTAGTGTGTGTATGATCAAATTTAAAATTGTATTTCAAGCACAGTATAAGTGTAGGTCGAGTCTTGCAGATTTGCAACCGGAAGACGGTGAAAGCACGTCATCTTATGACGTAATTTCCTGTGACCTGCCGTGGCTTATCGAATGATAGAGTGTAGTGCTTACGTGTTGACTTGCTTGTATCGGAATTTTATATTTTCTGCTTCATTTTATGTCAAGGCAGAATCATAAAAAAATATTTTAAGTTTAGAAAGAAAACGATTTTTATTGTATATCGCTTTTCTTATCTACAAAAATCATCATAAAGCTCATCCAAGTGTGATGTTATCTCTAAAGTTTTCCAAGACACATAAAATATATCAAAATCTTTATTCCCCAAATTAAATTGTGACCCTTTCCCTTTTCCGGCAGTCCGTAAAATTCTCTCCAGAGCTCAGTAAAAACTTCACAAAAGTATTTGATCCTTCCTCTTTACATGGAAATTTGGGAAAGCCTTCTTAAGTAAAATAGGTGTGAAAAAGTAGCAGAAGTTTGCGAAGTTCCGCTCGAACAAGTTCTTGGTAAAATCGTAAAATTTGCCGAAAATTAGCTTCCAGTGTTTCAATGCGGGCGTTTGATATTGTGTCTTGAAATTTAGCAGATTTCCAAGTTTATAATAAGTACCTTTTGCAGAATAGTTTTTACAGGTTTTGCCAAAAGTAGTAAAAAGCATTTGTGGAAGAAGATAGTTATGAATTTTGTGATTTTATTTTTATTTAAATTTAGTCAATCTTTGCAAATTTAAACACTCCTATTACTTTTAACACAAGTACTTATCACCACACATCTACTTCTTATCGTCTATCACGTTATACGTTGTTAGCCTTCCACTTTATTTCAGTAATCCAAGCCTCGCGTTGATATACGGCCTGCAGGTAGCCGGCAGTAGACAAATCAAATGGACATCGATACCGACACGAGGACGCAGCGCGCAAACGTGAACAACTGACGATCTAGGTGATGTGGGAGTCAGCAGATACGGGCGCAGTTGTTCATTTGGATAAAGATTTACTTTGCAATATTTATACAATTTAATATATTGTTTTCATAAAAAGGTATTCAATAACTTATCACTATGGCAACTTATGTATCAATTGTTATATTTGATAGACAAATACTTTTCATTCTTTATTTTTTTTATGTTGGACATTCAGGTCAACATCCCTATTTATTTTATAACTTATCATTTTACATGATGGTTATTTTATTGATATTCTCTTGCACTCAACGCTGTACTTTTTACAACTCAGTCCACAGTCACTTAATTCAACTATACCTTTTCTTTCGCTTTAAACGTTGGCATACAGCCTTTTCAGCCTTCTTATTAATCCAGTACCCCTCCTCTAACTAAACATGACGTATGTGCAGAGTGCCACTCGTGCGCATGAGACGTATTGTAGCGCTTCCCGACTGACGCCGCTTGCGGTTTGTTCTGCAAGTGCACCATGGATGGATTCTGATGCACTCTAAATAAAATTATTTTAAAGAATTCTCGAATGTTTTCGGCTTAACCAAGAATGATACATCTTGATGATCACCCACATAGAAGCATACACGAACTCTTGCTGTAAACATTTTTCATTACAAAATCAAATGTTTAACAACATTTGTCATTCATTGAATTTACTTGTTTACCTTCACATCATGCTGCGATGCAGTTCCTTGACTATAAATTCGTAACACTTCCATCCAAGTACGATAAATAAGATGCAATTGGAGGTTCATTTCCGTCACAGCCCTTCTCCAGCATGAGGTGCGAATGACGCCTCGGTTTCCGGAGCAGACGCCGGCGGGGGTGAGGCGCGGGGGCGCGGGGGGGGGCGCGGGGGGAGGCAATTGAGAGGTTTTCTATTTACAACCCGCGCGATTGCACCGAGTGGGTGCGATTTGCGATCGGATTATGTGTGAGAGTGCATGCATTTTTAGATGCTGTTTATCTAGATGGGACTCTGTGATTGTGATGTGATGTCGTATGGAACGAATGGAGAGGGGTTGTCACTTTAAGTTGAAGGAATGTTTTTGAGATTTACCCAAGTTATAATAATAATAATAATAATAATCATTTATTTCGGACCACAAAAATCCATAATATGTTAGTAGTTCACAAATGCACTTAAATCTATGTTAGTAAAAAGCTAATACAAATAATATTTTTAACTTTTAATTTTTACTTTTTATTGACATAACCTGGCCTTCCGCCACAATGAACTAGATTCCAGTGTCTGAGGATAGGGCAGCAATATCGACCCGCCAGGGCAGATAGGAGTCTGTTGGGGCTGTCACGAACTCGGCTCCCTAACGAAGCTGTACGTTTCCGTATGGCAGCCTGGAAACCGTCCACGCATGCATCAGCAAACATGGACGACGCACTACAGTACCTAGGCATCCCCATTAATATCCTGAAGCTGTTATTGTATTGGACGCACAAGGATCTGAAAGTCTTTTGTGTATAATCAACCCATAGGCTGCAGGTGTAGAAAGATTGACAATAAGCCCTAAATAGAGTTTGTTTTACTTCTACGCTACATCCTGCAAACCTACGAGCTATCATATTTGCTCGTACGGCCAGAGCCCTGCGCTCCCTCTCTATGTCAGCCTCGTCAGACATACTCTCAGTCAACCAATGGCCCAGGTACTTAAAACTAGTGACTCTGTTAAGTGACGAACCTTGCAGTGTTATAGATGGTAAGTCATAACTTTTGGATTTAGCTTTAAAAACTAGAATCTCGCTTTTCTTTGTGTTGTACCTGAGACCATGGGAGACCGCATACCTTTCGCAAATGGCTAGTAATTTTCTGAGGCCGTTGAAAGAGGGACTCAGTAAAACCATATCGTCTGCGTAGCTTAGGTTGTTATATGCCATGTTGTCAATAGTGCAGCCGACACCGCTGTCGCTGAGCTCACCTATCATACGGTTGACGTAGAGATTGAAGAGTAAGGGAGATGACAAGCCTCCTTGTCTCACTCCACACCCTAGACCGTATGCCTCTGACAGCTCACCAGCCCATCTCACCTCATTTAACTGATTGTCATACCAATACTGGAAAAGACTTATAAGCTCCTTGGGAAACGATGTTTCCGAGCTTAATTTTTGCCACAGAATATCGTATTTGACCGTATCGAAGGCTTTAGACAGGTCCAGGAAACAAGCTATAACCGGCGTCTTCAGCTCTGTATAAAAACGAACAGTATGCTTGAGACAGAGTATTGCGCTTTCCGTGGATAGCTGAGGTCTAAAACCGAATTGAGCGTCACACAATTTAAGCGATTCTCGAAGCCTTCTCTCAAGCAAACTATCCATTACTTTGGCTATAGTGGTAGCCAGAGAAATAGGCCTATAGTTGTTCCTGTCTGATGCGTCACCGGTCTTGCTTTTCAGTATCGGTATGACAGTCGTCTTCATGAGGTCGGACGGTAAGTACGAGTAGTAGGTAAAAAGCATGGCCAGCACACGGGGTAGATGAGGTCCCGCATATTGTAGATGTTCTATGCTGAGACTATCATGGCCGGGAGATCGACCTCGCATCATGTCCCTTACTACAGAATTAATCTGTTTAGCAGTGAAATACGAGGTTAAGTCTCCATACCACTCCCCAGCATCAAATCCCAGGCCATGACTGGAGCAGGGTGCAATGTTTTCAAAATGTTTTTTAAAAACATTAGCCACCCGCTTCGCATCGGTCTCACCATCCACGCTCGCAGGGATACTCGGTTTCAAGTTCAGTTTGTTGGTCTGTTTCACTAAGACAGTCCGTAAATTCATTTAAATTGTCATCTTTATCGCACGGCATATATACAGTAAAAAATAGCAAGGGCTTACCGTTAATTACTGCTTTAATACCTGCTAGTCGAACTGAGTTGCACTGTATATGAGACACTGAGTTAAACACACTTTTACGCCACAAGATTGCTACTCCACCAAAAGGTCTGCCCCTCAGTAGACCCGCACCAGTGTCAACCGCTGATTTACTAAAATAATCAAAATCTGGGTGAATGCCACCGATGTAGGATGTGTCGTGAGGCAGTAACCATGTTTCTTGCAGAGCAATTATATGAGCTGAGTCACACAAAGATCGTATCCCATCAATTGATCGTGTAACCGATTTACAATTAAAAGATATTGCTTTTATATAATTATTATCCATTACTTAGGCGATGTGACACCACGGCTTTGGTCTCCTTTATGGTTTTTAAAGTGAATATATCTTCGAAAAGATATACCTTCTGGCCATAAACTGCTGTCAAGAAAGGTTTCGATTTTATGTCTCGAAACATAGACTTTAAATGCATTATATTCCCTTTCTTGCATCATTTCAATTTTCTGCAACGAAACCTTTATTTGTGTTCTCTTAAAAATGTAATTTATTATATCATCCATTGACGTATTCTTGTCGACATTGTTTATAAATAATGGTATTTTAATGTCAGCTGCTTTAAAGTTATCTGTAGACTCCAGGTTTGCCTTTCCCCTCATGCCTATAAATCTGTTTTTCAATCTTCTCTTTTGTACAAGTATCCAGTCTTTGTCCGGCTCAGATGTCTTAAATTCACCGTTCCTTACCATATCAACGTACGATTCTTTATTATGATGTACAGATAAGGATGCCGGTAGGTCATTGCACTTCTCGTTTACTGCGCAGGAACCAATCGACACGTTCGAAACCGCCGCATTGAGGCCCTTGCACAAACTCGTTTCTTCCTTGCGCTTAGGCATAGTGCAGGGCTGGCTCGAAACCGCAGTGCACGCCTCCACGCGCTTGATGCACCCGCTCGGGGCACTGACCGGTTTTTGTTGTTGTACCCCACACAGCTGATTATTATCATTGCAGTTTTCTAACTGTTTGCAATTCTCCGGTGATAGTGATATAATATGAGATAATCCGATTGGACCACTATCATTGCATGAATCTAACATGAAAGCCCCTCTTTTGTGTGTAATATTATTGTAATCAAAATTATTAACAATTGATGCATTTTTCAAATCGTTTACCTCTTTTTTCAATTCCTTAAAATCTTCGATACTTGTATAGTTCTCTTTAATTTTGAGTAAATCATTTTGCATTATTAGGAGCCGTTTAAGAAGACTTGTAACATCAATGTGATCGAATGAGATTGGAGGTAGTTTATGAAGTTCACGAGCAACAAAAATTGGCAGTTCCTCAGGATCCACTTGCTTAATAATGTTGATGATGTCGTCAATTTCTCGCTTTGATTTTCCAGCTCCTTTCCTAGTGACGTTTTTCAGCTTTTTCGCTGAACACGATTCAAGTAATAACACTTTGGCGGCTAGCACCTCCTCTTCAGAAAATGCACCCAAACATAAAGCAGAAAGGCTCAGTTCGTCCATGACGTCAGCTTTATTTTGTATAAAAGCCAAGACTTCATTAATCACTATATTGCACCCACAACACTTAATAGTTTTGGTCGTCATTATTGCGCGCGCGCTGCCAGCATTAACAAGCGTCCTAACCGATGCACAGTTAGGCCGAGACTGATATATTATAAGTATCTAGTATTTTAAGGATAACATTTCCGATGGCTTTAAAAGTTTTTTCTCTTTTCTAATGCTAAATGAAAATTAAATATTTTTTAACTTTAATAATGTTGAGCGGGGGTACGAGAAAATAATGTATATGTTCACTGAATGTACACGTTTTAAATAAATATAAATCTAAATTATGATTATAGTATAATTTCGAAAAGAGTGCCGAGAGTTTTTTCTGCCATCTTTTTCTCTCAGTCTACCACGGCCATTGCATATGTATAAGAGATTAGTTTTTAATCCTACTTACAATAAAGTAATTTCATTTCATTTCATTAATTGTATATAGCATACAATTAATAGAAGTGGTCTCAGGATTTTCTGATTTACTGGCGCGTTTCAAAAACCAAAATTCGCATATACCTATCATCTTTCTTTTACATATTCGCGAGTTATTCCACGCCGCAGATGATTCTGTTAACAACTCTTTTCCTCACATGCAAAACAAAAGAAACCCGCAATAACACGTCCATCCTAATCCGACCCGCGATACATCCCGTCTTCAAAAACAAGCGACTCGGCAATTGTGGCGATAAAAAACTGCTCGTACTAAGATAGCCGGAGGCACACACAAATTACTTTTTTCCCGTTTTCCCACTGCCCCACCTGCCGGTGATGTATGGTCCCGGTGGCAGTTTTTGCTCAAAAGTAAGTTTCGGGTGCGATGAATAAATAAATAGTTTGGTGATTTTTCAGCGGTTGTTTGACGTGGGCGGTGAAGATATGGAAACTGTAAAAACAAATTTTATTCGTTGCGTTCTGTAACTTTTCTATCATAAAAAATACATATGTTTTTTAATGAGACATATGATTTTTATATCATCTTTAAGTTTAAGACATATTCAAAATTGTCTTTCTATAATGTCATGTTTTTCGCTTCTTACTTAAAAAAATATAAATCACCACTCTATTAACTTTGTATAAAATATTATCTCGGTCAACCAAAATCAAAACTTTTTTGATTAATATTTATATACAAAATTGATTTTAAATTATACGTTCTATTAAAAAGTTAAGTATTAGCTAAATTCAAATTTTATTAAAAATGAAATTATTTTTAAGAAACCAGCGGTTACGCACTTACACAAAAAAGAAAACGTTATTTAATAAACAATCAATCACCTATTAAATCGATATTCAACATAAGCTTTACCCCATCGCAGATATAAGCTAACCTTAATTCTATATAAATCGACATCCTACCGCGCCTTTAACGACAATTGCATTACAACGTTAAATTTAACCGTTATTTTTACCGTAACGTTATTTGAGGGAGAGATAAAACGAATAAATTATAATAAAACAAGGTTTGACGGGAAACTTGGAGCATTACCCGTAGCACCTATTATCTGTAGGAGAGTCGGGGTATGAATGGTTATGGGTGAGGAGTGGCGACTTTCACGTAATTACCTACTTGGGAAAGTTTTATTCAAGAACTTTCGATGCTTACACTCGTAGCATGAAGTTAATGTTTACTTAATTTTTTTTTATTAAGGAGTAACTTCATAGAAAAGTCTATTGTTAAATTTTATTTTAAAAAGTGTTGCCGCAAAACAGTATAAAATATTTTGTATCTCATGTAAATATCGACCACAAAGGCGGGGAAATAGCCAGATTTATCTGTGTTTTGAATAACAAAAGCGCATCCAAGTCCTTTTCACATTTCATACTAGAGACAGGCATTGTGTCCCCTTTTCATTGTCAACCAAACTATCTATCATAGCAGGCCAGTTACCGGTGAGAGAGCGAGACGCCGCTATACAAACCCGTTGCGATATCTCATTTTTGAACGGATTTTGGGAGTCCCGCTAAAGTTGGTTTTTGGGCTGAGCGATTAATTTTAATATAATAATTTATGCCGAGCAAATAATTTGCGTTTTCTGTTGAAATGTGTTATTTCGGTCGGTTCTATGTTTGTGTTGCTGCGGTCTACTGATCCTGATGCTGTGATTGTAAAGATAACAATAGTTCGGCCAAATTAATGAAAAGTTTTGATTATTTTCAATGATTTAAATGATATTTCAGTTGTTGCTTGTGTTTTAAAATTATATTCCCACGCTCAATGCTGAAAACACTTGTTGGAATCGAACACTCAATTGATACTGAACATGTATAATGTCATTTATAGTTACACTTAGGTATTCAAACATACTTTTTTTGGGTTCCGTATTTGAAAAGATAAAATAATATCCCTTGTAGGATCACTCTGTTGATTGTCTGTTTGTCGACAACCATATTTTGGAACGCTTGAATTTAAATAAATATGAATTACTCGAGACAGCTACCACGAAGACACAACAAAACAGAACGATATCGAAATCTGTAAGAGTCTTTCTACTTGATCAAGAATTGCAAACTTAAAAAGCAATCAACATCTCGCTTAAAGACAAAATTCAAAAACTTTATATTCGAAATTCGAATACCAAAAAAGTTGACATAAAACCCTGGTGCCTTAGCACCCTCTCACATTTTCTCCTAGGCCTTCATCATCTGCTTCCTCCAGCAGACAATACCTCTCAAGCCTCCCGAGCCTACTTCCCGGCACCCTGGACCCGCCGCCCGTATTTACATACTTTGTGTGTTTTATCGCCACGACGAAGTTCCTTCCTTTATAACCTGCTTACGATGAATTGTAGTGTTAACACAACTTTAGGGACCGGCCACTTTTTGTAGCGGCTCATTGAATTTACTTTGACACACTTTCTTGGAGGGTTAAAAGTATATCTGACGGAAAAATGGGCTTTATGTGATGGTTTGGGGAAAAAGAGATGTTTTGTTTAGGAATGACAAGAACGGGGTGCCGTAGACTTATCTTAGTACTGAATTGAAGCTGAAATAAAATTATATCTTACATAATTTTATTAAAGGCATCAGTTTTAAGTTTTTGTAGACAACAAACATAATATATTATGTTTTTGAACTATATTACTGCTACAATTCTTAAAGATTTTAACATAAATCTCCCACCGTCGAGACATCGTCGTTTCCATACATCAAAAAGTTATTTTATTCATGTATTTGAGAAATGGTTTTCTCGTTAAAACTGCGATGAGTCATTCGAGACAGAGTCAATGTTCGGGTTACTTTGAAAACTATTGTACTATTCGGAAATTACGATATGAATAGTGAAATGTTGATGTAGTGTGCTTTTATTATAGAGGAAAACTTAATAGTTTTGACAATAGCTTGCTTACAAGTTTTATGAGTTTAGTCTTACTGTATGTTTATACTAGTTATTTTCATATTTCAGGAGTGTAAATAAGGTTGAACTTAACATATTAAACCTTAAACTCTAAACTAAGAATATAAGAAAAACTATTTACTTAAGCGAGTAAAATAAAAATATATGAAATATATTTTACATTATAATATTATAAACGTGAAAGTTTGTAGATGTATAGATGGATGTTTGTTACTCTTTCACGCAAAAACTACCTACTGAATGGATTTTAATGAAATTAAGTATACAATAATATAGCATAAGTATACAATAATATATATCAGAATAATACATTGGCTACAATTTATAAAGATATTGTGTGAATTGACTTAAATATCAAGTAAGTAGGAAAAAATATGAGTAAAAATCTACCATATGCAAGCTATTCTGGCGTGTGCTCCCAAAACCTCTGAAGTTACACATATGCAATATATGATGGAAATGTTATCTTCAATAGTCTTACAAAAACAGCTGCCACAGCATATATTATTTATAACTTAAGTAAAAGCCATTATAGCCAAAACTGCAGTAGCTAATTATTAATAGGCCTGTGATTAGGGCGCTGTAGTGCTAAGTTACCGTATTTCTTATGTTTACAATATTGTTACGTTGTGATAAAGGGTTTCCATGCGGACGAAGCCGCGGGCGGCCACTAGTATGTTATATTTGTAAATTCGCAAAAAAAAAAACCAAAGCAAATGCCGTACCTCAATATATTGAGATTAGAATTTTATAAATTAAAAAGACTTTAAAAGCAATTCAAAAAGGCCAGAACACAGTCTAGAAGCCTCATGTATTGGGCAGTGCCCACACCTGCAGGCTCCGCGTCTGTATCGATTGAGTCGTAAACTTCGCGCTCCACTTGCCTTCCACGCGAAACAACGATCAAAGGGAACCCCCGCCCTCATTAATACACCCTAACACAATGCTCATAAAGCTCAAAATAGCACGCAATCTGAGGAACAGTAGTTGAGATGTGCTCCGATGAACGTATGAACGCTTTGAAAGATAAACATGTTCGGCTCGGAAAGAAGTTCAATTGAAAATGTTGATTATTTTTGCGTTGTTGATTAAGTTGATGGTATTCATGTCGTGTAGATATTCATTTAAGTTTTGCGTTCTACTTTTATTTTTTAATCGACTCTTTATTTCAGTTTTTTTATAGAATAACTAGCTTTTACTTGCGCGGCGGCGGATAAGAAAACAATTTTTTTTCTTTTATTAAATACTAGTGGCCGCCCGCGACTCCGTTCGCGTGGAAGTCGGTTTCCCGTGGGAATGAGATGTTTTCCCGCGGTAAAAAGTACCCTATGTCCTTTCCCAAGTTCAGTTCTTTCTTCATACCAAATTTCATCAAAATCGGTTCATTGGTTTAGGCGTGAAAGCGTAACAGACAGACAGACAGACAGACAGACAGACAGAGTTACTTTCGCATTTATAATATTAGTAGGGATAAGTTAATATTGCTCAAAATATTTTTATAAGTCATTAAAAGTTCTGCTATTCATCGATAGATGGCAAAACAAAAAAGTATCACCGCTGTGCCGGTCGGAGTGGGGGGTGTAACGTTATTTTCGTTACGGAATTTCTGGATTCGGTCTCCACGCTCAAGGCCCGCGATAGAAGCTATGCAATAGCTTAAAAAGTCAAAAAATTTCGATCACTTCACTTGGGGAAAGGCGTAGTAGGTGGGTTGTGTACAGAGAAAGGCACTTAATCCTTTCCCACAATCCGCGTGTCTCTATCTCTCTCCGTCGAGGAGTTATCCCCTGTGGGGGTGAACTGGTGGAAACTGGGTCCCGAGGTGGAAGGAGACCTCCAAGGAGCTACCGGAACCGAAGCCAGATCTGCAGGGTGATTCTATAACTCAACTGCTATCGACTGCTATGAGAAATAACGTCAAAATGAACATTTGCGAGTCTGTATCTCCAACTAGCATCAATTATGACGTCATACGGCTCATGCACGCTAGGCCTTGGTTTGACAGTTTTTTTGTATGGAGAAATGAAAAATAGCGATTCTGTAAGCTTAGCTTGCATCGAATTCATAGCAGGAGGAACTGTCAAAAACAAAGTTCAAAGTTTTTTTTTAGAAAATTACGATTTATAGTTTATATGCATTTTATTCGTTACATATAAATACTTAATGAAATAAGTCTTGGGCATTTAATTCTGTAGGTCCATCGGTTTGTCCGACTTTTTTTGAGGAAATTTAATATAACTTAGGTTTTAGCTCAGCATTGTGATGTTTTTATTAAGAATCCACTCTGTTTAAAATAAATTGCAGTAATACCATTAAAAGTGTTCTTTTTTCTACGTGTTATTGACATTTTTCGTGACTCGCGAACCCAATTTTTTCCCAACTAGCATCAAACCTCTCATGCAAGTTGTTAATTGCGATTCTGTAATTCTACAACTAGCAGTTGGTGCAATCGGACTCGATCAAAAGTAAATGATTGTCCTGCACATCATATGAGAATTGACAATATTTAATTTTCCAGGCCTAACATAGACCGCGCATGCGCCGAGCATCTACGACGTCATGGCTAATTGACTTTACATGACATGTTTACAAATCCATACAGATTCAATGTTATTTTAATTAAAATACAATTTATAATCTGATTTATAAAATTTTAGTGAAATTTTACAAGTTTTTTGTGGATGTTTCATTCAAAGCAGTCGGACTAAAAAACTTTACTAAACAAAATATTAAAGGAAGCGAGTGATTGAAGATGTGAAGTGAAAACAAAAATATGTATGAATTCATACGCGATTTAAAATGATTGTTCCCTAAAATATGCGAGCTACAAGTTTTGTGTTGTTTCAGATTTGTAAATTTCCTGTCCTTAACCTAAACTTAATATCTTTACTTAATTATTGCAAGATGTCGTTGGTTTATCAACTGTTATGGATGTGATCAGCCGAAGATAACAAATCAAGCATGAAGGGTTCTTTTTCCTCTGAAAATATTCATTTTGTGTACATTATAATAAATTCAACATTCTAATTTCAGCTTAACTGCATTTGGCATAATCACTTATTGTGAAATAAGTGTAAATACCTACCCTGTTAGGTTATATACTGATAAATGACTGATAAGTAACATTTTGTGATTTTTACCCAGAGTAGTAGTAAATAAAAAAACATACAACTACAATTTGTTTCATTTATACCTAATAAGAAAATAAATGGATTATAACTTATTAACATTCCACACTCATTTCTATGAATTTCCTACTAAGAATTTGCTAACCACAAAATTAATAGTAGTCATTGCTCTCTTAATAAAATCTTGCAGTTTAAATATGGACTTAATTTAGTGCCCTAGTGACCACTAAAGACCAAAGGCAAGCTTTTAAAGATTTTTTGTAAGTAACTGGCCTTTGGTCCGTCGTTTTTTTATAATATATTCAATTAATATAAAGACAGCTACTTTGTTCTCGATGTTAATCGAGATAACGCACTTCCCAAATTTCAGTAACAAGGATTTTCAAGAACCCGTTAATTTTAGAAACAATTGCATCTACAAATATCTACAAATTCTTACGAGTGTTTTATTTTATTCTAGAAAAAAACATTAAATTATAATAAAAGCATTAAGTAGCAAAATATTAATAGTAGACATGAAATTATTATCAAATAGGTATTGAAGATACATAAGTGGCTGAAAAGCTATTAAGACACTTGTTTTTAAAAATACACTTCTAGTTGTTTACAGCGCATGCTCAGGCAAAGATATAAAGTAGAAAAATTAAATGTTAAGTCATTTCATACAACTTAATATATATTCTTGACATTTTAAATGAGACTCATTGGACTCGTATCATTTGAAATCACTCATGCTAGTTGAGATACAGAATACCAATTTTTTTGGCTCACCGGTGACTTGTCAAACACAACTGCTAGTTGCTTTTTAACAACTAGCATCGATTTTTGAGTTACAAAATCACCCTGCTGATCTCCGACTCACCGTTTTGGAGATATGAGGGGGGAATGAAACGGCCGATGGTTGGATTAATACTAACTTTATTTAGAGTCGATGTCATATTCGATACATGTTGTTATATGAGCTTACAAATCTATACCACACCTCCCATGGAAGGGAAAATAAAATAATATTACTAAATTATTTTATAAAAAAAATACAATAAGAATCCAATACATTAAATGCTTACATCGTTTAGCAATCATAATAGGTAGCTACAATAAAATAGCAATCATACAAGTACAAAGTTAGATATGAAATGTTATCTTACACCTCTAAGTTATTGTTTATACTTCTTACCTAATTAAACATGTCATAACAATTATGATAATGCTAAGTGTATTGTATTAGTAATAGTCTTAAGTACTTAAGTAATATAATAATAAGTTTCTTTGTTACCTAAATGGTTTTGTGCGATTTTTATGAACAATTTCTTGCTTTCCATTTTTTAAAATTTTTACGTTACATCCTAAGTCTTCTAAAATTAAAAATGGGCCTAAATATAGAGTTGTTAACTTATCACCGACCTCATTTCTTAAAAGTAAATATTTTCCCTTAGAATAAGATATAGGATTAGTATATGTATCATAATATTTTTTTCTTTTCTCTTTACTAGCTATAATATTTTGCTTGGCATCGTTTTGCGCTACCTGGAGCCTATATTTAAACTCTAATGGGTAGCTTTCGAAGTTATACAAAGGATCGATGCCTGAATTAAAATTACTAGGTAATATACAAGACTTACCAAAAACTAGTTCATGGGGTGTGTATTTAGTCTCTGTGTGTACCGTATTGTTGTATGCAAAACACCAATAGGGAATCCAACTACTCCAAAGATGTGGACGACTTTCGCAATTTATTCTTAAATACGCACCCATTGTTTTGTGTGAATTTTCAAGCGCTCCAATTGACTCATGGTGGTAGGCGGTCGACGTTATCTGCTTAATGCTAAGTAATTCACATACCTGTTTCATAGTGTTTGCTATAAATTCGGTACCGCGATCTGTTGCTATTTCACGGGGGATCCCATACCGTAAAATAAAGTTCTGAGCAAACGCTTGTGCCACTGTAGTCGCGTCCTTGGTACGTAGGGGGTACGCTTCTACAAACTTAGATAATTCGCACTGTAATGTGAGAATGTAGCAACTATCTAACTCATCCTTAGGCAGTGGACCAACAATGTCAAGATAAATTTTTTCGAACGCATAATTCGATGTTGTCGTTATCTCCATTGGTTGTTTTATTTTTAAGCTATGTTTATGCTTTTGACATAAAGTACATTTAGACACAAAATCATTAATATCTTTCTCCATACTAGGCCAGTAATAAAACTTTTTTATATTATTAGTCATTCGCCTTATACCCGCGTGGCCACTTGTGGGCAAAAGGTGAAAATCATTTATGATGACACGTCTGTCATCGATATTATTTATCCTAGTAACTCCTTTTAATATATAAATCTTTGGTCCGGACCAATTTAAATTCATTTTAATTTCAATAATTATTCCTTCAATAAATTCTTCATTATGTTCGTTCCTTATTATGCACACTTCGTTTATGTTAAGTGATTTACAAAAATCAGACAAATCTCTCATCAATACGTCTCGCGTAATTGTTGATCGAGAAAATCCTTTTATGTAAATAATTGACCTACTTGGAACATAAGCATAATTATTTGACATTCTAGTTACTAAACCTTCCCTTTTCAATTTTTTTAATTTACATTCATTTAATAAACGTAATTCAACTAAATTTGTCGGTTTTTTTATTATCTCCACAACTTTCGGTTGATCAGGCCTACAGTTAGGGCGACAATAATTATCGGCCGGCAAATTTATGTCGTTTTTATTTTGTTTTTCACTAATCTCTTGCATTTTTCTCACTTGCGCTCTAGTCATAACACTCACAATATTTTCATTCATATGTTTTAAATCATCGGAAGTTAAAGTTATTCGAGATAATGCATCAGCTGCAGAGTTGTTAATTCCTTTGATATATTCGATAGTGAAGTTGTACTCTTCCAATTGTAATCGAAATTTGGTTAACCTACTAGTTGGATCACGCATTCCGAATAAATAAACTAAAGGACGATGATCAGTTTGAATTTTAAATCGTCTGCCGTACAAATACGGTCTAAAATATTTAACACTCCAAACGACAGCTAACAATTCCTTTTCGATAGTTGGATAATTTTTTTCTGCCTTATTCAAACTTCGACTGGCATATGCTATTGGCAAACTGTTGTTATTACATAATACCGATCCGATAGCCATTCCTGAAGCGTCCGTTTGGAGAATAAATTCGTTGTTTTCGTCAAAATTTGGATATTGCAATATAGGTGGTGAAATAAGTGCTGATTTTAAATTTTGAAAAGATTGTTCACATTCTTCAGTCCAATTAAATATAGAATTTTTACAACAAAGTCTATTTAGAGGATAAGCTTTTTCTGCAAATGAAGGGATGAATTTTCTATAATAACTTGCAAATGCCACAAAGCGCCTGACTTCGTCTGGATTTTGTGGTTTTGGATAATTTTCTAAAGACTTAATTTTATCGGGGTCGGGTAAAATGCCACTTTCTGAAACTACATGACCTAAATAAATGATTTCTTTCTGTAAAAATTTACATTTCACCGGATTCAACTTTAAGTTAACTTTTCGTAAACGAGAAAAAACATTCATTAAATTTTTGTTATGATCATCAAGATTTCGTCCAAAAACACACAAGTCGTCAAGATATACCAAACATTGCTCGTAATTAAGACCAGACATGGCTACTGTAATCATTCTCGAAAACGCACTTTGGCTAGTTTTTAACCCCATTGGTAATCTAGTCATTTGGTATTGATTTCTATTAGTTGTGAAAGCTGTATAGGGTCTGCTATCTTTATGTAAATTAACTTGATAAAACCCTTGATAAAGGTCTAAGGTAGTAAAATAAACTGAACCAGACAAAGAATCCAGAATATCAGTTACATTTGGAAGAGGGAATTTATCGTCCTGAATCTGGTCGTTTAATTTTCTATAATCAATTACAACGCGCCATTTTTTAACACCAGTCGTATCAACTCTTTTTGGTACTAACAATAGCGGACTTGACCATGCACTTCTAGTTTCCTCAATTATTCCGTCATCTAACATTTCCTTAATTTGCTTATCAATTTCTGTTTTTTGTGAATGTGGAAGCCTATATGACTTCACATAAGATGGAGAGTTATGTGGTTTTAATTCAATAGTTTGATGATACAAGGAAGTTGTGGTGAGCTTATCACCTTTTAAATAAAAAATATCAGGGAATTTAGCACAAATATTTTCAATAGACTTTTGTTCCTCTTCATTCATTCCATTAAAATTCAAAACAGAAAATAATGATTTAACCCTTTCAGAATTCATTACTGGTTTAATATGTTGACAAATATGATAGTCGCTCAGTTTCGTCAAATGTAAGTTAAAAAAATTCAAAGTAACTTCCTTATCTCTTGTATTCATTATTTTGTATGGTATCTTCCCATTACGTGGCCTAACTATAGAGTTTGCAATAAAAACACCGCTACATAGTTCCTGTGAACTCACAACGCAATCGTCCAAAATATTCGTTTCAAAATATTGAATAGTTTCACTACGAGCTGGAATATTTAAATAAGATGAATTATTACTATAAAAATATTCAATGGGCAACGACACTGTCTTGCTGTCGCTACATAATTTTATCATGTTTAATTCAAAGTCCAAACTAGCTTTAAATTTCCTAAGAAAATCCTGTCCAAGTATACCGACTGTTTTACAAGGTAATTTCTGAAAAACATAAAATTTGTGTTCAAAAAATGTATCATTATAATTTAAATTTAAATTGACATATCCTTCTGACTGTACACTTCCACCGATACCGTTAATACGCAGCTTCTCGGTATGGAAAGGAATTCGTAAACTTTTTATTTGGTCATGTCTTACAACTGAAATTGATGCACCAGTGTCAATTAGCCAATCTAAACAGCGATGACCTAATTTAATCGAAACTTTATTTAAGCTGTTGCAAACATTTACATATTTAGGCACGAAAAAAATGATTCAGCGAATCTGAGTTTGGTTGTTCGCCACCCACGTCGATCTGTGGCGACATGGTATGAACGTTTTTCCGTGAATTTTGGAAATGAGCCCTATTGTACCTACCTCTTGCAGGTCTTCCGCGGGACCAAGGCTTTGAAGTACCTGTAAAATTTTGTGTAGAGACATACCTGTTATTGGAACTTCCTCTTGCGTATCGCTGTCCACGAAATACTCTGGGTCCCCTATTATTTCTACGAAGGGGTGGGAATCTACGCGGTTGGTGGTACATACCTACAACTTCCGTTGAACCTGAAGACGTAATTGTCACCTCCTCTTCTTGGGCAACTTGTATGGCGTCATTTAACGAAGAAAAGTCTCGGGCTGAAATTATAGTACTAATCCTACGATTTCGAAGGCCTTCGGCAAATTTTTTAATTGCGTATTTTTCGTTCAAAGGACGTAAAATGTCATAGTGTTCTGAATTGCCTTCGGACTGCGAAATAGTAAGATCCACAAACAACTCGGAAATTTCTTTACCAAAATCGGATATGGTTCGTTCGTACTGTTTTGCGGTTTGCAATTTTGATTGAATTGCAGGTGCCGCTTTTCGCACTAGTAAAAATTTGCGCATATCTCTCAGTAACTCAGCAATAGTATCATATTTATTAGATAATTTTAATTTAGCGGACTGAGATAAACGGGTCTTCAAAACAAAAGAAATTAATTTAGCAGGTTCAGCATCAGTTAATATAGAACCATAGTATTCAATCCCGTCAATTAATTCCTTTGTGTTGACCTCTTGGTCCGTCATTACTGGTAAAAGGCTAAGCCCAACTTTAAGATCAAACTTCTCCATATTTTCAGTTAAAAAATTATTAGTACTCAAAGACTCAGTACACAATTCATGAATTTCCTTAAATAATGTTCGAAAATTTGTGCTATAGTCGTGAATTAAATTTTTCTCAGATGGTGTTTTAAACTGCAATACTTTACTAATTGACTCTAAAAAAAACATTGAACTGTATAGACAGTTCTTCGGCTTCGAGTAACTTTTTTTGAGTTATCTCATCCTGCCGACGCTTAGGTCCAATTTTAATTAAATATGATCTTATACTTAGCAAATCATCATTAAGTTTTTTAATGTACTTGGCCATAAAATCGCACTAAACATTTAGATACATACCTTTATATAAAAAACTGTTTTACGGGATTATATAAATTTTACGTTAAGTTAGTGAGTATGGTTTTATATGTATTTTCATCTAATATATTCTTAAATGTAGAGTCATTGTTCAAGTTTTATTCAATTGGTAAATATAACACTCGCGCACTTTTTAACTATTCGACATATCAAAAAAACACATTCACATAACGGGAGGCTCCAGAAGAGGCTTAGGCAGACACTTTCTGTAGTCGCAGCATTCCAACGTCGACGCTCCTTTCAACTCTTTTATTAAAGCATTTTGCGAAGTAGCGCACGATGATGATGATTCCGACCAGGAGGAAAATCAGCAGGAACGTCAGCATCAACCAGGAAATCATGCCCACGTGTGTTTCAACCGTTGTTGTGCTCATGTGATTGTAATATCCAATTTGAGTATTAATATCCTGAGGCATCTGTGGTCTGGATGGCGTCGAACGGCACATTTTCAAAGCTTTCCATTAGTTGGCAGAGTTGACGTTTATCACTAATAGATTCTTTACTAAATCGAATTATTAATTTGAATCTGACACCAATCCTCCAATCCTGGCAGGGTCGCCATGTAAGGTGGTGACAGGGGAGACGTAATGAAACGGCCGATGGTTGGATTAATACTAACTTTATTTAGAGTCGATGTCATATTCGATACATGTTGTTATATGAGCTTACAAATCTATACCACAAGTTGTCCCTGGTGTTGGTCCTGGGTTGGTGCGGGGTAGGGATGTTAAGGATATCCATATCCGTAACCGAAACTACCAGATATCCGAAATAAAAAAATATCCGTATCCGTAACCGAAACCGAAATAAATGTTTCGGATAGTTTCGGATAGAGGCGGAATCTAAAAATCTAAATGAAACACGTTACGACAAGTGGTTTTTGGCTGCGTACTACGGTACGTAAACCACTTACAGAACTGTGACCAAAATGTTGGTTCTCTCTCTGAGCTCAATGTAGCGGTGTTTATGACGTCATCGTTCTCACCCATCGTCCTCCTCTATATAAATAAAACCATTTTATTATCTATTTGTTTTGTATTGCTTTTGAAATTTCTAGAATCTAATATCCGTAACCGAAACTATCCGAAACTACCGGATAATCCGGAATAATTTCATATCCGTATCCGAAACCGAAACCGATATAGGTAAAACAATTTCAATATCCGTATCTGAAACCGAAACCGAAATTCCATATCCGTAACATCCCTAGTGCGGGGTGCCTTAGAGGGGGTCAAAAATGGTGTCAGAATTGACCTCCGACGCTCCGTTTAGGAGTTATCCCCTGAGAAGCCAGGAGGGGTGCTCTGGTGGTAGCTGAGTCCGGAGTTGGAAGGGGAGTGGTGAGGAGTTGCTAGAACCGAAGACGAAGCTGGTCTCCGACACACCGGTCCGAAGATATCGCAGGATCTTTGGCGAGGAGTTGTCCCTGGTCGAGATGGTATATGATGAACCCAAACACCGTGCCGAAGTCTGCCGAACTGAACCGACGATACACGACTTTGCTGCACCGCTGTGCCGGTTGGAGTGAGGGGTGTTAGGTTTTTTCGTTACGGAATTTTTACATTCGGTCCCCGGGCTCAGAGTCTGAGATAAAAGCTATTATTGAGCGGAACATACAGACAAACAGACAATCATACATTGTTCAACATAGTCAGAATCTTTTGTAGTTCTAATAGTGGCTGTAAACGTGCAGTAGATACATTTCAGTCGCTGTTCTCCGTTTGTGTAGGCTTTCCCGAGAACCTCCAGAGGACCTTGTTATCTAATTTACTAATACTTGAGCATAATAGCATAATGAGCTATATTTATGCTGTTATTCACAACAGGACGTTTCTTCACCAAAATTTAACTCCTTCCGCTAACAATTAGAATAAAAATAATGGAGCTAAATAAAAAAAACCTTGCTAGAAATATTGTTTAACCAATAAAGTTAATTGACAAGTTCACGCCTGCACTGATATTCAATACCGACACAAAAATGTAAACATACCTGTAATCGGCCATCGCCCCCACTTTCAATTACCAACTCTATTCCGACAGGCATAATCATCAAACTCGCATAAACCTGAATGGTTTGTTTCCACAGTGTGTCTGCGTAACGTATTGTCATTGTATTTGATTTTGTTCGTTGAAAAGTTAATCTTCCGTGCGTTGTCGTGTTTGTTCGGCAATTCTCGGATTACTGGCCGTTGAATATTGTGTATTGATTCGGAATATTATGTTTTGTAGTGAGTAAAACTGATGTTATTGCCGCCATTTTATGTGTTACAGAAGATTTACGGTGTCAAATATCTATAGAATGATATGATAACATTAATTATTAAATTACTGAATAAATAAAAAAAAACCTCTCTATATTACTTTTATTAATATGCCGCAAACTTAAGAAAATCTTTTTTTTTTCTTACCACATCTTTTAAAACCAGCTGTCATATGACTTGCAAAATAAGTCGTCATGGTACAAAAATTAAAAAAAATAAAAGATCTACTTCAGGTGTAAGTACTAGTACTGGTGCCGTTTCCCCAAACAAAACAGCATCTAGTTTCGCCTCTAATCCGTCCTCTCTCGGCTGCCAGTACTTCTTTATTTATTATTTCTTTCTTTAATTCATGTAATGACCGCGACTCGATACGGCGGCGCCTGCGACACAGAAACCCTCTTAACTCTCGCGGCCTACAAATGTATTGTGATGATAATAATATCGGAGGCCGCCTTACATTGTAGGGAAACGACCCGACGGTGATCGGGACTTGACTTTTAAGTGGATTGGTCCTTTAAACGATTGGAAACTTACAGTGTTGTTTTAAAAATCGGTTTGGGTATTGGTTGTAATATTAGTTACTTTATAACCGAATTTTATTAATAAACATTTTATGACCTTTAAATAAATAATCTAAAACAAACAAATGCTGCAAATTAGAAAGTTAAAAAGTTTGAAGTGAAAAATTTCATTCTTAACATTCTTATTTAAATAAGGTTTGTATTTAAACACCAGTGACTTAACATATGTGAAGCGTATAAATAAACCATAAAATATTATTTTACCCTTCAAACACTATATTTGTATATTTGTTTGTAGAGTTCAATCAAGATAGTTCGGAATGCACCTAAATCTTCAAATTATTTATTAATATTCAGTATCGTGAAGTGTAAACGTCTTCAAACTCTTTACATGACACGTCATCATTCATTTCCTTGAAGGCATTGTGTTTGGATTAGCTGTGATATGACGTCACGACTGGAGGTACTATAAAATATTCATAGTCTTCTGTAATGCAGGGTTTTGTTTTCAGAATAATGTTTGAGGGAGACCTTGTTTCATGTCTTTTGTTTTAATGAATTAAATATGAAGGCTGTAATGATAATAACTTATTAGTTCCTTTTTATTTTTAACATATTTTCTAGTTAATTTGTTATTAATGCCTCAGTATGGATAAGAAGGTGTGATTATAGTTATTCCACACAAAAATATGAATGTAAACAGTTCCTGAAAGCAGCGTTAAATCTCAAAGATCCCCGATCGTATTCACAATTTCAGGGTATTCAGAAAAGGGAAAAAAATGCAAATTGGCTCAGGGACCCGGGTTCAATTCCTGGACCCTTGGCACGAGATATTTTGTTTCAAACAGCTTTTTAAGGGTACGAGATAGCTTGTTAAGTCGAACGTACCCTTCAAGTTAGTTTGCATATACAAGTGTGGAAGTGAAAGTTTTATACACAGTACGACAAACAATAGTGCATGCGGCAACTATTCATTTTTTTTTTCAGTTTTGAAGGCTGTAGATAAGTTTAACGCAGATTGATCGTATTTAGGGACAGTGTTATTTGGATACTATTTTAGCTTACTTCGAATAAATTATTGTATAATAAATACAAGGAATCCATTATCGACTTTTATAATTTACGTACTAAATTTTGCTATCATTTAATGCCGCCGTAGCAAATATTGTCATTCATTTTCTTAACAGTTTTACATTCAGTTTTTTAAGTGATTTTTCCACTACTTCTGTTATAAAACCTTTACACCTCTCTCAAAGGTTTCCTAAAACCCATTCTATGTTATTTTCTTCGGCAATTTTTCACCGTTTTCCCTTTGTCCCGTCGCGGCGGACCTTCTGGTCCCAACACTTGAAAATCACGTTCCCAGTCCCGTGGGAACTGCCTCCGCCCCGTATATTTATTGCCGTTCCCATCAGACACCATGCTTTATGCATGATTTTTCATCTCGCTTAACCGCTTACGTGCCGTGTGTGGGTGGAGGCGTGAATTTTTAATTAAGGCAGAGATTGGATTCGGTTTGTTTAAATGTAAGAGATAAATAATCAGTTTCTTTCAGTAAATTACAATTGTTCGCGTCAACATCATAAACCATGTTTATGATGCTTCTAGAGTACCAGTTAACAGCCAAATAATTGAACCTCCGACGTTTTGTATTATTGAACTCGGTTAATTCAATTTATTGCACCAGTTATATTACATTGCATAATTTTGGCATGTCAAGTTAACAATTTATAATCAAATAAGATTATACATTAAATAAAACATAAAAAGAAAATTTAAGTAATAATAATAATAAATATTCAATATAAATCAAGAAATAAGTCGAGCCTCCTTATAAGTTGAGCGCACCTAAACCTTTTTAAGTAAAATATTACATTTCAACATAGGTAATATTTAAATTTAAAGGAAATCATTGTATAAACACAAAACATTTGCAATTGAGAACTTTTATAACTACATACATATAATCAATATATCAAATTCTCTCTATATTCAAATTCCAAAAAACATGTTTTTTAGCAGGCCCACGTGTCAACGTTTCATCTCTACACGTAAGTTCCTTCATAATCTTTTGTCTACAACTGTTATAAAATACGAGAAATAATACGAATCGACTCGCAAACTCCCCCGACACTTGACGCGATGCGACTTTACAATACAATACGACACTATGAAATATTCATCTTGCAAATATTCTGTTTTGAGCACAATATGAAATGGATTTGAATCTTAAGTCTCAAGGCGATGGAAGTATTGACGAAGAAAAATAAAGTTTTTAAAAGGAATTGAATGATAGAGCGCATATGAAATAAGTTTTATCAATGTAAAAGGAAAAAACATTAAAAAAACGCTTGTAAATATTTCAAAATCAATTTAAAAACAACTAGTATGTTTATACGAGCGTGCGTAAGTGTAATATTTTATTAGATAAAATACGGTACGATAAATAGCGTTTTGTAAGTCCAATTTATATTCGTAAAGCACAAAATAAATAGACAACCAAGCTGTTTCTACCAAACTATCTACATACAGGGTGTTTCGCCACTGCATTCAAAATTTGAATCCCCATCACCGCAAGCTCGTGTAATGCTAATTTGTCCGCATCGAGAACAATCGAGCAGCAGCAACACACGGGTTCGTTAGCTAAACATGTACACACCGACGGATTTATTTACGTGCATTAGTTCAACGCAGGGAACCGGAAATTTCTAGTTCAAACCGGTGCGGGCCAGCTCGCTGCAAATAAATTTCCCAGTAATTTGTCATGAATAATTCGGTTACAATGGTTTTTGGTTGGGTAATGTTTAATTAAAGTTTGGGTGCAAGTACATACTAGGTTTTAGTGCATTTACAAATGTTAGTACCAAGTTTTTTTAAAATCTTGTTTCATAAATATTGGTTGACAACTATAGAAACTAAGGTAATAATATTTTTTGGTTAAGTATTATGCAAAAAGATTTTAAAATTTTTTTGCTCATTGCATTTCACGTCGTCAATTCTTTTAACATAACACTGCACTTAACAATTTACAGATATAGCCTACCCATATAAAACCATTGAAAATAAACCGGTAATAAAATCCTTGGCTATCTCGGCTTGATTACCGAAGTAAAATTTTTAATTTACTAATTGAATGGCGGCCGCCTCGGATCACCCTGTATATAAAGAATATTACCTGAGTGGAGGCGCATGCATCAAGGGTTGACAAAGTTTAAAATTAACAAAATTTTAAGACTAGAAAAAATCATTCTGACCTTAGAAATTAAAAAAATTGACTATAAAATGGGTAGACATATTGAAAAATGGAAGCAATGATGTATCAGGAAAATAATCATATTTATAAGAAAAAGAAATAGTTTGTGTGAAGTCGTGGAGAAAAAACTTTACGTCAAGTTTAGAATATCTGTATGTGTCTACAATACAATACAATGTTAAATACATTTATACAAACCAACATTTAAGGTTATTTTGGTTGGCAGCCCTGCCCAATACTACAAATTTATAAAAGATGTGGTGGTATCCGCTTTTATGTCCGTTTTCTACATTCTGCCGTAATTCAGCAAATTTCCGAGAATACGGCTGCGCTTTCCGCGTCACAGTAAATACACCCTGTAGATATTATACACCGAGACGATGAACGTTGTGTTGAATTAAGATATCAAATATTGATAAGTAAATAATAAAAAAGATTTAAAAAGTTTTATTAATGGTTTAAATTTTATGTGACTAATAGTGGCCGCCCGCGTTAACGTAACGAGTTCCGTCCAGCAATGCCTAGTTTTCGTTTTCGGAAGCAGTCTTTTTTCACCCTGTATAAGCTAAGATATAAACTTAACTTTTTATGTGTAGGTACCTTCCATTACCTCAGGAAAATAAAATAAGCATATACTTTTTGCACAAAGGAATGTTAATCTTTTATGATAAATAAGTCGGCCCGTCATTCGAAAGTTGTCACTTTGATTGCGCCTCACCGCACAGCCGTCGGCGCAACTACGCCAAAAGACATCAAAGCATACGAATAAATATTAGTCATGAAGCAAAACAAAAAAAATAAATGTAAATAATGTTTCATTCGAAAAATAGCCCAAGCTAATTTATAAGACGCGATTAACGAGTGAAAGAATTTTTAAAATTGGTTTAGTAGCTCCGGCGATTACTCACTCTTCCCAAACTCAATAACTTTTTGTTTTTTTTTCATATTTCATAGGTACAGTGTACAAAAACAGAGGCAAACTACTTTTAATACCAATTGATTAGTTAAAACAATAAGTTAGTACAAAATCAGTAGCTAACTTAATATAGATCTAGGTTTATAAAAAGAAAATGAAAAAATAAACGACAATAACAACACTTTGTAAGAATCGTTGGAGGTGAGCACGATAGCAATAAAACTAGGAAACCAAGTGATAAGTTGACCGGAAGTGAAATATCCGACACCGGAAGGGCGATGAAACACGCGTTTCTTTTGTCATGTTCTTACAGAAAATATACTATAGGTACTACATATACCTTAAAAATAACATTTTTTTAAACATTAACTTAAAGATTTCTAAATATAGTTTAAACTAAGTAGCAAATACCGACAATTATTAATGGCCTATTTCAGAATTCCGTTTATTTAAAACGCCACATCAATTTTCTACAGTAGTCATATCACGTCACGATTTTGCTTTTTCGTATTGATTTTAATGTTTAAATTATTAAAAAAACTCCAGTACTAAAAGTGTAGTGGCCCCACCGCGTTTAACAATATGAATCGCGCCAGAGGTGACAAACCACCGCCGCTGTTTACCCAAATGTTGTGCACATCTGTCCACTCATTTATATCGTGAATAGTTGTTTATACAGTGTGTTGTGTGACTAGCCATCCACCCGGATGAAAAGAAACTAGGGTTTTAACTTGTATGGTCAAAGTGCTGAGGTTTTTGTAACGATGATTAAGGACATAATACTTAATAATACCCATTTAGTTAGTACCCATCATTAAAAAAAGTTACCTAGAAAATTTATGTTTTTATTGGATTTCCTTAAACATAGGGAGTTAATGTTTGTTTAACGGAGATAAAGACGTTTTTTTTGTATAAAAACTCCTATTAAAAAAGGAGAACATCTTAAAAAATATTTAGGAGTACTAAATACCTATGTGATTCTTTAATATTACATATACATAGTTATTTTGTGCTGCAAAAGTAGATTTTAGTTTATACATTTTACTATTCTGCTTACCTAGTTAAAAACCATGCGGAAAACATTACTAGCTAACATCAGCCTTCTATTCCTATAACATACCTCAGTAATCGTTTATATAATCGAATGTTAGTAGATACATCTCCATGCGATGTGCGCACGCGATGAATGAGGAAATGAGATGACGCCGCGCCGGTGGAGGGGGGGGGGGTCGATAGAGAGCGTCGATAGTTCAGGAATACGAGGGAACGATGCTTTTTAATGTTTAATTATGATTTAGTATCAACTGAGATAAGAGAGATATGTTGTAAGCAATTTCTGTTTGTATAGACAAATGTTTATGAACACTGACTTTATGAAACATATTATACCCATCTTCTATATTTGAAACACGTGTGCTATGGTTCTTAACATGTTAGCTAAAAAATAACTATGATATTACTTTTCATACCTACGTATAATAAATAATAACGGCGTAATACACCTAGCCAGACATACAGTTTCAGCACCGTTCCCCGCCACGTCACTAGCACTCGACACCTCACTCAGCAATTTCCTGAACGAGAGGTGATTTATTCCATAACTCCACTATCGTCAGTGTTGCCGCAATCCGACACTACTCCCCACCTGAGGGTTGCCAACGCAGAAATTCCCCCGCGAAGTTGGGAACAGAAACGCGGCTGCAACTTTCCGCGGCGCAAACTTTGTGTGACCAGGATTTCTGTTTTTCTCGCGTGTGTTGAAATAATTTCAAATGTAAAGTTGCACTGGATCATAGCTTTTGTTTTTGATTTTATTATTGCGCTTGCAGTTCTTATTTACAAAAAATATAATTTGAAGTTTACGATTTTGTTTTACTTTTCGTGCAAAGAGCCTGTAGTTTAAGCGAATGTTTATGTTTTATAATTCCCATCTCATCGTTAACACGTTGAACGCTTTAAGACCCACCGGTGAGCCTAGACTACTTTCCTATTTAGGCCAAGCCAAAATCAAGTATTCGATAATTTTTAAAAACTTGAGATTTTTATTCCTAAGTTTATAGAATGTCTTAATTTGTTTAGAAAATAAAAAATAGCTACTTTTACCGTCTCGTTTACGAAATAGAGCCAAAGGCTCACGGGTGAGTGACGTGGCCTCTTGCAACGAAATTTGTAAATACCGTTGGCGGGGGCCGCGGGGGCACGCTGCGGCTCACCCCGCGCACCGCCGCCGCAGATGCAACGTTTGACCGGCCGGGCAGTAATGCACACTGCGTTTACGAGTAAACAAATAATATTACGTTTTTCTCGCGAAATATGGATTTTGAAGATTTCGAGTTAACACAAGAAGAGTTAACGCAATTAGAAAATATTGAAATAAATCTTTTAAACAATAGCTTTCAAATACAGTCCGATGAAGAAGTTCAAGTGACCAAAAAAAGATGCCGCCAAATTATATTATCAGAAAGTGAAGACAGTAACGATGACATCATCATTGGTAAGTTACCTTTTTATAATTTATAGGGGCCGCGCGCGACTCCGTTCGCGTAGAAGTCGGTTTCCCGTGGGAATGCGAAGTTTTCCCGCGGTAAAAAGTTCCCTTAATTCTTTCATACATATATTTTTGGTATCTAGAACCGTTTTTGGCAGCGCACGCAACGGAAGCTCTCAAGGATGAATAATTTTCCCCGTTTTTTTCACATTTTCCATTATTTCTTCGCTCTTTATAGTTGCAACGTGATGTTATATAGCCTAAAGCCTGCCTCGATAAATGGTCTATTCAACACAAAAAGAATTTTTAAAATCAAACCAGTAGTTCCTGAGATTAGAGCGTTCAAACAAACAAACAAACAAACAAACAAACAAACAAACAAACTCTTCAGCTTTATAATATTAGTATAGATTAATTCATCCTTAAACTGATTTATTTTAAATTTATTTAAGAATTTACCAAATTGCTGTTTCGATCGCAGGTAGGTAGGTATTCATTGTGGTAGGTACTTATTCGTTTTTTTAATATACAGGTAATACACCACCATCGGCGATCTGGTCAAGGCCTAAAGGTAATCAACGCCAAATAATACCTTTCACTGAACATCCTGGCATGCCTACTAACCTTTGCCTAAGCATGCGAAATGCAACTCCAGCTGATTTCTTTCAACTCATGGTTCCTGACAGTCTTTTTCAAGAAATTGCTAATCGCACTAACTTATTTGCTAATAACAAAATTAATAGCACAGTAGAAACTTCACGTTTTGCAAGGCTTCGGAAGTGGGTTCCTACCAATCTTATTGAGATTAAAAAGTTTTTTGGCTTAATTTTGTTCATGGGCTTAACAAAGCTTCCTAGGTTGGCGGAATACTGGTCAACAAATGATGTCGTAGGACATCCATTTCCCCGCACAATAATGTCACGGAATCGCTTCGAGGTACTGTTGCAAATGCTTCATTTTTCTGAAAACGATGAAACATACAAAGAAGATCGCCTCCATCGTATTCGCTTTTTATTACAAGTCTTAAATCAGCAATTCAAGAATCATTACACACCTGGTGAAGATCTATGTATTGACGAAAGCGTTGTTCCGTTTCGTGGGAGGATTATATTTCGCCAATACAATAAACAAAAACGCCACAAATATGGCATTAAAGAATTTAAGATATGCTGCATTCCTGGGTATACTTATAAAGTAAGTGTTTATGCAGGAAAAAACAATGAAACCACAAATACAACTCCGTATAATGTTGTCATGGATTTGTTAACTGACCTTTTAAATAAAGGTCACACCCTTTATACTGACAACTGGTATACGAGCATAGAGTTAGCCAGGACTTTATTGAATAATGAAACCCATTTGGTGGGAACGATTCGAAAGAATAGGAGGCATCTACCTACAAAAGTTGTCAGTTCTAAACTAAAGAAGGGAGAATTTATTGCCAGGGAAAATCAAGATGGCATTACTGCCATGAAGTGGCGAGATAAACGAGAAGTGTTGGTCATTTCTACCAAGCACTCAGACCGGTTCATGAAAATAAAAAAACGCCAGGGAACTGTCGTCATGAAACCACAGATTGTGATAGACTATAACAAAGCCAAAGGTGCTGTTGATTTGTCGGATCAGATGGCAGCATACTCGTCCCCATTACGAAAGTCTCTAAAATGGTACAAGAAGCTGGCCATTGATTTGTTATTAAATACTGCAGTGGTTAATGCCTTGACTCTATATAAGTCGGCGACTAAAAAAAACATTCAAATTGTTGATTTCCGCAGGTTTATACTAATGAAACTTTGCGAAGTGCCACAAAATGCTGCACCTATAGAAAGGCCAAAAAGAATGAAACACACACTGGAAAAGAAAGAGGGTTTAGCAAGAAAAGTGAGAAGAACATGTCGTCAGTGTTACGCAGAAAATGTGCCAATCATGGGAAGTAAACAGGCTAAGACAAAAACAAAAAAAGTGTCTACATATTGCGGAAGTTGTCCTACTAAGCCTTATCTTTGTCTTACTTGTTTTAACAATATTCATCTTTAACTTTATTATTTTATGTTTCTTTACTTTAATTTTTATTTGATCTATAGATATCCCCCTAATATTATAAATGTGAAAGTTTGTGAGTATGTATGGATAGATGTATGGATGTTTGTTACTCTTTCACGTAAAAACTACTGAACGGATTTGGATAAAACTTTGCAGTAATATAGGTTATACATCTGAATAACACATGGGGTACTTTTTACCGCGGTAAAACACCTCTTTCCCCCTGGAAATCGACTTCCACGCGACCGAAGTCAAATATAAAGAGTGCAATTACGAATTGATAAAAGACGTTATAAATTGTTAGAAGTAAAAGTGTTATGTTTAAATATTTAAGAAATGTTATAAATACTAAATAAATATTTAATTTGTTCTTTTGGTTTAATTAATGAAATGAAAACGTTATTTCCCGGAATAACTAGTAAAAACTTTAGGGTCAATACGTTGACTTCATAAATAACCTTGTCAAAATGTACAAATTTCTATTGCATTCGGAAACCACGCTGCCGGGTTAGTCTATTGGGCCACGCGGCTCAGATGCATGTGCGTTTTGTTCGATAGTTGTGATGTTTGGCTTGTAGCGAGTAATTATGTTGAACCCTACACACGGCTCACTGGTGACCTACGTGGCCTGAATAGTACAGCAGAGGAAGGCTCACCGGTGATGCCCACGGCCCAAATACAAGTACTCAATCTTTCTTATGGCGTTCAACGTGTTAAACCACCTTTTTTCTTCCAACCCCTTATTATGTAGATGCACGCGGTCTAATGGGGGCCGTTGCCGTTTCGCCTCTGTAATAATTTGCATTAAATAAATTATTTATTCCGTACAAAATAGCCGTAAACGGTTGGGGGTTTATTAGTAGAGCCTGCAGTTAGCAGCCTCCGAGGACGCGTGACCAAACTGCTAACGTACAGGCTGGGCCATTGTGCGTGCATAGATAGGAAATATGTGACTGGCCGGTTGGAATTTTAAAATGTAGAAAAAACATAAATCGTTTGGGGCTTTTGCGTTGTTTATTGATATACTGGCAATAAATAAAACACTAACGTAGTTGCTTTGAATCATGTGTTGTCAGTTGAAAAAATAATACTCAATCACATT
This sequence comes from Emmelina monodactyla, assembly GCA_916618145.1. Taxonomy (NCBI): domain Eukaryota; kingdom Metazoa; phylum Arthropoda; class Insecta; order Lepidoptera; family Pterophoridae; genus Emmelina; species Emmelina monodactyla. Next base: position 346,191 of record OU745319.1, read on the forward strand.
GAACACTTAAGATGATCTGAATAACATTAAACATCTTTTGCTAAAAAAGAATAATCTTTAGTAACAAAAATCATTCGATTTATCTAATATTGCTTAAATAAAACAAGCTACGAGTATTCACAAAATTTCAGCTATTAATTACTTAAATACAGCTCGTTACAAGTATTTACCCTCAACCCTTGCCCATAGGCACCGGACACCCCTTTATTATATCCTTGGTGTCTGGACCGGAAAGAGATACGACCTGTACGTGACCCCGTGGTCGAGCTTCATAACGTGCCTTCCTATAGCTGCTTTGTATTGAAGTATTTGTTATTGACTAATTACTTTCTCTTACTATAACCAAAGTATTTTTGTCAAACACATCTATAATGAAATAACCAGTAAAGTGCGAGTCAGACTCGCGCACCAAAGGTTCCGTACCATTATCAAAAAAAAGGTACGGAATCCTAAAAAGCCTGAAAAAATATTTTTATGCTTATTTCAAAAGCTTTAAACCAACTGCAATGAAAATCTTTCAGATTAATAATACACTTATAGAAATACATAGAAATCTAAAAATGCTTCGCCTATAAGCCACAGTAATCCATGGAGCACAACCCGGGTACTCGAGGTCGTTGCAGGGCTCGCTTCTGTCAATCTGAAACCTAGAAAACCAATTTATCGCCACAAAAGCTGTATTTTGTGTGCGGATTTTAAAAATTGAAAACTACCCTCCGAGTGCCGGGTAAGTGTTTGTGGCGGCTCTCCGCTATATTACGTTTATTCGTTTATCTGAGATTTCTGTGCGGTTCCAATTTGATATTTGCATCGTAAATAGAGACAGTATTATTGCAGTTTGTTGACTTGCTTTTCATTCTCTCAATTTCTGTTTTCAAGAGGTATTTCCGTATAGTAAAGCCTTAATCTGAAAAGACCAAGAAAAATGGAAAAATAACACACCTCATAGTTTAATTCGCATTTTTTTGTGTCAAGAATATAGTTTTACAGTACACACTCGTCTTACTTCAGAATTCTCAGGAACGTTACCTACTAATAGTTAAACAGGTTAGATTAAGTCCTTAAACAACGAATCTTCAATTAACTCCACATTGCCGATCAACCCACTCACATATCATTACATAGCATAAATCCAAGTCGCTAATTCTGTCTGTTTGGATGTTTGTCCGCTATCTCCTCCTAAACCACTTAACGGATTTTAATTCGGTTTTCGCCATTTTTTAGGGAATTTATTTAATTAAATTTGTAAATATCGAACAAAAGAAAAAACTTTCTTTAAGTTACCCAAACTTAATGTCTCGTGATCAAGTTGGCCAAAGATACACAATTGCGAAGCGTGGGCGGGTCGCTTGTATATTATATAACTTGTGTTCTTCCTACCTCCCTGTAGTACGTAGTAAGTACTCGGCTGCTCGCGCAACATCGGCTGCAGATCCCGACACGCGGAGGTGCACCAGCCAGCGCCAGTCAGCTGTTTTGACTAGGGCTGTCTATAGCATTTCATATACTGTTTAGGATAGTTATTTTATGCTCATAATTAAAACACTGACAAGAGGGATTTTAATATTTTTCTACGCGGCAGCGTGTCAAGCCAAGTACAGGCTGACAGCACGCCATGTGTATATTTACCCGAACCACTTCAAGCCATTTGTAGTTACAGGGATAAATATGGGCTAGTTATTAATATTTAGGAAAACTAATACGTATAGGCTTGTTTTTTAAAGACTCTTTTTGCATCGATTACCTAACGCTGAATGACCTATGTAAACTTACACTGTAAGAGACTTTGTACATATTATCATCAGACAATATATTATTTTTATTGTAATACTTACCTACATTGATTGTTATTGATGAATAAATAACTATACTCAAAAACCATAAGTTGTCCTCGCAACTCCACCTCAGCCACAATCGGTCGTCACCACAACGGCGCGGTGGCAGCCCTACCGCCGCGGTTCCGCTAAACACGCGCGCACACGCCGGCACTATTTGCATGTGAATGCTGAGTTTTCGGTGATTTCCTTCAGGGCGCCTCGGCAGCTTGGCCGTATGGGAAATGCACAGAAGTTGAATGAATATTGCTTCTTGTAATATGAAATTAATTCAAAGGACTAAACATTTTTTTTTAATTACATTCCAAATTTGTATATATTTTATAATAATCTGTCCCAAATTATAATTACTCGTTAATCATTTATATGCATGCAAAAATATTCGAAGGTTAATAAAATAATCATTACAAAGGATTGTGCCAAATAATCAAAGTAACAATAACCAGGTAAGTATTCAAAAAAAATGAGGTGCTTTTAATGATGTCATCAGAAATATAGAAATTTGAGCTGTTCTTCTGTAACTACCAGTAACTGCTGCAGCATTACGATGCAGTGCGGAGTTTGTGAAGGATTTCCTATACAAGTGACGCGAGTAATAGCTGCGACTCTACACACACGGCTGGTATTCATCATGTTTGAATAGACAAACATGTTGTTCGATGATTAAAAAAAAAAAAATGAATTGGGGAAAAGTATTTAAAAACTAAGCTCAAAATCTAAACAATTTTCAGTATTCTTTTTAATTTTTTAGGAAATTATAAAGCCGTAATATCTATATTAAAATATCAATTTATTCACACTCCTATCTAAAAGTCTTAATACTCGTATTTTTAAAGCTATATTTTATCATTTTCTCTTAATTTTCTCTCTAAACACTTATCTAACGCCACTAAGCAATAACTAACGCTGGTCCGAATTACAAACACGTATTTAATCCACTTGAAGACAGGATCCCGCACGTGGGAATCCCGCGGGATCTCGCGCTTAGCAGCATTGCGGGATTTATAACTTTACTGCCGACTACTTTATATGAATGGCTAGAAGATTATTTTTAAATTATTGTTTTAATTTTGTTTTAACTTTACTAACACTGTAAATAAATAAAATATTATGAAAAAAAGTTATACTTGTTAAAATCTATTTATTATTGTTACTACCCTCTAGGGTAGAATTAGGTATTTAGTTGGTTCGATAAACTATAGTTCCTATAGACTAAACATAACTTGAAACATTTTATGCCAAAGCATTGCCACAGGTAAAACACAAAATGGAAAACAAATTTAATTCATTATTTCAAATATATCACCGACTCGCGTATTTTCCCTCGCACACACATATACAAACACAATTCATTTTACAACTCCGCATTCCCTTCATTTCATGCAACTAAGAATGTTTGAATAAAATAATATTTATCAAAGAAGGCATCCGCCATTACGCATTCAATAGAAAAAGGCATGTGAATATATCGTGTTCCTCGTAGGCAGATGGCTCATGCTAATTTTTATACAGGGTGGGGTATGAATACCTGCAAGTCGGGAGAGGGCACTTTACAAGATCCGTTTTATAGAAATGGCGAATCTGTAGAGGAGTGCAGGGCTCACTGAGTTTACCAATTTTAGCAGACATTTGAAAGAACGTCTGGCAACGAGACCTGAAATACAGCATTACGAGTATGTGTCAGTGAATATAATGTATCAAACGTCTGGGTTCTTTTTACAGTGCTTTTTAACCAGGTAAGACGGATTTTAGTTTTAGAAAAGGTTACTCTGCTAGTATCTTTTGACCCATGAGAACTTAAATATAATAGTCTCTATCAATATTCTAGTTGGCTATGAGACGTTGCTAACCACATACAATTAAGAAGTTTTTCAATAGTATAAACTTTTTTTACCCACACCAAAAACTCCATATGCTTATCCAAGAAAACCATATGCTTTAAATACTTATCCATCACAAGTAAAAGAAAACAGGAAGAACAACTATTTTAATAATGCACTTACATCAAACTTCAAAACATCTTTTTCGCTTAAATCTTATCTCTGCAGCAGTTTATTACTTTCCCAATTGATAACATTTCAATAGCTTTCACCAACTTGGGTTGCACAATTCTGTTCACGAAGAAAGACCAATTCTATTGGGAAGTCAGTGCGGACGAGAAAAAGTTTTAATCTCAAGAAAGGAACCTCTTCAGACCAACTCCGTATTAATATATTCCGGGGAAAGACGGGCGCGCTCGCTAGTCGCGGGAAACAATTTGAAACGCTACAAATAGTGACGTGAGGCAACTCGCGCCAAATAAATGTGGGGAACTGTGTACGAGTTTATAAAATATTGAAAGAGTGTCGTCGAACTTTATCCTGACTTGTAGAAGTGAAAACTAGAAAGAATTTGAAAGAAGAACGCTTTTTTATGTATCTTAAAATTAAGAAAGGATCGTTTTAAAGGTGAAGTTGTACATTTAGTACATCGGTTTATATTTAGTTATAGTCGGTACCTAATTTTGATGAAATATTTGGAATTTGAAACTAACTAATTTCATAAATACATACTTTGTCACTTTATTGAACATCAGAACTAATATTCGATTTTTTTAAAATAAGCTGGAAAAAATATGTCCAATAGGAATCTCAATTTAAAGAGTATTACAGTCGAAAAGCTGGTGGGTGATTCCGTAACACAAATTGTCAAAATGTACATTTTGCCATACAAATAATGGGATTTTGACGTTTTTGACATGTCACTCAAAAGTTACAGAATCACCCCGCTGGTTATGCAAGGTACGTTGATAAATTTATTAAAACTGATACTTGTTTTCTTATGTTTCTGTTGTCAGACAACTATCGATAGCGTGATTGCATTGTCACATCACTATGCAACAGTGAAGTGGCACTCAGTACTATCGTCGATTGTTGTCGATCGTCTTCACGCTCGTTGACGCTGGCGACATCTAGTTGTCAAACATGAAGTGGCGAGCAGTTTTGTTTGACTCGACATCCTTTGAAACATAAGTCGAACTATACTATAAGTTACTTTAAAGGCATTTTATGTTTTAAAATATATTCGCGATTTGTTAGGAAGCCTTTACCTAGCAAATAGGACGCAAACAGGTTGTTATTATAATATTAAGATAATATTTTCAGAAGACCGCGAATTTCAAATTGTTTGGTTTATCTTTGATTTATTTCAAAGATTAAGTTTTCAAAACACTGTTCTGTTACGAAACAATGTCACAAACTGTTATTACAAGTATCCACGAGACATTAATCGTGCCTTCCACGATATTGTCCTACATTCTGTAATAACTGTAAGTGTGACGGGGCGACTACCCTCGTGCCGGCGGTAAATCAACACCCGATACCCGGAGAAAGAAGTCTCGGCTCGACGCAGTTTGTAACACTGTCTCATAACTAGCTTACACGTGTAGTAACTACGGAACTATTACCTTATCCCAAAAAAAAGACGTAGTAAGTTTGGCTTTACAAATTTTGATTTACTTAGTTTAATTGTTTCTAAACTATCTTGTCCAAAAGTTTTTTTTTTCACTTTAGTTTTGTTACAGCTTCTAGTTACATATTTGCTTATGGCCTCCTTTTAATTGATAAAACGCTGTTGTCTTTGCTTTGTTGCCGAATTCCCTAGCAAGACACATCTTACGAAACCCACGAGACGAATAAACCTAACCTATAAGCGGGTTCCACACCTTTTAAAATCTATAAACGTATTTACAGCTAAAATGTGACCGCCACGGGACGCCATCACCTTCTAACCATTGAAGATCAACTATTTCTACCCGTTTATCGATGTTTTTTTGTTTGGCACTCTAAACTACTTGGCTCCTTAAACTGCTTTAAAACTTGAGATCAAAAAACTTTTATATACTTTAGAAACTTCATCTACTTAGCCATAAACTGCCCTATTACAGGCAATACAGTATCCGAGGAGCAGATTACATGTGCGTGCGCAAACGTGTTGCGAATATTAATACAAGAATTAAAATAAAGAGTCCAATAAATATTCAAACAGAAACGTGGGCTTTGAAGTAATGTCAGGAGTTCATGTTTTTGGTTCAGTGACCAGAGAGTCGAGTATTTTTATAACATAAGATACCACAATAATCAGACAAATGAAAAGCAATTATTAATATAAGGGAATAGAGACTGCTTTTTTTCTATTTTATATACACGTAAATACAGAGCATACCTTAAAAACTCTGGTTTCAAAAGACGTGTGAGAGAATACTACTTGTCTCAAAGCTAATTTATGTATGTATGTATATGTATGTATATGTATGTGTTTATATGTATTTAGATATGTTTGTGTATATATTTATTATTCACTATGTTGTATGTATTTGTTTATGTACATTTTATAAGTATTATTATTCATTTTATTAACAGTACGCACAGAACTTGCTTTTGTACCACCACTCCGATCATAGGGCTACTGGAAGAGATTCCTTTAAGGGATAAGTAGTACCTTTGTACAATGTTTTGTTTTTTATTTTATTTTCTTCACTATTGTATATCTCTTTACTGTGCATTTGTACATAAAATGTTAATAAATAAATAAATAAATAAAAACTGTCATTTTCCTTAACCATAAGTTTTTGTGCTTTTTTTACTATCCATTATAAGTAGTTTACGAGTTAAAAATAAAACGATGTCAATACTGGAAATGATAAATATCTAAGTAATTAAGTAATAAAATCATTAGTTAATTATTCTTTAACTGAGCATAACTCATGCTTATTAAAATTATTTTCGTATGCAATTCCTTATTTCAAAAGTTATAACTAGGCTCTCACGAATAAAAGAGTCGTCAAATTAAAAAGACTTTTGGTAGAAACTTGGTCGTGTGCTGCACAAACTTTGTAGGAACAATATGTTGCAAAAGACATTACCTTATCATTTCGTGGAAAACTAAAGAGTATATTTAAAAAAATATTAGTTATATTTTTGTACATGTAGGTGCTAATATTGTGCATAGTAAAAATTCGTTACTTTGATTGAAACAAATAAACTCTAAAACCTCTTGACCTTCCACAAAGAAACATAAGGAAATCTACGTCTTTTTTTCAGATATAAGAATTTATAGAATCATGAATATTTGCCAATAAACAAAATAAATCTTTAAACCAAGAAATTCCTTCACAAACCTCTCCTCGCTGATTCGCAACAGAATGTAACCATAGTTACACAGATGGTGATCCATTGACATAATTTCCATCATAATGTCACCCTACAACCCCCTCCACACCCTGTAACCCCCCTCTTGTTTACTCATCCAGCAGTGATTGCACTAAACGGGTGCTAATTCAGCGCTGATTAGCAAATCACATCGAGTTGAGTACTATTATGAGTTTGAGGTTTGCCGAACACGGAATTTAGGACGATGGAAATTGAATTCTAACATAATTGAACAACGATCATACTTAGTCGAGGTTAGTGTAAAAAATGGAAAGAAAATCACTTACCTCAAAGTTTCTGAGGGAAGGAGTTAGTTGCCAGTATTCATTCATTAATTCAACCTATTGAATGAAGACGTGTGTATTCTTACCTGAAACAAAAAGCATACATATAAATGGAATTGAAGACGTAAGAATTAAAACATCAAAAATAATCGCATTAGTCCTTTTCTGCCCTCACAGTAGCTTACATAGATTTATTCAATTATTAAAACTTTCAGAAAAGTACATTCACATAATATCAGAATCAGTGTGACGAAATTTTTGATCACATCTCAGAAAGTTAAATTAGTAAACAACCCGCAACTAAAACTTGAACTATTAACTTTATGAAAATCACATTTCAAAACAGTTCCTCCTCCGTATCTCGCATCAGCCCTCTGGCGGAGTGACCCCCACCTCGGCCCATTCATTACTGTCAAATAGAACGCTGAATAAAATGGCGGTTATGACGTCACGCGCTAATTGATCAATGACTGCCCGAGATCAGGAGTGACGGAGGTTCGTAGCAAGAGAGGGGTTAGAACCAGGGTTTTTGTACGTTGGTAATAGGATTCTCCTATAGATTTTGAATAAAACTCGGAATGTAGATGGCGCTAGATATATTTTAAATCGCGGGTATAAATATTTGCTGTAACTAGAACAAGTATCAAGTAAATAGAAGCATAGAAAATATGTGTTACCTAGGTCAAACGTGGAAGCTATATAATTTGGAAAGTTAAATTGTTTACAGCATTTTGGTGAAAAACTTTTTCAATTTCGCACCTCGAGAGTGAAATAAACATTGTTTACTATCACTTGAGTGCTTTAAGACTGGCATTATGTAACTCACAACTAAGGCCCGTATAAATAAACGACCTAGTAACCAAAAATTTTTGAGATTTCAATTAAAGTTTAGGTACACTAGAAGACAAGTTTTTTTTAAAGTAGTGTTTATAAAGAAAGTTCTAACTGAATCATTTTACTAAGAACATATCCATCCATATCAATCGAAAATCAAGTGCCTCACACAATCGCAATCATTGATAGTCCGACCGCACGGCCCATCCATCCATAGTCCCATGAATCAGGTGTGGCGTCTAAGTGCTAACTGGTGTCGCGGTGAGTGTCGTGCGGTGTCTGAGTCGCAGTGTCGGGGAACATGTGACGAACACTCGATTGATTGGGTGCTAGGGTAAACTACGGGTATTGATGCTGTTGCAATACATCAGTTTATTAATAGTATTATTAATCTAGTTTAAATCGTTTTGTTCGTAAAACGATAGCTCTTTTTATCGGGTAGTTATGGTAAAAATTAAGAATAATTTACCTCATGTTTATAAAGAATCCTTTCTTGATGCTTGATGCTAATGACGTTTAATAAATCGATCAGGTCCATTTTATTATTGAATACTATTCGTTGTTGACTCTTTAATCAATTTAAGTGAAGCTACACAGATATTGATTTTTTAATTCATAAATTCTCAGTGCAACCTAAAAACAACCAGTTCAATAGACATAACCAATTAACATCTTCAATAAACATATTTCCTACGTAAATCTAAACTCATTTCAATTCCTCAAACCTCCACAATCACAGCCTACAATCGCGACCGAAACTACCCACAATTTTATCCGTCTACAAATCTCTACAAACAAAGAAACGATGTCTAGAACAAGACTCGTGAACCGCAGTTATAACCTCCGAACGGGGATAAAGCCTTCAAATAGAGATAGAGGGTGTTCGACAAATACGAGGGTAGTGTGTGATCGCCGGTTGAGTCGAAGAACTAGTTTTTTGGAATGATTTACGATTGAAAGGGACGCGATTGTAAGAAGTTCTGTAGTTCAGAAAAAAGTTACTTTTTGGATAAATCAAGGTTGAGGAAGTAGAACAGTGAATTTCAGTACGTTATTTAAATTAAAGTAATAAGTGAAGCTTCATTATATATTCGCAATCTTTTAGAGAATTTATTCATTTAAATTTGCAAATAAAGAACATTCTGTAAAAGTTATCTAAAATTCATTGAGTCGTGAACAAGTCGCGCAAAATTTCACCATTGCGCAGCGTGGGCGGGTCACTAGTCTATACTAATATAATAAAGCTGAAGAGTTTGTTTGTTTGTTTGTTTGTTTGTTTGAACGCTCTAATCTCAGGAACTACTGGTTCGAATTTAAAAATTCTTTTTGTGTTGAATAGACCATTTATCGAGGCAGGCTTTAGGCTATATAACATCACGCTGCAACTATTAAGAGCGAAGAAATAATGGAAAATGTGAAAAAAACGGGGAAAATTATTCATCCTTGAGGGCTTCCTTTACGTGCGCTGCGAAAATGGTTCTAGATACCAAAAAAATATGTATACAAGAATTAAGGGAACTTTTTACCGCGGGAAAACTTCGCATTCCCACGGGAAACCGACTTTACGCGAACGGAGTCGCGAGCAGCCACTAGTTACTAATAATTCTGCTTTTGTATTTACCAACAACTCTATAAAACAACCAGCCCTACAGCCTAGACTGGTACCCCCGCCCTCCGACTGTAGGTACCCTCATAGAACCGCGATGGAACGTCAGATAACCGCCGACAAAACGCCGCTAACGCCATCATTAGTTCGCCGCTTCCGACGAGGCTACAGTCACGGCAACCATAGGCATAAAATGAAAAATTAAACGTTTTTATAATTGATAGTGGCTGCCCGCGACTCCGTTCGCGTGGAAGTCAGTTTCCCGTGGGAATCCGAAGTTTGAGATGTGTTATTTTGATGTATAACCTAATATTACTGCACATTTTTATATAAATCCGTCCAGTCGTTTTTACGTGAAAGAGTAACAAACTTCCATCCATACATACTCACTAACTTTCACATTTATAATATTAGTAAGATTTAAAAAATAATGAATTTATTGAAACATTTTGCACGTCAAGATGTTTGCTACTCAAGCACGAAAAACGGTTAATTCGAGTAGAGTAAGTACCAGAATAACTTAAAGCTTGTATTACTTGTAAACAAACACAACATTCCAAAAGTAAAATTCAATTTAATGTGTGTGAAACAAGAAGCAGCAAGCTAGTCTCAACTTAAAATACACTTTAACTTTGTTTAACCCCAAAAAAAGTTACAAAATAACACAAAAACACTTTTCACCCAACAACTTGGAATTCCCCATAATCTGTACAAAAATCAACATTCTCACAACCTCTCATCCACTACCCACAGCCTTTACAGCCCACACGCGAGCATTTCCGGTAGGCTGTGTCTGTTTCCGGCGGCTACAAAAGCTCGGGTCGGCGACGACGAGGGCTGCGCGCGCGCCGGGGCCGGGGTGAGAGCGGGGCTATAGGGACGATTGATGAGGCACGGGAAAGTGGAGTGAAGGTCATAGGGAAATTTGCTTTGAGTGGGTGGAATAGTAGTGAAACGCAGTGAAAAGGTGAAGGCTAGTTTTGCATCTTTCAATATGATGGTCAGTCTTTTGCAAATCCTTTTTGATTTAATAGTGAGGCATTTTACAAAGTGAGATCTCAAAAAAGTGAATTACAAGACATTTAAACGATAAACTATTTAAAATGATAATGATGATATGATGTACACTTCGTTTTGATCAGATTTTAAAACTTCAGCAAAAATAAGTCGACCACAAAGATAATTCAATGTGCAACCCATATTTAAGTTGTAATAATTCAAGTTCAGTATTTTTTTCATTACCACTCCCTCCGCAGTGCCTTCAACAATTTTCTACCATCTTACCAACACTGCTTTCAATTCGGCCATCTTTTGCTGTATAACTCCTGTCATGAATAGTTTTCATGGTGTAGATGATGTTCTATCTTTGTTGAGGTTGAATAGGGGTAAAGTTCGGTGAATCGATCCGCAGTAGAAATAAAACTTAAAAAAATCTAATTGACAACTTCTGTTGCAGGGTTTTAATTTAAGCATTTAAAGATATGCGAAGATATTCGCATACATATAAAAACTTAAATGACTTTATTTACTTAAATAATAATCTGTACTTCGTACGTTTCTTAATAATTTTAAATGGGATTTTAATGGCGAAGAGCAATTGGCAGAAAAATCACATTAACCGAGAATATCAAGCTGTTAATAACGTTAGTAATATATCATTTTATTTATGGTTGGCTGCGGCAAATTTTAAAAGTTTTTTAACCAATCCTACATGTAAACCATGTAACGAATGTTCGGTATGAATGTAAATTGTGAACATAAACTACACAATATCAGACATACAAGATTCAAAAATAATATGAAACTATCAAATATTTAATTTTCTTATAATTTTGTAATAGCTATCGCCCTTATACGTGCAGCATTCAATTTAAGATTTCCTAACAAGAGCTCAAGTTTCCGCAAATAGGTGATAGAAAAGGTGAACTACCTACAAATGGTTGATATTTCCTGATCGTCCTCAATAAAACAAAGCCTCTATGGGGATGAAGTAAAGGGGGTTACGGGGGGTGGAGGGGGAGGTGTCGACGATTTATTTCACATTAGCCTCCGCGCCCACCATTAGTAGAGAAAGAAAGTTTTATTCGGAAATGTTTTTTACTATGAAATGCGTAATTCTCTTCTATCGAAAAAAGAAAGGCATATGACATAAAGTTCGCTTTACGATGCTTATTTTCAAAAGACTTCTTTAAATAAAGATTACTGGCGTATTTTTCAATAGCGGACCAATAACCTACTTTTTAACAAGAACTTTGTAAATAATTTAATCGATGCTTAACAGGTTTAACCAGTGTTTCATTTTGTTTCTCGACTGGTAATTAAACTGTTAAACGGTTTAACAAACTTTGGCAGTTTTAAATTAGAGTTTCATAAAAGTTCAGCGTTAAAAACTTGAATACAATGAAAAAATCATCAAACCTAGGTAGACTTGTGATTTAAAATCACATCTGTTTTCGGCAAATTAATGCTATAATTTTAGTAAACAACAATCTTGTTGTTCTACTTCCTATAGTTCTAGTACAAAACTTTGTGGATCTATTTTGTAAAACGCACGAGCACAATTTATTTTTTCCACGAATTAAGAATTTATAACAGTCTTAATGGCTCCTTGAAGCTAAAAATACCTCTTTCGAGAACATCTCGCTGCAAGTACTAGTGGCAAATGTTGAACTATTCCAACATTTAGCAGCTAATGGCTCGGTTTAGCATATTAAGCAGATTTTAGCATATTTTACTAATTTCACGTGCTCCCAAGAGAACAATGGGCCCGGAACGAATTTCAATGCGACTGCGGGAGACATGATTTGCGATCTTTAGAACAGAATAGAAATATGAGGGTAGTTTTAAAACTAAAGAAAAGTGGCTTTAGACATTTGGTGAGGAGTTAACGGCCCTTTGTGAAGTTTGAGTAATTTAATTTGTGAATGAAAGTGTCTTTGCTTAAGTAGATAAAGGTGATAAAAACAAAACCACTGTTAATAAAACATTGTAACAATTCGTTCTTAACAGTTACCTAACTCAAACTGGAAGAAAAAATATTTAATATGAATAGGTACAATGATTATCCAATGTTGGTGAAAAAACAAATTCTAAACATTTTTTAATTCATGTATATACTTTTGAGTGTAAGTACTTCCTATTCATAATAATTAACCCATAAAAACAAAATTTTACATAAAGCCCCCGGTCTTCCATGTTCCTCAAAAATAGCATAAGAACATCTTCAAAAAGCCTTCGTTATCTCAATTCTACGTCAGATATAAAAAGGCTTTTAAGGAGTCAAAGAGAACAAGTCAAAGGGAAAGTTATGAATATGTTTGAAATGCTCAAGTCGCGGGTAATTCCTACTTCCACTGAGCCTCGCTGGCGGCTAATGATACCAAAGTTTACTTATAGCCAACTAGACGACTTAAAAATGCTTAAAACCAAAAGCTGAGGGTCATTTATAGGTACATTATAAAACAAAAAAAGTACTAATACTAAATCGCTCGCAAGATCGACCTCAGCTGATACTACGCTTTCGAGATGTGATCGCGAACTCAAGTTAAAAGTGATTAATAAATACGGACATTGGACTGCCATCGTATAAAGTGGGTTTCAAACGTTGATGTTCACTTCTCAGATCACACATTTTACATGTGGTCTTAATTTCAACGATTGTGATGGTTCGTGTGGTATTCTGTATTGTTCTAAACATAATAAATAGGAAATAAATAACAGCTTACTTATATCCCACTATTGTACACAAGTTACTTGAGCCTAAATCCAATCGCTAAACTTATATTTTTCCAAGTAAGCTATAAATAGAACCCGCTCACAAATATTAGCATTTACAGTTTTTCTCTTCCCATTTCAAAGAAGCCAAGTTATCTTCAGTTTCCTTTCTACAGACGACCTCATAAGTTAATTAGTTCAGCATCCCGTCCGATCTCTGTTATAAGAAAAATGAGAGAGTTCTTGCAAAGATAAGAGCTAAAGAGTGTGAAAGTTTTACACCTTTTCCTCTTTGTTTTGTAGAACTTTACATCTAGTAATCTAAAGTGACTTTTAACTGCGGAGTTTTTAATAAGGCTTGAGATGGGATTTTTGTTATCACAATGGATATTGAAGAACGCATTATAAGAAATATTTTTTTAAAACGTATGGCAGATTAACTTTTTAATTAAAAAAATTAAAAAGTCAAGTTGATGTGAAACGATCATTCCACTTGACACAACCAAAACGACACCACCGGTGGTGTCATATGGAATCTCCAGTCCATATGACACTACCGACTATTAGTGATGTTACATACAACCCACCAAAGTTGCTTAGTTGCTGATATGAAAACTCCAATTAAGTACATGCAGTTTCATAAATGAGGTACTTTATATGTCATAAACTCGGTTATTAATTATCGTTTAAATATACATAACTTAAAACTACACATCACTAGGGTGGTGTCATATGGACTGGAGATTCCATATGACACCACCGGTGGTGTCGTTTTGGTGGTGTCAAATGGAATGATTGATGTGAAATCATCTTTTATCAGCATCAGTATTGCATTATCGTATCATTTTTTTCATGTTTCTAATGCGGCAACAAACAAGTAATCAATTAACGGCAGCTAATATACATATAATAAATTAATATTAATGAGGTAAATAAGATTTAACTTTTAAAATAGAAGAAACCTAGTTAAGCTCCTGATTGTATACAACAGAAACATTTAAAACACCTTCCTCTTTAAAATAACCTATTTAAATACCAACTCCTAAATATCAATAACTCAAATTTCCCATCAGCCCCAAAACTTGCTCAAAGCGGAGTTCCCGGCAACTTAGTCAAAGTGGAGTTAATCCGTACAATTGTGAACATCGCCGGGTATCTCTCCTATACCAACGAGAACCCTGTGTAAACAGACGTCTTATAATTGTACATTACTATTAGAACACGGGGAACACAAATACAAAGACCAAGTTGGGTTAGGGGTTTGATAGGTTATACAGGGTGTTTGGTAATGAAAACATTGCCATGTAATGACTTAAAGTTTGTTAAGCCAATCAGAAATTTATTCACGTATAATAAACTCAATACCAAAATATACACAGCAAACGTCACTTACATGATACTAATAGTAAAAAACGTTGGTATTTAAAAATAAACTAAAGTTTATTTATCACTTCTTCGTTTCAATCATTATTTACTGAGTACTCTGAATAAATTGAGTTTTTAGCCTGATTACGAACAGTTTCAGTACGAAGAAAAAAGTCTACATTCAATAGAGGTTGCTTTTATCCCTTTGATTGTTTTCTTTTAACTTTAATTTCAATTTGATACATTAGTCTTATAACTATATTTATATAATTTAAACCTACAAATGACAATTGAAAATTTTATTCGAAACTCAAAACCTCCATTCTACTAATCTAAAACAAAACACAAACAATAGTTCAAAGGAGCTTAGAAATACTAAATCAGTGTTACCCTGCAATCACAGCTACTAAACTCCCACACAAATAATATCGGAGCTCAAAGTCAAACACAGCTATTGTTAACTCTCCATAAATCACCATAACCACTCAAATGCGAATTGAGTCGTAATTCATATTTTTAACCCTTCAATGTGGCATCGCGGATTTGCACCCTAGGTTTTAGTCATTGAGCAATGACAGAATATTTTTGCGCATATCATAACCAATATATATGTTTATATGTTAAAAGTTTTGCCGGCGTCATTCGAGAGGGGATAAAATTAGACCAAATATAGAAAGCCTATGTTACTCCCTGATAACTTATCTATCTATTGTAGAATTAATTTTAAAATCGGCCCAGCAACACCCGATATTACTCCAAAACATCAAAACTCCAAAAATAAAGACAAAAATGTTACATTCACAAAGAAATACTTTATTTTCCACTTGTCAAATCCCACTAGTTACTTACCTATTCCTTCTGTGAAATACAAGGGGATTACCAAAAAGCGTTTCGATTGCCGGCACTTTACCTCTGCATATCTGTAGTCTTTGTCTGTGCTTTGACGCAGCGCCCAGCCTCGACTAATTTATGCCCCACTGTCTACCGCCTTATCTACAGCTAACAAAGCTCATACAAAATTAAACCGTCTCGCGCAAACAATAAAAACGAATTCGGATTGCATTAAACGAAAGATGCAAGAACGAGTAGTGTTGTATGTTGTATGGGGTATAGGAATAGTGGTATAGGAACAAATTGAAAACCCTTCTATTGTTAGGGGTGCTCTGAAGGCGGTGTTTCTTTATGGTTTTTAACAGGAAATGGGGGTCTAATTTTATTTATGGAGTTGACGCGTGCCTTTGTTTGATATGGGATTCTGACCGCTGCGGTTTTTTAACCCTTAGTTAAATGGGCTGTTAATTCGAGCACAAAAGGGATTATGCAAATCATAAATAATCTACCCTGTATTTATTTTTACTTAATTTTTGTTAAAAGTTAATTAGTAGGTATAAAAGTAATGGATTGTCTTTATGCAACAGATGTTGTTTTATTTTTAT
Organism: Emmelina monodactyla; assembly: GCA_916618145.1. Classification (NCBI taxonomy): domain Eukaryota; kingdom Metazoa; phylum Arthropoda; class Insecta; order Lepidoptera; family Pterophoridae; genus Emmelina; species Emmelina monodactyla. The sequence continues at coordinate 362,454 of OU745319.1, forward strand.
CTTTTTTCTGAAAACATTTTCGAAACATGTCATGTTTTTAATTATTTATAATAAGCCATGCTATAACGATTTTTTTTTAAATAAGTCCTTATACAGTTTGTTTTATGTAATTATAACTTTTCATATTTAACGTTCAAAGAGCTTTAAATAAGTAATAAGTTCAGGACTAATTTTAACTTTTTTGCTAGGCAATTATAAAATGGTATGTTATCTCGATGGTCCCGTAGATAATATTTTTGTGACATCCCCCAACGTCATTTTTGTCTCATGTTTATTCATCGCTTATCTCGCCACTAATTAAATTACAAATGTATGTAAAATCGTGATTGAATCTGTGATCTATGTGTAGATGCGATCTATGGATGCGCGTGCGCTCGTAATCTGTGCTGATTTTATCTCCACGACGTAGTTTACTGTTGGGAATTGTAAGATTAAACGATATTAAATAAGTTATCAAAAATATGTATAAATAGAACTTTTTAATACGCCTTGAAAAGCAATAGCAGAGGTCCACAGGCAGTCGAGGATTAGAAGCATGAATCCTCGAATCGTAGCTTTTAACATTCCTGTCAAATATGAGACAAAGTTAATTATAACGAACGAACTAATATAATAATATTAACAGCTGGCGGCTGGCATCACATTAAACTCATTAATAACAGCACTCAGTGGAACACGCGGCCGCACCAATATACCAGATACAGGTGAGGGGTAACTACTCACCCTACATTACAGATATTAATTATATAAGCTGTTATTGCCTATTACTGCACTAATATTTAATAATCTAAATGTCTTGAATTTAAATCTATGTATTATTGTTAATTATTTCTTTCATGAGTTTCTAGACTTATTTCATTCACGTAACTAAATACAAAGTAGATAAAATAAGATGTTAGAAGCCATATTTCGTGTTTCTTTTTTTAAATATTTTATTTCAACTAGATGTAAAGAACCTGTATTGAATCAGTTATTATAAACACAAATCAAATTGACAATTCCACAATCATCTAACGATAATCAAATACCATCTAAACTGGACAAACAAGCCATTTATTTGTTTAATTGTGAAAATAGACTACAAATACGAAACGAAACTCAATTAAATCATAAATGGCTGAAACTCAACGATTCGGTTTTGGAAATTTGAATGTAGCTTTCCTAATTAAACAAATAAACAATTGTAAATTAAACTGCGAATGTGGTCGTAATTCACGTTATAGTAGTCAGCTTGTTTCCACAGCCCGCGATAGGGAGGGAAGCTATCGATGTTTGTGATAAATCGATAGTTTTTAAGAAAGCTAGGTAGTTAAGGGATAAAGTTCTTTTCTAACGAAGCTCTACTTGGCTTTAGATTCAGTTTTTGATTACTCTTTAAATCTATTGATAAGGAGTAAGTACGTTATGTAATGGTGCATGAAACTAAACCCACAATTTTTTCGTTTCATGTATGTAATAATCCCTTTTAAAATGAGTGGGATGTATTGTAAAGTTCACGTCAATCTGAGATTGTACAATTTTATTTAACTTGAGTTTGATTAATATTTTTAAAAATATAATCATATCGATAGAAGGACCGCACATCACTACAGCTGACCACTGTTGTGGTAGAAACATCATGGCCCCCGCACCATGTATTTCATTATGACAAATTCGCTTAAAATATAGAATTATACTATAATAATAATAATAATAATAATAATAATAATTTATTTAAAAGCCATTACAGAGTTTCTTAATAATAACCTAAAATATGTGCATTAAAAATAAGCTTTTATGTAAGTACATAAAGAGTGTCCCCTGACTTTCACGCTAGGATACCCTGTGATGTGAAAGTCAGTGGCATCGTGCTGAGTATACAATGCTAGGTACACGATAGGATGAGCATGACAAAATCCATACAAATGACTTAAAAATAATATAAAAGTAAAAAAAAAAAGAAAGTATAAAGGGAATAAAACACAATAAATGGAGAAAAATCAAAACAAATCAAAAAAGAAAAACAAAGTTAATAAGATGTGCAAGTTCATTATAGCATATGAGAGTTGTATGTCCATGGGTAAGAATAATATACACACATAAATATATACATAATATATATAAATACTGATACACACATAGATTTATAAATACTTACCTAATGTGAACGAGAAAATAACATTAAATTAATAGCTGCTGATTGCTTTTATCACCTTTTAATTAATTGAAATTAATTTACTAATGATGTATGGCGCGAGATATGGCGGTAGAGCAGTAATTATTTCGTAGTTAAATTTAATTTTCAATTTATTAGTTATGTTTTGGTTCCAACCAGAAATTAGTCTTCAATGACAAGATTATTATTAAGAGCTATAAATCGAGATTTTGAACGATACACTTCAACATGATAACAAGTGCAACTTAAAGTATCAAAAGCTTTTATTTTCTTCAGATTCTACATTTAAAAACGTATCAGGTTTATATAACCTTACCAGTACCCAATAGGATAGAATCATTGAACAGCTTATTAGAATCGTGCGGATACTAATCTAATTCTAACCCATCATGTGCCGTATTCAAATGATCAGACAATTTTCTTCCCTCGCACATAACCCGTGCATTGACCTCGGCCACGGCTATCCGTGCCCCTTCCTTCCAACATATTAAAACAAAACACTGTGTTCGTTTAGCTAAATAAGAGAAGATTTACATAAATGTACGATTAGCGGGACATTCGGGGGCGCTCGGGCTCGCTCGGCAATGTTCGGGATGTGTCGGGACCCGCGTCAAATGCTCGGATTAATTATTACCGGACGACAATGAAGGTTAATTTGAATTTGGGTTTTTATTAATTTTTATCTTGCAAATATATGAAACAATCTTTACAGCTTTGCATACGACAACTTCTCAAAATCTGCGTAGACTAGGTCTAAGGTACTGATTGGCTGCCTAGTGGTGCATATTTTGCAATTCATCTTATTGCTCTATTTAAAACCGTTTATTAGCATAGAAATTAAAACTACTATGAGTTGACAGTTATTATTTTGTTTTAACTCTAAAATAAATTCCATAGAGAAGACACACATTTTATTAGAATTCAATCACATTTGAACCCAGCACATACTGTCTACCCAAATTCCTAGTCAGCTACCGGTTTAATCTCTGATATCAAAGAGTATGAAGTAGTTAGAAATCAGCCTCCCCTTGCTAGGTAGGACAGTGTACACGGGTATCCATTTCATATGAAAATTTCATTAACGACATGCAGCGCTGTGTACCGAGGCTTGAGGGGACTCCCGGTTATGTAAACGTATATGATATCAATGTTTTAACTCTATCTATTGTTTTCCGACACAGAAGTTTATTATTCGAAAGATCTTCTGATGATGATGATTCTTCGAGGAATAGTAACGTCCCTAGTCGTGTAATTACCACCACCATTAAAATAATATATAGAAACTATTATTAATTCTAGAGGGCATAAGATATTTTTTGCAGCATTATTTTTAATAAACAAAACAACCAAAAACAAAAATCCAAAAATGTTCTAAAGTCGTCAAATCCTTACCGCGAATGCTTCCCGAGCGATAACCGAACGCAGGCGTCGAATTTACGCGCGCTTAAATTAGCAGAACCCGGCGATTTGCATTCTACCCGCATTATACGACCCGCCGTCTGTCGCGCGCCGGACTACGCACCACGCGGAGAGGTTAACTTGTGCGACAAAAACAACATATAATGTTATTGCTTCTAAGAGTTCTAAGTCGATGTGTGTAAAATTGTTTTAAAAAAAAGTTGATAGTAATAGTAAAAAATATTAAGATTTGTTTCAAAATTTATGTTTTATCTTATAACAATAAATAACTAAACAGTGGCCAAAACCCTACAAGAAACACTTCAGAGGCCTTTGGTTCCCAAAATATTTAAGCCGGATGAATATGTGCTGCTGAAGCATATTCATGACACGAAAAAAAAGAAAAGGAACAGTAACTTTCCTAACGCACTCAATACCGATATGATAAACTGTTGAACTCAGACTTTAGTTCTGTTCTAAACCGATTGAAGCGCAAATCCAGTCCCGTTACCGTCAACTGGTTTGCGATCCCTTCCATATCAATATGCTTGTTGCAGGTACGAGCTGATGTCACCAACATTTGCTCAAATATCTGTGAGTGCCGGTGTGCATCACATTTTGCGATGATCCAACAAAACCCGCACTTTTTGCGTCGCGTCCCTGGCTAGTTGTTTTTGGCTATTTTCACAGCTAATAGGATCGAATGGATTTCTCCTTTGTGGATGGTGTTAAAAGGGACTATGAGATATTGGATGTGAATTTCCTATGCAAATTGATTTATTAAAGGTGACGTTTTTTAATCACAGCTCAGATTATCAACTTAAAAGAGAAATATGAAAGAAATATGTCCAAAATTAGCTTGATATTAAGTCTTTATTTAGGAGAATTTCAGTTCAACAAACTCAGTCAGCGTAAATAAATGTTGTTTTTATTTTTCGATACCTCTGCTGTCGTAAATATTAATAAAAGTGGATGCATCTTCCGTGTAAAGTTTATATCTGTTATTAACTTTTATAGCGCACTCTGGGACTGTGACATCGGGATAGTTATTACAAAAAGTTAATAATGGATAATAAAAACACTCGCCGTGAGGGCATATTAAGGTTGCAGTTTATATTTAATGTTAATAATAATGTAAATATCTAGGTTTTAAATTCTTTGTAATATCACCTGCTATAACTGTTATTTCATGTTTCTTTTAATAGTATTCTAGGTATAAAATATACTAACCTGAAAGACAAAAGTGTGTTATAAAACTGCTGGAGTAATTCCCCATTTTCACACATTTTCCCTGTTTCCGTGAAACAAAGGACAGAAAATTCCCGAATCTCGCGGAACTAAGCAGCAATACGTTAAAATAGTTGCGCCGAAAACTTTTTATAACTGCTTTTATCCAGTTATATCTGGATTCCGTTTGTAACTAGTTTCGGTTACAAATTGCTGTGAAATGCTGCGAAGTTTGGATATAGTTCGTAATGTACGGACAATTCTTTCTTTCTTTATGAACCAACGCAATTTCTTATTTTAGGAAAAAAATATTATCAATATTAAAATTCAACCCAATATGATTTACTATGGTTTTTAGAAACAAAATGTAACGCAAAACAAATTAATATTACCTATGTATAATTTGATGCAAACATACAATAAAGGTGACAACTTTTTCAAATGAGTTGCCCAAGAGCTGAACTTGACTATGATTGCAATACATCCTCTTCGTTTATCTATTCTATTTCATACAATCTATCCTAAGTCTATAGCACCGTGTTTAGTTTCCCCTCTCTCTCGCACACGTGATCGGTTCACTGAAGGCAACTTTTCTAATAGTGGAAGTTTGCTGAATCTGAGGTTTCACAAAATTCCTAAATAAATTACTTGTACAAAGAGTCGACGGAACTTCTAAATACTTGCACGCTGCAACTTTGGCAATATCTTACAAACATGCTTAGATGTACTCAACACGGTATTAAAAAGGTATATTTTTGCGTTTAAAGTTTTGTAAATAAATAAGTTTTAATTAATACGCCTATCACTCTTTTAATCATCAAGTTCAAAATAAGGTTACCAAACTGTAAAATTGTAGTAGTAGATTAGAAAACAACTGTGTAGATACAATACGGTTTGATTTTCAATGGTCATCTCAGGATATTTTAATAATAATTACCTGAGTGATCATAGTGTTTAGATCGTTGCGTGTGTTTTTTGTGACTCACAAAGTTCATTAAAAAAACCTAATCTTTTTATACGCCTAACCACAAAACTCTACTCTACCAGCATCGCCAAAACGTTAACTCGTAATAAAATCAGCTCCCAAACGGTCTAACGAAGCATAACCGGCCCCGATGGCTCAGTGGTTAAATTCCAGCTAATTCAATGTTGGAGTCGCAATGCCGGGCGGGGGCGGTACCGACGTGAAACAAAGAAAAGATTTATTTTTTTTACATGTTTTAATTAATATTAAAAATAAAAATATGTTTGAACGTGGGTATAGGTTGAGATTTGATTATTGGCTAGCCCTAAACCCTTAAAGGTTTATTTAAAACTACGTTCCTAGCGATCATGATAACTGTCATATGGCCTTAGACTAAACGTAGTAAGATACAAATATAATCAAATATTAAGTATAATGAAAGAATTTAGTTACATCTATAAACGATCCTAACTAGAAATATCACTACGAAGGCCATTAAATGTATATTTTTGTAGACAGAGATACCTCTAATTAAAAAGTCGCAATCGCAAAACCAAATCTACAACTAGTAGGTAACTAAAATATGTATACAATACTATCATTTCCATAATAAAACAGATACAATTTATGAAATGCAAGTTTTATAAGTTAAATTTCACACCGAGCGCGCGTCGGCGTTCGAGCGTCGAAACCGCGCGCCGTGTGAACGTGTCGTAAACCCAGCGACGCTCCTCGTGCAATGACAAAATGGATGAAATGCATTTTATTTAAGTTGAAAAAGCGGGAATTAAACTTGTTTATTTTGAAGCGACGGGGACAAATTTTGCAGCAGTCAACAATTTTTTAATGAACTTTTAAATAATTTTGTAACCGTCGCTGGTGTTGGCTTCATTTATTGTATAAAGATTTAAACAGAATCCGTTGATGAAATTTATTTATATTTTATTGAAATATCTTTTGGTAAATTCAATTATATTCTATATTTTACGTTTACTAAAATGTAGTGGCCCCGATTCTGAAAACACTGTCTAAACTAAACTAAAACAATCGCTGTCACTTACTGTTCAATAGTATAAGACAGAGACAGGTAATCATTTTAGTCCTGTCAAACTAAAATGTGCGTGCTATATGACACGGCGAAGGCAATTTTAGGCTAGTCCTCAGCGCATTTCGTTCAATTTTACAATGATGTGGACTAAATTTAGTGAGACCAATGTACCTGTCTTTTTCTAATACGAAGCAGTAGAAAGTGACAGCGATATTTTTAATTTAGTTTTAGAGAGTGTTTTGAGAATCGGGGCCAGTGACTAAGATATAACAGCTTGCAAGAAATGTCAGGGGTATGTATTTTACGATTTCTAAAATGAGATTTTACAATTAAATAAATAAATCTCCAAACTAACAAACCAGTTATGTGGCCCTAAAGAAAGTCCAGTAAGCACTTGTGTTTTAGGTACAACACAACGAACTAGGGGAGAACCTAGTTACATCCAGACACGAACCAATATCGAAAAAACCATTTTGCGAAATTGGCTCGACCCGGGGATCGAACCCGGAACCATCCGCTTAGCAGTCCGGTATAACGGGTGTAAAAAGACCACTTCCGAAGCCTGAAACCACGTATTTTTGAGCCTAAATAGTACCTAAATTCACTAACATTATACCCAGAAACTCAATATAAAAAAGTTATTACCTATGGATTGAAAAGTGATATTCGCCGCTTGAGGTCATCGCTCACACATCAGCTAATGGTTCAGGAGCGATGGTTTACATAGGAAATAAAAATTAAACACTGTTTAATTTGAAATAATGCGGAAATAAGATAGTTTAGATGCAACTTGGCACAATTAGGTAAAAAAATAAAATTTTAAAAAACATAAAATTATTCTTTTTTGCTTTTAACGTAACGAGTACCCCTCCAGTAATGCCCAGTTTTCATTTTCGGAAGCAGTTATTTTACACCCTATATATGTATACCGCTGCACCACAGAGGTCGTTTTTTAAGGATTTAGTAATGGGTCCCGCTATAGAACGACCTTCACCGAGCTGGTTAATGGATGAAAGATATTTTTTATGAAATAGGTAAAATATCTGAGACTATAAATTTATATTTCATATCGATTTTTTTTCTAAAGGTTATTCAAAATGTTTCTCATTGCCTGGACGCCCCAGGGATTCTATACATTACCTAGGTATTGTATAGAATACCTGAATTATACAGATTGCCGGTTACATATACACCATTATTACCAATTTACCATCTACACTATATCATATGAGCCCTCCCTAACAAGAGTATTTCACACAAAAAGGCCATACAAATTCATCACTCTCACTATCAATAATACATAACCTCTGATTCGGTATCACTAAAAACTTTTAACCCACAAAACTTCATTAAAACGAGAATCTAACCCGTTGTGAGCCGCGCCGGGGTCTGTGAGCCGGGACGAAGTTAAATAACTACAGTTTTAGGGTAAAAGGCAAAGGGATGGAGGGTGAAATAAAATCATTCGTGATGGACAAGTTGGGTATTGTGATAAAAGGCTGTATTAGGTATTAACTGTATTAACTGTTGAATAGTTCTATGGAAATTATTATTATCATAGGCGGAATAAATAGAGTTATTTTATTAAGGAATAAATAAAACTTTATTTTGATTATTATAGCAAATCATAATTTGTTTAAAAAATCTATTTATTAAATTAAAAATAGGCCTACGATATCAAATTTTATTTCAAATCCAGTCCTTTTACAATCTTTATAAAACAAATACCAAACCAATTTTCACTTAATAACACACAATTTTGACGACTTCTGTGGTGCAGCGGTGTATACACCAGACTGCTTAGCGGATGGTTCCGGGTTTGATCCCCGGGTCGGGCCAATTCCGTCAAATGTTTTTCTCGAAATTGGCTCGTGTCTGGGTGTAACAAGATTCTCCCCTAGTCCATTAGGTGATAAATATTAGGGGTTACCTATTGGGTTATAACCCAAGTGCTGTCTGCAACTTACTTAAGGGCCACATAATTGGTGTGATAGTCTGGAGATTTATTATTATTACACAATTACGCAACAACGCATATCATCCTGGGGAATAAAATCTCATAACATATTGATATCCATTTACAAATTCATCCTTAACATTGACAGCCATAGAGCTCACGTTTTAAATAAATCGCTATGTAACAGGTACATTTTGTAACATGTACATTTTGTAATACATTTTGTACATTTTCCTGCGTCGTCTCTCGGCCTACCGATGTGTTATATTACAGCCTCCACTTTGTATTTGTAAATGAACATCGTAAAGAGGTCATGTTGTAAAAAATACAGCAACTCAGAATTCACTTTTTAAGTATGTACTACGTTTTAGTTATTTTCAATTACACGCTGCTGTTTGACGGTTAAAAAAGTTAAGTTATAGTTTAAACGAAGGCTATTCCTCTATGTTTGTAATTGTTTCAACTGTAAAAAGTATAAAAAACATATATTATATTTGAGGTTAAGATATAACTCAGGTAATTTAGAATTTGTGCCTTGGTATATTATAAAAACAAGTGAGTAGATCGTGAAACAAATTGCCGCTTCTACTCAGTGAATCATTGAACCCGGTCACGCGCGTTTCCGTGATGGAACGCGGCGCAAACGCAGCGATTAATAAACGTCCACGTCTTTAAGAACACGCGGAGTGTGGCAAATTGCTGGTGATTTTGTGGTACATCGCTTTATGTTTAAGAAAATCGTTCGTTTTCAATAGTAGGCAAATTGTTTATAAATGGTTTCAGAGTTATAAAAGTTATTAAAGTAAGTTAATCAATCGAATATTTTGTACTTAACTTAACTGTCTGCGGGAATTGTATACTTTAAACCGATATTCTTGACTGCCGTATGACTTAAGCCTTAAGTTAAAAGTGATAGATGAAAATATAAGGCAATCATAGTGTACATTTAAAGATACTGACACTGATTGTTAGTCTTATAACTTTTAGGTGCTTTAAGAAAAGGTAAACATGTAGGTATAAATATATTTATGGGAAAAAGCTATCGATAAAAAGTGTAAAGAGAGTCTCAGTATCAAAGAAATCATCACGAGAAAAAATATTTTAAGTGTAACTTTGAGTCACCAAATCCGTCACTAAATATAACTGGATCGCAATATTTGTCGATCAAAGCTCCGCTCCATCGACGCAATCCAACCGTGTTTGTAAATCTCTCAGGCACGATACCAATGGTATGAAAAAGTCTGGATCTGTGCGGTAACTGAATAGTTCGTCTGTACCTTTCAACTCATGAACTGTACGGTAAAAAATATAAATGAAAGTGATTTAAGACCAAGCACCAAAATGAGGTTTAAGGCACTGTAGTTTCTACAGTTAGTTTTTTAATTCATTTTTATACGTCTTAATTTTACATAAACCTAGTTACCTACAAAAAAATTCGTAATTACTTGGCAGAATTGTATGCAAAGAATTTATTATTTTAGGAATCACCTATTTTTACTAGTTTTCAACAAAGTTCAAAATGTAACAGTTTACTTGAAATTAAACTCATTTTAACGGGTTTTACGCGTTTATTTTATTATTTTTGATTTTCCGACGTTTCGACATTTTTACAAATGCCGTGGTCACGGGTAGACTGTGACTAAAATAATAATCTCGTAAATCTAAGAAGTTATATGTAACAGTTTCTTTAATTAGTTATTCCCAGTTTTTTTTCCCGCGGTAAAAAGCCCAATATGCTATTCTGTTGTATATTAAAGTTTCATCCAAATCCGTCCAGTAGTTTTAACGTGAAGAGTATCAAACATCTATACATCCATACATACTCACAAGCTGTCACGTTTATAATATTTGTAGGATTTTGCGCTGCTATAATATTCCTCTTAGTAAGATTACTTTACATTGTAAGTACAAATACATATTAACTCTAACAGAGGTCACATATGTTATAACAATCTCCAATGTAGGTTAATCCGGCGATGATCCGAGCAGTTGCCGTAACAACTAAGCCTCGGTATCGATCACACTACATTCAATTCAGTTTACATACAGAAAATATCAAATTATTGGAAACCTTTATCAACTTAAATATGTAGGTAATTTATAATCACTATTAGAAATATAGGAAAAAACATGGTTGTTTTAAGCTAAGATATAGAGCAGTTTAAGTAATAAAACCGGTATATCGTGCCGAAGTTTTGTTGCTCCATATCCTTCGGTATGCAATACTCACTAAGAATTTCATATTGATTACGGCTCAGCCTCCTCATAATCGAGACAGATGCATATATTTAAATCGTTCACACGTGTAGTTTGATATTACTACAGTTACTCATCATTTACATTTTGTCATTTATTTTATTCGATTACAAAAACAACTATTTTACATTACGAAACCTCAATTGAAAAGACACCATTATAAATCCATATTTAATTCATCATTTCATATTTTATCGTAACACACTTGACAATATGTCAGTACATAAGTATGTTGTAATTAATTTTGTAAATCCCCGCGTATGATGTGTTTACATACTTATAGGGATATTTTCATGTCAATTACTTTGCAATTACAATTACGCAGCAGTCAAATGGTTAAGAAGGAACCACTTTCTGCGGTAAATTAATTAGGTTTTTAATTAATAATTTATTGCTGTTTTCATAGCGATTCCTTTAACAAATTTATTAGAAATTTACTTAAATATGTAGATAATTTGATGTTACATACAAAATTTGCTACGTATAGCAATTATTTTTTAGGAACTACCACTAAATATTATTTAGGTATACTAGATTTAAAACATATTTTTTTCGCTTTAATCAATTCCTATGTAAACTATTGTATTCCTTCACAGTATAAATAAAACGCCAGCACTATTTCTTTCAAACATTCTTTCAAAGGACTAGACTAAACTTGGTTTGCCTGTCGTGTAGTCAGACTAGCTGTCGTAGCAGCTACGGCGCTACGATTCCCAGGTGTAGCATTCGTAGCAACGTAGACGGAGTCGCGGGAGCAAAGTTTACTTTGTTGGCATTTGCAAAGAACTGTATAGACAGCTAAAAAACTTAGGAATCGCAAATTTTCTTGAATTGTACGTGAACAAATGTTAATTTTATATAAGAAAGTAATTGTTTAACAAAAAAGAACTAGACATATTTATATCGAAAAAATTAAAATTATACGTCATTAAAATTTCAATTAGATGAAGAGTGATTAACTATCATGTAAGATCAACATTGTAAAATTAAATAGTAATGTCTTATTTGATGCTAACCAGAATCAAACCCTGCACCATTACACAAGATCGGACCCCCACCCAAAGAGTACTCGTCATATATTCATAACCTATTATTTATTTCCCATATTTTCACCTTCAATACAAACACAAGAACGACAGAATGACCCTCTCCGCTGTCCCTCTCTTTATTCGAAAAACAAATCCGAGGCTCGTAATTGGCAAATATTTAAATAAAATAATTACCAAACTAGTCTTTCAAAAAACGACTTTATAATAATAGGCCGAAGGTGCATTTTTGTGTTAGCCAAGTGTCAACTCGTTAAGTTGTGTTAATATTAGTTCTGTGCTTGCATCAAATTATTGACGAACGAATGTTGTTTGAACGAACGAGGCTCGGGTGCAGTCGGGAATGCTCGGCTTGGAGAGAGAGAGGGAGATTATATTTTGTAGGTTTATTTTATTTATTTAACACTTGCTTTTCGCTTGCAGTTTTGTATGTTTAAACTTAAAATTTCGAGTTTATACACAAAGTACTTTTTTCGAATAAAAAAATTGTGTGAATGAATAACAAATATCTTACCATTGTAACAAACAAACTCCAAAATTTATAATATTTATAAGACAGCAAGGTTCGCCAGTTTTGACTATTTTTAACTTTAAATACTTACACTACTATTTCCATAAAAAGTTTGTCAACTGTAAATTTTATATAAAACTTAACTAATTTAGTTTGCCGGTCTGTAATTCTAGGCCATACCTTTGTAAAAACTTCATTTTAACCAAATATGCCTTTTTGTGTTTGAATAACAAACTTCCAATAATTTAATCATTTAACTTTCACATGTATTCTTTATTAAATATTTAGATAATCAACGCAAGTAGATAATAATATTTCCTACATTGCTATTTCTTTAGCAAAGAAAACCTAATCTTACATCCAAATACATCCCTCTACACACATCTGCGCATCTGCCATTAACTGGATCTTCGGCGCCGGCAATTAATCGCGATTCCATCATTGTTTTTATTCGAAAGCACTTTTCTTTTTCTTCAAAAGCCTTTTCCCTTGATCCTCAAAAAATCCCTGTCAACCTTCCGTCGCGCCCTTATTAAAGCCTTCTCGAAGGTTCTAAGTGCATCGATCGTTATAACGCAGTGGCTCCCAACCAAAGGTCTTAAAACTGTCTCAAAACCATCGATGTTAGATGGCAAAAATTTTCTTCGCACAAGTTTCCAAACCAACCCGAAAAAAAATCAGATGCATTCAGTAGGAGTATATTAAGAAATAAAAAACATATAAAATATCATCCCATTTATTGGACACAAATAAGAACAAATTGTGCTATATCCCTCGGCTTAGTAGCCTAGTTTTTAAGACAAAACAAAGCAGGACAAGAGCTATCAGTTAGCCTATTTTTTTACCTACAGTTTGTTTTTAAATGTTATAGTTCCTAACAGTGCTATCAAAATCAACGACATCCCTGGTCAAAAAAGTTTGAGAACTAACGACATCTTCTTGTACCCATTCGTTTCTAGTCACTCTCGGTCGCTCTCGACCTCTTGATCCTCTAATGATGCAATTTCTATAAATATTAAATATAGAACAAGAAATTTATAGGTTAAGTGTTTCGACTTTTGAATTCCTTGATCCGTAGAAATTTATGTTTTAATAAAACTCACATTTTTATCATAAATGTATCTAAAACTGACTTCCATCCCACGGCTTTAGTAACATCGAAATAAAATGACACTACTTGATAACCTAACTTTCGACTAGTGATGAGAGCTACTGAACCGATTATAGTTCAGTAGTTTCAGAAACTTCATATCCTTACAATGTTACTATAGAAGTTTAGTGTTCACTAATTTCCTCTCTTTTATATCTATAAAAACTACAGACTCCTGGAAAATAAACTCATTTTAATGGTTTTATGCGTATCTTATATTATTTCGGATTATCCGTCGTTTCGACATTTTTACAAATGCCGTGGTCACGAAACTACAGAAGCGAAAACTACAGGCCCCGCACATCGACGATCACATAATCTTCATCATTCATAATGTAAACATCTGACCCTCCCCTCCCCCCGCCGACCTCTACACCCGGCTCACCCCCGCGACGCTGAATCTGCTAATCGCCTTTTAACTATTAATGAGAACCAACAATGGAGTTATGCGTGTTTATTTAATATGAAATTACAGTTGTTTTGTCAGCGTTTTATTAAAATTAAAGACCTTTGATAGATTTTGGGCAATTGCTTTATATAAACTAAATATTTATTTAATACCATATTTATGAGTATACAAATATTTGTGAACTTACTACTACTACAAGACTCCTTTAAACACTTTTAGGAATTACTTAGTTAAAATGTAATTTGACCCCTACGGTAGTACCAATAAAGTATTCTTACATGTAGGTATCTAAATCTACGAAGAGATTGTTCGACACTGGGTAGTTTGCTTCTTCTAATTTTATTTGATGATAATCTATGCCAATGCAAAATTTTTTATTGTAACCTACTCTTGGGATGTTAGTTGTTTGTTTAACGCAGCTTTTAGCTTAAAACATACTTTGCCCGTGACTTGTCTGCGTAACCGAATACACCCAAACATACTACACGCAATAATGTCAAATGCTTCATACACGGATATCCTGTATACATCATGTATAAAATATAATTCAATCCATTCTAACACTAGAGACGTAATATCAATAAAATAAATAGCATTTTTAACGACCCCCTGATAGCCGGCCCATCAAAAACAGTCCAAGTTTATACCATGTGATACGGTTTACTGGCACATAAACCGAAAAGAGCTCAGTTCAAATAAGAAGGCAATATAACTAGGTAGTCAGATAGCTTCTGCGAAGTCAATTTCACTTTGATTAATGTGTGTTTTACTGCCGTTTTAGGGGATTTTTGTGACTTCCGCTCCGCGACTTTTTAAATAAAGCTGGAGAATGGGTAAAATTTAATGGTTAACGTTGGTTTTGATTGCAGTCATCATAAATCGTTTAATTTTGTTGTCATTCTTAAAGAGATTACCGTAAAAAATAACATCGTCTTGACCCTTGCTTTTATATATATCTTGACATTAATAAGCGTTTTTTATATTTTCGAAATAGCAAAAAACTTCCGACCAATATTTTTCAAATAACAAAAATGACACTGTAAATATTATGTTAGTAACTAAACTACAGGTTCTCATCATTATTACCAATCTCCAATTTTTATACTCCCGAATAAACCAACTTAAGCCCATACTCACCACTTCAAACATGCTGAAAAAACTCGCAGCATATTACCCCTTTTTTCTTCTTTTACCTAATATACCGTTTTCCCATACGTCCACACACAGCCTGCAGAATCTCAGCGCTCGCGCACCGCTTGTCTTTTGTCTTACCGTGTAAGCCTCTCGAGGCGGGATATTGCAAGATATGAGGCTAAGCCGCGACAAGCATGCTGGTAGTGTAGTGGAGGTAAATGAGGTTTAGAAGTTAAAAGGTGGAGAGGCGATGTTTATAGGTTGACTTTGCAAGATTATCTAAATAAGATAGTAGATATTGTATTGTAAGATAACTAATTTATTAGCAGCAAAATGGTAAAAAGGTAACTATTGTCGTATTTTAAAGATTTTTTATTGTCTATTGGGTGGAGATAACTTGATAATTTTGCCTTTAGAAATTATTTATTATTTTACCACTATCCATGTTCAAGCATTAAAAGAAAATCGCGTAATTTTGCAACCAAGTTCTTCTAAATTCAACCCGACAAATTTCAAAGTAACATTTCCATACGGATCCTGCTAAACGCCTCGATGCAATATAAATCTGCACAACAAGTATAAGAACGCTGCAAGCTTCTCGCACGACTGTAAACCAGTGTTGGCTAGCGAAGCAGATACTCAGATACGCGGGGAGGACACTTCTGCATTAGACTCCAGCCTACAAATTATTATAATAGTTTGATAGAAAAACTAATACCTATGGAAAACCGAGTTAAAGTGAGTCACAAGTGCACAAAAAAAAATCATTCATAAAAACCTATTTTTAATATAACATGCTAGACAGCACTTATTTTACAAAACCGAACGAGCTTTTATTAGTAGGAAAACTTCTTAATCTTAATAAAGTGAATCAAACCTAAGCAATAGTATCGTTAGTACCTTAGTAATAGTAAACTCTTTACGTAGTTTAAAATCTTATCTTTAGTAAATTTCGAAATTAATTCCATAAAAATATACTCTTAATTTAACAAAATTATGTTTTTAAACTAGTGGCCGCCCGTGACTCCTTTCGCGGGGAAATCGGTTTCCCGTGGGAATGAATAGCTTTTACGGGGAAAAAGTACCCTATGTGTTATTCTGATGTACAACCTATATTACTGTAATGTTTCATCAAAATCCGCCCAGTAGTTTTTACATGAAAGAGTAACAAACATCTTAGTATTAGTAGGATACCAATTTTAATAAAATTCATAGATCCACATAGAATTCATCAGTGCTACCCGATCGCACAATACCCTATACCGCACTACCCGACCGAGTGCAAGCGCCCGCGCCGCCACCGTCGCTCTCTCGCGCGCCTTCCACAATGACGCGGATTATACCGCCCGCTTCTTGCATACTAGCAGGTTTGTACCATGCAATGCAAGCGGGATATCTTCCCGCTTTCCTATCTGGAATCGTGTTTTTTTAACGATGTGATATGTTTTTACAAACGTTGAATTAAAATGGTAAGTACAATGTTTAAGCTTTGTACTGTATCGCTTTTGATTTTCACTCACTAATACTATTAGAAGGGTATTTCACTTAGGTATCTCAGCGATGCGTACGCTAGCAGTGCGAAATAATGGAGGCCGCTAGGTCTTAAAAAACTTTAAACCAAAGACATTTCTAAACGAATATCATGTATTTAGTTATATGAATCTTACACTGAAACTATCAAGTAGGTATCACTATGTGTGACGTCATCACAAGGAGCTTAGTCAACAACCTGAAGTGAGGCCACTGATGGAACACTCGCACTGTTAGCTCACTTCACGTCAACGCGAGGACTGGATATAAACTTGAGTGGCTAAAGTTAGGTTATTAGGGCCAATTCAGATTGGTTCGAATGTTAAATGCTTGTTATGTCGTGATTATTCTTTTGAATATTATAAAATTTAAGATTTTTAATAGGAAAATTATTAAATAGAAATTATATTCAAATAGAAGACTTTTTAAAAAGTGTTCATATCATGACAGAGGGCTTATTAGGACAGGACAGATGGCAGATTAACTTAACAGTTTTAATAAAACTATCAAAATCACTTTTTTCACATTCTCATAAAATTCTATGTATCATAAGTCCTCATACTGTTGCCAAATTCACCCTAAACAATAAACATAATATGGCATCATCGTCTACGATGCGATGCGAGCGACAAACCGGCGCGTACGTCACTGTTTGGGCGTGCGGGACTGTTTGCAAATGATTGTTATTGCCGAAGATGTGACTCATCGGCGGTTAAGTTTATGATTCAGAGTTAAGAGGGCTTTAGAAAGCTGTAGGTACGACAGAGAGATTAGATACATATTCACATGACAATAGGTTAAATGCTCTCAGAAATTAAAATATGACGGTGCAAAACTAGTTTAAAGTTGGTTCGGTTTAGAGAGTTATTTCAAACTAGCTGACCCGGCGAACTTCGTACCGCCTTAGCGTTGCAATGATGCACTACTTTATATGTATATTTTTCAATATTTCTGACAGATTTTCTTAATATTTTTTTCCGTAAGAACCTTCTCCTAATAATAACAAATACAACAAAAAAAGAATTTGTGAAATCGGTCCAGCCATTCACGCGTGATGCCGTGACCAAGGAAAACGGGTTTCATTTTTATATATTTCAAATTAGATTTAATCTATATGAAGATATATGTTTCCTGAATAACATAAAATTCATTGCAACCTATGCAAGCGTTGTTTATGATGCAACTCAACCACTTTTTAAATAAAATATAAAACGTAATTTTCTTTAAGAATTAATTTGAATTATGAAGTCAAAATTTATTTAAAAATTCAAAAATGAAACAATAATAATTATAGTTGACGGCTCAATTACAGCCACGAAACTTAACCTGAAGTTAAAAATTTCCTCCACTCGATTATAATAAATTTATTCGTGCATTTCGAGTTTCCGTCGCCACCCAACATTTATGAAAGCGGATATAATTTATATAAAGTGCACTGAATAAAACTCTCTAACTGTGGGTGATTCATAAAACTGTCACAAGAAGGCTTCGAAGGAAACATAAAGCTACACCGGAAATTAAAACATAAATATTAGAAAAATAAATATGGCGCCGACACGGTAATAGAAAGTTTCTGTTAGAATTAATGGTCGGAGGTACAAGTTATAAATTGGTTGTGTTTAAATAGCCTTTATTTTAATTGAAATATTACTTTGAATTAGCTGGAATAAAATGTTTGGAATGCAATACTTTTCCTCGCTAAGAAATACCATAGCCCAAGTATTGTAACTTATCCTGCGTTAATTGTTTTCAAAACCATATTTTGGCGCTTAGGCAGTTATAGCCTTTGATTAATCATCGCATCCAAATACATATATAAATACAACTTACTTTCCACAACCAACCTCAAACAATCCTACATTGAATCAATGTACTTTATATCCTATATCCAATATGCGTGTATAATACTTCCATAATTATAGGCCCACCAATATGCCCACAATAACCGTCACATATCTCCGCGCGCCCCGCACCCCGCCCCCCGCTACTACCTCGGGCACCAAGTGTCGCCGCGCCAGATTGCTAATATCACACATTAGTTCTGTCACACCATTAACACATTATCATCCGACTGAGTTATGAACCAGCAGCCATACGTAATGAAGTGCTGTATTATATATTAAGTTATTGGGGGCATATACTCTCATCTAGCTATTCCAATATTGCATATACTATATTGACAGTAGCAACATGGTGCATTATAATTGAAGCGGAGTTATTTCCATGTACATTTCTTCTCCATTATTTAATATACTTAATTTGTTAAGGAACGTGGAATTTAGCTGTAATAAGTACTTATTGATTTGCTTATACGGTTTCTGAACAATATTTTTTTATGTGCGTATTTCTCATTCATCTTTAACCTTCAAACTTGTCAAATAACTTTGTTATCTACTAAACAAACACTGCCAGCAAACAGGACGCTATCCTCCAGACTAACGCGACGCTACAACTCACGGCTCAAATACGTTTCTTCTCCCCACAGAGACGTTTACTTCTAAAAAGAAACTAACTACAACGTATAAGAAAAGTTAAAAAAGGGGTTTAACAATGCAAGTACGTACAATATACGTTGAGGCGACGGTACGTGACGATCCTGTAGTTTGAGCATGTGTGGTTTATGCGCGGAGCAAGTTACGTAAGTTCCTGTGTAGATTATTATGACTTTAAACTGTTGTGTTAGTGGTAACTTCATTTTGGAGTTTGAGAAGGGATTTGACGGTTCGATTACTCTCTTGTGGTATTCCGTAATAATATATAAATTTATACTATTTAGATCATTTTTTTTACTACAAAAATCAGGAATTTGTATAAATACTAACTGTACCTTGGTACATTTTAAATAAAGGTACTACATTTATAATAGCATGAAATGGTATTTTCAGTGCAATATAACCACAAAAGGTTGGCAACAAAGCACCAGGAATCACGCGGCGGTAGTGGCCGCGTAAATATCTGCCGCTGACAAAATATACTGCGCCTTATTTGACTAAAATATGTTAAAATTAAATAAAAAAAGAGTTTTCATGGTTCAACCTTGACGTTTTAGCGTTTTGGTTGGATTAAGAATTACTTTTTAAGAAAGATAACTGTTTTATATAGAGTAATAGTCTCTTAACATTTATACAACTTATCATATTGCAACATCAATTGTAAAGATTTAAAGTAGCCAGCTATAAACTAACCAATAAAAGTTTTTTTCTAGGTTTCAATTGTAGAAATATTTTCCAGCCAATCCCCAGCCAATATTATCTTGACCTTACCTTAGTTTACTGCAAAAGAGGAGCTCGGTGGCCCGTTGCGATCTCGTCTATCTACTCGATAGTCGAGGTTAAGCAACGCCGGCCGCGGTCAGTCCAAGGATGGGTGACCGCTAGTGGCATTACATCCCGAGTTTCTCCGTGCTTCGGAAGGCACGTTAAGCCGTTGGTCCCGAGTACTTTTCCACCTCGTACTCGTCAAGCCAAGTCAGGTGCCTAGTAGACAGGCGGCTTGAAAAATACTGACAGTAGGGTGGCCACTACCCTACGGGAACCACGTCAGAGGCCCTAACAAGGCGGTTCCCAAAAACTCTGACACTAGATGAATATGTGCTGCAAAGTGCATACTCATCACACGAAGAAGAAGAAGACTGCAAAAATCCTATATTAATAACAACTAAAGTCCAAAGCAGAGTAGAACCAAACGCATCGAACACAGAGTACGCAGTGCGACGCAGCATAGCGCGCATAGCCGCTGCATGTCGCATGCCGGCGAGCGACGACACGAGGGAATTCAAGAAAACTCTGCGGGGAAATTTCATTGGTTGTTTATAGATCGGGGATAGAAAAAGTATGATAAGAAGATGAAAATAAGAAGACGGCAGTAGATAGAATGAATTGATGTCACGCCATGATGGTAAAATAAAACGATTATTTTGGTCCTTGCAGTCATCACATATTTTTGGCACTGATAAGCATATCGCAATCAATCTTCGATGTAGGTAATTCTATACACTATTTTGACAATCATTTTCATCTCATGTTTGTTTTTCAATATTTAACATAGTTTTACTTAGTGTTTGTTCTTTTGATAAATTCAGTACTAATAAATCTACACATCTCCCAATAATAGAGACTTATCACCTTCGAATCCCGCTAACATTTGTATCTGCCCCGCGCCACTTCCTCGGTGGCGGACAAGTTGCCTCGTACAATATCGAGCTACTTTCAAAAGGAAAAATAGCTATTTTCCGGACTACTTTGCACCGCACTGCTTTATTATTTCCTATTTTAGATTTCGATTCTTCGAAGTGAATGTGCGGAGCTTTTTGAACTGAGGTTTAGCAACTACTGTTTTATTTACCAATGCTACTTTTGTATAATACCTTTTTAAATAATACGTATCTTTAGATGTTTTTAATTGATTTGATAATCAATCTTATAAACAGTTATTACAATGCAGTGTACAATTTATCCCTCAATCACGCCCTAACTATTTTTTTTTACAGAACCCCACAATTTTTAGAGGCTTATATTTTTTCACTGCTCTACTATGGAGGTTAACTTCCAAGCATAAATACCCAGATTTCGTAAAGATAGGCCTTTGTAGCGAGTGGAATTTTCATTATTTGGGTCGGTGTTTAAGAAAGCTTATTTTCTAAATGTAAGTAATTTTCCGTGGCCGCTGCTGCCACCTGGCGGCTCCCACAGGTGTAACTATATTTTAAATTCAAATAACAAAGTTAATTATAGCAAGCGGCATATGATTTTGTAATCAGCTTTATTTATAAATCATTATGGATGTTCGGTAACATCCTACTAATATAATAAACGTGAAAGTTTGTGAGTAGGTATGGATGTATGAATTTTTGTTACTCTTTCACGTAAAAACTACTAGACGGATTTGAATAAAAATTTACAGTTATATAGGTTATACATCAGAATAACACATAGGGTACTTTTTACCGCGGGAAAACTTCTCATTCCCACGGGAAAACGACTTCCACGCGAACGGAGCCACGGGCGGCCACTAGTTGAACATAAATATAGAAATGTAAATTAGTAGTATCACGTTGTAGTAAGTGATCACCATACACATGTTTTTCTTCTTTACGTAGGTATAAAATTTGTTTTAATTTTAAACTTTTAACAAGATAACTCCTTCAAAACCGTTACAATGATATTATAAATTTTACTTTTCCATTCCTAACTTTACTGAACAGAGAAATGACACAGACACATAGAAAAGTAACAATTTCTGACTTAAAACTAACCTCTTTGCTAGTAATTACTTACTAAAGATTTTATAAACGTTGACAGTTTTCGACAGTTAACTTTAAACTATACCTCAGTATTAGTAGTTAATTGTTATCCATTATTGAAGGAAGAAAGCGGTAACAACTTCACAAGTTTGGTTTAGTTTTAATGATAGTAGAAATGTTATATTGATAAGTTTTTATACAATTTTATTGTGTTCCATAACTTTTTTCAGGAAATTATATCTGTTAAATATGCTCGTAAAATATATCGCATTTATACAGGGTGGCTCATTCAAAGCGGTCAGTATGGGAAAGTCTGAAACTATGAGACATACGAAGATTTGTTCTTATGTCCATGTCACCGAGTTTGCTAAAAAGAAAAGCATTCATACATTTAAAGAAAAAATGTAACTACCCAGCTAGGGAATCGAACCCGGTCGTGTTGAATTTTGTATTGAAAAAAACGGTGGTCACTTCGAACATCTACTAAAATAAATTAAAATTATGTGAAAACAATGCATTTTATTCATTTAAGACATCATGTTTCATAGACCCATTTACAGCTTAAGACCTACACAATCGATATTTTAATAGAAAAAGTGCAAGTTTGTTTTTTCAAAACAACCGGGTTCGATTCCCTAGCTGAGTACAGATTTTTTTTCAAATGTATGAATGCAGTTTTTCTTTTTATCAAAATCGGTGACATGGTTCCTAATAACAAATCTACGTATGTCTTATAGTTTAAGACTTTCCCATACTGACCGCTTTGAATGAGCCACCCTGTATAGTTAACAAGGTTCAAAATAATGTAATTAAATGTTTATTTTAATTCACATCAGAGTTTACGCCAAAATTATTATCACTTTAACTGATTTTATCGGATATTGCACATTTAACTCAATGAAACTTATATTGTTTTTGTGAATTGACCTCTCTACAGATTTATTATAAGTATAGATTTATAAAAAAAAAATATAAGCTTTTCTCATAGAATAAATGCCAACAATTGCTTCTAAACACAATTAAGTAAGTTTAATTCCAACTATAAAAAAGTTACATAAAATTGAACCCCATTTAAAATGTTCACACCTTTTTATTAAAGTTTATTTACCTAACCTGATTACAAACCACTTCCTCACGACACAACTCAACGGACGATCGCAATACCACAGCAATTCCATCGCGATAAAATTACCTCAACACTGAGATTACAAGCTGCGGTGATTGCTCCGGTTCACAATTATTGTGCGAGCTAATGTTTTACGGTGTTTCTAATTAAAATGCGCCTTACAAAGTTGACAGAATTTAATAAGGCGACGTTTCACTGCGAAGGCTTTATGTACGTTTTGGTATTGTTTCATTGCAAATGTATTAAGATATTTATTACGGTTTTAATTACTTATTTGTTGGGGGGTTGTAGACGAATGTTGTTTGGGAATGTACTTTTGGTGATGGTGATTATGTTTACACATAAAAAGTTTGACTGAAAAGGCTAGGGGTAAATTGCCCAAATAGAGTCACGTTTTGAACAAAAATCTTTAATAATTCTAGAATAAAATTTTCAAACTTAACAATAGTTTATTTAAAAACATATATTTTAGTTACAATTAGTAATTAGTTAGTTTTAGTACAATCGCGGCATTACTAACTACAAGTGTGTATACAATTAGAAGGCTTTGTCGTACAAGTAGCGGGATAACAATCCGGTTGGAACCGGTTGGTGGTAGTTTGCGGCGCCGCGACATCGATTGTGCCCGCATACCATGGTTTACAACAGTGGTATAGGCCGGGGTATTATTAAAGATTTATAGGAGGAATAATTTATTGATTTCAAATATAATAAATAGTGGTAACTTCAAAAAAAACAATCCTATCCATTTAAGAATATTCGTGTAAGCAAATCACGAAATTAATATCGCAAATAAACGATTAATAATAATTGTAATTGTTACTGAAATTATAATATTAATCAAAACTACAGGAACTTAGACACGAGTTTGTAATTACAAAAGAACGAAACCGCCAAACTTTGCCAAACTAAAAAAGCGTTTAATACCTTGGTAATTAGCGAATATGATTAACATCGAAGGCACAAAGAGCTGCGTACGAGCCGGCGCGGATAGCGTTATAAACACAGATAACAATAGTATGCGGCGGTATGAGGGCCGCACAATAGCCAAGAGATAAGCACTCGCCAAAATGTTGGCGTCAGCGCCACAATAGAAAGTATGGCCGCGGAAAAACGAACAGTTTACGTTCACAGTAGAATCCGCGAGCTGTAGCGGGTCAGCGGGTACTGAGATGTTGTTTCAGTAATCAAAGAGTGTTTTCGAACTGGTATGAAGTAATCTTTTAAAGTGGAGAAGAATTGGTCTTCATACTAAGATACCCTTCAAGACTTTGCGTTCCATACTATATTAGAATCATTTAATGCTATGCACTTATTTTGTCAATATTAGAGCTGTAGTCTATCGATACAAAAAAAATGGTTTGATTTAAAGTATTCAGTATTACTGGTTTAAAAACAAGTACTTTTTAACGTACCTACTTTGGATACAATTTCATCTAAAAGGCTATATATTATTTATTTAAAGTTAATATTTTGATATATTTTTTTCTACATAACTCTGATATACATTACACGCAGAGTTAATCTAAATTTGTATATGTGTAGCTGGAATGCCATGAAATCCTAGAATATTGAATATGTAAGTGATAGTTAATTGAAACTGTAATCTTGTTTGAAGGTAACTAAGTTCCTTGTCGATGTGCATATGCGAACTAAGCTTTCATTCTGTCTAAACATATGAGTCTCCTACATGCAGATTGCAAACGTAAATTACATTACAGAAATACCAACATAACGATAACAATATCAAACTCCTATCATTATTTTTACTTTTTTATGGATAGATTTTGTATGGATAAATAATAATTATTATAGTACGTTTCAAAATTCCTTTGAGTCGATTCGGTTGCATGGTTTACCAAACATAATTACCGGCTTTGTTTTACAATACTACCTAGTTGTACTTCTACATTAATAATTTACCTATTCTGTATATTTTATCTGGTGTACAATAAAGAATTAAATAAATAAATAAATAAATAAATACTAGAAAGTGTTTTATTTTACACACCTTCAAAGGTAAATTATACTTTTAATTACCACACTATGAGTCATTTTGACAAATAACAAACAATATTTCAACATATCGGAACTAGAATCACACAAGAACCTCACACAAACGGTCGAGATCTCGAACAAAGTGCTCCGGGATCCCGCACGCCATCTGGCGGGCGCCCCCGACAAACATACAAACTATAAACTCGGTATTGAATGCTAACCTGCCAGTTTGTGGTCGGCTCAGAATTCGAATCCCGCTCCAGCAAATAAGGGCACAAGTTTATGGGCAATTTTGGGAGCTTAATCTGGTCGTAAACATTAATCTGTGTTGATATTAGTTGTTTAGATTTGTTGAAAATTTCTAACATCTCTAATCTCATATCAATAAAAGTTACTTTTACTTTTTATTTTCAAAGTATTAAAATGAAGTCGGTAAGGTACTTTTAAGCATAATTTCTTAAATGGCGCTCAGCAAGTGCCTGTTTATAAAACATGCAAGAATTTTCTGGAACATCAATGACAGTGTTGTCATCCGACGCTTTTGCAAAATTTTGCATCTCCGTCAAAATTCGCTGCCGTCGTTAAACTTTGAACCTTATTGCGCTGAGTGGTAAGACAGATAATGGTAATTTTGATGACGCTCCATACAATGAAGATGAATGGTAGGAAGAGACAATTTGTATGCCGTACACTGAATTATATGTCGGGATGCTGGGCTTGGCAGCCGTCTTGTTGTCGGTATAGTACGGGGCAAATTCACAGATGAAATTACTACATCAATTTCATTTAAAAGACTAAATTCCAAGTAAGTACCTACTTTGTAAATTGAATTAAATTTAGAAATATTTATTTTTAAGTTCATTACATCAATTCCCTAAACAAGATAGTTTTGACTCAGGTTTAGTTTCAGTAATTTTAAAATTGGATTTAATTAAATGCAAGATACAAATAAAATACCTTATATAAAAGACAGCATGATAAGTTCCATGGACTGTGTCCCATCTCAGTTTATTGGTACTTCACCAAGCAGTATGGTAATCAAGACTTGGCACCGAAAATGACTTACGACCCCCATACGAGCCCGTTACGACCCCTTGCAGCCCCCGTCTGGGCAAAGACCGTGTTATTATATCATGAGTAATTTCAGGAAAAACGTATCTGCTGGAGCATGGAAATTAGGGTAAGAAGAATTTTAGCGATTCAGGTGATTTAATGCGGTTGTCGGAAAACAAGAAATTGAAGGATATAAAAAAATATTATACATTAAATTTTTCAAGCCATACCTATATGTATATCGACGGTGGAAAGGCAATATTTCTTAAGCGACATAGAGGTAATTTTACAGGAGAGCAAAAAGAAGTTTGTAATTTCGGGAAATCGAGGATAAAAAAATAACTATTTATTCGATTTACTTTATTCCAAAAAAAATGAATGCTATAAATACCTTTTATTATTCTCTTTCAATAGTTGGAGTTAATTTTGTGTAATTACCGAGTTAATGTCGCTTAGTAAAATTTTATCAAAAATGACAAACCGTAAAAATTTACTAACCGACCACAGAACAAATATTCAAGTGCAGGAAATAAGTCTTAAATATATTTGATTGTATTTTTTCAGTCTGGAAAATAGTCATAAGCCAAATTTCAATGAAATTATGTTCTGGCTAAAATTACTTAAATTCATTCAAATAAACTGTTGACTCTAGGATAAAATACTTCTACGTCTCTTGTTTTAAGCAATAATCACATTTTTTTGAATAAATTTAACGATATAATATTATAAAAAGGCAGTAACAAATGTTTTATTAAATTAAAGAAATAAATCATATTTTTAATGTTTTTTTCTTTATTAAATTTTATAAAAAAAACAATAAGAACACAGTTCAGGAACACAAAGAAACTCGCTTTATCGTAATCAGACCCTAAACATTAAATAATGTAACATGATGAGTAAATATCATGAATTATCATGTTAAGGTCATGTTTTACCAAGCGACATTGAATTTCTCGTATGAAAAAATACTAAACGCCATTTTTTCCATTGAGTGAGAAATGGTAGTTATTGACTAAGTATATAGTAAAAATATCTTAGTGCGTTTTTTTTATTTTTTGTCTCCGGATAAAATTTACTAAACGCCAAAGTACAAAAAATAAAAATCAAGTGAAATTAACTAAGTACAAATTCTTATTTTGAAATATTGTCTAAGTAACATTTTTCACAAAAAGGTCAAAAAGTTGTCGTTTAGTCGCCGAAAACACCAAAAAAACACCAAAAATTGAAATATCTAAGCGACATCAAAAGTCGTCACAGAAGCATGGGAATAAGACTAAACGATGCAGTTTTTTTTTCTGAATCGTTTGATGTATATAACTCAATTTCGCCAAAAGTGTCGCTTAGGTAATTTTGCCTTTCCACCGTCGATATGGATATCTTAACCTACTGTGGTAGCTACTTCCAATTTTAACCGGTACATACCTGAAACAAATAAAGTTATATCAGGTTTGTATAAAAAGATGTTAGTTGATCAATCACGTAAAACCGCTTATCAATTAGATCTAGGATAACACAAGAAAGAAAGAAAGAAAGAAAGAAAGAAAAACTTTATTGTATGTAGGATTAAAACTAATCTCTTATACATTGTCAAAAGCGTAAAATAAAAATAAAAAAAAGATGTCACGGGACACCCCTACAATTCATCAGCAATGGCCGTAGTAGACCGAGAGAAAAAGCTGGCGGAAAAAACTCTCTTTACCGCGGCAAAATCTATAGTTTCACGAGATGGAAAGCTAGTTCATCATTACTTACATAGTATAAATCCAAGTCGCTGATTCTGTCTGTTTGTTTGTTTGGCCGCTAACTCCTCCTTAAATACGTAACGGATTTAAATGCGGTTTTCGCAATCCTTTAGGTATTTTTTTAATTTAAATTTGTTAATATGTAACAATCGGAAAAAGATTTTTTTAGTTAGCCAAAAATCAATGTTTTGTGACCAAGTCGGCCAAAATTACACCATTGCAAAGCGTGGGCGGGCCGCTAGTAACATATAAAAATAACAGTGTACACACGTCCCACTACATTATTTCTATAAAACGTTCTATCGCAATAATACTTTGCAGCATGATACAGTAGGTAGTTAGTATGCAGCAGGTCGGGAGGCGGCTAGGCAGCGGCGCGTGAAACTTGTCGCACGGACACACAATCTGTCTGTAGGACATACAGAGGACTGCCGGGAACTATCTGCAGGGTTTGTTAGTAGGACAGTATTGTAGAAAAAATCGTTTGTAAGTATTTGAGGTTAAAGTTTGTTTGTTGAGTTTTCATTTAAAGTTATTCAAATTATAGTTTACGTAGTAATAGTTAGATAAATTAGTCACATGACATGAGCAAGTGACTAAAAAAGAGTAATAATCAAGGACTACTTTGCAATCACTTGAGCTTTATTACTTTAACTAACCCAACTTACAAAATTTTCGACGAATTATTTAGTATACGTAAAAATCCGAGAAGATAATGATCAATTTTCCCATAAGTTAAATTTAATATTATCCTCGAAACAATTTATTAACCCGTTCTAAAAAATTAAACCTTTTTTAACAAATTAACCACTGTTCCGAATGAAACAAAAAAGTTTTGCCCCATTAGTCGGTAGCTAAAGTTTTATTACCTCACCCGGCAATTTATTTCGTACGTACAGACACGTACACACTATGACTTGATATATTGTTATTATGCCGAGAAAACAATGGACTATGAACTCATGAAAATAGATTGTTTGAAACTCGAATAATTTCATTATGGCCGTCAAAAGTTTGTTTTTCAGCAAAAGTTTTGTCGAAGTTTTTTCGACGGCACCTGGCTTCTTACATTTTCTGTTGAGGTGCTTTGCAAATAGGACCTAAGTTAATTAAATATAGTTATTTAAATCTCGAATAAATTAATATTTTTCCGTACCTTTTTATGATTTTAACATTAATGAAGTCGATAAGTAAGAAATGAAGCTACCAAATATTATGAATTGTAACACTGTTTCATCATAAAGATGACCGATTGTTGTCGACTCTAGAAACTTTAGTGTTTCGGTCTTGTTGTCAGTAATTACTCTACCTATCTTTACCTCCACGGAACATTGTTAACTGTTTAGCGGAAGAAATAAACAAGACTGTAGAACCAATACAGTAAAGCTTAGGAGGAAAGCCTACCAAATAATATAAGTTAAGATGTAGGTATACAAAGGGAACAAAATGTTTACGCTATGAAAAAAATAAAAATTTATAATAGTTACTAAGCTGGTGTTATCATGAAATCTATATAGAATATTCACGTTAAATAAACAAACTGAGAGCTTGTGAAATCATTTACCATGACACAGTATAAATGTAGATGACCCTCGTAAAACCCGACGAACTAAAACAATACGTTAATGAAAATAAACTTTTAGGTGTTTTACCTAATTCCGTGACCGGTGTTACTCCGGTGTTACCTGTCTAATCCACTGAGGTTTCCGGGATTTGTTAAATCCCCGGGATTTGCGGGATAATTGCAAATTAGCGACCACACTCATAATGTTGTTACATGCTTTTATGAGCCGAATTTCAATAATATAGGCCGCGAGCTCGTTGCGAGTTTAGTTGGGCGAAAATTTAATTGATTGTTGCGGTAATCCTTGTAATGAATATTGTTATAATACCTCAGAGAAAACATATGGCGACATATGAGACTTACCTAAGCCTAAACCCGTGAGAATGGTGGAGCTGTAATTCGCAACTATGGCTTAGGTCTTTATGATCGGTGCTTATCAAACTGGTCCATATCAAAAATCCGTCATTATAAAAAAAAATTGCCTTTGTAGTATCGCAATTTTACAAAGTTAGTCAATTAGGCATACTTTTGTTCACATTTATACTATATTTAGTCCACTTACTTCATCTTTACTATTTCTGACATACCTTTATTATTTCAAAGAATAAACTCTCTCTCAGCTCTCTGTCTATCAAATTTGAAATATCGCGGTTGTGCGGTCTAATGCATCACCTGTTCTCATAGCACACACACACATGTAGACACACACACACATGCACATCATCATAATCACATCATCGGCGATCAGTCGACCGCAGTCCGATATTTACATAACAAACTAATTTAGCGCAACAGCCTTATTAGGCTTAGTTGATATTTTAATTACGGTAGTTGTGAATTAATACGAGAGTTGGCGAACTGTAAGTTTTTATGAATAGTGCAGTTTAATGAGTTGTTGGTAGCGAATGGCGATGATAGGCACTTGTTGATCCGATTTAACAATTTGATTTTGTAAAATCATTTTGTTGAATAAACTATTTTCTATTGACCGATTTCAATTTATACTTTAGTTTAAAGTCAAATAAGTTTTAAAATGTTTAAATATTTTACCGTTATTTAAGTATCACGCAATAACGCGGATTGAGCTGAGCTTTTTTAGCTTATTTAGTAACACGAAAATACATACTTTTTGACTGTTTGACATAATTAGCATATAAAACACGCCAAAGTTTATTAATAAAAGATATTTCATTTCACAAAAACAAATCTTTTTAAAAATCTAAATACAGTTGATAAATCTTGCTAAAATGGCAAATATTATAAAGTTTTAACATTCACAAAACAGCATACTAATTCGTTTCATAAAGTCAGTATTATTTAATGAGCCGTGAGCCCGAGCCAGCAGCGAGCCGACTAAACGCCAATTAGCGAGCCATCTACAGCGATGGAGGTTTTGAACGATAGACATTTCAGTTTTTTATAGGATAGCTTAGTAATTAGCTACCAATTTGTATGAAGCCCTAAAAAAGTTGAAGTTTTAGATTAATTAATTTTAAAGTTATAAATACTTATATTTGAAGTTATAATTTTGTTAACGTAAAAGATAATTTTAACAATAACTTAATTAACAATGATTTTAATTTATTTAATTTTAATTATGTCATCCAAGAGTTGGAACGATCTTTAAAATTTTATTTAACTACATTCATACTTTACTTCAAATAATATCATTATCTAGATGTGAAATATTCAAGATGCAACGATCCATTTTGTAAAAAAGAGACCTGTGCAAAGCCCAAACGGACAACTTCCTTACTAATATTAAAATGTGGAAATGTGTCTGTCTGTATGTTCCGGTTTCACGTTAAAACGGCTGAAATGATTTTACTGAAAGCGAGCTATTTCGACACTCTTAGAAGCAAAATAGGCTACTTTTTGTTTCTAAGTGTATTTGAAATCACTTTTACTTACACCGAATATGAGTACTTCCGCGTACCTACAAATAATCATCATCATCATTACATAGTATAAATTCAAATCGCTAATTCTGTCTGTTTGTATGTTTGTCCGCTAACTCCTCCTTAAGTAAGTAACGGATCTTAGTTTGATTTTCGCCATCTTTTAGGTAATTTATTCGTTTAAATTTGTACATTCTGAAAACTTTTTATTAAGTTAGCCAAAATTCAATGTTTTGTGAACAAGTTGGCCAAAATTACACCATTGCGAAGCGTGGACACACCCTAGTAGATAATAATTTAAAATTGAAACCATTACATCGGTGTTTTCTCTCAATTGGTTTCGCTAACTGCAACACTCCCCGCTGCCCCCCTACTGGCACTACGCGATCACTTCCAGACAAATGAAGATCGATGCGATCCTCCATCCACCATTCCTACTATTATACACATGGAGTAGTGTTACCGATAAAGAGGACATACGAGAACGTCTTGGCTTTTATAAGCATACTAGAGACCCACCCACGCTTCGCAATGGTGTAATTTTAGCCGACTTGTTCCCGAAACATTGTTTTTAAGCTATCTTAAAATAACTTTTTCTAAATGTTCGTTACTTACAAATTTAAATGAATAAACATCCTAAAAGATAGCTAGTTTAGTTAGCGGACAAACATACAATCAGACAGAATCAGCGACTTGGATTTATACTATGTAATGATGATGGGTGAAGATTCGAAACAGTGATGCAAAGTCTTAGGAACGTGATTTATGCCAATGATAATAAATAAGTTAGGCTTATTATTTTCCCTTTTTTAACAATGTAGTTTTACATGGATCAGCTTAAAAAAAGTTTCAAAGAATTGCGACGCAGCATGTATTGCTACTGCATTCTCGGAGTATGGCTTACCTACACTAGTGCAGTTATATGAAGCTTTGTGACTTCTTGTTCTCTACTCATACTATCATCTCTACTAATTGAGTCAACTATTTATGTTTTTTTCTACAACACTTGAAGCCTACTGCACTCTGTGTGACGTAAGTCAACCAATCGCTTATTTCAAAATACAGTACAGCTCATCACTAACGGCGACTTGTACCATAAAATTTTGGCACTTGCTTTAAAACAAAATCTTGTCGACGTCCTCTACATTGGTTATAGTCCTTGTTCCTACACAATACAGTTACTACACACAACAATATACCTATTCGCTAATTAGAGGGGTTCCGTGACAGATCGTGTGATGGTAATGTTACTGTCGCGTTAACGAATGAGATTGAAGACGATTAACGAGGCGTTTTAATACTGTTTATGGATATCTATGGTGTTTAAATTAGATTTAAAATAAAGAAAATGCGAAGTCGTATTGATTAGTATAGTAAGTTATTTATTATTTACTCACTTTGCACCCTCAGCTTTGTATGCGTTTGCTTAAAATTTGAAGTTTTTAATACATAAAAAAAAAAAGTCTACAATATCATTTAGCTTTCGAAAAAACTTAGGTAATTCAACTGCAATTGTTCATTTATCTAACATGTTCAATGATAACCCCCTTTAATTCCTCTTTTCTCTACAAACTTAGCCTTAAACAACATAAAAAAATCCACCAAACAAGTTAAGTCTAAGCATATTTACCAACCTGGCCGCGACACCGCATTATACTTTTAAAACACCCCGAGACCCCCCCCCGACCCACCCCCGCCCCTCCCCCGCCCTCGATCACACAATGCAAACAATAATTACGAATGTACACTTCCGCGTCGACAGTCAATACACGTAAACATCGCGAACTTGCGACGTGTGGACTCGAGGGGTGTATGAGATGCTTTATAAAAAACTAGTGGCCGCCCGCGACTCCGTTCGCGTGGAAGTTGGTTTCCCGTGGAAATGAGCAGTTTTCCCGAGGTAAAAAGCGCCCTATGTGTTATTCTGATGTATAACCTATATTACTGTAAAGTTTCATCAAAATCCGTCCAGTAGTTTTTACGTGTAAGAGTAACAAACACCCATACATCCATACATTCTCACAAACATTCACATTTATAATATTAGTAGAAAGAAAGAGAGCGATCTGTATACCAATTTCAATTTGTATTAAAATTATTTGGAAATTGCTAAGTTAGAAAATCATTAATTAAAAGATTTGACAGGGATAT
Organism: Emmelina monodactyla; assembly: GCA_916618145.1. Classification (NCBI taxonomy): domain Eukaryota; kingdom Metazoa; phylum Arthropoda; class Insecta; order Lepidoptera; family Pterophoridae; genus Emmelina; species Emmelina monodactyla. Next base: position 396,013 of record OU745319.1, read on the forward strand.
GGTTGTCCCATTGTCAGTTTACAATGTATTGTATAGAATTCTAGAAATAATACAATTTAGTTCAACTTTCTTAGTCAATCAATGAATGAAGAACCTTGAATAAACTGGCACATTTAACATAATAGTAGAAGATCCGAACCTAAATCGACCTTCACCAGGGTGATAATAGAACGAAACATATTTTATCATGAATTTAGTATATTAGAAAACATATTAAAAATGGGTTTGCTAAAAAAATCCTGGACAGACTATTTTTAATTATTTTTCAAAAAATGATTTTTAATTAAATGTTGCAACATCAGGATAATAAAAAAATTTTGTCCTCACTGAAAGTATAAAACGTATAGAATGTGCAGCAGTTGGGTTTGATACTTTAAATTTTAAACATCACCAAATAATCGTGCGTGGATAACATATAGCATATTATTTTGTAACTGTTTGTCTAATTTTACACTTTCTATTTTTTTTGTTTACAACGAAGCTTAATAAGTACAATAACATATTTTAAACAAGTCAAAGCAACGGTAAAGTTAACTCGTTATAAACTACAAAACAGAGGTAATGCCATGATTATCTTTTATCGTATGTATTTTCTACGATATTCCTAGTATACGAGCATATATTTAAAACGCATCCCCCCACGACGTCGCTCCATAATGTAATAAACTGATGCAAATTCTATGTAGGGAACTACTCGACTGACTGCCTGGGCCATTATTGTAGATACGCACAATGTTTGTGAACGATTGACTTTATAAAACAATATGACAGATTCATTGGTTTTAACGTAACGGGAAATTAAGACTGGTACATTGCTGGGTTAAATATCCCCGGAATAGTTTATCTAGGAGTTAATGTATTTTGACTTTAATAAAATACATCATTTAATCGTGAAGCGAATCGCACTATTTAATCTAAGACAACAGAAAACATGCGTAAATAAATTATTGGAAATAGCATTTTATTGACTTTAGAATATATATTTTTCAAGATCTTACGTCAAGATCGTTTTAAGACAGAATAGTTTAAATTGTAGTAAACTGTGCGACACACAGCTGTCTCTAGTTAAGTGAAACAGTGAAACAAAAACAACGCGGCCAACTTGACTCTATTGTCACTAAGTTGTGTTCCAGTTAAACTTTGGAGTTGTTGGACTCACTGTCTTATACTCGAGAACCAAAACAATGCCAGAATATAAAAACTTGTTATAATCTCAAACATTTTAAACCATAAACAAATACAAGTATTGCTGAAGCAGTTCTATTTAATTATATTTTCTTTAATATTATAAACCGCACCAACATTTAGCGAGTCTACATTACTCTACCAGCAGCCTGTCAAAACTGAAGATAGCGGTCGGGACTCCGTCTTCATGACGATACATTTGAGACATCTTTTAAAAGCATTATTTGACGTCCAACAAACAGAAATTGTATCAAAAATCACAAACGCAGAAGGGGAGTTAACTAAAACGTGACGTTAAGGTCTCAAGGAGGGAGTTCTGATGGTAATTTTAAATTGAAGGAGTTTTATCTTGAAGCGGAAAATGTATGTGAAGAGTGGGATTTGCATATTTTTAAATGAAGCTGTGAAAAAATGGGTAGACGGATAAAACATGTCATATTGTAATATTTAATGTTATGTGATGACACGCTATCTGTTTCATGGTTTTCTATATTTAAATGTTTTTGTTGTCACATTTTCTCTCCTTTTATGAGAACTTAGTGCAGAATAGCTATAACAAAAGTTATTTTAAATATAAGGTTTTTAATAATTCAATTCAAAATTAAAAGCCTGCTTTCATTGTTATTAATCTTGCAGCCAAAACCTATAAACCACAAAGCCAAAACGAAGCAAAATAGAGAGAAATGACGTTTAATAGGCGCTCCGTACCTCGTGCTACTTTAGCTTGTATATTTTGTCTATAAGGCCGACAACCAAAACGTCTCACATATAAAATACTATCATTTTAGCCAGGTTTTACTGAAACAGGAGATAATGAGGTTAATTTTCAAATAATTTGACCTAAATTTCTATTGTACTCCAAGCTTTTGTAAACTCTAACCGTAACATTTCGATTTCTTTCCATTGTATTTGCGTCCATTTTTATTGAAATTTATCAAAACAAGGGGGACATCGACTTCCATTACTGAATTGTTAAGCAACTTGTTATATTTGGGATCGTTAAATTATGAAGTTAGAAGAATCGCGATTTTCACATTTTCGAAGTGCTCAATCTTGAAGGGAAGGGGAGATTTTGATGTAATAATACATAATCACATTAAGTTAATGTTTGAGATGGAAAGAGGAGGGAGATAAATAAATAATTAATTTAGATCATTAAATTCAATAATAATCTTCTTTTTTGTATTTGTATATTGTTAAGCATTCATTATAAACTTCTAAAAGGAGCTCCATGCTACGGTGCGCGGTACGACGCATAAATTTCCTAAAATTTGGATTTGGTTAGACGTAGACACCGCTACAGTCATAAACACAGTCTCATATATAACCTAATTATAACAACCTATTACTCTTGAATCAATTACTATCGTACCTCACATTATCAACCTCAAACATGCCAAGACAACGACGAACAAACAGAAACTTCCCTCCACAAACTTGTGTGATTCCACCACAATACACAAACAACCCCATTTCATCCCGCTTCAATTTACCCCCAAAACCTACCCCTACATATTTATTCTCACACTTTTTCAATCCCGCAACTTCGCTTCAATCTCGCTAACCCGACGCGGAATGGAGAAATTGTGAAAAATTCGACATCTGTCTATTGCTAGCTCATTATTCTACTGCGGAACAAACTTTTTTAATATAACTCCGAAATATTAAATAAAGAAATCAAGCCTCGCTTTGTCGGATGGCGATGAGAATTTGTTTTTTCAACTAAATTGAATGGTCGAGTTAGTTTCGGACGCGAGTGGATTAAAAAGTTTCGAATCGTGTGAGAGTTTAAATGAGCAATTCATTTTCATTCGGGTTTCAATGTTTGACAGTGTTAAAACTATTTTTTAAAACGAGGGCATTTTGTTTTTTCCTATGAAGTGCAGCAGCAATTTATTTAATACTTAACAATTAGCTATAAGTGACTTAATAGACTACGATGCGCATACCATTCTTACGTGTAGGTACCTCTGATATTGTATGCTTGGTCATTTAAAATAAATTAGTTTACAGTATTCTAAGTGATTTTTAAAAATGGATAAGTCGTGTTTTTACCTAAATTAAAATGTTATTTTACACTCCTTTCACTAGCTTAGTCCAATCATAATATTCCTACATGAAACCATCTGTATCCAATTTGTTTCACTTTATAGCAACATAATTCATACAACGTATTTTTACTACAGTGTTATACTAACTTTTAACTCTCTGTGTACTAGTCATAGAACAGAGAAATATGATAGAAGAAAAATCTGTGACTACTTTAACTTGTCTACCCTTCAAATTTCGAAAGTCATTGAACTGCAGCTCTCTTGTATTCGCTTCTTCATTCATTTGTGATTATTAAATATTTATTGTAAACATAATAATTAGTTTACCAATGCGGAGGGGGCATGTCGTACAACTCTATAGATATGCCAAGGGCGGAAAGGCTGTTGGCATGTCTAGAGAAATATGCCTACCGAACGTATGGTAAAGCAAATGTTGGAACAATTATTATGCTTAAAGATTTTTGAATTTGTTTCTTATTTAGGTACAGCATCTATAAGTAGTTATGAATAAACATGTTTATTAATATTCGTGACGTTTTTATTTGATTTTTTCTTTTTATTTAGCTGCAGCTTGGATAAACTACGGAAATAAAAGTAACAAGGATCCTAACTAAAACATTTTTTTATATTTTTAAAGTCACTACAAACATTTAAAACTGCCTACCTCCAACCCCAACTGTCTCATCTGCACTCAATATTCGCTGTTCTTTGCCGCTGTAAAAGCTTGTCATGATAATTCGATTACGCTTGCAGACAGCTTTTAAAGGGCACAAAGGGAGCCACCATGTTTCACAAACCATAAATTTTTGGACACACGAGGAATTAGCGCGCTTAGGGCTTGTTAGCTCATATTTAATGAGATATGGAAGCATCATTAGGGTGCGGATGTGGTCGTAAACAAATACATAAATAGTAAGTACTGTTAAATGGTGGTTATTCATTTTAATTATTGTCATTTAGTTTAATATGCCATTTATTTTACATGAAATACCGTCACACTACTAGTAGGTTATAGTTACATAAAGCAGAAATTATATGGTAAAAAGTATCTGGTTTTGATATGCGATGTAGATCGCCATAATTTGGTTATTCGATCTAATAGTGGAATTTCTCTTAAGATAATATCGCACTTTAAACTCAAATATGTCAACTTATTTAAAACGAGAACTCAGGTCAAACTCTTTATATTTCGATATGATACTATAATCCTAGAAAAAGCCTTGCGCATAATTTATTACAAGTTATCGTTGTATGGCGTCATTTATTTTCACACAAAAGTTATCACCACATGAAAACTGTGTTCAAAGTAAAAAACAAATGAAAATATTATTATTTTTCTGCAATTCCCGAGTTTCGTAACATCTACGTTATATTTCAAAGAGGCTGTATAACATTACGAGGGTGTTTCAACCCCTTGCCGTCGAATGGTCATCTCATAAAAACATGCATTTTGAAATACCCTCCCCAACTCATTTATGTGTGATGTTGCATTAAAAATACACCCTCAGGGTTATTTCTTGCAAGTTATAGACGAATACATAAAGTGTGTACATTTGTGTATAAATATTTAAATTCCATGTTGTTCCGTTGGTAGTTTTTAGTGCGATACATTTGTGCGATGTAAATATTTAACACTATTGTGGTTCAGTAACGTTAAGACGGAGGCATATGAAATCTCTAAATGGAGGTATGAAACGATAGTTAGATTTGGCATTTGTTTCAGTTAATGCTTTACAAAAGAAATGTACAATTATTAAACTTTAGTTCAATTTGTAAATAAACCAACATATCCAAGGCATGCTAGACTACCGATCAATATTTTTAGTTATCCGACTAATAGTACAAAAACAACTAAAATATGTAGTAAAAAACGAACTAAATTAGTTGTATAACTAAAACTCTGTTGGACCATTCAGTTATAATCTTAGAAAGCTCACCAACAAATAGAACTCATTTTCGCAAAAATAATAAAACAATTAGAGGAAAACTACTTTAAAAATCACTAACGCTGTTAATTAAATGTTGTTATACCGTTTCTGCGCAATATCTCACACTTAGAGCGCTGTATTTATGAATGGGACCTGACTAGCATTACCTATGCTACCTCTACAACCATTTTAAACCCTATTGCCTTGAGGTAAGATTTAGTATTGAACGGAAATAGAAAATGGGAAAATAGAACGCCGTGTGAAAAGAATGTATTTTGTATCTTGTTGCAGTATAGGAAACGATTGTAAATGTTGTACAATATATATTTTAAAAACAATTTTCTAAAGTATGCTGCATGAAGGCAGTAGGAATAACTTTGCATGTAGTTTGCGTGTCAAAGAAAAAAACAGCTGTTGTTTTCTTAGCCTGGGGCAGTGGAGTAGATATACCTATTGACAACAAATACCCTTTCGTTTGAAGTCAGTTTAGTTTTTTGTCAAAGTTTATTGCTCGTGAAGTACGAGTATAAAAAATATAGACAACTTTCGTAAATATAAGATGTTTCACAACTTGCACAAGAATAGTGTCACCGAGTCAACCGAGCGGTTCAAAGATATAATTTTTATTACAACATAAAACATAAACAAAATTAAACCGTCGTCTTATTCTTCACCCTCGTATAAGGCTAAGCCAAATCCTATTTAGTAATATTATTCTATGAATATGAAATGCTTCGTCATAAAGCTGCACATTACACGATGCAGCCCCTCGAGCTGCGGGGGTGCGGGGGGGGAGTGAAACGAACCGAGCAGTCGAGCCTTCACGCGACATTGAAAACAAACAGTCTTAAAGACGAGGCCAGGAAGCGAGCGGGGAAGAGACAAACAGACATTTTATAACTGTGTGCCAAAACTACTGATTTATAACATTAATGGCTGGTTTTATGTAAGAAGCTAAAAAAGCAATATCTATTTGAGATTCAAAATTGAACATTAATAAAAAGTTTTAACGTTAGATTTCCTCAAAATACGTAATAGTATTTATGTCTTACTTAAATAGTTGTTGCCAAATTAATAACCTGAGTTTCTTTGAGACCAGTGGGACAAAATCGCAAAACTTTGATTAAGTCTCAACAGAATAAACCTATGCTAATCCTGTACATTTTACTGTTCCTTTACTTTTTAACATTTTCAGACTCCACATCAAACTATTACTTCAGTCTATTTATCGCGTCACACAGCCTGGTTTTCCCTGGCCGCGCGGCTATCTCTCGTTGACTCAGCCGCCGTCGGCGCGCGCGCACTCTACCTCGTTCTATATCGACAGACAACAAACATAGCTTAACGACCGCCTGACTTATTTGTTTTGTGTTGTATATTAGAAGATGGAGGGGTGTTAAGTAGTATTGCAGTAAGGTAATGGGAATAGTCTCTTGTTTTAGCATATGTTTTTTGACAATAATTAAAAAATCCGTTTTGATTCGATTTACTGGATTACTCCATGGTGACTGAAATAACACCTGTAGAAAATTGCAGAATGTATAAAAAACAATAATGCAATGTACCTATTGAATGATTCGCAATAATGCCAATAGTAAAATTCATTTCACTATCCTACTCACCATCTTCTATTCCTAATAATTTTCTAAAAATACTTTTTCATCCCAAAATATTTTCAAGCTCATTCCTTATATCCGCTACACCAAGAAAGCAGCTTAAACCTTCTTAAACTGACTTCCTCCGATATGAGCTCAATTGGATCCTAACAAAAACAACTATTTCGTTAAGCTGTTTTTATTGAACGCCATTAAATTCCAGTTAAAATAGTTCTGTGCAAGACGTTCCGTGGGAAATTGCATTTTCCGGTATTTCCCGATGTTCACCATTTGAGATTTAACTGAAGTGGAAGGAGTTTACTATTTTAAAAAAAATTTACATTAATTTTTTTAAGATAAGTAAATTTAATTAATTTTAAATTTACTTATCTTAAAAAAATACAATAAATACTGTGTTTAAAATCGGTTTAAGAATATTAAATATGTCGGAAATGATGGCGCCACATTGGCAATCGGCCGGTATTTTGGGACAACTAGCGCCATCTTAAGCATTTTCAAGCTTACCTGAATTAATTTAAATTTTGTTTAATATCATTTGCTGTGTAATTTACCTAATTGAAAATTGTGATTTAATTATGATTTAATTCTTACTGAATCAGTTATTGTTGTAGGATTAATTTGATTGTAAAATCATTGTGACCGGAAACGCAGGCCCTCTAGCGGAGAACCTGGGCAAGGCCTAAAGCTATTTTGATAAAAACGGAAACGGCCGTTTGGTATAAAAGACATTGAACATTCAAGGAAGGGGCATTCATTTCTTAGAAATTGAAGTGTTCACACCTAAATTATCAGAATAGCGCGGGAATCGGAGAGAAGCAGTTGTCTTGTCCACATTCAATTTGCTGTTTGATTTTATATCGAGTCATTGCCTAAGTTTAACAGTTTGTATTCTAATGCTGTATCGGAAGTCTTCAATACGAAAGCTAAGTATCAGTGTGTCCGTTAATCATGTAAACTAGTTGCTAGATTTCTGTGAGTAATGTAATAGCGAGTTTTATAACGTTCCTTTGTATTTTAAATTGTAATAATGGCAGAGTGGAGTTTATTCACCGGGTTCTTCTCCACTCAATATGTCAGACAGATTGTACCTGTCTTTATGAATCCGGTAAATTAAAACAAAGTTAAAGGTTAAACTGTTTCTTTATTATTCCAAATACCCTTGTAGTTCATTATGGTAGTGAGGCAGGTCATTTCAATACAGTTGCATTAGTTTTATCAGATCATTGAGCTAAAGTAGTTAACAGATTGTTCCTATATTCTTTCATAATGCTTTAAGTTCTTGTTTGCTGCCTTCTACGCCCACTAAAACGTGATCTTAACATTCTGACATTAAGAAAAGACACCCGCGCTGCGACATCAGAAGTGGGATTACCTCAAATTAAAAGAAATAAACCATGAGTTTCAGAAACACCACGTCGTGTCGCTTCGAGAACAGCCATCTGATGATTCAGGCATGCAAACAAAGAAAATGATCTGGATACCACTTCGACGAAAAATAACCGTCAACTATTTTTGAAAACTGAGTTGAGTGATTTTGTGCAAGTATACGAACCAAGGTCAGTGTTTTAAATTTATTTTACGATTCTCGTTTTGAGTTATGGAGGGTAATTTAAAAAAGAAATATTGGCGGCAATTACAATTTAATAGAATCAGAGTTTAAATGACGGTATTGTTTAAAAGACTAGTTAACTTTAAAATGTATTGCGAATCGGGCGTGCGCGATTTTTCATGATGATGGGAGTATACCAGAAGTCGTTCTGCAGACGTTGCTCGACGTAGTTTTTTTTAAATTATTTTATTTCCAAATGAAGTATTCAGTTGATGCTCTGAGTTTCAAATGGTACGTCGATATTATGACTTAAGAGCCACAACTTTCGGCTTTAGTTTTGTTTTGTCATTATTGAGTTTTACATACTATGGGTCTAAATAAATAATTTCTGGGTGGCCTAACCACCTTCACATCCTTTTGAAGTTATTTTAGACGAGTCTTATTCTGCAGTCAAGTTTTCTTAATTGCGTAGAATAAAAGTTTGCCGAACTATGTGATGCTGTGTGTTAAAATTTGTTTCAGAAAAGCTGCTACAATAGTGAAATTGCTGGATGGTTTGAATCTGGTAAAAACAAAATAGAAACATTGAAGTACGCGACAGTACCTACATTATTACGTTATAACCAGACACAACTTGACTGGGTGATGTACAATGTTTTGTAATAATTTATGACAGAGTGTGTTCTTAAATTAAATTGTGTTTTGGCGGGAGGAGTTATGCAACCGATTTGATTACAAAAGTCGCCAGCTGACATAGAATTAGCGTGCCCCAGGCTCCTATCTACGCCTATCTACCTACACCTACCTACTTTGTGTTTGCAGTTGTTCTTTAATTAGTATTCATTCTCTTAAACTATTTCATGTGTTACATTTCTTAATTGTTAGTTTAAAGTTAAACCAAGTTATTTACGCACAATAGAAATTATTGGTTTTTACATTTAGTGTTGATTGATGTTTAATAATGGTACTGGTTTTATTTGCAGCTGTAATTCACATGTGTTTTAATATGTTCCGAGGATACATCGAATGGCGATTACAATAAACCAAAGCTGGAACCACGAGGACGAGCAATGTCGACATCAGGACTTAACCCAGCGGTGCAGCAACAGAAAGTGATGATCCTGATTTACGAGCGATGGCGGCATTGCGGTGGCCGAGGCAAGTCAGCGTTCGTACCGAGGTGCTGAATGACGTGTGAGCTGTGAATCTTCCACGGATTGTCTAGAACAAAAGGGTGAATCGTATTCTTTCTTTCTTTCGATTCAAGTGCTGAATGCTCGTTAGTTAATGAAAGTTTTGGCGCGAAATTTTATGTGGGATCTTTTAAAAAGGTTTAACTGTGACCTATTGATCAAACACGCGTATTCAGCACAGAACTAGTTAATGTCATATGACGTTCGATACTTCACGATACCTCTTGAGGCTTTACCTTATTGTTTACCGAATAATTACTTTAATGGTGGTGTTCGGTCAAAAATTATTGAAAATTGCTAGTAGGTAGATCATGTACCAGATGAAATTAATAATGTTTTTGACGATGTTGAATTGTTTTTGGTGGAAACGCGAATGAGTACTCTATCCGCCGTATTGTAGTCGTGTGTTGTCTGGGGATGAACACAGGCGATCCATGTGGTGGATTCGCGTATGTGAGAGCAATGGTGATGTTGCTTGTCGGCCGAGGCCGTGGCGATAGAGGGGTGTTCACTCGTGTCGTGGCGTGTTCCAATGATTAATTTGTTGTGATAAACCTTTATCGATGGTACATGATCTCTACTGACTTATGTGTTGTGATATTACTGTTTTATGACAGTCTAATTTACCTCGTTTAAATTTACCTACTTGGTTTGAAAATATTACCTATCAGTAATATTTGGTTGGTGGATGTCTCTTTTCTCGAAAACTTATGTTTTGATGTGAAAATTTATTATCATTGCAAATTTAAATGTTGAGCGACTATCATGGCACAAGTTCAACCGAAGGACTGAGTTGAACGCAATGGGAATCGAAGGACCGTATTCCTATAACAGCCGAAGGACTGTGCTGTGCAAAAAGACCGAAGGACTGTGTCTATGGGAATCGAAGGACCGTATTCCTATAACAGCCGAAGAACTGTGCTGTGCAAAAAGACCGAAGGACTGTGTCTAATTCGGCCGAAGGACTGGCCTGTGTGGGTTTGTGCTATGATACGTCACGTGAGGATTGTAATGTCTTCTTTTTGAACCGTGATGATTTAGTTTTTTTTTTTTCGGGAGTTGAGATATTTCTTACTTTTAATCATTTCAATGTTACTGTGGTTTTGCCAGGAGTGGCCAAGCGTATACTGTGCCTAGCTTGTTTTGTTGCAGAAAACACACGAGGACGTGTGTCCTGTCAAGAATGGCCGTGTCGGAAATGATGGCGCCACATTGGCAATCGGCCGGTATTTTGGGACAACTAGCGCCATCTTAAGCATTTTCAAGCTTACCTGAATTAATTTAAATTTTGTTTAATATCATTTGCTGTGTAATTTACCTAATTGAAAATTGTGATTTAATTATGATTTAATTCTTACTGAATCAGTTATTGTTGTAGGATTAATTTGATTGTAAAATCATTGTGACCGGAAACGCAGGCCCTCTAGCGGAGAACCTGGGCAAGGCCTAAAGCTATTTTGATAAAAACGGAAACGGCCGTTTGGTATAAAAGACATTGAACATTCAAGGAAGGGGCATTCATTTCTTAGAAATTGAAGTGTTCACACCTAAATTATCAGAATAGCGCGGGAATCGGAGAGAAGCAGTTGTCTTGTCCACATTCAATTTGCTGTTTGATTTTATATCGAGTCATTGCCTAAGTTTAACAGTTTGTATTCTAATGCTGTATCGGAAGTCTTCAATACGAAAGCTAAGTATCAGTGTGTCCGTTAATCATGTAAACTAGTTGCTAGATTTCTGTGAGTAATGTAATAGCGAGTTTTATAACGTTCCTTTGTATTTTAAATTGTAATAATGGCAGAGTGGAGTTTATTCACCGGGTTCTTCTCCACTCAATATGTCAGACAGATTGTACCTGTCTTTATGAATCCGGTAAATTAAAACAAAGTTAAAGGTTAAACTGTTTCTTTATTATTCCAAATACCCTTGTAGTTCATTATGGTAGTGAGGCAGGTCATTTCAATACAGTTGCATTAGTTTTATCAGATCATTGAGCTAAAGTAGTTAACAGATTGTTCCTATATTCTTTCATAATGCTTTAAGTTCTTGTTTGCTGCCTTCTACGCCCACTAAAACGTGATCTTAACATTCTGACATTAAGAAAAGACACCCGCGCTGCGACAAATAGATACACCTTATTTAGGTGTATTTATTTAATACAATCGGAATTTACTTGTTTTGAGTAGATTCGTTAATATTATTAAGTGTACCTATTAATCTACTAGGACCAAGTTTTTTTTTTATCTGCAGCACATAAGCTGTCAACCAATGACTTATGTCCTAATAGTTTCCTAGTTGACTTGTAACAGTTAGCTATCAATGTAAGCTAGTTATACATCGCAGGAGAAGGACTTCTTTGTGTTGCAGGGACTCAAGGACAAGAGCTTCACCTGTTTCACTGTGGTACATGGCATGAGAAACTACTAGAGTTAGTAAAAAGCTTACATCAGTAGTATATTTCCAATTACAATGACTTGCCAAACATTTCCTTGCTTAATAAGTAGATGAATTAGGTAATACAACCCTAAATAAACTGTTAAGTTAAATGCTAAATTACTATTTCGTCAACACTTATGCCGCTGCCAGCTTGTTTTAAGCAAATCTCAATGGAAGTGAATTTAATCTATTGCTTAGTTCAACAATAAGCTTTTAGCATTAAAGCTACCCATCAACGCAATTTCCCGAATACCATTCAAAACACTGCTCCTACACCGACAAACGAAAATACCTTTGACATCATTTACCCAACCAATACCCGTTCCAAACAGTATCATCTCGCAACTTGACCCGCTTGCGTCAGACTTCACTCGACGACGCGGTGTGAAGTGCGAGTCGAGCGGCGCACGCGTCATCGCCTCAAAGGATCTTTCTTGTGTAATTTTTGTGTAAAACTGCAGGTAGCGGTGCGGTGGAGTGCTTCTTACGGATTTAAAGTTTCTTTGTGGTGAGAAGGAAGTTTAAAAGAAGGAAGTTGTCTTGTTTCTAAAAGTTAGATTTCGTGTTTTACCTATATCTAATTTGAGATTGGGCATTACATTTTTTGACTTGTGTAATCAAAATTTTAAATAGGATTATTGATGTGAATTCTACTAATATTATGTATGCGAAAGTTTGGGAGTATGTATGGATCATAGATATATTATTTACTAGTGGCCGCCCGCGACTCCGTTCGCGTGGAAGTCGGTTTCGGGTAAAAAGTACCCTATGTGTTATTCTGATGTATAACCTATATTACTGCAAAGTGTCATCAAAATCCATCCAGTAGTTTTTACGTGAAAGAGTAACAAACATCCATCCATCCATACATCCTCACAAACTTTCACATTTATAATATTAGTAGGATTTCACGTAAAAACTGCAGTAATATAAGTAGGTTATGAATCAGAATAACACATAGGGTACTTTTTACCGCGGGAAAACATCTCATTCCTATGGGAAACCGTAATTTAACTCATTTTCGGAACAAGAACGTCAAACCAATAAAGCTGAACGGAGGAAAAAAACGTTCACAATAATTAAATCCACACAATGATAATTGAAATCTGTGTATTGGTAAAAGCCCTTGTGACTTACCAACCATACGAAATTATTTTATTTTCATTTAGAAAACTGTGATAATGTTGCAAAACTTAATACATCTTTAAAAACCTTGACAGAATACTTCCATGAGGATTTTTTATTTGAGAAAACTTACTTTTAGAGATTTTTTTTATGTTTGTATTATATCTTTACCTACCCTCGTATAATTTAGAACTATAATATGAGCACACAGTCCTCCGGCACACAGGCTTTGACTGCGGTAGACTTAAGAATATTGCCCCATAACTAAAAGCAGTTGGAGCCGGTTGAAGCTGCTTTTATCCAGTTTCGTCTGGCTCGGGCCTTGAAGGAAATATTAGGTTGATGCGGGCAGTAAAGAGGGATTAGCAAAAGTGCTACCGAGAACGAATTGTGGACGTTGTTGCCTAGATATCAATCTAGATTTAAACGCAATAGAGTTCAAGTTAGTAGAACCATAATTGTGCCATTCGTCTTAAGGAAACAAAAGTTTTTTTTTATTGCGTTTGCTAAAAATGTTTTAAGTGACATAGTTAATCTAAAACTACGACTGAAACTAGTATTAGTATTATTTTTTACAATCGAAACAAAGTTACATTTAATTCAAACCAGTCCTTAGACTCGAACCATGACAAAATCTGAGTGTAGTTTTATAACGCGACTGTCAGGTTTTCTTTTTGTCACGACTAGATAAACAAGCAGCTAACCCACCTAAGAAAAGAGTACCTCTTTATGTAGCCTAATTTTATCATTTCTATTATTATTAGCGTAACGAATCTGGCCAAACTTGTATTAGCATTGTAATATTTTCTCATAGAGAATTACGGCTTACTGTTTAGATTTGCATTATTGAGATTTTTACTATTAAATGTAAATTATAAGACAAGATGTACACGAATTTAACTAAGCAATTTCCTAAAAAGTTTTCAGCATAAGTATAGCCGTAAACGCTTATTTACGTGCATATTAAAGAAGAGTGCTACAATGTCGGTGGTAAGTTCAGCGATTCATCGTTTAAGGCCGGCGTGGGAGATTGAACGTTCCTTATGTCTGCCAGTAGAGCACGAGGAACAAAGTAGAGACCACATACGGAGTGTACAGAAGAACGATTTTGTAATGGGATTTCTTGAAGATGTTATTAATTTTGAGAAGAAATTTTTAGGCCCTATTTGAAACTGTAAGGGCACTTTTAAAGAAATTTAAAGAACTTTCTTTTATTAATGTTAAAGTTTAACAAGTTACATTAAAGCTACTTAACACGCCAAAAAATTGTATTGTTATGCAATTATAACTTGCATTTGCATATAATATACGCTAAACCTCTGTGAAGATTGTATCTAGTGGTATAAGTTGCATAGTTTCCCACATATGCAAGTTTTATATTTTGTTTATATTTACTACAACGTGCGGCAAGAATTTGCGATAATGTGTATGATGTGTGGCCCACGAGGAACACCGTTCCTTGAAGTTGGACATAAAATATGTAGGAGGTACAATAAAGTAGGATGTACGGAGGAATTTATACAACACTATGCGAAACCGTTACTTATAACTTAGTTTTATTTTTTAACAAACTAATGACATTTCCAAATCTACGGGCTGATTTTTTAATAGTCGGATAAATTTTATTCGACCGCTTTAATCTTTTCGTTGTCACTTTATACATGGGTCCAAAAATAATTTGACGTGCTAGAAGAACACAGTACTTATTTGTCTGATGGAATTTATGTCTGACGTTTTAGAAACCAGTCCTAAGTATAATACAAAAGTAATTTTATGTCTTCCAAAAAACACTGGAATTACCCGCAATACGCGGTTTGACGTAAAACGAATTCAAAAATCGAAAACGGTTTGCTCGGGCACTTTTTTTTTCCTACGAAAACTCCCAATTGAGGCAAAGAGAAAAGAGTATGCAGCCTCTTACGTCAATAAGTTCGTTCCCGCACAATGGAATTATTTCATGCCTATTTTGGTTCCCAATTTATTTTCGATGATATGTTGTTTTGACGACTTGTCGTATTACGCTTTGTTGGTAAATTAATGCCTTTGTGTCGGCGGTATTGACAAGGGCAGATGTTGTGAAAGCGTTTTTATTAATAAACAATTTTCTTTGTACAAAAAAATAACGACGCAAATATTATGTAAGTTGGCATCTTTATCACTAAAAATAATAATATTATAAAAAGTATAATATAATATAAGCCTTACCATTATATTTTTATTTTAAAAAGTTAATCCTATTTCATTATCCATCTGAAAACAAAGTAACTGAATTACCTTTCTTATTGAAAGTTTGCACTATTAATCAATAGGCAGGGCGCCGTCAGCCAGAAAACGCACTCATTTATAAATCCTCACCTTAATGAAAAGCCAGCCAATCAGCCAGTACAAATCAATTTAAATTCCGAAACAAAAAACTCCGGGGCCCCGCTGTGATAATAAATAAATCAAAAACACCCCTGTGTGTAAAGTTGGGTATAATCCCCTCGACGTCAGCGCCCCTAGTGGTGGAAATAAGAACTATCGTTCCAAGTCTATGCAGATTTTTGCGCCTGCATTTTATTGCAGTTTTGGTTTTTGTTTTGCATGTGCATTGTTTTCAAATGATTTATTAGGAAATGTGCACAACAGAAATGTTTTAAGCATTGAAAACCCATTGAAAACATGCTTTCAAATTACCGGAGAGTGAAATAAAAAAACTTTTGTTGTTAAAACTAAGTATTGTTCCCAAAAGGCTCTTTTAATTATCCCATACCCCGCAAAACCGAGCTAACTTCTCCTCGCAACACAATTCCATTGCAAAATTTCCTCCATACTCATACCATTAAAAATTAACAAGAAAACGTCATAAAAATAAAGTCTCTATTTCCACTATGAATATCCAAAACTTTAACACACAAACTCTTACAACAATGTCCGTAACTAAAAGCCTGCTGCAAGCGAAAAAAGATTATATTTTTAACAGGATAAAGTTCAAAGCAAACTGTGCCAGAACAAGATATTTTACATTTTAGAGTGGATTAAAAAGAACGATTATAGTTTAAGAGCGATGCAGTCTTTATTCCTGTAAATTTTTAATTAGCTTGTACAGTGGAGGCCCTCCGGGGTCGTTTTAATGTTACTCTCTAAATGAAAAATGCCACTGCATTTTGCGGATGTTTTATTCAAGTATCTCGTTTTGGTAATGGGATTGGAGCATTTCAAAATTCAATTTACGAGGATTTTCATAATTTTGCAGGTAAATTTGACGGCAAATTTACATTAAGTAACATGTAAAAATTATGAATATGCAAACTTTGTTTTTAGTTAAGGCTGAAGACCAGTCGAAATAAGAAAGTTTTTGTAGTATTATGAGTTTAGTTAAGAGTTATTACTACAATATATAAAATACTTAGATTAATTAATTAAGAAATGGCTTGCTCTAAACACAGGTATAGGTGTACGTTTATGCTCCTTACGTTAGGTTAGTCATAACTCTTAACCCATAAAAGTATGGAACGAGCTCTTGGTCTATTACTTTCTTTAATAACCACATAACTATTACACTAAGTACTCTCAGCTTCTATGAAAGAAGCCAGATAGTATAACGATGTTCGGGTAACCATAAATTTTGCAAATGAGATGTGCAAACTTTCCGCTGGAGTGGTAGGGTGACCATAAATGTAGGATTAATGGGACGAGTGAGCGTGACAGATGGGCAATTAGTCACAAGTAGGTCGGGCCTCAAATATGATAGTTATCATAGGTTGATTCTGAACTCACTTTCAATACTTTGTACAGTACAGGAGTAGGTTATTAAAATGCACTTTGACCTAGCAACAACACTTGTGTCGTTGCATCAGAAGCCAAAATAAGCTTTTAGACGAGACTTGATGTCACAGTTGAAATTGATGACTCGTAAAAAAAGATATAAAAATACCATTACATCCTCAATCCTTGCTAACACACACGTGAAAGAGACAGCGCTATCGTCTCGTTTCACGGACAATAAGTCAGAGAGTCGCCGCCGCATAAAAATGCATTTTCCGCCACCCGACTCCTACAGGCACTCACGGCGCGGCGCATACAAATTTTACCAAATTATCCTCACTTTCATCTGCACAAAGGTTGAAAATGGCTTGCACTTTTGCACTTGGCATTGGTACGTCGTTTTTAGATTATTTGAAGTTTTCCGCGGAGTTTTTCTCAATAAATGGAGTATATGTTTTGGTATGGATTGCATCGAATTGAGTTCCCCTTGACGTAAGTGGGTTTAAGGATTTGTGATTCTGACGTGTAGTGATGTTTCTTTTATGGCGAGGGTGTTTATTGAACGATATGCTTTTGATATAACTACGTGATGGAAAACAGATTTACTTCTGGGGGCTTTTTTAACATAAGCATCTTTTTGCCTACTCTTTGTACTTTAATAATACGTGGTACAAAAGAGATACTTCGGATAAAAGCATTTTTTTTTAAATTTACTAAAAACGTACCAGTCACTAAAAATGAATATCGTAATCAACCACATAAAAAAAGTTTTATTTTAAATACCTCATAGATTTTGATTCAAAAGTGTGTTGTTGATTTGTAAGTGGTATTAAATCTTGAAATTTATTAAAAGTTATTTCAAGTTGGCAACAAACATGCAGATGAAACTTGATATTGTCACTAGAAATAAATAGTTTCATATAAATGGATTGCCGCAAAGTAACGCCTAATTCCACCAATTTTGACAACCATGCACCTTTATGCCTCAAAAAACTAATAAGATTTGTTTATTATTTAAAGGACAACGATATAAACAGGCATAAAAGGCTGTATACGTAATATACTACTTATTTTTCGAACTCAAAGATTATAAACAAAGTCCATTAACACGTTTCTCTTCCCTTACAGCTTCAGTGCCGCTGCCCTCACTACCCCTGCTACATGAACTATGCACTACAAGCCTCCCCACGTACAGACAGACATTAAGCAGATTTCCTTCCTCGTGAAATCTCTAATTTGAATTCCTTAAGACGGCGTGGGGTTGCATTTTATTGGTTAACTGGGAACTGTGCGTGGGTTTGCTTGCGGTATTAATTTTGCTTTAGAAGTTGCGAGTGGTTGAAGAAGTAATTTGTAAATTTGTTACACAGTTAATTAGAGATCTTTTTTTTTAAATCGATCATATTTTCTGAGATTTCTATAGACTTCTCTTTTCATGTTTCTTTAAGTATAGTCTTTTTCATCATACTTACTATAAGAAAAATATAAGTATAAAATTATTAAATCTATTTTTTTTGTGAAGAAAAGAGGTACAGTTTTTGAGCTAGGTTCTGCGGAGTAATGGAACCCAAGGAACTACTGAACCGAATTAGATGAACCTCAATATAGAATAATATACAGGGTGATTGGTAATGCGATACATTCCTTCTAAGAGGTTAAAGTAGAGCTTATTTGCAGTCAATTAAGGCATAATATGCTATGTCCGAAAATTGATAATTTCTGAGATATACAACATTTAAGATTTTTTATAAAAAACCCCATTTTCTAAGTTCAAATGAATCCTTTTAGTGAAAAATTCAAAATTGGGTTTAATGTTTTGTTGTTTTATGGTAATTTGATAACTAAAATGATATTTCAGATTCAAATTTGCTAAAAATAATCGGCCTTATTTTAGAAAAAGTCAAGAAACCAAGAACAACTTTTAAAAAAAGTTAAGTTTTATGGCAATAAAAAGCGATTTTATAAAAAAAAGTCCAAATAATGTTGCGTACAAATTACATAAAAAACTTTCCCACTTCATTAGCTATTCAAAAAGGTACATTTGTCATACTAAAACTAAGTATTTGATTGACAACTCTACTAATAAAAGAAGTAACCTCTCTCTTAGAACGCCTCTACATTGTGGTTACCACGCACTTTTGCAGTGTTTTCTTTGGTTGATGTCGCCGTCTTGCACAGGTATAATGCAATAACATTTAAGATCTGCCGTTAAATAAATATTTTTTTTGAAATGCCAAACATTCAAGTGTGTAGCTTTTGCGGTTAATTAGAAAAAAAGAGTATGCTGAGTGCGGAAAAAGTTACTTCTATTAAAAGAAAGAAAGCTAACTACATCTTTTTCATTAATCATTACACATCACTTGTTGTTTTTTCTTTGGTCGATGTCGCCAACTCTTGTGGTGGTTGCTAGATTTCTGCGAAAAACATCTATCTATTCTTTAACATTTTATTTTTGTTTTTATTTGGTTGTAAAGAAGTAATTCACCAACATATCAAAAAAGTTGTTTACAAAGTGTGAAACTGTTATTAGCCTAAGCTTAGCTTATAAGTTCAGATTAATTTATTTTTGTTAAATTGCTGTTGTTTCTTGTTTAATAAATAAATAAATAAATCATTTCTTCTTCTACTTCGCCAAATTCGAGGTCTAATAAATTCAATTGTTAGGGCGGATATAAGCTTTATTTTTCTGAGATGTCGATACGTCCCCAAAATTACTCAAACGTTTGACACACGTCGATTACGGAAACGCAACAAGTACCTTTTTTTGCTGTAACAGCGTTGTCGTTACATAATACGTAAGAAAAGTGTCTGAGTATTCTTCATTACAAAAGGCCCTCGCCCACAGCAACTTTTTATAGCGATGCTATCGTGCGTTCGCATTGATGTCGTAGACTAGCAGTCTCTGACTGTGTGCCTTCATAGCCACGATTCAGTCGCAATGCGTTAGTATTGTCTTTACATCGATACAGTTGCGATAATGCGGCGCGTTGAAAATTCGACTAACATGCGTTTACTTAACGCGCGACAGCATCGCTACAAAAAATCTTCGAAGGCAAGGATCTTACATGATACCATTTCAAGAGTTCTTAATGAAAATATGCAGTTAGTTTTCTTTTAATAGAGGTCACTTTTTTCGCGCTTAACACATTTTCTTCTATTTGACTGCAAAGGCTGCACACTTGAAGCTTTGGCTTTTTACAAAATTTATTTATTTAACGGCAGACTTTAATGTTATTGCATTATCTCTGTGCAAAACGGCGACATCAACCAAAGAAAACACTGCAAAAGTGCGCTGTAACCACAAAAATGAGGCGTTCTAAGAAAGAGGTTACTTCTTTTACTAGTAGAGTTGTAAATCAAATACTTAGTTTTAGTATGACAAATGTACCTTTTTGAATAGCTTATGAATTTTGGAAGTTTTTTATGTAATTTGTACGCAACATTATTTGGACTTTTTTTTACAAAATCGCTTTTTATTGCCTTAAGGCTTAACTTTTTTTAAAAGTTGTTCTTGGTTTCTTGACTTTTTCTATATTAAGGACGATTATTTTTAGCAAATTTGAATCTGAAATATCATTTTAGTTATCAAGCTACCATAAAACAACAAAACACTAAACTCAATTTTAAATTTTTCACTAATAGGATTCATTTGAACTTCGAAAATGGGTTTTTTTATAAAAAATCTTAACTGTTGCATATCTCAGAAATTATCAATTTTCGGACATAGCATATTATGCCTTAATTGACTGCAAATAAGCTCTACTTTAATGTCTTTGAAGGAATGTATCGTATTACCAATCACCCTGTATAATATTTAATATATTCAATAGTAGAAAGCTAGTTCTTCAGCAATGTACCTACTTACATTAGCTACTTTTTGATATATCTTTTTCCACGCGAATGAAGCCGCAGACACAAGGCTAGTTTAAAAAATAAAAACAAATTTTACTACGATAAACAAACATAGCTTCTGCATTTTGTTCGTATACACAAGACACAAATGTTCTTAACCGAGGGTAGTTGAACATGTCTTGTAAGGGATGTATTAAAGTTTAATTTATGACGTCATCACGGCGCGGTGGGGTAGAAAAAATGATGGAAGCCCTTATTGGAATAGTTTAACTAGATTTTATGCGTTCTGCGTAATTTCATTTTTAGTGATATAGGGACGGATCGCGTCGTAAAATCATGACGAATATTTAAGTGTTTCTGAATATGATCTGATATTTTATATAATGCTACAAACAGGGGCTACAAAGTAGTGTAAGAGAAACGGGCTAAAGAGATTTTTTTAAGGACTGTCGATTGCTGTTGGTCCCTTGAGCTTCACCGGGCTTATATTTATGTTATTATTCATATAAACCTTTCTCTTGAATCACTATCTATTAAAAAGAACCGCATCAAACTCCGATGCGTAGTTTTAAAGATTTAAGTAAACATAGGGACAGACACACGTTTTTTACTATGTAGCGATACTCAGGTGGAGAAAAACTGACCTTTACAAAATTGCATTAAAGTGCAACACGACCAAATAAAACAGAACGTACAATGTTTTATTTACCCCCAATGAGAGGCAGGGGTGTCGCGCGCGGGCGAGACTTTTTAATTTGTCCGGGTTATTTATTGCAGGGCGGGGGCACAGAGACACCCCTATTGATTACTTACTACCCTTATTAGAAACAGGATGTTTTTAATTTGAACTATAACAGACTTGCAGATAACGAGATAAAGAATTTTCTTCAGAACAAGTAACATTTTGATATATGGAATTGATATATTGTTATGTATACAAAAATAAAAAAGTTTCAAGTTCAAAAACATTTGATTCATGCTCCATTGCCCCGGGGCAGTTATACAATTTTTAAATAATTTTAAAATCATTCCCCACTGACCCGAGATGTCGAACGTATGCTCCATTGCCCCGAGTAGCGAACGTACAGATAGTTACAAATTTGTTAAGGTGACGTAATAAAACAATATATTAAATCAACAAGATTATTTGTTTGCCATTCGTTCTTACAATCATTCATTATTAACCACTACTCAACATGAAAAATTAAAACATCTTTAATCAACTTGCATAAAAGATATTTAAATAAAATATTCTTATTCTAAGCCTTAATTACGAAACGGTTATTATGTGACTACATATTTTTTCTAAACAATGTCCTAAAGTAATTTTCCCTTTTAAATTATCTTGAATTGAATCATTAATTATAGTATATAAATTCAATATTGTTTCTATTTTTAGAGATATAGGGCACCTTTTATAAAATTATTTGTTTCAATTTTCTAATACCTTGAAAATGGTTGGATTTGTATTAAACAACTTATTAATTTTAGAATGCCAACCCTCAATGATATTGGTTGTTTTCAAAATTTCTTCATAGAATGACCATTTACCTAAGAAAACTTTAAAAAAATAATCATTGAATTTATCAATATTCTTATTAAGATCAGGACAATCTTGCATTATATTTAGAGAAAAAACATATTCTACCAATTTATTTGGTAATAATGTTAAGGCACAACACAACGAAATGGTGATTTAGTTAATAATATTTGTTGCGCTTCTTTTATGAAACTGATAACCCGCGAGAAGCAAAATGAGGCCTTTTCGTTCAGAGGCCACAAAACTTAATTCACTAGGAGATGAACTGCTCGGTTCACAATCGTTATCCCTATTCATTTGCCACCACTTGGTTACAATGCTTATTATTTATACCAAATTACTACCATAAATTCAACAGCTTTGACATCATACAAATGCCGACGGCTAGGCCGATACAAGTTAAACTTGACCCAGTATTTTTTTTCAGTTATTTTTTAAGACGTTCTGTTCAGGACTGTACAAAATTATTATTGATTTCTATTAAAAATACGTCTCGGGTCAGTGGGGAATACGAATTCGGGTCAGTGGGGAATAATTTTTTTTTACTAATAATTCGGGGCAGTGGGTAATAGAGATTCGGGTCAGTGGGGAAAATAATATATTTAAATAAAATAATAAAACTGCCCCGGGGCAATGGAGCATGAATCAAACATTTTAGCTTTAGTAAATAAAGTAAAGGCAGAGGCAATAGGCTATTCTATTTGTATTTAAAACTTTTATATTCTTAAAGATATTTTATGGCTTATGTGTTTCATAGGTATAAGCCATTAACACTCTACATTTTTAAATTCGAACAGATTTCCTATCCTGTGTCCTATTCTATTATAAGTTAAAATATTTCTAAGAATTTTAAAGCTATACATTAAAAACATTTTTGTAACCCCCATCATAACAAAATAATAACAAATTGTAAATCTAATACAAAATACAACTACAACATAATTAATCAGCTAATCATACCATCTAAGTAAGCAAAGAAGCAATTAACCAACTATTCACAAAGTAATTTAAGTGTTAACCAGCGATTAACAGCGGTCCGTTAACTGGTTGGTTGTCGTTACTGCCTTTACAGAATTACTGAAACATCACGTGACTAACTTTAATAGAAAGTGCCAGAAGGAAGACGTGGGGCTTGGCGCAAGTTAAGAGCGATAGAGGTTAATAGCTAATGTGCAATTATTGAGAAGTTCAAAGATGTTAGATGGTGGAGTGGACCATCTAAAAGTTATTGATAATATTATTAACCAATAAGAGATGATTCAAATATAAATAAAAGTGACATAGAGCGCGGCTTGCAAAAGATTTTGAATTCCTTTGCCCAGTTAGCTATTTAGTTTGCAATTGCAAGTAACATTAGAGCTCTTCTTTTTAAAATGCGTTTATAACATTACAATCCCAATACTGACTATTATGATGACTGATTATTGGTCATTAAGTATCCTCACTGACTTTTTATTTACTTTATATCCTATTAATATTATAAACGTGAAAGTTTGTAAGTATGGATGAATGTTTGTTACTCCTTCACGTAAAAACAACTGAATGGATTTTAATGACTTTTTTCAATAATATAGCCTATACATAAACAAAACACATAGGCTACAATTTATAAAGATATTATGTGAATTGTCTTAAATATCAAGTAAGTAGAAAAAAGTAATAGATAACAATCTACCATCTGCGACCTATTCTGGCGTGCACTTTTAAAACAGCTGAAATTGTCTATATTAAATAGTCCTACAAACTGTAACGTTGTGATACCGGGTTTCCCCGCGGACGACAATCACCACATTACCTGCAATTGCGCAGGTTTAACAACAACCGCCTCTGCCTCAGCCCCCCGCGCCCCTATCTACCCTCCATCTACGATACGAGAGGCACCGCGTTACTCCACGTGGTAACTTAAGAGCGCGCATAAACCTAGAAAAAAATCGAATTTCACCCGCGCGCCGCACGCGCCCCTCTCTCGTCCCGTCGTCCGGTGACTCCGATGCTACCGCGTGTTTAGAGCGATCGCGCACATTATACCTAAAATAATCAGATAAATACCGGCTAAGTGAGTGCCGGATCACCTAGCTGTTGTTTGAAACGCTAAAAATACTTTTTGCTTGTAGTAAATAATACGCAAAGGTAAGTAAGTGTATAATATATTTTTTTGTAATGTTGTTTTTAGAATGTGCTTTATTTACATTTACTTATATTTTTTTGTTCAGGGTTCGTTGACTGAATTGAACCTGTACAGTCAGCACCATATAGTTTGTAATATCCAATGTAGTCAAATACTTGAAAACAACCAGAGTCCTCTCTTTCAGCGAATCAGCCAGTGTCATCACATTCATCAGAACATAAAGGTTGCTCTAATTTATCGTAGCGTGGAGGAAGCCTTATAGAAAGTCGCATTCAAAGCGTCTTAAATCCCGTATCAACCAAAGCGCCATCAGTAACGCAGAGCTCAGGGTATTCACTATCTTCGGTACAAAGTAAGAAAACAACTTTATGCTTCATGTAATAGAGGTGTACTTTGCTTGACAGGCAGCGTGTCTAGAAGAAACTGTTATGACAGAAAACTTTATTTGTATTTTATGAGATATCGAATAAGACGGGGTCTTAACTACTGGGCTCCCAGTTTTATAAAGAATATATTTTGTTTGTAAAGGCATGCTTTAATACATACGTAATACCTACGTCTGAATTGAATGGTATCCATATTTGTTTAAATAAATATGTTACTAGGTTTCCATAAGTAAGAAAGAGTCAACAAAATTATCCACTGATCTAAGATACGAGAATTTAATTTTAGATTCTGTTTGACAGATTGAAGTCTTTTTTAAGTTTTAGTGAAAAAGTAAAGCATGTAGCTTAGTTTGTTTACTTCTAGCTAGCAGCGATGGTGTCAGGGCTGTGGCATCCGATAGACGATTCATGAGCATGGGTTTCATTTCAAGTTTAAGCAGTCTTTTTGTGAATTGTAATGACCTACTTTTTTTCATTTCCGGTCCAAAAGATGACTTGCAATGATTTTATTATTAAAAAATATTTTTTTATGAAAACTGAAACCACATTTTATTTTCATCAAGCAATTTAAATTATTATCACCATTCAGAAAGATGATCAAATTGCATTTCAATTCAAAGATACCATTTTAAATCGTTTAAATAATAAACACATACTAGAATATCATAAATTGTCAAGAGGTAGTAAGAGTATCAGTAGTTGCAATAAATGAGGATCCCAAGGAACATGCAACGTACGTTTTTTATGTATACAGTCAAAATATTTAAATTATTTTAGTTTTTATCTGTTTCATGTAAATATTTGATTTCATTACTATATTAATTTTGACTCTCGTTGTCATAAATATTTACTGAAATTACTCAGTTGAAACTTAAACATTTATAAAGAAGTTGCCATGTTGTTGCTCTATCGGCAACGAAAATATATTATGTGAAAATTTCAACTGTCTAGCTCTCACGGCCTATGAGATACAGACTGATGTGCAAAAACACAGACAGCGGAAAATTAGTATTTGTGTCCCGATTTTATTCTTTGGGTACGGAACCTTACAAACAACATTCTCAAATATTCCACAAATCGGTTCATCGATACCTCTGATAAACCTTTTGCATCTTTCTTTGTTAACGGAGAGCATTAAAAGTGCAACATGCAAATGCGGGACTGGTCTCTAGTTTATTTTTAAAATCAAAGTACTATTTTTATAGGCTAACATGAAATAAAATAAGTAGATAAATACTTATTGTAAAAATCAATATGTCACATGAACATTCTAGTTAAGGAGCCGGATGTTCATAAGTAAATAAAATAAGAACAAGTTAAAGTTTTAATTCTGTTTCATTATACGTGTATCAATATATGATTTATTAGTCCTTGCTGATCCTACTTGTCCACGAATTTATATTTTATTTTGAATACCAATGTTAGGATACCTACCTGAAAAATAATTTAAAGTAGGATTAAATAACCCTAATAACAATTTTATGATCGGAAATTGTGACTTATTTACGCGCGGCAAATATTTATTTTAAGGAAAGTTGTTGCATCTGGCTTTTGCTTAATTATATGTCAAGAAATGATAGGTATCTGATGTGTAAAATATGAAACTTCTTTGAAGAAGGTTCAAATTTCAAACAAAATAAAAAATATTTAAAAATTTAGGAATAAAAAAGTGTCTAGCAAAAAGTTATAATGTTAACTGAACTAACTATTCTATGTAACTTCTTAGATTTACGCGATTGTTATTACTTGAAATTAAACTGTAAGCGTCGCTATACAAAACCTGCAGTCTGTGAGCATTCCATGGATAAGCCCAACCACTATCTAAGATTTGATACCGTTAAAATTCTAGCAAAAGAGAAACATTTTATTCCTAGGTTGGTAAGAGAAACTTTTGAAATTATAAAACACCCTAACTTCAATAGAGAAGATGGTTGTATGCTATCACCAACGTGGGATCCAATACTTAGCAAAATAAAAACGAACAACCAGCAGACTAATAAGCAGAAACACCAAGACACTGTCAGCGTCTATTGCGTGAACCCGAACAACTATGCGAGAAAATTACGAAACAGATGGCGGTGAATTCTAAAAATCCTTTTTTATTATACTCTATGAAGACATCAATCTCAGTCTACCATTGACCACGGCATTTGTAAACGTCGGAAAATCAAAATTAGTTTAATTTCACTATTCCAAGGCTCACTTGCTAAAACGTTTTAACATGAAATGCTAGTACATAAAATTGATTGTTCGGCGCCGACTGTGACTTTTACCTGAAAGCTTGGAACCGGAAAACAAAAGCTAGAAAGTTTTTGAAGTTTGAAAACATAGGTTCTTACACACTTGTGCGTTCCTGGTTTATTTTTTGACGATTAGAAGAAGAAAGCGTATTTTTATATTTCGCTGGGCGCTTCGATATCGATGGCGCTTTGGTTGATACGTAATTAAATGCAACTTTCTATAAGAATTTCTGGACGCTTCGATAAATAAGTACAACGTGAATGTCCCAATAAATTGTGATGACGCTTTTTGATACGATGAAAATGATGACTGGGTGTTATCAACTATTTGGCTACAGTAGTCGTCACGAAGAATATGATGCTGACTGTACTGCACTTTTTGCTGGTGGTAAATAATTCGCAAAGGTAAGTATGTAATATAATAATTTATTTATAATAATGTTTTTTTTACTATGTGCTTTATACAATGAACTTTTTTTCAAAATGCGGTAAGACAAGTATCTGTACCTACTGCAAAGCACAGACAGAAAGAAATTGCAATAATATATATATATATTGTGATTTATGATCTGTTCATTGTAACTTGTCTTAAAAGCCATTAAAATCTATTTAAATTAGCCATGAGATAAATTTTTTACTTCTAAAATACTCTTTTGCTGCGTTTTTTTGCTAGCCATATTTTAAAGTTTTTTTTCATAGTCAAACAAGAATTAGAAATTAAAACGATGATTTTTCGGCCCCGGAGCACAGAAACACAGTCCTCTTGTCTCAACGGAGCGATCACAACTAAACCATGAAACAAAACATGCCTTAGATCCCAGGACAGGTGCGACAGACGAAAGCGTTCTGCGCGAAATAAAAACGTAGTAAGCGCCGAATAAGTTTTAATGTAATAACTCGTAAAGTATACCTTATTTTCTAAAATCGCTAGTAGGGTCGCTGGGTAATATAATTTGGTAGTATGTATTAAAATATTGGCTCAATAGTATGCATAATATTGGAAATAAATGAATAATAGTTGAAAATTAGAGCTAACTTCGTGATTTTTTTTTATCGAGAAAATTTTATTTTTTTATGTTTTCACTCTAATCAGTCCCTTGGAAATATGCTTTAATATCTATGGTATTTTTTTCGGGTAATTTGTGCTTTGTTTTCTAGGGTAAAAATACAAATTACGACTGGAAATTTACCTGTATACCCCCTCTTAAATCACGCCTGTCAAAACTATACATGCCGGTAATGAGTTGTAAATTCTATTGTTTTGGGTAATCTGCTGTTAAGTTGGTGATAAATATGTAAACAAGCTCTTAGGAGTGTAAAAGTATTAAGCATGAAGAATAATCAGAAGGTTATTTAAAATCATGATTACATTTTCTTTCCTTCTATCGATAAGGATCGCTGTTACAATTAAACTAGGAGCCAATTTGCATTTAGAACACATCTTATTAAAACTAGTTCAATAGTTTGATTAAACTTACTAATGATATTATTATTGCTTAGCTGAATGCAAAGCAAACCTTATAATCTTGGATATTATGATAAAAGATATACGATTTGCACAACAAAGCACATATGTAAACTATTTCACCGTTATACAGATCTTATAGTGCATTCAGTTTGGCGGCACTTTATTTTTTACGGCCATTTTACTCGTCGCAATGTTCACAATTTCCTTTCATTTAAAAGTCCATAATTCGGTAAGCTCCGTAGGTTAGGAACAGTAACTAATGAAACAAATGGACATGCCACATTACTATTTGTTACCGATTTAACTAGAAAAAGCTGACGGCGACTAGTACTAGCCAGATTTTATAACATTGTATTATTTTCAAATTTTCCGTTTTTTTAGATTATCTTACTGTTCAAGATCTGTATAAAATACACAGTTTATGTTTAGGGTTGCCTTCGAATACACTTGTTGCAATCGCCTTAAAAAGCCGATACTTTATTTTCCGAATCACTGTAACTACATTTATTAACAGTAACCGCATATCCACACACTCCCCACTCCTCGGCGCCCGTTCCTAATGGCCGGTGTACACGGGCTAATTTCCAGACACGCATTCCTGACATTACTTAACTTTGAGATAAACATCAGATTGGAATTTATTATAACGTTATTACTGAACGGGCCGGTCGGAGCAGGTAAACAAGTGAGAATGGGTTATAAGAACTATATTTTCTGTTACAAAACTGTAGAAGAACTAACACTGTAATACTATTTTATTTTTATTTTAAGAGAGGTATTATTTGCTAACTTAAAGGATCTTATTGTAACGAAATTTGATAGGCACTTGCAGATACTAATTTTGATTTTCAAAACTAGTTGCGATAATAGTTTATCTATATCGTAGGTAAAGAGTAAGTTTAAGGGTTGATTTTTCAATAGTCAGATAAATGCTATCTGACTGATAAGAGATATGTTTTCATTTTCACTTCATACATATGTCAAGTATTTATGTTCGACGTGCAACAAAAACATACTGATAGAATTTATCTGACTATTGAAAAACCGGCCCTAAGTCTACTAAACGCACATGAATATAAAAGAAGTACTTAATTAGCACCAATTAACGACTTGTGAATACGAACGTGAATAATGTTTAAATGTTAGTTGTGTTTGACTCTCTGCCTAAAACTGGCAAATAAAATAATCACATAATTACGTATCGCCAATAACCCTACCAATTACATTTCTATCTCTTTATTTTCTCACAGTTATTACTGTCTTCATTTTCTTAATAACAAATCTTATAAAATGTTAATTTACCTGCTGCGGGCGATAGCTTGGTGACGACTCCCCACCGCGACTTCCACTGCAAAAGAAATAACAACACGTTAATTATTGTACAGTTTTATTCATAAACAGGTTAATACAAAGGGGAAAGAAAATATTCTTTGAGATGTTTTTTGCAAATAGACAATCTTAGTCTGCGTTATCATTGGCAAATCTTAAAGGTAATTCAGAGACAGTTCATTTAGTAAAATGAAGAAAAAAATGGAGACCTGCAAATTTTTTGAGGCAAATACAAAAATTACTTAATCTAGCAATAAATACTTAAGTAGGTTAAGGTTAAAGTAAGTCAGTAGTAAAAAATAGGTTTTAAGATCGTATTTAATTATTATTTATTGATTATTTTTACCACTTTCATTAAATGGTTATCAAAATAAAATAAATATACAGGGTGTAAAAAACTGCTTCCGAAAACGAAATTGGGCATTGCTGGAGGTACTCGTTACGTTAAAAGCAAAAAAACATTTTTTCATGTTTTTTATAATTTAATTTTTTTACCAACTCATGCCAAATTGCATTAAACAATCAAATTTCCGCATTGTTTCAAATTAAATAGTATTTTAGTTTTATTTGCTATGTAAGCGGCAAATGTCACTTTTCAATCCTTTATATTGAGTTTCTGGGTATAATGTTAGTGAATTTAGTTACTATTTGGGCTCAAGAATACGTGGTTTTAGGCTTCGGAAATGTTCTTTTAACACCCGCTATATCAGAGTGAACAAGGAATCTGATCTCAAAAACCATAATGAGCAGAAATGACTAGACTTTTTGCTATTCTATTCGTCCTATGTTTTAATAATATCTTTCTTTTCTTACTTGTTACTGCCAATTATTTTTAAGTATTTGTTGATTTACTTCATGTACATTTCCACACTAATTGTATTTTACTCACGAGCCACACACTTAAACACTCTCTCACACACACATACACTCTCCTCGTACATAAGGTCTTCTGTGTTTCTACTACTGATAAGCTTTAAAGTTCTTACTATTCGAACCAAAGCACATAGCGCCCTGTTATATAATA
This sequence comes from Emmelina monodactyla, assembly GCA_916618145.1. NCBI lineage: Eukaryota > Metazoa > Arthropoda > Insecta > Lepidoptera > Pterophoridae > Emmelina > Emmelina monodactyla. Next base: position 426,810 of record OU745319.1, read on the forward strand.
TTTATTTAAATGGATAATCTTGCGAATATTGTTCAAGATATAGATCATGTCTCTGTCTCAGATCGCTGTGTTGTCTCTTGTTCCCCTGAGAGTGTAGCAAGTCATTGTCTGAAGTACAAAAATTCGCTAAAGATTTTACATCAGAATATACGGAGCATTAACCGTAACTTTAATGATTTCCAGATATTACTACAACGAATATCGTGTGGAATTGACATTATAGTTCTATCTGAGTGCTGGTTGAGCAAGTGTCCAAATCTTCCATCTTTACCGGGATATTGTTCCTATTCCTCTAACTTTAGTAATCAGAATGAAGGTACGGTTGTGTTTGTACGCAATACTCTATCTTGTAGAGTTATCAGCTTACAATTGATTGACGCAAACTCTATTTTACTCGAAATTGACAAAAACACAGCACTTATCGCAGTATACCGGTCACCTTCCTACTCGAACCTAACTAACTTCATAAATAGCCTTGACAGTGCTCTATTTCACCTAAAAAGTTTCAGTAATATCATCATTATTGGTGATATTAATATCAACATATCTCCTAATTCCGATGACAGTAATAACGATACGTACCTGAACACGTTAGCTTCTCATAGTTTACTCCCGGCGTATACACACCCGACTCGCCAAGATCGCTGCCTTGATCATGTCATCGTTAAAACAAAGAGACCTGCCACATCAATTATTATTGACTCTAACATTACTGATCATGCTCCTTCCTTATTTTGTTTCTCCAGTAAATCTGCGCCCTTGCCAAAACCAGTCAAAAGTAAACTTGACTTACAGGCTGCCACCAAATGCATCGACTCCTATGACTTTTCTTACATTTATACGATAGAAGATGGAAACATTGCTGCCGAGGAACTAGTTAAGCAAATTAAAGGCATAATTGACACAAACACGACTGTGACAGTTCCAAACAAAAAACGAACTCTCAAACCCTGGATCACTCCTGGGTTGCTGAGATGTATAAGGCACAGAGACAAATTAGCGTGTTCACATAAAAAAGACCCGGATAACGTTATTTTAAAATTAACTTTTACCCGATACCGCAACTTTTGTAATCAGCTTTTAAAAAAGGTAAAGACAGAATTTGAGCGAATCGAATTCTTGAAGGCAAGAAGCAACCCAAAAGCAACATGGAACCTAATTAAAACTCTCGGTCATATCAACTCAAAACAAACTTCACCTTCTGAACTCCTTAACCTCGGCCCTACGCCGAAAGAGTCTGTTAACATCGCCAACAGGTACTTTGCATGTATCGGTAAAGATTTAGCGTCGAAAATTCCGTTTCCCACACCGAAACCACCTGCAATGAGACTTACCTCCAAAATGCGCAATTTTCCTCATTCGTTCTCATTTTTGCCCGTCGATGTCAAAGAGGTAAAAAATATCGTGATAAATTTAAAACACAATTGTGCTGTTGGCTATGACGGAATATCAACAACGCTTCTGAAGATCTCATGCAATACCTTGGCACCCTTACTGACACATGTTTTTAACTGCTGCTTATCGCAAGGTGTTTTCCCTAATGTTTTCAAGCAGGCAATAGTTCATCCCATCTTCAAGGATGGCGATAAGAATGCAATCGAAAATTATAGGCCTATTTCAGTTCTTACCAGCATGTCTAAAGTACTAGAAAAAATTATTAATAGTAGACTTGTAAACTATCTCAACAACCATAATATCCTGTCTGAAAATCAATTTGGTTTTCGCTGTCACAAATCGACTGAAGATGCTGTTTTGGAGCTGAGTAATAGTATAATAAATAATTTTGAACGTAAATTTAAAACTGTTGGGGTGTTTCTTGACCTGTCAAAGGCTTTCGATACCGTATCTGTTCCTTTACTTATTAACAAACTCGAAGCTATTGGTGTTAGGGGTACTGTCCTAAACTTATTTCAAAGTTACTTGTCGTTGCGTCGACAGACTGTGAAAGTTAGCAACACTACCAGTTCCGAAGCTTTTATTGACACTGGTGTCCCACAGGGTAGCGTTTTGGGACCAACACTATTCCTGATCTACATTAACGACCTCTGCCAATTGCAATTACCTAGTACTAAAGTAATCGCCTACGCCGACGACACAGCTTTTGTCATCACTGGGAAATCTTGGGCTGAAGTCAGGAAAACTGCTGAAACCACCCTCAAAATAGTATCCCATTGGCTTGCAAATAACCTACTTACTCTTAATATAAAAAAAACAAAATTCCTTACCTTTTCCTCCACATCCCAACATCTTCCTCCCTCTTCATTCAAAATTCAAAGTCACACGTGTTATAAAACTAATCCCTTTGCACCGTGTAATTGCTCTCACGTAGACCGTGCTCACAACATCAAGTACCTCGGCGTTTGGCTTGACTCTGCTCTCACCTGGAAACCGCATATCGAAGCCACAGTATCGAGGGTACGGAAACTTATTTACGTATTCCGTAATCTCAGAAGGTCAGCTGATTTCAAATGCCTCAAATCAGTGTATTCTGCACTCGCACAATCCGCACTCTCATACTGTGTGTCGGTTTGGGGAGGTTGTGCAAAGACGCTGATGCTTAGAGTCGAAAGAGCTCAGAGAGCGGTACTAAAGGTCATGCTGTCAAAACCAATCAGATTCCCCACTTGTGAACTTTACAGTATTTGCAAAGTCTTGACAGTTAGACAACTTTTTATTAAAGGAGCAATACTTCGAAAGCATCTGGAAGTTCCTTTTCGTCCCTCTAATAACTCTTCCCCTGTATGCGAGCTTATAGCACCTAGACTCGTCACCTCAAAACGTCACTTCAAATACCTGAGTTCCCACCTATACAACAAAGTTAACAAAATACTTAATATATACCCCCTTAACCACACAAAATGTAAAGTTAAAATCAGTACTTGGCTTAGCACAATGTCATACAGCGACACGGAAGACTTACTTAATTCTTAACACCTCACTTAAGCAGAAACACTAACAATCACATACACACACTTAAACACACACGACACTCTCACACACACACACAAACACACACGACAGATGTAGATTAGTTAAATTTTAGTTTAATTTTTTGTTTTAATTTTAGTTTTAAACTTTTAATTTTTAGTTTTAGTTTTAGAAGTTTTATTTTTATTTTTTATTTTGGTCCATTTGAATTGTAACTTATACTGTAAACTACTTTCTATTAACTCATATGTTGCCCATATTAAAATGGAGGGCGTTGGCTCTGTAACACAGTATAATTACTACAACAGAAGCCAACGCGCATATGTAATAAGTACTGTAAAATTGATCAATAAATTTTATTATTTATTATTATCTCGGAAAGTTTAAACTGAAATTCAAAGTTAGCTTTAAAATAACTAACAAATTGTATATAAGACCCCTAAAAGTCCAATACAACAAACAATACAGTTCGTGGTGCATTATGACGTCAGAATGGTGTAAACTTTACGATGCAATCTGCGGCAGGTCAGCACGGAGGAATGTAGTATCTTTGTGATACTTTGCAGTGTTTGTGGCCGCCGCCTAACAAGGATTTAGAGGTAGGGAACAAGTAACACACTTTCTATTTAGGGCAAAAAATGCTTGACTAGATTTCAGTCTGATGAAGTTTCGAAATACTCTACAATAAATGGTTGTTAATATGATTACTATATTTTATCATATACATGCTTAAAACATACTAAAAAGAGGGGAAATTATAATCTAAAATTGTAAAAACTCTAGCAACATTTTTCCTACAACTTTATTCAGCGACTTCATACTCTACATCACCTCCATTATAGACTCCCGCTATCGCTCATGCCTCGTGCCACGCACTCGACCCGGCTGCAGACAGTGCCTCGCGGAGCGTGTAATAAACACCACGACTTACACAACACACATATTGTCACACAAAAACTATACCAGGGTACGTTTACTAACTAGCGAGTAGCGGAGCGATTTATAAGACTTTCATAAAAATAAAAGTAAATTGTTAATTGTTAACCTGTATTCACAATTTTTCACATTTTTTTCTAATATTTTCATATTTTGCATGTGTGTCTAAGGTTTTCGAATAAATTAGTAAAGTTGATCTAATGTTAGGTGCGTGTGTAAGGCAATTAATAAAATTGGTAGTTTATTTTAAGTGCCTTAAGTGGAACTTTTAAACGTTAAATATATGTTAATTATGGTAAGACTTAAATTTACTATCAGCTCATCTTTTCTGTACGATTATCAAATTTTCTTTCACTTATAATTCAAATCTTATCTTAGGATAACATTATCTTATTACCATAAGATTTTGATATGGTTTTAATGAAAAACTGAGTTGAGATATTGTTTAGTGTGTAGATACCATAGCATGCCATTTCCTTACAGCAGGAATATGTTTTACTAGATTGCTGTCACAAGATTAACTAACTAAAGGTATATGGTTGTTGCTATGATCGGGGGACCCGGTAGTGTTCCCGCCAAGACGAGCTAAGCAAAGTACAAGGGCACTAGTTACTTGCGTTTTGTCGACGTGTTTCGACACTCACTCATTCTCTCAAAAATAAAAACATCCCGTTTGTTATGTGGCACTCACGAAAATATAAGCCTCACGACGGATGGACGGACGGACGGACAGCGAAGTCTTTGTAATAGAGTCCCGTTTTTACCTTTTGGGTAAAGAATCCTAAAACCATATTTTTCCAAATGCATGTATTTTTGTTGTAAAATGTAACCAATCGATAGCACCGGCAATGCACTTAAAAGCGTTTATTCGGTAATTCTAATTGGGAACACGCAATTTCAGATAATCGATTCGCGTGACTGCAGCTCCACTGCACAGTGCAATACTGTTCAGAGACTAACAATTCATATTTAGTTACCGCGGCTTTTTTCCAGCAAGTTTTTTTTATGTTTTTATGTTTTACCAAGTTTTATTTTAAAATACTTACAGTCGTTTAAGCGTTATCGAGTGATATCAGAACCGTCAATTTCTAATATTATTAAGTTTACAAGAATTCTATTACTGAAAATAAAAATATATGTCTTGCCCGTGCCTAATTTCTGATTTTTCTAAGTTTTCCAACACATTATACAAAATTATAGTCTATCATTTTTTATGTCATGTTGAGGTTTTGTTGATATAAGTTAAGTAAGCGAATTGTTTTTAAAACTATCTGAACGCAGCCTACTCTGCACTTGTTTGTTGAGCCAAATCGCAGGGTAGTTTGTAAACTGCAGTAACAATGAAATACCAGCGTTATTGCAGACAATCGCAACAGTCAAACCCATAAACATTAATTTTAAAACCTTATCTAAATCCTTATCAATATTGTAAGAAACAAAAACTGTATTCTTCATTGAAACAAACGTAATAAAAAATAACGAGAGACTAAAACTCGAGAAAGATAAACTATTAACATAAAACAGACTTACCCAATCGAATAATCCTTTTATGCTACCTACTGTCTGGTTAAAACTATAAAATATAGTTATGATAACATCTTGGCGCAACAAATCATAAGTTTCATGAATGAGTGAATCTGTTGTGCAGAAAGCTAATAACATTCTTGGATTGTGTCCAAAACATTACATCCCTTGAGGATGGGGTAGGGGGTGGAAATAATATGCCTACTTCTACAAATAATATGTATAGGCTGTTTAGTTAATTTTGATAATAAGATTTTAAAATCTGTTCAAGCCTTGTGGCTTTTATTTAAACTATTTAATAAGCTGTTTATTTAAAACAAAGAAAATTAAGTTATCGTATTTTACGTTTGTAACGTAGAGAGAGGTTACAGAAATAGTATGTTTTTTCAAAATAAAATATAATAGCATAACCAGAAGGAGAAAGTGACAGCAAAGTAGGTACACTGACTACACATGCTATTTATTTCATGAATCTCAAGGTTCATACGTGCCTATAAAATTTAATACAAAAGATTTGGGAAGTCGTTTTTTATGACAAATAATATTTTTAGATCGATTATTACAGACACGAAATTACTAATGATCACAAGAAACACGAGACTGTAAAGATTTAGAACAATCGTTACAGTTACAACCTTGAATCGCAGTTATCCATACACTTTCATACAATATATCTCTGACATCTGATATCTCCACTCCCCGTACACCTCCACCATGACGTCACAACAACAGTTTGTGTTTACGCCAAGTTCGTCGGTTGCTCGGTGCATACCCCGCTCGTTGCGATCCTAGATTGATAGCCCACCACGTAAGTGAATAGTTGGAGTCTATCTTCCACGTGACTGGCAGGGGTGCTGATAGCTGCTGTGTGAGATTGCACTATGCTAACAGGGTTTATATATTATGCTTTTGACGTTGCCAAATAACAAAGAAATCGATAATTGAATAAGTTTTTCTTTGACTTCCGTAGTTTAGTTGCGATGGGGTCTTAACTTTGTTTGTTTGTATTTAGCGTTAAATAATTATGGTAATATATTATACCTTAAAACTAACAGCAAGAGTATTTTACTCGTAGGGGACCATATAGTCCATCGTATGGGAGAGCCTAATTAAACTTTAACAAGAGTTTTTTTATGACTAATTTTTCCCTGATCTAACTCAAGACCTCATTAGTCAAATTTTCCTATTTACGAGAGTCTCAATTACTTTGACTTTTTAAAGTTCTTACTCTTTTAAACCCTTATCAAAGCTGTCCGAAGCATTCTCATTAAAACCTCGAAACATCTTACAATAATTGCTCACAACTTGTGCATCTTCATTCAGAATATCTTTTCACCAACTTCTGTGTGCATCTGACAGGTGACTTTGACAGGTCGTAAAAAGTGACAAGTGAACTGTCACGGGGACAATCCCTGGGCTTGCTTCGTGAATAAACAATGAGGGTCCGACAAAAGGGTAAATGCGATTATGTTTTTGTGAATATCGTGATTTTACGCTTTGTGTTGACATTCGGGTGATTTCATGCGTGTAATTTTATATTTACAATGTGTATACAGAATATTTAAAATAACTGTAACTCACAATATGAAATGTACATTGGCGGACTATCTCAGGTTGTATTTTCTGACCAATGTAGTAGGTATAAAATAAGAGTTTGCCTTTTAAAGTTTTCGTTGTGTCAGATACACATTGACAACAATTATAGCCTAATAGAGCTCATATATCTTGATTTTTTATCTTTTAATTCAAAGCTCAAACCTCAAAAAATATTGTACTAAACTAACAAAACAGAAACAGAAGTAGGTCATTACAATCTGCCCTCAATCTTAAAGCCACTTCGCGTCGCCTCCTCATTTTTCTTGTATAAATCTCCTCCCACGAACTTGCTCGTCCTCACTGGAGTTGCTGAAACAATACTCGGCAACTACCTCCACAGGAACACAAAGAACTTTCAAACATTTATATACTGTAAAAATGTTCCGAAGAAGCTCGGGGAGGTTTTTGCAGAGCGCCGCGAAGATAGATTTAGTTTTCAACTTTTATTTTTAAGTTCTACGAAAGAGGTTTTATACGGTTTGTTAGTAAATATTGACCGGTGATTTTTCAACCGGATAGAGCCTTTGTCTTCGCAGTAAACGGTGAACATGGTAGAATAATAGTATTATTCGTGATAATGTCTTTGTCAAACAGTGTATTTTTTTGAAATTATTTATGTTATATTTTTAAACTTATATTACTTAGATATAAGTTTGTATCTTAGTAGATGTTTTTTACACAATCACTGTTAAAATAACTTCGAGACAATAAGCTAGCATTACAATATAACTAAGTAAACAAAGAGTATATTCCTTGCAATTATTTTAAAACACCCTCTTCCCAGAAGCACAATGGTTAGGATAAACGACGAGATTACCCACAAACTGTTTTTATTAAGTTAAAACAAAGTTGTCTGGGACATTCATCTAAAGGAGAAAGCTGCTCGAAACTACAGTGACGTACAGACAAGACGAATAAAGGTAATTGTGTCGGTTAGTCGTCGACATTAGTGGAATGAGACAAGTTTTGGCCATTCATTCGGCGAATTAATTGCAGTTTCTAGTTACTTGTGTTATGTCAAGTTAAATATTGAACTTATTATTTTAACAATATTAGTTATGTTATGCACGAGTAGGTAAATATGAAAACAATCTGTTAATCTCAAAGGTACAGAAGATAAGATAATTTATGTTGAGTTTTTTTTATTACATGTAACTCCTTACTTTAATTTTACACATTTTTTATCAAACGTATCGAATGATAGTTTACCAAAATACAATTAACCGTAGTACCATATTCTACTTGAAATTAAACAAATGCCATGGTCACGGGTAGACTGTAAATTGTTTTTTTTTTTAATATGTCGAAACGTCCTAATATTTAAAATAAATTAATAAACGCGGAAAACTCCGTTAAAATTAGTTAAATTTCAAACAATAATGATCACGTGAATCTAAAATGTTACATAACAATAAACTAATTAAGTTATATTTTGTACCAAACAACGGCACTGCCTTCAAGCGCGTTTATAAATATTTAATTCTTAAGCCCTAAGGATCAGACTTACTTATCAACCCATCTTACAGACAGATTAACTTTAATAGCCCGACTGAAACACAATTGTATAAATGAGAAATAACCACGTGGGTCTGTCGATAAAACCTGTGTTAGTTAACAGATATTCTAGGTATCTTTCTTAGTCTTAGATTTTTTTAATGCTAACTACTCGATGGGCGGTAACCACAGCTATCGTGTGTTACTGCAGCAGCATCGTCGTTTCTACATACTTTAGTAAGATGTTCGGACTGGAAAACAGTAAATATTCTGCTCATTCTGTCCATCATATCGTTAAACAGTAAATTGTTTGGTTCTTCATATAATAGGATTATAATTATGGTACCAACGCAGTCGGGCTTGTACATAACTTCACTATTAGTAAGATACAAAACTCTTATTCAAAGCATTATTTTTGTATTTGAAACTCGGTCTATCAATACTTTATTCGATGAACATATCCCGCTTCTTTCTCCCGCAACCGTACGTATCTCGGATAGAATTTATAATGGTAAGGTTCGTTTTTAATTGAATGTATGGGTTTCTTGTAAGAAGATTAGTCGCTCCTCCGAGGCGGGAAGGGTCTGTAGGTGTATAGTACTGCTTTGTGCAATTCGGGATTAAGGCGGGAAAGTGCCCATGTTGTGGAGGCATTCGACGGGATCGGGCCTCAATTCGGTAATGAAGGGCCCTTTATAGGTTTACAATAAGCCCCGGAATTGCTGAACAGCTGGGAGGTTTAGTTGTATAGTGATGTCGGAATCGAATTGATTGGAACTTCGGCTTTTGTCATATTTTTGGCGAATTATATTTTGTTAAAAAACAAAATTTTATTAATTAAAAAACATTCCATGTTAATGATTTGTGCTGCAAAAAAAACCTTTAATCATTTTTTATTACTTACGACAGCAGTACAAAGAGGGAGATTTCTTCCCGTTTTATCTACTTCCCACATTTTTCTTTTTTTAGAAGTACTGACCCTCCTTCGCGAATGTCACACACATAAATCTAACAAACTACCTCAAAGACACGAGGAACAATAAAAAATCTCCTCACTGACTTCGAGTTTAAGATATTATCAGGTAAACGATGGTTATAAAAAATTACTATTTTATCGTTTATAGTTCCATACTTTTAACTTTGAGTGCTATTTATTTTGAAACATAAATTAATGATCCAAAAAATAAAAAAAGACTCCCCAGTCCACGTTATAATTTTTTCAATTGTTTCGCATCCCGCCTTCATAATTCAAAATAACATTTTAAAAATAAATCAAACGATCCTGGCCGAAAAGAAAAAAATTGACAGCCATTGTCCTTAACCAAAAAGTTGCGTCACGTTTCTTTTATTTCAAACGTCAGAAGCATTCTAAATTTGAACAATTCAAAGAGTAACGAATGCGGTGAGCAAAAAGTAGAGGAATCATGTCTTATTGTTGGTGTGACGTCACAGTGATCACACAAGGGTGGGGCTTGCTGTCGGGTGGTTGATAAATGTAGGTACAGGTCAACCTTCTACATGTAAAGGAGAATTACTTGCTATTTTGGGGTATTGAAGAAAAAACAGACTTGTTTAAATGAGTTTTTTTTTGTTTATAGCTAAGAAACAAACGGGGATCCCAATATTCTTTTGCTTGATACTAACTTTCCCTAAACTTTGTTGCATACGGTTTTTATACAAATCCTACTAATATTATAAATGTGAAAGTTTGTGAGGATGGATGTTACTTTTTCACGTAAAAACTACTGAACGGATTAGATGAAACTTTACAGTAATATAGGTTATATGCATTAGAATAAAACAAAGGGTACTTTTTACCGCTGAAAAACTTCTCATTTCCACGGGAAACCGACTTCCACGCGAACGGAGTCGCTGTCGGCCACTAGTTAACAATTAAGCCTTCTTAAGATGAAATAAAATGATCGTTTACCTATGTAATTTGTAAGTTAAATTTACTTTAAAACAAGCTGTTTTAACGATATTTTCTAACTTAGACTTATTAAGGTATAAATAAAACTTATTAAGTCTATGTTGATTCGTAAAACAAAGCAATATTGGCTCATACTTCCTTTGGTAGGCATCTCGCCACGATCTCAGAATTACCCATCACTCGGAGACGATGGGCGTCTAACACAGTTTGTGTAAGGCCGGGGTACAACATGCGGACCATTTTGAGTTTAGATTTGAGTGAGAATGATTAAGGATTGATTAGTGTGCAGTGCTTAAATTAATGCAATAAATAATTTTAATTTAAAATTTTTTAATTAACCTTTGTATATTTTCATTAGCAAAAGTTTAGTTAGAGCCTAAAACCAAAAAAAAATACAAAAAGTAAATAGGTCATTCGTTTTAAAAGCAAAGAAGCCAAAAACACATGTAGGTACTCGTCTTTTTGGTTTATAATACTTTTTTCCCAGGTACCTATTAAAATTAAATGTTTACTGTAAGAACGCTTTTGGGAACATGATTTTAGGCTCTTCTCAACTTAATTTGTTAAAAAAAAACTTTATTTTTTTACGTCGAAAAGAAAACCTATTAATGTGTACCTGCCCTAACCTCCTCTCAGCTAATAATTTACTCAATGTTTCTTTCATTCTCGGAGCTTATTTATTTTCTTTTCTGGTCATTTTTTGTTTGGCAACATTTGATAATAATTTTCTTGATAAACATGTAATTGGATGAAAGAGTATTGTTTATACAAAAGCGAATAAATAATGATATTATCTGACATGTCACTTTGTTTTTTTGTAGCTTATATATTATTTCGGAGATATTTATAATTACTCGTAAACAACCTCAGCTTGAAATTACTATGAAGACAAGAAATAAGCAGTTATAAAAAAAACCCTAAAAGTAATGTCCTTAACTACCTTTATGATTGCTATTAGGTCCTTATAAGACATGAATGAAAACCAATGATATTTTAAAAATCAAGTTACAACTTCATTATTTTACAAGAATATTAATCAATGAAAAAAAAAACAATTTTCTGTACACATTTGGTGAATAAAATTAAAATGAAGATCAATTCAGCTCTGTCCTATTATAAACACAGCAATGTTTGGACTGGTGGTTCACCGGCCGCTTTATTAAGGCTGTCTGTCTCCGTCTATATCTGGTGTATTTCAGTATTACGACATCAATCATCATTTATATTGATGCCTTTGGTAAAACTCAGAAAAGAAGGACTGTAAATACAGATGGATACAATTACACAATTATATCGAATTCTCGAAAATATTTTTACTAGATTTTGATTTATTTTTTATTATTCTATGTTTTTGTTTTTTTATGTTTGTAATGATTGTATTAGGTTTGTAGTTCGTTAGGTTCATGCTATCGATGAATTTTTTTTAACATTTAACGGGGAAATTATTTACTTTTTTTGATTTTTTTTATCCTTCTGTTTTAAATATGTTTACACAGTTACATGTTTTAAAGACATTCAATGTTAACATAAAAGTAAATTGTATTTCTATGAAGCGAGTCTCGCCCCACACCTGACTTACCAGCTAATGGCCGCCCATCGCACGTGTACACTTCAAAATCAAATCACTCCGAACTAATCACGCCACAATACCCTGAAGGCGAACAAACACACAAACAAACAACTTCTGTATGTACACACGACCCCAAACCAAACACACTACATGCGGGCAGACTGGCCCACGATTGATAAGGTTTTTATTTTTATTCGCCCTCTAATAGCAGGAACAAGGGGCCAAAAGCGCCTTATGCAAGTAAAGTAGAGATAAGACTGGCCAAACAAAGTTCTAGGATAAAGCTGAAGATTTGTCGCGTGCCTCCCCTATTTGTAGTCGGGAATTGTTATAGAAAGAAATGCAGTGGCGAGAACGATACAGCAATTCCATACAACAGGTGAAATAGCAACCCGAAAACAAACGAAACACGAAAAAAAACGCTTTTTCATTCACATGCGAGTAACAACACCTAACAACGCAGTAAGCAATGCCCTAAAACAATAAAATATTTAATTTCCCTTTTCATTTAAGCCCTCGCAAAACGTAAAAAACTTTTTGATGGCTCACATTCTGCCACTCTCTGCTTCCAAATTTAATTGCACTCATGTGATAGCCCTCACTGCGACACTTCGAAAATGTTGTTTAATCATATAAACACTTTACACTGCTGCGTTGATTCAAGCCATTACGGAGCTCATTTAAACAAAACGAGCAATGGGCTAGGTACATTAACGCTAACGTGAGATAAATTGTCAGTAGAAAACCGGGTTCCGAGGAGACTGGGATAATCCAATTCGTCTGAAAATGTTTGAGCTACATTGCTGCTTTACTGCCACTATTAAATTTAGCAACAGTACAAAGTTGGAAATGTAGTGCGAAGCCTATGAAATTTACGGTCTTTATAAAGTTTTATGGTAAAGGATGGTGTAAATTCTGTAACAGTAGATTCAGCGGTATCGTATGTAGGTAGTTTAGTGGAAATCGATAGCCATCAAAGTTTTAAAGGGACTCTCAATTCTATTCTCATTGATTATGCATGCTGGGAGTCGTAAATGTGTTGGTATAAATTGGGTGCAATCGGTCGGAGTTAACTCTGAAATAATACGGTAGAGTTAGATTAGAAAATAGAAAGGGACGAGATCAAGTCATACCCATGTCGTTAGTAAAACCAGTGCTGGCTCTGGTAAAATATCGTTTAGGTTTTACTTTCAGAGTATTTAGTTATAGAAAAAAAAGGTACTTTTGGGATTGATTTTGAACCTTTTTTCCTACATTATTAACAAATTTCACTTCCAAATACATAACGCAACGTACGTTACATTTATAAATTACCAACATATGAAAACACATTAACGCTCCTCCATAAATTCGCCGCATATTTCAAAAAATTACCCCCAAAAATGCTTCCCCTGATATTACAGCTTTATTGTCACAATTACATTCCTACCCCACATTGAGGCTTCATATTGAAATGTTACATTTAATAACACGTATCCGAAATTAGCCATAATTCACGGGTTTGGACCCCGCGCGTGTAACAGGACTCCTAATCTTTTTTGGTTTAATTAAATGTGAAAATTGCGGGTTCACGTTAGAATTAACAAAAGAACAGGATTAATGTTACGGTTGGTGTTTTTTTTTTTGCAATTATTCTAAATTAAAAGTTTTTTAAATTTTATGATAGTTGATACTGGCTCCGATTCCGAAAACACTCTCTAAAACCAAATTTAAAATATCGCTGTCACAGAAAAAGACGGCTACATCGGTTTCACTAAATTTAGTCCACATCATTGTAAAATTGAACGAAATGCGCTGAGGACTAGCCTAAAATTGCCTTCGCCGTGTTATAATGTACGTACATTTTAGTTTGACAGGACTTAAATGTTTACCTGTCTCTGTCTTATACTATTGATGAGTAAATGACGGCGCAAGTTTTAGTTTAGTTTAGAGAGTGTTTTCAGAATCGGGGCCACTGTTAGCATCCATTTGTGAAATCGCTTTATTATGAAGTGTATTACAACATTTAACAAAACATACCTAAAAAAAATCATACCGGCCGAATTGAGAACCTCCTCCTTTTTTTGGAAGTCGGTTAAAAAGTGATAATTTCTATTGCAATATTTATAAAAATGGATACTTTTTAAAATTAAAGATAAGATTATAAATATTGCAATAGATTATAAACAAGACAAAAATACATTTAGCATTAATATTTTAATCAAAGCATTATTATCAGAAGGTCAATAAGAGAACAATGGTTGCATACCATTGTTTAAAATGCTAATGATTTTTTTAAAGGTTAAATTAATGTATCGGCCCGGAAATAAGGGTTGCTATTATAGATCAACGATAAGGCGTTTAGATACACAAATTAAAATAATATCAATAAGAATGCATATGGTTTTTTAAGAACAAAATTGTTAAATGTACAGGACTATAACTATACAAATATATTTATATAATAAACGAAATAAATTAAACATAAAAAATATAGAAGAAGTTTATATCGCGATTGTGGTTTGATTTTATCTTTAAAGACAATAGTTTAATCGATTTAAATCTGAATTCCGAACCAAAAAGGCACTTCACAGACATCGAGTTCAGTAAGTGCAGCACTTTACCCTATTTTGCCAGGAACCACTACCTAACACTAAAAAGATAAACTATCAAACATCCGTAAATTATCTTTTTGTTAATGAAAACTTAAATTGTCTTATTTTTATGCTTAAACACAACATAAATACATTTTTATTATATAAAAAATAAATAATAATAAGACATGATAGCTATTCCATTAGCATAGAATTAGACCCTTCTGAATCTCGGTGCCACTTAGACCTCGTTTACTGTATTGTAATGACATTGTTCTAGTCTAGACATTCACAACTATGCGTGCGTTACTGCTTTAAGAAAAGCATACAAACAATACAACCATGGTAAAAAAACATTCAGCGTTATAGTTTTTTTTTCCAACATACAGAACTCAATATAGAATTAAAACATTCAGAATTAAATTTACCTATTTTTTCAAATTTGTATAAGAAACAGAATCTAGTAAACTACATATTGGACAAGTCCGATACGTTTGGGATCGACTGCCACTAGCTAATCACGGTGTATATGGACAGAGTAAGGGGATAGCCCGGCACGATGGATATAATGTAGTTAAGAAACGATACACATCTCTCCGTTGGTCAGTAATTGCGTCTGAGTGGCTTCCAACAACAACCACATATACACAGACATACACATAGACATACAAACAATAACCCTTGACATAGAAGTACAAAGCACAACCTATAACAACTGTTACAAATAATACATATCCTACTAATATTATAAACGTGAAAGTTTGTGAGTATGTATGGATGTATGGATGGATGTTTGTTACTCTTTCACGTAAAAACTACCGGACGGATTTGGATGAAACTTTGCAGTAATATAAATTATACATGAAGGTTGAATTAATTACATTAAAAATATAAAAAAATTAGGTCATGAACGTTGAAGGTAGGAACAGTCAGGAACGTTCAAGGGTAAGACAAACTTTAAAAAAATTTAAACAATAATAATAGCCTATATGTCCCAATAGTTCAAAAAGTAGTAGTAAACTCCTTCTTGGATAGCGAGAGGTTTTGAGCCGTAATCCACCACGCTGGTTCGTTGCGGGTTGGTGGATTACGGCTCAAAACCTCTCGCTATCCATTCATATTCAAACAAAATGTTTTAAGAAAGAAAGAGGACTAGTCGAAGCCAGCCTGCATGGACTCATAATGGACACAAAAAAATACTTCCCATCTTTATCTTACAATACCGCTGAAGTTTTATCAATATTTAAAGGTAATTTTGGAGAGTGTTTACTCAGTAACTCTATCAATATTGAGTATTTTTTTTAAATATTATCTTAGAACACGCCACCGACGGACACATAGACAAAAACCTTAAACTTGAAACACCTCTTCTATTGGTCTATAGTCTAAACGCAACGCAATTATCCCTTCCTAACAAAATTTCCTCCATTTCCCTCCTGCGCCTATTTCCAGGCCGCCTACAACTCATGTGACGTCAAACCGCAGACAAAGCCGCGACCCGAGCACTAACTTGGATAGTTAGATTACGTCCTGCGGCTTTTATTGCAACTACTATTTGTTTTATGGGGAAAAGTTTATGATGGGTTTTGTAATAATATTAATATTGTGGTGAGCAAAGTTCAATGAAACTTTATTTATACTTATTATTAAAAAGCAAGGTTCATGTAACAAAGACTGCCCTAAATTTATACGATAATTATTTTTTTATAGTGTTTTCGTTATAGTGAAGGTAATCTTGAAAGTTATAAAGAAACCTGTGAAACCAATTATTCCATTGATGTCTACCAAAACTTTCATGTTATCGGCAAATGCTGTTAAACATAAAAACCCTTAAAACAACATTTTTATACAAATAAAACATTAATTCGCCGCGTGTCATTCATGAATTCTAAACCAGCGGCGTATAACTACCGGTGAATAATGTATCGACGAACAAACCAATCAGTCGCCCGCGGGACTCGAACCCGCGCCCTCATTTACATTGCATTGTGCGAGATACTACGGTTATGAAACTGTGGAAACTCTATGTTTTGTTATCTAATTTAGTCTAGGGTTTTGGAGTTCTAAGTTCTAGTGAAAACACTGCCTA
Organism: Emmelina monodactyla; assembly: GCA_916618145.1. Classification (NCBI taxonomy): domain Eukaryota; kingdom Metazoa; phylum Arthropoda; class Insecta; order Lepidoptera; family Pterophoridae; genus Emmelina; species Emmelina monodactyla. The sequence continues at coordinate 443,450 of OU745319.1, forward strand.
TTGTTATTATCGTGAAGGTATTAGTTGCATATTTTTTCGAATTGCAACCGTATTCTTTAAGTGGTTGGTAAATTCCTTGTTTTTTACTGAACCATACGTACCCAAATACATTTCAAAAGTATAAAATGAGTAGTACAGTAAACTCAAATTAAATTAATTAACCATCTTCGAACTCTACGAATGGTCTACGCCCAGCCTCTCCGTAGCACCGTAGCGTCCCGTAGCAACCGTAGACGAGTTCCAAATCGAACATTTACACAAATTGAATCACTTGCAGTCCAATTATGTTTATGCAAAGTGACTAGCCGGCCAACATTGTTGCTGTAGGCTTTACTTGTCACAATGCAACCATGAACCACACATCATATTAAGTAGCCAAGCGTTTGACGCGATTATATACCGAACAATACATGTCGCAAAGTCTGGTGGAGCCCTACAAATTACTTATACAAAAACCGTGAACTGAAATCAAAGCACAACCCAATACCTATCTTATTAAAAGGCAATAAAGTTGATTTTGAACTGATAGTCAGTCGCTATGTCGCTTAAGCTGTTAGGTTTCCGATAACAATAACACGTCTGCATTTTAGAGCAGTTCAGCTCCGATCAAAAAGTGATTTTAGGCGATTGGATTAAGACTGAAATTGGGTTGTGCGATAAACAATAACCTGATTTGTGGATGAATAAGTTAGCAGCGGAGTAAGACAATACGTCGAGGAGAGTGACTCGGCTGTGTGAAGTGTATGGAATGAAATGAAATGAAGGTACAAGTGAAATATGACGGTTTATACCTAAAATTGTATACTGTAGTGCGTGAAATTTAAGGATTACATTGTGGGAAATTTCATTTAAAAAGATATTTTATTAATTTGAAATAGCCCCCGCGAATAAAAACCATTGATTTATATTTAAAATCGTTTTAAGTCAACATTTTACGAACTTTATTTAAATAGAAAAAAAGTTTTAAAATATTGTTGTTAAAGCCCCATCGTATCGACTGCTGGACTTTAAACATTTTATAAAAGAAAGCTTTAGTATTTTTTTACAACTTTACCAAAAAAAGAGCTATAGTTTTAAAAGTTAGAACTAACTTGTACATTGTATAAGTTAAAACTTAATAAACTAAGAAAGAACAACTTTATTTCTTCGTTTTCAGCACGTTTTCGTCTTAATATATTTCTAACTGAAAGGGTAAAAGGCTCGAGGACCGAGTAAATTGACAAAAGAACAAAAATACCCGAAAAGGGTTTATAAATAAATCCCTTGCGTAGGACGGCACGTTTCGTAGAATCTGGACAATAAGACCTAAGTTATATCAAGTGCGAAATGTGATATAGAACAGATTCTGTGAAGATTTATCAAAATATTAGATACAAACAAATTTAATAAATAATAATAAATAAATGAATCTCCAGACTAACACACCAATTTTGTGGCCCTAAAGTAAGTTGCAGTAAGCACTTGAGTTATAGGTACCACATAATGCACTAGGGGAGAACGTAGTTACATTCAGACATGAGCCAATATCGAAAAAACCGTATTAAGAAATTGGCCCGACCCGGTGATCGAACCCGGAACCATCCGCTTAGCAGTCCCGTATATATATCGCTGCACAACAGAGTTCGTCGTTAAATAATAATCTAGTTAAAATAAAAAATACAAAGGATTTCATTTTTCGTCTAGGATATGCAAGTAGGTCATTAAACAAAATAAAATTACGTAGAAAAACTAATTCAAAGGGATGCCCAGAAGTGAAAATAGAGCTTACACAAAAACTAGCATAGCTACAGTAAAAAAAAAAGTTTACACGAAATAAATGGAACAACAATTGTTTTGTAAGCGGAGGTCAATACCACCATTAACTGCAATAATAATAAAGAAAGCCTTAATGGTGTCAATGACAGTGGTATTTAGCCAAATTGATAAGTAATCAATACGGTTAGCCTTAATTAATTAAAAAAGTCAATTCGAAAATCTTATTTTCTAGTAAAAGTTGGTTTAGTAAGTAGTTTGAAGTAGGTTTACTTTATCAAATTATACTTATATTGTAAATGTTTTGATGTTTGATTTGGATAAATTTTGTATATGAGTAGAATTTAATGTAGAAAATCCAATCAAGTGTTTATTTAAGTACACCGAGAGCTGGTGTTCACTTTATCGAAATAAAAATGAATTTTATTATTGTGACAGTTATAACTTATATTTCAATATTTTGTCGAGAAGGTTTTTATTAATTTTTAAACAGATTTTTGAGTTGTTCGGATCATTACTTGGATCCAATTTGCACTTTCAGAGGCCTTTGTGACAGATTATTAAAAATATATTATTATTGGAATCATAAAAAAAACATAACACAACATTAAGATTTAATCGTTAAAATTGTATGAGGTGCTTAGGGAATTGCATTAGCAAGCACCTAGCAATAATTTAATATATACGTCCTACTCAGTTTGAGGCAAGCCTTTTTGCCGAAATAATTTAGCCTAGCAAATATCTTTATTACTGAACAAAACTTAGTAAACAGTATAGTCTTCTTCCTTACCTACATGCAGCCAATCAGCATTAACTCTACGAAACAATCGACCAATCAGCGAGCTCTGTTTGCGACTGACTTCACCCCGCGTCAGCTAATATTGTTGTACGTCAGCATTAAGCAGCTCTATTCACATCGCACAACTTTGGTCATTAATTGAACTCTGGAGTTGCAGGAACTGTTTGATCAATAACCTATACGGTTGCAAATGGCAGATGTTTGTATGGAATATGTTACTCGGGATTTTATTATGAAGTCGTCATAATAAAGACTACTTAGAAAGCATCTAAGAGTGATATGAAATAATTAGAATTTACGATTATTACTGCATTTATTGAATATGCTCAGGTATGGTTACTAGATGAGAATTTTAAAACGTACAATTAAATTGCTATTTGAAGAAAACAGTTACTTGGTTACTTTCCGTTGTCTTAGAATCATGTATTTTTTAATAAATTATCAACATAAATCTTAATATAGAACTCCAAATATTCACAATAGTTCCCCACAAAAACCAAACAAAACAAATCATCGCTATATTTCAATATAAAATTCTATTACCGCTAAGTTGATTTGCTCAAATCAAAGCAATCTCCTGTTACTTGTGTATTCAAAAGACCTACATGCAGCGGCTAAAAAATACCAGGGGACTGCACTCACGCGCAGTACGAGGGAACAGTAGGTTGGTTAGTTTGGGGGACGTAAAAATTTAAACACAAATATTTATTATAAAGATTAAAGGTAAATTTAGAATAGTGTAAACCTTAAAATATCTTATTTTCTTTTTTTTATAAAGTAACTGTTTATATTTTAATTTTATTTGTAGCATATAGTTAGTTAAAGTTTAATAGGTAGTCGAAAATTGAACAACACAACCTAAGTTGTTTTCCACTATTACAACCTAGTTCTTCGTAAAAATACTCAAAACATTTGGTTAGTAGTATCGATAGCATTAATTACACAACAGGAGTAACTATTGGAAAAATAACTCATTCCTGCAGCAACAAACATGTAGCAGTTGGCGAGACCGCAGTACAGAAAGACACTACTTATACTTAATAACTTCTGTAATACACAATATTAAAAAATAAATTCGAGCTCAAGTACAATCCACCTACTGTGTCTACTGTTACTACATTTAATTTGATTATTTCTGCCCGCGGCGACTCTACGCAGAACACACGCTAACTTCACTGAACTGTGACGTCACAAAGTACGTAATCAAATCAAAGGATTATCAAATTATTGCGGCCATTGTGGCTCCGTGGTGCGCGTTATTATTATTATATCTATGTGATTGTCATCATTTGATTGGGTTATCATTTCTATGGTATACAAATGAATTCATGCAAGGATAAAAAAATTTAGGACCCAATGTTGCACTTCTTCGGTGCACCAAACCGCGCATCACACCGGATTATATTATACTAGCTTTGGTCCGCGGATTCGCAGACGTTAAATTCATAAGTTATTATACACTGAGTATGAAGTTATGAATCACTCTCAATCAATCCGTTGCGTTATTTAAAAGATTTAAGCATACAGAGAAAGCGACTTTTGTTTTATACTATCATATTTTTTTTTTTTAGAAATATCTCTTAGCCACTTAAAACCATTTTTTTTAGTTTTTGTAAATCTTATTCCATACTGTAGGTTTCCACTGTAAGAGAAGTTTATGAAACTTCATTTTTGTTTTTCTAATAAAAATAAATATTTAAAAAATAAAATACCAATTTTCACGTAACTTAAAAATCGTAAAATATGTTTTATAATAGTAAGCAAGATATCTAATGATTAAAATAAATCTAACATTTTAAAAGATCTGTCTTAACTTAGGTATCATTTTGTGTTGATACCTTATTTTTAATTCAATTGTACTAAAAACTATGCTTTTAGTCCATTTCTCAAAATACTTATCATATTAAAATCTCTCTAAGCATCCAAGTTCTGTAATTAACTCAAAGTCTGGATCAGAGCTAAAAGTTTTCTAGTATTTTACAGCAGAATTATTACACAAAGATATGATTAAGGTTCTGTTTATTAGATTATTTGACAAACTTACCTTACTAAGAAAATATAATTCCATAATTTCATGAGAAAAGACTTTAATGTAATATTGAAGAAGCTTACCTGAAACAAAAAAATACGAGATTTAATTATAATAATAATATAAATTAATAGTCCCTACTAAAAGTAATTAATTGATTTTATTGAAGACTAGTGGCCGCCCGCGACTCCGTCCGTAGGAATAAGAAGTTTTCCCGCGGTAAAAGGTAACCTATGTGTTATTCTGACCTATTAAATATATTACCGTAAAGTTTTATCAAAATCCGTCCAGTAGTTTTTACGTAAAAGGGTAACAAACATTCATACACTACACATCCATACATATTTACAAACTTTCACGTTTATAATATTAGTAGGATTTAGTATTCACGCGCGATGACTTATTATTATTAGCGTATTTCATGTACAGAAATGACCTCTCTACAGATTAATTATAAGTATAGATTGAGATAGCATACTTTGTATAGATCAACTCATAATAATTAGTAATAAACGCTACGTGTGTTTAATATTGCCACATATTTAAACTTTTCCAGATTCAAAAGTAATTAAAACTGTAATTAAATTAATCCACTATGGTCGGATTCGTCGGATCGTTTGTGAGCAGACTTACTGAAATGAAGCTGTATTTGTGAGGTTTATTTATTTCAATAATAAAACCATTGATAATAAAAATGTGTTATCAGCCAAGAGATAAAGTTAAAGGGAGCCAAAAGATATAATTAAAGTGCGCTTCACTCATTACTCTCTTAAAAATACGTACTTTTTACTACACTAGCTTTCCGCCCTGCGATAATTTCACGGCCCAACTTTAATAGTTTACGCTCGGCGGTGATGAATTAGACAGTCGGTCATACTGTAGATAGAAAACAAATGAACCTAAAATATCGAAGACAAGCAAAAAGAGCTCCAATAAAGTACTGCCTCCACTTTCCATTCCTATTCCAAACGCCTTCTTAACAATCGCGTTAAAAATACACTCCCAGCCAATACAATGGCTGCTTCTCTGTATATCTGCTATAATCACCCGAGGATTATCGCCCAGTCCCCTCTATACTCGGGCTAAGGTCCGGACAATCCTCTTTGTGTGAAAAAATCTCCTTAAGCCGTTTTTAGGGGAGACCGGACCGGATTTTCTAAAAGCACTTTATATTAGAATTGCAAACTTTTGTCAACTTAATTGTTCGGGAAAATGAGAGTTTTCAATTTGTTGGAGAGTTATCGGTGATTTCTTAAGTGTTACGCTGAGAGTCAAAGCCCTCAATTTATAACATTTTGTCAGTTTTTGTAACTTACCAAAACACTCAAAAACCACTTCAAAATCTTCACCTTAAACTCTTGCTCCAGACTTATAATTCCTAATCATCTGTTTAAAACCGATATCAAAATAAACTAGCAAGTTCTATCAGTCAAACGAGGCTGTTAATGTAACAACAACAGGCTGCGAGCTAATCCGGCAACAAGGAACAAAGCGCCGAGCTTTTACAAGCAAGTTCTAGAGAGCGTTCTGGCGGAATTGGATTGTTCAGAATGCGGGCAGTTCCGAGTACAACCTTAAATTGCATCCGAAATTTACTTTTTTGTTTTCTAAATCTTATTTATATTTATTTATTTCTAAATTTTGATATAAAACTTTTCATGGCAACAAAATAAGTTCGTTGTTTGAAATTTTGGAATCAATGTAAAAAACATTGAGACGAAATGAATAACATTTATAACATTTATATCCTTTATATTTGGCATATTAATCCCGGTATAACATACAGATTTACTATTAATAAAAAAAAAGAAGTTAAAAGTTTTTATAATTTAAAATAAGCTAAAAAGTTGTTAGTGGAGTGAATTATAAAATATCAATATATAGATATCTCAATGTTTTTTACACAATAAAATACTGCTTAATCGGCAAAACCCCTATCTCAGAGCGCCTCTCTCCAGGGCAGATCCGTCCGCAGCCGAGTTTGGTCTTAATTGGAAATTACACAAATTTTTAGCAAAAGACTATAAAATGCGATTTGTATGATCATAGGATCTTGTACAACCAAGTTGGACAGGCAATATAAACCGCTAAGTAAATAGATCAAATATTTTCATTAGTTTTGATTAGTTATAATTTCTATTTATACTCTTTTTTTATAAATCAATGTAAAATTTCGAAAAATATACTTTTAAAACCTGGGTATGGGTCTATAAAATCACATATTATATTGTGACAGCAAATTCAAGTACAATCCCTCACAGGGTGCAGTCCAGAACAACCCCAAGTACTTCAGTTAAAAATTTTAGATTGCAAACGGGAATAGATTTCATGTAAAATGTATAAGACCAGTGCTCTTGTATCGGTTGTGCGGCGCAAGCAAACATCATTATACCTACTTTACTTCCTCTTCTGTCGTGTAAGACGACCCCCGTTCAATTCCCAGGCCAGACTAATTTATATTTAATAAATTTAGTAAATAGTATTTTCTAAATTGGATATTTTCTAACCTAACTTAGCCCAACCTAACATAGGTTCCCCTTAGTTTTGGGAAACTTCTGTGGTAGACTTTTTTTCCGATAACTTTTCAACATAATGAAAAAGTCGGTATTTTAAATAAACTCCATGCATTTTAAATCCGAGGCCATTTCGCAAACGAGTCCATTTCAAATTGTGAAACTTGGAATACTTGTGATTGAATCTTTTGAAGGCTAAATTGGTTTGTTTTAAATGAAATTTGCGTTTTGGCAAACTTTGACAGAATCAATTACTTTGTGGGGCTGTAGTTACTGTTAACCGAAGGGTTCCGCAGGTGTCTCGAAGATGTTTGGGTTCAGTTTAAATTTGTTTGATGAGTTTCAAGACAGTAATGGTTAAATTGATGTCACTTAACTTTACACTGTGGTCTGTTATTATTCATTAAGATGTGTTTCAATGGAAGTTTAATTATGGTTGTGTGGACGTAGGACGAAGGTACAGACACATTTTTTTGCGTTAAACTCACATTCAAAACTATTCATTAAAACATTATTCGGATACTTAAGTTAAAACCAGCCTTTAGTAGATTTTTTATATAATTTAATTTAAAGTTGTAAAAATATTTTTTTATAACTAGTTGAAATTTTTTTATAACTAGGTCTCTATCTTAATCTGATAAACTATATTTTAAACCGATAAAAAGAATTCAAGCTTTAATTCAAAAGAGTCAAGCGTACATTTTCTTAAACACATACGCATCAATCCTTAACGTGGTCATTCCACTCAAAATGATATAAACTGACAACGTAATTAAATCTAAATGGCAGATAACATAATTAATTATAACAATGAAACACCCTCCACACATAGTCCACTCGGGGTAACGGCGGATTAAACTTTTAACTCTGCTGTGGACTATTTCAATTCAGCTCGTAATTAAATATACTGTAGTAAATGGACTCTAGAGTGAATAGGAGACCAAAATGTATATATAGGTAGAGTTTGGTGTACATATTGTTTTTGATGAAACTCATTTCGGTTGATTAATCCGGCAAATAATGCAATAAATTATAACAAAGTCAAAGCTAATCTTAAGAAAAAGTTTTATACTTGGATTTTTGTAGACATCCAAACCCTAGCCTTATAAATACGCATAACAATCCATAAATATTAGCCCGACTGATAATTTAACTGAATGAGAATATGTATTTCACCCAAAATTTCCCCACAGTAGGCATTACCACAAAACATTTAATTCTGTTCCTTGTCTGATCCGCGAGAGTACTTCCCGCTTCTCCACTTCTTCTACACAAGACGTATTCCATCTTCATCAAATATTCAACGATACAATGAAACGCTCTCGAAACGTCTCGAAACATCTAGAAACGAACTGCACTTACAGGAGGCAGCAGAAGTAAGAACGGCTGCTGAGTTTAAAGTTATTTACTATAACATATGCTCGCCGCTAGTTATATTCTGCGTATTAAAAATTTACATTATTTTTGTAGAAATTAATCCCAATAAAATAAAATATTAGAAAGAAAATACATGTAGTTTTAAAAATTGTTACAATTGTTTTAAAAAAGTGCTTTTTGTTGGCATATAAAATAACAATTTTAAGAAAAAGTATTTCGCTACGTAGTTAGCAGCAGGTCTTCCAATAGCTATTAAAATTTAAATTCAAACGGCGTGATCCAAATATAATAGTAATAGCTAAAACTATTTACCAAGATATTTTGGGAGCAAAAGTAGCTTCGTTTCTCTTCTGTGCTTTCGTCTTTTATTTTCAAGTTCGAAGTGTTGCCATCGAAATGGAAGCATCGTATGACTCAAAAAGTGTATTGAACAGAACCCATTAATAAATATATTTAATACTAGTGGCCGCCCGCGACTCCGTTCGCGTGGAAGTCGGTTTCCCGTGGGAATGAGTAGTTTTTCCGCGGTAAAAAGTACCCTATGTCCTTTCCCAAGTTCAGTTATTTCTTCATACCAAGTTTCATCAAAATCGGTTCAGAGGTTTAGGCGTGAAAGCGTAACAGACAGACAGACAGACATACAGACAGAGTTACTTTCGCATTTATAATATTAAGTAGGGATATAGTAGGGATATAAACTCTAATATACAATATTTATGTAAGCAATAGCCTAGTAGAAAGGAACTAGACTACTATACCGAAGGTTCCGTGATCGATTCCCATTACAGTGTTACATTGTAGTTTTTTGGTATTTTACATTAATATGTAATCGTACATATTCATCACACACTTTTGGTGACCTGGCAGCCCTCATGTTTGAATAATTATCCATCCCGATAACGCACCCACACTGAGCCATGATGGTGGATTACGGCTCAGTCGCTATCGCTATCCAAAAAAGAGTCCCATGGGGCATACGCATAGGCTGTTAAATTAATTAACTAATACTAAACTGTTCATCATAAAAGGAAGATTCATTCAATGAACGTTTATAATTCATTATAGATCTTTGCAACACAAACGAAATTTCCTAAAAAGAAACAAATGAAACTCGATAGCATCAATCAAGGAAAACAATTTGTTTCTCGTCAGAAAACCGCCGTAATACCGGATTGTTTACTGCCGACTAATAATGATATTTTCTTATATTTATTACTTGCTGGGTACAGCGTGTTACATAATAAAAAAATACATTTAAATGTAACATAGGAATATAGGTATAATTAATAAAAACACCTTTTACTTTTACACTTAATGTCAGGATATAGAAGAAAAAATAAAATGAATCTCCGTAATCAAATGTACGAGTATAAATAGCTAAATCAAGACTATCGAATTAGGAACAAAGTGACAAAACTTGAACGATTGAATTAAATTCGAATAATCAGACTACTTATTTTACCACACACTTTTTCAAGACTAAAGTTCATTCTATAGATAGACTATAGACTAATGCCCCAGTTTGTCCGCAATATAAGTTCCACCAAAATAAATTACTTACAAACGTGTTATTTTTGGCTCGCCCTGTATAATACCGTGAGTTGAATTTAATCAGATTTGTAATTTTGGTTTTGTTAAAAAAGAGATTTATTATCATCACGTGCTGGCTATATATTAGGAATTCCCTAATTTTGCTGGAGAAAGACAAATTGTGAATCGAAAAGATATCGAAAGTCATTAATTACACTGTGTTTTATGAGGGTTTCAATTTATATGTTCTGTACCAAAGGGCATGAAGAGTTTTTTTCATTATTTAAAATTATTGTTTTTCTTTTTCTTTTGTTGATTTCTGTAGATAACGTAACCATAGTAATCTATCAGAAAGTATGTGAGAAGTATGAATGAAAACTTAAGCCAAAGATTCCATTTCAAAGAAAATAATCATCTCGCAAACTTTACCCATCTCGAATAAAAACAATCGTTTTTCTCATTCCGAGTTGATTTCGTGTCGACATCTTTCTTGTTACTTCATCAGAGCTACACTTAGAAAAATTACTTTCATGTTTTTGTGCTGCAAACGAATTTACTCCGGCGGCGACTCAACTCCTTTGAGGCATTGATTAGCTGAAGTGGGAGCTACACCAAACGGTTTAGGGTTGAGTTTAGAATGCCTTGGAATTAGAAATGAGTTAATTAAGGAGATGTTTTAGGTAGTATTAGAAAACCCTTTTAAGTGTTATTTTAACATCTTATAATCATTGACATCTTAGTTCTTCAGATGGTGGGTTTTTTAATAAATAAATAAATAAATAAATAGAGGATTTTCTGTCAAATATTTCAACACTAGTGGCCGCCCGCGACTCCGTTCACGTGAAAGTCGGTTTCCCGTGGGAATGAAAAATTTTCCCGTGGTAAAAAGTACCATATGTGTTATTCTGATGTACAACCTATATAACTGCAAAGTTCATCAAAATCCGCCAAGTAGTTTTTACGTGAAAGAGTAACAAACATCCATACATCCATACATACTTACAAACTTTCACGTTTATAATATCAGAAGGATATACAGCCTTAGAAGAAAATACAAAGGCTTTATAAAAATAGAAAATTATTGTCATCTAACTGTCACAGTGTGGCTAAAGCAATACGTCATCCCGAGGAGTATCTCCTGCACTTCCCGACCGGCTCGTTACTCCTCAAAGTAAATCTTTGTAGAAGAACTCCGCGGATTGTGGCCTGTCATTTATTGTTCGCGATTAGCTGCTCTGCTGCCAGGCGTAGTACAACTTTGGAAAAGGGATAACTTTATAATGGTGTTGATATTGGTTCCTTTAACTCTAAATAGAATGATAAATTTATCTACTCACTTATGTAATTATTTTAATGTAATTGATGTTTTTAACACATTTTGATTGTTTAGTTCTTGCTTCGCATATTTTGAAACGATGTATAGCACACTAGTATAGCGGGTGTAAAAAAACACTTCCGAAGCCTGAAACCATGTATTTTTAAGGCTCAACCCAGAATACTCAATTTGAAAAAGTTATTAATCATTAAAAAGTAATATTCGCCTCTTGAAATTATTGCTCAAACATCAACTGTTGGTTCAGGTGCAATTATTTACGTTGCAAATTAAATTAAAATAGTATTTAATTTGAAATCAACTCAAATTCTGATAGTATAAATGCAATTTGGTCAAATTATGTAAAAAAAGAAAAAAATATACAAAAATAATATTTTTGCTCTAAACTTAACCAGTACCCTTCCAGCTATGCTCAGTTTTGTTTTTGCCAGCAGTCTTTTTACACCCCAAATTTTGATCGCACTTGCAGAAAAAATAATTAAATGTTACCAAGTTAATTTTAATAATATTTTAGTCCGCAGCCTAAACCCTAACTTTTTATGTGCTCATAGTTGCATTAAATGTTTTTTCTACAAAGTAATTTATTAAAACAGTTCATAACCACAGTTAGTTTCTACAAATACCCCATTCAGAGTTGTAATGGTGGGCGTAACTTGGGCCGGTAAACTTTTTTCATTCACAAAGCACTTGCCCTAACTAGGGCTGTGTTATGACTAGGTTTACAAACTAGGTTGTGTACTATACACACACAGTGGATGTGTGTGTGTGTGATATGTGTGTGTGTGTGTGTGCATGAAGTGCCTGCATTGCCGCTAGCGATTGGTGCAAACGTTTGAAATATGGCGATTGCGTTTCATTACAATGACAAACAGCGCTTTAGTGTTTTAATTTAGTTTATAATTTATAATGTTTGTTTTAAAGTATTAACTAAGCCACATAAATATTTTACTTAAAGTCTCTAGATTACCATGTAAAATAAGTTAATCATTTTCGTTTTAGTAATATAAACATTTACTTATTTAGTTGTATGCATAAGTTAGTTAATAAATAGTGGTAAAAAAGTAATTATCATTGTTTTTGGTGTTTTTTGTGGGGAATGAAACATTTGGTCTTCATCTTCAAATATCAAAATGGCAAGAATGTCAAACAAATTACTTATTTTAACAATTCATTAAAATTTCGCAATCAATGTATTTGAAATCCAACGTACAAAACGCATGTTTCTTAAATTACGCCTCGCCCAAATAGATTATTCAATCGCTGCAGTTTTACCTGTACCCCCCGCACTGCCCCCGCTTCCCCCCGCACCGCTGCATATGAACCGAACTGAGTGCGGCCTCTAAACCGTATTTATTTTACAAAATGCACTCAAAATAAAAAAAATGGCCGGCACAAAATGGCGGACGCTAACGAAGTTTATGTTTAGATTCCACTCCTGATTGTTATGTGGAAATTTGTGTTTTAGTGAGTCAGTTTCTTTTAGTGTTTATTTTTAAATGTTTAGTTTTAATGTCACTGCATTATCCGGGAGAATATTCTTGGAAAAGTTTTTTTGTTACATCGTTTTACAAACAGAAATATAATATTTTAGAGATTCGATTTATTTCATATTTATATCAGACATTTTGATCGTATTAGAGACATAAAACTATGACCATTTCAGGAAATCATTAATTTACTACGACATTTTAAAACCTATTTACTAATGAAGTAGACACCGTACCCCTCCATGCTATATGTATTTAGGTAAATCGTAGATCAAAGGCAACTAGAAGCAACTGATCCTTGCCCCTAACTAATATTTAACCCAATTAACTAACCGCCATACCAGAATTAAAGTACATACTGTATCTAGAGAAGGGCCACTTATATAACTCAAATAACGAGGATAAAGGGTGATTCCATTTACTGTGGTTGAGTTAGGTAAAGTGAAATTAAAAAGTGCGTGATAGGTTAGTGGGTAAAATGGATTGTGTGTAATTCTGGGTTGTTACATAAATTAATGAAGAAGTTGAAGTTATAGAATTAATTTTGAAATGTTGGTTAGTTTTCTACATAAGTATTAAATTTAAAAATATATATATTAAAATTATATTTATAAAAGCAAATAAATATATAAGGGGGTTGAATCGTAGGCAAGTCAAGATCAGTCATGGTTTAACTCAACTTTTGAAAAAAATAGACAATAAAGAAAATTTTTTTTACAACCATAACAATACCATATTTATTTACATAATCCCATAAAAATAATAATTTTCTTCGAGAGCGCACCCTGTATCAATGATGACATCAGTGTACAGATGTGCTGCAAATCGGATTACGTCCGTCTGTCTGTCTGTCCGCCTGCGTGTTTGTGTGTTTGTCTCCTTAGGTACAGAGGCTGCAGATTGATGGCAGGAGAACGTTCGAGAAGCTAGTCGGTGATGATTCTTAAGTGGCTTGCACTAGAAGCAAATATTTATGTTCTGAAGAATGGGCACAAATGATTTTAACAAGTGAAATTTAAAAAGACTACTGAAAATTCAAAAAAAACTCTATAAGCATGCAATTTTGCTGAAGGTATACTATAGCAGATGGGTTAATTGTAATTATTTAACACAACCGATCCGGTTAGAGTTCTTCTAGAGACTTCCATTCAGTTAAAGTTAAAGCTGAGTGTTAAATTTACAAAAACGAACGATCGAACTTAGTGTCAGCCTGCTCCAGATATTAAATCGAATCGTATAATCTTAATCTCAAATGATTAGAGAAAATGATCCGTAAATATTATTTAATGGTATCTTAGTACCCAAACGGCCGTTTCTCAGTGTTTCCCATAACTTCGTGCTCTGTAACACAATGAGACAAATACGTCTTACTAGTTATTACATACGGAACCCCCGTAATACCGCTTGTGACGTCACAGCTTACTAACTTGCCGTCTTAACCCTCAGTTAGGCTATTTTGACTGCTTGTGTCCTGAAGCAAGCTAGTTTAGTAACTTAGTTTGTTATAGATTGCAGGATTTTGAACTTTACTGCACTATATTATAAAGGCAATTTCAGCGTTAGCAGTTCTAATGATAGTCATTACTTTAACAATCAGCACATCTTTAAATTGAATAATACCATTATTTCCCCACATTTTATTTCAAATAATTTCTCTCCATCTATTTGTTTTTAATTATAACCATACTTTTGAAATCCAGCAATCTTCTTATTAAGCACAAAAATCATAATTTTTGCCTAAACTGCACAAAAAAGGACCGATTAAACAAGCCTTTGCCTTTGTGAAATTAGAAAAAAAATCCTGTCGAGCATTGGCGGGAATTCCGTTCAAACAGTAGTGCTCCCAATTAACGAACTTGTACTTAGTGTGATTTTTATTTTTATTTGAATGCGTTGTTTGAGCTAAAAGGGCCGATTGCCAGCACTAAAAACTGGAAGTAGCTACCCGTTTAGGAATTGTTTTGGAATTTCAAATTGTTGCAGTTTAGATTTCCCAAGCTATATTGTTTAATATTTCACAGCTTTTTGTTAACAGTTTTAGGTTAACTTTGTACAAAGGATATAAAATTTTATAAATATGAACTCATTAAAGGTTTTATAATTAATGGAATAAAGCAGACCTTGTCAAAATTGTATTAGTGCAAAAAAAACAAATCTCTTTCTTACCACAGGTGCGTATCCCGAGGTAAAACTTTATACTTATACAGGGTCTGTCGTAATGAATGGATAACCCGTTACCTACAGTTGATCCGGATGTGAGGCTATAAGAAAATGGTGTCTTCTTGCCAGGGTTGTCAACCATAAGAAAATGGCGTAGACTTTTAAACTTTTTTATAAATTTCCCAATTTTATTTATTTATTCCGCTGCCATTTCTTCAAATTTTGATATATTTGTATATTTTTTGTAGTATACTCCTGAAGACGTGTATTATGTAATTTTAAAACAATTTTAGGTGTTATTCACGTTGAACATTATCAAAATTCTCATTTTTAGAAAAACATTTCCAATGTTTGTTCTTTATGTCAACTTTTGATCATCTCCTGTGAAAAAAAAAGTACTACGTTATAGCTGCCCATGATCTCAATGTGCTCTAATAGTTACATGCGACAAACAACACAAGTTTATTCGAAATTGAAACGGATTTTAAAAATCGAACAAAGTCTGCATTACAAAGAAAAGTAGAAAAAACGGAAGGAAATCGTCCTTCCATAAATGCATTTTGCACATGAACACACGGTAATCTGGATGTCGCACATTTGGATATCTTTCACGATAAACACTAGCTCTATTGGTGTTGCCATTGCATACACCGTTAATGTTCGCGTATTCGGCCGGCGTGTATTGTTGCGGCATGATAAACAAACTACACAAAAACTTTTCCAAAACAACAAGTTCATCGATAGCACAAGACAATGTCCGTAAATGTGAGCAAAGTCATCGGTATCACCACGATATCAAGTCCAAATCACAAGGAAAATCAAAGTCCGATACTTATTAGAAAGCAGTAACAAATTGACGAAAATAATGAGAACAAAAGCACATGCGATGGTCAAACAAAATTACACTGATGTGATGAGTACCCTTTACTTTGTAATGGGGTCTTTATTCGATTTTTAAAATCCGTAATTACATAATACACGTCTTCAGGAGTATACTACAAAAAATATACAAATATATCAAAATTTGAAGAAATGGCAGCGGAATAAATAAATAAAATTGGGAAATTTATAAAAAAGTTTAAAAGTCTACGCCATTTTCTTATGGTTGACAACCCTGGCAAGAAGACACCATTTTCTTATAGCCTCACATCCGGATCAACTGTAGGTAACGGGTTATCCATTCATTACGACAGACCCTGTATGTTTTAACTTTATACTTATGTTTATACTTAACTATTAAAAAAGTTACTACTCTTAACAGTGATGGCTGGTAATAATAACCTAAAATTCGTGCATCATAACCCGACGCTAGCAAGTTCGACTAAAGAGACCAATGTATTTGACAATGGACGGAAATATTCTTAGTTAAGTTCAGAGTTCTTAATTTTTATCAGCAACGGAGCCATATAATTATTATTTCACATTATCACCTACCAACTTTAATAACTCAATGTCTACTTCACCAGCGTTTGACTCTTCATTTATTTTATAACTGACTATTTCAAAACCCAGGATTTATTTAGCTATCACCAATAAAATCCTCGATAGGATTAAATATCAGACCGCTCATTAGTGTAGATCGGTGCGGTAGCGCCCACGCCGCCTCAGCCGAATGTAACGAGCCACGAAAATCAGATGTCTATAGATATTTGACAAGACAGCTTGAGGTCACAGGGTTACAGAACCAGTTAGATATAAAGAATCATTAATTCTGACTTTGAATTTTGGAGTAATTTCTGGTACTATTGGAAAATTCTACACAAATGGAGAACTTAGCATTAAATAGCATAGGTTTTTTATTATTTTATTCCATCGCGAATGAAGCCGCGTGTGAAGGCTTATTAATAGTTCGTATTGTCGTTGAGATGTTTATTACTCAATAACTTCAAATTAAAGTATGAGAAAAATCGGTTTAAATATTATAATGTTATTTTTCTCGGCAGCGTAAGAAAGTAATGGAATAGAATTTAACCATTTCAACTCCCTACATGAACCCTACCATACCACTTTCAAAAACCTCCACCGCCCCTGTCTGTCTGTCTGTCTGTGGTCCCTGTGGTAGATTAGAATCCCCTCCCCCCTTCCCTGTAACCCCCTCCCATCCTACGGGTCATTCAAATCTGTTATTAAATTTAGAGACAATCGGAAACTTGAAGAAAAAAATTAAGGGCCCCAAATGGAAGTTGTAACTCGAAGTAATGTCATTAGGGAGGGTATCAAATTCGAAAAGGAAACCAGATAAAACTGGTTTAGATTTTGACAATTATTTTTAAAGCGGTACTTATAGACCGTGGTCGAATGGACGGCATTAAAAGTAATTATTTCGAGAAACGATTATTATTAACCGAATAAGAAAAGAACCTATATTTTTAACACAAAAACAACTTGTCTGAATTCGTCGCTAACCAGCCTACATCATATTCACGAGTATATTTTGGTAATCCATCTTAATACAGCGCCATTAATAAAATTACCCCGAACAAACAAACACCCTGTATTAAAACTCGTAAGTGAACACCCTGTATTACAAACAGGGTGTATCTGTAACTCGCGACCAAGTTGTAATTAAAATTAAACTGAAACCTCGAAACAGGAGTTACGTACAAACAGACAGATTGGGGAACTTGGGCCGTGTGCGTTGTCACGATTTATATAGAGATGTGTTCACCAAAGTAAGTATCATACGAATGGTAAAATGATATTTCCTTATTTCAACTTTCTATCATCTATCGCTTTTATACTTCGATTTGATAGTTGATCACTTTAAACGCTAATTCAATATTTTAACAATCAACTTTGTAGTAAGTGTAGTTAACAGGTTATGCAGCTTTTTACTTTCAAGACATTTTTAACTAATTATTACAAATTTCACTAAATTATTCTATGCTCCTATAATGGCTTAAGTAACGCTTTATTCATATATTTTTTAGCGAATATGTAATACTCGATATATATTATTAAACAAATCAATATTTTTAAGGCTTTTAAAAAGTAAAAAAACAACTTAGTACATATTATAAGGGAGAGGCAAAATGAGAAATTCACTGTGAACACAGCACTTACCTTGCTTGAGTTACATGTCGTTAAATATTTCAATTTGGAGTTTGTATGGAATGTTTTACGATATTTTATATTACACTGAAGTTAAGAAAGCTTCGTTTTAACGAACCGCATATGACTGGTTGAAGTTTAGCTCAGCTCAAGTGGCGGTTTTATTAAAATGGGCGTTTAATTTATGCTATACTATGCTATGGTAAGAAGTAACCTTCTTTAAAGGTTTTAATTAGGGAATTTAACTCAATGCTTTGCTAATGAAAAATATCTTTGATTTACGCAAATGTTAATTGCGATTGGTAACATTCATGTATTTTAATGAAAAATTAAAAAAACTTACAAACATTAGATTATTAACATTTATGATTCCTGATGTCTAACGCTTATTAATAGGTAAATGTGTGTTTCGCATCAATTACCTGCAGGCAGTTGTTAGACGTCCTGAGTCTATACCAAGCAGACACTGAGTTATTATGAACTGATTTAATTTTACACAATAATATTCCAGAAATAACTAAAGTATTATACTCAAAAAGGCTTATAACATTGTTTGTTACAAGTCAACAATTTACTGTTAAATCAGTTACTCAAATAGTTTTGTACACCAAATTGATTATGTTATGAATAGTCTAGAAAGCGTGAGTGTAATGGAAACCTCCTAAATAAAAAAGAAGTAGGTCAAGCGTTCGAAATAAGAAAGAGGTTATAATGATCTGTGCATCAGTATATTGATTAATGTTAAGCATCTCATATTTTATTAATGAGACTACAGTATTAATTATTTCTTCTTTTACGTGTTATATATGAAGTCCTGTCATCTCTCACTCACGACAGAGGTAGACTATCATCGATAAACAAACAGATGATCTATCATCGCCGGGGCTCGAACCTGGGACCAAGTTATTTGTCTCGATCAAGATGATGCTTCATTCAATATTTTATCATGATTGATTGATATCTTATAGTTTCACAAACACGTATTAAACATACATTATTGTATTTATCTTATGGTATTTCAGCACATTTGTAATCTACAGCTACTGGTAAAATTATGTTATAGTTAATGCCTAATCCTTTTTTTATCTCTTAAAATGCACTGAGTCACAGCTTCTCTTAAAAACTTGCCAACCACCACAACATATCTCTCACCCCACCCCTCTCCAAGCCTATTTCCCTTCCATAACACAAAACAAACACACTCACAGTTCCATCACTGTACCACGCACCAGCCGAGTGGGTCTACCGGCGCACTAACCGACGACAACTCAATTAGACGCACGGAATTAATCTTAGAGCCACTGAGGTATCTAGCGCTAGCATTGATACGAATTACTGTCATAACAAGGACGTGGCACTGTCAAATGTTGAACTGAGGTTAGGTATTGTCGATTTGAAGTTGAGTGACATAAGTACAGTTAAGCATATTTTACCATATTTTTTTTTAACCTAAATATGTCTGAACTTGTAGCCGCCTGCGACTCCGTTCGCGTGGAAGTCGGTTTCCCGTGGGGATGAGTAGTATTCCAGCGGTAAAAAGGACCTTATGTGTTATTCTGATGTCTAACCTATATTACTGTAAAGTTTCATCAAAATCTGTCCAGTAGTTTTTACGTGAAAGAGTAACAAACATCCATACATACTTACACGTTTATAATACTAGTGGCCACCCGCGACTCCGTTCACGTGGAATTCGGTTTCCCGTTTTAAAGTTTTCCCGTGGGGATGAGTAGTATTCCAGCGGTAAAAAGTACCCTATATGTTATTCTGATGTATAACCTATAGGTATTACTGTAAAGTTTCATCAAAATCTGTCCAGTAGTTTTTACGTGAAAGAGTAACAAACATACATACGTCCATCCATACATCCATACTCACAAACTTTCACATTTATAATATTAGTAGGATTACTAGGATGTTAATCCGTAAGTATCTAAGTTATCGTAAATAAAAATAGTTATTTTATAATTATTACTCGTGTGTTCGGAAAATTTAATTTATAGGCAATCTACATAAAAAATGTGAAAGAATTTATTTAGAAGTATATGACTTGTGGTGTAAGACAACTTCAATAACTTTGGATAAAAATAGCTGCAAACTAAATAAACACTAAAACCCAAATGTCAAAATAAAAGGTAATTTGCATCCTTGTTATGTTAAGAAGCTTATATTTTTTAGAATTAGCTTTACAACGTTACCATACTATAATTAATACGACAGGCTAATACACATATTCGAACATCTTATCGTAAAAACAGACCAAGTTAGCCAGGCAAACATGTCAATGGCTATTAAAATATTAATCCCCCTGTCAACATAGCTTAGCTCCCCCACACTAATGCTACACTATTTACTATACATATATGCCGGTACACATGGTAAGTAAATCAATAAAACGAAGCCATTTATTTGGTCGCAGTGCCAATCGATCTTAATCTTAGGCGAGTAAGGGTGGTGCTACATTACGCGGGTAATCGATTTACCGGATTAAAGGTGTTTAATAAAGTTTTAAAGAAAAGGGAGTAAAAGAGATTTATGTAGCTCTCGGGTGAAAAGCTATTAAGAGAAACGCTTTGTGGTGTTTAAAAACTTTTGTTAAAGACTTTAATTTTTTTTTCTACATTTTTGAGTACATAACCTATCACTTGATTACAGCAAGATTAAAAACTATGTAATTAAAATTGTATAATAATCTTTTCGTCAAATAATTTGTGTCTCTCTAAAGTACCCACAGTCAATGTGCAATAGTCGGGTCTTATGCTTGATGTCACTGTTTATCAATCAACAACACGTCGAACAAAAAACTTTACTATTTTATATCATAAAGTAATCTTGAAGTAGCATTTACACTTCAAAAATAGCAACAAAACTCTTGCCAGCAAAATTTTCCCATCAAGATTTGCTAACCATGCATTCAGTTTACATAATCCCGTGTTATTACATCCAGGTAAACACGCCGACCCGGCTGCCCGTGCGCACTCCGCCTAACCTCAACAAATAGGGCCCGAGCACATTAGCGGTGACTCCATCCGCGCCGCTAATTCATCCGTCCGACGGTACCCTTATTTCTCAGGAGCACACGGTAAATGCATGCCAGAATACGGCGAGATTAAACTAGTTTGAAGCGGATATTACGGAGATGGTGATTGAGATTTTGTGTGAAATAAAATAAAAACTACTGCTGAATTACTGTAACCCAAGGAACGGTACGTTTGTCCCGGTGAAATTAAGTTTTTATTTTACCTCTTGCATTTTTCTTGAATTAATCTTTGCAAATATCCAAACTATCAAATATGATTCAAAATTTTGCAACATTTAAAATGTTCCCTTAACAAAATATTGAAAGGCTTTCGCTTTCAAGAATTAGGTATTATAAGGTTTATTTTTAGTAAACACTTTGTTGGTTTTCAGAGCAGTATTATATATAATTTTATTATAAATTACGGTTAAAACCATAACAAAATTTGTCGCTATACTTGCATTTACGTTGATATAGATACATACTGACATACAAGCATACGCAAATAGTGCCTCTACTTCATGCACCTTCATTATTTAGATATCATAAAGTTGATAGATTGTCTTCTTGTTCCACCTAAAACTCTCCAAAATCCTTTACCTCGCCAAATTTAACTTAAAACATTCGCAACACAGTGTCAAGTACCTAACCCCTAGACATTTAGAGAAAGGCAAACGGCAAATATTGGCGCCTGCTTCGGCCCGCTGCTTGCGACTCTGTGTTATCACTATAAACAATTGAAGATGTTTTCATAGGAACATTGAAGACAGACAGGGTTCTGTCTATGTTAATGTAGAGTAAGAAGATTGACTGGGGGCGAGAATTCAATTCACGGTTTGGTTAAGGCTATGAGCAAAGTAAGGATGTAATTTTCAGAGCATTCGTTTGACCTATTGGCTTATTTTTGTGTTTCATTGGAATCTGTGCAATGTTTTTAAAATGTAACTGCCTGATTTTTTCAACGACACGTACGCTTTCATATCATTTGGTATTAATTAAAAAAAGTTTTTATTTAATGTTTACTGTTAAAAAATATGATTTCAACACTTAACAAAATAAAGTTGACGGTAACTACTTTTGAACTTCAATGTCAAGATAGGTGTTTGAAACGTAGAACTGTTCTCTATGTTAATAATATGTTATCAAAAAGAAGTATAGGTTCAGTACATAAATCATCACGGAACCCTACTTCCCGCAGCTATAAATTCATCTCCCCATGTTGACACTTGTTTCAGCCACTTTTTATATCAAAAGCCTTCTTTTATCTTATGTAGGTTAAGCTACGCTGTAGGGAAATCCTTCCGAAATGGTACAAAGTGTTTATACAGTACAAATTGTATTTTTAAGAAATTTTTAGAAAAAATATAGGAAAATTGAGCGCCTTTAGTGATTAGCGATACAGCGACAAAGTTGGATGTAATCGTGTTAAGCTTTGACAATCTTCTGTACAAAGTAGAGGATTTTAAGAGATAACTTTGAAACAGATATTTTTTATACTCATTGTAAATAAGCTATAGATGAGAGGAGCAAAGGAATAAACAGAAAAAAAAAAACATTTATTTCATCATTAAGTAACTTAATTACATTCGATGAAAGTCAAAATATCGATCATCAGCTTATCATCAGTAGAACTTTTGCATTATATTGTAACATGAGAAAATTCTTCATCAATAAATGTCGTGTGTTTATTATGTTTCAAAATTTTAATAAATTATTTTATTTACGTGGTCTCCCAACTTAAAAAACACTTCCTTACAATCTTATCAGAATCCAAAACAAAAACAACCGAACCCTTTTCCCCCGCTGTCACCAATCCGCAATAGTGACAAATGTCAACGGTGCTCTCGCGCCATTTATTTCCCTTGTTTATTGCAGTAGACTCCTGGTCTATCAGGGCAGCGCGGCTCCTGGTCTATGAAGGCTTCGAGCACACCTGGTGCACGCGACCCTTGTCAGGAGGCTGCACGGGTTAATGAGAATTTCGGAAACCGAACGTATATTCTTATATGTCCGTAGAACGAACCGTTTGACGAATCGTATCTTTAGGCAATAAAAATGATGTTGAAATGGAAAATGAATTAGTACATGTTTTAACTTTTAAGGGATTCCGGTAGGCCAAGGGTCGATGTTACTAAATGTTTTTATTATAACTACTAAGTACAAACCCACTTATTTAACAGCTTTTAAAATAATTTTTTATAAGTTATTAATTAAAACGACTGTTTCTTACTTGATAAAGTTATATTGCCTTCCCTTCGTGTGGTATCATAGACATAAACAAGTTATCATTTTGACGTATTTGCCTCAGTTGTTTTACACAACATTTTTCACATCTTACACCAACTTTTACTCGAATATACCTCAATAAAACTTAAGCCATAAAATTTATTACCACAGCAATTATCAAGCTTGTTAACGAGTGATAAAAACATGTTAATAACCCCCCGTTGTATCAACAAAATTAAAACTACTTCAAACGGCACCAGATACGGTCTACCCCCGAGTGCAATCGCCGCAAACATTACTGCCTCATTCTAAATGTCCAAATTATTATTATGCTTTTATGTTATTACTTATGTAGGCATAGGATCGCGTGAACAAACGTCATTAGTGGAAATATTGCCAGGAATTACATGGTAATTTTATTTATGGCTACACTTCCGCAACGGGCACCACCGGAGCAACTTTTGGGCTGCAATCGTTGAAAAATGCAGCTCGGTAATTATAAGTAGATTTATGTCTGTGGGGATGATAAGTCACGGATTATTACGATTTACGGCTAAAAGCGAAGTTGAGGATAACACAAAGAAACCGAATGTTTGAAGTTAGATAAGAAATTAAACTTTATATGGCTTTGATTTAAAATGCTTTTGAGTGGTTTGCTTTTGGCATTCATTGTCTCTACAAGTTTAAATCATTCATTACACACATTCTATCTTTTTTTTCGAATAAAAAGCACAAAGGGGACCGAAACATATGTCAAAGTTACCTCCATTATCTTACTTTCAAAATAGAAATTCGGAAATTACCAGACATCAAAAGATGAGAATTCCAGTCAAGCGTCCAATAAAATAATCCCTGACCTTAGCATTTCAATCGAAAGTACCTCACTGCTAGACCCCATGTTAATCACTTGAGTTGCCGCGTCATAAGCGGCACGCGTCAAATTCGCGACTACCCTCACAGTTAACCATTAGTGAAATGAACGAGAGCGTTCATTGTCACATTATCTTTCGAGCTGAGCGGACGTGTGCACGATTAAGTTTTCTTTGCGCGGCGTCTCGCGGAAGAGGCAATCGACTGGAAATTTGATACAAGACTATGTGGAATATTAGATGGAGAATCGATTGTGGTATTAACATGTGTCGGAGGCGGTTTTACTTTGTCGTAATATGCAGCCAAGCTTGAGAGGGGATAAATCTATCATTGTATGGAAAGAAGCTACAAAAAAAACTTATTTACTCATATTTGTTATTAGTAAAATCCATTAAAATAATGCTAGCTTGAAGTCCGTAATGGTTTCTATTTCTATTTAAAGGTATATCTACAATCAAAATATTTCAACCCCTCTTAATGTCCTTATTTGCATAAACCATTCTATGTCTATAATCACTCCGAATACTACTTGAGCCATCTTAAGCTATTCTCCATATTTGGGGAGACCGGGGTAACTTGCACCATGAATATTAAACGACCCAGAAACAGTTGATTATTGTCTAAAACCGTTTAAAACGCGGGAAATTGATCACGTGACAGAAATAATAGAACAGTCCGACTTGTTCTAAAAAACTTGAATGAGATTTTTCTCGGCAGCCAGTGTCAAGAATCCTAATTGGACATTGATGTTACAAAGTTTGTCGCATTTTTATCAGACTTTCAAACAGCGGGGACCAGAGTAATGTAATTTCACTGTTAATTAAGTGAAATCTGCGGAATGACAGATTCAAACTTTGAGTCCAAGACGTAATTTATAGATTTCATAATTATGTACGCTCACTAGCATTTTGGCCCGTGGTTTTTAAAGTTTTTTATTTAAAATACATTTCTTTTAACAAGTAGAAAATTTTGTATTAATTGCAAATAGAAACATTGCGCTTATTTACCAACTTTAAGAGTTCAATACATCATTTCTTTACTTCCTCTATTTCGTCCTCATAAATATAACTAATCACAATAAAATGACAAAATATAATAAAACAATTGCGTCAAGAGATAAGAATCTATCGCAGTTCCGCACAGATGTTCCTCTATCCAATATACCTCCGTCTCTTTATTATATTTATTATTATTATTTGTATTCTGATAGGATCCAAGCGAGTCATGCTCAATTTATTATTTACCTTTATCCTTTTTTGTGATTTTGCGAATAAAATATGACAAGGTGTTTCGTGTGAGTATTACGAGCGTGTTGTGATTGCGACACAGATATTTTGACACTGTAAGCATATTTTTACAAACCATGTTTTTATTCTTCAAAACCTTTTGTCAGTATTGCTAGTATATACCTATTAGGTTGTTATGTATAAATGTTCTCACGGGCCGTAATTCGTTTAGTATATTGTTTCGAGCAACGAGTACCGACCGACCGATCGGCTTATTTGCATTTCTGAAGTCTTAACTGCTAACGAGGCGTTATTGTGAAGATGTTTCTCTCTCATTCATTAGCTAGCAGCATGCTTTTGGTTACCTTTTAACGTAACGAATAGTTTGAATGATATTAAAATTACTTTTTTGCAGAAACTAACTTGCGTCCGTGCGTCGTTGCGAACTAAAATCAACTATTGGATAACTCTGTCTGTCTCTCTGTTTCGATATCTACATAGATCACAAATTAAGGCTACTGAAATAAATACTAATAAAATCTTTTTTGCTCTATCTTTTATCCCCTAAATCTAAGTCTCACCAAACGCTTCATTGCCAACAATCCAATAAAGAAATACACTAGTTTCCGACCCCAACTAGAGCCTTGTTACAAAGCCAGCCAAGGTTCGGTAACGTCCAATTGATGGTGCACGGGGCCCGGTAAATGAGCTGTCCCTTCGTGGGGTAGTTGTCAAAAAGTGCAGCAGTCAGCCCCCGCGGAGGTAGCGGGGGGCGGGGGTAGCGGGGGGCGGGGGTAGCGGGGGGCAGTCAGCTGCAATAAGAGGATTCCGCACCCTAGGAGAGCTGGCGGGTATGGTAGAGGCGCACGCGATTACATTGAAATGTTTTTGTTTATGATATGTTTTTATCAGTATTGGTACTTAAGTTATATAATATTAGTGAAGTCTTTTGAAAGGCTTAGTGGGATTGTATAACAACAAATACTAAAAATATAATAAAATAAAAATTTAAGCAAGATAACACCAAACTGGATTTCAATAATTAAGCCCGCTCAAAATTATCAATGAATAAACAATTATAAATGGTAAGGCCAACTTTACTTCATCAATCAAATATAAGTTTTTTTTTTAAATAAACAATATAGGTGCATAATCACTGTCCGCTCGCCGCCCCTAACTTGGCCTTTACAATAAAAGGGAAAATTGCATTAAATTATAAGTCGTGAGGCAATCACGTTTTGTTTTCCAAAGAGGATTTAACGGTTTGAGTAAATCCCTCTCTGCCTCCTCTTAATTAGAGGAACTTTAAAAGCTTATTCGCGTAATGGCGGATGTCTTTAAACTTATTGCTGTTATTGTACTCTGAAGGCATACTCGACTCTAATGACACGCAATATCGTTAAATATCTGTTGTGGTAATTGCAGCTGTTTAGTATTCGTGTGTTTTATAACGGTGATTAATTTGTTAGTGAGTTTCAGGTAAGAAAAGAGTATTTTTATTTGCGAACTTTTTTACAAAATTGATGATTTTTTGTTAGACCTAGCCACATTACGGTGAGAACAAGATTCTTAAAATGCTTTAAAAATACAGCAAAGACTGCATAGTAAAAAAAATAATTCTAATAAATCCTACTAATATTATAAACGAAATTATGAAAGTTTGTAAGTATGGATGTATGGATGGATGTATGGATGTTTGTTACTCTTTCACGTAAAAACTACTGGATGGATTTTGATGAAACTTTACAGTAATATAGATTATACATCAGAATAGCACATTGGATACTTTTTACCGCGGGAAAACTTCTCATTTCCACGGGAAACCGACTTCCACGCGAACGGAATACCGGGCGGCCACTAGTTGTATTTAAAGCTACTCTCAATTTCTTAAAAAACTGCTTTCTATACGTTCTTAATTCACCCGACGAACAAAGCAGCTCGCAAACTTCATCGTGTACTTGTAACTAGCTACCTGTATAATATACGTTAAGTTAGTTAGTTCGTATATGTTATGTTTTTCATCAAAGTTAGTGAAGAAGGGGAGATGCGGCAACTTTGGACCAGCAGCCACTAGTCAGACTTAGCAACTCAGCTGTATAACAGTATAACCTATTTTCTTTTAATACGACTTTAATTTATTTAAAAGTTAGTTTAACAATTGTAGGAAGACATAACGGTTACAAAAAATATTAAATGAAAAAATAATTAAAATTGTTTCATAAGTTTAGTTTTATATTATTAAAGTTTATAGTTAAATTTATGGGACAGTAGAGTAGATGCCGATGGCAGAAATAGGAAAACCTCTGCTTTCAACAAGTATTTTATATTTATTATTTTTTATAAAAACATGTTAGAGCAATAGAGTAAGAAATTAATTTTCAATAAATAATTTCTACTACTGCAGTAGGTAGCAGTGATAGCGTGCCGGTACGCTGCGGGTAGAAGTAACGGCAAACCGACCAAGTTACACCACGCATATTTAATTAAGTAAAATAAATAGAGACTTTACTTTTCATAACTTAACAAAATTATATAGCATTTAATTTAATTCAATAATTAAAATTTAATTTAATTATATTTAGTTTTATATCAATAGTCTTTTGGGACTAAATGAGTGAGTTTTTTGTCATATTTTTATGTTTTAAAGGTAATTTTACAAAACACTAGCATTAAGATTTGATCAAAAATAACGTCTTACTTTCTTATAAACATTGTCTGCGTAGTCTTTTTCAGTTAACTCTTCCTACTAACATGCAATTGATAAAATCTAACCCACCATCGATACCATGATTCGGAACATAAACCTGTAACCTATAACACCGCTCGCTACAACACCAAGTTTTCGTATAAATTCGCTGCTTACCGCCAACTTCAGACAGTTATTATATGAAGTGAAGTTAGGCGCTGTCTTTGCAGCTAACGCAACGATAGGCATAGTTCCAAACTTCAGGGTGAATGGCGCATAATGAAATTTTAAATGGCAGCTAGGAATTTTGATATGAGGTGTTTTTTTTGTTTAGGTGTTAACTAGTAAAAAAAAAATAACAAGTTTACTGTAAATAGTATAGATTAGATAAAGATATATATTATCACGTTAGCTGAGAAATTAAAGAATGGGTTCGTTAAATAAAGATGATTTCTGCCACAGTAAGCGTGTGATTAATTTAATATTATTTAAAAACAGTTCAGTTTCTAAATACACATACATTTTTATACTTCAGCCTCAGATGAAATTGGTTAGTATTTTATACTTAATTGAAGTTGTTGTTTTAATCAGTATTTCCTGCATGTTTATGGCCGTCCCTCTCTCCCTCTGAAACACTGTTATTTGAGTGACAGTGACAGTCTGACTGCATCCTCCATAATCAACTGTTAGGAGCGACGCTATATTTAATTATTTTACAAAACATCGCAATTTTGCATTTTTAAATACGAAGATGCATAAACTTCTTTTACATTTTATTCATTATATTATTTTTAGGCTAAAAACTAATTAGGATATTTTGTTACAAAATCTTGCAACACCACGGGATTTTATTATTCTATTTGTTTTCTAGTTTACCTAAGTATTTATCACATTGCATTCTCCCCCTTAAACTAAAACTCCCTCTTTTCACATTGTATTCATTCTAACCACATACAGGGTGTTCAGTATACAGGGTGCGTCAATTGTCAGACAAGTAACAGCCGCGGATGTGACATGGTTCTAATTAAAACAAAAGTGGGCATATTTAAACACAACACACTTTAACACACACGATTTTTATAATGAGGTACAAGAACTACTTGACAAATAAATTTATTATTTAACTCCATGCTATTTTACGTCTCTCACTTTTTCATAATTATCAAAAAAAACATTGAAATTAATAACAAATTGTGTAAACATTAGAATAACTAAATTACGCAGTAAATTTTACTGAGCAAATTACAACCTATGATGAATTTCATTAATTGCAGTAAATATCGCATTGCAATCGCATCGTCGAGTCAAAACCCCGCTATACAACGGTCCCGAGTTTCCTCTCGCCCGAGTCGTATTGTCCCAATAGTGAGACATTTTTAATTAAGAAAATCTGACCCATTGTCTCCAAATCCCAATGATTTCTTTGACTGAGGCTGTGTACACCCCACAACAATATAAACTACACAATTCTACATATTTTCGGTGTTAAGGAATAGAAAATTCAAGCGTTGTATCCTGTACAGTTATTGGCAAAACTTTTGAATGAAGAAGACGTAGAAACAAAGGCCCGTTGTTCGAAAGGTTTTATATTAATTATTGGGTTTTTAGCTGATTAAAAATCCGAGCTTTTGTACTCGGATTGTAAAGTTTACGGGTCCAAAAGTTTGAATCTAATGACAACTCATCGACGATTTTAACGTTTACGTATTCTAATTAAATACTTTCAGTTAATTTGTAAACTTTTGAGCAATAGTAAGAAAACACAGCAATATTTTTATTTGAAGTTACTTTATAATAATATACTTAATTCGTCCCACTTGTAAGCACAGATCTTCTTGTTGTAATGTAATTTATATTTTATAGCTATTCACAGAATAATTGAAATTCTTCTTTCATCGAAACTGACAGATACAAATTACAGAAATGGAATAGAGATGCGTTTCGACTAGGGACATTATAAAGTTTTATTTTAAATACATTTTTTAAATGTATTTTAGGAATTCATTTCTTTCTTAATATAGAGATACCTACAATTCTATGAACATAAATTATTTATACAAACCGCGCTCGTAAATCTGTTAATCAATAAAAAGTTGTGATTGGCAAATACATTTTCCTGGTAAGTATGTTCTTTATGAAACATAAAATTGATTAAAGAAAAGTATGTAATAATTGCACTCGATTCCATCGAGTTCTGTTTCCCATCCCTATCGTTCTCGGTCTCGCTGATAAGTTGAAACATTCTGTAAAATTAACTAAGACTAATGACAGCCCTCCTTAACGTTTACAACGACGATTTAATCTTTCAGGTAAAATTAACACAATTTTGAGAGATTTCTCAAGTGGAGAATAAGCTGTTAGCTAATAATTAGTTAGAAATTTATTTAAAAAAAATATTTTATAGAACTTTTTTTTACTGTTAGGTAAATAATCCACAGAGAACACATTAAATATGTAATCTTCATATATATATCAACGTTAAAGTTTGCTAGCACATGTCAGATCTAGTCAAACTATGCACCCATAGGCAGAACATCCAACCGTTTCCCGCGAACTAAGCGGTAAAAAACAAGAAAAAACGCCAATTTGCGAGTCGATTATTTCACAGTAGATTTGCACCGCGTCGCAGTCACACTGCGGGACCGGGAAATTCTCCGAGTGTCGCGATCTCATTGATTGTACACAGACAATGGCGCGCACTAATCTTTTCATTAAAACGCGATTATTCCCCGCACGGCCTGCTGCACTAATACGAATAAAGCCGCGGCCACATCTATCACTATACACCTTATTACAACGGGTTAAAGTCGAGAATATAAAACGGCAAAAACTCAACGTCTGCAATATGGCACGTCGCCTTGACGCGATGACATTCCAATTTTGAATTCTTGTTGCGACGAGATATTGTTATTGAATTAAAAAAAATGCCCCTCACTTCGACGGTTGCATTCGGGCGTTTGGTTGAAAAGCGACATTCAACTGATGTTTAATTAAACATCTTTGGCTGTCGTCGGATTTGCAATGCACAGGTTTTCGTTTGTTAAAAATTGAAATCGTTTTAGTGAGAAAAGGTATTCCTTTATTTGTATTGATAGAAAAACAACGTCGATTCTTCGTCCTCTACATCCGCATGCGTTAACTTTATAAGAAGTTAATCTAGATGGCGCTGTATGCATATTAATTAAACGCGCTATCACTTGCGTAATTTTGTTAAAAACGAAATCAAATTAAATATTTTCATTATATATTTTTTTTAATTCTTTAAAAAATCTATAAGTAATACAAAACCAGCATAGTTTTCAAGCCCTCATCCGTCAAGCAAGTATTGATAACTCATCCGAGGAGCTCCAACAATGGCGGCTGAGATCTCACGTCACGTGACTGATAACAACTTTGTGACGGCGTCGTCGGCGGCGGCGATCACTGATAACGTGGTACGGAGGCCGCGGGCGATGTGTGTTACGGTTTGTTAGAAAGGATTCTTATAGAGAAATTATCAAGGTATATAGTTGTAATAAGAAGATAATGCCATTTAAGAATTTAAAATAAGGTAAGTAATTCAAGTCTTTATTTGTAATACTAGCCAATAAGGAATGATCAGATTGTGAGTTTTCTTTAACTCCTGACAAACAGTCAATTTTTCTGACCTTCTTTTCTATAAACACCAAAACAATTAGTTTCCTTTGTTTAGCGCTTCCAACATGCACAACGACACTACTTTAAACATAAACTAAACTAAAACAAAGAGCGAGCATGAGCGCCCACGCCGAGCTGCACGTTTAGAGCGCTAACAGCATCCAACCGCCCGTAACCGCTTATAACCGGCTCACGACCGCGACAGATGGCGCTGTATATCGCCCGCTAGTGTGGACACATCCTTACTCGGTAATGACGACTCCAATATGAAAATGTATGGAAATGGGTTTAAACTGCGACATGCGCTTCTGTTCTATATTCTGGTCTGAGGTTAGTAGGGTGCTTTGCTGCTTTAGTTATAGGTTAACTAAAATTTTGAATTAAGGTATTTTATCTTTCGATACTTATTAAACCCTTTTCTCTGAACTCTTATTTTCAAATCTTACTGGACAAGGTCACATGTTGGTTATACATACCCACTCATTTTATCTATCACCTGCATCTTCTATTATTCGAGAATCATTTTAACTTTAACCCTGCGTTATTACCTTATAAATGTGCCTGTTATTAATTTGTTTTATTAAAAAGCACACGTCCAAAGCTCTCAATAAACCACGATTCAATTCACCCTGTCGCCATACAACTCTCATATTAGTAACTTGAAGGGCCCTCCTCGAACAATCGCCTGTTTGTCCCTCATGTCCCTGTGAAGACAACTTCAACGCTTAATCGTTATTTTGGAACTTTTTCGACGACCCTCGAGAGACACAAGTTTTTATTGTTACGTTTGTAATGACTTTGTCGAGTATTGCTGGCAACTTTGTACTTAAGCTAACATCTACTGACCGAATTGATAAAGCACGTAGTTGAATCCAAAAATATTGCTTTTGATTTTTAGAACAATTAGAGTGCAGTCGTCGATAAGGACAGAACGAATTCTTTATTAGCTTGCCCCTACAATAAAAACACAATATTTCCTCCAAATTACATTTACCTCCAAAAGTTTCGCGCTTCTATCGGCAATCGTCATTCCGCTGACAAAGCCGCGCACCGATTGAATCTTCGATTGACACTGATTGACAAAAGCTGCGCGTTGATTGATTGCGTGTCAGCACAACTCGGGTTTAGTTTGCACGTTTCGTTTTCAATATCATTTTACAAACGAAAGGTCTGCAATATTTCGTCTCCATTTCTCCAATCTTGTTCCTTCCCACGCTTAGAAGTTTCACACTTGCCTCCTTAACCTTTTCCTCGCCTTGACATTATCCTCAAATACAAATCAGGGTCAAAATACTTATCTACTTATATATCTACGTAAATATCTTCGGAACTGGACTCTTTATCCCTCATTAACTGCTCTATCTCTATTACTATAAGGTTATTAAAAAACTGGTATATATAAATATATGAATAGTTTCCCCTACTTGATGGGTACCACGCGGTACCAACAAGAACCTATCAATCCTGCGGCGGCAGCAACACCAACTATTCCTGCATAACTCTGCTAATTAACAGCTATCATTCTTGACACTACCAACTGCCAATAACTTGACCCCTCTCTGGTAACCAATTACCGTCAAACTGTATGGAGCGCCGGGGGTCTATGTTAATTGGTTAATCTGCATACAGGGTAACTAACTACTTTGTATTGTAACGGACAGCTTTCGATGGCTCTCGCCGACGTAAATTAGACGGTTTTGGAAGGCAGCGGCGCAACGATAAGCTGAAAGGATAATGTTATAGAGAAAAATATGAAACTTTAGTTGTATTACTTCAGTGATTAAGTTTTGGTGACATTCTATTTTAAAATTAATGTTGTGGACCATAATATAGATGGATATCTCTAGGTAGTCAGTTTAGAAAAACACAAAAACCTAAAACGTTGGGTTTTGAACCAACTAGGTTACATTTTTTGCTGCTTTTCAATTAAATATAAGTTCAAAAATTAATTAAGAACAGTATACCAACTGTGCCTTTAAATAACGTTTTTTTATATTAATGCTATGATTTACTGTTGACTATTATATTAAAAATACTTTGTTTTCTTCCGTTCACAACTTATAAATGTATTAATATTCTAACATTAAGTTCATGTAAGTAACTTAGAAATTCCTTAGACGCCGCCGCATATAAAAATCAGCCCACCCTCTTCTAACTTGCACCATATAATAACTATTAAGTTACTTTATAACCAAGCCGAGTTAAGTTCGACTTGCAGCTAAGTCACGGCTCAGTTAGGTCCATCTAAGTTACCCGAGACGTTAACTTAACTACCATAACTTATGTTAGAAATGATGCCACTTATTTAACTAATGCTAACACCTGGGTTTAGTTGACACTACTGTATGCAAACAGATTGTGGAGCAAGTTAATTTAAACATTAACTGAAACTGTGTGCTTGTGGGTAATTGTTTGAATAACTCAAGTCAGTTTCTTAGTTAGAACTTTAAATTGAGTTTAGACGCTACTGTAATGCGGACGCTCACTTACATTTTTGAGAATAAATTGCACCCTTTTTAAGTTCAGAAAACCCGACATAAAATCACATATTTGTAACCGCTAGCCTTACCTAATAACCAAGTTTACATATCTATAAGTAAAAAAAACAGAAATTCTAATGCTGGCTTCTTTACAACAAAAGGCTGACCACTTACAAAAGCGTAACAACCTCGAATAAAAACTCCTCATAATGATTGAGTAATCCTTCATACCTGTCACCGAACACCCGCTAAATGTCACCAGCTGTCAATCATTCCCACACACTCACTCACTCGCCGACCAACTTCCCGCCAACTCGCAATTCATTCAGCATGGCGTCATAAAACGGACGCCCACTTTTTTCATCAAACTTTGTAACACAGTTAAACCCTCGGCTCGTCCTGGCACTTAACAAAATCAATTAAAAAATAAAAGCCTCACTCTAGCTGTAACGAGGAGCATTTAAATTCTGATAGCTTCGAATGAATGTTTTTGTACGGCACGGATTTAAATGTGAAAAGCGATTTCGGCGCTCGATTGTTTAAAATCCTTCAACACGTTGTCAATAGGATGATGGCAAAATATATTAAAATTAAAATAAAACTTTTTTTCTGGCTATACTCTAAAAAGAATGACCTTGCTTAAAAGCAACTAAGAAACTGCGCACAATTTCAGTTAGGTATTATATCCATTGAAGGATTTATTTTTATTTGCAAAACCTAAAATACATTATTCACAACTAATCATAGAGCACAACTTCTTCTTTATTTTTGTTCATGTAAACATACGTTTTTGTACCAGCGCTACATATCAATGATAAAAACAGACGAGCAGTTACACTTATAAAAGCGTTACACGTTTTAAAGTTGTAACTAGGTAACAAAATTAGCCTCGTAATTGATAATTGAGTTTGTGAATAATTTACCTTGTTTTGTTTAAAATTGTATTTGGTGTGTTGATTAAATAAATGTTTGTCAGAAAAAAAAACCGGTCATCTGATTCTTAATTTCATGATCTAGAAATCTACATGAATGGTTTCCTTCCTCTTTATCGTATGATGAATATGCACTTTGCAGCACATATTCATCTTGTGTCAGTTTTTTTAAAGGGCCTCTGACGTTGTTCCTGTAGGGTAGTGGCCACCCTACTGAAAGTATTTTTCAAGCCGCCTATCTATTAGGCACCTGACTTGGCTTGACAAGTACGAAATGGAATAGTATCTGGACCAAAGGCTTAACGTGCCTTCCGAAGCACGGAGAAACTCGGGATGTAATGCCACTAGCGGTCACCCATCCTTGGACTGATCGCGGCCTGCGTTTCTTAACCTCGAATATCGATTTGATAGACGAGATCGTAATGGGCCACCGAGCTCTCTTACATAAATGGTAAACAAAATACATAATAGTAGCAAAAGTAACTTCTATTAGTTGGTAGCCATCAATAACATCAACTTCACAAAGTAATTTGTGTATTGATTTTTCTTTCATAGTAAGTGTCATAACACTCAATCACAACAGTTAAACTACGCTCGTATGCACGCCCCCGGGTCTCGCCGCGTGATTCTCTCGCGTTGGTGTTTGCAATTATGGCGGCTGAGTGCCGGCCGGGAGTGTGAGGGTACAACAAAATGTGAGCTCCAGTCAATGCCCTGAAGAGTAGCAATGTAGGAACTACCGGAAACATTTATATGTACTTACAGAACATGGAATATACATATAATTAATTGCTTATAAATGGGTATTGGGTGGCCTAAAGCAGTTTTGTGAAATAGGCTGTATGAGGAGTATTTTGTGGCATTTTTCTATTTCTATACGTGGAATAAAATTAACTTATAAATAATAGACAAAATAAAGGTTTCTACATATTTAAGGTTTACTTGCTATCTCTATGTAACCAACAAACTATCTGGCTTAAAGGCGTCTGGTGAGTCGAACCGTCAACTTTCAACACTACCCTCATACATATTACAAAGAAACCGAGCAGGAGTATCTCAACCCATAAATTGTCACCCTCTGGGTCATTCAGGCCCCATGAGGAAATTACATCTCCACCGGGGCCGTTTTGATCCCCAAAATAGTGGAAATAATTGCCGCTTGATTAAAATTACTAGTTTTTAATACAATGCGTTTGATGATAGAATTATTGATGATTCGTCCTTTTGTATGCCAGTGGAGCGGAATGGAAAGCCGTTATTATAATTCTGGGGTCATAACGACCCTGTAATGTGTTTTAGGGTTCATCATCTAGTAGAAAAGTAAAATATGTAGGGGTCGTTCTTTGAATTGAAGTCATTATATAAGAGAACAATTTAGAGCAATTTGGACTTTGGTAGAGCGCATTGGGATAAATACATGCAAAATTTACAATGACTTTCAATTGTCAGCAATTATTTTAAAAATATCTGAGTTTGCTTCTTATAATCAAAACAACTTTGTTCCGAAACTTTATTTTGTTTATATTAAATATAATCTTAAACGGATTAGAAAAATCTCTAAAAATAAACAGATGGAGGTAAGAACCAGCGTGTTTTCGACCAGTGTCAGTAAATTCCCTCCACAAAGTAGGCGCCACGTACCTACTGGCGCCCACTGCGGTCTCGGTAGCCGTGGAGTACCAATGTCCAATGGAGAACACTGTTTTTGTAATAATGGAACAAACGAGCAAGCGGACAACGTAATGGTAAATAATCATCACTGCCCACATAAAATTGCTGTCATAAATTTATTTTATTTATTTTTTATCTAGTCTAACACAATACCTAAGAAGCCTAAATCTAAGAGCGACCTTGCAAGGAAATGGACTTGGGAGAACCTAGTTATATATAGACACTAGCCAATTTTGAAAATACCCGGAAATCTAATTAAGGGCCAACCCTAAACGGTATTGGTACATATGGTTGACTGCTGGCCACTGAAACGCCCCACTTAGTTTTCTCCATTGGTTTTAGCATTCCATGTAGGTAGCCAAAGCAAGGCTCTATATATTTGTTACACAATCTTGTGGCCTGTATTTCCTGTGAGACCGTATGTTGCGGAATTGTTTCCGTCAGTCAGGATGGAAAATGTGGGGATTCACTTAGAGAGGGAAATAAACACGCGCTTAGGTAAATTAAGAATAATTGTATATGGAACTAAATATTACCCGTAGCAAGGTATTTTTATAGTTCCTAGATATTTTTGTCTTTTTGAATTCAAAAGAACTTGAAAACTAACTATATGTGCATAAAGCAGGTGGTAGCTAAAAATTTACTTTATATCCAATTTTCATTTATCTCCTTAAACAAATAATTAAACTACCTTTAGATACCCCTTGTATAAAAGAGGTAAAAAAGGCTGCTATAAATTTCACTTTTTAGACCCAAAATACTATTTTTCCTACAAAATCCCCTTTAAAAGGTCCCAGGACGACAGAAATCAAAGTCCATTGTTATTCTAAGCGAGGTAATTTTACACCCCATAGTGTACCATTTACATTTATATGAAGAAATCTCTCTTTGGCGGCGCGAGGCGTTCAATAGAAGTAGGTGAATTGATTTTATCTGCGTTTGTTAGAATGTGGCGAATATGATAATTAGGGGGCTTGTGTGATGGAACTTGTAACAAAAATGGTGGAAGGATTCTGTTACAATACTGTAACTTCTTAGACTTACGCGATCATTATTATTTGAAATTAAACTCATTAAACGGGTAGTCTACCCGTGACCATGGCATTTGTATAAATTCCGAAACGTCGGATAAATAAAAATAATGTTATAAACGCGTAAAACCCGTTAAAATGTATTATTTGAAGTTTTAATTGAAAATATTATATTTTTTTACGTAAAATTTTCGAAAAGGTATCGATATCGTTTTGTCTTTTGTTTATTATTTTATTAAAAAGCTATAATTTCGACAAGCTGACAAAGTATGAAAACTTATGATATTTTAATTTGTTAATACTTCCACATAGTCTAAATGTGCCACACTGCCTCATTCTACACTACCTTCATTATAACTGCCTGTATAGACACACGTGCGTTCATAACTCATTCACAACGATATTTTCATTCCGCTGTAAATCTATAATTTTCAAATGATAGACCACGAAAAAATATGTTACCAACCATGATTAGGTACAGTCGAGGACAGAACCTCAAAACGATTACAATTTTAACATTACACAATAAATTATTTTAAACACCTTTTGAAGTTTTAATAGTTTTTATAGAAGGTGCTAACCGCAAATCAAAATCCACTAAAACATATCAATGATCAATTTAAGACGCAAAGCTTGAATATTTGTAATATGGAAGTTTTTAAACTTATTTTATAAACGGAAAGTATGCTATTTTTGCATGGTCATAGTTAATTAAGTGTAATTATGAGGTATAAATTCCTTTAATAAGTCAACATATAAATTTAGCCACTGTCAGTGACTGTACAGTTATTATACTTTTTCATGAATATGTAGCATAATTTTCAGCAAATTTCCGAAATAAAGCCACGCGGTAGTTAATATATTCAAATTGCGGGCTGTTAGCGATGCCAGATTATAATTTAGGGGTTATAAATATACTTACCTGCTCACAAACACCGTCAGTAATTGATGCTTTCTTAGATTATATATACAAAAGTTTAGGAAAGAAACTATTTATAGCGAACTATAAATAATCATACAAAATTTATTTGTTTTCTTTTTTTTTTCTTTTTTTTTTCACTAGTAAAGTCAGAACACGAGCATAGCTTCTGTGTTAGACGAATCGTCTCTCGCCATAGTCAACATCAATGTTCGAGGAATAATACGATTGAAATTGTACCGTACCTACACCTTTAATTAAATTATTCAATAACTGATCAATTATTTAATTGCTTATGCTTTAATATAATTTATTGAAATGCTTTTACGATACGAATGGTAAACAAACTTATGGTAATAGTGTAACACATATACACGTACAGTGTCTTGTATTCTTCTCTATTAGCTTTATTTGTTTCATATCCTAAAATACAATTTTGAAAATCATACACATTTTTTAAATAAATAATGTACTACGCCAACTAGTGTTAACCCTAAAGCCTGGTGGATTTCCAACGAAAGTTCCTGCTTCAATCAATCTCCAAGCAAACTACACCCAACTGCAACTAGAAGTTCACACATGTTCCGTGAAACAAGCACTTCCACAGAACAATCATTACAACACGCGTCAAAACCTCCACCTGATTCACAATGCGACATCGTAATGTCAATCTGACCATAAAACATACCTCTTTTTACAGATAAAACAACGCAAAACCAACCTTAACTACATGGCAATAAAGATCTCTTTGATAGCCTTTGTGCGAACCACAATAGAGGTTCTGGTAAGGTTCCAATGAAAAGCAACAATGCTAGAATGACCCCACGGTGCCATTCGTGCCCAGATGAGGCCTTTGTCTCCAAAATTATAATATCACAGAGGTTTTGTATGAGATATTAAAAATTAAAATGGGTCCACGTATTGTTGTAAAAATGGGAGACAGTTCGGTTTGAAATGATTTTCTCTTTGTATTGAAGGGGTAAAGTGGGTGTCCAGTAGATTGTTCCTGATTGTGAGACCAACATTGACGAAGATGAGCTTTTAAGAATTACTTCAAATGTAACCTACATTATTATATGTACAAAAATAAATCGATTAAACTGCAATTTCATATGCACACAAAATGCTTTTCTATCAAATCAACTAATGTTAAAAATCTATTTGCAAAACCACCTTATACTTCTATTCTCTCTAACTAACAGACATCTTCTTAAATTACTTTTGATATAATTAATTATCCGTAGTTATAAAGCCAACATTTATTGATATTTACATCAATTTCGCGAGCTATAACCCAAGTTTACTTTCCCGTCTCATGCTGACACGAATCACTCCGCAAGCGCAGCAAGTTTCATAATTTATGATACCATTAACATTGCTATAAGATTCCTCCATCATTTTCATCGTGTAGATTAATATAAAGGTAATTACACACCGACCCTCGATCGGACAGTAATTGCGTCGACACACGGTAGATGGCGCGGCTGTGCTATTACGAGAATTATTTTTGGGGTTATGTGCACCCTGAGGCGCCTGGTTTTGTTTTAATGGGCGTCGATTTATAGATCGTAATATTTAGCTGTTGAGAGAATCTGCTGGATTACAAGATGGCATGTGGGATGAGAATGTGGTATGAAAGCTGTTAGCCGATTGGATAGAACTTGTGCCGAAATTGACTTTATGGGTAGTTTATTGTTATTGAACAAACTTTTTAGTACATTTTATTGAGTGCTTACTAAGTTAAGTGCATTATAGTAGTCCATTTTCTAGTATTAATTTGGTAAAAACTTAAACACAGGATAAATTTGATGGTCAGGAAGCAATTTTACCGTGTAATATTTTCCACAGTTACTCTAACTGATTTTAAGTAAGTTCATAGTTTATTGAGAATTATTAACACATCCTTGAAGTTTGCCTGATTATTTTTATTAAAACCTGTGTAGTTGAAGTAAAATAAAAGAATTAAAATTATATTTTATAAACTTTCAAAAAAGCAACTCAGTCCCCGTCAATTATAAGCACCCTACCACACCCAGACCTTAACACCCTAGATCCAAGTAACACAGCGTCTA
Organism: Emmelina monodactyla; assembly: GCA_916618145.1. Classification (NCBI taxonomy): domain Eukaryota; kingdom Metazoa; phylum Arthropoda; class Insecta; order Lepidoptera; family Pterophoridae; genus Emmelina; species Emmelina monodactyla. The sequence continues at coordinate 484,249 of OU745319.1, forward strand.
ATACAAATACCGTAACTCTGTATAATATGTGATACAACAGAACATTTCAATTTGGACCAAGTCTGCTTCAAGATGGATTAGTCTTCTGTGGGCTTTTGTAATGTCACACTTACGTAGAGTTAGTAAATATGGATATGGCATGTTTAGTTTTAGAGCCTGGTTGACAGAATTCAATTATAATTTTACTAGTGGCTGCCCGCGACTTCGTCCGCATAGAAGAAATACGGTAACTAAAAAATGCAGCGCCCTAATCACAGACCTATAAGTAGCTACCGCAGTTTTGGCTATAATGACTTTTACTTAAGTAATAAATCTACACTGTGGCAGGCTTTTTTGTAGAACTATAAAAGATAAACATTCCCATCAAACATTACATATGTGTAACTCCAGCGGTTTTGACAGTGTACGTCAGAATGGGTCGCAGATGGTAGATTTTTACCTAATAATTTTTCCTACTTACTTGATATTTAAGACAATTCACACAATATCTTTATAAATTGTAGCCTATGTGTTATTCTGAGGTATAAGCTATATTATTGTAAAAAAAACATTAACATCCAGTAGTTTATACAACAATACACACTTACGAACTTTCACGTTTAAAATATTAGTATGATTTTTTTAATTTATGATATTTAAAGATGTAACTGCAATGATTGTTAATCATAGTCATACAGTATACAAAAGTTCGACTTTAATTTTAAGATGACAATTTCGTTTACCGTTTTTTACACCGAACTAATATTATTATCATCTATGTATTCATACATCATAATAATTGTAAAAAAATGTTACAAATTTTTTTTTTGGATTCTTTACCCGTCTTCGGTAAAATGAAGGGTTATTATTAGAACCAGTTCCATTACTTCCAGTATCCACATTTCCACCAATCTCTTGATATGTTAATACCTTCACTGAATAAATAATTCATTTGTTTAAACCATATCTCTCCACAGCAGTAATAAACCACGCAACTTACCAACCTAACATCAACCCTAATCCACCGCATTAAGGTTCCTATTCCGAATCAAATTAACACGAGTCTAAGAGATATTGTATTTATGTAAAGTACTTTTGGATTATTTGGTAGAAACGCAAAAGTAGGAACAATGTGAGAGACGGAGAGATGGAAATTTGGTTAAGACAAGCTTAAGAAGGCTTCTTTCAAGTGATAAATCTTGAGTAGAAATGAAATTAACAGGAAAATTTGCGAAATTTTCGACGGGAGAGGAACTGTGTTGTCTTTCTTTATTGTGTCAAATTTGCCTCGAGAACCTCTCAATTGGAAGGAAACAATGTTTATTAAATAATTTAATATGTTAAGCGAAGATTAAAATATGAAAAAAAAATTTGGAACAAATATATTGGTTTTGGAGTAAGCCGTTAACATGTCAGCACACCTCAACTGCAAATTCTCATTCTCGAAGATTTAGTCACAATATCAAAATATTTTTTAAACCGAACAATAAAGTGTCTAGACACCAATTTCCACCATTTTTTATTTATTTTCTGTGAACAAATCCCGCATTTATATTCCTAATCAACTGCACACATCCGTGTAAAAGCCTTCCTCGTCTCGAACCGATATCCATTACACGCACCATTTTGTCCTCCAATCGCACAAAATATCCCGCCTTTTATTCTGCTCTTCTTGTAAATTTAACTCTAATAGAGTGTGAAAGGTCAGCACCGATAACGTGTCGGGGACAAACTCTCAATAGACATACGACCAAAAAATATCATAAACCCTTTTGCAGACCGTACAAGTAACAACACAAAAAATCCCCAGACACATAAACAAAAGAAAGACGGAGAAAACTCGACTGTTGTTTGCTGTTCACAATCAATGACCCACTAAAAAATAAAGCGCTCGAGAATGCCGAATATTTCCCGCGCCGTGATCCAAGATGGCGTCTGACAGATGGAGGTTCGTTCAGAAATGACGTTGACACATGGCAATGAGACGTTTCGCTCGTTGCTGAACGTGGAGTTTGATTTTGTGCCCAATTTTATTTAATAGGAGTAAGGCATTATTGTCATAGTCACAAGAATTTGCAATATGTTCGTATTTTCTTCACGTATATTTTATAGATATGTATATTACTTATTTATCCACAATATAACTTTAAGTACCTAGTCATTTCAGTTATTTTACGTCTGGCAGCTCAATAACTTCGAAACTAACCAATAAATCCTGGAAAAACAACCTCTCTGTTGGAGACGGCGTCGTAAAAAGAGGAGTTTCGCCTCAAAACGGTACAAAGGAGGCTGAAAATCGTTTAGGACACCGTCCCGCAGTGCTCGATGAAAAATACCTTCGATTCCACAAAACGCAGAACAAGACGAAATACGTGGAACACACGCGGTACCGAGCACTCGGGGACTGGCGCTTCTTGACAAATAACGAGTTTCAGCAGTGAAGGCGACGGAATGTCGGTTTGATATTTTTTAATAACATCGGCATTTTAGATTTGAGGATTCTACGGCCTGGCATCGTATATTTGATGAACGAGTAATTCCTTTTATTTAAATTTCCAGAGTTTTTGTTTTTTCAAGCTATGCGAGTCTAAGGGGTACATAACGGATGGAGAGCACATTCTGCCGTGTCAATATCAGAGTAGGCTATTTCATGTTTATTAAATGATGACTTCAGCCGCAGTAAATTAATATTTTCATTTCCAATTGAAGCGCCAGCAACTTATTAGACTCGCCAATTCTTCCCTTGCCACCCGAAAACTTGATGCAACAATTACTTTCTGTCGGGTATATACTCTGTCCAAAGGAAACGATTACGGTTGGTAATCGTTTTTCCACTTCGTTATAAACTTAATAAAAAAACGTCTATTTTCATACTTATTTAAAATACAACTGCCTTATAATGTATATTCCAAACTAATTCTTCAATTTAGGTACTTACCTATACAAATGATCCATCTAAAACGAGTAACAATTGTTAACAGGAATAATCCCCCGCCTCCGGGCGTTTCACTTTCAGAACTCATAAATCATCTGAAGTTGTCATGAATTATTGAAATAATAATTCTAATGGTGACCTGAATTACACCAAACGAGATTAACCAATTATTCATAAATATACGGAAATTTCATCATCAAGGAAGCGTTTAAAGGTATTTCTGTAGGATATTATGCTTTATTTAATACGGGATACGGTTATTTATCGTTTTCAGTAATAATTCTGTATACGTGATATAATTTAAGTATGTATTACTATGTTACTAGTAATATCCTACCAACGAGCAAAATTTAAAAGATGCATACAAATCTTAAAATCTTTATCTTTAGATACTTATACTTACGTTACTTCGTCAAAGCCATTATGTGTATTAGAATTAAGAAATAGTTTTGAAACGATTTTTCAAGATAGTTTATGCATTGAAATTAGGTACGTTAAAAAGTCGTCAAAACTACACCCGCATAAAACTCCGGCATTTTAAATATCAAACATAATAATCATATTGCCAAAAATATGTTTAACCTTCTATACAAATACATGGTCTTCAAAAATTCATCAAACTTCGCAAAACTCGGTATATTAATCAAAACCACTAAACTCCTACAAACATTTTTCATCAAATTGCCAACAGAATAACAAGAATTATTACCCGGCGATATACTTGCACAAACTTGGAAATTCCGTTCCCACCTTATCTCAGAAAGGCCTCATTAAGCCTAATTTCTGCTAACTTGGTGAAACTTCATTAAAGCTAAAACTCTTTGAGAAAAACCCATATTTTTCCTTTTGCATTTAATAAAGCGACGAAATATTTAGACTTTTAAGAAGTTGTGACTTTGTTAAAGCGCTTAAAATTTATTAGACGTTTCGTGTAACGGTTAACTTAGTAAAGAAAACTTATCAACTCATTAATGTGTTTAACGAGTTGGAGGTTCTGTTGCCAATTAAATTTGAACTTGATCATCATTGACTAGTATTCCATTGTTTTCAAATATTTTTTGACGACATGGAAGCAAAAGTTTAAATGGAAAAACCGTATTAAAATACTCTGCGTACATTAAAAAGATTTTATATAATGCATTTTATATAATTGAAACAGGTGGTGACATTGCTTGATAATAACGGGTGTAAAAAGACCGTTTCCGAAACCACGTATTCTAGAGCCTAAATAGTAACTTAATTTACTAACAGTATAACCAGAAAAGTCAATTTAAAAAAGTTGTTAAGGTTTGAAAAGTGATATTCGCCGCAGCTAATGGTTCAGGAGCGATGGTTTTCATTGCAAATAAAATTAAAACACTATTTTATTTGAAATCATGCGCAAATTTGATAGTTTATATGCAATTTGGCACAATGAGGTAAACAAATTTTTAACGATGACCCTCCAGCAATGACCAGTTTTCGTTTTCGGAAATAGTCTTTTTACACCCTGTATATGAAGAAAACTCAGTAACTATTCTTTCTTTCGTCAAGTTCCAATTTCGTCTCCTGTATCCAATAGGCAGTATTAGTGGTAATTTGTCGCCGCTCGTTGTATTGTCTATGATGTATTCGGCCCGGCAGCCATGATTCGACGGACGGGCGTAATGGACGCGATATTTCAATGTGATGACCGCCTTTTATCTGCAGGGGGGGGGGTCAATCTGTTATAGTCGTCGAGTGATAACGAATATTGCTTGTCTAGTGATATAGATTAAATTATCATAAGTTTTAAAGGGCTTAAGAGCGTACCCACTATCATTCAATAGACCAAGTGCTATGTCGTTGTAATAAGATTTTATTAAATAAATAACATGATCTTAAGTTCGAATTAAAAAAGTTTCAGACTTAAAGTCTTCATTAATTTTTTTGTCTATGTTTCTTACTTACAATTTTTTCAGCTAATATCTACATACATATTTTCTTAATACCTTTACACCTCAAAGTAAGTGAACTGCCCGCACTACGCCCAGTACCTTCAAGTAACAAACAACGTGCCGTCGATAGTTCTATAACGTATAAGTCTCACAGGCTTTGCTCGGAGACGCACTCTTTGATATGAAGGAGTAGGGCTGTCGGTAGACCAGGTTTATTTGCTAGGGGCTAGTTAGTGGGATGTAAAACTGTTAATAAACAGTAAGTTATTTGAATATGCAGCGGAATTTAAATAGTAAACGCAATGATACCTTCGCAGATATTCATGTGATATTTATTGACAAAGAAGTATAACTCAAATAAGTCTTGCTTCACATGTCCTATTTTAGAGCACAAGTTGTTTTAAAAGCACCTAAGTTCTATATACCTAGGAAATGATAATGTCTCTATACATTAATAGTTTTCCGAACGCTTTAAGGAAAAAATCGCCACACCTATCGAGCATTCCACCCCTACTCTCAAGGTGGAAAGCCCTTAGCCCAGTTGAGTCTTGCGCCCTCGAGGCCCTCGACTCAACTGCGACTCAACTTCATAACCACTGAGCCACGGGGGCGGGGGCGGGTGGCGAGCGAGACGACTCATTACCACGTAATGAGATCGGCTTTTAACGCAAGGTGGGAACGCGTGAACTAAGGCTTTCACTTGCATAGTCATTGTGGGGAATTGTAGTGTTTGGTGTTGAAGGAGAAGAAATAGTTTAGATGACTTGTAATCTTAAGATGAAGTAGGTTTTACTGTGGCTAAGTGTACCATCATACCCACTACAAACGAGTACATTGTGGATCACATATGCGATATGAATAACCAGTTCCTATGTCAAAAAATAACTAAGTATATTCAATGTCACTCTTGTTAATAACATATATTATACGAGTATATTTCAATCTAAAGTCCTAACAATTAGGTAAACTGAAAAGTTAACTGCGCTTTAAATAAAGTTAAACTGAATCATTGATCTAATCTCTTGAACATATAAGCGGCAGCACAGTTCTGATATCAATAATAATTAATACTCACCCGCTTGTTATCCCGGAACTTGAGCCAGCCGCAGATGACGCTGTTGTCCACCGGCCCGGCGTCCTCGTCGTCCCCCCTCCGCGCGGGCAGCGGGGACCCGCCCGGGCTGGCCGCCTCGCGCCGGCGCATGACCGGCGTGCTCTGCTGCGAGCGCCGGGCCTCGGCCACGGCGTCGCTGCGCCGGCCCAGCACCGGCGTCCCGTGCGCCGACACCCCGCCCAGCAGGCCCCGGCGGGAGAGGAACGGAGACTCCCATAGCGGACGCTTCACTGGAGTCTTGCACTCGGAGTGGAGGCATAGAGAGTCGAAGTTGGCGAGCTCGACAGAAACTCGGGTCTGCAGGCCGCTGGGGTGGGTCGTGAGTATGGTTTGCTTGGCGATGCTGCAGCCGTGGTGGTGCACCTCCTCGCGCCTCTCCATGGTGACGTCACACCATCACTAGCACCTGAAATAAGGGAACCCTTTAAACATCGCAATTAAGACAGCGAGCGATCCCAAATTGACTGTATAAATAGCCGCCTTTATTCTAATAATTGCGGGGCAATACTCGAACGTTCGCCAAGGGTTAGAAATCTTGGTGAATTTCGTAATGAAGTTAAGTGGAGTGCTTCTGTAAAAGACGATCATTTATTAGAATTATTAACGTTATTGTCAGGAATTAATGGGTTGTCATTAATCAATAATATTGAGGCTGTATGGTCTGTTGGATTCATTGTTGCTTTCTGTGGAACGTAAATGATTTAGTGCCGGAGTGCTCACCGCTTGACAAGCGGTATTTATGGTTCAAGTTTAAATTACCCAATAACATCAATATAACGTTATAACTCAGGTATTCATGTGAAAGTTACTGAACGTTATCATTAACCAAATTACTTTGAAATACGACTTTATATTTACTATGATCTATATTTCGTGTGTATGTTTATGTTACTACAATTACATAAATGAATTTCATATAATTAATTAATAGATATTTAACAAAGTAGTCTATTGCCACTAGTTACATCTTGAAACTAGCTGTACTTCGTGGTTTCACTCGCGTTAATAAGAGAAAAAACGATTCAAAAGTACTAAACAATTTTTGCGTAATTTTTAACGTTTACTATATGACTATAGATTCAGATACTATGCAACCCATCTTAGTCCGATACTCGCTATTGATTTTCGTATATGGTTGTTTAAAACTCCAGGTCATTGTCCATCGGCGCTGGACGTCTGGAAACTTCGTCCTGATGCCCTGCCTAGTTCAGTAGTTAATGCGGATGTGTAGTAAGTAGCAGGTAAGTAGTATGTAGGAGAGATTATTTTGTATTGAGAACACGAGTAGACTACTGAAGACAAAGTTGGAAAGGCTATTTCATATCGAGTAGGATTAATATAATGAAAGATATAGTATAGTTTTGGTTTAATTAATAAATTTGACCATTAAGGCAAGTTAGCTTTCAAATAACTGAGTAATAAGATAAAGTATTTTTGTTTTACTAAATAATAAGGTTTTTTTTTAATTTGTTGGGTCTTATTTACCGTAGAATTTTCATATGAAAGTTAATAATTAACATGACTAGCTTTTACCAGATTTCTTAGCATCCCTTACTTCATCCCCATCATAAATAATCCCCCACCCACGATTCCGTGATTACCTGTAAGCGATTCACTTTAACGTCGTACTTCATTAGGAGTCCGCAGTTAAATGTGTAATGATAGTCATTACTCCAAGTCAAAGTCTGCGAGCTAAACAAGCCTATTAATGCGAACGATACGTGTCATAGACCCAAAGCGTCACAAAAGGCAAACATTAAACTGAACTAAATAAAATTTGGTACAAAGATAGACTAAACCTTGAAAAAGGACATAAACCTTACATTGCGACAGCGGAGTTTCAAACGATACAAATCTGTGTAGTTCATTATTATCGAAGATTTAAACACGAAAATTTAATTGCAGGAATTTGATAAGAAAAATAAATACATATTTTGCTTTAACAAAATATATTACAACGTGGCTATGAAATAGAAGATAAAAGTTTATATGGAAGTCCGACTAAGTACGCTATATTCTCCATATGTATATGTATCGGAAACAAGTGTGTGATTAGTAAAAGTTCAGCTTAAATACATAGAAAATGTATTGTATACGGGCTGCGGGCTTAAGCAAGTACATACTTAATAAAACAGGCTCCTGTGATATTCATGCGACGGAACTCGAAGCAATGACTTTGTGTCATGTTATGATACAAATAGAAAATAGACTAATGGTAGGGGCCACACAAGTAAACATGCATAATGGTAGGGGGTTCAGTACCAACATACATAATGGATTAGCAGTTAACGGAATGTAATGACATGTTTCACATAGAGTGGAAATAGTTTTAGAACTAAACTTGTTCTGTAATTAAAAAGACATTTAACTCGACGCGGTATCATTTTAATTATTAGCCTTTGGGTTATTAAAAGCGTGATATACTCTGATTTTCTCGAGTGCTTTCAAAAATAACTTATTGAGGCGTTTTAATTAACTAATGGCACTCTTTTATATTCAAAACTCTGTTTAATCTTTATTTGATGTATAAATTGAATAATTAGCATTCTGAGATTTGTATATTCTTTTCTTTACTACCTATTTCTTTTTATAAATCCTACTAATATTATAAACGTGAAAGTTATAATTAGTATTACTGCAAACTTTCATCCAAATCCGTCGAGTAGTTTTTACGTGACAGAGTAACAAACATTCATCCATACATACATACTTACAAACTTTCACGTTTATAATATTAGTAAGATAGGCAGCTCATTCTAACAATCTATGTTTGCGCAATACCGTCATATATAGTATAGCTACCTCCTCAACTACACGTGGGTAGGTTTCAGTTCGTGATTGCCTGAACTCGAGTGAAGATTTAACAAATTTGTCTTATCGAGGTTCTTGTCAACTGACTGAGATGAACTTTCTTGCGGCAGTTTATAGAGATGTTAATAATTTAACGAGCTGATACTAGAGAAATTCTACATAGAAAAATAACTCATTCAACAATATCATGGATTCAAAGATTCTTCCGGCCTGTTTATTTTATTTATACTTTTTAAGATATCATAATAGATTTATAACTATAACAAACTCTTTTGCATTACATTTCACTGCACTTCATTTCCAACCTTAAAATAATAAAAACACTTTTATCCTTTTTTAAGCTTTATATCATAACCAGTGGCCGCCCGCGACTCCGTTCGCGTGGAAGTCGGTTTCCCGTGGGAATGAGAAGTTTTCCCGGGGTAAAAAGTACCCTATGTCCTTTCCCAAGTTCAGTTCTTTCTTCATACCAAATTTCATCAAAATTGGTTCAGTGGTTTAAGCGTGAAAGCGTAACAGACAGACAGACAGACAGATAGACCGACAGACAGACAGAGTTACTTTCGCATTTATAATACTAATATAGTAGGGATTATTGAAGTCAACAGATTTTCCGTCTTACTACTTCCCTAATCCCTCCCCCCGCACGAGTGGTCGCTGCTCGCCCGGAACCGAACCTGGTCCTTTGCTACCACTACTGCATTATTCATGTAACGGAGGACACACGACGCGTCGGAACACCGCCGACTGTTTGCTGCGGTTTGACGGCGGTTGGATAGATAATGATGGTAAATGGTAACGATTTAGAACTGTTAAAGTAATGCTTGTAGTTGAAGTGAAGGTTAAATTGCTTGCTTGTCAAATAACGAATAAAAAATGTAAGGTTCGAAAAGACTGTACATATAAATAGAACATGTTGCTTTAAAATGTTAAATAGATTTGGTAATATGCGTGATAAGCGCTAACATCCAGAAAATGGGTCGGTGACATTTCGGACCAAAAAAACTCGGACACCTTCGCCAATGTATGGATTTTCAATTTTAATATTATTTTTTTCCATACATTGGCGAAATGTCACCGACCCCAGAAAACGTCTAGTCTAGAGGGTAACAAAGTCACAAGCCTAAGAAGACTACGTCGTAGCAATAACACCGCTACGCCGTAGAACGTAGTCGCAGCATAGACATTTTCATCAAAACAGCAAATTTAACAAAATAACTAAACTTTTCGCTGAAAATTCATCACAAATTCAATAAATCCGGATTTACCTGCGAATGTAGCGTAATGGATATCCTGTGTCGCCGCTGCCGCCGCGGGAATATCGGAAAAATATAATTAATTAAATATGTAACACAAGTATGTTTGACATTTCAAATATTCCGTTTGATAATTTAATATGAAAGCTGTGTTGACATACAAATAAATGTAAAAAACTATTGAATGCTAGCCGATGTTTATTTCGTGGATATCAAATATGCTTTAAATAATGACCGGAATCCATTATTAATAGTAAAAGTAAAAAAAAGTTACAATTATTATATTTTTTAATAATAACTTTATTCAAGAAGTTAAAAAAAATATATGATGCAAGTACACAGCATCAAGTGTGGGGTCATGAGCTTGTTTTTTTTTCGAAAAAATATTTTAAAAAAACAAGTGATCGTTCGTTCCACGAAACACTCCCAGCGTACATGAATAATGAATGCACATTTTTGCTTCAATTAAAACTTAACGGACGAAGTTAACCACGCAGTTAAGTTAGAACTACTCTTTACCTTGGTGAACTCACTCCGACTTGGATGGAAAACTTGTTATAGACAGTGTGGGGGGAGGGTGTTTATCTCGGTTGAATTGTATTAAAATTTGCTATTTAACGAATTTATATTTTAGTTTTCTCGCGGTAAAAAGTACCCAATGTGTTATTCTGAAACGAGAACGTAACCTACATTACTGCTAAGTTTCATCCAAATTCATCCAGTAGTTTTTATGTGAAAAAGTAAAAAACATCTATACATCCATACATACTCTCAAACTTTCACGTTAATAATATTAGAAGGATTGCATCACTTATAAAAAAAGTACACCAATAGGTTGTAACCGCAACCAACCAGCACGCGGGAAAATTCGAATTAGGTTTAATTGTGTATTAATGTTATTTTAAGTTATACCCTTCGAATTACCTTAATAGGTCGAAATAGAGGGCGCCACTTGTATTTAAATCGTAAATCTGAAGTTAACGCATGCAGACTGAGGGTGATATACTTTTGTAATTTAAAATACCTTAACATTTGATCATTTACTTCCATACCCATCATAAATAAAAACATATAAAAAACAAACAAATTTATCAGTCTATAAGTTGGTTATGACTTACACGTTATACATGACTTGGGCACAATGTTTAGTAAAAAATGCACACAAAACTATTCGTTTTATTTAAAAAAAAATCCACAATCGTATCATGTCATTCTTCGTGAATCGAGCGAGTCGAGTGATTCGGAACTAACCCCGTGGATCCAACTCAACGTGTACTTGACAAAGACTGTTAAAGTCCAATCAATTAGCCCGTCGATTGAGGTAATGTACGACCTCGGGTAAATTATCTCGACCAGTTTTAGCGACAATTTATTATATTTATTATCCTAACCTACCTACTTCCTACTAATATTACGAGTATAAAAGTGAAAGTTGGTGAGTATGGATGTATGGATGTTTTTACTCTTTCACGTAAAAACTACTGAACGGATTTTGATGAAACTTTACAGTAATATCAGAATAACATAGGGAACTTTTTACCGCGGGAAAACTTCGCATTCCCACGGGAAACCAACTTCTACGCGAACGGAGTCGCGGGCTGCCACTAGTATTTAATATTTTAGGATATTGTTATGCCTTTGATTAGTTTGTTATTTTGGTTGGTGATGAAGCAGAGCCACAAGAAAAGTAAGCTATATAAGCATTTTTCAATTCTAGTTTCAACTAATTTAGTTTGACTACGGTTTGACCTATGAACCTCTACGTATGCGTTGTTTTCGTGGTTCCTACAATTTGGCTTCTTTATCTTGTCATCACTTTTAATCATCTCTACTAATTGCGTTACTATCATTTTTACGGTTCATATCTTTAAAATCTCAAAAAAGCATATTTACTAACAGTGAAGTAGGTTACTACTGAAAAAAATCTGATAAACCTCATTAAATATAATATTAGTAAATTGACCGTAGCCCGATCACTATTACGATGACCACTGTGGTGTCCTGTGTCTCGTACGGGAAGGCCAATAAAACAATTTATTATTAGTTTAGGGATGAGCACGCACACACCTGCCCGTGCTGACGTTCGTTAGGCGAGTGTCGCCGGTGGCGCCGTACGTGCGCATTGCCACTATTTATTTATAATACATCACACCTCTTCCTTGTTAAACAGAACGAAACATTTCTTATACAATTTTAGATTTCAAATAAACAAACTGAACAAAGCTTTATATATTAATCATTATACAATTTAATTTTACTAGTCTCTACATATTAATTATTCATTACAATCATCGCTACTAGTATTCTCTAACGTCTCATTATTATTATTGGTGGTGATCTCTTCATCGCGCATGTCAGGTTCTTGTATTTGCCATCTTCCTTCAACTTTTTTCAAATGTATTATATTCCTTCTATATTCCTGACCGGTTTCGTCATTTCTTACATTGTACTCATTTCCTCTAGAGCTCAATACTGTGTGCGGGGTTGGATTGAATGGAGCTGTAAGTTTATTATCTTGGGTCATATTTTTGACGTATACCTTCTCTCCAACCTCTATGTCGTAATCTGTTGCTTTCCTTTTCCGATCTGCGTATTCTTTTCCTTTATCTTTCATAATAGCATCTTTATCTCTTACTTCCGAATCAACAGCACTCCTTTCTCCGACTATTCCTGGTAGTTTATCTCTAAATTTCCTAGAAAAGAAAAGTTCACCGGGTGTTTTACCTGTTGTGCTATGTGGTGTACTATTGTACATCATCAAATAATCTAAGAGATCTGCTTGCCAATCAGATTTCAGCGTTTGACTTATTTTTAGCCTTTTTACAATATCCCTGTTTTGTCTCTCAACTTCGCCATTCTCCTGGGGGGTGTAAGGTGTTGTATTTAATAGTGTTATTCCCATCTCCCGACAGAACTCTCTAAATTCATGGCTTACAAATTGCCGACCATTATCAGCCGTAACTGTTAAAGGAATGCCCAATCTCGAAAAAACTTCCCTCAGAATTTTTATTGTGTCCTTTGTTGTTATAGATTTCATAATCTTTATTTCCTTATATCTGCTGTAATAATCAACAATAACAAAAAGGTAATGACTAGAAGGAAGAGGGCCAAGGAAATCTATCGCGACGTCTTGCCATGGTTGGTCTGGTAGCTCCCGCCTTTTTAGTGGTACAGGTGGATTTCCAGCGGACACCAAAGTACAACCTCGACAACTTTTTACTTTGGCTTCTGCATCCTTATCCATTTTAGGCCACCAGACCTTTGTGCGCAATCGACCTTTCATTGCCACGATGCCAGGATGGCCCTCGTGAGCTGCTTCAAGTACTTGTTGCCTAAGACTTGAAGGGATTATTATTTTATCACCCCTCAGGAGAATGCCGTCGTGAGCCCAAAGTTCTGGTTGGAACACTCGATATTGAGTGATTTTAGGTTCCCAATCATTTGTGTTTATAGCCTTGATTATAAGTTGAGTATCTTCATCTGCTTCAGACGCCTCAATTAATGTCTTTGTTGATATCGCACAAGGTTTTGCGTACTGAACCAGTTGATTAATATGAGATTCATCTTCCTGTTCGCATGTTTGGGAATTAGTAGATTGACACAGCCGAGAAAACGGGTCGGCTATGTTGTTTTTCCCCGGACGATATTTTACTTTATAATTGTACGATTGCAGACGCAAAACCCAGCGCTCTATCCTAGCACAAGGCTTAGATCTAGGTCCGAAAATCACCTCCAAAGGCTTATGATCGGTTACAAGATCAAAAGTTTTACGGCCATACAGATAAACATGGAAGTGCTCCACGGCCCATACTAGAGCGAGCGCTTCCTTCTCTGTTTGGCAGTATCGCTTTTCCACGTCAGAGAGGCTCTTATTCCCAAAGGCAATGACGCGAGGTCCCTTGTCATTTATTTGTATTAGTACAGCCCCTAACCCAACAGGACTAGCATCAGCCAATACCTGAGTTTGATCTTCAGGGTCATAATAACCCAGACTTTGGATATTCTGCAGTTGGATTTTAAGTTGGTCAAAAGCTGCTTTTTGTTCCTGTCCCCAGTGTCCAGATATGTCAGCCTTTTGACCAACTTTTAGGGTTAAAAGTTTCCTAATGGGTTCAGTAGTTGTGGAAAAATTCGGAATCCACTTATTCACGTAATTTAACAAACCTAAGAAACTCTGAACCTCTTCAATGGATTTAGGTTCCCTAAATGTTGCTACGCTTTTTATATATGAATCTAAGGGTTTCACCCCGTCTGCTGATAATTGATGGCCCAGAAATTGTACAACCTTGGCGTGAAGAATGCATTTCTTCTGATTAAGTATTATGTTATAGCTTTTGAGAACTTCTAGAACATGATTCAATCGAGACTGATGTTCGGCTTCATTGCTCCCATAGACAATAATGTCATCAATGAAATTCAATGTCCCATCGCATGGTAACAAAATTTTCTCGAGCGTTTTTTGGAAAAGCTCTGGAGCGCATGAAATGCCAAACATCAATCTCTTATAGCGAAAAAGTCCTCGGGATGTAATAAAGGTAGTAATGTGGCGGCTATCCTCGCTTATCTCAATCTGATGAAATGCATCCTTGATGTCCAACTTAGAAAATACTCGGGCATTTCTAAATTTTGGCAAAAGTTGGTCCATGGTAGGTAGAGGATAATGTTCACGAAGAATAGCCTTGTTAGCTATTCTCATGTCTACACAGAGGCGAACGTCTCCATCACTTTTTAATACGGGAACGATAGGAGATACCCATTTGGATGGTTTATCAACTGGCTCTATTATGTCTAGTTTAACTAACTCATCGATTCTTTTGTTGACTTTTTCTTCTAGGGGTACGGGAATTCTACGACAAGGCTGGCTAACTGGAGTAATAGTGTTATCTATAGCAATATCTAATTTTATATCTTTAAATTTAGGGAACGGACTCACATTTACTTGATCACTTATGGCGTTAAGATCTAATCCTAACTTCAGCACTTTAAGGTCCATGGCTGTTTCTTTCCCAAGAAGGTCCCGGGTTCCACCTTCGATTACGTAAAATGTACTGCACTTTTCTTCCGGTCCTATTTTAATCACTGCTTGGAAAGAACCTAATACCGTCAACGGTACAGAACTACCGTAGGCCATGAATATTTTATCAGGATTCGCATTTTGCTCAGTAATCTCAACATCGTTACTCTTCAGGTAAGTCCAAGTTTTATCTGTGATTATATTGAAATTACTCCCCGAGTCTATTAACAATTCCAAATCTTTAATCCCGCCAATATTACATTTAATTTTTCCGTTGCCGTCAAAATAAAATATGTAATTTATATTTGATGTAGTAGGGTTTGGTTTTTTATTATCATCCTTAGCGGATTGCGATTTCGTTGTAGAATTGTCTTGCCTACTTTTCTTTTTTGGCAATTTGGCACCAGTTGCATGAGTAGCTTTCCGCTTGTGGCTACGTGTTCTGCACTGAGCCATGTAATGACCAATGAAACCGCATTTCGAACATTGCTTATATTTAGCTGGACAAGACGAGCTGTCACCGTTGTGTTTATCACTTCCACAACGTGAGCAATTCTTATTTGTAGACTCATTGCGTCTAGATTCAATTTTATTTATATTCGAGATAGGATGTGTGTAATTAGTGCCAAAATCAGATAATTG
The DNA here is from genome assembly GCA_916618145.1 of Emmelina monodactyla. Taxonomy (NCBI): domain Eukaryota; kingdom Metazoa; phylum Arthropoda; class Insecta; order Lepidoptera; family Pterophoridae; genus Emmelina; species Emmelina monodactyla. Next base: position 499,916 of record OU745319.1, read on the forward strand.
CCGTTGTACAGATTCCATGGCATTGGCTTCAGCTATGACTTTGTCCAAAGTCACATCGTCACCTAAGGTAAGTACCTTTTTTTTAAGTTCCATAGAATTGCATTTTTCAACCACCTGATCAACTATATTATCATCTTCTTTATCAAATTTACATTTTTTACTCTGTTGACGTAGTCTCACAAGAAACTTTTCGAATTTCTCTTCAGGTTCTTGCTTAAGCAATCTGAAAATGTGTCTTTCATAGAGCCTACTCTGCTTCGGTAAGAAATACTCGTTAAGTTTTCCGATTGCTGTACTGTAGACGTCTGTTGAGTCGTCTTCAGCGTGAGCCCCAGGAATATTGTAATATATTTCTTGTAAAGCTGTGCCACCCATGTGGAGCAGAGTAGCTCGTTTTAATATAGGGCTTTCTATTTTTGACGCCAAAAGAAAAATTTCTAAAGCCCGCTTCCATTTTCCCAGCGGAGCCCTAACGACATAGGATCACCATCGCACTGTAGTGGTTCTAATGGCGGAAGACTGGACATTTTTGGGGCGTCCTGTAACAATAGGTATTTATGCCCAATATTATTTTACACCCTTGGTGTCTTGAGATGTACATACATATAACTCGTGAGGTAACATTAACAATGGATGAGTTCAGGAAATAGAACTGATAGTTTTTCCGACAAGGTATATACTGTTTACTTTATGTAAGTATAATAAAGTACATCTATAGTAACATTAAAAAGAAAAATTAATTATTAGAATTTTATTCGCGAAGCGGTAATTTTTTTTTCTTATGTATACTTAACCACGCTTCAATAAGGTAAGTAAATACTTTGATTGATCAGTTAGGTCAGGTAAATGATCGTAACATACGAGCTCCTAAGTACTTCTTGTATATTCTCTTAAGTACTATAAATTAGCACAGATTAACAATGTAAGAACTCTGAATAACGGAGGAATTATAAAAACTAAGGAGACGATATTTGTATAAATAACGATAAATATATCGCATGAACCATCAATAAATTTATCAAAAATAAATGCAGCGTCTTTGATTTACTTGTATGTACCCAACCCATCCACACGTTATTATTATTACCTTGCACCTCGGCAAAATATACCTACTCCGGTAATTTCTGTTAGTCAAAGCACACCACTACGTTTCTACGACGGGGTCGCACCAAACGGACTTATTATGTTTACGTTAATGTATATTCTAACAATAATATAAATACATGTTCATTATTAAATCGTGTTTAAAAGCAAATGAATAAATTATCTATTTCAGGCAATTTTTAGATCTAACAAGGCTAAATAATAATCATTACACAAATAGGTAGGTACCTAATGGTAAGTTTCTTAATAGTTATAACTTCAGTTCATATCTAGGAATTGTTGATATTGTTATATTAATACCTCTCAAAATATTTGAGCATGTTCGTTTAGCGCGGCACCTGACGTTCAATGCTTTGACTTACTTAGATCAATATGATTGCAAACCAATCTTGTTGTGTTCCTTGACACTATAATTTATACTTTTGTACATCTTGGTACAAATTTTTACTTGTACCCAGGTAAGTATTATAATATACCTACATATTACACTCCTTGGTGTCATTGATTGCTACCGATCACTTTATGATTGTAAATAATTCTGGTATTCTTTTACAATTTTAGGTACGCCTTGGTACCGTAGGTATGATAATTTGTACCTTTGGTTGGTACTGATTGTTTAAGGCTTTTAATTAATCCACATAACACTAGTCAGTTGAGTGTTGAAATGCTACCTACTTGTACATATATCTATGTGTAACACTAAGGTATTTGATAATCAAAGGATACTTGTAAATTAATCATAAACTTAGTTTATGAAAATTTAAAAATAAGTATAAATAGGTGTCAAAGCCTGCATGTCTCCTAATATCCATGTATCCAAATCCTAGGTTCGGAAATAAAATTAAATTATGTAACATTTAATATAACTAGTACTTAATTGTTTTTAGAAAGATTTTGACCAACTTAAAATTTACACCATGGTTTTTTAACTGACAACCATGCCATATCGGTGCTTAACTTTTAGAAACCATCGTAGGAACCATAGGTATATTATTCAATCAAATAACCGACAATTGAACATTATGTACCTACGAACCTCAAATCGGAGCGCAGTGGCAGCAGTGAGTGACTCACTTTGTTTACACTCTGAATAGTCTGAATCTACCATCACGCCTACCTTCTCTGACATTTTTTTACAATAACATTTGATAAAATATTTATGCTCAAAAGGGTGGTAGGTATGTCGGATGGTTTGTGTGCCTACGAGAATATGGAACTAGGAGTAGAAAAGAGTGTTATGTGGATAGCCTTTTATTTTGTATGCCAACGCAATACCATTTGACTCGCGCCTTTCTCCCCTTTTTTTTTATTGTTTTACCACTTACTTGACTCCTCGTCGCCACGTGTGGTGTCCTGTGTCTCGTACGGGAAGGCCAATAAAACAATTTATTATTAGTTTAGGGATGAGCACGCACACACCTGCCCGTGCTGACGTTCGTTAGGCGAGTGTCGCCGGTGGCGCCGTACGTGCGCATTGCCACTATTTATTTATAATACATCACAACCACACATCGGACCAAATTGACTAAATGTGATTTACAGTTCAGGAGTCAACTGACCTCATGACCTGTAATATAGTCGATGTTATGTTACTACAGCATGTTACAGAAAAATATATTTTATACTATAGAAATTTAGTCAAAATTTTAACAATATATTTATCATAAGACTTGATGATGGTAAGTTATAATAAGTACTACCCCGCCGAAGATTGGAACTGGAGTAATTGTCGAGGACTTTTTAACGCAACAATTAATTTTGGCAAACGTAAAAACTTGTTCCGACTGTACTTTATTTACAACCCATATTCAAAATGATTAACCAAAGTATGGTAAGAATAACTTAAAATTCTTTAGTTAGAGGTCAAACAGATACAAGAAGCGAGTTTGCTTCATACGATGTCATTATAACGGATGCCCTTTACCCACCTCTCATATGAATAGAAACACACTGTAACCTTCTCCACTAGAGCCTTAATGTCATAAATATCTATAGTACAGGTCATTAGTTTTATCGGATCTCTCGGTTTTTGCCACAAATGAGGTGTACTCTAACATAAGAGCCAGAAAATTGGAAAAGAAACTATTCGGAGCAAATAAACCAATATGGTGAAATTATCGGAAACGTAATGTGGGCAAATATTTTATTTTTATCTAAGGTGTATTTATATTTCTTCAGAGATCTTAACAGAGGTCTTTTAATCAAATTAGATTCATTTAAGTCCAACACTTGAGAAAATATGTACCGCAAAGACGTATTTGGCATATGTAAGAAGAAGTATGAATAACGTCAAAACTACAGTTTTATTTACCAAACAAATTTTTATAGCTGAAACTTAAACAAGTAATTGAAATTTTGTACCTATCTTCGCTGTGCAATTTCTTTAGTTTACTTGCTCGTACGTACAATAGATTAAAGTCGTAACAACAGATGTGGTGCTCGTCAAAACTTATGATTTAAACAGAATTAAACTAAGACAGGAAGGTTACGACCTTACCGAGTTTACGACTCAAGAGAGATAGGAGATAGTAAGTTAGCTTTTATTCGTACTTTTAAGATTTTCAGTGGCGGTTTTAAAGATTAAACCAAGTCTGTCATTCATCATATTAATATTGTGTAAATGTTTGGGGATATATTCAGTGCATTATTCAAAGTCAATGAGATATTATTTTAAAATGTTTGTATATAAAATAAATTACAAAAAAAGAAAAACTCAATGTTTTACCAAATTACACCTTTAGAGAGCACAAGACACACGTTTTATTTTGGTTATATGATCTTATTTACTATTCCATAAAATAACTCAAAGAGTCATCGTACAAAATATCCTAAATGAACGAAAAGGCCTTACTTCACCACCGTCGATACATCCGTTCAACGGCGGACAGATAATTGAAGAGATAAGACGCGACTTACTGTAATTACCTCTCACGATGGACGAGTGGGAGACACTGGTGTGGTGCCGGGCAGTCCCAGCCGGGGGGTCACGATGTGGGTAAAGGTAAAAGAGAAAGTTGCTGTTTTTTTGTAAAAGCAATTATTTGGCGTTTTCAAAATTAATTTAACTTGTTGGAGTGTAGGTTTCTTATTTTTAAGTTTCTATAAAGCCCAACTTTGGTAAAAGGTTTAACTAAGTAAACCATCAGTAATCCTGCTTTATTTAAAATTAAGTTACAAAACAGAAGATTTTTGACGTTTTCGATAAAAACAGTGATGGTAGTAAATATAAAATACATAATAAAAAATAAAATGAAATAAATAATAATAATAAAACTCCAGACTGACACACCAACTGTGTGGTTCTATAGGTACCACATAATGGACTAGGGGAGAACCTAGTTACACCCAGACACGAACCAATTTCGAAAAACACTTTTTGCCGAAATTGGCTTGATCGAACCCGGAACCATCCGGTCTGGTATATATGTATACCGCTGCACCAGCGTTCGTCGAAATAATATTGTAATTTCTACCAAAATCTATGAGGTTAATCAGTTTAGATGAAATATTTCTTATTTTTGTGTGTGTTGTCTTATGCCATTGCAGCAGCTATTCATCTGGTATCAGAGGTGGAATAATATTTGTTGAAGGTCTTTACAGTACAAATAAGGTTGCTTTCTGAGTTAATTTTATATAAAATATTTTAAGATTCAGATTTAAACAATAGGTACTTAAAAACTTAGCACCCGAAAGTATTTGCGACCAGGAAACCAAAACCATTTCCCTGAACCACAAAATTCTCAACCATTTTGCAACAGGCTTCCACACCCACACCTCAACCAAGAAATCTCATAAAACTCGTTGACAGGTTATCAAGAATATGTCCCTCATTCAAGGACGATGTTTATTACATCGCACGATTATAATGCCGATCACGAGCGTCGTGGCTGACGATCAAAGGCACTTTACACACGACGACCCGACTGAGACAAATAACACGTAACGTCTCAATTTTGAAATTTGATTTGTATTCATAGTTCATGTTTAGGGTGGAGCAAAATATAAGAAAGATCTATGATGTGAACACGAAAATTAACACTTTAGTGAAACAGTTTGCTTGTAATGTTATTTTTGGGTAATAAAAATCACTTGAAAATTTACTTAAATAAAAAATAAATAAAAATCATTTATTTCATCATTAAGTAACTTAATTACATTCGATGAAAGTCAAAATATCGATCATCAGCTTATCATCAGTAGGCCGAGAGAAAAAAGCTGGCGGAAAAAAACTCGGCACTCTTTTGTCCATCACCAAATATACAAAATCAAGGCATACAACTACACCAAGACAAGATAAAAACGTAAGGTCACAAGACGGTTAAATTTAAATAAGAAAATACAACTACTATCTAATTCTCGTGTCTTGTCTTGGTCTAGATGCTTACAGAGTAGTTAATAGTTAGAATAAGACAAATAGTTACAATAAGATACAATCTAAAGAAATAGCCTGTCCAGAAATCAATCCCACGCTTTTTTATCATCTAAATAATCTTTAACTTTATAATAAGCCTTTTTACATAGTGTATGCTTAACATGTAATTTAAATTTATTAAAAGGTAAGGATTGAACTGACTCCGGGATTTTATTATAAATATGTATCGACATACCAATAAACGATTTACTGCTCTTGGCCAATCTATGTTTAGGGACCGCTAATTTATTCTCTTGCCTAGTTCTTACAGAACAATTTCCGACACGATTTGCTTTTCGCGTTGTAAATTTATCAATATTTTTATGAGTATACAATATATTTTCATAAATATATTGCGACGCAAAAGTTAGTATATTAATATCTTTAAATATTTCCCTAAGAGATTCCCTATTTCCAAGTTTATAAATGCCGCGAATAGCCCTTTTCTGAAGTGCGAAGATCGTCTCAATGTCTGCAGCGTTTCCCCATAGCAAGATGCCGTAAGACATTATGCTATGAAAATAACTGAAATATACAATCCTGGCTGTATTAACATCAGTTAGTGAGCGAATCTTCTTGACCGCAAACGCTGCTGAACTAAGCCTACTCGCTAGTTGTGAGACTTATCAAATATATAAAGTTTATTTGAATGTGTTTTGTTCGAAAGTATTGGGTTTATTTGTTGCAGTAATATTAGTCAGTAAATGATATCATGCCACCTCTAACAGGGTGTTTCTAAAGTCTATGGGAATTCGTACCTAGAGTAATGAACGACTTATGGATGATGGAAAGATAACAATTAAAAGTGTAAAGATTACTGTTAAAAAGACGTAACAATATTGTATAAATCGCATCCGCTTCAAACTCACACCAGTCGTAACCGCTTTGATCCGCACACGCCACTTCATCTAAATGTGTTTAGCGTCGCGCGGAACCGAACCCGGGCCATTGATGAGATGCCGACGTTAGCGCTGAACTTATTTACCAGTGCTAATGTAACATAGTTGTTAGAAACTCTATTAATCTGTTAATTTAAACTATGTTAGTTTATTTTATAATTTAGGTATTTCTGAAAATTTTAATAACCTATTAGGTAGATACTTATTTAGTTATTTTAATTTTGTTGTTTTCTTTTCCGTCAAATAATGTTTAGTTTTTATGTTAACATCATTTAGCATCTATTCAAACGACTATAACCTCTTCTATTAGAATTGAGACGTTAATAAAACAAATTCATTAATTTATTGTATTACAAATTCCTATAACTCTAACACAGTCGGACGTTCGAACTCGATATAAAATCGCGTCGAGCAATATGCCGGTCTAAAACAATTCTCGCGCCGCTCACCACGCCATGTGTTTAATTGACCAGCGACTAGTTTTTAGGTTAACAAACAAAATATTACCAACACAGGGTGAGGGGACAGAAGTTCGATTGGTGATAGACTGACAGATACATAAAATTTTAGATCTATTTAAATGGAATAGAGCAAGCATATTTAATGAAAGAGGCAAATATGTAACAATTCATTAATGAAATATCGAAATTATCAGACTCATACACAAAGTAATGGCTAAAAGTTACCATACAATAATAGAATAATAATACCGGAGATATAAGTAACATGCATATTCGAGCTTGAATTAAACGAAATTGTTAAAAGGTTATCACTTCTGTGCTGTCTACACTCAGTATTGCCGAACAACAGTTTACGAGTGTTATTTTGACGATAGTTTTTTTTCTCTATTTTTTTAAATGGAAACAGAATGGGTCAGCAGTTTCCAGTAATAGGCGGTCGGTGTCTGTGACTGACGTATTGCTGCAATCCACGACAGCATATGAAAAGTTAGACGCTTTTGGAAGAAATAGCTGATAGGCGTTTTTGACGGGAGATATTGAGATTGGTTGGGAATAGCGGGCGAAATATTGGAAGTAGTATTCTGACGGTTTTTGTAAATTGTAACAACAACGATGTAGTTGGCTTTTGGCAATCAGTAGGTGTCTGAAAAACTTATGCAGTGCTCATACGAAGGTAAAGCTTTGAATATTTTACCTTTAGCTGTCGTGAAATGACATTATTAGTGGAGGTCGTATGCGTTTGTGTCGCAGCCTATCTGCTCGAAGAGATATACCCCTGGTGACATATAATTTCAACGGGATGGTTTGAACTGATAATAAACATTTTTATGAATAAAAAACCTGGCCGTAAATTATATTTTTATACATAATGTGAAGGCAAAAACAATATTTTCTTACAAATGCTTGAACTAACTAGTAAACAGAGCTTTAAATGCGGTAAAACCATAGCAAACATTGTTAAGTCGGCAGGCAGGCCCATCTCACACAGACCTACTTACTCCATTACAAATGAATTACAATACTTAACGCTTTACATCCCAGTGTCAAGTGTACTGTGAAATCCTCTCAGCGAGCCGCCTGAAATCTCGACCGTCCTGAGAAGGGATTTTTAGGAAAATCCGTTTTTTGCGGCAACCCTTCGCTAAACCCCCTGGGCTGCCATTTTTCATTTTAACCGTCCAATTTCCAGAGACTACGCTTAATTATGTGTTTCGAGTTAAATCTGTGTTTTTTATTTATCGTATTAATTGGGTCGATGGGGTATCGACTTTTCTCAGTGGCTTTTTAGGACATTTTCTTTGTGATTGGCCAGGAGTTTTATGGTGGTAGTTAACTAGGTAAATAGAGGAGGAGAAAACCTCAGGTTGGGGTTAATTACCAGTAGGAGGTCGGGGACGTGATAAGCCGTACATTAATTAGGTTGAGGATTTATTTGGAGCGAAAAGGTACCGAGTAACGTACGACGTTTATTTTGGGAACAAACATGTAACAGGGGCAGCGAGCCTCTTTGTAAGTGTGTTAAAATGTATTGCTTTGTCTTAGTGTTTTTGCATTAACAACGTTCTTAATGAATGTAATTAAACACTTTTTAGTATACGTTTTTATACTTAACTTGTAAAATACATAATGCACGTCCATATCAACCTTAATAGGAAGGTAGCACCGAATCCTATACTTTGCCTACTTCCATTATACATATACTTTTTATACTTTCTTAGAAATGTTTGTTAACCTTCAGCGTCTCTTACAGCAAACAATAATTGAATTAGCCATTTCCAATTGGTGCCTAATGGGAGTGGTGTATGACTTAATCAATTTCCACGGAGTGGAGTGAAGCGGCACTAATCATAATAAGTTGGTCGGCAGACCGGAATGCGCTGGTCTCGGTGATGCCAACATGCGGCCAACAGGCTGGAGGCAGTATGTTGGCTATAATCACTGCCCACAATTATGGGCACATATTTTTGTATGAAATTTGCATGAGGTTGGTAAAGAGACCACCTAAAAGTTTTATTTTATTTTGTGTAAGGTGTAGATTACTTCGGGTATTTAGTATTTCATTGAGATTTTCCTATACCTTTCAAACGGTAATCATTTAAATACAACTTCTATCACTATAAGTTATAATAAAAACCATAATTAAAGACTGAAGCTACGAATAACCTATTTAACATAATATTGGAAACCTAATAATTGTGTTAGTAACACAAATTGATCAAAAATACACAATTCATACAATCACGAACTAAATTATTAAATAATTTCCAGCTAATTATTTAAATCTCTGGTCTACCAATATTGTGTTTGCGGCTACAAATCTATTTTATCAATTAATTATTACCTCTCTTTCGGTTATTTTAACTATGTCCTGTCATTTAGATTACCGTTTAAATTAATAATTTTCAAATTGATAGCCTTATTGTGTGTCGTTTATATTTAAACTTAGTAATCACATACAAAGGTGACCTAGAAACGTAACTACCCTCAAATTGCCGTCTTCATATAACATGTAAAACGCACCGTTTCAAATATCCTGACAACGGAAGAAATTCATAAATATTTAACTGCTACCGCCCCCCGCACCCGCCCCCGCCCCGGGGGGCGTTATTGAGAATCGATGAAATTCAATGATGAGTTATACGGTAAAAGCCAAATTATTGGGTAGATAGACATGGATAGGTAGACATAACAAGATTCTCAAAACAAATTAAACCTTTCTTTTTCTTTTTTTTAACTTCTAGTTTAGATAATAAAGCGCAACACGGTTAGTAACTAGATGCAAGCAAGTCACACAATAGTTTTACATATTATGTGAATGTTTATATTCTGTACTTTATGTATACAATATATTTAACGCGGATGATTTTATGTATGTTGCAATGAGACTTCAGTTAGTTTCAAGTTGACAGAATAGAATTTGGGTTTTGAGTAGTATTCTCATAAATTAAACAAAATTTCTATGACTATTTGCTTTACTCACATACAAAAAGGCACGTATTATTAGAATAGTAAATAATCCCACATCCCTAAGCTATATCCAATTTCCCTGACATAAACAAATACCTTCATACATTTAGTGAGGTCAGTGACCCCTGCTCTTCTTGCTGAACCACAACATACGGTGTACAATACCATCGTGGTGTTACTGTACAGGTAGCGCTATCTCGCCTCCCGAGTGGGTGTTTAAAGACCCACATTGTGATGGGTACAGCCCTCCCACGAGCTTGTGGTCGACCTGTGCTCAGGTGCGGGTAGAAGTAGGTTATAGAATTGTTATACCGGTGTTGCTATTTGAATTTCATTTATCATAAGATATTAATGCCTTAATTAAATCTATGAGTATAATTTATATAATTACGAAACGAGGTAGGTACTATATTTTTTTGTTTAATTATTGTGTTTTTAATACTTTTCTTCTGCATAAGTTAGGAAAGCAGTCTAAGCACACAACTGGAACTGTATACAGAGTGTTCAAAAGTGTACATTGCGTATGTTGCGTGTCCGGGCATCGATCGTGAGTCCTCGTCACTTGACACCGAAGCCGCACGAGTGGCCGACCCGCGGCGTCTGATACCTCATTAGCAGATTTAAGAAACATTATAATAAGGCTGTTAATTTTAATATTAACATAATGTCGTAAGGTATATCCAAATATTTAAAAGCTTCTGACTTACACTTGATTTTTCCAACCAAAAGATTGAAAATTGTAAAAGTATTTTCCTTTGAATAATTGAAACATTGACAAGGAAAATACGGAATATATTTTGTACCTTTCTTACATTATAAATGTGGATGTTTAATTTAAAATTACTTGAAAAAGACTAAACAGTTTGGATTAAATTTGTGAAAATAACTAACACGTGTTTTTTGCCACGTCAATTCAATCATTAACTCGCAAAAAATTCATTTTCGACCATATGAGACTGCTTGGCGGAGAACTTGATGTATACTTACTATAAACAAAACTTACGATGTTAGTTAAAGTTAGAGTCGTGAAACCTGGCCCTGTCTAATAACCGAAACTTATCAATACGAGTAGTTAAGTATAACAATTGTCCGGTGCCTCCTAAGTACATAAGTTAAGTTGGAGCTCTCCTGACAGTAATAACGCCGTAAGTAGAAGTCCAACTTGACTCCCACCACAGGCTTATGTGCGGGTAAACAAACTTGAAAACTTAGGCCGGTTCCTGTAACTTGAAACGAGTCGTTTTGGCAACCAATCGTAGTTACCAAAAAATTATCACAAAAAGTGTATCACTTGTGGGTAGCTAAAAATAGTGCCAAGTAAAAAACAACTGTTAAAACGTTAGTTACCATGTGAAATGCTAATATACCGACTGTTACTCGTAATTGTAGTCCCAATGTAAAAAATATATTATCGAATAGTACAAATAGTGACCAAGTATAAGTCTTTAAGTATTGCTATAAAAGTACCTTCAATGGAACATATAAAACAAATCTATGATCAAATTAAAGTGCCGTTACTTTATTGGAAAAGAAATTTTAGTCCTAAGAACCAGTTTAATATCGTTTTCATAAATGAAGACAATCGCTTAAAGTAACGGTTGTTGTTTAAATAATGATAAGTATATTTAAATTGTTTATATTTTAAGACACCTGACTGCTGCACCTTGGTTTTACAACTAAAAGCAGTATTCATATTCGTCAGACATGAAAAACTAATACAAAGCTGCCTCAAGCACGCAATCCATATTTATCATATACTTGACATATAATTTAAACTCAATCAAACTCATATTTCTACAACCCCCAGTCCATTCTTAACCTTAACAAACACTTTATTTCTTTAAAACTATATTAAAATAAATATCAACCTCTTTATAGTTATACACCTTTACTTATTGAGCCGTAGATGAGCCGTAAGTAAGTAAATTATGATTGCGGCGGCCGCATTCGGTGCAGTGGTTTGGTGCATCCGCGCCGCACTGTACACCTACACACCCTGTATACAATAACACTACACACGAGGTTGTTATGTACGGAGTTATTGTGCTTGGGAGTTTGTAAGTAGGTGCGGTTTACTTGGGAGATATGTAGGATGTGAAGATGTTTTAACTGGGTATTATATGTATGGTAATTTTCTAGGAAGAACACTTCAAAACATATTTTCATAGGTACAGTTCCAGCTTAGAAGAAATGTATGTAAACTTGCCACCGGCAACGCAACAATGGTATTGCTAAAAATACAGTGATTAGATTGTAGTCAATTGAATATTTTCTATGGAGTAACTTATTAAAAAAAAACTAAATTGCAAATTAGAAAAAGTTCCTAAAAAAATAAAAAAACTCACCACAAAAATAGTTAGTCCAAAACTTGCTAAGCACAGATGTCACAACACTTATCACAACAACAATACACCGGCGAAACTATGTTATCAGTTCTAAACACCACCAACATACACTTATACTTGTCTTAATATTCAAATGATACACCAACTTGTTCAAATCGACGCACACGAAACGACAAAGTTACGCCGAAACTTATAAGATATGCAAAAAGATCGCGAAGGTATCACGAAAACACGAGGAGAGCCCCCAGTCGCAACACGACTACTCGCCGCGACGGTGCGGCGTCAACTGACGAACTTTTCGCATTTCCAACCCTATTTTCCATAACAGACAGGGACAGAATAACAGGGAAATGCACTAGTGCGAGAGAGACGGACGAAGGAAAGAGTCGTTGATTTCCTCACGTGTCCCGATGCGGTCAAATGCAATGCTGTCTAAGCGATGATCAATTCTGTTTTTAAATTTCCTTTTGCAGCACGAGATGTATGAAGATGGGCGACAGTTGGAAATGCAATTCCAAAATTGTAGTTTCACATAGATTGATGTCAAATTTCACAAAAACATTACCAAACTCAAACGTACTATACATATTTTATACAGAAAACTGCTTGAATTTCTTAATATAATGTCTTTACATGGCCAAAATTCATATCCGTTTTCACAACCAACTGGCTTTTATACCTTTCATAGAAATCCGCTATCCTATTAACAGTGTCAATGTCGCGTGAAAATCGAGTGAAAAACTCGCCTCGGGTCCCATTACCCGCGTGGTCCCGACTGGTCCCGATTGGTCCCGATTGGTCCCGACGTGGGGTGAAGCGGGATGAGTGCCCACAGTATAGGGGTCAGTAGAAAAAGCTCGCGTGGTCGATCAAAGAATGAGATCCTCGTTAGAAGTTCCTTGGCGCTTCACGTCTTGTTAGGCGCGAGGTGAATCAATTAGGTCGCAGGTATTTTTGTATTTGCGAATGGATGAGGGTAGTTGAGTATTGTGGTTGAAATTATATGTAAATCTTATTTTAGATAAGAATACGCTTATTTTCCATTCGAACTTTTGACATAAAAACTAGTCTTGAAAACCGTGATTTTAAAACCATGTTACTGGTGTATTTCTGTGTATCCTTGCGTCTGATTGTGATATCGTAACTATAAACAGGTATATTTTTTTCTGTGCTAGGATTGACACCTTATGACAAACATGTAGTTGGTATGCTAACTTGATAGTAAGTAGTTGTTATCAAGACCTAAAGACCCAAAGTGACAGTCAATATGTATAAATAAAACAGAAAACTGTTTTGCTAAAGTAAAGAGTGAAGCGGTGGTACCAACGCAGTTATATTTTAACTAAAATATTTTTCTTATTTTAAATAAGACTCGTTCCTTTTTTTAAATACCAGCTTTCGAAAATACGTTGGTACATAATATTTACGGTCTGGATATCCGCCCACACGCAGCTAACTTCGGCGCGGTGTTTTCCCGCGGCAAGTGAGTATGAAACTTTGACAGTTCCAAGTTCGCCCGCGGCTAACTTCATTGCGCAAAGTGTCTTTAAACTACTGTTTATTTTGTTGTTTGCTTCGGTTTTTCTTGAACGGATTTTGTTTTGGCAAGTACATTTTAATGTAGTTTATTTCGCTGGTTCAACACGTGTAGAGAAAGATAATTTTAAAATATATCGTAAGTAATTGAGGTAAGAATTTAAGTTTTTGCAACTGAAGTTACTCAAGTTACATACTAAAACAAAAACTGATTATTTAAACTACAATTATTGAAATAAAACTTTACGACGTTTTTTTTTTTAATTCCATTAAAGGTACATTTAACTTTCATCAAAATGAGTGCTGAGCATTAAACTGTTATTCCTATACCAAAAAAGCAAGTTAAAGATCTCCAGTGAATAAATTATTTCTATAATTTACTAATTTCTTATATTCCGAATAAGTTAAATATAATAAAAGAAAAAACCTCAAAAGTTGTCAATGACTTCGAAACTGAGATGATCTCATTAGTTGCAAACGACCCTTGTTTATTCTTACTTTAAATAAAGAGAAATAACTTCTAGCGAAGGAACTCAGCTTCTGTTTGGAATTTTAATAACTTGAGGCTGAACTCATATTTATGGAAAAAAGTGGAGAAAAGTTAGTGTCGTTGACAACACGCGTGACTTGCTTGAATTTTAAATTTAAATTATTTATGGTGTACTAACAAATATTAAATTATTAAAAGCAATCATATTACGGAAAATATTTTATTTTAGATGGTTACATTCGATTCTAGTTTTCTGATGCTAGTAGTTTTGAACTTAAAATTTTTGTTGAAAAATATCTAAGAAACTATTTTCTGCTTACTGTTTAAGCTGGTTCATATAATGGAGCCCTCGCACTGCATAAAAACTGTGTAGGAGTTCCATGTGAGTTCCATAAATAAATAAAGCATTTTTTGTATTATGTAAAGATAGGTTTGATATCTACAGCAGGGCTAAAGCGATTTTGCTTCATACATGTTTTACAAAATCATTCTCTGATAAGTAGCATTTCAAAATGTATTACATATTTAGTTCCTTCAGTATTGTCCTATTATTACTCGTAGTAAGAAATATTCTTAGCCGTAGTCATTCGTAGCGTCTACGGAAGTTCGTAGTCGCGCTACGGTTACTTTCATTGCCCATACAATAGGCTTACTATCAGTCTGTCCCTTTCGCACTCGCGTCATATTTCAAAAGAGTAATACATCCGTCTCTGTCTACGGTAAGATGGTCAGTAAATGAAGCGATCGCGTGATCAGCAATCATTCTTCAATAGAGAGACGCCCTTCATATAAAGGGTGGAAGAGAATTTTGTTACTAAATTATATATTACGTACAAAAAGCATATGTATGGCTATAAAAATACCGCTGAGATAACTAATTACGCTAAAACAAGCGTTTACTTTGTTAATAGAGTTGGAGGGTTTTAAGTTTTTAATTAAGTAAACGTTTGAAAGTGATCGCGATTGGTGTTTTACTTTGATTCTTAATTTGATTATTTTCGATACCCTATTTTAATATTTTTGGCTGCCTGTTATGACCGTTTTTATCTATTTATTTCAAATGAAAAATATAATACTATATTGTTACTTTTATTCAACAAGCTGTTTTAATTATATTATATCCTAAGACATAATATACAAATACAAACACTTTTTAAATTAAAAAAACTAATGAAACTCCCTGAGTACACCCGGTCAGTGTGCCGGAGTCGCTGACGGGTAACAGTTAAAAAGGAATTATTTCGGAGCACCCTGTACACGGAGCCATTTGTCATACACGCTCAATAGACCAAGAGCTGGATGAAAAATCATAGTTCATTATAAAAAAATAATGTTGAAAACGTTTTGTTCCATTTTTTACCATCACCACATCATTTGAAAAGATAAAATCTATAAAACATTCCAAATTATTAGTTTTAACTATAAAACACCATTCAGTAAACACTTACTTTCTACTCAGAAGTGAAAGAAACCGTACTCCAAAATATGATACCTGTTTCACACATAAACTTAAGATATACTACATTATCAATCAAATGAGATATTTTAATAAATATTGATTGATATGTTGCTATATCAGCTATTTAACTGCAACTCGTTGAAAATCAACCCTTCACCATATCTATAAAACTAATTAAAACCGCGTTCTTGGCTCTCGGCCTACATTTTAATCCGTCCACGGTTCATAGTTCATTTCCCGCCGCCGCCAGTTCGGTACAACTCACAAATTATTTTGTTCTACTATACAAACAAACTTAACATAGTGGCTTAAATTACTTTTAATTATACACTTGGGCATATAATTAATATTTTTTTTATTTATGGGGTTTAGTTTGGGTAGAGTTGAAGTAAAAAGTAACTTCTAAACAAAAAGTTTATTAATTTGTATGGCATTAACGTTTCAGTGTTGAACCTTAGCACTGTTTATTTAATTTCCTAAAATCCTACTGCATTTGCTAGAACCTACATACGTATTTCAACTTCTTAATAAACTTTCTTAATTTTAAAATAGAATGAATACATTAATTTATATCGAATCTCCATCTCCAAAATTATTTTTTAATTTAATAAAACTTACTAAATAAAAAAGAAAAACCAACAAAAAGTCAAATTAGCTTTAAAAGCTACTACTGTAGCTAAAACTACTCGCATAGTGTTTCTAAACCAGCTAATTACCCCGGTCACTCCACCGCCGGGATCCGAACCTCATCTCGACAGTAAATCTCAATTTTAGTAACGCGATCACACTTCTGGCCGCGTTCCAAACTCAAATCGGGTTCAAGCGACGCTGAAATCCTTACTACCCACCCAACGGCCAATAGTGAGCATTCAGAACCACTTCACACTCAAACAAAACACCAAAATACACCTTAAGTCCTTCAACATAGAGTTGGTATTCCGTTGATTGAACATTGTTAGAAATTAAATCGAGTGAATGTAAATCGATTAAATCGATTGTTGGCTATTGCATGCTCGTGGTTTTCAGTTGGATTGTGGCGATTTTATGTGACCATATAACATGAGTAAACTACGTGAATTTCAAGCGATCCGAGGAAAAACTACGGCTTTTATTATAGCCGAGAGTGGATTGCTTACTTTACGTGCTGATTTTACAGGTGGACGGAATAAAGCTGTGGATTTAACTACGGTGAACGAATGAATTGATGATGACTTTAAAAACGATGTTAAAACCTTAAAACTTTTCCTCAATTAAAATTGGCAAAAATAAGTTTAAAAAAGCGTTAACAATACACATACACATAATAACTTATAGTTATGATATATCACTATGACTTTTTAACACCGTTGTTTAAAACAGCCTTTTATCTGACACCATCTATCTCTCAACCCAAGTGTAAGAATCCACCTTACTCCTGCATTGCATCCCTCTGCTCTCCCTTCTAGTTCAAATTTTAATATGCTGTCACTCCACTATCTTATTAGTTTCCCGCCAGCCCGCCTAGTGCCGGGGAGCTGTCACCTGTCATCTGTCAGCTGTCACTCATAATTCGTCACGCTCGGGGCGCGCACGCATCCAATATAACTGAGGGCATCCAATTCAATTTAAACTGCATGCAGTTTTGACTGCGTTTGATCTTGGAATATGATACCAATCAACGTGTTTTTAATTTGAAGTAACATAAAACATTATTTTTTAGTTTGGGAAAATCACAAAAAATATAAAGTTTGAGAAAAAAATTGTTTTGTTAGTAATAAAAATATAATTAAAACAAAAAAACTAGTGTAATTGCTTGTGTTCATTACTAAAACCATTTTGTTTAATTGTCAGACAAGAGCATAATTTTGTATGCATTGTTTTAGTGGTCTCAGCCAGGTTCGCATTTATCGCCAATCAAATGTTTTGGTCTTTTCGGATTGATAGTTTCAAAGTCCATGACAAACTTGAAAACTCCCATGTTTAATAACATGGATTCAAAGTGAAGCTTACACAATTATATACCTTTAACTATTCATAGCTAATAATAATGTTAAAAAAAAAACTCTTTTTGGAACATGTTAAAATTGATACGATAGAAACTATAATAACCATACAAAAGCCATTATTATTTAACTCGAAGTGAAGGCAACAGTGCTCGTTGTAAGGTTCACTTTGTGTACGTGTTAGAAACTCTGATTGAGTTTACAAAGTTTACAGAAGATGTATCCGTTGGCACTGTATTTGTTTAAAGTAAGAGATAAAATTCATTTTAAATTTATATTTAGTAGCGTTAGGATAAAATTTACGAAACAATGTCTCAGTTAGTGTCCTAGTTAAAACAAACACTTTTAAACTGTTCTGAAAACTATTTAATTGATGGTGATAAAATCTACATACACACATATCGTCACGCCTGTCTCCCATTGCAAGGCAGACTATGGATCGCCATATACTTCGGTCCAGACATACTTCTTGCGCTTCTTTCACACACATCAATCTCTGCAATGCTCGTAGTTATTATACTGAATGTTTAATTAGTTGTAATTGAATGTGAGTTGTCAGAAATTTAGAAACCGGCGGTAATTTAGTACATACAAACAAATATGGATATATTCTTTTTTAATAATGTTTAGAAGTTGAAATAAGCGAATAATCGAATCACTTTTAGCAGCATTATCAAGATCATAATGCTTTGTTTTCCTGACTGATTTTGTCTGCACCACCACAAAGACTTCAATGTCATAATTTTATGACCTCCACCGACATAAATAAACATCAAATTCTTTCCTTTTAAATTTAAAAATAAAACAAAAACGAATCAACATATCTATTTCTTTTGAAATCAGTCTCCAGTGATCGTTGCCCCCTGCACCCCGCCCCTCACCCCCGCAAACCCCCCCGCCCTGCCCCCGCAGCTCTCTGTGTAAGCAGCTGTCCGTCTCATTTGGGCCGCGATTGAGACTTCTCCCGCCATTTGCTAATTACTCACCGGCTACCGTCCGCCAGCACTCAATATCTCACTTTGAGAACACTTTTTCTAATTGAAGCACTTGGAAAATATGCGAAGTAAAGATGATGTAGAGAGAAATGAGGGGATAACGAGGTCGCTGGACAGTCGGGGTCGAATGGAAAATGTTGGATGATTTATTTTATCTTTTAATTTTCTTTTTTACTCGCAGTAAAACCAATATTCTAAGTTTGTAGTTTAGCAGTAAGCAGACATATATTTATTATTTCAAATAAAATTATGACAAATCTCTATCTACTTGAAAACAAAAGAAATATCAGCCCTATTAACTCGTTAGTTCTTTATATCAAACTAGCGACCCGCCCACGCTTCGGAATGGTGTAATTTTGGCCGACTTGCTCACGAATTAATTTTTGCTAACTTTAAATAACTTTTTTGTGTATGTTCTTTATTTATAAATTTCTATCTATCTATAGTATCTAAAAGATAGCGAAACCCGCATTAAAATCCGTTAAATAGTTTAGGAGGAGTTAACGGACAAACAAACAGACAGAATTAGCGACTTAAATTTATACTATGTAATGATAATGATAATGATGATACTCAGACGAAAATCAACTGCGAATTTGGTGTGTAAAGACAGGTCAAATTCTTTTCAATTGAACAATCAGACTAGCTGCGGTATTTATAGCCCGTTTAAACTCCACTGCGCCTCTTCAGAGGTCATCAATGGCAAAATAGGTACACCGAAAGTTTCTTCGAATTACTTACAACGATATCGCTAGAAAATATGTCAATCTATCAAATCTGTGGTGGCTAATTGTCATTACATCTTTATCAAGCAAATAAAAATCTATCCCTCTATTTTATTATTTCCACAGCCATCCCCTACCCAGCATCTAAGTTATTTATAAGATAGGTTTCCCATTCAAGAAGCTATACCCTAAGCCGCGGCTACATATCGTAATTGGTGTCGTACCATCAAATTTTATGGCGGCGATATTTAGAAGGCGGCGTGTACCGTGTTTTATTTTTATAGTTATTTGCCTCCGAGCCATACCGCGAAATTAGGACGATGCGCATGATGTGAATTACTGGTTGAAATAAATGAGAAATATGCAGTCAGTGTTAATAATTATAAATCTGAGAAGCGATATAAAATGTGAGCGTGAAGTCATTGGTACTATGTGAAATATTAAATTAAGCTGATAAAAAAGTGGCCAGTGTGAATCATGAATGATCCTCAAAGAACCTCCCTAGAGATGCGAAGATGGTTATTCTTCACATGGTTTAAAGCAAAGTCGTCACCTGTTTCGTTTGTATGTACACTTATATCCAAAATTGTCATACAAGATTTGTCAGGTCAAGATATTAAAAATTAAATAACTTAAAATCGATGTTCTTAAATTATTTACGAGCGGGATTTTTTTTTGTTTCTTAATAATTATTTCTAAACATTTTATTTTCACAACAAACTCTACTACTACTATTTACTATTACTTCTTCCCGTCAGTTTAACCAAAGCTAGTTTCACAACCCCTACTCTGGAAATTGTACAATAAGCTAACCGCAGTGCGCAGCCGCACTCCGCTACAATTTATAAGTTCCACTTGTAACCTTGCGGGCGCTGTGACGTCATGATAAATGACGTCATCAGTCTACGCATCCAATCACAGTTTGTTGCGTAAGCACAGAACGATTTACGTAGATCATTTCGCGATTGTATTGAATATAATTCACAAGTACATTAATATAATATATGTCAGAGAGAACGCTTCCGTTATCCATTAATACAATATATGATTAATACACGCCCTTACATCAAGTTCCACATTTTATTTCGAAGGTCGAACCCAGAGATAACGAATTACCCGTCATATACAACTTTAAATAAAGTACAAAATATTTTATAGAGATGGAAATAAACAAACGTAGTTTAAGCAAGCACGATTCAAAAACGCGGGAGAATTAGGTTTTTATAGACGACCTCAAATAGAAAAAAGTATCCACATTAGTATCTCATTAGCAGAAATACCTATTGACTAATTTTACGTTCCATATTAAAACATAAATACAAGCATTCTTTATTTAAATTTTCAATAAACAATGGAAAGGCTTTCCACGATACATTGTAATAACACCAAACAAACGAACTTCCTATTCAACCACGTCGTAGTCAGTCACAAAACATTGTGTTTAACCATATTAATTAGTGATCCATCTAGGTCCTGGCCCAGCTCAGGGCTGGTCATGAGCCCCCTGGATCCGCCCTTGTAGTCAGCTCACGTCATTCTTCATCAACCGTTAACAAAATGCTGGAAACTTTCAAAATCCGAACCCGCGCGGCCTCGTCGACCGACATTTCAAATCAAAGGCAATTTTTGTCTGTCAACGGTTTTGTCCAATTCAATAAAAATCTGTCTCACTGCGATGTAGACGCTGTTTCGGAAAGTAGGAAAACTGAACGTTGTTGTGACGTAGTAGTAAGGTTTATTTAACAGAGAATAATTTGAAAGGAAGTAACTGTAACGCTTTCCACGTTTTTGATACCGTGTTGGTTGGGTGTTGGAAATATTGTTAAAGAATAAAGTATATGAATTATTTTAAAAAATAAACTACATTACATCACTTTTTAAATTGAAGAAAATATGTTGTAAGAAATTCTAAGTAACAATTTATATTTCTATTTACTATTTTCTTATTGTATTTTCCTTAATAATAGTTATTTCCTAGATATTCAACGAGTTTATTTAGCTATATTTATCAAAGATAACTTGGTTTTAAACGATAACATTCTTATTCTTAGAAAATGTACCTCTTGATTTAAGTGTAGCCGTAGGTGTAGGCTAGCATCCGGTACAATTCCAATAGCTGAATATATTTCTACCGAGAGATCGACTGGTCCCAGCTGTATTTGATAGCAGCTACACCTGTCTATAGCATATTAAAATATTAATAACGTGACTGGGTTGTTGGAGAAAAATGACAGCTTGGAGAGAAGAGTTAGGTGGAATATTATTGAACTTTATTCGGTTGATTATAGATAGGTACAAACAAATTACCAAAGCTAAGCTTTTTGTTAAGTTGGGGTCTCAAGGTATTTGAAGTATGGTTTGGATTTTGAGTAGCTGTAGGTAATAGAAACCTTACTTCAAGCTCCAATCTGTGTTTTAAAATTAATTTGTGCATATCGCATACTGTGTAGTCTATATCGCTGTAAACTACATTTAAGCGTCTAAGAAATTTAATTGATTGGCTTGTATATCAAATAACTATTCAAGTACGCTTCTAAATTAACGTAGGTACGGTTGATTCATATACTCCAGTAATAAGGTGTTCTTACAATAAACATTCATATCTACAAGATAAACAACTTCGTTTGTTTTATATTTACTGTTAATAACTGATATTCTCAGTGTTACTATTCCATCCTCAAAGAAATATCTTTAATCAATTTGCTGCAACAATATAAGTACATGCTATTACGAATAACTACAAGCTTACATAGTAAATTCACTTGTCAATACCCTCCAATGATTAAATACCCGCAATTCGTTTGAACTGGCTCCTGAACTCCTAAAAATCGATGTTCCATCTTGTTAGCGCGGGCAGTAATCAGGAGGCCTTTGATCCGCGCCGTCAAAGGAGCCGCCCGACCAATCACAGTCGCGATACATTACAATGTCTTACAACGATCAAGTGCTTAACTTCACTTTGAGTACAGCTTAAACGGAACTTGGCGAAAAGATATAATAGTTTTGTCAATATAACTTTATTATAGCACAAATGCTTAATCTACAAAATGGAAAACTGTTATCACTAAATTTTAATAATGAAGCTGGTCTAAATATGAATCCTATTATTTTTTACATTGGTTTGATTTTGGAAAATAAGATATTGATTTCCTCCGATACTGGACATGCCATCGGGCCGTGACTTTACTCACATGAAAATAAAATCTAACGTTCATCACGCTTTAATAACGTAGGTTCCGTAGTTCAAATATTACTTCCTACCATCAAACTCACCTTCTTAAATTGTAAGTACAGATTGAGGCAAACCCATATGTTTCTTCTTTTGGCATTTTTTAAATTTAACATTCATTCTATTTTAAAACTAAAATGTAGGTATCACTAGAAACTACACTCATGGGATAAAACTAACAAAATGTATCTAATAATCCAGATATACGGTTAATTTAAGCATTATTTTAACTTATGTAACAAACTTTATGTATATTATATGGTTTTAGAAACCGTCAAACGGTTTACATGGTTAGAACCCATCCTAAACCTACTTTTAGCACAAGGCCTCTCTGCGGTCCCGGTCTGCGATTGCCTTCATTACCTGTCGAAGTACCCCGGCATTACCAGCTGTAAAATTCAAACGTTCGAGGCTTCGGCTGTAAGGCGCCATTACTTTAAGTGCTGTTTTCAGGATTTCAGCAGTTTGCATTGAGGTAAACTGCGAACCAGTAGGCGGTGCTGCGTGCTACGGGCACTATTAGGGAACATTCGATATTGTAAATAAATTTAATTTAAGTGACTTAGGGCCGATTTTTCAATAGTCAGTTAAATTCTATCTGACAGAAAATCAGCATGTTTTCGTTGCACATCGAATATAAATATTAGGCATGTGTATGAAGTGACAATGAAATCATACCTATTATCAGTCGGATAGCATTTATCTGACAATTGAAAAATCAGTCCTTAGACTTATAATCAAATAACATGCGGTATTTAGAAATAGCCCGCTCTCGTTTACTTTAAGAGATTCCATTGAAAACATGTCTTGAAGTGACCAATTTTATCATCTATTCTAAATAAAAGTAAAAATACCAACTTCCAAAAAGCAACCAAATACGAAAAGTGTCAATGGTTTTATAAATAAACAACGCTTCGACATCTTAAAAATGTGGTACGAACTCCAGAATAGTATCCTATTACTGGCGGCGGCCAAATTGAGAAATACTTGCAATGGCTTACTTTGTTACTTAGCTAACTATTTGATTCATCTTTGTTGATGTTTCTTGGAGTCCGAGGCGAGATTAAAGTGCTGGAGGTAATTCCACGAGGAAACGTTACTAAACGAGACGCATTCGGAAGTTTTAGGATATACTGGGAATGTTGGACTTTATAATAGTGCAGGAGTCGTTGGAAGATTGTTCCGAATCCTCTGCAAATGCCTACAATTACACTGTGAATAGCTTAACACCCCTACAATTATATAACTTTACTAACCTAAGCTATAAAATAACATCTGGAAAACTCTATACAAAAACAAAACTGAAATGATGTAAAATAGTTTGAACATAATTATACGGTTTCAATGCTATTTCGATGTTTGGTCTGGCACACTCTGCCCCATTCCTATTGTCCCTAACTGTGTGTAATAAATAATATGTGTCTCTATTCACGATAAATTGCATCCAGTGTATGCATCAAGCCTCCAATGAACATTCGTCACCTCGGCGTCGCGGTGTCGCTTTGACACAAAATGGCCGCGCGTCACAAAATGGCGCCCGTGACGTCACTATAGCAGTCGACAGCGGACATAAATAACGAAGCTGGTTGTCGTGTCACGCGCAGATATCGGCGATGTCAAGAGTTTTGCGGTCTCCCGGGTTAACCTATTTCAATCATTTTACTATTTTTGGTCTGTGTAACGTATTATTAGGTAGACAACTTAATAAGTAAGTACATAAGCTACATAATTATTGCACCTTTGACTCGAGCTCATTATTAGTTGCTAACTTCTGCACGACTTTACTCCTATTAATTCCAAAGGAACCAATATCTTGAGTTAATTACTTTACCCAAGGGCTGGGATATCAAAGTCGAAATATTTTTCAAATCTTACTAAATCAGTTCGAGCAAATAAACAAATTCTTCAGATGGGTATATCGTGTTATTTTTAGTGGCGTTTGACCTGCAAGGTGCGCTATGAGTCCAAAATAATAAACTTAGTGAATTTATAGGTATTTTGTAAAAAAAACGAACGATTTGTGTAGGTAGGAACTTAGGATGATTTTTCAAAAAAAAAATATTATTTACTTTAAAATATTTGTTTATAGGGTTCCGTAACTAACCAAAGGGTAAAACGGGACCCTATTACTAAGCCTCCGCTGTCTGTCTGTCTGTCGGTCTGTCTGTCTCCAGGCTGTATCTCATGTTCATGAACTGTGATAGCTAATTATAACCGTGATAGGTACATGTATTTCCGTTGCCGCCACTATAACAAAAAACACTAAAAATTAAAAAAAAAATTAAGGCTGTTTTTTTTGTTTTTTTTTTATCAATATTAAAAACGGTAATAGATAGAAGCTTCAAATTTTTAAAGAATATTTACTTGTACGTTACCTTTCAAAATAAATAATTAAATAACTATAAAGTAAATATAAAAGGTGGCCATACAACAAACGAAATTTTTAAGCAAATTTTACTCGATCTTAATAAACAGGTAGAAAATGATAGTACGGGACCCTTTGTGCGCGAGTCCGACTCGCACTTGGCCTGTTTATCAAGTGATCACCGCCGCCCATACACAACCATATTCATATCGTGGTTGAGTGTGCGTTGCTGGCCGCCGAGATATTTCAATTTAAATTTAGAATGTGCAGTTTTATATTTAAATTAACGTTTGAAAAACCAAATCATGTTAACGTAGAAACCGCTAAATTAAAAAGAGTAGGTAAGTTATAATTTCAATGATCAACTTAAATGCCTATTTATATTTTAAAAACTTTCTACAACTTATTAACCCTTGTACGACTCCGAACGTTTTCTAAATCAAGTAACCCCTCGACAGGCGCAGTTACAACACAAATGACCCTCTACAGTATTTCACCGTCAACGCGGTTATTTACAAACCCATTCTGTTCTTAACAAGCCATCTTGACCTCATTAATTTCGACAATTTTTTGGGATCTGTAGCCATTAAATATTCAAATTGCCTTAAATTCTTGTAAAATGGTGTAATTAATGTAACTGTAATACGAGGAGTTTATTTACAGTGGTGGATTAAGAACATTTGCTTTAAATATCTAGGTTTACCAAGTGTTGAGTTATTTTAAATAGTTTAATAAACTTCTTTTTAAAGTTGCCTCAGGTAAACGTAAGCTAAAAAAAATTTTACTATGTAGGTACTTATAGGTATAACCGTTCTACTTCACAAACAATATTTCAAAAACACGTTAAAATTCTTTAAAAACGCAAGTTCAGCATGCTCTTGTTTCAAAAACTCTTATAAATTCATATCACTACAGAAAATCATCAAAGGCCGGCGATACTCCACAGTCATGCTTCCGTCCGGCATAAATTACAATAATTTAATAAACTACCTGCAACCTAATGAAATTCTGTTAAACTACTCCTTCAGCGTTATTAAAAGTTATTACCTAATGAAAATATTTATGTTGCTGTACCGGCGATGAAAAAATCAAAGAAAGCGGCAAAAGCATTTACGGAGAAAGCTGAATTTCCTATCTTCAGAGAATCGCGGAGAAAATAATTTTACTGCCGATCCTCTTCCCATGAAATACGATTTTCAAGTAAAAATGTTTATTAACAACTTACAAATTTCCAAGACTCACTTATCCAAAGTATCAAAATAAATAATGAATTATCAGTCTAAATTTAGAGCATTCCGTCACTTTCAACATTTTTTTTAGAAACTAGTTTTGCCGAAGATAAAGTTCCCCGGCGCGTCGGCGTTGTCTGCCGCGAAGTATTCCTTCCACAGGTCTTGGAACTCGGGCCAGGAGATGCTGGTCTTGCCGCTCGCCATCTTGCTGAAGGCCGCCGCCGCCTCGTCCTGGCTCAGGCCGAAGGACGCGAACACCGCCGCGAACTCCTCGCGGTCGATGGCGCCGTCGTCGCTGGCGTCCTCCAGCTGGTACATGAACCTGCAGTACAGGTTGATCCACGAGTCGGCCGCGGGGTTCTTGGCGTAGTTGTCGCACATGGCGACCCACTCGTCCAGGGTGACCTGTCCGTCGTTGTCGGCGTCCCCTTGCTTCTGGAGTGCGTCCCAGATCTTCATGAGCGTGTCTTCTACTTCCTTGTACTTGGCGTCCCCTGCCTTCCAGCCGCGCATCTGCGAGATGTTCACGACGGCCAGCTCGAAGTCCTTCCTGTCGACGCTGCCGCTCTTGTTGGTGTCGAAGAACGCGGTGAACACGTGCTGCAGCTTCTTCTTCCTGAAGTCGGACACCATTGTTGCTGATTTCACTTTTACTTGACTGTGATGAGTTCAAGACGTGTTAGTCTTATATAGTGGTTTGTTATGCTAGATAACAACTATCGTGCAGCCGGTATGATTCAAATTGACGTGGGTTGCTTATCTGTTATCTTGTATAAACTGCAATGCAGTATTCGAGTTCTTTCACTTCTATTTTAGACGCTATTTTCGTTGTCTATTTACTTTGTAAGATAGCTATTGATAATTGCCTTATCTACATAGTTACTCATATAAGACTCTAATAATTAGATGTTACCGACGTTAAATAATACTCTTCAATTGCTAAGTGACATCTATATCTAACAAGGGATCAATAATTTTGGTTTCTATGTACGTAAGCTTAGTGGTCTTAAGTTAGAGTTGGTATGACATGTTAAACCTCATTAGTTCGAAAAGCGCATTACAAATCTACATTAGCTGAAAATATTTTTTTTCTCAGTATTTTGCAGAACCAAAAGAGACAATCAAAATATTGATTTAGGCTTAAAGACATAAGTTCACAATAACTAGTAATAAGTAATTTGTTACATTAATGTCCACGTCCTAGTTTGAGAGATAATTAACCCTGATCCAGCTTTTTGTAGGCTATATCCCTCCCGGTAATATAGAAGTATTTTACGGTCAAAACCAGTACATATATGAGTAGACCGACATATAACAAACTGCCGACATAGTTTTTACCCCAGTGAATCAAGTGTGAGGAGTGGCTGTAGCTAATGTCCCCACTCCACATGTAACATCTACAATGGTGCAAATGACTGTCATAACACAACTAGATCTACACTAACATCCACAATATCTACTGTTATATGTAATAAAAAAAACAATAGAAAGGTACAAAATTTGGATGTGAAACAGTGGATGGCATTTTAATCTTTTTTGGTGTCAGAAATAATTTTAAGAAGTAATTTAGTCACAGTTAATAAAAGTTCTAACTCTCGATGATGACCAGAGTTTTAAAACTTTGGTTGTAAAGAAAAGCAAAGGCAAAGTGAGGTAGTCAGAGTGTTAAAAAGCTTGCAAAAAAACTCTCCGTAATGTCTTGTCAATAGTCCTAATAAATAGTCCTGCAACTTTTCTTGGATATGGAAAAATTTAACCAACATAATTATTAGGTACACTTAGATTTCTTTAATGGCCTCTACGGACACTTCCATTTCATTTTCAATGTAGTCTTTATCTTTACCTATAATATGCCAATGTTATCATACATCTAATCTCTAGTCTATAAAGTGCTCATCCTAGTTTACATCATTTCGCTCCGCTATCACTAATCTATTGTTCGTATGGTATAGAAGTGGTATATGATGGCAGTGTAGGGTGAGTCCACACCGCGGCGGTTCCCTCACTGACAGATAGACACCATCTGTCATGGTCGTCTGCACGCCCTCGCGACGTGGACGTACGAACACTTGGTGACGTTCCTGGTTTACCATAACTTAAAAAAAATCAATTTATCGTCAGAAAGACACCTGTTCCGTATCTTTGAAAAAAAACGTCATAAAGTCACCTTTACCGTATCTTTGAAAAGTTAATGCTGTAACTATTCATATTAATAGAAGTAATACGATAACTCTAATGCGATAACACTTCAGATTGCGTCAATTATAGACATGAACAAGTGTTCCGATTAAGTGTTTGATAAGATAATATTATGTTTTATTAAGTATGTTAACTGTGATTTCGTTAGTACCGCCTTTTTTGTTTATTTAATTGCCATAATTATATAAAAATACCATTAGTTGTAGATAGGTAATTCATGGCCATTCCTTATTTAAAAATTAAAACTCTAAAAAACCTGTTCGGCCAAAGATAAGTTACAACATAACTATATGCAGATAAAAGAACAGTTGATATCCACGTTACCAAACAACATCAGTTTGTTTGAGTGAGTAACTAATTTACAGAAAATGTTTTAAGAAGAACAAGAAAAATAATAATAAATACGCCATATCCACACCGTCTTCGTTTCTCTCTCTACAATCGACTAATGCGATAAAAGACAGAGCAATGGCGACCACCACGGTGAGACCGCACCACCCACGCTACGTGAGATATATGTACTCATCCTGGTAATTCAATATGTACGTATTTTATATATCTACGAAGTCAAGTCGGGGAGAACTACTAAACATAAATAAAAGCACAATAACTACAATGTTTGATCTAAACAGAAAATAAAGGCAAATCATAAGAAGTCAGTAGATAATCATTATTTTAATTGTTAACGAGTAAAGTAGGAAGGTAATTGACAAAAATATTTTCAGTCTATAATAACTAGTCTATAAGACCATCAAACATTTCAACTTGTTTAACGACTTATAATTATCTTAGTCAATATTCCATTGCAATGTTAAAAATAACTAAGAAGATGTTTTTAATTCTATTTAGATATAATATAATATCTATATATATCTATTTAGATATAATATAATAAAAAATGCGTTTCCATATCCTACAGATGCAAATCATGCAAACTTAAAAAGATGTATAAAATAATACGATCTCCTTTTCTCATTTTGCATATTCTTTTGAAATGCATTCAAGCATCTTCCTCGGTGGTAATGTTATCCTACATCAGCAAAGATATAATAAACCCAGAAGTTTATTCTGTATGTAATAAGAGTGTAAGTTTAATAAAGTTAAAACAATAATATTTTTCATTGCAGGTTATACAGATAAATGCCTCAATATTTGAAAACCTTGTACGATTTTACCAACATCATTTTATTATACGTTCGACTCTGTGTATATTACTTCAACGAATAACACTTAAAGAGCCGATAATAAAATGTTCTGTAATGGAATGCTAAGCTAATCATTCATTCATACACTCTTTCTCTAAATCATGAAAACTTGTGTCACAAATAAGCAACTTTCGCGGTTTTGCGGATTAACCATCTTAAATACTTTTTTGAAAATTACGCGAAAACCTCTATCTGGTATAATAGGAGTAGCAATTGTTTTATTCTCAGGATTTTCATTAAAAAATACAGATTATTAAACAGATATAAAACCAACAACATTAGTCAGTTTATCTTCTGCCCCGTTTTCTCCACTAGTCTAGTTCCGCCCAGCACCAATACATCACGTTCTCAAAAACAAAGGAGCGTCGTATGAAAAATCCCTTTTGTCCTTACACTTGTTGCACGTCCTCGGGGCAGCGGGATTACTGCAAGGCAAGGAAGGTTTAATTTCTCTGCTGTGTTATGTTTGAGGCTTTTTGTAAGTTTTGGGGTGTCGTAAGTGTTTTGTTTTTGCTTTGATAGTATGAATCTTTAGTGGGAGACACTTTTTGGTGTTGTTCGAATATACACAAATACCTAGGTACTTGATTTCTATATACGGCAGTGAATTTGAAGTATACATTAATAGTTTCATACAAAAGGTGGAAACCCTACGAGGAAATTAAAAGAAATACTCAAATACTTTTCATAAAATGATTTTCTTATAAATCAACCTCTAGCACTTCTCCTTCAATAAGAAAACAGAGTTATTTATTCTCAGCTATTAATGTTATAAAAATCACATTAGTCCAACAAATACATTAGTGACATGAAATCTAAACGTTTACGCGTGGTTTACGCAAACAAATGGCATAATGGCTCCACCGCAGATACGAATTTGATTGATTCCATCAATTTATTGTTAGTGACGTCACAGGGCGAGTGACGTCACACTTTCATGTCGGAGATCACGATGAAAAATGTTGACCGTTGTTTTAGCAAACAAATTGATGGCACGACGGAGTAATACGACTCCAATGTGAAAAACATTTGTTGTGTTTCATGTTGCATCTATCAATTATGATTAACTTATTCCCATCTTTGCTTTGCCATTCAGCGAGTGCAGTTTTAATTGATGACTAAATGAGCTTTAATTCAACTTAGTAAAAGAAACAAACTTTCTAACACCATATTCCCTAACAAATGAATTGTCGGGTATAAAAAACATACTAATTTCTCAAAGAAAATGTGTCCATAGGCCAAGTGAGATGATCCTTCTTCGGGTAACTTATGCCGGCATGACTAATACATAAAACATACATTTATGAAGTCTCGACACTTAAAAATCAATAGGTAATGGCTTAGCTCATACATTTTATTTAGTCTTAAAAGATGGAAATACATCTATACATTTTTCCAGGCAAGTATGCAAGTCGTCCGCCCCGCCCCGGCGACCCTTCGCTGTTTTATTTCCATAAATTCCGCAGAACTCTCCGAATTCAACCAAACGCGTCAAAAACTCGGGAACACTGTGAAAAGCATCTTAATGAAGGCAAAAATTCGCGTTTGCATATAAACGTCTCTATTAGCGGGCTTACTGGCATTGTTGCAATTTCAACAAACAGAATTTCCAACCAGTCTTTACAAGAAGAAATCGAGACGACTTAGTTTGTCTGCGCTTTTTTTAAAGTTTAACTATTTTTGTAAGTGAATAGACCTTTATATATGAAGTTTGATTCACCACTCCGGAAACGCAATATATGCATTTACTACAAAAACAACAACTTTAAAAACACGTTAAAATAAATATCACACACAACAAATTAAAGTAAATAACGATCACCAAGCAATTTCCTCAGGATTTAATTTCGTTGCAATTTAGAAGAGACGGCTATTTTAACGGCATTATAATGTGTTTTCTGCTTACTACAAAACGGTGGAATTACAGTATTTACAGCCATGGTTTATGGCAGGGGTAATGGACTGAGCCTACTTTTATAGCTTCAATGAAAAAATGGCGGTCAAATATTGAAATTTTTATGCGACGACGAAATAAGTCGTGGCTTTCTTCGCGGTTGTTTTATGAAATACTTGTTAATTATCTGGAAATTGGTGCTTGCATAGAAATATGAAACAATTAGGTATTTACTTGCTACAAAAAAAACGTGTAAAAATACCAAACAAATATAGGTACATCTTTATAAAAATTATGTACGTTGGTTGGTAGGTACTAGTTGAATATCGACGGTGAAATGGCAATTTTAAAGTTTCTCAAAATAATAGTTTTATAGATTTTTAAAATGAAAAGTGTCATTTAATGAAAGTGTTTAAAGGATTCCACAAAATATTTGGATAAAGTTGAAAATGCATAAAATGAGTAGGCAAGTATTTATAGCGAGTTTTCCGGCATTAGCCGGATCCCCACCGGACGATCCAAAGCGCTCCGATCGCGCGCGGCACGGTGCGCGCTCCACGGATCGTGAAGTGTAGACGCTCTATGTGCGCGGCAGAGAGCGCGCGCTCCTTGCCGCGTGTGATCCATATGTTGTCGGTTTTATGGTCAGGCATTGCTTTTGGATCAGCCGGATCCACACCGGACGATCCACGATCCACGCATCACAATCTTGGATCGCGGATCGCAGGATCGCCGATCCATTTTGGATCGTCCGGTGTGGATCCGGCTATTTGGATCTCAAAAAAGTG
This sequence comes from Emmelina monodactyla, assembly GCA_916618145.1. Lineage (NCBI taxonomy): Eukaryota > Metazoa > Arthropoda > Insecta > Lepidoptera > Pterophoridae > Emmelina > Emmelina monodactyla. The sequence goes on from OU745319.1 coordinate 532,202, forward strand.
TTACCCATCTATTTTCTAATAGGTACATATAACACACCCAAAATGATTTGTTTTCTTTCTTCTTTTCAACAGAGAGCCAGGTTTGTAAGTAGGTAAGCAGACTGGCTTCACTCCAATTTCCTATAAAATATGTCTCATCTATTCCCTAATTTCCAAAAAGTTTGGTAATATTTTCGTGGATCCAATTTCGGCGTCCCTTCCTATGCTCCACATCGGAGACACAGCGGCGTCATTAAAGGCACCTTATTGCGGCCCTCCGCTACGAGATGGTGGATTGATTGATGGAACATATTTCATAGTTAGGGCAGTCAGAGCCTTAATTTGTCGTATTTATTAAAATACGCTGAGGTTAAGAAAATCTTGATATATTTCCTTACGCAATATCTAACAACATATATCGTTTATAGTTTTTTTAAAGTGTTATTAAAGAAATAAGGTTTACTTATGAGCTTTACTGGAATCTAAGAATGTTTATAGACGTTTATGCATGCTTGGATTCATTCAGAATATTTACATTTACAGAAATTGTGTAATAGAAACATTCATTTTAATATTTTTAAACTACAAGCACTTAACTCTAGCTAAACTCAGCAACAACAATCAAACCGCCTTCAATACAACATCAATCGAGTCCCAACACAATACCTCAGCATTCCTCACAATAGTAGCATTCAGAAATCCATGATCGTATAGCGAAGAATCTGGGCTATGTGAGTCTGGATGGCAACGTCTTGTTATATTTTAATCTCAGGCACAATGGGAACTGGGGCGGGGTTTGTGAGGCTAATGCAAGACCGACGTAGTTCCGAGGATGAGTAGCAACGTAGGAACTTCAGAAGATATGGAGAATATGAAATACTGGTGACCCACTCTGCCACGGGTAAAATGTCGGATAGTGCAAGAAAATAAACTTTTTACAAGTCTTTTTAAGAAATTGATAAAAATTTAAGTTTTTGATATCTTTTTTGTTATAATTAACTAATAACGTTCTAACTTAACCCATAATTTCATTGCAGCAACTAATTGATGTATACTTTTAATCTTGTCTTACTACTTAACATCTAACGTATTCTTGCAAATTGGTATACGCCAAATATGTCCTTCCGAAGCGTGATACTCCGGATAAACTTTTTACGACATCAATAAAAACTCTGTGGGTCCTGTTGCGGGAAATTACTTGACGTTCCAAGATTCTAACTGCTGGTAATGTCCGTGTAATCAAATAACGTATACTGGGTCGCTCGTAAAAGAGCCTACTTCTGCTACAAGCGGGACCTTTCTGTCTGTTTCGGGCGCACGCACTTTTTGAGGTGACCTTAGCTTTTGGGCGGTCGGGAATTTCTGGGTTATGTAACAGTGTGTTTGTGAGTATTTGTAGTAAAATAAAGTTGTTCTTACGGGCTATTTTTCTATTGAACTAAAAGTTTTTAGGAACGAATGATAGGATGTCAAATAGTACACAATATGAGTTACTGAGGGTAGGTCCGGTTCAAGTAGAAGGGTAAAAAATTATCATTATTGAAGTTAAACTAAGTAATTTGTAAACTTTCCCATTTTGATAGCTTTCCTTTGAACTTATTATTGGTATATTTCTCATTTCTACTAACTCCAACTCTAATTTGATATGAAATATGACATTAATTTTTTTCCTAACTTCAATTAAAGTTTTCAGGACTATCGGCTTAAAAAGGAATGTGGAAGACACAATGTGTCTATTTCATTGTTTTTAACTAGATAAAAAGACAGCCGAAGTCACATGATATTTAGGTGTATCGTTATCTTCCTTTACTTAGTCAGTGCACCCTAAAATATATGGTACCTTTTACGTGTAGACGCAAATTATAAAAATAAGCGAAATGCTCATTTACGTAAAGTTGTAATTTAGCATCACGTCCACAAAATTCGATGTTCCAAAAGCCCAACCCATATTTTCATAAAACTTCTCAGACATATAAATATACAGAAGTAGGTACTTTCATGGCACAAAAGTTCCATGTTCACAGAACCTTTAATACCTAACTAAGCTACGTTATAAATAGCCCTGATTCCGTATTTAAACATTTTACCAAAACATGTAGGTACTTAAACAAAAAACTGTGCGTTCGCGAACTGTAGCGTGAAACAAGCATCTTTTGTTCGGCGGAGAGCGGCCCGATGCGGGTAGTTGTGAAAATAAAACTGTATAAAACCCGCGGAAATTCTGAATGCGGCTAACTGCGGTTCTGCTGTGCTAACAGTTAAAACAAAGCTAGTTTTTTTAAAGTGAATGCTTATTTTTGCCTAACTTTACCTATTTAAGTTTATTTGGAAAAGACTGATGTTAATAACGATTACGTTTATATTGCACGATGGCGGGATAGTCATAGGTACACCAACACTGAAACAAAGATTTAAATGTGTAAAATGAGACTTAGCTTTCGATTAAAGTGTACCTGAAAAATATCGAGATGTAAAGATAGTATACCTAATACGGTAGGTAGGTATTTGCAAAGTAAAGTAACCTATCATCAAGGGTCATCAGAATCCAGAGATGATGAACACTCCACTAACCTTCAAACACTCCCACGTTACAACGGATGGCTGCAGCAGCTTTCAAAGGTTCTGATATTCAGTATACCAAGGTTATGAACGTCACAGTCCGTCAGTAATTTGCAAATCCACAAATTGGATAACGTATCCTTTACACTGGGATTGAACGTCAACACACCAGCGGAGTCCCGAAACGCGCGTTTTATCCTTATCGTGACCACAAAATTCACGGCATTGAACAGAAGAGAAAGGTTGCCTTCGCAGTCCAATTTGCAACTGACAGCGGAACCGGCAGTGTGCAGTTCGTGTCAAAGATGGTTAGAAAAAATAAAAACTACCCTCATGATTCATCCTACTATCCTACTAATATTATAAATGTGAAAGTTTGTGACGATGTATGGATGGATGGATGGATGGATGGATGGATGGATGGATGGATGGATGGATGGATGTTTGTTACTCTTTCACGTAAAAACTACTGGATGGATTTGGATGAAACTTTGCAGTAATATAGGTTATACATCAGAATAACACAAAGGGTACTTTTTACCGCGGGAAAACATCTCATTCCCACGGGAAACCGACTTCCACGCGAACGGAGTCGCGGGCGGCCACTAGTAAGAAATAATTGCAAGTATGTACCTACCGTACACTTCTTTTTTTTCCGTTACCGTTTTCGTAGCCCCCATGTTCATGATCGAATCATAATTAAGTAACTACTTAACATTATCCACATCACTAGAAAAAAAACACGATAAGAATCCCGAAAATTACTAACACATTTTATTAATAACCGTGTGAATCAAAAGAAATATAGATTTCACTTGGATCTACAGTTAATGAAATATGAAGATACTTTCTCAAAGATTTCATGACATCAACAGCCAGTTATATTCAACTTTAATAGAACCGCAGCGTTTGTACCTACCTACTATTATGCTTAGTTAAATCTTCATTTTCACATTTATAATATTAAATAGTATAACACCTGCATAACTGCAAACTCAAGAGGCCTAAATTTGTTGTCACTTTTAGTTTTTTACTTGAAGCCGTAGGCCAACGTATGCAAATTATCTAGAGAATGCATTTTGGTTTAACAAAATTGGTTATAACCTATTTCAAACCTTATTCTTAGCACCGATCTGCGTGGGTATTTTAACAAAAACATGGCAGCCCAGTTTATGTTAGCCAGGCAAGATACATAGTAACCGTATTTTCCACAAAGTCTGCATATACTTAGATGTACACCCCTGCATATATTTTGCAAACGATCGTAAAAATACTTCACTGCAATTATTATAGCTCTCTGCATTAAGGGCTGGAGTGGTGACAGACTGATGTTTTGTTTGTAATTCCGACGGTAAAAGCATGCCGTATTTAGAGCGGTAATCGCCGACTTGAATTGCACAGCGATTTCACTTGAGAGGTTTTAAGTGTTTGGAAAAAGGATAATGCTATTGCCTGCCTGATGGCTTTAGACTTTTAAATTATGGAAATAATAATTGCAAACATGATAATAAAAATTACAAAGTAATCATCTCAATAACACACCAACCGTGCCGCTAAACTAAGTGTAAGCTTAAATTTAAAACTAGTGGCCGCCCGCAACTTCGTCCGCGTGGAAGTCGGTTTCCCATGGGAATGAAGTTTTCCCGCGGTAAAAAGTACCCTATATATTACTGTGAAGTTTCATCCAAATCCATCCAGTAGTTTTTATACGTAAAAGAGTAACAAACATCCATCCATACATACTCACAAACTTTCACGATAATAATATTAGTAGGATATAATATTTTACTTACAAACCATCTCAAAACATTATGGAAACGTTATAACAAACACAAACATACGATTTTCCTTATAAAATAAATACGGGTAAAGAAAATGTATTCAAATTTTGAATACAGAAAAATAAAACAAGAGTCAAATCTCTAAAAATATAATAATCAATATTACAATTGATTGTTAAATACAATTTATAGTCAATAAATGAAACACTAATTCATACTTCAGCGTTCGGTAATGTATTGTTGATTTAAATTTTCACTTCTAATGAGACAGTCATCTTTTGTATATCACTTAAGTTTTTTTAACAAATATTTTAGTTTTGGACTTCATATCATCTGCTTTAATACCATCAGAAGTTAATACTATATTAAAGACAGAATCATACAATATTTTAGTAGATAGGTAGTCAAAGTCATATTTAGTAGTCAAACAAAACATAAGGTTTTACTTTAAATTGTGCAGTTAATTAAGTAGTCAAGGCACTGACTAAATTCTTTAACTCCCTGCATTTCACTTAGCTCAATGTTTTTACAAAGCTTCATCCAGTGTTAAATTAACTAAATGTTAACGAAAAGCCTCGTTAAATAAATGTATCTCTAATATTAAACATATTAAGTCTCGTTATTAAACGTTATTAAACTCAGCTGCAATAAAAAAAAACAAAAGCTTTAAATACTCACAAATAAAGTGTATTTATATTATGCTACTATTTTTAATTACAATATAATTTAACATATTAAAAAGGGTTATAAAAATGTCTTGATTAGAGTGTTCAATGTCTTGCAGTGTTCTCGTACAGGACCTCTCTAATTGAAACACATTTGTTATAATTTATTTCACCATATGTTATGTATAGTTATGTTGACAACAGTTCGTTGTTAGTTTCACCGCTGGTACACTTGTAGCGCCTCAGCCATTTGGAATAGAACCTGAAAAACAAGTAATTTTATAAATACTGTTAAATCTATTAGTTTTATGTATTTATTAGTTTATTTTTAAGGCCCAGTCTCTTAATAATAAATTTCATAAATCATGATATCATTTATTATTTTATGTGTCAATTTTTCATGTAAGACCTTCTAAAAAATATCCATCTAGCTTTAGGAACAGGCCTCTATTTTTCCAAAAATTTTGAATTTTCTTCTAGTTTACTGGTCACTTAGGAATAAGAAAGCATAGTGTTAAAAAATGTAGCGTAGTATCTTGTAGTACGACATAGCTCAGGGTAGGGTTATGTCACTATAATGTTTTGTCACACCGTGTAGTCGTGTATTATTCCTACAGTGTTATGTAGTGTATTATCACTACAGTGTAATGTAGTGTTTTATCACTACAGCGTAATGAAGTGTATTATCAGTACAGTGTAATGTAGTGTATTATCAGTACAGTGTAGTGTAGTGTACTATTAATACGGTGTAGTGTAGCCTACCTTCAGCCCGGGCAGGAAGGCTGCCACAGAAGCGAAGTCGGTCCCGGCGGCCAGCGAGGACGCCGCGGCCGCCGCCTCCTGCAGCGAGCCGGAGGCAGCCAGCGAGCAGCACGACTGCAGCACTTGCAGCGCCGAGTCCGATAGCTGGGGGGGTAGTGGTAGATGTAGGAAGCAAGGTTCTTGCCTCGTAAGAGGCGAGGGGCATTGAGAAGAGTTGTGTTGTACGTATAACGTAAGAGGCGTTGGAATTCATAACAGGTCTTAAAGAATTAACTGTGGTGAGGCTATATGTATTACTTTGAACACCATACGGCGCTTTTGTGCTTACTTTTGACCATGCAAAAATATTGAATCATAAATTTGGTCACCAAGTGTAATTGCTACAAAAAAAACACATCTATTACTTTTACAATTTCGTTTTTTTAATTGTTGTTTTTGTTTGTGTGAATCTTAGATAACATAATAGTAGTCAGCATGCGTGTTGTAACACGAAACTGAGAGAAATATGTATCAAAATACAAGAACTAGCAAGTTTATATATCAACTTGCACTCACCTGATTCTCTCGGAGCATGTCGTACAGTGTTTCTAACCGTCGTTGTACATCTTCTAGTTTACGTTTCATTTGCTGCAATAAAATGTTACGTCAGTCTAAATGTTATGAAGAGGTCATTATGGTCAGTTTAGATGTAATTGATAAAAACAATAAAACTGACTAAAAGGTTCTTACAGAAATGTAAAAACGCGACCTGAAAGCAAGTCTTGCATATATTGATTGATATCTATACTTATAATAAATCTGTAGAGAGGTCAATTCTGAACATGAAATATATTTCCAAAATAACTATCAGGGGTGATAAGGGATTGATATTGATGCCAAAAATGCAATCAGTAAAATTTTTGTCAGTCTGTCTGTCTGTATAACCATTATAGAAACAAAAACTACTCGACGGATTTTAACGAAACTTGGTACAATTATTTTTCATACTCCTGAGCTGGTTATAGTATACTTTCATCACGCTACAATCAATAGGAGCAGCGCAGTGAAGGGAAATGTTTGGAAAACGGGAGAAGTTACTACATTTTTTAAGCTTCCGTCGCGTTGCACACCTTAATGGTTAAAGCTACACAGAAATCATGTATGACGGAAATGTTCTCCATAAAATTTAACAAAATATCCTACGACAGCATGTGTCTATCTTTTATGGTTGACTCACAATAACACGTGTAACTCCCGATAGCTTAGCAATTCGAAGCTTTCTGATTATATTTGCCTACTCTTACGCTTAAAACAATCTCAGTCATCCCTAATTGAAAAAGGTAAAATTTTTAACTATTCCTTAAAAAGAAGCTTAGAAATCAGTAAAGAAACACCAAAGTTATACATGAAATACTCTAATAATAAGCCATCGCGCGCGAATACTGAATCATGCTATAAGTATTATCCTACTAATATTATAAATGTGAAAGTTTGTGAGGATGTTTGTGTGTTACTCTTTCACGTAAAAACTACTGAACGGATTTGGATGAAACTTTGCAGAAATATAGCTTATACATCAGAATAACACTTAGGTTACTTTTTACCGCGAGGAAACTTCTCATTCCCACGGGAAACCGACTAACACGCGAACGGAGTCGCGGGCAGCTACTAGTTTTAAATAATAGTAAAATAACTACCCGTAAAACAACAAACCCTTGCAATCAATATTTCAAATTCAAATAGATAAAATTAGTTTTTTAACTCATTTAGGCCCAATTGCAGGGAACGTTTTAACCTCGGGTTAGCTAACTCAGGTTTAAATGGCGCCACCATCGATTGTAAAAAGAAGTAGTTACAATCGATGGTGGCGCCATTTAAACCTGAGTTAGCTAACCCGAAGCTAACCCGAGGTTAAAACGTTCCCTGCAATTGGGCCTTAGATTGTTGGCCCTAGAGAGTAGATACATAACCCCTACGGCCTCAACATGTATCACAGACCGGGTTGGTGGCGCGCGCGGCGCAGGCGGCCCGCAGCTGGTCCAGGCCGGTCTGCAGCTGCAGCAGCTCGCCCGCCAGCGCCGCCTTCTCCACCGCCTCCGGGGCCGGGGCCGGGCTGCCCGTCTGAAGAACCACCACATTTATAACGGGTGTAAAAAGACCACTTCCGAAGCCTGAAACCATGTATTCTGGAGCCTCAGTAGAAACTAAATTCACTAACAGTATACCCGGAAAACTCAATTTAAAAAAGTTATTAAGGATTGAAAAGTCATATTCGGCGCTTGAAATCATCGCTCACACATTGACTGTTGGTTCAGGTGCGATTATTTACATTGCAAATTAAATTACAACCCTATTTAATTTGAAATCATAGCAAAATTTGATAGTATAAATGCAATTTTGTACAATTACGTAAAAAAAAATTTTTTTCTATTAATCAAAGCATTTTATTTTGCTCAAAACGTAACCACTACCCCTTCAGCAATGCCCAGTTTTTGTTTTCGGAAGCAGTTCCTTTACACCCTGTATGATTACCAGTGACCAGCCCACGCTTCGCAGTGGTGTAATTTTGGCCGACGTGCTCACGAAAAACTGAATTTAGGTAAACTTAATAAATCTTTTTGAATGAATGTTCTTTCCTTACAAATTTAGGTGAAAAATTTATTAAAAGATGGTGAAAACGGCATGAAGTCTGTTGCGTGGTTTAGAAGGAGTTAGCGGACAAACATACAAACAGACACGATTAGCGACTTTTGCTTTATACTATGCAATGATGATAATGATAACATATAAGTCCCATTAGATGAGCACAGGCCTTCTTCTGGGATATCAAAAAAGATTTTTTTATAATCCATAATATAATGGATATGAATCATTCAATCAAATTGAATTAAATATGAATTTAAATATGATTTAGAAAAGACCAAATTAGTAAAACTACCTAGTAAGGATTGGATAGTTGTCGATCTTATTCTACTAGTAAAAACAATGTGAAAGTTTGTGACAAAATATTAGAGACTCTTCAGAATGGATTACGAAAAAACTTGGTACATATAGCGTATAGTCAATCCATATACGACTATTCGTCACAATCCGTAAAGTTATAAATATTACTTTAGGTTGTTGATTATTTAACCGAAAACAATTTATCGTCTTTAGACTCGTAGGCGAACTCATTGGTGTATACAAGTGACCCATAACCTACCTTTTGTGGATATTGATTCATCCCTGGACCCTGATCAAACTGTCCTGGATATCCTCCGGGCATCTGTCCCGGGAAACCTTGACCCGGGAACTGTTGGGGTTGTCCTGGAAACTGTTGAGGTTGACCCGGGAATTGTGGTTGCCCAGGGAACTGTTGCGGTTGCCCCGGGAATTGTTGTGGTTGCCCTGGGAATTGCTGTGGTTGCCCCGGGAACTGTTGCGGTTGCCCCGGGTACTGCTGATTCTGACCCGGGTATGGGTTCAATGGCACATGTTGCGGCGGAGGGTCGACTCCAAACAAGGGATGCGTGATCGGCGCTTGCGACTGCACTTCCTGCTTTTGCTGTAAATAAATGCAAGCCTAAGCAACTAGCGAAGTTTTGGTAATGATTCATTGACCATGAAGTCTAGAAAGTTCTAAATACAATATTTTGGACTAGGATGGACAACAAAGCGCACTACAAACAGGAAAATCATATCAGAAGTAAAATTGTTAACCAAACCACTCGAAATACTCGCTTTATTATTAACAAAATCGAACACTTTAGTTACTCTTTTTCGTGTCGATTAACGTGCATATAGGAACAAAATTTGCAACGATCTCGCTCTAAACTCAATGATGGTAATGGCACTCGCAAACTGATAGTTCTGTCTAAAACCACACAGATGTAAGGCTGGTTTCACACGGCGCGGGTACCTCGTCGGCGTGTCGTCTATGTTCTATAATGTTGTTCCAACGGCGCGTGCCTGCGTGCAAGGCTGACATATCCGAGTGGTCGAACCACTACATACACACTAGAGTTAATTGCATTATCAATTATTTCATACACGTAAGTCAGACGAAACTTTTTACTACATCATCCGTAATGTTTGAAGTCATTATTTTGGGTTGAGCTTCCGATCAATAACAAATTTCAGATGAAGTTGATTTTCTTTTATTCTTGTTATTTATAGCTTAACAATTTACCCAACATTATTGATACTTATTAAGCGTACGTTAGTCAGGCAAGAGTCAATTTAACTCCTTACTACGTCCAATTTTACAAGATTTGTACAGTTATTGCAATATTATGACTTTAGATAAAGTTTTGTAATCCGCATCTATGTAATAAGCCTTCTTACCCTAGGTTTGGAGGTGAGCATCGGTGGATCGTTCCAGCCCGGCGCGGCGGGCCTTGTCGGGGCCGCCGCCGTCGCCGCCTCTACTGGTGGATAGTAGCCGCCGTTCATCGGGTTCACTGGGTTTAACGGCGCCGGGTTCATTGGGTTTAACGGGTTTAAGGGAGCGGGATTTATTGGGTTTATTGGGTTTAACGGGGTCGAGTTTATTGGGTTTAACGGCACAGAGTTTAACGGTGCTTTCATCTGGTTAACATTGGGTGGTGTATTGATCGGTGGCGGGTTATATCCGTAGTTGGAGGTGGGGACGCCGGCGTGGTTGTAGCTGTCGGGCGGGGGGTTGTAGCTGTACTGCTGGGCGGAGGAGGGGGTGCTGAAGTTGTAGTTGTTGTAGAGGGGGGCGGCCTGGACCGACGGGTCCAGCTTGTACTTGGAGCGGGAGGACACGCCACCTGGAAGAAAGGATGGATGCAATATTGTTTGAGGAAAAATATTCTGTGTGTTAGACTACGAATTATGTAGTCTTTGTAGTAGACTGCCAATGAAAATAACTGTTCTAAAATGCGATCCTATTTTGGATAAAAAATAATTTGCATTGCATTAAAAAGAATGTTAAAACTTTACATCGATAATTTACGTAAATAACTTTCCACGTTTACCGAGACGTTTCAGAAGGGTTGTGAATATTCTCGTTAGTATAGATTGCTACAGATAAGCATATAATGTGTTGTATATTTACCAGCATGGGGTCCCTGGCTGCTGGGCCGCGGTGGCTGCTGCCACTGCTGCTCCAATGACGACGGAGCTGCTAAACAATATACCACTTGATGTAGAAAAATCGAACGTGCTTTGATGTACAAAACATTATTGTTCAGTAACACTGGTCGTATTTAAGTTAGGATATAGCTGGAAATGACGCGTTGGCCATGGTTCTGACAGTAAAATTAAAAAGGTTTAATGACGAGTTTGGATTGTGATTCTAACAGCAAAAAAATAGTATTATGGTTTTTAGTACAAGAATTCAAGTGTATGAATAACACAAGGCGGTTTTCAATACTCTTAATCACTCCTCTAATAATTTATTTATGAACGCCACATTTAAACATCGGCGCACTTTACAAACACATATGAAATAAAATACATATAAACAGCAACACTGTTTCATAATAGAAAGTTAGTTACCATTTCCATACAGTTCCTGCGCGTGTCCACGACGCGAGTGAGTGCTAGTTGTGCGCACGCGCGGCCCGGGCTGAGACTGAGCCTGGGGCTGAGACTGAGACTGAGCCTGGAATGGAATGATGTATGTAGTGGCAGAAAATAATGGGTGTAAAAAGACCACTTCCGAAGCCTGAAACCATTTATTCTGGAGCCTATTGAGTAACTAAATTCACTAACAGTATACCCAGAAAACCCAATTTAAAAAAGTTATTAAGGATTGAAAAGTCATATTCGGCGCTTGAAATCATCGCTCACACATCAACTGTTGGTTCAAGTGCGATTATTTACGTTGCAAATTAAATTAAAACCCTATTTAATTTGCAATCATAGAATAATCTCATAGTGTAAATGCATTTTTGTAGAATTACATTCAATTTTTTTTCTGTTAATCATAAAAACCTTTTTTTTATCAAAACGTAATCAGTACCCCACCAATGGCCAGTTTTTGTTTTCGGAAGCAGTTCTTTTACACCCCGTATTTAATTTACATAACTAGTCACTTCTTGACCGAGGTTTGTAAAAGAGGATCTTTTTACAACTTTTACTTTTTATAACGATAATTATGAACCAAATAAGTCTAAGAAAACGCCTATAGGTAAGCCACTCAACTAAACAGAGCCATAACAAACTAATTGACATGCTTAAAAGAAACATAAGACATAGTATTAATCCTCCTCAGACCCTCTGTGAATTGAAAACTGCTCTGGGTGTCACCTGGCAAGAAACTCTTCAAGAGGACGTAAAAAAACATCATCTGCAAGCAGTCATCAGGGCCAGTGATATTATCACCCGTCATTTGTTTTTGTAAAAGTGAATTTTGTTTAGTGTGATTTTAATTTGCTACTTGATTTGTTATTAAGGTACTTTCATGTTTGCTTTGTTAACTTTCATTAAAATCTCGATTTTTTACGATAATCAGTCATTTGTATTCGAAAAAATAAAGACTAAATAAATTTTAATATAAAAATCAACTTTTCATTCTTTTTATTGGGTAGTTATGTTAAAAAAAGACATAATATACAGTAAGATGATGCCTTCGACGTAGCAAATGTTGCCAACCAACAAAATTGACATACTTTGGCAATGTATCATTCAAGCTATTTAAAAGCTTTTAGCGGTCCTAAAAGAGGTAAAACTTTACCTTTATCTAATTAACTTTATCGTTAAAATAAATGTACAGTAATATACCGGCGTGTGTCCCCCCAGTGCTGTCTGCAGTCGGTCCACGAGCGGGTGTTGTATTCCGTACAGTAAGTTGATGGCGGCCTGCAGGTAGCCCTCGCTCGATATCAACAAGGCTTGTTTGACCAGCAGGGACTCTACTGTACCGCCGGGCTGCAAACAAACATACATGTTTAGACGGTGCGTAAATTATGACGTAGGAGTCAAAATAACAGCTTTTTTACATCGCGTTAGTTAAGTAGAGGCCTTCTTTTCCGATAGCGCGAGGGATTGAGCTAATTAACTCGCTCTAACCAGAACGTACATCATTGGGAAATTACCAAAATAAGTGGTACACCCTATTGGCAATCAAGTACTTGTAAGAGTTTGTATCACATTTCAAATAAAATTGGTGATGCTTATCTAAGTAAAACATAAAATCGATATTTTAAAGTAGAAAATTTTCATAGGTTATTAAAAAAACTATTTAGTGTAAAAGTAATTTTTCTTGTTTTTACGTTGTACAATGTTAGGCACAAGAAAACGACTAGATCTTTATGTATGTATATAGGTCATCTTTAATCAATACATTACTATACCTTTCTTATTATACAAACATCAAAAGTTAAGGTATTTTATTCCATCACATTTATTAATGTAATCTTTTTTTTCAACACCTTGCAATGTTAACTTAACTAGTGCATTAACAGACTGCCTGATCAAACCATGCAATGTTAACTTAACTAGTGTAATACAAGACTGCCTGTCCAAACCAATCTACTTCCACCTCCTGCCACTTACCTGCACTTGCTTCCCCCGCACATTGGCGGCCGCCCGCAACAACAACGCCACCGCCGCCTCACTCCCATCATCCTTCTTGCCACCAGCGTTACAGCGGCGGGTCCACAGCGCGGCCGCCTTGTCCGCCGCGCCGCCGCACACGTAGCAGAGGAGGGCGGCGGCGGAGATGGACGGGGAGGGGTGGGAGGAGAGGCGGTCGCCCAGGGACTCTGTAAGAGGTGGGGAGATTAGTACGTGGTGTAAAGCAAAGTTGTTGTTCGTGTCTATGTTTATATTGGTCCATTATATTCTAAGTCTCAATGGACTATTCTAGGTATTAATCTGTATATTTTTAAATACAGTTTTTTTTAGTAAGACAAAATCCAAAATGGTGTTTACAAGTCATCCCAAATGGTACAGCAATAAGAAATAAATACATTTGGATAAATAAGTTGATATAGGATACAAATAGGCGGTGCTAGAAGCAAGTTTTTTATTTGTAGTTTTAAATGGATGAAAAGAAAAGAATATTTTAGAAAAAAGTATGAAAAAGGTAGTCTAAAAAAGACATAACGTAATAACAGCACTTTGTAATACGAACATTTAAGCTAAAGTCGATAAAACTTGTGATTTTTATAGCACGAGTAAATAACAATTTTATAGAGTGGTAGAATCTAGCTGTAGGCTCTGTCTGCAGCGATTACTGGGCTGACTCGACCGGTGAAATACCACCGTCGCACAGAAAACCATAGTGAAGTAGGGACGATGTTCCTGCGTTTCGTTCGGTGAGTGCGGTATCCGGTGCCCAATTTTCTCAAAGGTCAGCAACACACCCCCAACACACACAGTGTTGCAGGCAGGTAGTCATGGGCGGCGGTGGTCACTTACCATCAGGTGACCCGCATGTTCGTTTGCTACCTATATTATAAAAAAACAGTCTTTTATTTATGCTTCTAACGGGAATAAGAAGTGACCTGTGCAGTCGGTGGCGCGGTGCTGCACGAGCGCGGCCAGCGCGGGGCGCCAGGCGGCGGCGCTGCAGTGTGTGTGTACCTGTGCAGTCGGTGGCGCGGTGCTGCACCAGCGCGGGGCGCCAGGCGGCGGCGCTGCAGTGTGTGTGTACCTGTGCAGTCGGTGGCGCGGTGCTGCACCAGCGCGGGGCGCCAGGCGGCGGCGCTGCAGTGTGTGTGTACCTGTGCAGTCGGTGGCGCGGTGCTGCACCAGCGCGGGGCGCCAGGCGGCGGCGCTGCAGTGTGTGTGTACCTGTGCAGTCGGTGGCGCGGTGCTGCACCAGCGCGGGGCGCCAGGCGGCGGCGCTGCAGTGTGTGTGTACCTGTGCAGTCGGTGGCGCGGTGCTGCACCAGCGCGGGGCGCCAGGCGGCGGCGCTGCAGTGTGTGTGTACCTGTGCAGTCGGTGCCGCGGTGCTGCACCAGCGCGGGGCGCCAGGCGGCGGCGCTGCAGTGTGTGTGTACCTGTGCAGTCGGTGGCGCGGTGCTGCACCAGCGCGGGGCGCCAGGCGGCGGCGCTGCAGTGTGTGTGTACCTGTGCAGTCGGTGCCGCGGTGCTGCACCAGCGCGGGGCGCCAGGCGGCGGCGCTGCAGTGTGTGTGTACCTGTGCAGTCGGTGGCGCGGTGCTGCAGCAGCGCGGGGCGCCAGGCGGCGGCGCTGCAGTGTGTGTGTACCTGTGCAGTCGGTGGCGCGGTGCTGCAGCAGCGCGGGGCGCCAGGCGGCGGCGCTGCAGTGTGTGTGTACCTGTGCAGTCGGTGGCGCGGTGCTGCACCAGCGCGGGGCGCCAGGCGGCGGCGCTGCAGTGTGTGTGTACCTGTGCAGTCGGTGGCGCGGTGCTGCAGCAGCGCGGGGCGCCAGGCGGCGGCGCTGCAGTGTGTGTGTACCTGTGCAGTCGGTGGCGCGGTGCTGCAGCAGCGCGGGGCGCCAGGCGGCGGCGCTGCAGTGTGTGTGTACCTGTGCAGTCGGTGGCGCGGTGCTGCAGCAGCGCGGGGCGCCAGGCGGCGGCGCTGCAGTGTGTGTGTACCTGTGCAGTCGGTGGCGCGGTGCTGCACGAGCGCGGCCAGCGCGGGGCGCCAGGCGGCGGCGCTGCAGGCGGCCACGAGCTCGGTCCAGCGGCGCGCGCGCAGGGCCCCCGCCAGCAGCGCCACGGGCCCGCCCGAGCGCCGCAGGTGGAACCACCACACCTTCTGCTGCAGCTCCTCGCTGCCTGCACGCAGAACAACAGGAATTATAACAAGAACCTCGTTTACATTTGCAAATCATTACAAAACTTGTTTATAACTACAGAGAATCGTTATAGATCTAAACTTTAAAAAACAGGACGCACAAGCAAACACCCATACAGGCCCTTCAACTTTTATATAAGCATTGCAACTTATTCATGTCATTTAAACTAAGCTTTTTATCATTAAGGATTGTGATTTCGTAACTCGATTTGAATGCACAAAATTAACTCAGTTTATTCTTGAGTAATTCCGAAAGTTGTCACATAGATTTGCCAAAGACAAAGATAATTATATTAAAAGTAGTTTAAAATGTGTTTACTTATACGGTTAAAGTTATTACAAACCATGGATTCCATGTACAAACTTATACTTATATGTAGCCTGTGGATAAATTATACGCGGAGGTCATACAATCCTCAAAGCAAAATCTTTTACTTTTCACTTCAACTATTCAAGATCAAAAAACCAAAATATGTATTTGCCAATATGGGTAAAATTAAAGATAACCGAATGATGGAGGTTACGTATCCTTGGTACACTATTAAAGCAGTATCAATTGACCTTTTGTCTCAATTTCAATAACATGTAAGACAACTGGTTTAGTCTAGAGCATATATAGTCAATGTGGGATTTCCATGTCATATCTGAGACAACATAAATACCAAAAAAATTGGTTTGTTTAACTTCATTGACAATATTATTATTGTGTTGAACTTTTAGGTCTCTGATCATTTTGTTTCTGTTTTTAAATGTCATTAATAATGTCTTGTGAATATTGTTAACTAGGCTGTTATTACTAAGCCAATCATTACATAGTATAAATACAAGTCGCTAATTCTGTCTGTTTGTATGTTTGGCCGCTAACTCCTCCTAAGGGATTTTAATGCGGTTTTCACCATCCTTTTGGTATTTTTTCATTTAAACTTGTAAATAAAGAACAATCGAATAAAGTTTTTTTAAGTTAGCCAAAAATCAATGTTTCGTTAGCAAGTCGGCCAAAATTACACCATTGCGAAGCGCGGGCGAGTCGCTAGTTATTAATAAGTCAAGAGTTTTATTTATTTTAAATTCATAAACGTCAGGATCTCCTCCAATAAAAAGAACTGTACTGTCATCGGCATATAATGTCATGGGGTGGTTTATTGATTTTGGAAAGTCGTTCTACCGAATCGAATCTATATAAGATTAGAAATAGCAAAGGGCCCAAAATACTTCCTTGGGGAACTCCACATGTGACTTTCCTAGATTTTGAGCAGTAAACAGATTCAAGTTTTGTTTGGTTATTAGTAGATTTTATTTGTGATATTTGAAATCGGTCCGTTTATTAAGATTTAATAATATCTAAAGAATTACCTCTTATTCCGTAATAGTCTAGTTTTTTAAATAATGTCTGATGGTCAACACGATCAAATGCCTTCGACATATCCATATATAGTGCAGTTACATATTGTTTTTTATCTAGACTATTGTGTATTATTTTAAAGAAGTTAGAGATAGCCATGTCAATTGACCTTTTTTTCCTAAAACCCATTTGTTCTTCAGCAAAGAGGTTAAACTTTTCAAAATCGTTTTAAATGTTATATAACTCTCTCAAATATCTTTGAAAATACAGATAGAAGTGCTATTGGCCTATAATTATCCATTTGTGTCCTTTCTTTTTTGTATCGAAATGTAAGTGCAATTTTTTTGGATCTCTCTAAGGCTTTCGACACTGTTTCTATACCATGTCTTCTCAGTAAATTGAAAGCTTTAGGAGTAAGACAAAAGGACCTAGAAATCTTTAAGCATTACGTAATAAATCGGAGACAATTCGTACAAATTGGAGAAAACATGAGCACACAGGGAGAAATAAAATTTGGAGTTCCTCACGGAAGCGTCCTAGGGCCAACCCTTTTCACAGCATATATGAATGATATGTGTAACATGGAAAGAAGTAAAATTTAATGCCAATAAAGGTCTTAATACTGTAGCAAAATGGCTAGACATCAATTTACTGACTCTTAACCTAGGGAAAACCAAATATATTAGTTTTAGTCTTAGAAGGAATGAACAACCTGCGTCTAATACAATAAACATTAAGGCAGATCACTGCCACACTTTCTCTCCATGTGACTGTCCGGAAGTATTTTCGACAGAAAGTATCAAGTACTTAGGCATTACAATTGACAACAACCTGAATTTCTATAAACACATAGAAGCAGTTACTACAAGGGTGCGTAAATTAATATCTGTTTTTAAAACACTACGACACTTATGCGACCTAAAACAATTAAAGTGTATTTACTCTGCTCTTTGTGAATCAATAATAACATACTGTATGCCCTGTTGGGGCGGATGTCCGAGATCTATCTTATTGCCTCTTGAGAGAGCTCAGCGTGCTATCCTCAAGGTCATGACTTTTAAACCCTACTTATACTCGACAGTGCAGCTTTACAAAGACACCTCCGTCCTAACGGTTAGGCAATTATTCGTTCTCTTGCTCACTCTTCAATATCATAGAATGGTTCCGGTTCAGACAAACAAGAGACGCCTGGATAGAATTTTCAAGGAACCATTCTGTAAAAAGTCTTTCACGCAGAGATTTCCCGACTTTCTTGGACCATTCATTTATAACAGACTGGTTAAAAGTATTCCAAAGCTTCCCAAACATAATCAATACGAATGTAAAACAGTTTTGTAATTTTTTTGAAAAAAAAAGGATTACACGGCTATAATTGAGAATCTTGTAACGGTTTGAATATTTGCACTGCTTTTAAAATGTTAACTATTAAAAATATAACACAACTTTTTACTACTTACTAACATCTAAAAAGCCTGTAACTATGATTGATTAATTTTTACATCATGCAAATAATAAAAAAAAATGTAACTTATTCAAGTAAACAATTTTTTAGAAAGCTACATTGATAATTACAACGGACAAATGAACTACCTTCTATGATACAGTTTTAACGAGTTTAGAGGGTAAGGTATCAATGTTAATATGTAGCCTATTATAATTAATATTTAATCTACAGATTTTGTAAATTTAGTGAAAATTGTATTAAGCAGTTTTTTAAACAATAAAAATATTTGATTTGATTTGATTTGTATTTAGTTATATTTATTCCAAACCTCATCTGCCCACAATTTATAGCATCATACACTTAGATCAAAATGCTTCTCTACACTAGTTTCAACAGTACGTTACTTACCGAGTGCCGCAATAACGAGCGCGTCGCTGACTCTATCGTCGTCCAGACAGTGCTGCACCGCGGCCTCGATGTCGCCCACTACCAGCGCGCGGCAGATCAAACTGGTCGGGTCTGGAACCACACCAATATGGTAGTACGGAGGGTGGACATCACACCAATATGTATCTTATAGTGAGGATATACGGGTGAGAGTTGCTTGATTGACAGGATTGTGAGGAAGAATCGAAAGTGGTGTTGATATAAAGGTTGCCTGATTGACTAGGCTAAAGCGAAAGCTATGTAAACACATTGCAAGGTTAAGAGCATTTAAAGCAATAGAATTTTCTTTACTACTGTATAGATATGTGTAGCGGAACCAATTACAACAAAATATATAGTAACTTTTCGAATCCAAAATTAACCCTTCGAAACCGGTTGTTTGAAACAGGAAAAGTGTTATTTTGGAAAATATGAGACAAAAAGATTGCAAAAAAATATAAAGAGAGAAGTGTCATGCTCATAAAATAAAACATACCATCTCCATTGGGTATAACGACATCTTTGGCGTTGAGGTTCAAATCCAAGTTTGACAGCTTTTTCTCGATTAGTGTGTGTGCGTCCTGCCAACAACATTACAGTCATAAGTATATTTAGACAACAAATAAAAGTATAAAATTAATAACACGAAAATTCGCTTTTAGTAGACTTTATTGTAAAGATCTGAAAGTTAAAAGTGAGAAAATATACCAAAGAAATTATAAAATAATTGTAAAAATAATCCGCTGAAATTTGAGGAAATAAGAGAATTAAATATGAAAATTAAAGCGAGTTTTTTTATGAGTATGAAACTAGACAGCGAATAAAGACTCATTAGTTTAGCCAATACATAAGGACAACCTCGGAATCTGGGATGATAACATATGAAACTTTATATTCGTGTTTGACATTGTTTTAAAAGAAAAAAATCTCGAAAAAAAGACAAACCTTTTTTTTGGACTTTGTTTTTTTTGCAAAAATCTTGCCTTCTAGTTTTAGGCCTTTGTCTTTTTTACGAGTTTACATCTCCAATTCCGAGGTAAATCTAATATGATTAACGTAAGTTTATTGTTTCGTGTCAATCTGTCAACTCACCGATAGATCAGTGCTGGTGTCAGTTGACAGTTCCGCCTCCGTCTCCGTGGACTCTCCCTGTTATGGCCGTGACAGTGACAAGTGACAGTTAGTGTGATAGTGACAGATGACAGTACAAGTGAAGTAGTACAACAAGCAAGATACTAGAGTATTTAGTCAGTTCGGTTTAGCATAAGTTAGAAATTAAAATTATTTGTAAATGCAAAGTAAGTATAGTGTTAAGTATTAGAAGTAACAAAACAATTCAAAAATTTACAAACATTATTTGAAATTTAGTATAAAAAACTAGGTTACATACCAGTTCTTATTTATAAAGGTTTAATAATTATTGTTTTTAAAGTTTTAAATAATTTTTTTAATATGAATAGTTACCCGACTGAGTGGAGCAACGTTATTGGTAACATTGTCACCGGCGGGCGCGCTGCTTTTCAACTTTGACTGTGTGTCCTCTTGCTTGTAACCTATAGACAATACAATCATTTAACAATAACAACATTGC
This sequence comes from Emmelina monodactyla, assembly GCA_916618145.1. NCBI lineage: Eukaryota > Metazoa > Arthropoda > Insecta > Lepidoptera > Pterophoridae > Emmelina > Emmelina monodactyla. Next base: position 552,447 of record OU745319.1, read on the forward strand.
TGACATCATGTCACCTTATAAACAATTATTCTGACCGTCAGACGAATTTAACTGAAACTTGAAATATAGTAAACGAGCGACCCGCTCACGCTTCGCAATGGTGTAATTTTGCCGACTTGTTCGCGAACCCTTGCATTTTTGCTAACTTAAAAAAACTTTTTCTAAACGTTCTTTATTTACTTATAAATGAATAAATACCCCAATTATATTTATTTATAAATGAATAAATACCCCAAAATATGGAGAAAACTGCATTTAAATCCGTTACGTACTTTAGAAGGAGTTAGCGGCCAAACATACAAACAGACAGAATTAGCGACTTGCATTTATACTATGTAATGATGTACACTTTAACCTGAAAAAACACAAACACTGCCTATTTTACTTCGAAAAATACTTCCTTCCAAATCATAAAGCGACAATTTTGACATGTTTCTGTCAAAACGTCCAACTTACCGAGTAAATCTAATACTTCAGTGCGGAATGTGTGCAGGAAGTTAGCGCGCAGGAAGAACCACGCGAACCGGGAGTCCTGGTCCGAGGAGCCGTCGCCCTTCTCGCGGCAGTATCTAGGAGTGGAAGGAAATGTTGTTTCATGACAAAAAGTATTAAATTGATATGTCCTTATCCACTCCACTCTAACGTTCAATTGTAGTATAAAAAAACTAATAATGCTTAGAAAAAATATTTATAACTTATAATAAATAAATAACAAAACGTACTGTATCGTTTACATAAACATTAATATTTGGAAAGATGTGTTCTTACATTCTTTCATAAACGAAATATCCAACACATTTATAATAAAATTTTATTTTAATCAAGATTGTAAAAAAACGTACTGATAAAAAAAATACATAGGTACAACACTTTGCCGTACTTTGACATTGATTCTATGTCAAAATTGAAAATAAATTAAGTTGAAGAATACTCTGTAATCCTACTAATATATGGATGGATGTATGGATGGATGTTTGTTACTCTTTCACGTAAAAACTACTGGACAGATTTTGATGAAACTTTGCAGTTATATAGGTTATCCATCAGAATAACACATAGGATACTTTTTACCGCGGGAAAACTGCTCATTCCCACGGGAAACCAACTTCCACGTGAACGGAGTCGCGCGCTGCCACTAATTACACAATGAATGCTATACTCACTCAGCCAGGGCCTCCATGGCGCTCGGGTCCTGGCTCAGCGCTGACTGCAACACTGCATCCAGTTCTGAACATTTCTCCACTATCTCGGGATCACTCACCACCTACACATGACACAATACTCATTAACATACTGTAATATTATTGTTTAGTTGGTGTTTGTAAGGTAACTTACTTGACTGATGTAAACTTCTTTGGGTGAGGTTGCCTCCTGGCAGTTGCCGAATGTTACCAGTTTACCGCCAAACTGTAAAAAGAAATTTGTTGAATATATGGATGTAAAATAAGTAAAACGGTGAGTGTTCTTATATTAAACTAGCGACCCGCCCACACTTCGCAATGGTGTAATTTGGGCCGACTTGCTCACGAAACATTGATTTTGGCTAACTTTAAAATTTTTTCCGATTGTTCTTTATTTACAAATTTAAATGAAAAAAATACCTAAAAGATGGTGAAAACCGCATAAAAATCCCTCAACTGGTTTAGGAGGAGTTAGCAGCCAAACATACAAACAGACAGAATTAGCGACTTGGATTTATACTATGTAATGAAGACAATAGCCTTATTATTACTGTCAAACCAACAATGTCAGAGCTGACAAAGACAAAATACATTTATACTAATGAATATAGGTTTACATCGCAATTTTAACAAGACCGTTGCTCGGTCTATGTTTATTACTGAAGTTTCCTAGATTTGTAATACTTAGTCAAGATAAATGTTGTCGATTTACCTTGACTTACTTATTAAAACAAATGAAATAGGCCTGTAAGAAGATAAAGCGTAGATAAATAAATAAATCTCCAGACTATAACACACCAATTATGTGGCCCTAAAGTAAGTTGCAGTAAGCACTTGTGTTATAGGTACCACATAATGGACTAGGGGAGAACCTAGTTACACCCAGACTCGAGCCAATATCGAAAAACCATTTTAACGACATTGGCCCGACCCGGGGATCAAAGCCGGAACCATCCGCTTAGTATACACCGCTGCACCACAGAGGTCGTATGATATAGCTCCTCACCCCGAACCGGCCCCGCACGGGCGTCCGCATCCAGCGCGGGGCGCGGTGCGGCTGCGGGTGCTGGCGCGCGGCCGGGGACGTCACGGCCGGCAGCTGCGGCAGCCCGCCGCCGAACGAGTCCAGCAGCGCGCTCTGACTCTGCGCACTCTGTATGAAGATAGTAGTAAGATGACGCTTTAAAGTTTTAAGTTGTAGGGGTCCGAGCGCTCTGACTCTGCGCACTCTGTGGGGAGAGAGTTAGATGACGCTTTTAAACTATGCATGTGCAAAGTTGTAGGGGTCCGAGCGCTCTGACTCTGTGCAGTCTGTGTGTAGGATAGTGTGTTAGATGACGTTGTTGAACTATGGATGTGCGAAGTTGTAAAACTGAGCGCTCTTACTCTCGTCACTCTGTATCATGGAATAGTAGATGAGTAAACTATGGATATGCATAGTAATAGTAAGAGTAGTGAGCTCTCTGACTCTTTTTTGAAACAATTTATAAGATTTTAGTACTCAAATCCCAACATGTAACATGGTATAGAAATGTTAATGCACCAACATTTGTACACACTGTCACATATTTTTTGTCATTGCGACAACTAAATCAAAAATATCTCAAACCATATTTATTTACTAATAAACCCCAGTTTATTATTAAGCAGATTATTTTAATAAATACCATTCTACTTTAATATTAAAACCGAGAAGTTTACCTACAACTAAACTATTTTTTGAAAAAGATTTAAGGAACTATTGTAGTATAGTAGTTGGTAAGTGTACACCCTTGCCCAACATATGTTATTGACAGAACACACTAGTTTTTTGTTTTGCGGTTTCATTCGTAGCTAAATGGTTTTTCCTGTGGGAATAAGGTACTCTCTTGCGGTAAAAAGTCTTCCACGTGTGATAAGTATAAGTTTCATCCAAATCCATTCAGTAGTTTTTGTATATAAAATATACAGGGTGATTGGTAATGCGATACATTCCTTCTAAGAGAATAAAGTAGAGCTTTTTTACAGTCAATTAAGTCATATCATACCACGTCCAAAAATTGATAATTTCTGAGATATGCAACATTTAAGATTTTTATAAAAAACCCCATTTTCGAAGTTCATATGAATCCTTTTAGTGAAAAATTCAAAATTAAGTTTAATGTTATGTTGTTTTATGATAGCTTGATAACTAAAATCACATTTTAGATTCAAATTTGCTAAAAATAATCGTCCTTATTTTAGAAAAACTCAAGAAACCATGAACAACTTTTAAAAAAAGTTAAGTCTTATGCTTAAAGCATTTAACCAAAGGAGATGACAAGATCATTTTTGCAGGAACATATTTTTCAGGCACTTTTAGTGGGGGACGAGGAAGTGATGTGACAATAACAATAAGAATGAATGGTATTTTTATTGAACGAATGAAGTTTTTTAGTTCAATTTAATTATAAAATTTACCTTTTCTTCTTAATACTACTACAATTGTAAATTTGGTTTATCTAAAAAAAGTTGCTAAGGAATAAATAAAATGAGTGGGTAACATCAGTTTAAAATAAATCCTTTTATTTTTGTAGAATTTTAGCAGAATACAATACAATCATTATAGTTCTAAATAATTGTTTTATTAATGAGTTATAACAGTAGATAACAAATAAGCATTTTTAAAATGCAAAACTAATAGTAAAATCTCAATCATTAGCTTGTTTCTTCTTAATTAGTAGTGAAATATTCTGTGAAGGTATTTCTTTAGGTTTTAGTTCGCATCTTCGCAAATCTTAGCTTAAAACCTGTAAGCGCTATTTAGTAATATATGTCTGCTAAACTTTATATTTTTCGAACCATTCATTCATCCCACCAGTCATTCAAATCAATTCACTTTTATTTTCCCATCACTGTCTAGAAACCCGGCCTGTAAAAACGACATTAAAACAAATTAAAAAGAAATCTCATCACAGTGGTTGTCAGCTTTGACAGCGTTGACAGCTTGTCTCCCTAATATAGTATTCGTTGTTTACATTTGCTATCGTTTAAAGTGTCGTTACGATCAAGGTTAAAATTCGAAAATATCAATAAATAGTGTAGTAAATTTCCAAAAATACTAACAGGTGAAATGAAATCCCATGTAAACGTAAATTCGAAGTTTCTGAACGTCGTTTACACAACAAAACCGAACAAATCACCATTTTGTGGAGCACATAAACACATGACAGAGCGACACAGAATGATCAAGTACCGTGCGTGGTACTTTTGTTCACGACTATGACCATCGCTATGACCAAGATTTTGTCTGAGGGGAAAGGCCTGCTATGCCATCTCCTTTGGTTAAATGCTCTAAGGTCTTATGGCAATAAAAAGCGTTTTTCTAAAATAAGTCCAAATAATGTTGCGTACAAATTACATAAAAAACTTCCCCAATTCATTAGCTATTCAAAAAGGTACATTTGTCATACTAAAACTAAGTATTTGATTGACAACTCTACTAATAAAAGAAGTAACCTCTCTCTTAGAACGCCTCTACTTTGTGGTAACAGCGCACTTTTACAGTGTTTTATTTGGTTGCTGTCTTGCACAGGGATAATGCAATAACATTAAGGTCTGCCGTTAAATACATCTATTTTGTAAAAAGCCAAAGCTTCAAGTGTGCAGCCTATGCAGTTAAATAGAAAAAAAATGTTAAGCGAGGAAAATGTGACATCTATTAAAAGAAAACTAAGTACATATTTTCATTAAGTACTCTTGAAATGGTATCATTTAGGATCCCTGCCTACGAAGACTTTTTGTAGCAATGCTGTCGCGTGTTAAGTACGCATGTTAGACGCATTTGCCTCCCGCTACTTTATCGCAACTGTATCGATGCAAAGACAATACTAACGCATCGCGACTGAATCGTGGCTATGAAGGCACACAGTCAGCTACTGCTAGTCTACGGTATCGATGCGAACGCACGACAGCATCGCTACAAAAAGTTGCTGTGAGCAAGGGCCTTTTGTAATGAAGAATACACAGACATTCTTCTTATTTACGGATTGTGAAACGGCAACGCTGTTACAGCAAAAAAAGTACCTACTTGTTGCGTTTCCGTAATCGACGTGTCACAAACGTTAGAGTGTTTACGGGGACCGAAAGCTTGTATCCGCCCGAACAAGTGAATCTAGTAGACCTCGAGTTTGGCGAAGTAGACGAAGAAATGATAGATGTTTTTCGCAGAAATCTAGCAACCACCACAAGAGCTGGCGACATCGACCAAAGAAAAAACAACAAGTGATGTGTAGTGATTGATGAAAAAGATGTAGTTAGCTTTCTTTCCTTTAATAGAAGTAACTTTTTCCGCACTCAGCATATTCTTTTTTTCTAAATAACAGCAAAAGCTACACATTGAAGGCTTGGCTTTTCAGAAAATTTATTTATTTAACGGCAGATCTTAAATGTTATTGCAATATCCCTGTGCAAGACGTCGACATCAAACAAAGAAAACACTTCAAAAATGCGCGGTAACCACAAAGTAGAGGCGTTCTAAGAGAGAGGTTACTTCTTTTATTAGTAGAGCTGTCAATCAAATACTTAGTTTTAGTATGACAAATGTACCTTTTTGAATAGCTAATGAACTGGGGAAGTTTTTTATGTAATTTGTACGCAACATTATTTGGACTTTTTTTTGAAAATCGCTTTTTATTGCCATAAGACTTAACTTTTTTTTTAAGTTGTCCTTGGTTTCTTGACTTTTTCTAAAATAAGGACGATTATGTTTAGCAAATTTGAATCTAAAATATCATTTTAGTTATCAAGCTACCATAAAACAACAAAACATTAAATTTAATTTTAAAATTTTCATTAAAAGGATTCATTTGAACTTCGAAAATGGGGTTTTTTATAGAAAATCTTAAATGTTGCATATCTCAGAAATTATCAATTTTTGGACGTGGTATGATATGACTTAATTGACTGCAAAAAAGCTCTATTTTATTCTCTTAGAAGGAATGTATCGCATTACCAATCACCCTGTATATACGCAAGACTATGTTCAAACTTCTCTTCACTGCGGCGATGACTGTTAACTTGTCATGTATGTACTCACCGGCGCGTCGTCGCTGCAGCCGCCCAGCAGCGTCCGCACGGCGGTCCGCTGCGGCGGCCCCGCGGCCACCAGCAGCGCCGGCGAGCGCGGGCACAGCGCCGCCTGCAGCACCCACTCGCCCTCCGCGCACACCTCCACGCACGGGGACGAGCCCTGGACACGAGAGAAATCGCTGAATCTTTGAATATACCACATGCGATACCAAAAGATGATCCTCTATCTATACCAAAAGACCAGGAAGTGGTGAAATCAGGTGCCCGTCAGTCCAAGATGACCGCTTTATACTCTCGCAGATCTGAGGAATCGTCTCTCACTGCCATTAAGTATATTCTGCCCTGGGTATATTCTGTGACTTGTCTAAGGCGTTTGACTGTGTTGAACACGATACGTTGATCAGGAAACTCAGTCATTATGGTGTTAGAGGTACCGAACTAAAACTTTTAACCTCATATTTGAGTGTTAGAACTCAGAAGGTTGAAATAAATTGCGAAAGATCACAGGGATCCGTTGTAGGTATGGGGGTTCCCCAGGGGTCGATATTGGGCCCATTACTGTTTTTAATTTATATATAAGATTAGGGATTCTTCTTCAAGCAATAAACAACAATGTGATTCGTCTAAAATGAAAAGAGTTTTATTTATTAAATACAATTAGTTTTACAAATGAAATATAAACCAATGAAATATTTACTAACCTAAAAAGAAAAGAGAATCAACAATTAAATGTTCATGCTTTCCTTGTCTTAAACGATTTAACATACATGGTAAAGAATAATCATGAGATAGTATTGTTTGCTGATGATACTTCGTTAATATTTAAAATTAACAGACAGGAAAACCGACGTGAAGTAGGAACGATGTTCCTGCGTTTCGTTCGGTGAGTGCGGTATCCGGTGCCCAATTTTATTTATTTATTTATATATTTTCTTAAAGGTCAGCAACACACCCCCAACACCTACAGTGTTGAGGGTAGTCATGGGCGGCGGTGATCACTTACCATCAGGTGACCCGCATGCTCGTTTGCTACCTATACTACATAAAAAAAAAAAAAAAAAAAAAGGAATCAAATTATGACGACGTGAACAATGCTCTCTCTAATGTTGTAAAATGGTTCAATGTGAACAATCTAATTTCAAATGATTAAAAAACGGAATGTATAAAGTTTTCGGCACCAAATGTAAAGAAAGTAGACAGATTTGAAATCAAACGGTAACAAGTTAAACCTGGTAGACAATACCGTTTTTCTTGGAAAAACTGTCGACCCCAAACTGCAGTGGGGACCACATATAGCACAACTGGCGAGCAGGCTTTATTCTGCGGCATTTGCGGTTAAAAAAAATTCATTCCCTGATTGACATTCATACTGCTAGGTTAGTTTATTTCAGTTATTTTCATAGCCTAATGTCCTACGGAATCCTACTCTGGGGAAACGCTGCTGACACTAAAACGATCTTTACGCTGCAGAAACGGGCCATTCGCGGAATATATAAACTTAGTAAAAGAGAATCTCTCAAGGATCTGTTTAAGGAGATCAGTATTTTGACCCATGCTTCACGGTATATTTTTGAGAACATTATTTTTGTGCGTAAGAATATTGATAGGTTTGAAACTCTTAAGGATAAACGTTTGATAAACAATGAGGACGCAATGACTAGGAACGACCATAAATTAATTTTCCAAAATGTAGGTTGGCAAAAAGCACAAAGTCTTTTCTATATGTCAATAATTATATATAACTAGAGGCCGCTCGCGACTCCGTTCGCGTAGAAGTCGGTTTCCCGTGGGAATGCGAAGTTTTCCCGCGGTAAAAAGTTCCCTTAATTCTTTCATACATATATTTTTGGTTTCTAGAACCGTTTTCGCAGCGCACTCAACGGAAGCCCTCAAGGATGAATAATTTTCCCCGTTTTTTTCCCATTTTCCATTATTTCTTCGCTCCTAATAGTTGCAGCGTAATGTTATATAGCCTAAAGCCTGCCTCGATAAATGGTCTATCCAACACAAAAAGAATTTTTAAATTCGAACCAGTAGTTCCTGAGATTAGCGCGTTCAAACAAACAAACAAACAAACAAACAAACTCTTCAGCTTTATAATATTAGTATAGATTCAATCCCTAAGTCTCTACTGTCCCTGTCCTTTAACGTTTTTAAAAAAACTTTTAAACTCAAACTGTGTAGTAAAGGCTATTATAGCATCCAAGACTTCTTAAATGATAAGAAAGCTTGGGATTAAAACTCTTGCAGGTTTCTTGTAGGTATTATTTATAAAAGTATTTATACTTTGTATGAAGGTATTGGTTGACGTAATTGTAAGTGCATCTCATATTATTATACAGGGTTATTGGATAAGTCGACCTATTCCCGTTAAGGGTGCATAGTACTCACCATATCTGACAGATTTCACTATGAGACCTTACACCAAACCTAACCGTTTTTGAGATATTCGATTTTTAGTTTTTTTTTTGAATGTTGCCGATTTTTCGTCTATTAAACTAGTTATTTTGAAATGTGTTATTGTTATCATTATTATTATTTATGTTTTACATGCATGACAAGATGCTTAATGACCTCAATAACCAAAATCGTACGTTAGTTCACTAAATAGTTCATTGTAGACAATTAAAAGTTAAAAAAGTTAGTACAAATTTAAAAAAATCATTTCTCTAAACAGGATATCTGAAAAAAAAAATGGCACCTGTTCGACAGATATGCTTAAAAATATCTACGTTTTATCAGCTATCTAACGAAGTATAATAGTCTAGGTTTATATTTAAACTCATAGAAAAAAACATGTAGTAAAGTACGATACACCCTTAACGGGTTTTTCTCTCGGTCTACTGCGGCCATTGCTGATGAATGTAGGGGTGTCCCGTGAACCTTTTTTTATTTTTGATTTTATGCTTTTGTCAATGTATAAGAGATTCGTTTTTAATCCTACGTACAATAAGGTAATTTCATTTCATTTCATAAGATATGACAGCAGCTACAAACAATAAGAGGCGTTGACGTGCGGAAGCCAACAATAAGACGGAGGTTGGAGGAACGCAATTTACGTAGGTACTCGAAGACCAGCCTGAAGCCCAGTATGCTCCGGCACCATTGAGTAAGTCCACAAGGTTTGCTCGCGAACATGCAAATTGCACTCGCGAGCATTGGACAGATGAATGCAGAGTAGGCTTAAAAGCTCCGTATGGGAACGAACGTGTGTAGAAGACGTTGGGAGCGGTATTTTCTAGAGATGGGCCGAGTACTCGGTTTATACTCGGTACTCGGCGTACTCGGCAGGATTTTTGGTACTCGGTACTCGGCCGAGTAACTCGGTATACTAATGCCGAGTACCGAGTACCAAAAAAGTAATATACTTTGTTTAACGAAAGCAATATATTTAGGTAGATATAATTGAAACAACAGTGTTAATCAAAACGTACTGATTGAGGAAATCTTTGACATCCTCAAGTAATAGAATCAAAATTATGCTAATGCATGAGTACTAGTGAGACAAAATTAAAGGAACAGTAATAAAAATAATCAATATTTAAAATTTAATAAATGTAAATGATGCCTTGTTTGGTGCCCTGTCAACCATTTGCCAAGAAATTTTCTTCTAAATATACTTGCGTTCGTTTGTGCTTGTTTACGCGCGCGAAATTGGGAATTTGATAGAACCGAGTTACTCGGCCGAGTACTCGGTAAAAAAAAATTGAACCGAGTAATACTCGGTACTCGGTACTCGGCAAAAGTGTTACTCGGCCCATCTCTAGTATTTTCCAACCATTACAAGGCAAAGATCCCAGATCGTATGTAAGCTTTGATTTGTAATAAAGGTACTTTTATGTTTATATCATAAAATTTCATTAAATTCTATTTTTTTTAAGTAATTCAGTCGTTGGTATTCGGAAAATAAACAAGTTACCTTAATTTTACCAAAAAAATATACATTTTATATTTTATTTTGATTAAAAATCCTAAATTGCACTTGGGCCACATTCCATGCCGGTGAGTGTACATACAACAAGAAGCAGCAGGAGTAGTTACAGCAGAATTTACTTAAATTTAAGATAGTTCGGAATTCATTGGTTACAAACAAATTTTATTAAATTGTTGTAAAATAATGAATGAAATATGTCGCTAATTAGCGTTAAGGTTTCAATCAGATAAAAAATCTGTTAATGTTACACACAGGCCGACTAACTTTTATCTTAGTAAATTTTTTATGGTGCCTTGGATAATCCCACTAATTGGATTTTAGTACAATATTAACTGGGTCATTGATAAAACTCAGCGGCAATAAATTTTTATGAATCACTCACGGTATTATCATTAGGGTTCCAGCACAGAACCCGTCCGTCCTTGCCGGCAGACAGCATCAGGTCGGGGTCGCTCTCACTCCACGATAGAGACAACACTCCTTTGTGGTGACCCTCCAGGGTCAACAGTGGAGATGCTGCCAGACTATATAGTAAATATGGACGGTAAATTGTTTTGACTCATGAATGCAATATAAAATGCAGTTAATTTCGGTTACAAAATTTAATTTAGTAAAAACTACATATAAAGTATTCCGAAAGGCTATCAATAGTTTCAACTGAAAATATACACAAACCTGTATTAAGAAATGTTTAGTCATGGGGACATTCCTCATTCATTTTCAATGTCATAATATCTGTGTGTTTAATATCATTGGTATGTATTTACATTGTATTGTATTGTACACTACAAGTATGTGCAGATGTGACAACAATTATTGGGATTTCTACTATTTTCTTTATATAAATACATACAAAATTTACTTTTCACAATCTACTTTCAAGCATAATTTAAAACACATTTACTTACCGGAGATCCCACAGTTGTATAACGGGGTTCATATCATCCTCCGAGGCCACACACAGCTGTGTAGCGACGGCGGGGTGCCACGCCACCGCGCGCCACCTCGTCCGCGACTGCGAGTCACTCAACTTCATAATCGGCTCATTCTTTCTCAAGTCCCACACTACGCATCTACTAGCGAATGTAGACCCGAGTATATGCTGCACTTGTCTGTTCCAAGCCAGCCCTTGCACATGCTCGTAGGGCTGGCTGCGGTTACCAGGAGCCATTGGTTGTGTGGTGTTGTTGAGGTCCCAGATAAAGATCTCACTGTCTGATGCACCAGACGCGAGGAGATTCTTCTGGTATGGATTAACGTCTAGTGTTGAAACATTACCTGTAAGGAATAATTGGCATGATTTAAACATTATCTACGTCATGTGTATAAATGTTTATCTTGGCAACAATCAGTTTAATTTTATGGTGTCTTTAACTTAATTTACTATCATAAATTATCAAATAAAATTCTAAACTCTATCTAAATAATGTTATTCTACAATTGTTACCAACTTACCATTATGTTTTGTGCTAGTTGCTACTAGTGCATCACTGGCATTTTTTAATAATTTTTCAGTGTTGTAGAATTCAAGCAGCCCGCCTTCACAACCACCAGCTACAATGCCTGCTCCGGACCAGGCTAGTTGATGAAATCTATAAAAAAATGCAACTATCTTAACTGAGTTATCTTTTATGTAGGTCAGTTTATCAACTGCTTAGCTGTCATCATCATTTATTAAAAAGCATTCAATTAATAAAAAATCAATTATTCAATTTATAAAATAGGTGCTAAGTAAAATTTTTGTATATTTAAAAAAACAAGAATCCTTATAGTGTTTGACAATTCATTATTTTCCCCCACCCCTAGTCCATTTGTTATGAATGAAAATCTAACTAATTAAAATATTGAAACTGACTTGTGTTCTGTTGGAAGACTGGCTTTGAGCTCTAGGTCCTGCCCCGGTTCTCCTAAGTTCAGTGAGTACAGCTCCAGCAGTGAAGTGGAGCTGAAGGAAGCGTCGACCTGCAGCGCCGCGGAGCCGGCCGCCAGCATCACCGGGTACTGCTCCGCCGGCGACCAGCACACGGTCACCGTCTTCTTTAACTCCTTTACCTTCATCTTGACGCTTTTACCTCACTAAAAACCATTAAAATCACATCAAACATCAAACCAAAACAACATTATTTACTTTATTATGTCACAACTTTTAAACACGTAACACACCAAAACTACGCAATTAACAGCCGTGCAGGACTGTTGTTGAGATAAAGAAAGTTTTGAAAAATTATTCTTACACAAAATAACTACAGATTTCAAATAGTTTTCGTGAAATTTACCATAAAAACTAGCGAGTTGGCACTTCCAACGTGGCTGACATAAATAATTCTGAGTTTGACACTTGCAACTGACGTTCGTAAACTTACGTAATCAAAGTGACAGGACAGTAACCGTTCAAAAATGTTTCTGGATTGATATGCGACGAGCGTCATTGGACGAGCTGCTTTATTTTTTGTTTCTTGTGTTTGTTGACTTTTATAGATTTTTTTGAAAATCTAAAAATATCTATAGATTTTCTTAAAGTGTATATTTTAAAGGAGGAAGAAAATAATCATTGTGAAAACCACATTACATTCAGGACATTGGTTAATATACAAGATACCTACATGTTCTGTTCTATTTAAATTCCGCTATAAGTAAACACCGATTATCAAATCTTTTCTTCATATAAATTGCATTTTTTGGATCCACAATAACAACCCTATTGCCAGGCAACGGACCTAAACAATGTTTTATTGTTGTTTTGGTCATCATTTACCTGGATAACTGCAATTATAACCAATTTTAGGACAAAATGCCGATCGCAATGAGAAAAGCGGAATGGGATCGCATAGTAAAATGGACGCAGCCAAACAAAGAAGATCCGGCGGTGCAACAGCGGCGGGAACTCGTCCAGCACATGGATAAAATAAGCCGCGAGATGACTAAGACATGGCCTAACTCTTTGGAGGTAGGATAAGTAGCAACTCACTTAAATACAAAACCTTTGGGTATTAAAGTGTCTTATATTAATATTGTTGATCGTGCTGGGTAGGTACCTTCTGAAGGAACATACCTTCCTATGTCTTTGAGTATTTTGTCAATTTTAAATACCTACTTAGGTACTCAAACCAAGGACCTACGTTTTACAATAGGTTTTAAAGTTACCTAATTTCAAATAACTAGTGTTATACTTAATATAAATATCACGTAAGTAGTTACTGCCTACAATGTACCTAAGTACTTGATTCTTACACAAAATTATGTAGCAATCTAATTACTAACACCCTAATTAGGTAAAGTCAATTTTTTTAAATGATTTTATTACTTCAATAGATATGTTGTTACGGGTTGACGACGATTAATGAAACCAGAGGGTAGAAATGAAAAATATATTACTTGCTAGTTTTAATCTACTTATTATTCTAATTAGCCTATAATTAAGTTTGGACGCCAGGAGGATTTTTGTAATTCTGGAATCCTTCCAAAACCAAGCCACAGCTATTAGCTATCTCTCAGGATTCAAGTTATGACCTTGTAAGGGGCATTACTATAGGCTAGAACAATACATTTCTTATATTAATTAAGTTATGGCAAACTACTTCATTACTTCACGCCAGTAGGTATGCTATGTTACTTACCCCCTTTGCAGCAACTCACTTCACTACACTACAAATAGGTACTTAATGCACAATATATTTATTAGCCTGTTAATTTCGTCGTAGCCATATATTTCTAACACGTCTTTACTGAATAATGGCTAGACAGCTAATGTCCACCCCTCACGTCTCCTCAATCCTTATTCTATTTCATTATCACAAAAATAATGTTGCGACGTAGATTTGAACCCACGTCAAGGAATCGACAGACCGAGGTACTACCGATATGGCTATTGAGCCTATAGGTGGTGGGACGAAATAACGAAACGCCTAACATAATATTCCCTCGACTTCAAAAAGAAATAAACTACAACAGTATTTTATTTCTTTTCATTCCTGTCACGCCAGAAAGGTTTCAAGTCTTTTGCATGCCATACTCCAACAGATTTTCCTTTAGCGTTATGAAGATGAAACACGTTATCGGATAATTTGGCAACTATCACAGCTTTTTCAAATTTTGGAGCTAATTTTGACATAAACTTGGACCCAGCCTTCGACAAGTATTTTGTCCTTCGCCAAACCAAATCCCCTAAGTTAAAGTATGATACTCTTCGCTTTACGTTGTATATATCAGAACTTTTACCATGTGCTGTTTGAAGTTTCAATTCAACTTCTTCATACAGTTTCGGTTTCAGTTTGATGTCCAATAGAAATTGTTGTGCATCGGTTACCAGCTGATGGTTTTCTACTGTTTTGACATCTCCGTTGATTTTATTAGTGTTGATCGGAAATGATGTTTCTCTGCCAAAGAATAAAAATGCAGGTGTATAGCCCGTCGTTTCATGGACAGAAGTTCTAATTGCATGACCAAATTTCTGCAAATGCTCATCCCATTCGTTATGTTTCTTTGTGTTGATATAGCAAGCTATCATGGTTCCGATTACTCTGTTTACCCGCTCAGTGGGATTGCTTTGAGGGTGATAGTTTGGAGTGTACCATAGTTGGATATTGTATTTAAGCGCAAGTTCCTTAAATAAATGACAATTAAATTGTTTACCATTATCCGAAATTATAGCTTGGGGAGTGCCAAAAAGCAAGAACTGATTTTCTACAATCTCACAAATTTTGTCTGCTTTGCCTGTCCTCAAAGGAAACAAAAGGGTGAATTTGCTGAACAAACATGTGATAACAAGTAACATCGTATTACATTTTTTACTTTTAGGAAACGGTCCCATCAAATCCAACGACACCTTTGCCTTCGCGCAAATTTCACATTTGCCAATATGATCTTTAATGTCGTCGACCATTTGAGGCCAAAAGTAGAATTGTTTTATTCTAAATAGTGTTTTGCGAACACCTAAGTGACCTGCAGTAACCTCATCGTGACATCGTTTAATGATGTTTGTGCGTAGTGGACTGGGAATAAATAACTTCCAATCGTGTGCTTTGTCAGGGTATTGCCTTAATCTAATTTTTTTATACAGTAACCCATTTTCAACTCGCCAATCAGGAAACATTTGAGGTTTATGTTCCACAGTTTCAGCCCTGTTTCTATACCATTCATCTTTATGTTCATCTAGAATTTCTAGGGTGTAGCGTTGTTCTTCTATTGCGTCAATTGATCTTGAAAGGGCATCTGGCACAACATTACATTTTCCAGGTCTATATTGTACATCAAAACTGAACTGCTGCAATTTCATTGCCCATCTAGCTAGTCTACCATGAGGGTCTTTCATTTTATGCAGAGTTTTAAGGGCACTGTGGTCTGTAATAACTGTAAATTGCGATCCCTCAATATACGGTCTAAATTTTTCAATTGCGTATACAATACTAAGTAGTTCTCTTTCCGAAGTAGAATAGAACTGTTCACGCTCATTTAGCTTTCTACTTAAGTATGCAACTGGTCGTTCAGTATTTCCATCTTTCTGACACAATACGGCGCCTATGCCTTTATTTGATGCATCGCACTGAATAGAAAATGGCTTACTAAAGTCAGGTCAGGAGATTACTGGAGTCGATGTCAGTAACGTCTTAAGTAGTAAAAATGCCTTTTCCGCCTCATTAGTCCATAAAAATTTTCTCTTCTTGCCTTTTGTCAAGTCATGAAGAGGCGCCGCTATTATGGAAAAATTCTTAACGAATCTTCTATACCAACTTGCGATGCCTATAAATCTTTTAAGTTCTCTAGTATTGCTTGGTCTAGGAAAGTTCAATATCGCCGATACCTTATTTGGATCTGTGCGGAGACCAGCTTTGTCAATGATGTATCCAAGAAAACACATGCTTGACCTAGCAAACTTGCATTTGTCGACATTGATTGTTAAGCCTGCTTGTTTTAGGATTCCCATAACGCGGCGTAAGATGTTAAGATGTTCTTCAAAGGTTTCTGAACAGACTACAATGTCATCCAGATATGCCCAAACTTTACCTTCTAGCGAATGAAAAAGGAAATCCATTAACCTCTGTTGAGTTTGAGACGCATTAACCAATCCAAATGGCATAACTTTAAAGTGAAACAATCCTCGGCCGGGAACTGCAAATGCGGTTTTTTCTTTACTGCTTTCTTCTAATTCAATTTGCCAAAACGCAGATTTCAGGTCAATGGTACTCAAAAACTTCGCGTTATTTAAATTATCAATTATAGTGGTTACCCTAGGTAACGGATACGTATCTCTTACAGTCACTTTGTTTAACTGCCGACTATCTAGACAAAGCCTATTTTCACCGTTTTGTTTCTTCACAAGGACCAAGGGCGAACACCACGGGCTGTGAGAAGGCTCCACTACATCATTTTTCAGCATACTATCGAGCTCATGTTCTAAAGCCTTCCTTATGATTGGCGAAAAATTGTACTGTTTTTGGTATATCGGTTTGCTGACACTAGTATCTATGGTGTGTTTTAGTATTTTAGTCCGACCTAGTCCATTGCCTATATTAATTTTGATTTCCTCAATAACTTTACCAAGTTGTCCCTTTTCGTTCTCACTTAAGTTTTCATTACTTATAATTGCTGCAGTCTGTTCAGATATTTCATTTATGTGTGCCGAAGTTTCTTTAAATTTAAACGATATTTCAAATTTGTCCAAGAAATCTTTACCTAAAATTAATCTCTGAGATAAGTTTGGCATAACGAGCATAGGAATAACATGAAATTGGTTTTGCAATTGTACTGGGACATCAAACATTTCTGTTATACAATGACTAGAGCCATCAGCGGTCGCAATATACATGGCTTTCTGTTTGTGTGATTTTACACCTATACGTTTAATAGTTTTCGCAAATTCTGGATTAATGACTGTACGAGTTGCTCCAGAATCTAATAAACCGCTACATGAATAACGTAAAATCCTAATTTGTATGTATGATCGATTATCTGAATGTTTCTTAAATGTTAAATGGCATGTTTCACTTTTAGTCACAAATGTATGCACAAAATTTAGCCATTCCTGCCACTCTTTACTATTTCTACTAAGGGGAGAACTCAATTGGCAGATTTCTGAGTTTCCCCGGGCGCGTTTCCCTTGCAGGCACAATCTTTCGAAGTGACCCCAAAACGTCCACACCTATAACAAAACAAACGTTGCTTAGGTACGGGGCAGGACCGAAATAAATGTCCGGTTTCTCGGCAATTCCAACATCTCATTTTTGGGATACCTTTGTTATCTTGATTATTAATTGCTAGAATTTCTTTAGTCCCAGAATCTAATTGACTAGCCCTGTAAGCTAAATCGGGTTCCAATGAATTAATACAGGGTTTTGGCTCTAGGAAGTTATCACAATTTATTTTGGTTCGTTCTACAATTCTCAAAACATTTGTCAAATCAGCTATTGACGTAAATATATCTCTGCATACCGCTCTTTGATAATAAGGCTGCAAGTTTTTCATGATGATCATTATTTTCTCATTCTCTGAAATCTTATGAGGCAACCTATTAAACATATTCTGTAATACGGAGATGAATATAATAACCGATTCATTCCTACCTTGAGTTCTAGATTTTGCTTCTGATAACAGCTCCTCTTGGTAATACGGAGATTGGAAGGTCCGTTTTAAAAGCACCACTAGCTCAAGCCAATTGCTAACATATTCTTTGTTTGCCCTAAACCATATTAATGCATCATCTTTAAAAAAATCAATAGCATGTCTCCATAATTCAGCGTCAGTGGCGTTTCTAGCATCCTTGAGCTCGTTCACTCGTTCAATAAACGCATTAACGCTGAAGGTGTTATCTCCTGAAAACTGAACACCCCATTGACTTATCGGTACTAATTTAAGCTTACGTTCATTTTGGTCGTTATAAAATGCTGTCGAGTTAAAAACGTCCTTAGCAACGCAGTTATCCAAAAGAGGCGTTGTCATGTGAAATTGATCCTTAGAAAAACTAACTTTTCTCTGGCCTATTTGCACGTTTCGTGCATCAGTCGCGTAATCTGAATTCATGGTTCCCTGTGTTTTAGAGGTAGATGGTGAGGCAATATTGTTGTCTAAATTGTCCAGTATTTTCTTACTGTCTTCACCCATAGACTGTTGTAAAATTTCTTTCATTTCCGGAGTTATTTCTGCATTATCTTCCAAATCATCCTTAATTTCTAGCTCACTCATTAACGTAGCAGCCTTGTCTTTCAACACATTTTGTTTTTCCTTATCTAATTCATCAACAGGGTCTACCAGTCTAAGCCTATTTAAGACATGGAACAAACGAGATACTAAACGTTTATATAGGTTTTTATCCGGTTTTTCGTTTAATTCGGAAATGTAACATAAAATTGCATTCAATTTATCATTACAAGTTTCCAGTTCTTTATTGGGATACATCTGTGAAGAGTGCGGCGCCTTAATTTCGTAAGAGACTTGATCTAAGCTTTCAACATAAAGCATTTTCTTTAGAATAACCTTTAAAGCAGAAACCAGAGCACCCGGCTGTACATAGCCCCGAGACGCAAGTTCAAATTCCACTTCATCTTTAAGAAGATATTGAGGATCCATGATTTTAAAAAAACCCTATGTATCGTATGTTAAAATAAATTATATTGCTGCGCAAGCGAGGTAAGTACTATAGCATAAAATGTAGACAACAATAAATCAGCAAAGTAAAATAAAAAATAAGAAGCATAAAGAAAAATATGCACTAATCAGTGAAATAATTAAAACAAAAAATACAACTATATAAGCGCACTTAGCAACCATAAAAGTAAAAGATATACAAGGTAAATTTTAGCAAACAAATTAACTACTACAACACGAAAAACAAACTTTTTTTTTTTAACAGCATTAAAAATATGTTGGTCAACTACCCCTGGTTTACCCTAAATCAAACAAAATCTCGGAAACGGCTTAGAAGCTAAAATATGAATTGCATATAAATTTAAGTAATAATTACTGTTAAAACTGAATTTTAACATGAACATAAACATTACATAAAAATAGTTTTTTTTTTTTTTTTTAGGTTTGATTTTGTTTGGCTAGCTATACTTTATTCCCTCTAGTTAAATAAAGCGAAAGCTATAACTACAACCAAACACCAAAAGCAACTACTTATATACAATCTATATATATATATATATCACAAATATATGTGCACACATATATATTTTAAGACTTTATAATATTCATATAAATTTATAAACAATTTTCAACCTAATCGCAGTTGATTAAAAAATACAAATTAACTGTATATTATGTGGTGGTCACCTACACCCTGCTTACCCTTAAATAACATCCATGACCAACTAATATTATTGAAGCTAGACTAATGGCTAGGTATAGTTACTTAAAGAATATAAGTAACAAAATTTGTTATCAAATAAGTTTTCTTTTTTTTATATATCTAGTTATAATTTAATTAATAGTTTAAAAAAGTAAAAGTTAATATTAAGAAAATTCAACAACTTCCTCTAACGTTAATTAATCGGTCAAACCCATTGTTTTATAACGTTGGGCGTCATTTGTTACGGGTTGACGACGATTAATGAAACCAGAGGGTAGAAATGAAAAATATATTACTTGCTAGTTTTAATCTACTTATTATTCTAATTAGCCTATAATTAAGTTTGGACGCCAGGAGGATTTTTGTAATTCTGGAATCCTTCCAAAACCAAGCCACAGCTATTAGCTATCTCTCAGGATTCAAGTTATGACCTTGTAAGGGGCATTACTATAGGCTAGAACAATACATTTCTTATATTAATTAAGTTATGGCAAACTACTTCATTACTTCACGCCAGTAGGTATGCTATGTTACTTACCCCCTTTGCAGCAACTCACTTCACTACAAATAGGTACTTAATGCACAATATATTTATTAGCCTGTTAATTTCGTCGTAGCCATATATTTCTAACACGTCTTTACTGAATAATGGCTAGACAGCTAATGTCCACCCCTCACGTCTCCTCAATCCTTATTCTATTTCATTATCACAAAAATAATGTTGCGACGTAGATTTGAACCCACGTCAAGGAATCGACAGACCGAGGTACTACCGATATGGCTATTGAGCCTATAGGTGGTGGGACGAAATAACGAAACGCCTAACATAATAATGTAAGCAAGAAACAATAAGTGGTTTTGTAAACTCATGGCATCTTTCTCTTTATATTTCGCTAACTGCCTTCACTCTTTCGCGATTCCCTACGAATTTTACCGGTTGTCTATTACTCTCACCATACCAAGGTCATTTCAATCCACTATAAAAGTGCAGTATTTGTACTCTTACAGAATGTGAACAAACGCAACGAGGAGCAGCGGCGCGCGCGCCAGGAGGCGGCCGAGAGCGCCAACGCGCAGTTCTACGCGCGCCACCTGCGGAGCAAGCAGCGGCGGCAGGAGCGACTCATGCGCAGCGCCCGGGACGAGGTCTTCAAGAACAAGGACGCGCCCAAACTGCTGGTCAGGTGTGTTGACCAAGTCCGACTTACGCAACTAAAATGCTGTTCTAATTTGTCTTACGATTAATTAAATTCTACTAATATTATAAGCGTGAAAGTTTATGGATGTATACATACGCCCGCGCATTCGCCCGCGTGAAATTCGGTTATATCGCACGAACTTTCATCTCCTGTTTTAACTCCTTCCACCCTTTTTTTCCATATTATTATTTTTGTAACATATTATTGCTGGACAGATTTTACAGTTACGAGTATATAGGTTATACCTACATCAGAATAACACATAGGGTACATTTTACCGCGGGAAAACTTCTCATTCCCTCGGGAAACCGACTTCAACGCGAACGGAGTCACGGGCGGCCACTTGTATTGTATAATTGTTGCTGTGATTGAAACAATTGCGAAGGGAGTCATACCTACCTTTTTTGGGATTGTCATAACTAGGGCATAGGCAACCGTAGCAAGTAACCCAATAGGTAGGTATATTACCGTAAGCGTCGTACCATCATCGTTAGGTATATTAAAGTTGTGGTCGTTTTGAGATCAGTTTTTTACACTATTGTTCTAATCTGCCGTTTAATCAAATATTCCGATTCTTACCTCTCCCCACACAAAAAGTGGCAACCTTACCATAATCCTTCCAACAGCGCTGTGATAGAATCATGCACGCAAAAGGAGCTAGAAGTCCAGCGAGCATTCAACAAGATGCTGCGTGACAAGGAGGCGGCGAAGAAGAACGAGAACGATGAGGAGATCCGCCGCAAGGCTGTGGAGTGGCACCGGCGGCAGGAGGAGATGAGGAAACACAAGTTTGAAGTCAACAAGAAGCATCAGGCGGAGCTGCTCGAGCAGTAGGTGGTCTTATTATCTGGTAGAGCCTTGCTTACCTTCTCCAAACTTGTGACATTAAAAATCTTGTGGTCATGGTGTAAATGGATTATTATTAGCACATAACCTACCTATTACTATTTCCATGTAGGTACTTATATTTTCTAATAATAAGTCACTTCCTTCCTAAATTGATCCCAATAATACCTAAAGTGTTGGTTAAGCTTGGTTTTTGTTCTTAGAGCCCACGAAATAGCAGAACGTAAACGCAAGGAATACGAGACCGAACTGAACTGTCAGAAAATCGACGTAATGCGGGCAAACGAAGAGATTCAGCTGATCAAGGAGTTTGAAGAAAAAATGGTAAAACGAATGTACACAGATAATTTCCGAACCTGAAACTATGTATTCTAACTAAATTGAATTACAGAATATGTACCTAGAAAACTCAATTAAAAGACTATACCTATAAATGACCTATGATCATAGATTTTAAAACAAATTGGGGATTAGTTTAAATTCAATTAATTTATCTTCCATTTATTTGCAATACCTTGGATGTCCAGAAAGCGGATGAGCGTCAGCGCATTTTCAACTCTATGGAGGAGGCCAAGGCCGCGCTGATGAAGCGTCGCCTTGAGAACGAGGCCAGAGACAAGATGGACGACCGCCTCATCGAGGTCCTGAACAGATCCAAGTGCAGGGTCGAGCAGACCAGGAGGAACACCGAGAAACGGGTACGTTGGGGTTACAATGCAGGAAAATAATGTTGAGCTTATTGGAGTTCAACATAGTATATCAATTCACTTCCATTAGATATTATCTCTATCAGCAACGCATTATTTTCCATTGTGTAGTTATAGTATCTTTTAAGTCTAAAACGTTAGTTTACTTCCAGTTGAAAGAAGAGAAGCTTCGCATCCTCGAGGATATAAGCAAGAAGCTTCATTCTGGAGACGAGGCCAGAGCAGCCGCAGAACAGGCATCGCTAGAAAAAGCTATCAAAGAGAAGGAAGAGATGTGAGTTTCGTGAATTTAAAGTTAAACAAAATATTTAAGGTTTTTATCTTTACCTTTTTTCTACTTTTTGTTATAATGGCTATTACCTCATACTATATTGCCCATTATCTTGACGTCGTCCAGTGAGAAGAAACGTCACCAGATGGATGCGGAGAAGAAAGCTAAGTCCGCACAGATGAAGCAGGAGATGCATCGACAGTTCCTGGAGGACGAAGAGAGGAGGCTGCAAGAGATGAACGCCAGGAAACAGTGGGAGATGATTAACAGGTTTGCAAGCTAGAACCTACTTCGTTGTTCCGGTAAGACCTATTCTCGCCGCCGTAGAATAACCACGGCGGATTAGTGTAAAAATCATTGTTACAACAGCGAACTCTTAACTTTCCCAATATTCACCAAGTGTATCGTTAAAAGTTTTTGCGAACATACCAGAAGGTAACATCTAATGTATAACTGGTAACAGTAAACTTGGGAGGGTAAAGATGGATTTTTGGTGGTTAAAGATGTATGTATATTAAAAGGTTTTGTTTTCATGTGTTTAGATTTAAGAACTGTGAGATTTACGACGATTACGTGCAGAAGCAGAAAGACGAGAAAATAAAGAAGATACAAGAATACAGGGAAGAAATATTGCGGCTTATGGTATGTTATATGGAGGACATTTTGACTTTGAATAGAGTTAAGTGGTCTCTTCATGAAGGTTTTATCTGGTTAAAAGTTTAAAACACCCTGTTGGTAATATGAATATCGATTGTTTTTCTTGACGTTTCTCACAAAAACTCAGAATCTGATTTGCCGTAGGTTAATTGAGAATTCTGGTTTTCATTACAACTCCTCGTTTTGCGGACCCCAAAACCTGTCTCTGTTTTACTAGCTAGACGTCCAACCGTCTAGTTTTTCAAAAAGGTTGCCTGAATCTGTATCGTTACCACTATCGAAGATATCTTCGCTTCACTATTCGCCTCTGCAGTAGTACCTCCTAGTTTTCCTATCACTCACCCACGCCTGCTTCTCTCTTCCCCGCAGAAGGAGCGCTCAGACCGCGAGGCTCTCGCGGCGGCGGAGCTCCGCGAGCACCACGGCTCGCTCGCGGCCCGCAAGCTGCGCGCCGCCGACAACAAGCTGCTGACGTACGCCGACCAGCTCGTGCAGGAGGCCGTCCGCAACCACCGGCCGCCGCTCGCCATATACAAGGCTATTGATGTAAGTCTACCTTCTACTACTACGGCTCAGAGATGGGGCAATCGCCTATTCGTCTCCTGACTGAGTTGCGTTAATGTGAGGAAGTGATAAGAATGGAAGTAATGAAGAGAGTTTTAAAGTTACCTGAGTTACCTATTTATTCCCCAGTTGATTGATTAGGGTGTCTTTGAGCTACTAAATTAAACCTCTAGGTACCTATCTATTAAAACCTACCTCCTACCTACGTAGGTATATTGTGCGTAGTCTAACACAACGTGGAAACGCGATTTCAAAAGTTCAATTACAAAAATCTTTTATTTCCATCGTGGTTTCACTCAGTATTACTTCCCGAAAAAGTCCACAGATTAAGCCAACCTATCACACTAACTTCTGTCTCACACACCAGTAACCTATCTTCCCCAGCGCTACTGCAAGATGTACCGCCTCTACCCCATGCCAATACAAACATCTTTTATTGCCATCGTGGTTTCACTCAGTATAACTTCCCGAAAAGGCGCACAGATTAAGCCAACCTATATCACTTAGTTCTGTCTCGCACACCTGCAACCTCTTTCCCCAGCGCTACTGCAAGATGTACCGCCTCTACCCCATGCCGGAGCTGTACGCGTCGCTGAAGGAGCACTTCCAGTCGTACCAGCCGGCGGACCTGTCCCGCCCCGACCCCGACTACCGCGAGCCGGCGGGGGCGGGGGCGGGGGCGGGGGCGCCAGTGGGGGCGCCCGCGGAGGGGCGGCGGGACGGCATGCAGGAGATGCAGGTCGGTTGGAGTAATTGTTTGTTGAAGTAGGGATCAATTTTCGGCTGTTATGTATTCCGTGATCATTTATTACCATTTTTTCTATAAACTTTTTTTCTGGTTGGTTCTCTTATGATAAGGTATAGATGCAGTCAGTTTTAAAGGTTTGCCTACATTACTTGATTTACACTTTGGTTCTGCTGAGGATATAAGTTATTCGTGGACACAATGTTGAATGGCCAAGAAATGTGGCTTTAGTTGCCCCAAGTCTTACTCTCGCTGGTAGAATACATTACTTGAGTGTACAACCATAATAAGTGCATATCTATAATTGTAGCCGCCCCCCGCGTCGGCGCGCCCCCCCGCGGCCGCCGCCCCCGCCCCCCCGCGCGGCGCCCGCTAACGGACTGCAGCAGCGAAATGAAATACAAGTAAGTTGTGACGAGTTGTTTACGGTTCAATATCTTCTAACTAAACTAGTAGTATAAAACTACGCACCTTTATTAGGATCTGCAACGTAATTTAGGAGATGAAGTACAATTAAATACTATTTGGTAAATTTTACAACCGGCCCAGGTAATTTATTTTGATCTTCTATTAGAGCAAATATTTCGCTTCCTATATGCTTTAGGCCATTTGCAAGAGACTTTTAGGAGAACTATACGATAGTGGTTTACAGTTTCGTTACTGTAATTCGAAGGTTGATCCTGTTATTCTTTTTTTAATAAATATTCTTCAAGTTTCTTTTACAATCCCTTTTTTCCCATGTATAGTTTGTGCTGCCCCCCATCACTGCTATACCCTGTCAGCTAGTTACCGCGACCCCCTACATCGAACTGCAGCCGGAACACTGCTACATCGAAGACAACAAGATTAATACTCCAACAACTACCAACAAACCTACCAAATAACCAGGGAGAATTAATAAAACAAAGGAATACAAAATTAAGTATTTTTTATTATTCAATATTTTCAATGTTTCGAATTTGTTTTTATGTTTAGAGAGCTTACTTTATGGCACTATGCGTTTAATTTATAGATAGTGTGACTAGACGACGGTGGTGCTGAAATTTGTTGTGCAGAATTACAAGTGTCAATTTAAAACAAAACTTATTGATTATTTTAGCTTAACTTAAATAATAATGTTCTTTGGTCGTATGAGTGTAGATTGAGTTGAAAGGTCACACAATAAAATTATTTGCTACTTTTACATTTCGTTTTCATTTTGACATTGAATAAGTTAGAGGGATTATAAAAATAACGTGGAATCTGTCTTGAACACAGCGTTGTAATACTCTTCGTTGACTTTGGCTCGTCGTATTGTCTATCGTTTCATTTTACCTTCTCTTGCTATCACTACCCAGACATACTCGTACTTTAACATGCATTTACTATTTAAATCCACAAAATGTCAGTAGTAGTAACAGTCAACTAATTACAAAGTAAAATCACCTCTATTGCTATTACATTAAGATTTATTACTTCATATATTCAGTAAACGTTCGAAGTCTCGGTCGCTATATCGGAATCGCCTTAAAAACCTAACTTAAACTAACTTGTACTCTCCCGCGATTCACTCCTATATATAAACAAGTCAAATAATAAACTCTAAATCGAAAAAATATGGCTTCAATTATGCTGGCATTGAGATTAGAATAATACTTAGAATTTTAGGTACAGTGCCATAGAAGTTAATACTAAATTACTTATAAGTCAAAAATTTACTAAATCTAATTAATATCAAAATACATTACCCTAATATTGATCTAAGGCAAGTTCGGACGATATACAGAAACATTAAATTCACATCTCATGAGTCGCTCAAACAAACGAACACCGACTGCAGGCGGCGGAATCACCACTTAAAATTATAACATGGAATCAAGGTACTTAAAATTTTACACCTTAACAATAAAATAAATAAATTAAGTAACGAAATAACTAGTACATCTCAATTTGGCACTAATATAATACTACATACACCGCTGGCCAATCTGATATGTTTCTTATGATCAAACAAATGCATTCATGTCCTATGATACATCTTAATTTCATCTCACAAAATACTGTTGGCAACTTCTAACAATCATTAAAATAACCCAAAAATAAAGGTCTAACAAAACCTACGTCGCCGCGTTCATCAGCTGCGCGGTGACAGTGACAGGTGACAGTTGACAGGTGTCATGTGTCAGTGCGTCGTCACGGCAGGTCGCGGCCCTCCATGGCTTGCTGCAGGCACCTGCTGACGGTCGTCAGTTTGTGGATGTAGCCGGCGGCAGCGCCCTCGCCGCGGTTACTGAGCAGACAATAATGATTTGTTAAATTAGTGTTTAGTTTCTGAGATCCTTTATTCTAATTAATCCGATGAAGTAAAAAAGTAAATTATTGTAAGAGATAATAGTTAACTTTGATATTGGAACAGAAATGTACTTTGATGTCAAAAAATAATTACCAACAAATAATACCAGCAAGAGTGAATGTGCAAGGTGATTTAATAACATATTTTTTATATAATTTACATTTACCCCATCTACATTATTACCTTAACCTTTAAACATACAGCAAACATTATCAATCCCAATGCTATAAACGGTGCAGTAATTACTTGATAAGCAGCGGTGTGCTCGGAGTCCCGGGTTGTGTTCCCCGCGCCGCGCGCGCGCTCCACGGAGACAGCAACCCGCGGCGGAGCACGCTGGTAGATATACTGTGCAAATAGTGCAATGTGTCGGTGGAATGTGATAAACTTGAACACATTATTGGCCAAACAGTAACACTGTTTTCAGTAACGTAACCACTAAGTATTGCATCATTTTGCATTAGTGCAAATCGTAAATTATTTTAAAAAAACTTGGATATAAACTGATTGGATAGTTAAGAAGGAAATAGGGAATATAAATACATACAGATGGACGAAGGTAACATATGTTTTTATGTTAACAACATCAACAACCTATGATACATAAGAGCGCATAAAAACTTAAAGCAAATAACGCTGTGCGAGTGACAAAAATAAATCAACAAAGTGGTTTCTATAAAACAAACTTAAGTAAGACCAGATAGAACAATCTGTGAACACTACTATTAATTAACAATTCCAGCGGTGATCACCTACCATCGCGTGACGTGCGCGTTTGCTAATCTCCCTACAGAACACATGAACTAAACTCACGGCGTGTATGTCCCGGGCTGCGCGGGCGCGGCCACGTGTCGGCGGCGCCGCACCAGGAACTGCAGCCGCGACACCGCCACCACCACCACCACCAACACTCTGTAATCAAATAATGTGGTTGAGGAATGAGTAAAGTCTAAGGTTACAGGAGCATATAAAACAAAAAAAGTGAAAAAATAAGAACAATGTTCTAAAATCTTTACTTATGTGTTTATTTTTATAATAAAATAAACTTCGAGCACAGCTAAAAGTAACTAAATTGTAAATTTTTTGTTCAATACAATGTTAATATTAATTCTAGATCAACATCTTAAATCATGATGAAAGGTCTAAGTAAGAAAGAGAAGGATTTTTTTATCTACTTACATCACAAAACCCTGTTTCAAAAAGAGAACAACTGCTCACTAGACCAAGAAAGAATAGAAAAGACGGCTCTAAGCTAAAAATCCACGCATAACGGTAGTATACTAACTTGAACCGCGCCTTGCCCCGGGTCGGGGGCTGCCCCGCGCCCCCCGCGCCCCCCGCGCCGCGCAGCAGCCCCCGCTCCAGCTGCTCGTACCCCCCCACCACCCGCAGCAGGTACCGCTTCTGCCACACGAGCGCCTTGCGGCACGACTCCAGCCGCACGCAGCGCCCGTGCAGGTAGCGGATCTGACGAGATGTACGTAGCTTGAGATTGAACGTAGGTTTTGACACTGGCACCATGTGTATAGCATATTACACACCAAGGCCACGGATGAAAGAAAAAAAAAATTGGGTGTGGGCACGAAACATATGGATTAGGAGAGAACCCAGATTTAAATGTATAGTTGCGAATAAGCCTTATTATTCTTTCTAATGAGATACGAATCGAAGTGTACTTCACTTTAATTATCAACGTTATTGCACTGCCATAAATTAAAGTCTAGCTTAGTTAGAGGGGGTAGCATAGTATTTATAGGGTTGATTTGATTTAGGGAACTGAGATTCATTATTTGGTGCTATTGATGAAATTACTTATGTTCGATGTTAGAAATGGCTCACTGCAAATATTAATCTACTTAAATAGTAAAAAAAAAAATACACGAGTGTGTGTAAGCGTCTTTAAATAGAAGCACTAAATAACAATTCAAAATTAAATTGAAAATCGAACTGTCGTCAGTTGACTGACATCCGCTGTGACTTTCACAATGTGGTGACAACTGGATTAATTTATTTTTGCGCTTATTGTTTATTTTTGTATAATTTATTTTAAATGTCGCAACTTATTTAATGTGTGTTATAATTTGTCATGGAGCCAACAAAGCTTGAAACGAAAAAGAAAACGTAAGTATCTTTTCATAAAACGATTACAATACTTAAAATTGGAAAACAACTTTGTAAGGGGTAATTGAGAATTTATTACAAGTTCAATCTGTTTTTTATTTTTATTATATAGGTAGGTAGCAAACGAGCATGCGGGTTTTTAGTATAAAACGTAACTTATAAGTTTTTAAGCCTGATAACATGCATTATGTGAAGCACTTCTCAGTTACCTTCCAGGTCAAATCTCTTTGCAAAGGGCATGTTATAAACACACAGTTTTGTATTAACAATTTTGCTTATATAAATATAAAGACCGATAGAAAACTTATGGATATTAACTTTATCACAGTTTTGTTTACATAGAAGAAGTTTGCCATTCTACTTTCGGTTATTCAATGTTATTTTAAAAATAATCGTTCAGTGTTATACATACTTCAATGTTCTTTGTTTGTAACTTAATTACAAAAAAACATTTAGATAAATTTCTTAAGAAAGTTTTTAACTTAGAACAAGTGGTTCAAGGCAAAATTTAAGATTGTCAATGGACTATACGACAAACTCCACCACATTATTAATTACGAGTGTAGCCTGAACAAGTCCTTATTAATAATGTTATTTGTTCCACCAGTAACATGGGCGGCGACCAGCCATCGTTCACGACTCCGCCCAGCGACGTCGCGGACGACAAGGAGCGGGAGAAGCGATCGCTCGCCTACCAAATATCGCCTGTCGTGAGTACACTCTTAGATTATTGGACTTACAACAGTTTGGGTCCTCCAGAAAACAAATTTTATACTCTTCCCTTAATAAAACCATTGAGAGCGCAACTTAGTTTTTGAACAACGTTTACACGTTGTTGAGTACACTAGCATAGGCTATGCGACATGGCAAATCCTTTCACCAGAGTCAAATGTTTTTATTAGCTTGTTCAAGAAGAAGCTGGTAGAAGACACATAAATCTTATGGTACAGACATGGTCTCCGTTACATGACTTGAGACTGAGTCGACGTGGAAATTTACAAAATCCTAGAACAACATTTCGATCTATTCTTCTTGAATTTTTTATACCCTGTCATGAACCCTCTTTACTTCATATTCATATCGATGTACTATATCGTCAGGCGTCTCGCTCGGATCGCCTCGTGGCTGCCAGCAAGGAGGATCGTCGTCGTGTGGAGTCGATGTCGCGCGGCAACAAACTGAGAAACGACTCCGACACCCCTAACAAAGCACTTGTGCAAGGTAATAATTTTTCGCTGACGCATATTTTTGGTTAGATAAAAGATGCGGACCAATCTTTTTTAAAGAAATCCATATGCACCGTTAAGGATTATGGTGCTACGGATATTCAGTCACTTCAATAAAAACTACTGAACGGATAATACCGTTGATCGTGAAAATATAATCAGCGGAAAGTCGCCTTTCCTAATCCCAAAAACAGCGAAACAGATTCTAATGGGGTTTTGTTTAGACACACAGATACAGTTTTTTCCCAGCTATTCCCACGTACTCTATCTCTGTCCTGCAGCGGCGCTGCTGTCGTCCCGCTGGCCGCCGCACGTGGTGTGCGTGTGGGCCACGGCGCTGCTCTTATCTCACGCGCTGCACGCCGCCGCCGCAATCCTACAAACCGCGCTGCCGCCCGTCAAGTAACTAGCTCTCGTTTACTAGATCACTTTGCAAGCTGTTTGAATGTAGGCTGTGTGACAGGGGCAGGTCCCATAGTGCTTAAAGGTCACCATCGTCTGCTCTAGACCCTCCCTACTTGGTCCGGTAAGGCAGTGGCCAGTACGTGAGGTGACCGAAAGCAATACTGTGTGACACATATTGTAGCCTTGCGTAGTGATGCCCAAGATATCTCCCACGTCTCCTGGGACGTCGAAAGGCCCTTTTCTAGGCCAAGCCTTTGACGACATCTGGCCTATTGCGTAGTCGCAATTGTGGAGGCTGAACTTTCGGCGATGACTGTCACTAGGCAGAGAGTCATCGACAGGTCAGAAATGAAAAGCAGGCGAAGCTTGCGGCTGCGGTGGCTGCCACCATGAAACCGGGAGTGAGTGCCACACCTCCGGTGGTTGTTTCGCCATCAACCCAACAACCCTAGGCATTGGTGACGGTGACAAAGAAGAAGAAGACAAAGTATTACTAAAGGCTTTATTTATTCGCTAGATGCCTACTGTATCCCTAATTGTATGATATATCTTTTGTATCCCTTATATTATATGATATATTTTTACATACAAGACCTATTGACCTTCCTAACCATTCCTACTTATCAACCTAACTTTAAATAAAACAACCCAATTCCCCGCTCATTATTTATTGGTGTATTCGCTTGCAGACGGCTCAGCAGCTACCTGCTGCAGTGGACGCGCGCGGCGTGGCTGGACGACGACAACGCGCGCATCTACCCCATGTTCCTCGGCGCTATTACCTTCGCGGCTTACACCCTGTATTATCTGCTATATGCGGCATATTCCATCGTCGTGTGGAGCATCGAACCCGCGCGTCCAGAGGTGGAGGAGGAGGCGGTGGTCACGGAGTACGAGGAGTTGGACGGGGAAAAGGTGGACAACAAGTGATTCGTGTTTTGTATGTTTTTTGGTAGAGGGTTTTGGTAATATATTGAGTATAGTTTGTGACGGTTTTTGTTTTATTTGTAGGGTATATTGGCTAGAAAGTAAAATCAGGTAAAACTACGACTACTGCTAGTTCATATACATCATAACTTGTTGATCTTGTTATCTTAACATGAAAATGAACGTAGTTTTGTGAAATTGAGTTAACATATTAAATAGGTAGTAACATAAATAGACAAATCCAATAAAAACCTATTAAATATGATCACTCAATTTTACCCAAAATGTGGGTTGGTTCTTTTTAGAAAAACGATGTCCAAATATGTAGTAAGTAAACTTCAGAATAAAATGACCTTCATACCGACAAAAACTAAAATAAAACTAGCAAGTATAACAGTACTCACAGCGTGGTCCTTGTCGGAGGTGTCCCCCAGTGCGGGCGTGTCCGCGTGTTGTTGCGGACTGGTGGCGGCCGCGATGTACTGCCTGAGCGACGCGATCTCGCGCGATAGTTCCGACTTGTGGCCCTCCAGCTCATACTGCAGACAAACATTCGATATTTTAATAATTAGAAGAGCTTCTCCTACTAAGCATTAAAAAGTAATAGAGGCGTACTATGAAACATTAGCAACTATTCTGATCGTGAGTTTTGTATCCTAGAAAATGATGTCTCCTTTCGAGATATGAACCGTATTCTAAATAGTTTTACTTTGATTCTAGAAGCATATCAAAAAAATACTATGAATAAGTAACTCTTGCGTTCACATAATGTATTTGATTAAATTGCAGTTGTACCATCAGTATTAATTCGCTGCAACTCTGCAGCTGCTGGTTTCACATGCTCCATATAGTCCGAGCGTGAAGACCTATTTCTAATCTATGCAATAAGTACAACTACACAATACTCACCAATGCGTCAGTGACGGGCTTGGCGTCGACCGCAGCAAGTCTGTTGTGAAGTGACGTCAGCTCGCGGCGCTGTGACGACACCACGTCCCGCAGCCGGACCTGCTCCAACGACGACTCGTGCTTCTGTCTGTAGCGGAACATACACGGTTATAAGTGAAGTAGGGGAAATGTGACATGTGGGGTTAAAGATAGCCACATGACTACAATAACTGTGTGCTTTTAAACTAAGCGAAAGATCACAGGATCATATCAAAAACTCAAACATATAATAGTACTTCCTATTACATCTGCTATTAAGTTAATGTGTTTGTTCTAACATTGGACACATTGGTTGACAATTTGGTAGCTAATTGCAATTATTATAGCTTATTAGTGTACCTTTAATTCATGTAGTAATCTGGTAACTTATTTTAAAGATAGTAATTGCCCTAACTCGGCAAGTAAACTTGTAAAACACTTTCATTTCTTTCAATCACTTATAAAAACATGAAAAAATTATAAAAAAACTATTTGAATAAGATGGATGACAATAATTAAAAATAAATATTTATTTTAAATTAAATTCCTAAGAGCCTTATTAATTCCCTCACCTCTTCAGCGTGGCCAGCTGCGCCACCAGCCCCGTGCTCTTCTCTCTCTCCATCTCCAGCTCCCGGCGGGCAGTGTTGCGCGCTCGCTCCAACTCACTCTGCAGCTGCGTCGCTCTGTCTCGCTCGCAC
Organism: Emmelina monodactyla; assembly: GCA_916618145.1. NCBI lineage: Eukaryota > Metazoa > Arthropoda > Insecta > Lepidoptera > Pterophoridae > Emmelina > Emmelina monodactyla. The sequence goes on from OU745319.1 coordinate 585,522, forward strand.
TCGAGGCGAGAGCGGAGGATTGACACCTCGCCTTTGAGGCGCTCTATGCTGTCCGTCTATAGATATTGGAAGAAGAAGAAAAAATGTATGAATAGCGTGCAATTCAATTGAGATATGTGAAATTATTGTCGATTACAAAGATGATTTTACGTATTGAAAAGGTTTTTCGGTCGGAAATAAAGGATAAATAAAGAAACATTGATTTTTTTTTGAAAGAAACTTTACAATACGATATTCAAGATAAGTATGTTCGTAACAAAAAAAAACAGAATTGACCATCTATAACTACTACAAGAAATGTTAAAGTATTTACAAATTACCGCAAGTACAAAATATGTCATTTTAAAACAAAATATATCTCATACATTATGATTTAACTTAAAATCAAAGTATTCGAAATTTAATTTCTAACGCCCAGTCCCAATATACGATCTCAATCCATTTTTAGGCATCTAAGATCTTCAATCCCATCCGTTTAAATAAACGATCTACAGATTGTAGAACCAATCCAAAGACGCAATCAATCAATGGAAGGCAAGCGATCTTTTTCTGGCATATTTGTATGAAAATAGTGCCAACCGCCATGCCAATAACCGATCTATAGATTTTGACAGATCCATTGAACACCATTGGAATCCATTTTTTCGACCCCCGGAATTGGGCAGTTCGATCTTTTGTTTGAGTGACTTTTTATATCAGTCCATGTAAAACAAAAACAGTCACCATAGCAACGTACATGGATCTAAAACTTTTATAATTTAAAAGTTACAAGAAGTGCCTCTACTGGATGTGCCTTCCCAGCAGTTGGGTAATTCGAAATTTAAGTTTTGGCTAAATTAAAATATTTTTATAAACACAATGCAAAAAAAACAGCAAAGATCGGGACAAAAATAAATTCGGTAATTTTTCCAAGCTAATTACATTAAAATGTATGTTATTTACGTAACTTAAACTATTTTCAGATAACTTAAAAGTTAAAACTTAGGCAAAACATTTTAAATATTGGTAAAACTAACATTTTATTTACAATGAAGAGATCGATCGACGATCATCACTGAGAGCGATTGCATATGATTGTTATCGGGACGCAGGTTGGAGACCGATCCGCAGATCGTGTGCGATCTCAGATCGTCCCAACTCTCGGATTAAGGATTCAATATTGTGCTCCGGCGTAAGAAAATTAACTAATTTTGTTAGTTCACGTACCAGTTTCCGTGGCGACCGCCCCCCCCGGCCCTGCTCGGCCGCCTCCCGCAGCTGCTCTCTCTCCCGCAGCTCGGCCTCGGAGCGCATCGCGCTTTCTAGACGCTTCGACAGGATCTGGATCATGCTGGAGTCCTGGTCCTGGGAGGGATCATTTATAAGTGAGGTATGAAGAATAGTATATTTCAGTACCAGTGTGGAAAGGCTGTCATTGCAACGAGTTCCGACAAATGTCTAGCGGAACGAGTTGCAATGACGGTTCCGCACGTGTACTGAACAATTTGGTAAAATTATAAAAACACAAACTTAACTAACTGATCACTTATTTATGCAATAAACAACTAAACTCGCAAAGAAAATTTCTGGAAAATGGCGCCATTTTTTCTTTACCCATTCTGGTAGGCAAAGGCTTAGTAACTTTTTTAAAAAATATACCTACGCTACGTATTAACACAAAACATAAAAACATTTTTGATTTTTTTTATTAAAAACTTCATGGTTGGTTTTTCTTTTTCATAAACGCACGAGTGCGGAAAATGTAAAAAAAAGCACGAGTGTGTAATAGCCCACATCCCGAACGCTATACGTCCGTGCAATACGTCACTTTTTGAGCAACTGTATTTCTTTTCTCTTTCTTTATTTTCAGCATGATTGAGTCCACTGTTAGATATACTCTTCAACTTTTTCTATCAACGAGGTTCCCACGTGAACGTTTTCTAAGGTGTTATTTCCCATCCATTTCGTTTTGCTAGAATTTAGTTTGAGACCTACGTCTAAGGAGTCTTGGCTTGAGTCATTAAACATTTTCTCTAGATCTTTAGGTGTCTCAGCAATCAAGACTATGTCGTCTGCGAAACGGAGGTGGTTCAGATGTTGGGTGGTGCAACTGTATTAAAATAGTATATTTCATTACAAGTGTGGAAAGGCTGTCATTACAACGAGTTCCGACAAATGTCTACCCGAGCCGAAGCACAGCCGAAGGCGAGGATGATTTAAAAATCATTGGAGATCTATTTTATATGATGAGGATTTTTTAATATTTTAAATACAACGTTGAATAAGAAAGCCAACCAATCTATCATTTTTCATCAATGTTTCGATTACAGCGGGAAGAAATATCCCATTCGCGCAACAACCGCGTCATCATTTGTTCGTTCGCAGTCTTTAATTACGAAGATAGGCGAGTGGAGAATCACGGACGTCGCACGCGCACCAATATTAATGGCTAATTTAGCAAATTTCCTCCAAATAACCATCTCTCGTATATACAGGGTGTCCTATTTACCAACAATTTCAAGCCGAACGAAACCCAACGATAGTCTAAAGTCGACAACTGCTCGAAAAATAGACAAAGATCAAATCGAGCACTAAAAAAATGCTAAAGAAGCTAGACATTGGTGAAAGGGACACCCTGTATAAGCTGGTTCCTAGTAACAATCCCACCGTTAACCCATGGTCCTCCCTGCCTTCTTGACGTACGGACCGAATCGCGAACTCGCTTTGTAATGAAACAATGCGAGCTCTACATATTCTTTAATTTCGTCCCTACCAGACCGACTAACCTTCTAAAGCGCTTCTTGTGCTGTGCCAAATGTGCTTTTCCCTACTGGCCACTTAACCTGCGTGGAATACCGGACCTCAGGCTCAGACCTAACGATGCCATCAAGCATCGCTTGCAGATCCTAGTAACAGTTATATATGTATATAACCTGCAGCGAGTGCGCGGTGTCCCGCTGCTGCTGCAGCAGCGCCTCCAGCCGCTCGCAGTTGTCCCTCTCCGCCGCGAGGCGCGCGCTGGCGCCCTGCCAGTCCGACACCAGCTTGTCGCGGACGCTGACACACAAATACAGTTCATATGGCTTAGAGGTAAAAAGAAGGAAAAAATGGGGAGGATGTACCGGTGCACTCGGCTGTTGATTTTAAAGTGGAACATCTAATTAGCGAGTCGGTTTTGGTGTTTAAGTTGAACGAGAACTAGATTGAATTAGTTCTAAATATTTTAAGTAAAGCAAGCTGACTGTACACGCAAAATAATGACACTAAATTAATATTTCATTGATGAATCGTTTTGTAGCTATTAAAGTCAGAATATATAGACCAATTCGTTACTGTTCAGTTTTTTGACACGGTACCCAGTGTATGGGAACGAAATGACGTTACAAGTGGAAAACATCAAGTAAGACCCCATCTTAAACAGCAGTATCCATCTCTCACTCACTCGTTAAGTTCGGCAATAAGCGCGTCCTTGTCCCGCAGTCGATCCTGCAGGTGTTGGATCTGCATGGAGAGCTTCTCGTTGTCAGCCTTCAGCCGGAACACGCGGTCGGACGATGACGAGTGGACTGAACTGTTGCTGGAGTGATGGAATACAAGTTAAAATCGTAGTCTGCTACTATATAAGTAGGCTATAAGCTTAATTTTCGCATTTTAAAGTAAATAATTTTGGACGTAATCCGTCGATAATTAAAAGATCTACCTACACAAACATTGAGCAGGATAAATAGTATATTTCATTACAAGTGTGGAAAGGCTGTCATTGCAACGAGTTCCGACAAATGTCTACCCGAGCCGAGGCACAGCCGAAGGCGAGGGTTGACAGGCGGGACGAGTTGCAATGACGGTTCCGCACGTGTACTGAACGACTATTTTTAATACAGTTGCGAAAAATGAAGCAATTTAATATAATAAAAAATATCGAATCGCAAAAAAGATCGAAAATTTCGAAATTACTCATTTTGTGCAACAAACAACTAAACTCGCAATGAAATTTTCTGGAAAATTGCGCCATTTTTTTCACCCATTCTGGTAGGTAAAGGGAACTATGCCCATACAGCCAAGTCTTCAGTAGATTTTTTTTATTGATATGAAATGAAAATGAAATTGAATGAGATAAAATGAAATGAAACCTAACCTCACTAATTCAATCAAATCATTAAAGCTGATATCGAAACAAATTAGAAGCTTTATTTAGAAATAGTTATACCTACGCTACGTATTAACATGAATCATAAAAACTTATTTGCTTGTTTTTCAGTGAAAACATCATAGTTGGTTTTTCTATTCAATAGACATTATTTTGACAGTTGGGAAAGAGAACGCACGAGTGCGGGAAAGGTAAAAAAAGCACGAGTGTGTAATAGCCCACATCCCGAACGCTATACTTCCCTGCAATACGCCACTTTTTGAGCAACTGTATTAAAAGCATGGTTTTTAAATTTCCGGAGAGCTTCCAGGTGTAAGAATAAGTACGTATTTAAGTAAATTAAATTTAAGTAATTAAAACTTAAAACTGCTTGTAGATATGTTCCTGGACACCTAACGTAAATGTCTTCTCTGTGTTAATTGTTCCTTATTTACGATGATTTTTATGGGGGTGGGATTTGAGAGATTTTGAGAAGTTAAAAACCCGATTTACTCGAAACCTAGTTATATTATTACGTATAAAACTAGAATCATAGAATTATAGAATCAAATTGTGTTTATAGGTCATCTTCAACTATCTCCTTGAAGATTCTTTCGCATTTGTTACACGCGAAGGATAAAAATGACAATACTTTAGCTGTTTCCGAGCCGGAAGATATGATTGAAACAACGGACAGTAAACTTTTGAGATATGAAAAAACCAAGCATTATTTGAATTAAAATAAGTTTTCTATAAAAATTTAATAAGTTGCATATTGAATCAAGTCAATAGGATCATTATACTCGACAGCTTTTTAAAACTGTCACAGCCAACCATATAAACACCCACAATAACGTCGGTGTTGCGGGTGCGTTGCTGACCGCCGGGAAAGTGGAACACTCCGTCCTTGAAATTTCACGCTTCATAACTCGTCGGGAATATTATTGCTGCTACTTGCCCCCTTGTTTCCTGTTATCCTGGTAGTCAAACGGCCGAAACCAATATTCTACTAACCTTTGACGCCTTGTTATTTGTGTGACTATGGTAACTATTATCCATGTTTTTGCGTCACTATAAACTATGGTAGACAGCTGTTGATATGGAAATGACAAACACGTCACAAAAAACAAAACTAGCAGTTTCCAATTACCAAGGTTTTAACTATAGTAGAATATTGGTTTCGGCCGCTATACTACAATACTCCCCGTACCTCTCTGAGTGTATATGAGTCTCCTGCTTTCCTGTTTACCTGTTAACCTATTCTACTGCACCTACCTTTCCGAGTGTATATCGAGCGGCGGTACGATCGCGTCCTGGTGTATGACCTGGTCCATGATGCAGCAGTCGAGGGACCTGGAGTACTGCAGCTGCGCGCGCACCGCGCTCTCCAGCTCGGCCGTGGGGGAGCGGCGCCCGGGGGCCGGGGGGGAGCCCAGTCTGTGGGGGGGGGACTTGTAGGAACAACCGTAGAGTAAGGGCAGCCGCAAACACACGGTTTCCTGATTAGGTTTCCTGATCCGGAATTCAGGTTCGGAAACCTGAATGCTCAATTTTCATACAAAATGTTCAACACGTCCTTACTATTTCCGAACGGAAAAATACCCATTTTGTATGAAAATTGAGCATTCAGGTTTCCGAACCTGAATTCCGGATCAGGAAACCGTGTGTCTGCGGCCGCCCTAAGAGTAGGTCTTCGCGGGCTCTGACTGGTCTGCAGTTATTTTTTGTGTCGCTACTACTTACGGCTAATCTTTATAACCTACTAATCATAGACGCTTTAAATATGTGACGTTTATGTGTCCTTTTGCATCTTAAAAAACTATGGTGGATAGCTTTTGATATGAAACACGAAAAAAAGGGTAAATAAAATGTCACAAACAAAACAAGCAGTTCTCAGATCCGAGCTTAAAACTTTAGTAGGAATACTAAGACCGGCCATTTGTGCATAATAGACCTTCAACCACGTCACGCGTACTCATCTTCAAATAATAGAATTTCTACGCTTTTATCATCTCATTCATCTTAGACATAAAGTTCTAGCAATAACTATAAAACTATCACCTTTACTAACTCTTAAAATACTACGCTTAAATCAGCACACCCGAAATTATCTGAGCCTATAAGATGATAATTAAGAGATTTATACTTCGACGACATTTTGTTTTGTCCCATAATAACACATGGACGGTCCGTTAACATGTCATGGTCTAGTCAGAATTCAAATGGTATGTGTATATTTCTCGAACACAATATTAGGTTGTCGTTATTTCGGGCTGTTATTTGCGGAAAGTAGTAGGTATATCTAGTTAGAGCGTACGAAGACCTTTTCTTAATCAATGAGTCAGAACTTTGAGAAAAATATCGAGAAATCCTATTATTATGCCAATCCATTTAGTTAGAAAAATAGTTCTTTAAAAATCACGTGACACATCATTTTAATTAAATCTATATAAAATTACCATGCTAAAACCTCGCACCCAATTATTTTATTGATTATAGTAGCCGCTCGCGACTCCGTTCGCGTAGAAGTCGGTTTCCCGTGGGAATGCGAAGTTTTCCCGCGGTAAAAAGTTCCCTTTATTCTTTCATACATATATTTTTGGTATCTAGAACCGTTTTCGCAGCGCACGCAACGGAAGTTTTTTCATATTTTCTGTTATTTCTTCGCTCCTAATAGTTGCAGCGTGATGTTATATAGCCTAAAGCCTGCCTCGATAAATGGTCTATTCAACACACAAAGAATTTTTAAATTCGAACCAGTAGTTCCTGAGATTAGCGCGTTCAAACAAACAAACAAACAAACAAACTCTTCAGCTTTATAATATTAGTATAGATTATAAAAACGATAGTACAGAAAACATATCAACTCATGTCTAAATTTTGTCCTCTCAAGTTCGATACAAATTTTTTCGTCTGGATCTAGACTAGGCCCTAGAAAACTCTACAGCCAGTATCTCACCTGTCCACGACCTCCCTCATATCGTCAAGCTCGGCCTCCAGTTCGTGGCACCTCTCTACCTTCTCCCGCAGCTTGGCTTGTAACTCTTGCACGTTGGACTCTTCTCGTAGTCTACAACAACGAATAAAATACTAAATAACAGATATACCAGAAAAAAAATCAAATTCTTATCAGCAATTAGATATTTTCATTAGAATCGTAAGAAAGAAAGATACATAGATTGACAATAAAGGAATATTTTGTCACAATTTTGATAAAACTCAATAAAATTTAAATCTATGGCGTATTCGGATCTCTTAAGTTAAGGTATTATATCATTTCAACAACTTCATCTCAAATGTGTAACTTTAAAGTATCTAAAACCTAACAACGCCAAACGCAGTAACATTATTTCATTACCTGTCTCCAACATTTGCGAGTTGTTCCTCCAATCTCCCCTTCTCTCTCTTCAGATCTTCCATCTCTCTCTTCATCCCCTCCACCTGCGCAGTAAGCTGCGCGGACAACACTTCTTGTTCAGCGGATATTTTAGCAGCAGAACTGAGATTGTTACGAAGCTCGGTCACGTCTAACTTGGCTTTGGCTAGCTCAAATGCCTGAAATGGGTTAAAAATAATTAGAGCTGTATATAATTAGGTCATAAACCATGTGGTGGGGTTGTTATTAGAAGAACGTGAGGACATCTAGATATTACAGGATCTTTTTTGATTATTTAAATGTTAGATGTTCAGCCATAATGTTATTAATTAGACAGCCTATCAATACAACTTTCGTTTCTATCTAAATCGTACATTGAATGGAACTAGACAGTAGACAGGACGGTGATATTAATAATATTTTGCTCCGCACAAAACTCTGCCATTATCAAAATTCTATGTGACTTAGATTATCTATAACAGGTTTCAATTCAAAAAGGTTTTGTTTTTAAATGCCAAAGAAAATAAATTTAAACTTGTGTTCGAATTGTGATTATAAAATGTTACTGACCTTATCGTTGAGCTCTTTCTTGTGGAAGTCCAGCTCATGCTGCAGCAGTGAGATCTGTTTCCTGATCTTCACCAGCTGCTTCTTGTCGTTGCTCGCTTGTCTGTCTGTCTGCTTCTTATCCTCTCCCGCGGCCTTGTTCCGCGGAGAAGGACTTCGAGAGACCATCTGCAACTGCTGCTTGAGAGTCGCTATCTCTTCGTGGTAGGAGTTGATATCTTCGTTGAGTATTTCGACCTCTGTCTCCTTGTCTTTCAATTTGTCAGTGATGAGTTTTAGTTCGTCGATCTTGGACGTCAGTTCAGCGTTGATGGCGTTGAGTCGTTGTAGCTCGCTGTCGTTGGTTTGTAGTTTGAGAGAGGCGTTGTCCTGTTCTTTCTCTAGTTTGGTTAGCTTCTGTTTGAGGTCTTCATTGACGATGTTCAGGTTGCTGTTTTCCTCGTTTGCTTTGGCGATGTCTTGTGTTAGAGCTTCTACTGTGTTTTGTAGTTGGAAGACTTCGTTGTTTTTCTCATTCATTGTCTGTTTGAGAGTGTCTAACTCCTCTGTCTTGTCGTTGAGGCATCTCTGTAAGTCGTCCAGGCGGTCGAGGTGTTGGTTCAAACTGTCTATTTGTTGGTTCTTTTCTGATATTAGCTGCTCTAGTTTTTGGAGATGTACAAGTTTCTCTTTCAACTGGAGATTCTCTGTTTCTACGTCATCAAGTTTGGTGTTTGCTCTTTCGAGTTCGTCAATTTTAAGTTCTAGCTCTGCCAATTTGTTGGTGAGATTACGTTTTTCTTTGGCCAGTTCTAAGATCATGTTCTCCCGTCTGAGTATATCTTCTTTGAGCAAATGTAAGTCTTTAGTCTTGTCGCTGACTTCCTGAGACAACTCAGCGAGTCTTTGTTCGAGAAGTTTCTTATTTGAAGAGAAGCTCTCCAGTTGGTTTTCGTAAAACTTCTTGTCATTCTCCATCGTTGCCATAGTATTTTCTAAAACACTTTTCAGTTCTTCTACTTCCTCTTTAAGTGCTGGGAACTCACAAAGTTGCTCTTCAGCGTTTTTGAGGGCAGATTTGCTTTTCTCAAGTTCGGTTCTAGATTTTTTGACCTCGTGTTTCAACTGAGTCAATATGTCCGGGAAGTTTTCTTGTCTTACGTCTAAAGTGATGCCTAGTTCTCGGAGAGATGTATATTCGTCTTCATTCTTGTTATCTTTGGAAGCTTCTAGTGAGAAGTTGATCTTCTTCGGTTCGATGGTGACATTCTTGGTGTCGCTGACATCTCTGTTGGGGTATATTGAGCAGTTGTCGGGTATTTTCTGTGCGGTGGAGTGTTTCACGCTGTCTCCAAACACAGTTATTTCGTTTACGTTTCTCTTGTATTGTTTGAGGAATTCCTTTGTTTGTGTGGAAGTGAGGTGCGCCGGGAGTGAGTCAGCTCGCGGCGTGTAGTTTGCTTCGTACTGATCGTGGTAGTCAATATTTAGGGAGCTCATATTAGGTCGTGTCAGTTCTAGCGGCGTAGTTCTATTGAGGTGTGATTTATCTCTGGTATCGTTTACATATGGAGCTCCTGAGAGACTTAAGTTATGAGCCTTAAGTTCGGCTCTCCTCATTTGCTGATCTTGTTCGTCAAAATCTGATATTGATACAATATCGCTGAGCGTTCTGGCGGATATTTTCGCAGCGTCCACTTCACTTTTGTTTTGTTCCTCGTCTAGTTTGATTGCTGTAAGGTTATGAGATGTGAGTCACGCTGAGTCTAGACCGGGATTAGGTAACCTACATAGGTGTGAGGAAGTTGGAACCCCGCCAGGTAGTTTACTCGAGTGTGTTGAAACACATGCAAGAATAACTGGCTGGGCAACGGAACTAACTAACTAAACATTAACTACTACAGTCTATTCGCGTTAAGAAAATAGTGACAACTACAGGATAAGGGTGTATTCACAGTGGAGTAAAAGTACGAAAGAAAAATAATAATTTTATAAACAGTATTTTCGGACATGCCACATGCACTTGCCGTTTCTATGACTATGCTCTCCACAGTTGCATTTAAATCACACAATTTAAAGTACTTATAAACATTGTAAATTATGTGTCTCTCTCCACTATGGATTATTGATCGAATTTTATTCTTTGGAATTGGGGAAGTATTCATTTTTTCAAAATTTATCGTTGGACAAGTCACGAAAAATCCACAACCGTTTCCTTCGAAGGTCAGACTTCAACTGGTCACTGTGAACTCGACTTTTTAATTTCTAGCATTTTAATTGGCTGGGGGGCGTGGCCAGGCCGGCTGACAACGATCACTCACTATTTTCTTAACGCGAATAGACTGTAGTTGTAAATAATAGTAACAACTACTTTTAACAGAAAAGCTATTAAAAGTGTACTAAATCATCTTAGTGCTATATTTTAGTAACTCAAATTGTTTATTCACTTAATTGACATTGATATTTACGAAGTTGTAAAGTTAAGGCGCTTAACAATCCAATCGTCACACCAACATTTTAAATTTTTACTTTTACATTTTTAAGTTTCTTTACTTTTAATTTACAAGTTATTTTAATGTTTTTCTGATCGATATGACTATAACGTATTTCCTAACATCCTTACCCATGATCTGGTTAATCTGTTCTTCCCTATCCGCCAGCTGTGCCTCTAACTGCTGCACTCTGTCCTGTAACTCTTCCTTGTCTTGTTGTAGTGTGGCGGCGAGGGCCTCCAGTTGTGATACACGAGTCTGAGCCGAGGATAGCTCGCGCTCGAGCAGAAGTTTGTCTTTTGGTGTACCTGTCAATATAATGCAAGTTAATTATGTCGGTCTACCATAACGTTTGATAGGGCTCTTGTAGTAATTAGATAAAAGAGCGTGGTCGACTTTAGAGCCTGTCTATCATGCCTTGTACACAGAGAGTTGACAAAATTAACAGAACAATGGTACTAATATTAATAAGGTAATGCATACAACTCAATGAACTGTTGTGCTAGTGTTGTCTAACACCGCAATAACTGAAATTGAAATGTATATTTATAAAACACTATCTAGTTTTAGCTTCCAAAATCTTTCCAGCAATCATCAACAGGATATCAACCGAAAGGTCTGCCGAATTTAGACGCAGATAGGTTAAGTCAACAGTAAATACAGCGACTGACCCGCGTAGGCTCCAAGTTGGTCCTGCTTGGTCCTCTCCTCCAGGGCTTGTTTAGTTCGCGCCAGCTGCTTGTCCTTAGACTCCAGCTCTTCTTTCAGACGTTGCACCTGTGAAAGAAAAAAACAATGTAACCTAAATTTTAATGAAAGTGGTTAAGGATAAATAAAAATAAATTGTCAATAGTATCTTCTTTTAGGGTTAGAATTAAGTCAAGAAATTATCCACGGGGCATAATTATAACGTTATGAAAAACAACTTGACGCCAAGAAATTCTTTTATCTGTTTCATGAACTCAAAATTTAGGCAGTGTTTTTGCACTTTGATTGGCTCGTCTTGGCGCTTGAATTTCAATATGTATGAAAACGAACCCCTGGTGATTTATGGACCACAACAACGATATTCTGCTACTCCTACCCTGTAAGTCCACCGCTGCAAAGCTACATATACCTTACACAAATACACATGAATCACAATGTATAGAATCTAGCTCTCACCTCTGCGTTAGCGTCATGTAGCTGCGCGCCCACCTGCCCGCACGCCGCGTGCGCGGCCGCGGCGGCCTGGCTGCGCGTGGTGTCCAGGCGCGCCGACAGCGACGCGATGCGCAGCGCCTGCTCGCTCATGCGCGCCTGCAGCACATCGCGCTCTAGGCGGATCTCCTGGTGAACCAAGCAATAAGGTTTACAACAAGGATCTTCTGGGGTACCAAGCATTAAGGCTTTGCAACAAGGATCTCATGGGGTACCAAGAAATAAGGTTTACAACAAGGATCTCCTAACGTACAATAAGGCTTTGCATCAAAGATCTCCTGGGGTAACACAACATAAGGTTTACAACAAGGATGTCCTGACGTACCAAGCAATAAGGCTTTGCAACAAGAATCTCCTGGGGTACCACAACATAAGGTGTACAACAAGGATGTCCTGACGTACCAAGCAATAAGGCTTTGCAACAAGGATCTCCTGACGTACCAAGCAATAAGGCTTTGCAACAAGAATCTCCTGGGGTACCACAACATAAGGTGTACAACAAGGATGTCCTAACGTACCAAGCAAAAAGGCTTTGCAACAAGGATCTCCTGGGGTACCACAACATAAGGTTTACAACAAGTGCTATATGATATAAGAAGTAGATAAACATGAAACTTATTTTGGAAGAAAGGGGTAGTTTTCCTTTCTAGTTTACAATACTAAAGAAATAATTACACAGCATACATATTACGATGATCCAAGTCATTTTCATCTAAGATGATCATCTAATTGAATAGTTTTTTCAAAAATGGTGACACAAAGGAAACAGTGTGAAAGCATGATCATTATCGTTTGTAAGACAAAAAAGTGTGTCATGTTAATATATCTAAAAAAAAAACATTTATTCGGTTACAAACATATATTCGGTTGTTGGCGTGCGCAAGCGCTGCTGCGCCAATCAGTCGCTCGTTCAGTTTTTGCTCGTGACGACGTGTCGCTGCTGTTACCTGTGCTTTCATAAATCGTTTTAATACCTACCGACCACTGCGCTCCCACTGGACTCGTTTTCCGCCTTTACCGTTGACCTGTGCTAGTATTCTGGACTATTCTGATTTGATTTTCGAAGTGGAACATTGAAATGGAACAACAACGCCGAAACTGTGTATTGTGTCGGCGAGCTCTTTATACTCGAAGATACCAACAACATGTTTTGGCAAATAATCTGCCAATAACACGTCCTGAGTTCGCTTTGTATATACAAGATCATGCCGTTTTGGAGGTTAGTACTATTATTTTACTTATATCTTTTTTACATAGGCGTTGTATTCCCGACCCGTTGCCGGGTGACTATGCGGAAACTACTTAAACAATTATCTATAAAGCGCCAATGCGTTAGGTGCAAGCACTTAATATCGATAATGATATTTTTACAAATAACTAAATATGATTTAAGGCTCAGTTCGTAGGTTTGCATTGACGTGAAATAACTACCTCCTTCACACAATTATAGTTTTTGTTAAAATAAAATACATATTTCCTCTGTCATACTTTTTACCGACTTAAAAAGGAGGTTGTGAGTTTGAATCGCATATATGTATGTTTGTCTACAATTATATCGCAGTACCCGTCACTGTAAATGTCTGACATAAGGTAATGTTAAGGTGGAAGTATCGCAGCGCTGGCGTCGTTTCAGAAAAAAAATTAATGACAAAGCCAATACAAAACCTTTTGTAATTCTTTTTTGTTTCCGAGCATATCTTACAGTTCTTTATTTTTACAGTAGACTACATCACAGATATGTGTAGTGGGGAAGCTTTGTATTCTAAAACTTTCGAAAACGCCACTTTTAGCACTTTTCGAATACAAAGCTTACCCGCTATACATATCTATGATCTTGTCTGCTGTAAAAATAGAGAACTGTAAGATATACTCAGAAACAAATAGTATATTTCATTACAAGTGTGGAAAGGCTGTCATTACACGAGTCCCGACAAATGTCTACCCGAGCCGAGGCACAGCCGAAGGCGAGGGTTGACAGGCGGGACGAGTTGCAATGACGGTTCCGCACGTGTACTGAACGACTATTTTTAATACAGTTGCGAAAAAATAAAGCAATTTAATAAAATATAAAATTAGGATCGTAAATGTCGAAATAACTCAATTTGAAAATGGCGCCATTTTTTCTTCACCCATTTGGTAGGCAAAGGTTACTATGCCCATACAGCCAAGTCTTCAGTAGAATTTTTATTGATATGAAATGAAAATGAAATTTAATGAGATAAAATGAAATGAAACCAACCACACTACTTCAATCAAATCATTAAATCTGATATCGAAACAAACTAGTAGCTTTTTTTAGAAATTTACCTACGCTACGTAAGTATTAACATGAATCATAAAAACTTCTTTGTTTCTTTTTTGGTAAAAACTTCATGGTTGGTTAATTTTTCTTTTTAATAGACATTATTTTGACAGTTGGGAAAGAGAACGCACGAGTGCGGGAAAGGTAAAAAAAAAGCACGCGTGTGTAATAGCCCACATCCCGAACGCCATACGTCCCTGCAATACGCCACTTTTTGAGCAACTGTATTAAAAAAACTATTATGAAAGGATTTGTATTGGCTTTGTCATTAATTTTTTTTCTGAAACGACGCCAGCGCTGCGGTACTTCCACCTTGAGACAAAAATGTTTTTATTTAAACATTTTTTTCTACTTTCAGGTTGTTTTTGATGGTACACAAAGTGTGGGTCATCGATGTTGGCAGTCTGCTGAAAATGGAGTGAGACATGCTAATCCCGCCGGGCAAGATGCAGCCCCAGAAGCAGCCCCAGAAGCAGTACTTGAAGCAGCCCCAGAAGCTGCCCCACAAGCTCAGTTTGTAGTTCAAGATTATAAACGTGCTCCAAACACACCACGACATTGCATTTTTAATAATTGTCAAAACAGAACTCGACATCGTATTCCAACCACAATAAAAACTCACATATTTTGTGAATATAAGCTGTACATTCCAAATGGTGCAAGAGTTTGTATAGAACATTTAGAGAGCAATACTTGGGATGAGCTGCCTCAGTTGTGTAATACAACTAATGATTTTAACGCAGAGTATTTTACTGATATCTGTGATATGTTGAGAGTAGCACTACAACGCGGACCGCGTCTCGACTTTAACACAAGAGGCGCTTTGTCCAACGAAGAAATGCATTTCTGGACAGGTCGCAAATGCGATGAGTTTGATGCGATATTAGAGGCAACGCCTACATTAAATGATTTGTGCATGGAATCAAGAACTGCATTAGGCATTTACCTTACAAAACTGCGAACTGGGGAGTCAGATGAAAGACTTGCGACTTTGTTTAGTATGTCGCGACGGAAGTTAGAACGCTTACTGAAGATTGTAAGAGAGTGTCTTAATAACCATTATGTTGGGCTACATTTGGGAGTTGACCATATTGACAGAAATCAATTATTAGAGAGAAATCTATCAATACCAAAAGCTCTATTCGGTAATGAAAATAATGATAAGTTGATACTGATTTGCGATGGGACGTACATATACATAAACAAAAGTTCGAATTTTTTGTTTCAAAGACTTTCCTACAGTCTTCACAAGTTCCAAAACTTGCTTAAACCTTTCCTGCTTGTATGCAGTGATGGGTATATATTAGATGTGATGGGGCCGTACGCAGCGACAAAAACAGATGCGCAAATAATGGCTGACATAATGAACAACGAAGAGCACCCATTACACTGCTTGCTCCGAATAGAAGATGCATTCATCCTAGACCGGGGTTTCAGAGATAGCTTAGGGCTCATTGAAGGTTGTGGATATGAATTCTATGTCCCTCCAACAAAGGATCGTCATGAGACACAGATGACCACAGAGCAAGCTAACGAAGCTCGATCGGTGACGCTGTGCCGATGGGTAGTGGAGGTGGTGAACGGTAGGTTCAAACGCGATTTTAAGCTCTTGCGGCAAAAATATTTTAATAAGTCCCTGCCAAACATGTTTACTGATTTTAGAATTGCCGCAGCTATGACCAACCACTTTCACCAACCCATCGTGGATAGCGTAAACGCAAATGCCTTTATTGAAAGAATTAGACAGAGTGTGGATACCCCAAATCTTTTACACAGCTATGTAGACAGAAAGCGGCTTAATCAAAGACGAGTAGATTTTCAAAGGATCGAAGCCAACGTAATTGAAAACTTCCCTAGAATGACGGAGGAAGACATAGTTTTGTTAGCGCTCGGTACGTACCAGCTCAAGCTGGCAAGATCCTACTGCGCCGAGCATCTATCCAACGGTCTCTATTTAATTGAAACATATAGAGACCAAGCAGTTGAGGATCTGCCAGACTATGGCATACACGAAGATGCCTGGCTTTTGCGTGGAAGGATCCAGTCGCGTCATGTGCGTTCAAGAATGTACTATTGTTATTTATTAATAAATAGGGCAAATAGTAATATTGCCCAACATTATTGCACATGTTTAACCGGGAGGCGTACGATGGGCACTTGTGCACATATCGTGTCAATCGTATGGTATCTTGGTCACGCGAGGCATGAGGGATTTACTGCTCCAGCGTCCTTCCTCAATGCTATTATAGTCGATAGTGATTTATAATGTGTATCCAATAATATGATTTTTATTTGAAGAGCCAGTTTTATTTCTCCTTCTATTAAGGACAAAGGGTTAGAGGGGATGGAGGTGGTAAAGCTGTTTAAGAGCTAATAACTGTATCCTTTGCTTATTCTATGCTTTTTCTGGTTATCTCAACAGTTTGTAGTACATTTTTATTTATAATACTTAGTAGAATTACTGCTTTCAAAACGTGAATTAGAACTGGCCCCATAGCAGACGCTTTTCTACATTTAATGTTCTTTAAAAAAATATATTGGTTATAGCTATTGGAGCGGGTACCACGGCCCATACATTTTTGCCCATCCTCCTTTGCATTGAAACATAATAAAGTAATACAGCGTTAGATCGGCAGTACTGGTTTAAAATGAACGGCAGAACAGTAACGTAAAATTTGTTTTCCATCAATGATTTCGCGCAACTAACCGCAACAAATAAACCAATCAAACTAAAAGCCAATACATTGTAAACTTCAATAAACATTAACACATTTCGAATTCTCGCTTTCATCTTCCGCGTTCTAAATAATATAACACGTACAGCAATATAACATTTAAAAACAAAAAAAAACACAAAAACGAAGCATGAACTTTGTCCGTTATTTTATCAATCGGCCTAAATTGACAGATTTGTACAAAGAGGTCGGAACAGAGCAGCAGCGGGTCAATCTAATTCAGGTTATCTAGTTTAAAGATAGACCTGTAGTTCACTGACTCATATAATAAGACTTTTGTCCATTTCGTAAACGTTTCTACAACTGTATATCTCTGAAATGTAGACGAGGTAAACAACTAAGGGGCAGAAGAAAAAACCGGCGAAGTGCGAGTAGAACTCGCGCACGGAGGTTTCCGTACTATCATTTTCTACCTGTTAATTAAGATCGAGTAAAAATTGCTTAAAAGTTACGTTTGTTGTAAGGGAGCCCCCTTTAATATTTACTTTATTATTATTTAATTATTTATTTTGAAAGGTAGTATACAAGAAAATATTCTGTGAAAATTTGAAGCTTCTACCTGTTACCGTTTTTAATATTGAGCAAAAAATTACGAAAAAAAACACGTTTTTGTATGGGGTGTGAAAATTTCAGCCTTCTAGCTTTGACGGTTTATGAGATACAGCCTGGAGACAGACGGACAGACGGACGGATAGACAGACAGACAGACCTTAGGGTACGGAACCCTAAAAAGAATTTGAGATTGAGTTGAGTGTATTTGCTTGTCGAGTCTACCTTTGAAAAGCTTTATAAACATGACAAGTAAAAAAGTAAGCTCTTTATATCCACGATTAAAGCTTGGCACAGCTTTATTCTGTTAATGGGAAAGCTATAAGTATACAAAAAATAATGGTAGGTATTATCTGATATGTACACTAAAATAATTCAATAAAGTTTTGCCCATCGCTCTTCTCAGCCGACATAATTGTCGTGAATCAAAGCAGAAAAAGCCGGGCGTCAGTGGCATTGAATATAATTGATGTGTCTTTGCAATTGACGCGAGACCACTCGATTGAAACCATAGTGATTTATACAAGACAACTACGATGTTTTATTACGTATATTACAGACTGATTGATAGTGCGAAGTATGTACAGTTTACAGTGCAATAACTATTAACAACGTTTTTTTTGTATATCCGGTTTCTGAATTAAGAATTGAAAATTTGAATAAGAATTAATCTTAAACAAAATATATTTAATTACTTCAGTATTTAACTTTATCGTTACTCAACTTTCTTATTCAGAAACCGGCGGTATGTCACCATACTGCTGTTAAGTTCTAAGCCGATTTTGATGTTGCCAACCAACTCACCGATAAATCCGGGAGTCCCATTCTAATGATCTTACGAACAAGCTCCACCAAAAACATCACACATTTGATCCAACTACGCACACGGATGACATACTACATGATTGCATTAAATAAACACGCACTCATACACATTAACACTTGCATCTCTCCTCGAAACTTCACCCGCACATTTACGCCATTTTTATGTAAAATAATGAATAAATGGATGTGGCAATCGAGGATGTTTTGTTTTTATGTGGCGAGAGACCTTGCGACAGCAAAACACGCTTTGCAGCATCGGGAGTGACTGAAAATTAGCGCGCGACGGCTCGGATCGCGCGGGGAAACTGTGACGCACGAAACGAGGATATGGCAGTGGTTTGGGCGGGTATCAAACGAAATGTTAGAAGCAGATATAAATGATATTTGAATTAAATGGGTTAGTAGATTTATCGGTCAAAAACTCTGAAGTTGGCTTCGTTTCTGTTTAATAAACGTTATTTTCTCTCGTTCGTTATAACTATAGGATCGGTTTTTCATACTTTTTTTTTTACTTTAGGGAACAAGTTCTCATTCGTCTAAATCGTCTAATTAGACTTAAAATGATCAAACAATTCTAAATTCAGTTCAGCGTACGCCACATCCTCAATTCTCATCTCCACGTAACATAAATTATTTTTAACTTCCCCTGTGTACACGCAGCGTCGATATAAACTAATATATCACCATACTGCCCCCTATACACCAATTACAAATCTTATTCCGACGCACTTTAATAATGTTAACGTTTTAAGGTGTTTAAAAGTGCAATGAACCTAAAACAAGATTAGGGAGATCTATTTATAGGAAAGTTCATAGTTTTCTAATAGGGCTCAGAGTTGAAAGGCACCCGAAATACTTTGTGTACTTAAACTGACGTGCTTGTAAACAAACTACCATGATAAAAGCTAAGTGTGTAATATACTTTGATCTTTGACTTAAGTGCTCTTGTAATTAATTATAATATTCTACTGTCAAACAAATACTAATATGTCTCGTGTCTGTAACAATAAATTGGACACCATAACAATACGCAAAACATATTCGCCACAATTTGTGACTTGAACTAGTCGCGTTTGAAATTTGATTCTGTTTTCACTTCAAAAAGGACCATAAAAGTTGCAGTCCCGAACTGCAGCGGTATTCTCTTCCGTCACCTATTTTTCCCGTCCTTTCTTTCATCGTCATTCATAATACGTCGACATTAGGGCGTCCTATTTATATTCGTACTCACCTTCCTGTTACGTAACCAACAGATGGTCGCAACTGTTGTTTTTATTTGGTCGGTTTATGTAACTTTCACATTATCATGTTTTATTGTTGCCTATAAAGTTTATTAGGCGAATTTGTGTTAATTACTTGCATGAGTTTTTTATGGTTAACTCTCTGATACCTTCTTGTATGTTTATTTATATATTATGGTAAAGGATCAAAATACTTATACTTCTGCAAGAATTTTTTAAAGATTAAAATAAAATACAAATTCATAAAGCTGTAGTAAGTTTAAGAGTTTGGAGGACACAAGACATAACCCTCTCTCCAAATCCTGACAATTTTTTTAAACCCAAACTTTAGGTCTAGTGTTAAATTCAATGGCCGCAACCGAGCCAGAGTGAAAGTGTGCGTTCTTCAGATTTATTTACATTGTTATTTACCTTACTGATAAAACTAAAGCTCTAACTGCCGTTCAGTCTGCCTTATTCGCTATATCTCGGTAGCTAACTGCCTCACGCTCACAGTTCTGATATCGCAATGTATAAGAGGATATGACTCAGTAGCTGATGTATTGTTGCTGGTATACATATAGGTTAAACGCACGATTTGAATTACTTGGTTTGTTTGGTATAAACGTACAAAAAAATACAGAATTTTAAGTTACAAATCTAGTGATAAAGTGTATTTAGTGTAAATTTACAGTCTTCAGGAAAAATATATGTAAACACAAATTAAAGCCACTTAAGCTTGAATTTGATAATTAATGACTCTTTTTGCCTTTATAATTTTTTTCGTTGACCTACCACAAGATCACGAAAGAAGATTTTCATTCCTTACACTCTTATCAAGGTCTTTCAATAGCAAGTTCATTTACCTTCACCCAGCCTCGATTAACACAGTAATCCACACGTAAAATACTCTGTTTTATATCACAAAGCCGTGACAATGAGGTGCATTGCCAACTTTTCTGTTCACGCAGCGAAAGTTGGTGAAAATATTTATAAGTCTTGAGTAATAGTGCTGTAGTTTTTATGCGTATGATTCAATTGTTTGTTTTTGGCTTAGACAGGATATAGAAAATTATTGGCAGGGTTTTAATTTTTTTGCAGTTTCACTGCTGGAAAATATCATGCATTAATATCATTTTAGAATAGTTGTGAAAAACCCATACCTATATATTATTAATTCTAACACACGGAACTATTAAATTACTTGTAAAAACCCGCGCTGAAAACTGACTCCATAGGCAAAAATAATCCGCAAGATCTAACCCAGTGGCGTAACAATAGGGTGGCAAGGGTGGCAAAATGCCACGGGCCCCCGACCCAAGGGGGCCCCCGCCCAAGAGCTCAAAAAAAATTTTTACATAGTACCTGATTTGATTTTATTTTATTTGATAAGTATATTTTTCAAAGTTTGTTTATAATCCAAAGTGAGTTAACTAAAGACCATAATAAGAACAATTTCAATTTAATCATTAAGCATTTCAACCAACCTAAACAAAAAAATGTACACGGTACTCGTGACAAGTAATTTTACGTTATTTATGACCATCCAAAAATTGACAATCAGAATACCGGTAATGGCATATCTCTATTCTTTGAACTTATTTTATCGAGTATTGAACATTATTTTTAAACCAACTGAAATCGCGTTTCCTTCCAATGAACGAAATTGTTTCAAATTTCAGTTTTTTTAAGGTCTCCACTTAAAAGTTTCAAATGACACTGATCTATTTAAAAAGCTGACACATCTGAATAATTTGCCAGACGAAATTTAAAAATCTTCGTATATTAGAGACCTTGCTGATTTATTAATAACTAGTGGCCGCCCGCGACTCCGTTCGCGTGGAAGTCGGTTTCCCGTGGGAATGCGAAGTTTTCCCGCGGTAAAAAGTACCCTATGTCCTTTCTCAAGTTCAGTTCTTTCTTCATACCAAATTTCATCAAAATCGGTTCAGTGGTTTAGGCGTGAAAGCGTAACAGACAGACAGACAGAGTTACTTTCGCATTTATAATATTAGTAGGGATAAAAAACATTTTTCAACACACTTGCTCGGAAAACTCGCATTATTACATCGTTTTTAGGGGCATAAACCGAGCTATTACACACTCGTGCATAAAAGGTAATATTACACACTAGTACGTACTAGAATGATCACTACAAAGTTAAGGTAGTGCCTTACTGCAAGTTATCTGCTAGTAAACAGAGCATTTTCAGTTTGATCGGTTAATACAGTTTTTTTTTGTAACAACAAAGAGGTAAGAATAAAACAGTAGCTGAGGCAAGAATCTCGAATACATATTGAATTTCTAAGAAAATGAGTGATCTTTTTGTTAAACTTTAACTTAAAGCGCCTAACGGGCCTGCCTTCCGAGGAGTAAAGACCAGGAGTTAAAATGACTATAATTGCATGAGTAGTAAGAATCCTGTCTGTGAAAAAGTGGTAAATTTGGTTAAGTAGACATTGTGTGCGGGGCGGGTAGTCATTACAAAAAAGTGGTCATTGTGGTAAAGTAGTCGTTTTGTGAAAAGCAGTAGTCATTTTAGTAAAGCAGACTTTATGTGGCGAAGGGGTTTTCGGCCCCTGAAAATCAGAATAAATAAATGTGTCTTTATTAGAAAAAGAAACATTTATTATCATCAAGTTATTGATAAAATCAACAGTAATTTGTTACGAAATAATAGTATTTTATCTCAAAAAGTATATTTTTAAATAGGCTGTAAAGCGGCTGGTTAGCGCGTACAAAAAAACAGTTTAGCGTAATTTCCCGAATTCTTTATATTTAGTTTACATTGCATTTGTTCTTGTGTAGGAAACTTTTTATGCAAAATATATTTGTATTTCTTCGCAAGTGTGTTGAAAAAATGCGTATGGTACCTACTCGTGAGCAACATGTTCATTATACACGAGGTTGGAACGAGGAACAACTTTACACACTTGTATCATAATTTCTGAGAGTGGTAGAGTCTAGCTGTAGGCTCTGTCTGCAGCGATTACTGGGCTGACTCGACCGGTGAAATACCACCGTCGCACAGAAAACCGACGTGAAGTAGGGACGATGTTCCTGCGTTTCGTTCGGTGAGTGCGATATCCGGTGCCCAATTTTCTTAAAGGCCAGCAACGCACCCGCAATGCATATGTAATTGTGGGTGTATATGAGCGGCGATCACTTACCATCACGTGACCCACTTGCTCGTTTGCTAGGTTCGCTTATAAAAAAAAATATACCAAATACATTTTTGGAATTTGGAATAAATAAATGTGCCCTTAATTAAAATTAACAAAAACGTATTTAATAAACTCTATAAGACAAGACAGGTTAAATATGTAACTTGGCCATTCTGTCTATTGAAAATTATATGGCGCGATCTTTAAGATTTGCTGATGTTATAGACACTTTTGCGGACCAGAAAGCTCGATAAAAGATTTTTCTTAATAAATATCGTATGGAAATTGTATTGTAATTTTTATTTAGTTGTAAATGTATCAGAGATGTTAGAAAGCTCCGTAACCGTAACCGAAATAATCGGATATCCGAAATAAAAAAATCGGATAGGGACAGAGTTATGACAAGTTGTTTTGCCGCGTGGTGGATGACAAAGGAATTTTGATGACAAAGAAATTAAAATTCCTTAAAAATCTAATAGCCGTAACTGAAATTATCTATCCGGTATCATAATTATTCCAATATCCGTATCCAATCCATATCCGAAATTTTTTATCCATAACATCCCTGAAATGTATACAGATTTCTTCACGATGTCCCTTTACCGAAAAGCTAGCGAATAGATGATGAAAGCATTGAGATATTATATTCTATGGATGAATGTTAAATTTCTAATACGCATTAAGCTAGCGTGGGGGCTACAGACCATTGATCTCGCCTAAGAGAGGAGGCCTATGGCCCTTAGTGGGAAACCTACAACGTAATTGAGAGCGCTAAAATGCTCGAAGTTTATAAAAATTTTACCTAGTACCAACTGTGCCCCAATCTGGGCCCCATCATAAGAATTTGCCACGGGCCCCAGATGGTATAGTTACGCCACTGATCTAACCAGTCATAACTTTTATGAGCTTAATGCCATAAATTACTTTATCAAAAGCGCATCAAATAAACGATGTTGTGTCTGACTGTCTGCTCCATCGTCGTTATAATTTACAACAGATGTGCATCTTTATCCTCAAGTAGGTTAACGTCCAAGGAGTTACCACTCGGTGTTACAGTTTGGCAAAAGGAGCGCTGACGTCACTGCAAATGGATTCGTCTGTGTTTTTGAAAATGATCCCGATTTTAGAGTAAACAAAGATTTGGGTTGAAATTATTTAATATTTGTTGTATTTAAGAAGCAAATGTATTTGCTGCTACATAATATTGTACAGGCGTCGTTGTTCCTAGCTAGACATAAGTTTTTGTGGTAAGGATTTCTCCACAGCCTAACATTTTAATTATTCTCGTGTATAAGTTTAGATACAGTTTCAAACATCTATTATTTATTAAATCAGAATAGTCTTTAAAGAGGATAGTCAATGTAAATAATGTGAAGTATAGTATATTATATTGGTAACTAATAATGTTTCATAGATCCCATTTTTATAAGTTACTGATATATTGTTTAGCCTTTTGCTGAGGTCTTCACTCATGTCGCATTGAATTTGTCTTAAAAGTAGCCTTAAATAAGCCCTGATAAAGTTGCTTTCAAATTTTGCAAGAAATTTTAATAACGCTTCAGTAGTTCCAGAGATTACCCAAACTTACAAACTCCCTTCTATAAAAATGTCAAATGTATGTCAAAATCTCGCATTTTTGGTGAAAACTTATATAAAATGAATGAATAACGTTTAGTTATAGTTGCGGAAATAGATTGAACGTTGGATGCTGGCCAGCGGGAACACGATCACTCAAGGACGGTGTAGCGTGTCCTACATGATCTTTATTACAAGATGTCGTATTACATGATGAAAAGTAGGGATCAGGGATTTATTTTGACGTTTAGAGAAAGATACTTTAAGATTAATAAAGAATTAACCATTAAAACAAATGAGCGAAGCGAAGTATTAACTTAGCTACAAAAACGCATTTTATAAATAAAAGAAGAAGATTCAAATAGATGTATTGAACCTAAATCACCTATTTGCACTTGTGTATTAAGAGAATATAAAACTTATGAAATTAAGAGTGTTTTTAGAAAATTAAAATTCATATGTCTATTTTTAAAAACATATTCACTTATGCTTTTAAGTATGCAAAACATAAGTCCCATTCAGTATCAAAACTCGCAAGCCTTTCTGAGTTCAAATCTATTAAAAGACTGGGGTCCTTTGGCGCCTGCACTGTTGTCATCATTTCCTGGGACCAATGCTGTTACTATTAACATGCCAAGAAGTGACGTGCGTTTGGCACGTCACTAGTTTTTGTATGGCAATCTATACGAGTATTTCAATAACGTCACCAATATCGGCCTATGGTCAGTGTAGTGTACGCTTTTATATACGCTTGATGCACTGGCTCGACAACTAACGATGCAGGCAGCCGCGTCCGCTCTCGCCCGAGGCTCACACGGCAATACCCCCGCGAGCCCCGCCACACCGACAGCACGAGACAATGTGGTATCTGCTACTATACTATAGCCTGATACAAACACTACAGTCAGTATAGAAACGCGCTTTGGTTTTGGTTTCGTCCTCACCTGCGCCACGGCCTTGAGGCTGTCCCGCTGCATCTCGGCGTCGGCGATCCTCTTGAGCGCGGCGTCCTCGGCGCGGGTCAGCGACCCCATGACGTCACACACGCGCGAGAACTCGCACAGCGGCGCCAAGCGGACCGGCGACTCCAGCGACGGCTGCGGGGAAACAACTTGATATAGTTATCGACAATATTTCATATAGCGATTACTGGGCTGACTTGTCAGGTGATATACCACCATCGCACCGAAAACCTACGTGAAGTAGGGACGATGTTCCTGCGCTTCGTTCTGTGAGTTCAATATCCGGTGCCCAATTTTCTCGAAGAAGAGCAACGTATCCTCAATACATATGTGATTGTGACCCGCTTGCGTGTTTGCTAGCTTATCTCAAAAACAAAACTATTAACTAGAACTTTCTTAATGTATGGACCAGAGTGACGGAGGAAAGAAGGTTGCATGCTACGAAAATGAGAATGATAAGATGGATTTGTGGAGTGACTAGGATGGATAAGATACGGAATAAAATGAGTATGACAGAGGAAGTCTGAAAGTAGCGTCAGAGACGGATAAGATGAGGTGTAATATATTTTATATTAGAAGAAGTAATAAGAAGAACGTTGGGATTTAATATGGACGGATGGATGGAAAAGTAAGGGAAGACAAAAGGAAGGATGGATGAACTGTGTGAAAGATAGGTAGGCTTAGGAATGGAGTGAGTGCAGAACTGATAATGAGAAAAAGGAAACATGATGTGCCGACCGGGAGATAATGATGATTATTGGAAACTTTGGTGGGTATATTAAAAGAGTGTTGATGGTACTGATTTTATGGAAAATCAATACATAGTATATAAAACGAACTTGCTTTCCACTGTCTGTCTGTCTGTTTGCTTAGATCTTTAAGTCGAAGTTCGTCAAAACATTTTTGACGCTCATTTAGTATAATTATGTTAGATATCTATGATGAACTTGTGGCCGCCCGCGACTCCGTTAAGAAGTTTTCCCGCGGTAAAAAGTACCCTATGTGTTATTCTGATGTATAACCTATATTACTGTAAAGTTTCATCCAAATCCAATCAGTAGTTTTGACGTGAAAGAGTAACAAACATCCATCCATACATACTCACAAACTTTCACGTTTATAATATTAGTAGGAAGTAGGATTGATAAGATATACCTAATCATCGACGCCTTTTCATTGTTTTATTTGAAATCGATGACTTATTATTAGCGTATTTCATGTATAACTTTGGTGTTTCTATACCGATTTCATGATTTTTTATATGGTATAGTTAATAATGTTAACTTTTTTAATTAGGGATGACTGAGAGTGTTATAAACGTAGGGGAAACCAATATAATCAAGCTTCGAACTGCTAAGCTTTCGGGAGTTACACGTGTTATTGTGAGTCAACCATAAAGATAGACACATGCTGTCGTGGGATATTTTTTATATAATTTTAAGGAGAACATTTCCGTCATACATGATTTCTGTGTAGCTTTAACCATTAAGGTTGCACACGCGTCGGAAGCTTAAAAAATTGAGTAACTTCTCCCGTTTTCCCAACATTTTCCTTCACTGCTCTGCTCCTATTAATTGTAGCGTGATGAAAAGTATACTATAACACCATGTTTCGTTAAAATCCGTCGAGTAGTTTTTGTTTCTATAACGGTTATAGAGACAGACAGACAGACAAAAATTTTACTGATTCTTCTTTTGGCATCCTGATGGCAGTATCGATCCCTTATCACCTCCTGATATTTATTTTGGAAATATATTTCATGTACAGAATTTTTTACTTCGAATTTAATGCGTGCGAATCAATTAAGAATCGTATCCAATATTTATTAGTTTTGATCAAATATTAAAACCGAAATTTTTAATGGTATGGAAAAGGCATTACACATGTTGATTCAGTTTCAACTAACGTATTTTGATAACAAACCCTGACTTACTTCTTTTTGAAGTAGAAACAGTTAAAAGCTCCCTTTAATTTTGCACTTGGTGTTAAAATATCTATCCCTACTATCCCTACTAATATCCCTACTAATATTATAAATGCGAAAGTAACTCTGTCTGTCTGTCTGTCTGTCTGTCTGTCTGTCTGTCTGTCTGTTACGCTTTCACGCCTAAACCACTGAAGCGATTTTGATGAAATTTGGTATGAAGTAAGAACTGAACTTGGGAAAGGACATAGGGTACTTTTTACCGCGGGAAAATTTCTCATTCCCACGGGAAACCGACTTCCACGCGAACGGAGTTGCGGGCGGCCACTAGTTATAATATAAATGCGAAAGTAACTCTGTCTGTCTGTCTGTCTGTTACGCTTTCACGCCTAAACCACTGAACCGATTTTGATGAAATTTGGTATGATGAAAAAACTGAACTTGGGAAAGGACATAGGGTACTTTTTACCGCGGGAAAACTTCTCATTCCCACGGGAAACCGACTTCCACGCGAACGGAGTCGCGGGCGTCCACTAGTAATATTATAAATGCGAAAGTAACTTTGTCTGTCTGTCTGTCTGTTACGCTTTCACGCCTAAACCACTGAACCGATTTTGATGAAATTTAGTATAAAGAAAGAACTGAACTTGGGAAAGGACATAGAGTACTTTTTACCGTGGGAAAACTTATCATTCCCACGGGAAACCGACTTCCACGCGAACGGAGTCGCGGGCGGCCACTAGTTAGTAAATACAATCTCACCTGATGTTTCTGATCCCGGATAGACATGTCCTCGCTGGGCTCGCTGCACTCCTGCGAACACACCTCGTGCGCGCGCTCCAGAATACGACACCGCTGGTACAGACGTTCTTCTAGGTACTGGCACTGTGAACAACATCATCATAATTGTTGAACCAATGGTAATAGACGTGAAAACGATTTCCAATAAGAAATATGGAAATCAAACTGTTTCATATATATTAAACTTTGTATGGTTATATGTAAGTTTAAAGATATCTAAATGAGTTTGCATTAAATACTGTATATGGTAAATTAATAAAATGAAAACATACACTTTATTAATTTTCTATTCATCTTATTTGTCTGTCTAATATAAAATTATATGAAATATTTTCTATTGCTATTTTCAATCACACTCAATCATTGGATTTCAACTCAATCTCCTTCACTTTATACGCACCTCATCCCGCACGCGCTGCTTCAGCTCCTCGTACTTGTCACTGTCACGTTGACAGCTGTCACACGTGACGTCACTCTGTTCTCTATCCAGCTTCATCTCCTGCAGCTCTTGTAGAAGGGATCGCATCTTGTTGTCGCGCTCGTCGATCGTCGCCTTCATTATTGTGAGTTCTTCCATTATCTAGGTATAGTAAGTTTTGGTTTGTGTAGTTGTTTAAAGCTTTATTTATTTAAATAGTAGTATTTTAGTTACTTGAAATCTATAGTAGGTTAAAGCGGTTAATAAATCATACGTTTTGCTGCAAAACAATTTAAAGTTATTTCTAATGTGATTAGTATTTTATGTATAAAATATCAGCAAACATTTACCAACCCTTCTAGGATCTTACTAAGTCCACTGCGTAAGGTCAGTAGAGCACACTTTCTCCATTATAATTAATTTAACGGCAACATAATTTTCAGCAACCGTCAAAATGTTACGTCAAAATTACTACGGTAACATAATTTTACAAGTGTCAAAATGTTACGTCAAAATGACCCCCAATTTTGACCCCATCACCAATACATCCCACTTACCTTCCCCTCCTGGGCGGCCTTGGCGTCCAGCTGTGCCTCCAGGTCCCGCGCCAGGTCCCGCAGCGCGGCCACCTCCTCCTCGGAGGCCTTCAGCGCCTCGTCTGCTGCAGCCTTGTGCGACTGCAGCTCAGAGATTATCTGGTTCATCTCACGCGCTTGGGATTCTAGCTGCTCCACCTGATTGATGAACTAATAGTTATATAATACCAAGGATAAATATAGATGTATACGAAGTAACTAAGAAGTGAGACTTATTAACGTAAAAGATATTTAGTAATACTCTTAGAAGTAAAAATATTAATTGGTGAGTTAGAGCAATGCATGCGATTACGTGATATAGTGAAACAAGCAATGATAACTAACGATTACAGAGGCTATTAAGTGAGAAGAAATATTATAATGCCAAAATTGTTTGATGTTACTTTAAAGTAAGACCCAATAATTTTATAACCTATATGAATGTAAAGAAAGTTTAACGAATCTTTACTTGTATTTCACAATCAAGCAAGAGATAATTTTAAATCCAGATTGAATTAGAGAACACAGAGGAAAAATAACTAGATTTTTCACAATCCTTATAAATATTTCTTCCCCTATCTACCTTTACTAAACTATCTAACCCCACAAACATAGTTAAAACCTATATAAGTAATTAACATAGGATTGACAGAGACAAAACATGGTTTTACCAGTACTGGTTTAAACCGCGTTAATTAATAAGGCGGGAAGTGTATATCTCACCTGGTGTATATGTTTTCGCTGCGCGGGCGCCACCAGGCCATACATCTGTACACACACCACGCTATACTACTGACACAACACATAGCAATGTACACCAGACAAATAAGGGTCACCTCGGAATTTATACAATGCTCTGTAAAAAGTCACGTAAAAACGCTTAAGCGCGAATATCTTAAAACGCGGACTTGAGATTTTATAAGACTTTTGAGAGGACCAATAGACGCCTCGAATGCTTTTATTTGTTTTTTATAGTATTCGAGTTTTACTGCTGGAATTCCAAGATTGACCCAATGTTTAGGCTTATTTGTCTGGCGTACAAGATAAGGTTAAATAAAGGGTGAAAACATGCAGTGATAAAAAGATTAAGAGTGTTAAGAGTTAAACAGTGAAGTGCTAAACAGACAGAACAAGGTGCAAAATAAATGTAATAGCATTTGTTTAATTGATTACTAATAAAATACTACAGTTCATTTGCCGTTCCCAGTGAGTAAGTAAACAGTTTTAGAGCCGATTTTTCAATAGTCAGTTAAATTCTATCCGACAGAAAATCAGCATGTTTTCGTTGCACATCGAATATAAATATTTGAAATGTGTATGAAGTGACAATAAAAACATACTTATTATCAGTCGGATAGCATTTATCTGACAATTGAAAAATCAGTCCTAAGGCCCACTTGCAGGAAACGTTTTAAGCCTCGGGTTAACTAACTCAGGTTTCAATGGCGCCACCATCGATTGTAACTACTTCTTATTACAATCGATGGTGGCGAATTGAAACCTGAGTTAGCTAACCCGAAGCTAATCTGAGGTTAAAACGTTCCCTGCAATTGGGCCTTAAAGTGTTAAGATCTACTATAATCCTGCGACGCAATGACGTCATATCGACTACACAATATCCAGCATTTCCCCCTGACCTCGGTGAGTATCCTGGCGTTGTTCTGCAGGCGGGCCGCGAGGCGCTGGTTCTCCTCCTTCATCTCGCGGAGATCTGACAGGTACTCGTCGCGTTCTGCCTCGCGCTCGGAGGCTTGCTCTTCTACGAACTGGCGGGTGGAGCGCAGCTGGCGGTTCGCTGCCTCTAGCTGCAGGGGACAGTAAGCGTCGAAGTATAAAGAAATTGACGAAAAGTTATAAGTGGAAGACAAATTGACTAATTTTCAAATGATAAACATAAAGACCTGAAGGCCATTTCACGTAAGAAACTACAACGATTTCTCGGCAAAAAAGAAGTCATTATATTCATAACGTAAATGAGAGGACATATTTAGTTTAAAAAAAAGTTGGTTTGTCAAATGGCGTGAAATTCATACTATACTATAGTCCGTTCGCGTTAAGAAAATAGTGACAACTACAGGATAAGGGTGTATTCACAGTGGAGTAAAAGTACGAAAGAAAAATAATAATTTTATAAACAGTATTTTCAGACATGCCGCATGCACTTGCTGTTTCTATGACTATGCTCTCCGCAGTTGCATTTAAATCACACAATTTAAAGTACTTAAAAACATTGCAAATTATGTGTCTCTCTCCACTATGGATTATTGATCCACTTTTATTCTTTGGAATTTGTGAAGTAATCATTTTTTCATAATTTATCGTTGGACAAGTCACGCAAAATACACAACCGTTTTCTTCGAAGGTCAGACTTCAACTGGTCACTGTGATCTCGACTTTTTAATTTCTAGCATTTTAATTGACTGGCGGGCATATCACTCACTATTTTCTTAACGCGAATAGACTATAGACTAAATTTGCTTGCGTTCCGTGACATAATGTTAGACAATTTTACGACAATGTATATAAAATACTAAAGTTCCCATCTTCTACTATTGTGAATTGACGCCAATAAATATTGTATTTGACAAACTATTTAAAGAAAGTTTTCAAAATTTCACTATTTAAAAGACAAAATACAAGGAGGCTAAAACCTTTAAACAGTAAGAAATCAAGTTTTTAAAACACATAATTACATTAGTTGAAATTATATAAACAAATATAAATCATGCTAAGCAACATTTCTATAACATATTTTCATGCATAGAGAAATCACATGACCATAAGACACCAATAAAGTTCCTTAATAACTATAGTTGTTACCTTCTTAATACATAAACTGTGTATGGGTGATGATATGATCCTGTCCAACTGATAGCGTGGTGGTGCAAATAAATTATTTAAATATTATGTGGAAGTAAATACAATATTTATTGTATGTAGTTGTTAAGTGTTAAATGATATTAATTGTGGTTAAGTTGTAGATTAATACTTATACTGTAACTAAGTGTGATTGTACAATTAAATGCATGTTAATTAGATAAATGTAAAGCAAAATATGATGATTCTGTTATGAATACAAGTGGTTGCTTAGTTTAATAGAAAAAGACGTGTGGCACTCGGAGACTGCCGCGGTAAAGCTATTGCAAGCATTTTTTAACAAATTATGTAATTAATTATTTATTTATTTTATTTATGCAGTATTTTTTTTCTTTGTTTTTTTTTCTTTGATATTTGATGGCGCAGTGGAGAGAAATGAATAGAGTGGACTGTATAAATAAGCACTGTATTGAACTTAAGGAATTTACAATTAGATTCTATATAAATGCCGCGAGTCTATATAAATCTTATTAATGCGAACACAGGTGTTATGCCGTGAGTGGCTGGACGACGTCTGTGTGAAGGCGCGCGGGTGGGAGGCGGCGCAGACGCCGCACCCCTCTCCCCTCTCCCCCGCTCCTGGCCTTGACCATGGCCGCGGCCCGTCCATATTAATTCAACTTTTTGAGCGTGGTGACCGATAAGAAAACAATTTTTTTTCTTTTATTAAGTAAATGAAAAGTTGATATTGTTCAAAATATTTTTATGTCATTAAAAGTTCTGCTATTCATCGATAGATGGCAAAACAAAAAAAAGTATCACCGCTGTGCCGGTCGGAGTGGGGGGTGTTAGGTTATTTTCGTTACGGAATTTCTGGATTCGGTCTCCACGCTCAAGGCCCGCGATAGAAGCTATGCAATAGCTTAAAAATATTATTTATGTCTTCATAATATTAAATACACAGTTATGTTATGTATGCCATATGAGTATAGGAGTTTCCGCTGTAATTGTGAATAATTCTTGGTAATTAGCAGGTAACATTACTATGTTTTGAAGTATAATTTATTGAACTGGATCCTTCCAGCTATATTTCTGATCTTATCGGTTGTAAAGCATCATCTTATAATCTGAACTTTAAGTTTCCTCTTTCTCCATCCTCTCGTCCGACCTTATTTGAACAAGTCAATGAGTAGTCAATTTTATTTGATTCGATTTGATCATCTAGTCAATGAGTAGTACCTAGTTAATGAGAGTAGTAGGTAGTAATATGTTACCTGTTGCTGCAGATCATCCCTCTCTTTCGTCAGTGCGTCCACAATTCTCTCCAGCTGCGCCCCCGGGGACGCGCCGCGGGGGGAGTCTCCCGCCCCCAGGGCGCGGGGGGAGGGGGGCGCGGGGCGCGGGTCCGGGGGGCGCGCGCGGGACGAGGGGGCGGACGCCGAGCCGTACCTGTAGACAAGTATGTAGAAGATTAATATATGGGATAGTGATGTTGTTTGATGGAATGAAAGGGATTGTGAGGTAGATTGGCGAAGTGCTAAAAGAAACTAAATAGGACTGGATTCGCTTGTGTAGCAGAATACTTTAAGAGTTACATCTTAGTGGGGTTGAAATTAAAACTTGAACAAATAATTTGTGACACTACTTTTAGGTTTTGGCTTAAATGCGAAACTAGTAGTGTTGGTAATATGTTCATAAAAAACTATCAACAAAAGGTTAAAGATATTTTTTTAAATCTCTCAATAAATAACAACTGCCCTCACCCCTCGGCAATAACATGTGTGTGGTCATCGTCACAGCTAACTAACGCTGCGATCCTCACGTTGGCCGCATGTAACTCTTCACGTAGCAAACTCTCACGATGCAGGTACTCTGACATGGCTTCTGAGAGACACTGGGGAACATTTATTGTGTAAATACCGGGAAATTATTAAGAAAGGAAAAAGATTTAGTTCGAAGAAGGGTATGGTGCGGAGATCACGGTAGAAGTAGTAGATTTGTGTTGAAGAACTTTGGGTGTAATTCGTATGTTAATAGACAAGAAAAATGTAAGTTTGAAATCAACACTGAGCTTTCGCTCAAATTCAAGTTTTCGACGATAAATATGCACATTCTTTGTATTCTGATATAATTAGATTCAACTGCCTGATGTCATTTTTTTTTATTGCATTCAGATATTTAAGATGTAGATATTCAAAAGAAATCATACAATATTTCATATTTTTCTGAAAATAAACCCTTTTATCGATGACAAAACACAAACAATTCTAATTAGCCGTTGTCCTTTTACTAAATAATTGCAATTACAAATATTACTTCTTAATTTTACTCTTTTTTCTTTCCTTCAGATCCACCATATTGTTTCACCTTACCAAAAACAACCTATAAACTATCAACCAACCTTCTTCTGTTCCTCGCAGCGCTGGCAGTAAGACTCTTTGCTGTCTATCTGTTCCACCAGCTCCGAGATCTGAACGTTGGACTCCAGCATCCTGGACTCGTCGCATACTCCTGAACATATACAAATAGTTAGTTCAATATGTATTTCACTAAGTAGACAATATTTAAATAGAACAGTGTAGCCATCCGTGATATTTTATGAATATTCGGTAATTAAATAAACCATTCAACGAATTTGATTTGACCATTGACCATAATTTAGTTATTTTTTGCGAGTATAAATAATATATTTATAAAGCAATTTAATTGTACTATCTTTTATCTATTTGATCATGTCGACAAAAGTTGCACATTTACAAAACTAAGGCCGGTCAGTCCTATAGTTAAATAAAACATAAAGCCAAATACAGTCCGGCCACCGAGAGAATGTGTTTCTGACACATTGTGTTTGAAATAACAAGGTAACTTTGAAAGGCCGTCTACGAAAACAAACAAAAAAAAGTCGTCTATTTTGACCCTACAATCAAATAATAAGAAATAAAATGATATTAAGGCACACTGATTTTAAATTTTATAACTGAGGGCTTACTGTAAGGATAATAATTACTGATAAAATATGTATTTTTTAAAATATAAACAACACTACTTCTAAACAGTACAAGGTTATGTACTTGTGATATTTTTGTAGGGATGTGCTAAAAATATCAGTCAATTTTAAAGTTATCAATCAATTGCTAATATAAAGCAGAATTAGTAGTTTGGTTATAAAAACATGATATCGACGTAAATATGGACATGCTTGAAGCATAACTATTGCGGTTAGTGAAAGAAAATAAATCGGCAAATGTTCGATATGAAATAGATGAATTGGCTCTGCAGTACGGTCATCGGGTGCTGAGACTTATACCATATCATTGCCAATACAATGCTATTGAGTTTCGTTTGTAAAAAGGCAGCAGTTGGATTTTCTTGCTAGTTCTTTTCCACCTAGGGCTTAGCTTCAAAATTAACGTTATACAAGTATCTTTAATCTAATTATTTACGTTCCTACAATAAAACAATACTGTTTCGATTTTTTTTTTTTATTTCACCTAGATTTTAACTCGTAACAACATGAAACTACTTTTATATTATAAATAAAATATAAATAAGATAAACAAGTTTTTTCTGTTGATTGAAAAATAATTTATCAATGTTGTTTTTTACCCCAACACTAATGGCATGTGTCACAAACGCATTCTCTCGGTGGCCAGACTATAGTAGTCCATGACTAAGTTATTACCTTTCTTCATAGACAGCTGTAGCAATGCATCGGCTTCCAGTCTCAGTCTGTGTAGAGACTGCTCCAATTCTCTTCGTACCTATAAAAATACAACAAAAAACTTTAATCTTCTTGATTGGTCGGTATATTATTTGGTCCTTAATTCTACCCTAATTAAAAATTAAAATACTTTTTTTGTCTCTGCAAACAAATAAAATTATTTGTTTGTGTCTTTTCAACGTAAATAAACATATTTCTGACTGTGTTTAATTTCTAAACGTTAACTTCTTTGTATTGTCATTTATAAAATACTAGCTTTCCGCCTTGCGGTTTCACCCGCAACTAAATGGTTTTTCCCGTGGGAATGAGGCTTTTTCCCGCAGTAAAATTATCGTATTTTCTTCTTCCCTGGGTGTCGAACTATCTCTATTCCAAAATCAAGATAATCAGTTAAGCAGTTTTTACGTGAAGAGAACATACAGACAGACGGACAGACAGATAAACACATTTTCACATTTATTATAATTCTAGCGACCCACCGCTTCGCAATAGTGTATTTTTTAAATGATCTACATATATGTACAAATTTAAATGAATAAATTCAAAATCCGTTACGTAGTTTCAGAGGAGAAAGCGGACAAACATACAAACAGACAGAATTGGCGACTTGGATTTATACTATGTATATGTAATGATAATGATGATAATGATGATGGTGATAGTAAGGATAGACCTACAAAAAAGCCCTTCGCAATACCTATATACCTATCTTTATCTTAAGTGTAAGACATGTTAGCATATACCGCAGAAGCTACCTATATGCCTGTGATAAGGGCGCTGCAGGGCTTTACAATATTATTAAGTTGTTATAAAGGGTTTCCACGCGAACGAAGTCACGGGTGGCCTCTAGTTTCACTACAACTTCAAAATAAAACGTCAATTTCAATCATTCAAATATCAAAAATTATCTACTTAAACTGTACTTAGTGATGAAATAATTTATTTTGATATGGATTAATAGGATGAGTAAAATAAACGCGTTTAAATGTAGTCCAAAAAAAATCAAGATATTTAAATAAAAAAATGGTTGTTGTGCATCACTCGACATAGATAGGTATAGTGTGTGTTGCGGACTTTTCGGTAGATATTTATAAGATGTACAATTAATTAGAACATTTTATGGTTCCATCTTTTATAGATAAGGCAGCGTACGCAAAATCAGTAACTTTTCTGGTTGATTTTTTACACCTTGTGTCCGAAAAACCCAAATATCTTACGGAACCCTATTTTTTACAAAATAAAATAGCTTTCAAATGGTGAAAGAATTTTTAAAATCGGTCTAGTAGTTTTTGAGCTTATTCGACACAACCAAACAAAGTTTTCCCCTTTATAATATTAGAATATATATTGACAACAATTAAAAAGTAAGTCACCTAGAAAATGAGACTGAAAAGTGTAGGTGCTTTCTATACGGTATTGCTCCGAATAAGGCATTTAATTAGGGTCCAGCACATTTTCTATGGAACCGATAGGGCGATTCGCAAGAAGGGCTAGCCTGGCCAGTGTTCTCGCTGCCAGCTATACGGCTACTCAGTATCCAGTACCTCCACACTGATGTCCCGCTGGTCTGGCTCCCCCCCCTCGTCCAGCCGCCGCAGCACGGCGCGCAGGTCGGGCGCGAAGTGCACGTGCCGGGACACGGATAATGACTGGTCTACCGGAGACGAGGGCCGGGACGCTTCTAGCAAGGTTCTACAACGAGAAGATTGATCTTTAGGTTTCAGTGTAGGTTGAGTGGAGAGATAATTAATGCCCGTCTTCACCAACGACACCTAAATTAAAGGGACTCCTAACTCATTTTAAACAAAACCTAAATATTAATATTTTGCAACATTTTCTAGGTATATGAAAATATAAACTGACAGTAAATTGTAGTATAAAAATAATTAATAAAGCTACAAACAGTTATTTTAATAGGCCTTTGAATTTTTTAAGCATCCCCTAAATTTAAGAGAACGTTGTTGAAAACGGGCATAATACTCGCAGCAGTAGGTGTAGGTACTCAAAAAGAAGAACATTTCGATTGCTTTCAAAGACAACATTCTTTTGACAGGTGCTGAAATGATAATTAAACGACAAAGATCACTCAGATACTAATATTCTTAAGTGTCCATTGGACACCAATCGGTTACAAATACTAACTCCCTATCACCTACGTGATTATAGTGAACCGATCGCAAAATATGTATCCCTTAAGTTTGATTTCCTTTGTTGACAGAAATACATATGCAGTCGACAAAATCATCCTATAATTTTAAGCCATTTCAAGACTCGCAAAACTATTTTCCTTCACTATATAACACAGAAAACAGTCTTATTAGTTCATCAGCCAATAAATCTTCTTTTCGCATATCAATCATCTCATTATGTCTCCAATTTGCTTAAACCCAACAAATAACTTATTAGTTATTATCCGCAAACACCAACCACATGGCAAATCGCCAAACAACACACATATCCATTCTTACTGTTACCCTTTACAACGCAAATAAATAGAATTGCAAGCAAAAGACACTCGCCGTAATGCAATCTAAATTGAACTCAAATTCATAGGCGATATAGATGCAATCTGTGTGCCAGTGTAATTACTATTAGTATCTTGGTAGGACACTAAAACTATGTTTAGAATAGCCTAAAAACAAGGTAAAATAAGTTTTCCGCTTTTATTTTGGCGTAGACACGACAAGAAAGGATATTTTGGACATGATTTTTTAATTAACCATGCGTTTAGTTTATAGAACAGTTAACGAAAATCACACATGTCGGCGTACAGAAATTGGTATTTACCCACAAACTTATTAAAAAGATACAGTATCAAATATCCCACACTGTTTATATTTACTTATTGATAGTGATAAACCAGGGGGAACACAGTTTACCTAACATATTTAGAATCTTAAGTTCCTTCAGCCATTTTTGAGCGAAGAAAAATGTACCACTATCAATCTTTCATTTCGAGGTTTTTTAATAGAAAGTTATAAGGTTCCTTAATTAAACCCGTTACAAATTACCTATACAAATTTCTCATAACTGCAATTCCATAGACAGTAATGTACGTTTGATAGTAATACTCACGGCAAGAGCGTGGCGAGCACGGTGTTGTTGAGCTCGTCCTCTGCGCGGGCGCAGTACTGCAGCAGCTGCCCCACCGCCTGCTGCAGCTGCGACGCCACCAGCCGCAGACCATCCCTGGGGAGTTGTAACTAGTGTACGAGGATAGTGTTGGTGGTCTTGTGGGAATGTGTGATACAGATGTAAGATTTTAGGAAATAACAGATCAGCTCTAGACAAACCACTTAATTGAGATCAGCTACAAATTTATAGGCGAAGACCAGTAGGATGGAATTGCCCCTTTTATGGTGGTTTGCTTCCATAATAGGCCACTTGCGACGAAAAGTGGTAAACTAGGGAAAAACAACTTCACGCATCTAGTCAACTTGCCAATTCGCTTCCTATTCTAATATTCTTCACTTTCATCACCACTAACCTAACTTAAATATCGCGAATTCCATCTCAGTTCTTCGTACCACCACATACCTCCGTACCACGACGCACCTCCGTACCAGTGTAACCTCGTACTCACCTCTCCTTGGTGATCTCCTCGAGGCGTCGGCTCTGGTCGAAGCTGTTGTTGCGTCGCTGCCGCCACTTGTCTGTCTCCGCTGCTGGCTCAGAACCCAGGCTTGACAACTGCAGGCAAGAAGGACTTTGTCAAGAATACGTATTTTAGAATATCTCTTTACGAGACTCCGATAAACTTTACGCGTAGTTCGATTCCATTTTTTTTTACTTGTTGAACCTGGGGTATTATGAGATACCAGAGTTTAAAGTTAGTTTTAGTAGTTTATTGAACAAGGGACGACGCAATCTCGTTAAAAGTACACAAAAGTGACAAGAAAGAGATGAAAAGTATTTTCAATGGTAAATAGATATTCTGATGCAAGTAAGTAAAATAACTACGTGTAAAATACCTAAGTTCAAAGGCAAGTAAATAAGGATTTTAAAACTTTTCTGTTGAATACATGGATTACAACAGTATTACGTACGTTAGTTAAGAGCATTGTACAAATTTATTGAAGGAAGGATTTTTAGAGATATTTTGTTTATTCCACTAAAAATGCATTCGACGTTCTAATAGCTTTACACACCCTAAGATGTACCCATCTGAAGGGATAACAAATTAGGGTGAACAGCTACTTGAAGGAGACAGGATGGTGCCTTCAAAGATGATAAGACACGCTTCTGTTTTTCAAGGATCTCAGCGGAATATGTAAGGGTTCTTTTTAAATCAACAATGTAACAAAATATTGCAAACTCGTATATCTCGTTAAGTATTACAGCACCTCAAAACAAAAAAAGCTCCTGTGACTATTTTAAAATGATCAATACTTATAAAACCAGTACGGTTATCACATGCTCATACAATTCGAATTATAAGTTAACGATCAACAATTCATGTGAAAAAGTAATAGATAGATGAATTACCGTAAAATGCAATCTCCGAAACACAACCATGTTTGTTGTCACTTTACCACTTTGTCACATTTTAAACACTTTTGTAGGCATGTCCCACTATTATTACTTAGATATATTAATAATTCACATATTAGGTTTTGGAATCAACAAATAGTTTAGATGATCCTAAAATGAAACGTACAATCTTGTTGTTAGTCAAAACAGTAATAAACTGATTCCTTACAATAAAATAACGCCAACTTTCAAACTCCTCTAGAAAACACAACAAACCTTTACTATGAAACGCTGCCAAGCACACTCGTATACCATAATCCAATTCTATTTCCAGTACCATACAAACACTACATGTAGACAACTTTTTTTTCAATTTCACATCAAACGCTCAAACTGCAGTGTACTAGGAACCGAAAATAAAAGACTTACGACTACCCTCATCTGTACGAGAACAAAACAAACCCAGCTGCGAGCAGATAAATTAACTAAAAAAAACATCGCCATGTGTGGGTAATCAATATCAACGTCAGACAGATTTGAAACATACAGCTTAAGACATACACTCTATTATCGCTTATCACTATCCTGTTAAATCGTGGGATAAATGCAACGTAAATGAAGTATTTAAAACGTCTAGTTATCTTAGGTTTAACTTTCAGACAGATGTAAATTAATGAATGGATAAGGGCCTGTAGACCGTTATTTCATGAACTTCGTTAAGTACAACAGTTAAGCTAATGACGTCAATTAAAATATGATTTTAATTAACCAACTTCCTCTAAGGATGAACTTTCGTGATGAAGTTCAATGGTTCTCTCAATCGTCAAATTATTCAACTCTGAACAACATTAACTGAAGGATTTTAATGTTTGTTTTAACACGTGTATTTCGGAAAATCTACTTTATGTCTTTTTAACCTATTAATAGTCTAAACTAAAGTTGTTATCGTTCAAATGCAATTGAACTCGCGGCCAAATCAGTGACGTCCCCATAAACGCATAGGAAACATAATCAAATCTATTATCGGCAATCATGCGCAGCCATAACGAAGGGGACTCGAGTGGAAGTCTTTCATAGGAGCACAGTCAATTGATACAAAATATGGGGAGAGATTTAATTGTGATTTATAAATTTCCTGTTATATTTAATCAAGTTTAAAGTTTAATATCTTATTAAGTCATGAATAAAGCTACGAAGGAAAAACTGTGCAGTCATACACTTTCCTTACAGAAATAACTACAGTTGATAACATGCTTGTAAATATTCCTGACACAAGCTTCCTCAAACGTACAATACAATGACATCAGCCAAGCTCATCTCACAACTTTTAATTAAAAACCGTCATTTCGAATTCAAACATCCCACTGTAATTTTCCATTTGTTGGCACAAACCATCACAAATTTTCACTTTATGTTTATTTCACATCACATTACTAAAGTTACTTAGTTTTTCTTATAGGAGACTTAAAACCGCGTAATGTTTTTCTCGCGGACGCTGTGACGTAGCACGTGCGTCATTTACAACGATTGAAGTCGTACTGACTGAAATTTATAGTGAGTGAATCCGCTCGCGTCGCTATGAAGGGGTTAAAAAACTCCCAATATTTTTGTAATGGGATGTTTGGTTTGCGGTCGTTTGGTCAAAACAAACGAATCTGCGTCGAGGGGAGAGAGGATGTGTAAATGTATCGTTTATTTTGGATGGAGTTTTTTTATTTCTGTTTTGATAGGGTTGTATCTTTTGATCAACGGATGTAAATTTATTGGTGGTAAATAAAATTAAATTAGCCTAATAGCTTTCTGCCCTGCAGTTTCGCAGTTAAATGAGTTTTCCGGTGTGGAAAAATTATTTTCTTGCGGTAATAGCCCTTCTAAATGACATCATGCAAAATTTTAATTCGGTGGCATAAAATCCCAACATCCTACGGAATTGCAAAGGGCTAGAAAATAGTCATCAAAACTTTCACGATAAGAAAGCAATATTCTTCACACGTAAGAACTGTTTCTGAGCTATATCAAGGAAGAGCTAAAATAATTTCATCTTTACTGTTAAATAGCCCGTCTATGTAAATATTTCCAATTAATCTTTTTTATCAGTCGAATTAGCTCTTATAACCAAATTGAACTGAAATTAATGTTAACATTTCTTATTGAATTACTCCAGTATTCCTTCTCTTTGAACTGACATATCCACTAATTTGATTGGATACACTCTTGAAAAAAACCAACAAAAAAACTTTGCGTCTAAAATTATCCTGAACTTGAAATAATAAGCATTCAGCGGATAATACCCGTGTCTCCAGATTATATTGTCTAGGGCTGACAACATCATGTTGTACTTACTGCTAAACTAGAAAATTTCAGACAGATCATTTAGGAACAGGCGAAAAATTCCATGCTTTTCTGTTAAACGAACACTAATTTTGTTATTGTTTATTTTAAAGTAGAATTTACTATTCATTTTGTTTAGTATCAAAAAAGCAAAGAGCCAACCCTTCTATCATGGAACTAAACACAGACAGAAGATACGAGCCAAAGCTTTATAGATATAATTTTGATTTCAAACGGTGTGCCATCCTTGTCTGTCTGTCTGTCTGATGGAAGGGCATCGCATGGACGACGTACCCACCATCTAAATATAACTACACATCCTGCCTAATACGACTAACTGTGAAGAGTCCTTCCAAATTGTATAAAGTAACGGTGTTTTGTTTATATTCGGCGTAGGAAGAAAAGTTTGAATATAGGAAGATTAAAGAATACTTGGCTTCGGTGGGATTATTGACAACAAAGAAAGAACTTAATAACGGTTAAGATCTACAAGCTTTCTTACTAAAGGGATTTACTACCTTAATGCAATCAGTGTGCCCTTTAAATCAATAACTTGTTTTTAGGATTACCAATGTAATTACCTACTTCATTTTACGAGGACCGCTAAAACAGCTGGTTACTCGTATGAAAGTCCGTTACTGTCCGTTTGGAACATAACTCTAAATTAGAACGATTCCATTTCGCAACACACTCGCCAAATCTCTCTCTAGCCTATGAGTCATAAAGTGTCGTACTAATATTATACTCGTACTAGAAAATAAGCGAAGATTAATGACACACATAAGTCTGAAGCACGTCTAGAACGAAATTTAACGAGTTTTAAGCAGTTATGACCTATTTAGCACAAGTATTTGTGAGAGTTTTTTTTAATTTAAAGTGAATATGTATAGGTAAGTGTCGTTATAAGGTTAATAATTTCTATTTAAACACTTTTTTAACGTAGCCAACCATTGATAAAATTCGCATTATTTGAAACGTAGCTCGATTAGACAAAACCTTCTTGCTGAATGATTCTTTTCATTCACGTACACTGTCGTATACAACTATACGCTACGCTTAGCTTCACTACGGGTCTCTACTGCGCAGACTCCAGTCAGGTAGCAGCGTGACTCATCTCATCTATAGCTCACCTATATGTATATCTGTGGGAGGAAAATCTCTCAATGGAAGAGGGAAATGGCGGGAAAACGGTGACTCATATTTGAGAGGGCTAGAGTGGAGCTCGATCAAAAGTATGTAGGTTGCATGAGTCAGACGTGTTATGAAAAATATATTCTAGTTTTTACATTACTGGATATATTGAATAAATTACAATGTTCCACTTTTTAAAATCCCAAATATCTTGAAAGTCTACTGTAGTAGCCTTGACTGTATTCATACAAAAAAAGTAAACAAAGAAACTTATGACAACTCCTTTTAGTTAGCAAGGATTGAAAAATAGGCTAACATTTTAATTAAAATTTAAAATCAAACTAACCCAAAATCAAAACATCCAAGTTCTCCTACAGAAATGTCTTTTTCCTACGGGCTGTCTTAACTGTTTAAGAGGGGGTATACAGGTAAATTTCAAGTCGTAATTTGTATTTTTACCCTAGAAAACAAAGCACAAATTACCCGAAAAAAATACCATAGATATTAAAGCATATTTCCAAGGGACTGATCAGAGTGAAAACATAAAAAAATAAAATTTTCTCGATAAAAAAAAATCACGAAGTTAGCTCTAATTTTCAACTATTATTCATTTATTTCCAATATTATGCATACTATTGAGCCAATATTTTAATACAAATTATATTACCCAGCGACCCTACTAGCGATTTTAGAAAATAATGTATACTTTACGAGTTATTACATTAAAACTTATTCGGCGCT
The DNA here is from genome assembly GCA_916618145.1 of Emmelina monodactyla. Lineage (NCBI taxonomy): Eukaryota > Metazoa > Arthropoda > Insecta > Lepidoptera > Pterophoridae > Emmelina > Emmelina monodactyla. Next base: position 629,502 of record OU745319.1, read on the forward strand.
TACTACGTTTTTATTTCGCGCAGAACGCTTTCGTCTGTCGCACCTGTCCTGGGATCTAAGGCATGTTTTGTTTCATGGTTTAGTTGTGTTCGCTCCGTTGAGACAAGAGGACTGTGTTTCTGTGCTCCGGGGCCGAAAAAATCTTCGTTTTAATTTCTAATTCTTGTTTGACTATGAAAAAAAACTTTAAAATATGGCTAGCAAAAAAACGCAGCAAAAGAGTATTTAAGAAATTAAAAATTTATCTCATGGCTAATTTAAATAGATTTTAATGGCTTTTAAGACAAGTTACAATGAATAGATCATAAATCACAATATATATTATTGCAATTTCTTTCTGTCTTTCTGTCTATTGCAGTACAGATACAAGACACCGCATTTTGAAAAAAAGGTCATTGTATAAAGCACATATTAAAAAAAACATTATTATAAATAAATTATTATATTACATACTTACCTTTACGAATTATTTACCACCAGCAAAAAGTGCAGTACAGTCAGCATCATATTCTTCGTGACGACTACTGTAGCCAAATAGTTGATAACACCTAGTCATCATTTTCATCGTATCAAAAAGTGTCATCACATTTAATCGGGACATTCACGTTGTACTAATTTATCGAAGCGTCCAGAAAGTCTTATAGAAAGTTGCATTCAATTACGCATCAACCAAAGCGCCATCAATATCGAAGCGCCCAGCGAAATATAAAAATACGCTTTCTTCTTCTAATCGTCAAAAAATAAACCAGGAACGCACAAATGTGTAAGAACCTATGTTTTCAAACTTCAAAAACTTTCTAGCTTTTATTTTCCGGTTCCAAGCTTTCAGGTAAAAGTCACAGTCGGCGCCGAACAATCAATTTTATGTACTAGCATTTCATGTTAAAACGTTTTAGCAAGTGAGCCTTGGAATAGTGAAATTAAACTAATTTTAACGGGTTTTTACGCGTTTTATTAAATTAATTTTGATTTTCCGACGTTTCGGCCTTTTTACAAATGCCGTGGTCAATGGTAGACTGCGATTGATGTCTTCATAGAGTATAGTAAAGTAAACGATTTTTAGAATTCACCGCCATCTGTTTCGTAATTTCCTCGCATAGTTGTTCGGGTTCACGCAATAGACGCTGACAGTGTCTTGGTGTTTCTGCTTATTTGTCTGCTGGTTGTTCTTTTTGTTATTTTGCTAAGTATTGGATCCCACGTTGGTGATAGCATCCAACCATCTTCTCTATTGAAGTAAGGGTGTTTTATAATTTCAATAGTTTCTCTTACTAACCTAGGAATAAAATGTTTCTCTTTTGCTATGGAATGCTCACAGACTGCAGGTTTTGTATAGCGACGCTTACAGTTTAATTTCAAGTACCTAATAACAATCTCGTAAATCTAAGAAGTTACATAGAATAGTTAGTTCAGTTAACATTCAAACTTTTTGCTAGACACATTTTTATTCCTAAATTTTTAAATATTTTTTATTTTGTTTGAAATTTGAACCTTCTTCAAAGAAGTTTCATATTTTACACATCAGATACCTATCATTTCTTGACGTATAATTAAGCAAGAGCCAGATGCAACAACTTTCCTTAAAATAAATATTTGCCGCGCGTAAATAAGTCATAATTTCCGATCATAAAATTGTTTTTAGGGTTATTGAATCCTACTATAAATTATTTTTCAGGTAGGTATCCTAACATTGGTATTCAAAATAAAATAAAAATTCGTGGACAAGTAGGAACAGCAAGGACTAATAAATCATATATTGATACACGTATAATGAAACAGAATTAAAACTTTAACTTGTTCTTATTTTATTTACTTATGAACATCCGGCTCCTTAACTAAAATGTTCATGTGACATATTGATTTTTACAATACGTATTTATCTACTTATTTTATTTCATGTTAGCCTATAAAAGTAGTACTTTGATTTTAAAAATAAACTAGAGAACAGTCCCGCGTTTGCATGTTGCACTTTTAATGCTCTCCGTTAACAAAGAAAGATGCAAAAGGTTTATCAGAGGTATCGATGAACCGATTTGTGGAATATTTGAGAATGTTGTTTGTAAGGTTCCGTACCCAAAGAATAAAATCGGAACACAAATACTAATTTTCCCCTGTCTGTGCGTTTGCACATCAGTCTGTATCTCATAGGCCGTGAGAGCTAGACAGTTGAAATTTTCACATAATATATTTTCGTTGCCGATAGAGCAACAAATATTTAAACCAATATAAATAATGATATGGAACGTTTCACCCGCGAGTCTGACTCAATTTAATAACTTAGAAAACAACATGGCAACTCCTTTATAAATGTTTAAGTTACAACTGAGTAATTTCAGTAAATATTTATGACAACGAGGGTCAAAATTAATATTGTAATGAAATCAAATATTTACATGAAACAGATAAAAACTAAAATAATTTAAATATTTTTACTATATACATAAAAAAACGTACGTTGCATGTTCCTTCGGATCCTCATTTATTGCAACTACTGATACTCTTACTACCTCTTGACAATTTATGATATTCTAATATGTGTTTATTATTTAAACGATTTAAAATGGTATCTTTGAATTGAAATGCAATTTGATCATCTTTCTGAATGGTGATGATAATTTAAATTGCTTGATGAAAATAAAATGTTGTTTGAGTTTTCATAAAAAAATGATTTTTAATAATAAAATCATTGCAAGTCATCTTTTGGACCCCATGCTCATGAATCGTCTATCGGATGCCACAGCCCTGACACCATCGCTGCTAGCTATAAGTAAACAAACTAAGCTACATGCTTTACATTTTCACTAAAACTTAAACAAGACTTCAATCTGTCAAACAGAATCTAAAATTAAATTCTCGTGTCTTAGATCAGTGGATAATTTTGTTGACTCTTTCTTAGTTATGAAAACCTAGTAACATATTTATTTAAACACATATGGATACCATTCTATTCAGACGTAGGTATTACGTATGTATTAAAGCATGCTTTTACAAACAAAATATCTTCTTTATAAAACTGGCAGCCCAGTAGTTAAGACCCCGTCTTATTCTATATCTCATAAATACATTTTTTTAATCAAATAAAGTTTTCTGTCATAACAGTTTCATCTAGACACGCTGCCTGTCAAGCAAAGTACACCTCTATTACATAAAGCATAAAGTGGTTTTCTTACTTTGTACCGAAGATTGTGAATACCCTGAGCGCTACGTTACTGATGGCGCTTTGGTTGATACGGGATTGAATGCGACTTTCTATAAGGCTTCCTGCACGCTACGATAAATTAGAGCAACCTGAATGTTCTGATGAATGTGATGACACTGGCTGATTCGCTGAAAGAGAGGACTCTGGTTGTTTTCAAGTATTTGACTACATTGGATGTTACAAACTATATGGTGCTGACTGTACAGGTACAAATCAGTCAACGAATTCTGAACAAAAAAATATAAGTAAATATAAACATTCTAAAAACAACATTACAAAAAAATATATTATACACTTACTTACCTTTGCGTATTATTTACTACAAGCAAAAAGTATTTTTAGCGTTTCAAACAACAGCTAGGTGATCCGGCACTCACTTAGCCGGTATTTATCTGATTATTTTAGGTATAATGTGCGCGATCGCTCTAAACACGCGGGAGCATCGTCGTCATCGGACGAACGGGACGAGAGAGGGGCGTGTGCGGCGCGCGGGTGAAATTCGATTTTTTTCTGGGTTTATGCGCGCTCTTAATCTATCCCCAAAAGTATACAAAAACGCGGAAGTTCCATTCCGCGACGCACGGCTGGTAGCACCATTCATTTTACTACCAAAACTGCAGGAAGACAGTTTCAAAGCTCAGGGGAGACTCAAACATAAACAAATGCGCTTGGCTTGTAAACTATGATTTAGATATTTGGCTATAAACGATATCGCGCGTGTTATGGTGTGCATTTTATGTTTATGGAGGTTTAACGATTTGTATTCTTGAATGAACATGAAAAATGTAGTAAATGAATTTAATGAGCTTGTTTAGCACATGCTAAATAAGATGCAAGTTGTTTATGATAGAATTCTGGCGTTGGTGTTGCAAGCTTAAAGTAATTTTACATATTTTTGGTATTTGTTCTAAGGACCCCTATATATTTCCGTATTTTCTAATAATAAAATAAAGTTTCAATTTTTATGGTCAATAAAGATAATTAGTGCTTAATTAAAATGACGACCAAACGACCAAAAAAAATCTCCAACCAAAACGCGTCGGTACGTTTACGTACAAGCTATAATCACGTAATAATCACAAGACCATATTCAAAACACATCAATTAATAGATCGTGAGCACACTACAGCACTTGAAAACATTTCGATTGCTCCTCTCTATCTTCCAGCTACGTTTTTCTATCTTACATCTGGCACGCTATGTGATACAATTTATACCTCCGTGCTTTCAGGTTTTATCAAAGTTTCCCAACCACAAGTAGGAATCGCTAATAGTGCAGTCATGTTTCTGATCAATACGATGTTTGCGTATGACCGGTGTTACGAAAGTTTTGATGGACGTGAGCGCTAAAATATAACGGGATTTTTATAATGAACTAGTGACCCGCACACGCTTTGCAATTGTGCTATTTTGAGCTATACTATCTATTCAAAAACAAATAATAAAGATGAAAACCGTATTAAAATGCGTTAAGAGTTAGGGGACAAAAATAAAAACCAAGACGAATAGGGATTTATACTTTGATATGATATTGATGGATGGAATTTTTAATTGATTTGGCAATGGAAAAGGTTAGTACACTGTTTGCATACAGTGATTATAAAATAAATATAATAAAATTAAGAGATATTCTTATTAATCCTAGCCAACCGAATTTAGGACGACCTATAGAATGAACGGAGCTTCATTCACTTATATGTGAATCTATGAGAACGTTTTTTAGAAATTTCAGCTCCTTAATTATAATGATTGTTTGCAAGGATAATCTTTCTTTATATGAAAACAATTTGAAATTGTCGTATGTTTTTATTGTTCTATCCAGAAACTATAATTATTTATCGACACACTAAACATCGTACCAATAAAACGCATGGTATATTCAGTGATGCTAACTCCTGTGTAATTTGGTTGGTTGGTTGGCGACATTTGGTTAGTGTTCCTGGTAGTTGAGATGTTTGTTTATGTACATTCCAACGTCCTCTATTTCATACTGAGGCGGTCAGTAATGTGTTTGAAACTAGTTTGATGACTGACATTTCGTTCAGATATATTTATGTTTTGGAAAGTGTCGGATTATATTTTTGAACTAATTTGCCATTGCACTGGTCTATAGGTCAGTTGTGTTCATGAAGGTTTAACTGTCTTTGAGCAAAACGTAGTTCTCACATCCAAATTTCAAAAACGAAAACGCTAAGCTAAATTCAGCTTAATTGTCGTTGCTTACTTACTTTCAATTTCAAAACAATTCCAATTATAACACTTACTTCCTATACTAGTTTTCCCAAAACTGTACGTCTCAATCGGTCTAAATGTATCTATTCTCGGAACCAGCGTATTACCGTCACTGTAAATACTAAACTATTGTTTTAACTGAATGATTGCCGCGTAAATCTTGGAGCTCGCGACGTTAATGTCATCTAATTTAGACTAAAATCGGTAAAAGTATAACTTATTGAAAAATATACACACCTTTTCCTTATTTTGATTGCCTTATTTTAAAATTTAATGTTTTATTTTAGTAGGTTTTATTGGAGAGCTACAAAAACAAACTCAGATTTAATCTATTGACTTAAATATTTTTAAAAAGAACGAACGATGTAGGGTATAATGGTATGACAGAAACAGGTCTTTAAAATTTTATTTTGAGAAGATAAACTATCCATATTATTCAACCAAACGGAGATCATGTAATAAATACTTTAAACATTTTTTTTTTTTTTTTTTATATTAATAGTGGGCAAACGAGCATGCGGGTCACCTGGTGGTAAATGATCACCGCCGCCCATGACTACCCGCAACTCTGTGGGTGTTGGGGGTGTGTTGCCGACCTTTGTAGTGGGAATATACTCTCGACTTGAAGAGCCCCATGTTGTATGTAGCCGGGAATACCGCTGCAGGTAGTTCATTCCACATCTGCGTAGTGCGTGGCAGAAAATTCCGCCCGAAACGGACGGTGGTGGAGCGCCAGCTATCCAGGTGGTGGGGATGGAATTTCAATCTGTGGCGGGAGGTGCGGTGGTGGAATTGTGCAGCTGGTGTGAGGTCGAATAATTCTTCAGAACACTCCCCATTGTATAGACGATACAGAACGCAAAGAGATGATATATCTCTTCGCAGGGCCAAAGAATCGAGGCGATCAGAAAGAGCTCGGTTGCCGGCGATTCGAGCCGCTCTACGTTGTATCTTGTCAAATGGAAGAAGTAAGCATTGAGGTGCTCCTGCCCAGAGGTGAGAACAGTACTCCATATGGGGCCGCACCTGTGCCTTGTATAGTTGAAGGCGGTGGGCCGGTTTGAAATACTGTCTCGCTCGGTTAAGCACTCCAAGCTTTTTAGAAGCCAATTTGGCTTTGTCTTCCAAGTGACTATGAAACTGAACGTCGCTCGATATGCCGACACCGAGGATTTCGATCATAGGCTTTATACAAAGAGGAGTGTTCTGAAATGTAGGGGCTAATACGAATGGGGTTTTTTTAGTGGTGAACGCGCAAACTTGTGTTTTGAGGGGGTTAAATGTGACCGAGTTACCGCTACCCCACAAGGAGGCCAGGTCTAGAGAGGCCTCAACTTTTAACACAAGCTTGTTCCGGTTTTCGACAACCGACTCCTTGCTGAGATTGGCTTGGCCATGGTACAGTGCATCTCCGGTACTGTCATCCGCATAACAATGTACACCGCTGGTTTGCAGCATATCATTTATGTGCAACATATTTAGAACTAGTTACCCCCGAACAGATATGTCAATTAGATCACAAATAGAAGGTTTCTTAAAATTAGGATACTAAAAAAACTAAAAACTGACCACATTGTACTTATAGACAGACCATTTTGCATTATAGGTGCGATTTTAAGAGAAGACTTAAGATTATCTTTGATTCGTGCAGTCATAATCAAATAACAATGATAAAATTATTAAGTTTATTACAACTTCTAAATCGTAACTTCTAATCTTTAAATATCAAACTAACGATACGTTTGTAGAAGGATTTTATCGTAATTAGGTCAAAGGGATGTGTTTCCTGCCACCAGGTTACGCGTGTGGTTTTATTAGTTTTCGACTTACCAATATAAACTCTTATATTCAGAGAATGCGGTTCAAAGGTATGTTATTTGATTATCACATTTTTACCTATGTGTATACGCAGTCTAGACTGTACTTAATTTCAAGAGGTTGTTTTTTGCCAACCTTCTTAGCTTCACGTTTATCTGATTTAATTATTAAAAAAAAAAATGAACGCCTAACCTATGCAAACATAAGAGTGATATCATCCACGCACCGCTAAACGCTATCTAGGATCAGAATTGTCGGCGAACTGGTAGGAAGAACTTAGGATATATCTATAATTATTCATGATTATTTTTTAAATTTTTACTTTCAATAATATTAACATTTTAAATCCAAAGGACTATTTAGTAGAAATCGCTTGGTGCATTGTTCTGGTATTTAAAATACAATACGATTTAGTGCGGTGTGAGTATAAACTCTGGCATTTGCGTCGTCTCGTCCAAACCGCATTGTTATAAGCTTTTTGTACCGCAGTGGCTATTGGCGCCAACGTCACTTTATTTTTACTGAACACATTGTTCGCAGGCGAACATTTGAAGTTTTAATTTAGTATGTATATCCCATAGGACATTAGTTTATTTTAAAATACGATGTGTGACATGTAACAAATCCTTATACAGCGTAATTTGGTCAACATAATTCTTACTGAATTTGTTGACACACCTTTTCTTTTAACCTGTCTTGCAGAAAATATATCTTTTAATACCACGCATGTGAAATGTTCCCAAGATTGCCAACGATCATTATTATTAATTATAGTTCAATTTTTTTTTTTTTGCGAGCACTTTTTATCCAATTCTCTTCAATTTCCTTACAATTTCAGAATGCATAACATTCTTCTAAGCCCAGTTTAAGTGCACTGACCTCTCTGTCGGTGTAGATCTTGTCCCGGAGCGCCACCAGCTCCACGGGCCACGAGGACACCTCCGCGTCAGGATCCGACAGCAGCACCTATGGGGAACACGAGGTCTTTATACATACTTACACGGGGTTTTAAATGGTTTTTAGACTAGACACTTTTTATAGTTTAGTTAAGAAAGTGATTTCAGAATCGGAGCCTAAGTTTATTTTTATATTTTTTATACAGGATAAATTCTGACAAAATGCAACTATGAAGGCTTGTTCAGGATATGGTTCCAGGATTGGTGACATAAACATCAGAAAAAAAATTTGAAGTATGTCTTAACAAAAAAATCTGATTGAGAATTGCATTTAGGTGGCAATTAGTAATAAATTGTTTCCACATATTACTATAGCTTTGTTGATAAAAATAATACGATGGACGGAAAGTAAGTAAAATTAGTATTAACAAGGTTAGTAACGAAATCGCAGTTCAAGTATAAATACCTAAATAGTACTAAGTAACTTACATAAATATCACCCATTTCCACCATCCACTTAAAACTAGACGTTCAAAAGTCTAAACAAACTGTTTGATATTGAAATTATTCACATTAAATATTCACAGATCACACACTAAACTTTCAATAAGTCACTGCATCCAAATATGATACAACTATCTAGTCACAAGTTTAAAATAAACTAAATAAAATATATGAGATAAAAACAGTTGGCCCTTAACCCCTCCCTTATCACTTTACAATACATCACCCTGATTGGTGCAGAACGGTGTCAACAAAACGGGAAATAATAAACATCATGATAATGAAATTATTGTTTAAATGCAATTAGTTGAATAGTTATTAGGTGTCGAGAAAAAGGTTCTCCCAAGAACTATCGTTTGTTTATTTATTATTGTTTACAGAGTAATTACTGTCCAGATTAATAGTAACTTAGCTAATTATCACCTTTTGTATCTAACACAAAACATTAGCTAATACGGAGTATTTTAAAATCCCTTGACCTAATAACAAAATGCTTTGTTCCCAAAAACGAAAAAAAAAACGAGACAGTTTGCCGCAAAAAATTGTGTCAACGTCGCGAAAGTGCGTGGCCTGGCGCCAAAACGACTGTTTGACGTAGAATCCAAGATGGCGTCCCCCGGAGCGCGGGAGTGGATGATGACTACGCGGAATAAAATTAGGATCTTCCAGGGAGATGGTGTGGGATATTAGTCTTATTTTGTACTATTAACTGTCGCTTGTTAGGATAGCGACGTGACGGTAAGAATTTACACATCCTGCCGATAGACGGGAGGGTATAAACTTAACTTGGAAACTTTGTAACGATGTCCATGGGCGATTTAAATACCTGTCTTGCTATCTAACTAAGGTTAACTTAGAACTAGTTCTATTAATGTTGCAAATTATTCATGAAAACCCATAATTATCAGAAGGAAAACAAAAAAGTTTAAATGACATATTCTCAATGATACTTACACGTGGCTTGCAAAATGGTAAATAGTTGCGATCTGGCATGCCTTTTCATATCAATTCACACAATAAACACATCACAAACTGTACAACAAATAAATGCACATTCACTATTAAACGCCTGTTACTTAACCTATACTGCGAATGCGACCTACTCGTCTTACAATTAGAGTTCAAAATCGCACTTTACACTTTAGATAGCACATTTTAATATTTTTTGAAAGTCCCTTTTGTCAATACGTCTCGGTGTATGAGTATACAGACTGGGTGTAAGGAACCTTGCTCTATTTTGACGGTGTCGAAGCTTTCCTGCTGGCTGGATGGGAGCCAATCATTCATTAATAGTACTACGACTTGTTAAGAGTCAATAAACCTCGCGAGACACTTTCAACCAACTACATCACACCTACAAACACTGATTTTATTTATACTCAACCAGCATTCTACTAGTGAAAGAAATATAAGTAACTGAAGATAGATTGATCGTAAAGAGAATCAATAGATGAAAAGTATTTACGTCACATTTCTATAAATATGTTAAGGACCCCCCACATAACGGAGTGTTACACAAAATGTAGGTTAAACCGATCTTAAATCTAAACTATACACTGTTAGTACGCCATCCATATTTTATACAGGTTTATGGAAGAAACGTATAAATAAACTGTACATTTGACATGATAAATATTGTGACAGCTGTCAATATTCAGATACTATAGAAATGAAAATAAAATCAATATCATACCTTTATTTTGTCCTGCAGCTCTTGCACTACTTCTTGCCTGACTTCGTCCAATCGCTTTTCAAATTGGGCCGCCTAATTGTATTTAAAAATATCGTAGCAAGGAGGCCCAAATTCGTAGCAAGTTGTCCCAAAATCGTAGCAAGTTGTCCCATAATCGTAGCAAGTAGTCCCATGATTGTAGCAAGTAGTCCCATGATTGTAGCAAGGTGTCCCACAGAAGTAGAAAGTGGTCCATTTGATGACGCGTTAGTCACACGCGAGCGAGTTAGTGCATTCCAGCATGCAGGGAGAGAGAGATCCATTAGACAGAACTTATTTACAGAAACCTATCAGTTATAACTACAGGAGAGCAACTTACTATATTAAAATAAAAGAAACTATTATTCTGGAGAGGCTCGGTTCAATGAAAGTCATGGAAATATTGACTGTTTGCTCTTGAAAATAAGAATCATTTTCTATATCACTAAACTTTTAGCTACTTTAACTATTAGGTAGCAAAGAAGGAAAAAAAAACATGAAATGTTGCTCTTATATAGTTATTTTATTTTTGTAGATAGAAACAAAACTTTGGGGAACACCGAAATTAACGTGATCAAATTGTCACACCAAATTCATAGATCTTCTTTAAACAAATTGATAATGAATATTTTTACAGTAGGTAGACTACCACCATGAAAATGTGTAACAATGAAATATGTATGTAAACATTATCCACACACCGTGCTTGATTATGTATTGAAGAATATGTACATTTATTTACATTTAAACTCACACAAAGAAAACTTGAGGTTTTTATGTTAAGTTGAAAATATCGTAGCTGTTTAACCGTTTATAAAACCCTTTGTACAAAATAATAAGTATTTAAAGAATATACTGTCGCTCGTTTAGGCAAAAAATCTAGGTTCTATATGTTCCTGCCAAAGAATTTTAATAATCGTTTTATCAAAAATACAAAAAGCTCCTTAAAGCAGGGACTGTAAACGGTTAAGGTTTACCGGTATTTCAACCTGTATAAAAAAGCGGTACCTTGATTTTATACCGGTTACGCAATCCTTGAACCAAAACTCTACCGGTTGTTTTAAGGTTTTCAGAATCGAAACCGCTATCTTATAAAGGTATGGCATAATTATACCTTTAAAATTCATACAGGTAGAACAATATTAGAGGTTTATCCCATATGATTTTTTCGGTATCGTTACACGCTCGCTCGCTACAAATAAAGTCGATTTTCCGACAGCAGACTCACACATTCTTGAAATAAAGTGATACCTTTATTTATGAAAAGGTTATTTCGGTATACTTCTAATATTATGGTAAATGTTTTTTTATTATATTCTTAAAAATACGGTACCGAAATGAAAAGGTATGACGTCATACCTCTTTTAAAGGTATTTAAGTGTATTTAAAAATTAAAATCCTACTAATATTATAAACGTGAAAGTTTGTGAGTATGTATGGATGAATGTATACAGGAAACTTTACAGGTTTATACATCAAAATAAACACATAGGGTAATTTTTACCGCGGGATAACTTCTCATTCCCACGGGAAACCGACTTCAACGCGAACGGAGTTGCGGGCGGCCACTCGTACTGAAATAAAACGGTATATCGAAATACCGAAATAAAAGGTAGGCCTATTTTAACCGTTTTTCGGTCCCTGCCATAAAGTTTCTAAACTGTCAAACAGCTATAAATCAAGTACAGAAACAAACAAGTCAATCACGGCACAATACAACTTGCTATCTAGTATATTTTATATGTAAATTCATATAAATGAATGAATATGCTGACCTTTTCTAGCTCTAAGTCGATATCCTGCTGGTAAAGTGACAGTTTCGTCTCCGTGTTCTCCGCCGTTTGTAGCTGGGCCTTCAGTTGTAAGATCTACAACAGGTGAAATGTTATCAATCAGTAAGAAACAATATAATATTGTGATATTATGTACAGAATATACTATTTAATTAATTGTTTGTTTATGTAGCGTACACGAATATTCCTTAATGATTCTGTATTTTATTCGTTTGTCTGCGAGGTTAACCTAACCCTCATTTTAAGTGTTGACAAATTTGCATTAGAAGAGTACGGTTTTTTGCTTAAATTACGAATATGCAAGGTTTGCATGTTTGCTACTCAAACACCCCAAAAAGCTGTACAAATTTTATAAAATTTGATAATAATAGATAGGCTAAATCTACAGCTGAACTAACTAGTCCCTGTGAATATCCCTACTAATATTATGCGAAAGTAACTCTGTCTGTCTGTTACGCTTTCACGTCTGAACCACTGAACCGATTTTGATGAAGTTTGGTATGAAGAAAGAACTGAACTTGGGAAAGGACATAGAGTTCATTTTACCGCGGGAAAACTTCTCATTCCCACGGGAAACCGACTTCCACGCGAAACCGACTTCCACGCGAACGGAGTCGCGGGCGGCCACTAGTATACAAAATAAATTACACACCAACATTAGCTATAAGCTCAAAACCAATATTTAGTTTCCATCACCTGTTCCTGTAACGCAGTGACATGCTCGCGATGCTCCCGCCGGAGTTCAGCGACCAGCGCCGCGTGCTCAGAGTGAGGCTCCTCTGGCTGCTGCTGCTGCTTACTGGACTTCGATACCTGGAGGGTGAAGTGGGAGGCGAATGGTTACATGGGTCCATGGAGAAAGTTTGTGGTGGTCGATGCCGTATTGTACTTATAGTAATCAAACTTTTTAATGTTAGTATTCTTCGATGCAGATGTAAGTGAGGGAATTTTTGAATGAAGAAAAATTGGGAAGAAGTTTCTACTGAGATGTATTAAAACCATTAAAGTATTTGGGACGACTGCTGTGGTCAAACTGATATGACGTGACATTTTAATTTTGTTATTAAAATAAATAGTACTGCTATTAATTAGCTCCAGTGTGAATATGGATACCCACTGATTTGTCTCTGTTGTTTTCTTAATTGCTTTATATTATTAAAATAATGCAAGGAAAAAGACTGTCACGCTATGGAAACATTATAAACCTCAATAATTCATATAAAACCTTCTTCTCTTCATCTTAGTATCACACATTGGCCTAGGGGAGAATCTAATTACACACCGAATTGAGCTAATTTCGAACAGATATGTCCAATATACGTAGGCACTGCTATACCACTGAACATTACAAAAATATGCATTGCCATCCATTGTAAAATAAAATATGAAAGTGAACTCACGTCGTCAGTAAGTGAGGGTAGTTCACTGCGGGCGCGCGCGTCCCCGCCGCCCTCCCCCGCGGGGGAGCCGCACGACCGGCCCCGCCACACCTCCTCCGAGTAACTGCACAATAGACAAACATACATTCATTGATAAGTCTTCAGGCAGTTTCACAAAACAAACCACAATCTGGAGCGAAAGATAAGAACATACACATATGGTTTGACCTTGAGGTTCAACAACTTTACAACTGTATAAAAAAAATTACTCAGTTCACGCAATGCCACGATGCTAAAAAGAGATACGTATAGTTATTAAGAATTAGAAACTTAAATGTCAGTGTTACCTTTTCTCCGGTCTTGGCAGCAGCATTAAAAAAGAGATAATGTTAAAAAAATATACACGCAATAATTACAAATCAAGTAAGAAACATTCTATTAATATTCAATCACGCACCTTTTCTCCAAGTCAGAGCACTTTTTCTCAAAGTACATCCTCAGATTGGCCATTTCTTTCTCGTGTTTGATATTAAGTTCCTTCCTCAAAGTGTCTATGTCCACATTCCCAGCTTTGACAGAAGTCAGCAGTTCCCTGAGGTGGTTGGTCTCCTTGGTATACGCCTGCTGGTCCTGCTGCATCTGATTCTCCAACTCTCTCAAGTCTGTGTCGAAGTCGAGCTTCATTTTCCCAATTTCATCGCAAAGAATCTGAATCAGACCCTCCCGCAGTTTATTCCGCATATTCTCCTCGATGTACTCGTCGAATTTGCTAACTAAACATATTAGTTTGTTCTCGAAGCCGACCTGGAAGTCCTCCGAAGATTCGGAGGTTTTCAAATCGGAGCGCGAGTGGTTGACGGTGATCTCCTCGCGGTCCATGTCCTTTTCTCCGTTAGAACTCTGGATCGAAGAGCCACCGCTCAAAAGGGCGGAATAGAACTTAGTACTGTCGTCCTTGACCAGGCTTTGGTACTTCATGAAGTCGGATATCTGCGCTTTGATCGTGTCATGGTCGGACACGGACTGCTCGCTGACTATGTGCTGTAGGTTCTGCACCTCGTTGGTCAGGTACTCATTCTCAAGTTTGAGGTCGTGCTGGTCTTTGGCCGATCGCTGTAACGAGACGGTGAGGTCTTCGATTAGTTGGTCGCGCTGCGTGATAGCATCCTCCAAGTGCACAAGCTGAAAGGACAAAAAGCTTTACGTCAAACATGGAAAGCGACCACATTTACAGCGCAAATTATATACAATGATCCTACATTTCAAATGAATTGTCTTTTTTATTGTGCTTCATGCACTTCTCTCAACAATGATAGAAAAATAATATAAAATATCAAATACCTATGGTATGTAAAATGCCTAAACCTTAAAAAATTATGCAACTCATAAATCATATTTTATTTCAGATTACAGAAAAAACTAAAATAACACAATAACAAAAATTACACAAAACATTTATGCATGTGAAAATACTTTCTAAAGTTCTGATTTACAAGACATTGTAAATAATTTAACCTAAGGATACAGCATTCAATCGGTGTTAGTGATATGAGCAGCACACAAAGCAATGAAGATGCATAGATCAGAGTGACACAAACACACACACTCGTAACGGAAACCTGTACCTTAACATGATATTCTTCACAGATAGTCTTGTAGTCAGTTGTCAGAGTACTGAATGACATGGTTTCTTCTGGGGCCATAGATTTTGGCTGGGTTGGTAAGGATGAGTCTTCAACTTTATCCTCCATTTCGATCTCACAATCATTGCCCATTGCAGTCTCACCCTCATCAGGGGCCCTAGATGTTGAAACTTCACAATCCACTACCATTTCTTCTACAAGCAAGTCACTCTGTTCTTTGCTAAGAGAAGATTCATTAGATTTTTGTGGAGTATCTTTTGATTGGTGTTCAGAGTAATCAAATACCTCATCTATTTTGATATCAGTGGCACTAACAAGGAATGGTGATAGTAAGTTTTGAAACACTGGAAATGGTTCATTGGGTGGTAAGACTGTACTACCTTCCGGTGGAGGGCCAAATATAATGTCTGTAGCAGTAAGTGGGAATTTTGGTGCCGCTTTACCTCGAATATCTAGTTTAATTATTTCTTCAGAACTTGAGCTTTCTTTATTCTTTTCTTTTGAGTCAGAATTATCTACGGATTCATGGTCTTCAGCAGATGAACTCTTTTTACTGGTTTCTTCATTGAGGGAGTCAATATATTCACTTCTTGGTGATTCTTTAGGACTTTCATTTTCTAATGAACCTTCATCAGAAGATTGTGTTTTCGATTCAGGGTTATTTGAGCGGTCTGAGGACAAAGGCAGAATAAGCGGACTCTCCTCACTTAGAAGCTGAATATCAGAAACGGCATTGATGTCAATAGGCAGAGAACAACTTTGTTTGCTCTCATCCTGCGTCTGAAGATTTTCACTTCTTGGAGTTGGTGTTATTGCAATGTTTAGTGAATCATTAGAAGGAAGCCTATCTTGGTTGTCATTTACTTTTAACATAGAAGTGCTGTTGTCACCCTGAAGGGATTCTGATACAGAGTAGTCCACTTTACTTGGGATATGCTCTGATATCGACTCAGCTTCACTATCACCAACATTCAGATCTCCCGTAGCGACTTCCTGGTCGATTTCTATTTCTGACGGTTGCGCTTCCTCCAACACCACAGCCCCGAGCACTGGAATCTGTTGAGAATGTACGACATCCGGAAGAACGTTCTAAAAATAATGGAAAACAAGTAAACGATTAAGAAATTCGTATGCATAGCGCGTAAGTAGAGCGAACCATTTGTTATTGTTTACGTAGATTGATGAATGGAATGGGACATAATAAATGTTGCAGGTAGAAATTAATACCCTCTTGGGCTAGGTAGGGCTCTCTGAGAGTGCATTTCCGAACTATTTATAACCGAGAGACGAAAATAAACATCCCCATCTAGTTCAAGTCGTACTTTTAAACTTTTCTATGAGCAAATTAACACACTTACCTTTATATCGGTCTGTTGTATAGAATATTTATTAGGATCGTCCATAATTAAACATTTTGTAATAAAATCAATGTAATACTTCTAACAAATTGCACAAAATTCGTTGTCAAGGAGACGTTTCGCTTTCAAACAAAATACAAGCGCCATTTGTTTGGCACTGTTCCGTTTCACGTCAAACAAAAGTGAAACGTCAAATGTGGAAAGTTTAGGCTAAAAATATTAATAGTTACTAGCCAAATAACACTTTTAATAATTGGTCACAAAAAAGCTTGCTAAAAAAGTTTTTTGTACAAGTAGGCAACCTACATTATAAAACAGACTTTTTATCAAAGAAGCTATTCATTCAGATAAGTATTCATCGATGAGAAAATTTAATTTAATGAATAATAGTAGAAACTAACCGATTCTCAGACATACTGAATATGCATCATCATCATTACATAGTATAAATCCAAGTCGCTATTTTTGTCTGTTTGTATGTTTGGCTGCTAACTCCTCCTAAACCACACAACAGATTTTAATGCGGTTTTCGCCATCTCTTAGGGAGTTTATTTATTTAAATTTGTATATAAAGAAAAATCTGAAAAGGTTTTTTTAATTTAGCCAAAATTTAATATTTCGTGAGCAAGTCGGCCAAAATTACAACATTGCGAAGCGTGGGCGGGTCGCTAGTATTTTATAATTTGGTAAAAATCGGTAAAGCCGAAACGGAGGAGTAAGGAAACTAACATTGTGACACGAGAATTTTATGTATAAGAAGATTTAGTTACATAAGGTAAGTACTTCCATGCAAAAAACCTTTTTATTACTTACCAATTTTTATAGTTAATTCGCATGCTTGGTATTTCTTATTAGAATTTTGAAATACATGGGGCGCCCTCTATGCCTCAATCGGTTGATACATGCGAAGCAGTGGACAACTTACCTTTTTTTATATTAGTTGGATGGCACGTCTGCGAATCCGGCTCGCACTTGGCCGTTTTCAGATACTTTTTCACAACTCTAGACAATATCACACATACATACTTACAGCCACACTCTAAAAAAATCTTATGTTAATGACTGTTTATATAATATTAATAGTAATATCTATATTTCACACAGCCAGGATCTATAAATAAATGTTGAAAGCCAAGGGGACACAAGTGTTAAAATAGGGGTGAATATAATATTCTAGTATGTACTTACCAACAAAGGGTGCAATATATATAGGTATATAAGTGTGTACTCTATCCATATTCAAGCTCATTTACCCAGGCAGTGACATGTTCAAATTTATGAAGCTCTGTTAATTAACATGGAATGATAATAAAAAAGTATTTATTAAATCTCAAATCAAAAAAACATCTATTAGTTTATTTATTGCATTCTGTATTTATATTTTTCCTGCTTGCCTATATTATTAAAATACTTTAACTAATTCATATAATATTAGAAATAATATTAATCTACTGGAAGTCTTACATGAGAACCAAAAAATAAATTAATAGAAGCCATCATAAATAAAGCAAGCATAATTTAACTATTTATGGCAATTATATAGGTTCTACATAGTATGATGTTACAATTGGATAATTATATAAACATAGTCTAACTAGAGGACATTTGGATAAGAGGACAATCAAAACAAAACATTAAAATTGAGAATTACAGTAAAGACACAAAACATACAAAAATATAAAAATATACAAATTAAATTATGATTTCGTATATGAATGATCTAGTTTTTTAATCAACAATGGATAATAAAAGAACCAATTCACATAAAAAAATTAGCATATCATTAAAAAATACTGTTATACGGCATTTTCAGAACATGGGAAGCTACAAAGGAAGGACCTTTCTGCTAATATGCATATAATTAGCATCTCAGTAACACACTGATAAGAACTACATAATTATTTTATTATTTTGTTTTAATTATCAACATGTGTTATGTGTTATTTTATTTGATGCCTTTGTCACTTCAATAATTGAACTAGTTACTTAGTTCGAACCATATTATATTTCAATTCTCCAAACATACAAATCTTATTCATACAATCATTACAGGAACAATCTATGGCACTCACAGTACCACTAAAAGCCACAGGAAGCCAACATAATTACAATAAAATTGCTTTGTTATATCTAATTTAGAATAAATACAAATCACCATGCAACAGCAAAACTGTTTGCAATCATTTTTAAATTCATCCATTCGGATATTACCCTAGGGATTGTTGTACCTACTTATGTAAATATAAGGCAAAATGTAGATTATGTTATTATATGTGGAAGTAAATATAACATCTTTAATAACATTTGCTAAAGGCAACCATCATCAGCAGGATTCGATTTGTTAATATTTTTTTTGTGACCAGTGTAACAGATGGATAAATAATATTACTTAGCACACTAATTTGCACATTTCATTAATATATTATAGTTACAGCAACGGTAGCAACAAATCCCTAGATATTACGTCATATAAATATACATTTGAACACACCACTGTGTTATATCATAAACCTGTATTGCTGACGCTCAGTGTAAGTACACAACCGGTCCGTGCGCTATTGTCTTGAGAGTTCTGTACACTTGGGAGACAGTCAAGGTGATTTCTTCTTTGAAGATTGTGCAGCACCTACATCCTCATCTTCATCTTCTTCTTGAGCCAACAACTGTCTTGCAAGCTGGAGTGCCTGTAAAGAAATATGCAATGTTTTTCATTCATAATAAAACTTATTTACACAATGAACTTCAAATTATAATAGGTATTACACATTGAGCTCACCTGAAACTCATTGTAGTGTAGTTTTCTCTTTTTCTCGAAGTCGTGTCGACGGCGGCGCGACTCATCAGTGTCCTCTTCGTCACTGGAAGCCGCATCATTCTCAGAGTTCAGGCACCTCGGCGGTTTGTTCATGCTCGCCGCTAATTTTGCAGCGAGAATATTCGCATCCAGCTCATCCCCCGGTTCAACATCCACATCCACAGCCTCGGAATAAGGCGTTTTCGGCTCGTCCACTCTCATATGTCCATAATCCTTGTCAGCCGGGTGAAAAGTTTCCATGATATTCATCTCGTCGAACTTCATTTCTTTCTGCCGTTTGTTTGCAGAAGAGGTGCTACTCTGCTGATTATCGACACTACGCGATGTCTTTAGGATGCCCTTGGAGGGCTTTTTCTGCAAATTTTGAGACATATTTATACGATCACATCTGCATTTGATAATTTAGATGAAAATAAAATTCACAGAAATTATTTTGAGAATTTGCCTGTTGACAAGTTTTAGTTACTAAATCAATCGATTGACTGACTGACTATGAAAAATTATTGTCATTGTCAATGTCATGTCTTTAATTCCGTTGCGTCGGGGCGCGTTCTAAGCCTATGAATAAAACCACGAAGTAAAACAATCTCTTAGTTTTTACCCTTAGAGCGAAGGTAAAAAATTATCTTCTTCAACGATGAAAAACAAAACGCGGGGATAATTGTTACACTTGTATTCTGAAGTATAACAGCACATATTATTTTACCGTATTTCAAAATGTATTTAACTCTCGACTCTTGAAGTCAAAATACCCAGTTTTGTTGGAATCAAAATCAAAAGTCGCGAAAACCGCCCGAATTTCTTAAACACTAATTTGATGTATAAGTAAAAATTAACCCATCTCCTGAGACGATGGTTTGATGCAAATATGTACCTAAGTGTTAGTCGTCGGAATCGCAACTAGATTGATTTGCTTGACAGAATTGACAGTCAGTTTTCATCTGTCAATTTTATCTTGTTTTGTTTGTTTACGTTTTACCAAAAAAGAAATACCACAGATTTTTTGCATTTGTAGCGATTGTAAAGCAATTTGTTAAAATAAATTAAGTCACTTCAGAAATAGTTGAATAGCCATGGTTGAAGATTCGAGTTTGAACGCAAAGCCTAAGGTAACAGGAGTACTTAACTGTTTTTGTACTTCCTTACAGAACTAACTCTGTGTATTTTCCTACTTATTGCTATTATTTTTATTTTTGCAGACAAAAGCTACTCGCCCCAAGTCTGTTTATCTGTGGACTGAGGCTGACGTACAGAAATGGTTGCGGCGTCATTGTGGCGATTATTATCATTTGTACTGGGAAAGATTTCATGAAGTAAGTATGGGACATCAAATTGTAATTTTCTCATAAATTGTAATTTTTAAAGCATGCTGAAGATACCTCATCTTCTACTCCACAGTCTTGGACAATGTTTAGAGCTGTATAGTTGGTGTGGTTACCTTAACATTTGTCCTTATTATTTAGCTGCAGTACCTACCTATTTATTTTTAATAAATGTAACTCATTTTCAGCACGACATAACTGGCAGAGCTCTGGTTCGTATTAATGACAACACTCTATTACGCATGGGTATCGTCAACCGTGACCACAGAGATGCTATTTGGCGGGAAATTCTTAAACTACGATTGAAAACTGATATTGTAGAGATCCGTGACTTGCAGCGACAACATAACTATTATAACTATGACTTCTGACAATCGAATTTTTACGCAATAGATAGTCAGTTTACAATTATGTCTTATGAATCAAATTGTGAACAAAATCTATTTATAATGTTGTAAGGTTATATAATGTTAGTATTAATAACTATCTGTTATGAAAATAGGTAGATTAAGTGTTTAATAGGATGTTTTTTTATTTGTTTATTTAATGTAGGTATCCTATTAAAATAAAAAGTCTGGAATGTAAAGAAGATACCATAAGTCTATTTCTACTTTTAAAAGTAATGTAATGAGTTATATTAAATTTTATAGTATAATATTTAAAGTCCTCTTTTATTTTAAATAATCCATATTCTTACATAAACCATCTTCGGGTCATGACTATACCAGCCAAGTCCCTGACTTATTTTAGAAATGTATTAAGTTGTATTTAACCATAATAAAATCTAGTATTATCTATGATAATGATAGTATATTAATTATTTATTGAGTTAATATTCGACTTAACCTATAGTCTGATAAAGTATCTAAGTCCTTAGACCAACATACTTTAACAATAAATAAAGAGTATCATTCTTTGATAAAACGAATTGCTTTTTAAGTTTCCTTTTTTCATGGTGAATTGACTCGAGGGGTAGGTTAATCTTTGTATTTACCACAATCACTATCCCTACTATCCCTACTAATATTATAAATGCGAAAGTAACTCTGTCTGTCTATCGGTCTGTCTGTTACGCTTTCACGCCTAAACCACTGAACCAATTTTGATGAAATTTGGTATGAAGAAAGAACTGAACTGGGGAAAGGACATAGGGTACTTTTTACCCTGGGATACCTTCATTCCCACAGGAAACCGACTTCCACGCGAACGAAGTCGCGGGCGGCCACTAGTACAATATAGATTCACTAATTCCTAATTTTCTAAAATAATCATCAATAAACCGTGATGCCCGGATAATGTCGACGCGGGCGCATACCGCCGCCGTCATAAAATGAATACAAAGATAAACATATTACGAGCATTGATCTCATTGTCGTGCCAGATACTGAGCTAGGCAAGGTTGCTTGTATCTAATATAATATTAATTATTAATAGTACAATTATGTACGTGCATTATATTATGTCTAGAAAAAATATACGGATTGGGAGAAAAATCAAACCGTTAGGCGTGCTTTAAGTCGCGGTTCGTTTAAAAAAGTAATTCTTGAAATAAGTAGGTACCCGCTGGAGGCGCTGTCAATATTCTGAAAATTAAGTTGTAAAATTAGTAAACTTAAAGGCAATTCTACGCCTTCTCACTAAGACACCTTTAGTAACCTATAGGTAATATTAATAGTTATGGTAAGTATAGCTTAATTTATTATTTCTGATAACTCAAATCAAACACGCCCACATCAATTCTTCTAATTTAGACGTAAGTAATAAGCGGATAAGTATTTCCCACGTTATTTATAAAGGCTAATTAGTATAAAACCATGTATAAAACATATACCTACTTACATACAAATACCTAGCGGTGCATCGCTCTATGATTGACTCTTGCGTATGATTTCTAGAAGATAAAGCAGGAAAGTCACTAGTTCTGTTCTTTCCTTCTCGCATAACTCTGGTCCTCCAAACTGCGTGTAGCCAGACGACGCCGCACCAAAATAGCAATTTAATGATCTCCTTTGTTTATTATTCTGCCTCAATTATCCGGAGACAGTTTTATTAGAGGATCGCCGCCGACATAATTAGGTATTCGTGTTGATAGGTATTGTGTGGCTACTGTAGGATTACGTCTTTACTTGTAATTTTGAACATCTTGTAATTTTGCGCTGGTATGAACGTTAGCTTCTGCCGTTGATGAGGGCCTAGCAATAAAAAGTTATTAATGTAAGGGAGGGCCTTATCTATCTATCCTTAGACGAATCTACCCTGCATAAAAGTTCCAGGAGACTTTTATGCTTGCTTGTATAACTTTAGATAAATTAAAAAAAGGCTTATTTTACATTTTTGTGAGTTAATAAATCGCAGTGAAATGGAACCTCCGGGCTCCACGAGCTTTAGATACCTACATATAAATCAGCACGTTGGTACAAGCGCTATGCACTAGGTAGGTAGGTATACTTCGTCAGGTTAGACCTGACGAACAAGACAAAACTAACAACAAATCATAAGAAAATTACATAAACAACAAACTATTACACCCATTTGGCATGGCTTTGTAGCCAAATTAACTTCAATAACGTGTCCGTCTGTCTTTTTGCGGGTAATCCGTTCTGAAATTAGCCGCAATTGCAAAACACGCAGTAACTCTAATGTTAAACTGGCGTTTTCTTGTAACACAGCGGTTTGAATCAACTTCACTTGTCAAAGAGTTGAAAACACTAATGGCGATATGTGTTGTGAAATGTTTAGCCGCTGATCTGCTGAATATAATTTTTATTGTGTCACCGATAAACGTCATAGTGAACCGCAGGGCGCGGGAAGCGCACGCGTTGTTCTGTCATTTTTCCCGCTAAAAGAAGAATTTTGGCGGGAATTATTTAGTGTTGTGGTAAATGAACTTTGTGTTTATGGTTTAATGGATTGTTCAAAGTTATTTTTATCTAATTAGACAGGTTTGTACGAAAGTTAAATGAATTAAATATTTGGGTATTAACCAACTAAAACAATTTGAAAAATAACAATAAAAACTTACATATAGGTACCTAAATTAAGAAGATTTATAGTGAATTGAAATAAAATAAGTATGGCATTCGGTAACAACCTGTTTGGATCAGTTTTTTAAGACTCTACATCTAAAGTTCAGACACTTATAACGACCAACAAATATTATTTAAGTTCAGTTTTAAACTCGAACTCAACTCTGTTTTAGCGCGGCCCTATGTGAAAGTGATTTTGATTCGGATTCATACTTAATATTAATATCGCAGGTATATTGATAATGCAATTTTAGGTAGTAACTAACAAAGTTTCATTACACTTGATAGATTTAATAGAATTTGCAGGTGAGGTGAATTCTTCACAGACCTTTTCTACAAACTTTGATATCTAATATCTAGATATTTTTTTCCATATTCTTACATACCTACTATATTTATCGGTTTGGAAAATACTTTAAAAGAGTACACCATCGAGATGGTGCAACAAACTCGTGCATTCAGTAGAAACATATCGTATCTGATACAATCTAATTTTAACTCTGCCTAAGCTTTTAAAAGAGCATTTTGATTTAATAGGCTGATTTGATGTAGTTGGTGCGTAACGTTATTCATACTTTACTCATTTACTTAGATAAGTAGAACCCGATTATTGAAACATGATAAGAAATTAAAAACTATTTAGTAGTTAAAAAAACGTAAAGCGAACTCAGACGTTTCTCTCAAAACGTGTGAAATAAGGGTGTATAACCTAATAAAGGCGTAGCCAAAACTTAAGTTTTTGATCTTTTAGTTTTTTTTGGTTTTATTACCGAATACATGATATATTCTAGATACTTAATTTATAACAAACATTTTTATTCAACCAACTTATTAAATTGTAGAGCTGCGCTCTCTGTATGCAGATGCCTAAGGTTTCATTAATCAATATATTCTAAAGCAAAAAGCTTTTAAAAATTATAACAAATACTTGTAAAATGATTAGTTAAACATACGGTAAACAATTAAAATCCGAAAAAATACACTGACTCAATTTAAAATTAATAATAGGTATAATAAACGTTCGTTACATAGCATAAAAAGTATTCTCGCAGAAACCGAGATCACAGGTATAGTCTTGTTATTTTGGTTTTACTTTTTTATTATACAAATATACAGGATTATTTTGCAAAAGATTGGCCTATTCAGGCGAAAAACCGAAATCTGTAAAAAACGGTGGGATCGATAATAATATGGCTAGCTAAAAAAAATAAAAAATATACCCACTTACAATGGAATACTTACCGAATTCCACATTTATTCTCATAGACGTCTTTCCTGATTGATCTTGTTCAATTTTAATTCGATTATCCCACGCTTATATCTTTAGATTACAGCTAACGATATCCTCATTCTATAATCAGTTCTATTCCTTTAAAACTAAGACTCGAAATTGAATTTCCCGCCAACATTAAAGTTTTCCTAATGTCAGATGTCGGAATCTTCAGAGGTCGTTTTGAATTTTACGGCTGCTGTAAAACTGAACAAAGAAATCGTCCAAACGATTTGGTAACGAGATTTTAACGTCACTGTACGAAAACATGTGCTGAATAAATGATATGACTTTTTTTTGGGTTTAGGCTTTACCTACAAATTAAAATAAGAAGAAATAATAAAAACCAAAGATATAAGTTTACAAATATACCTAAATAAAACTTAAATAACAATTCTTTTGATTGCAACTCGACATAATTTGATTGATAAAAACAGACAGTTTAAGTGCATGCCTAAAGTTTGGCACGTACATTATTTATTTTTTAACTACTAAAAGTTGGACACGTACTAATCCTTTCACAATTTATGACAGAAAGACAACCGCATTAAATCATATTTTTTTAGGTATTCGAAATCGCAATAAACAATCATTTTGACAGCTACATGTGGAAGTTCTCAAAATACCAACGCATTTTAACACGATTTGGCATTTATTCGTAAAAATATAAGCATGTGCGTATTGTTGAGCAAACAGATCGTTAAAAGTCAAATAAATCAACGGGATAACTGAAATAAACATAACCGGGATTCGAAGCTGGGTCCGGGCTGTATGCAAATACCTAAATTAAAGACGAAGAGATTAAGATGTTACATTAAAATAATTTAAGAACCATTAGTGGGTATTATTGACTAGTTTAATTAGGTTGTTACAACAAAAATAGTTTAAACTGTATGAATATTTTCGCACTTTGATTAAAATCTTACTTATAAAATCGAACGAAATCTGAGCAAGCTTGAAGAGCACTATAAGAATAGTAATAAGTTCCTAAGTTTCACCAAGTAGCATGCTATCTATAGGCAGTCTTCATTACAGGCATTAACGATTCGTGTCGACTCGTGATATTCTATCATCTCGTGTCTATCAACTTATCGCTATATTTATCTGTCGTTTAATGTTACCGTTAAATGCATCCCCTTAACATATCAAATCTTATCTTTAGAATCGAAAATTACTAAAGAATCTCGGTGTAGAATAGATAATGTTGATGCTTATTTCCAAATTATTGCTGTCATTTATAGTTACATTACAGCGATCTTTGTCTCTTCATAAACATAATATCTATTCAGTAATGGATTACGACCCAATTTTTCGTTTTTAAAAATGGAGTGACGTTCATTTAACGGTTGGCGTTAAATAACTCATTATAATGTGGTTGAAGAGATGTAAACTGATGGCATGACAAACATGTTGACTGACCCGCGTTATTAGCTGTTAGTAGAAAGATACATAGGTACGACTCGTATATGTATTACAATGTTACAAATGGCTATGAAGTGTGTCAACCCCTTTCTTTATCATGTAATTTTTTCTATAAACCGTTCTAAAATTATTAGTTACATTAAAAATAAAACAATCATTTTGACTCCCATGTTAGTTCCATAAATATAATCTTATATCAGATTATTATAGAAGACTTCCATTTTTTTTAGTTTCGGATGCCACTCTATCAGTTTCATTCACTAATCGACGTTTACACAAAATCAACTATCTTTCATTCTCATTGTTATCACTTTATTATTATTGACAATGATAGCTAATACAAAGATTTAAATTAATTAGCGACTTAAGACAAATGTCTTGGATTAGCTTAACAGCACATTATTAGTCACATAGTATTGTCACATTAGTGCCTCGCATTCGATATTTGAACGTTAAATGTTTTGTTTCAGCTGCGTCTGCGCACAAGAGATGAACAAAAAGTCGAAGAAGAAGGTAAGAGCTGAATTTCAAAACAATTATTGGAACGTGCAAATTAACTACTTACATCTACAATTGAAAGTTATTTATAAAGCGCAATCCAATACATACACTGAAACGGAGTTTAATTTGTCATTGTGAATAGGTAGGTACTGTTTTACTAAGTACGAAATAGTAACAATTTCATATCTTCTATAATCTGTACATAGTCATCATATCCATCCATTGTATTATATACCAAACTAGTTTTCCGCCTGCGGCTTCGCCCGCGTGGAATTCGGTTATAACGCACGAACTTTCATACAAATTTTCATCCCCTATTTCAACCCTTTCCACCCTTTTTTTCCCGATAAAAAGTATCCTATGTCCTTTCCCAAGTTCAGTTATATCTTCATACCAAATTTCATCAAAATCAGGTTCAGTGGTTTAGGCGTGAAAGCGTAACAGACAGACAGACAGAGTTACTTTCGCATTTATAATATTAGTAGGGATTGTTCCTGCTCTCTTGATGAGCGGCCTAGTCCGGATTAGAATCTATTTGCTGGGCCATAAATCGCATCTAAACAATAAGTGTGGCGACGCCTGCGCCGCGGCGTCCGTCACTGCGCGCACGCAGCTGCCAGTCACAATATGTAGCGACACGACGCGACGCGAACAGTGACTTGTAATGACGCCCGCAGATTTATAGCTGTGGGTCAACTCGCTTTATAAACTATAGAGCCAAGTTGTCGTACTAATAAACATTCCTTAGCAATTAAAAGCGCCAGTAGATAGAGGGCAAATTATGGGCTTTTGAATCCTAAGCTATGAATCGAGACAATAATTATGATCTACTTAGTAATCGTTACGAGTGTGAGTGAAGCAGTGGAAATCCAATTTTTTTTGACAGATACGCAAACAATTTAAAAGGACTAACTAAAAAGGTTTTAAAGTACCTAATTTCCATTACCTTATAGGTAAAAAAACCAAGTTCAATAAATATTAAACAGTGTTGAAATCCGCCTTACAGCACGCTGGCTGCCAACGATCCAACGCCGGTGGATCGTGAAGCGCGCGCGCATGCCCCCGACGTGGCTCGCCGCCCGCGGGGCACGCACTTTGCCATGCCAATTAGACGCTTTTTTATCCAATATAAGTGTAGGTACTTAATATGTTATTTTACCATGATTTTTCATTAAAGTTATAAAACGGAGTAAAGTTAGGTAGCTGAAATATGCTTTGTTGTTGTAAACAGGACATCGGGTAGAAGGACGTCAAATTCTGGAATCCCAAAAAACATAAGCGACCAATAAGAATTAGGTACTCCTCGCCAAGGTTATATTTATCCTCAAAAATGGCGCCAAGTCCAGATTTTGACCCTGTTTCAAAAAAACCGTATTTCCACCACCGTACCCCCTGACGTTGATGCTCATGCTCATAGCTCATTCCGGTACAAAAACTACTCCATAAGATAATCCTTCCCCGAGCTTAAGATCATCGGTCACTAATTTATCTCACATGATCCCTTCATATTACGAAAACACCCACGCGGTCATAATAACCGTACCGAAGCCCTTGAGCCCGCAAGTTCATCCTGGCTGTTGGCACTGCTTATATTTGGCAATGTGCGCAGACGCATATTTTTATACAATTCCCTCATCTGCAGCTGCAAGTACGTGAGGTACTCCACTGAAATAGAATTCTGGAGAATTGACCGAAGACTGATATACTGGTAACCTTCTTCTGACCTAATCTTTGTAAAAAATAGCAACACGAAGCAAAAATTACTTACTGATAGGTACTAAATTTAAAGCTTTAGGGCCATGAGTTTATTTTATGAAGGACTAGTGGCCGCCCGCGACTCCGTTCGTGTAGAAGTCAGTTTCCCGTGGGAATGAAAAGTTTTCCCGCGGTAAAAAGTACCCTATATGTTAATCTGATGTATAAGCTATATTACTGTAAAGTTTCATCAAAATCCGTCCAGTAGTTTTTACGTGAAAGAGTAACAAACATCCATCCATCCATACATCCTCACAAACTTTCACATTTATAATATAATAAATTAGTAGGATTAGTAGGATATAGCTGCTTAAAATCATCATAACGAATCTAAGCATCCACTCATACATTTTAATGTTAAAACTAAAG
Source organism: Emmelina monodactyla (assembly GCA_916618145.1). NCBI lineage: Eukaryota > Metazoa > Arthropoda > Insecta > Lepidoptera > Pterophoridae > Emmelina > Emmelina monodactyla. The sequence continues at coordinate 658,515 of OU745319.1, forward strand.
GTACCTACCGAGATAAAATTAACAGCTCTATCTAGTTTCTACTACTTATCCTACTTTAGGATATAAACCCATACTTTGTCTGTTGCTACTTTATTTAAGTATCGAGCTGAACGAACACAGAAAGAAATTGTATTTAAATTCAAAACGAAAATGTGTCTTGAGCAATATTTTTTTGCGTAAAAAATATTTCACTTCATGTAAGAAATATGTCTTCACACAAGGCGGCACTGAACCATCAAGGAAACACTTTTACATTTTAAATAAAGAGCGCAATATTCATGGAAATAAGAATTTCGAGTTTTAAATTAGACCCAAGACAATTAAATGAAATTTGATAAGTTTCAGACATAGTTTTATGGTTCTTGAGAGAAAGATATTCAATTCAAAATTACTTCTCTAAAGGAAAGAGTTCACATACTGGATCCAAATCTATAAGTTCTTACATTAGTAAGAAAGAAAAAGAAGTCGTTTCAAAATAGTAACATTCTCAACTGAAATAATTTTTATTATTTATTTCTTCCTTTAAAAACGACGGCCTAGGCTTTCTTCTTCCAAGAAACAAACTTTTTTAGAATAAATAATTTACTAATAAACTTTCTTGGTGATTATATTTAGTGTTGCCAGAGATACACTAAAAACCCTAAAATCTCTTTTTATTTATATTACGTATTTATCCTAATAATATTATAAATGTGAAAGTTTGTGAGTATGTATGAATGGATGGATTAATGGATGTATTTATGTATGTTTGTTACTCTTTTACGAAAAATTTACTGGACCGATTTGGATGAAACTTTACTAATATAGGTAACTTTAGTAATATAGGTTATACATTAGAATAACATTATAGGTTACTTTTTCGCATTTATAATATTAGTAGGATAAATTTAAATTCATAGGAAACGAGATATTTGCAATAAATGTGCCCTTTAGCCCAAAAAATGATATCCTTTAAATTGAACATTGATACGGAATTAGAGCATGCAATAGAATACTTTTAATGTTATATTTAATAATTAAAAATAAATCTTATTGTCTCCATAAATTTTTAAGCAAAATTTTAAAAGTGCCTGCCTCTCAATTTTATAGGCATATAGGTAAGCATTTAAAAGAATAGTCCTTTTTTTCTTCATATTTCGTTAACCAGTTCATTTAATTTCATCATTAATATACGATTTTTTATTTATTTTATAACGACACTTTTTTATAATTTTTTATCAATATTTGTTTGATGGAAATATTTTGTCAACTTTTTAGCCCTAATTTGACCGTAAGATAATGGCAACATTATTTTATTTCATTCGAAGACTTTGTTTGAAATTGTTTGTTCGTTCTTCTTCCTTTCGCGGTTCGTTTTTATTAAAAAGTATTATTTTATTAGATGGAATCAAAAATAACTCTACTGGAGTGAATGAGTAATCCGTTGTTAAATAAGTACAATTTTTGTATTAACATTTGGTGCACACCACCCTTAGTAGGAGTTTAAGGTATGTACCTATTTTGTTTGTCATGCTTGTGGCTCATAATAACAAATTAATCTAAATCTGGCATTATATTGATTGTTAACTGTTAAATGTTATTTTTTTTCAGGAAACTAAAACCAGAAGATTACAATTTCCTTTCAAAAAATATAGCCTCATATTACATGAAATCTGTTCCAACTTCAAAATCGTATGCGGGCAAATACATTCCTGCAAAGGGGAAATTAGTAGATAAAGTGAGAAATCTATTATACATTTCTGAAGCGAAAAGAAGGACAGCAATCAGGGACTCAGATGTTACTAAAATCAATAATACAGAGGACTTTGGTATGTATATAAATTTTTTAATGTTTGAATTGGAACTTTCATATGAATGGCATTGCTTCCATTAATAATAATAATTCGAGAGGAATCCATACTTCATACCTATCCATGCTTTATATTGAAATACTAAACTAACAATGTCTGTCTGTAATGCTTTCACTTTGACATATTTTTAGTATTTATTTTTTTACATTTTAGATGCAACAACTGAAGAAAATATTATATGGCTACAAAACAATAGCGAACCCTGGGAAAAGGTTATTGAAAAGTGGCGAAATACATTCCCTATTAGAAAAAATCAAGAACTAAAGACAATCCATGAATACCTCGAAAGATGAAGTATTTTAAAAAATGACAAAGGATATGTTTTTGTAATTCAAGAAAGTAGAACTAGCAAGAAGAAACATTATTATTCACAAACAATCAATAATAATTGTATCAAAAATTTAAGTATCTGGTTTCAATAAAGGAAATTCTTAAAATAAGTACCTTAATCTTTTTATTTTCAAGAACCATGCAGTCTAGTACCAAGTAGCAATATAACTACATTTAAGTCTGTTTGTTTCTTGGTCTAAGAATTAACGAAATTTAAGCAAGCAGAAGGCAGTTGATATCTAAGAAAGATAATGTTTTGAATAAATAAATTGTTAACATTCTTTCAAAAAAGTTACAACTCAAATCGAAGTGTCGAGTTCTTGAGATAAGATGAAATTATTTATTGGAGTAAAAAATTTGTCAATACGATTAAGCATTTAAATACTTGATATTTTAAAATATAAAATTGCTTGCTACAAATATCTTATTGTTTCCTGATATACAAAACAGGATATATCTTGGGCTAAATAAACTTATTTGGCAAAAGCAATAATTTCTTTCTGTGAATACATGGTGCATTGTATACGCTTTATACTAAATTATAGAGCTTGTCTTGTTTGTCCCGTGTTGATAAAAACGAAAAGTTAAAAAGTTTCAAAATAGTCAGGATTCCCTCTAAATTAGGTCAATTGTCAAACACCAACGCCAATTTAAGTTCAAGATCACACATAAAACTTTTGTTTTTTAAAGTGCTAACGTGTGATGCATTTTGGCGGTTTCTGCCAGTTCTCGCTGTCGTTGACGGCGCCCATCTGTCAACACGTCAGTTGTTGGCACTCCGGGATCGGTCAAGAACGAGCCGCATTCGGCCTACTGCTCAATTTGTTCATAGCGTTAAATGTTCGATGATTGATAAGAAGTGCAAAGGTTTAAAATCCAACGCATCTGTTCGGACTTATACCTATGTGTGACTTGATTATATGCAAATTTAAATATGCAATGAGCAATTGAAACTTATCAAGATTGTAAATAGTTTTAGATATCATCGCTATTTGTTAAAGTATATTCGACTGATACCTACGTACTTAGAGTGTTTAATTGTCACTTAATAGTTACATGTGTATTTTTTATGAGAGTATAATTCTATAATTCGAACAAAATTTACTCGTATCTGACCATTGAAAAACCAGCCCTTATAGATATGGTACAAATGTCTATTATAACGTTATGCATGTTCGCTATCGATTCACGATTTGATTGCAGCCTTGCTGTTTCAGCAGTAAATATGTGGGCGATACATTGCTCATATCCTTTTTTCCATGAAAATATATTGTATCAACTTCCAGTTGACGCATGTCTAAATATTAATTTATGATCAGTTTACAAAATGTGTCTAAACAATTTTAACAAACACTTTCACAAAAAACGCATTTGTGTGACGTCAAATTTATTATAACTTGTCACATCGAACACGTTTTCCAATTCAAATAGTTCCGATCTGATTTACCCGCGTTGTTTCTACTCGCACAGAAGACTTGAACGCGAGCCAACATATCAAATCAAACGACTGCTAGGGTTGACTCTACTTAATTTGCATCAATATTTTAATTGAGGGGTTTTATTAACATGTTTTTTGTTTTCTTTATTTAATATGTGATACTTATACTTCGATTGGTTGAGAAGTACATATTCAAACTACTTACTACCAATCAAAAATAGGTTGACGCTACTTTTTATGATGGTGAATGTCTATGCCTATCTCTAAATTATAGGATTTTGTAATTATTTAATTTATTTTATCTTTATATGAATGCGTTGGTACCACAGCTTGCATGTTTTAATAGGTAGCTAGAAAGTTATTGAGTTTTGGTTTAAAGAGCAAGCTGTGTTTTAAGGTAACAATCCAAACTTTTAACTCTAGTGTGATGAACACATGTTTTTTGCTATTAGAACAACATAAATTAGAACAAAAACTGTGAATTTTGTTGTTCTTTATTAAATCAATAAATAAATGGGCGTGACAGCCCTGGTAACTCAATCTTCATTTCGTCGTTAGTCTAAAGACAAACTATGCCAACAATAACACAATTTTCGTTTTAGAACAATAGCTTAAATGTTATTTGGTCGATAACATACAGATATATTGTTCAAATGAGGGTAACAACATTTCTAAATTCCACATTCAGTTTTTCTATAGGTTTTGTGCTTCGTGGGTTTTGTTAGTACATCTTGCACAACTGATAGAGTAATAGATGCGGTCGCAGCTAAATACTTTGAGGGCGAATGTTATGAGTAAAGTGCATTTATAGTAAAATAATTAAGAAAAGTAGGATTTACTTTGTCGGATCCGAGTCAGTCATTCCCGTAAGTCTTTTAACCTTCTGAATCTGAATGTTATATTACATTTAAAAAAAAAATAGCAAAACCTACTAACAGTTTAACTATCTTCAATGATAAAATCATTGACAATTAGGTACTTAGTTGATTGCTACAGTTAAATTTTAAGAAACAACTATAAAAGCCCTGCCAGTCATCTGTTTGCCAAAACCGATCCATCACCCGCGCCACCTGTTTCTCAACATCCTCCCAAAACTACGAATAATTTGTGTCAGAACTCATAATGAAACTATTTAATTGCTTGTTAAAGTCTTACGAACCATTAATTATTAAAAGAAGATTAACTGTTTGAAATTATTATTAATGTCATCAAAATTTAACATTATTTCTGTGACTTTGATTCTCGTTTTGTGAGGCCAAGATGCTGTCATGTGCGTGTTGAACGCATTATACGTGGTACAGCTTGACTACAATATGTGCGCCTAACGACAATATTATATTATTATCCACTGCTGAGTTATTGAATTAAATGTTAGTTTTCTATGTAATACTGGCAAGTACCTACCCACCTGTCAGTGTTTAGCATATAATTGATTCCTTTGTGTTTGTGGTATATCTGTACCTGAAATTATATTCCTCACACATGTAGTATTATATTCTGAATATTGCTGAGTCTCGACCATGATGTTATTTATAATGGACTCGATTATAATCCATTAGAGAATTTCAGCTCGAGTGCCACCCAATTCACGGTCGATACCATTTAAATAACTACCCATTTATTTGTCAGTATTTACATTATTTATCAAATATTTTTTATCTTCATCTGTAATACCATATACTGAATATACAGGTGTGTTGTTATTTTAAACGGTATTGTCAGCAAATCGCACCTAAATTTCCTTTGAAAAGTTAACCTTACCCTCTTCACGGCCACGCACCGTCGATAACGAATAGATTCATTTTTACATCCAATGGCAACGTCAAGTGGCAACAGAAATACCTCTAAACAACGCCTACTTCCACTCATTCATACAAACACGTCATAATAGTGTAGTTTTTCCGGCGAGTCTGCAGCGTCTTCATTGAGTCGCGGGGTATTTCAATGTTGCGCTGTATTTCCTGTGTAAGATCGCTATCTTTTGTCACGTGCCAGTTTATGTCATAACCAGTCAGTCAATAAAAGTCAGTGATGAGTCATTTCTCATTGCAGCAGAAAAAGCGAAGTCGTGGAGGGGATGGGGGTCGGAACAAGGAGAATGTTCTGGAAGCTGAGCAGCACTCGGATCAAGAGGAACAGGAGGTGGCGGAGAACAAGGCAGAGAAAGAACTGTGCTATGAAGTGAAACACTCCGATGTTATGGGCAGGTAGGCCGTTTATTATTTTATTTAAAGCAGAGAGTTTGTATAAATACAGTCAGTCTCGAAACTAAGAGATTTGGAACTATTAAGGCTTCTTTGCGGTTGGACGTTGAAGAAGCCCTCCTTTACTTCTCTGTTCCTTTTTGATTACCTTCTCCATCGTATCAGATACCTGGTAGCGAGCCGCCAGATCGCGGCGGGCGAGGTGATCATCCGCGAGCCAGCGCTGGCGGTAGGCCCCTGCAGCGGCTGCGGGCTCATCTGTCTGGGGTGCTACCGGGAGCTGGACGAGGGGAGCATCGCCAAGTTAGTACAATGGGAGACAGTATTTTTGTCGTTGTCTTTTCAAGACTACCCCCACTTGTAGTGCTTAGTAAAACAATATTACAAAGCTAGGCAACTTATCAATCCTTATTTTTTTATCGCTTCATATATTTAACTTAAATAGCAAGCAGGTAAGACACCGATATTTAAGTTCTTTTCTGCCGCAGATGTCCTGGCTGCAGCTGGCCTCTGTGTCGAACGTCGTGCCACGGCCGCGGCAGCAGCACGGGCCACTCGCAGACGGAGTGCGACACTCTGAAGAAAGTACCTCCGGACTACAACGACCTCGAGGATCTGAAGGACTCTTATAATGCGCTGATGCCGCTGAGGTAGGAATTAACGACACAAATAGGCACAGATAAAAGATACTCACGTGTTTTATTCTCCACTATTCCACTTTTAATATATTTTACGTGTAACCTTACTAATTAAAGCTTTGAGATATCATGAATTTCCAATTCAATTGAATTAACTGTGACGCTCTTTGGGGAAGGCTTTTGTCCAACAGTGTTCGACAATTTAGAAGTTATAGATACTGCAAAGAGGAATGCGGGTCTCAGTGGTCAGACAGAGCATTAGACCGGTTATCTAAGGTCCTGGGTTCGATTCCCAGTCACGCAATGCTCTTTTTCCAGTATCTATAACTTTAAAATTAATAAATTAGCATTTTAAATGCAAAACTAAAAAGTAAAATCTCAGTGTTCGACAATTGTTTGTTGACGAACTGCTAACAATCACGATAAAATACCTGGAAATCGTATTCTTGTTAGTTTTCTTAAATATCCAATGGCCCGTGAACTTACTTCCCAATTTTTCCTTTGTCCAGGTGTCTCCTCCTCAAGAAGTCCGACCCAGCCAAATGGGCGACAATATGCACGATGGAGTCGCACAACGAGGTGCGCCGACGCCGCGACGACATCTTCCCGCACAACGAGCGTACCGTGGTGCGGAGGCTGCGCGCGTGGGGGCTGCAGTATGAAGATGAAGAGGTTCACACGCTGTGCGGGGTGCTGGAGGTGGGTGGATTGACACCTTCAAATAAATATGAATAAATACATGGTTAGGTAGATCAATTTGTTAAATTGATTTGGTTATGTTATAATGGCTTTAGAGATGGAAGTTGATGACATTTGGTATTCAAATACATTTCAGTGTAATCAAATAAGGTTTTGAAGTTAATGAACAGAAAATATCAATAAAATGTTACTTTCTGAATTGTCAAATTGAGTCATAGCCGAGACTTAGTGGTTTTCGCCAAGGCACTATCCCGTCGCTTTTCAACAACACGTTTTCTCGGCATTAATGTCATAATTTCTGTCTCGCGTAGCCACATGTTTGTCCTCATTTCCCCTGGTCCTCCATTTTGCAGTATATGACACTAAACATTTTCTTTAGTTTTGGGACCTACTCCTACATCCAGTAGCCTGCTTCCCCCGACATTCACGAGATGATCATTGACCATCTACCCGCAGGTGAACGCGTTCGAGGTGGGCGGCAGCGGGCGGTCTGCGCGCGCGCTTTATGACCGCGCGTTCCTGCTGGCGCACAGCTGCACGCCGACCACCACGCACACGGACGCCGAGCGCGCCGCCGGCCGCCCGCTCGTGCTGCGAGCCGCCGTGCCGCACGCGCGGGGAGATGTCATCACGCTGTGCTATGCCTACACGCTGCAGGTTCGTGGGGGATATGCGGGCACGGTGCAAGTTGGTGGGAGGTTATGAGGGCACGGTGTAGGTTGGTGGGTCGATGCGTCGAAATAAGACTTTAGAATTAGAACAGGACATGTGTTGGAGGGTATTTCTTGCTTTAAACAATAACAGACAATGGCTTATGTTACAGTTGTTGAAGTATTTATGCCTAGTTATAAGCCTCAGAAAAACTTTTAAAGAGTCTGAACACGAAAACAGAAAATCTCAAGATACAAAATGCTTCATTGAATTAGAAGACTGAAAACATTATAATATATATGCGACCTCTAATTTTCTCAGTTCACATTCCAAAGTATTCATATAACACAGTATTGTTAAGGTTATATTTGTTTACAGGGCACGTTGAAGCGCCGGGAGCACCTGCGCCTCAGTAAGTTCTTCGAGTGCGTGTGCGCGCGCTGCGCCGACAGCACCGAGCTGGGCTCCTACTGCAGCGCGTTCAGGTAAGATAAATGGACATTGATGTGGTTTGGTGATTAGTTTGAGTAGTTTTGTAAGGTAAGATGGGCAAGACGCAGTAATTCAATTTATCAATAAGCTAATCGAAGATCACTGCAGGACGAAAGCGCCATAATTTATTCTAACCCTGGGACACAGTAATTCATGTCATGAAGTTTAGCCAAAGTCTAACCTAAAGTAAAATGAGAGACGGGTGTCAAGTCGTTAATTTCCCATTTGAATGACCTAGTAAGTATAACGCTCTAAACTTTCCTATGCTGCAGCAGCAATCCTCATCGCTGTAACAGTATCATTATAAAAATGCATAATTGAAATTACCCAGTCATGCATCCTATCTAACTCTCCCCGCGTTGGTACAGTTATTCTCGGTAATAATCATAAGCCTCTATCTAACCCCCGTCGCTGCAGTTGTCCTCGGTAATGATAAGTCTCTTTGCCCCCGTCGCCAGCTGCCCCCGCTGCGGCGGGCGCGTGCTGCCGGCGTCCCCGCTGTGCGCGGCGTCGCGCTGGCGCTGCGGCGCCTGCGACTACGCCATGCCCGCCGCCGCCGCGCACCAGCTGCTTAAGAGGTACACTATAGCTAAAAAGCTCAGTGCAATGCAAAGGCCTAGTGGAGTGGTATAAATCACTGTACTTTAATATGATAAGATATGGTAGATACTTAGTTCGATTCCCACTGCACCACACGACACGATATCACACACTAATTTGGTCTGCAAATGCAAAAACGAAGATTAAGAATTATAAAGATGAATAGTAAATGCGTAATAAATATACGCAACTTGTTAAGTTGATTCTACATTTAATTATTTATGCAACAATTATCTGAAATTACCTATAGTTAGGCGCCTACTTAAAAGTGTCTTTTAATATTAATAGATTCGGTCGTCTTTAAAATAGATTCTTCTATACTACTCTAGTTACAGCCCCTTATCATTTCCTTCTGCTTCCACCCAGACTATCCGACGAAGTAGAAGCCATCGACGCGAACGACGTCTCCTCCTTCGAGGATTTCCTGCACAAGTACCGCAACGTGCTGGCCCCGAGCCACTACCTGCAGCTGTCCGCCAAGCACTCGCTGAGCCAGCTGTACGGGAAGGTGCGCGGGTTCATGATCCACGAGATGAGCGACCAGCTGCTGAACAGGAAGATACAGATCTGCAGGGAGCTGATGGCCGTGTTCGACTTGTTGGAGCCGGGGTATTCCAGGCTTAGAGGTACGCTAATGTTTAAAGGTGCAATTTGCAATACAAGTAGAATCATAGATGGTTTCTTTAGATTGCGTCGTATTAACATGAATGAACAAGAGAGTCTTTCTTCTACATACATTCAGCTTTTGTCTATACTATCACCGAGGTCAAATTCACGACTCTAGATCTTTCTTTCTGCTGACTGACATTTGTATGAAATAATGTCTGAAAATTGCAGGAATAACGTTGTATGAGCTGCATGCCCCGCTCATGGTGCTCACCACCAGGGACTTCGAGAAGAAAGCTATCTCCAAAGAAAATTTGCGGAAACGTCTAAAAGAGGTTGGTCGAAAGTTCAGAACAGGGACAGGAAGACTAATTAATTTCGTGATAAGATGGAAACTTAAACCGAAATAAGATAGTTTTCTTTTTCAAACTAAACCGTTTTTTATCTAGACTTTTATTTCAAATATTTAATTGTACTTTGCCCATCCAGATAGTAGGCTACCTCAAAGAGTCGGCCATAATCCTGGGCTTCGAGCCGCCGCAGTCCGCGGAGGGGCTGATGGCGGCCGCCGCGCGCGACGCGCTCGACAAGATCACCACGTGGGAGCAGATCATCGGGAAGATATCGTGAACTTGCCGGGTGGCGTTGTCGTGAAGATGTGGGGTCGGTGGCGTGAAGATGTGGGGTCGGTGTCGTAACGATGTCGTGATGATGACGTGACGGTGTCAGGACGATGTCGTTAATAATTTGTTATGGAAATAGGGTGCATGAATGTAATGTGGAAATATTGGTTGATGCGGATATTGGCTGGGATAAAGTCATATGTTTAATGATAAGTCGAAAAGTCATTTCTTGCGTCGCGACAGTGAAAGTTGCTTTGTTAAATCTTTGTAGTTGCCTTTATTTATTCACATTTTTTATAATAAATAAGAGTATTAAACTGTCTTTAATTATAAATGTGATGTATAAAAACTAATACACTTATGATAGGATTGAAACTTTTAAAAAATATATTGTATATATTAATATATAAATTAAGGTATCGTTTTATATATGAAAATTAACTTTATTTTTAAACAATCTAGCTACTAATAATTTTAAAAATATATTGCAAGTATTTGTAATTTTATTTCAATTAATGTTAAATTAACTTCCATTCCCTGTACTAAAAAGACAAGAATTGTTTTGGTTAACTGTTTGCTGTCAAAGTTAACAATGTAACTATTTCAATAAATTAAATATTAATTTGATTAAATTATTTTGTTTTATGTTTTGTATTTTTATTTACTATAAACCCCTCAGAGAATTAAATCATTTCTTTTTTAACAAAATAACGCAAAGTAAAAGACAAGAAAAATAATAGGTAATCAGAGTTTTAAAAGGCTTAAAATCCTTCTAATATTATAAATGTGAAAGTTTGTGAGTATGTATGGATGTTTGTTACTCTTTCACGTAAAAACTACTGGATGGATTTAGATGAAACTTTAGAGTAATACGGGTTATACATCAGAATAACACATTGAGTACTTTTTACCACGTTCCACGCGAACGGAGTCGCGGGCGGCCACTAGCAACAATATAAATAGTAGTCTGGAGATTTTATTGCAATAAGCAACTAACTCCATCTGTCACTTATAAACTAAAACTCTTAATGATCACGTTACCTTATTCAAACGCCATGTAGACTTAATCTTAATTTATTTACTACAGTAGTTAAAAGATGTCACTAGTGAAGTAAATGTAGTAAGTAAACAAAATAAAAAGAGTAGTTATCAGTCTAGCAATCCGAACAATTCATTTAGGGTTGAACTAAAACTAAGTTTATTTGAGTGAGAATAGAAAACAACCATCAATCTAGTTCCACAATAGGTACCTACACACCTTGTATGTTTAAATGTTGTAGTAATAAAATTCGCTGTAAGATCTATCTTTGTCCAAGGAAAGGTACACCTATCTGTAACTTAAATCGAATCTTGTTTTGGGATGATGAGAGTATTTTGTATTTTTTTTTCACCAAAAACAAAACAATAACATTGGCAGTGTGGTTTCTTTTCTAAAACAATCCAGACTGATCCTCAAGAATCGCGATCATGCGTGCGCACCATCGTAGATCTATTTCTGTAGATCCATGCGGGAAGCGCGCGCGCCGGCAGTCGACCCGGATCCGCACCTCCAGTAACATTACACCGGCTATTCTAGTTGGTACATTTCACGGAATCTTCGGAAATAAGGGATTATTCATTGGCATGCGTTTGGCCTGATTTTGGGCCTAATTTCTAGATAAAATGGTGAGTCTATTAGATGGATATAAATCTCTTAACTGTTCTTGTAAAGATTGTAGAATGGTTGGTATTGATTCCGTAATAATAACATCCGTTGATTCTGCTGTGCTATGAGGATTTTCAATCACCTCTATTACGTCAGCTGTACAATCGTACACGTAGTTTTTCTTCATAGCTCGTTTTACCATGCCTGATTACGATCACTTAAAAAAAAAGAGGGTATATAGGTACATAAGAATATCTTTTTAAGAACCTGTAAAGTTTCGACAAATAAAGGCTTTTTTCTGCTGACCCCTAATCAATCAATTCTTTAAGAAGCCTGAGGAAAAAAGCGCTTGTGCAATCTGCCTCGCCCCCGCCGAGCAGAAGTGTTCCGGCTGCCAGTCGGTGCACTACTGCAGCCGGGACCACCAGAAGCAGCACTGGAAGCAGCATAAACACCATTGTGCACCGTTCAGGCTCAAGGAGGACCCGCAGTTAGGACGCTACTTGGAAGTAATAAAGGATATAAAGGCGGGAGACATCGTTTTAAAAGAGAAACCTCTGATTACAGGACCAAGTCAGGTACCTTCTGGAAAATACTTTGATTGTTATGAAGTAGATATAGTATTTTTTAATCATTCCGGACTCTATGTGTTTGTTTTCAGACGACACCTCCCGTATGTCTTGGATGCTACAAACTTTTAGAAGAAGGCAAGATAGTAAATTGCAACCAATGTGGCTGGCCGATGTGTTCTGAAGCTTGCTCTAAGAAAGAAGACCATCAACCCGAGTGCTTTTACACACAACAACGAGGAGAAAAGGTATTGTATTAACCTGTTGCAGTGACAGTTCTTCCAGGATCTATTGGATGACGATTAGTGTCCTAAATATTTTTTGTTTATCTTTTCCAGGTTTCAATAACAGGCTTTGGAACCGCTCATCCAAATTACCAATGCATTACCGTCCTTCGATGTCTATACCAGCGAGACCACGACAACAAGCTTTGGAGTAAACTGCAGGCGTTGCAGTCTCACTGCGAGGAGCGGAGGGAGACTTCCAAGTGGCAGAACGACAAGAACATGATTGTCAATTTCATATGGAAGTTCTTCAAACTTGAAGGCACGTTCACTGAAGAAGAAATTATGAAATGCTGTGGCATTATACAGGTTAACAATTGATTACCTGATAGACCTTCAGTCTGTTAGTGTCTTCATATTTAAGTTGTAAACGATTTGTTTGACTTTTGTAGGTAAACGGTCACGAGGTGCCACTCCTAGAGCCGGAGTATGTAGCGGTGTATGATCGCGTCTCTATGGTGGAACACAATTGCAGGGCCAACTGCAACAAGAGCTTCACTTCTAATGGAGAAATTGTTAGTACCAACCATATATTCAACTTTAGGTCTTTTCAAAATCACTTAGTACAATGGAATCTGAAATCTGAAAATATCTATCTCAACTAATAAGGAAGAAGTTAAGCAACTATAGTTGGCCTATAGAATCTTGTTGCATAGGAGTTTGAAGATTGATCTGAGTGGCTATTTAATCTGCTTTTGGCCAAAGAAGAAGGTAAAGGACAAGCATCTCTCTAACTGTGGATCTCGGTGTTCAGATCCTGGTCGCGGGCACAAACATCACGCCAGGATCGCACGTGTCCGTGTGCTACTCGGACCCGCTGTGGGGCACGGAGGCGCGGCGCCACCACCTCGCCGACTCCTGGTACTTCGAGTGCTGCTGCCAGCGCTGCGCTGACGTCACCGAGCTCGGCACTATGTACAGCGCTGTCAAGTGCAAGAAGAAGTAGGTCAATGTTGTGTTTATGACCATTACCTTCCATAAACCATTGTGTTATCATTATTATAGCAACGATTATATGCGTAAGCAAACACAGGCCTATTGTAATGAGAATTTCATACTGGATATTATAGAATTGTTCTTTGAACCAGTCAACAAGTAAAAATGAGATATTTTTATAACTTCTATTGTTAATCGTATTTCAACATTATTTTAGAGACTGCAAAGGCTACCTTCTCCCCGATACATTCCTGTTGCCGATCCTCCACAAGACTCTGAAACCGGACCCTTCCAACCGCGGCTTGGATGACAAGTACTGGAAGTGCAGGAGCTGCGGTGACGTGGTGTCTGACGCCATCATCCAGCAGCTGATACAGGACATCGGCCAGGAACTGAGTGTTATGCCTAAAGGAGACCCAGATGCCTGTGAAAAGTACGTGTCACCAATTTAAATCTCTAACATCCAGTTTCATCTCCTGTTTAAAATAAAAAGCACACTAAGCTTACGGCTTCAACATGAGAGGTTAAAATAATTACACCATCAAGACCTAAATCTGCTTAACTAAGCTTCCTCTTAGAACGCTTTACCAACAGGCGCTAGTGAAGTATCTGCAAAGTGTTAACTTAATAACCTTTCCCCACAGGTTCATAGCCCACTGCAGCGGCTACCTGCACCCGCAGCACCACTACATGACGGACGTGACGCTGGCGCTCGCGCAGCTGATCGGCCAGGAGCACGAGCTGGGGCTGCCCGGCGTGGGCGACGACCGCCTGCTGCTCAAGACCACGCTCTGCAGGCAGGTCGCCGACCTGCTGGAGACGCTCGCGCCAGGTACGCAGGCGAAAGCGAAATTTAGCTTAGGTTTAAGAAAGTTATAAAAAAATAAAGAACAGAATCTACTTTTGAATGTAAATCCTTCATTGACAGCTTACCTAAGTGTATAAATAAAGATACAAGTTATTTACACTTAGATTGTGTGTGACTCAATAAAAATACTTCATAACATTACAACGACATAATCTAAGGATAGGTAAGCACGCGGTTCCATAATTCAGCATATAACAACAAATAAACAGATTCAAGACGTACTAGGTACTTCCTTTGTTATTGTGTGTAAATACATAAAATGTTAAAATAAAAAATAGGTACCAGCTCCAATACATCATAGCTCGACATCTAAAATGCATGCTGCAGTAGACTAATTTACCAATGTGTTATGGTGTATTCCAGCGGAGAGCCGCGTGCGCGGTCACCTGCTGTTCGAGCTGCACGCGGCGCTGGCGGAGACGGGGCGCCGGCGCAGCCTGCGGGACGGGCCGCACGTCATGCTCGGATACATCACAGTCAGTGCCTTATACCTTTACTAGCGACCCGCCCACGCTTCGCAATGGTGTAATTTGGCGTGACTTGTTCCCGTTAAGTTGAATTTTAGCTAACTTAAAATAACTTAATCTGAATTTTCTTTATTTACAAATTTAAATGAGTAAATATCCTAAAAGATGGCGAAACCAGCATTAAAACCCATTACGTAGTTTCGGAGGAGATAGCAGCCAAACATACAAACAGACACAATTAGCGACTTGGATTTATACTATGTAATGATAATGATGATACTAGTTCGAAGTAGTCCTTATGACACCTCTACTCTTATTTTATTTAGTAAGTAAATGAAACGAATTGATGCAGTGTTGGTATACCGAACTGCTAAGATAGCGCTTGGTCCAGGCTACTTATCAAACTATATTTTCATAAATAAATTTCGTAGCTATATCGAGAAATTCACGAAAATCTGGTTTGAGAACATACAAGAAGCGTGTAATTGGGTATGTGTATCAAGATTTGATTGAGGTTCGTTTGAATGATTATTACCTTACTTTAGATCAGCAAATACTGTTGTCCTTGACTCATTCATAAAATAGATATCAACTTCTGAGAAATTTCTATTCAATCTCTAGAAACGTCAATACATTTTCCTAACATTTTACATAATATTTGACAAGTAGATAGGTTGTATTTACAATCACACTCGTGTTTTGGGTTTCCCCGGTTCATAAAACTAATCCTATTTGACTTCCACATGATATCTGCATCAACAAATTCAACAAGCTCGTGCCTACTAGCTATCACTTCACAGGTAGAAAGTTAATTCCTATGTTAATGAGTTAGCTTATCACTTATTACACAGGAAACTACGTCTAATATGGAATATTGATGACGCAATAAAGGATGTTGACAAGAAACTTAAGACAGCACTTTCTTTGAGCTTGCTCAAATTCAAGTGCAAATCAGTACCTACATGCACTCTCTCTCATTATAGTTTATCGCAATGTAATAAGGGCCAATTCGCCATTCTTATAGTATGATCCCACGATCCGTGATTAGACTTATAAAGTTTGGCTTTATAAGTCTAATCACAAAATGCTTTATTTAGCTACTCAGAAGTTTAGTTTTGTGTTTTATCGCGACAGATTTAATTTCACATATTTAAACACTCACAAAATTCGACAATAAAGCGAAAGTATTACGTATACATTTTTACGCGAATTATTGAAAAAACTTTTCTTATTCTTCTTTATTCCAAAGCCCTCATTCGATTATCAGACTATTCTCGTATGCGTTTTGGCCATGCCTCTCGCTCGGCTCACTCACTGACACATATTTTATGCGCACTTCGACTCGTGCGCAGGCCGGCATGTCGATTATGATAATTAGTCGATCTTGCTGATGCGAATTGTTATGGTTTATTTACAATGCTTTCCTTTTTAATTTTAGAGTGTTCTTAATTTACTCCAATTTGAATAGGAAGAGAATTGTAAGATTTATGTTAAAAGTTATCTTTATAACGTGCGGGCTATTGAAGTACTGGTTTTGCATAGATCTCTAGATATTTTAAATAATATATCATCTTTGTATCTTTTGAATTTATATCTAAAAAAATTTTTTTTTTAAGTCAAATAAATATTTTACTGCTTTGGTCCTGCACATGCACATTATCCTCGACATGCCTGTTTAACTCAAAAACTTCGAAGAAATCATCAAAGTATATCAAAATTAGGAAGCAGATTAGAACAAAGAACCTGCCTAACGTCTATCAACTTGATCTTTCCTACTCTCTTCCTCCGTACTCTACATCCAACTAGACCACTACCTTACTATAACATAAACATACACTAATCCCTCATGCTTATTCCCAGGAGTCCCGTAAGATCCTGTCGCAAGCGGCGTCCCTCCTGCGGCACGAGCCCGCCGAGCTGCCCGAGGGAAAGCTGTTCCGGCAGGCGCGCGCCAACCTGCAGCACATGGACCAGCTGGTGCTGCAGCTGGAGCAGGCCATGCCGGCGCCGCTGTAGGGGACGGGGGGTTCCGGCAGCGCGCCCACCTGCAGCACATGGACCAGCTGGTGCTGCAGCTGGAGCAGGCCATGCCGGCGCCGCTGTAGGGGACGGGGGGATCCGCCAGGCGCGCGCCAACCTGCAGCACATGGACCAGCTGGTGCTGCAGCTGGAGCAGGCCATGCCGGCGCCGCTGTAGGGGAAACGTAACTAGAAGCTGTCTTATGGAAGGACGGTATTAAAATCATCAATAGACCTCACACTTTCGTTGTCAGTATTTATTGTATAGATCTTTAAAAAACAAAATTTTAAGATATCTAATGTTTTCGTTCCATATTAATTGATTTTACGAAAACACGGTTTGATTCCTTTTTTAAAAATGATGTTCTGTGTACAGAAAGATACCAATACCTACATATTTTTTAAAATATCGTTTTTTATTATATCGATAGAATCGACAACAAATTAGTTAAAACTCTTGCTTCAGTTTTACTGTCTCCTCTTAATCACATATTTAATTTGAGTTTGACCTCTGGTGTGTTCCCAAGCTGCTGGAAAACTGCTTCCATTACTTCTATTTATAAAAGTGGCCACAAATATGATCCCTCTGATTACAGACCCATTTCACTCCTTGTAGTATTTTCTAAAATTCTTGAAAAAATTGTAGAGAAACGTTTAAATTATTATCTGGAAGCCCAGAACCTACTCTCACCTAGCTAATTTGGTTTCCGTCGTGGAAAATTAACCGAGGAATCTCGGCGAGGATGCTGTGTCTACACTTCTTAGAAATGTATCCAATAACTTGGATAACAACAAGGCCTGTATTGGAGTTTTTCTAGATCTTTCAAAGGCGTTTGATACTGTCTCCAATCCAATACTTTACGGTACAGCTCTTGATTGGTTTACCAGCTACTTAAGTAACAGACAACATTCCGTAAAACTGAATGGGTACACTAGTTCACCAAATCACGTTCATTTTGGCGTACCGCAACGGAGCATTTTAGGACCTTTGCTGTTTATAATATACCTCAATGATTTGACTAAGCTTTTTAAAACTAATAAAGATGTTGATGTCATCTGCTATGCCGATGATACAGCAATTATTTTTCATGGTTCTTCTTGGGCGAATGTTTTTACCAAAGCTGAAGCCGGACTATGTAAAGCTGCTAAC
This sequence comes from Emmelina monodactyla, assembly GCA_916618145.1. NCBI lineage: Eukaryota > Metazoa > Arthropoda > Insecta > Lepidoptera > Pterophoridae > Emmelina > Emmelina monodactyla. The sequence goes on from OU745319.1 coordinate 676,584, forward strand.
TGGTTACAACATAACTTGCTTACAATCAATACACAAAAAACCAATTATATCTGTTTCCACAAAACTAATGCATCCTCCCCTTCCCCTAACTTATCTCTTACAATACATACGTGCCACAATTCCACATGCGCCTGCGTTGCCCTCTTAAATTTGAATGAAGTTCGTTATTTAGGAGTTCTTTTAGATAGGCCACTTACTTTTAAGGATCATATTCTCCACTCTACTTTCAAAAAGACAAGGTTGAAAATATCTTCAAAAAAGGGTTTCGAGTAGGTATTGTTTTCACCAAAAGATTTTGCTGAATCATTTGTGCCCCAACTCCTAGTTCTGTTTACCTAAATAAATGTATTAGGTATATTTATTTATGTTAGAGATTGTAAGAAACGTAGAACGTAAAAAACGAGATGACAATAAAGTTGCCTATTTTTAATCTGTGTTTTATTTACCTTGCAAATTATCATGATTGCAATTATGATATGGAAATCTTTTGGTAAGCACATGTCTTTCTAAAAAATTCAATGTTTGTGTATGAGTTTCTTTTAAAGGGAGTGAAAAACCTTCTATAAAATAGAATTATGTAAATTGTAGGTAGTGTACGACGACTATAATCTAGACCTAACTTAATATTAACTATGTCGATGCCAACTACAAACCAATTCTGTTTATTTTTATACAACCGATCCCTGCAGTAAACAATAAGTTTAATTTTCAATTCCTGTTATTTAGAAATATTTACTTGGTCAGTTGTAGTGCCGACGACGTTTTACCATTTATAGTGGACATTTAAAAACATCTTAGATTTTTAATAGCCTGTGACTTTAGTCGAAATTTTTAATCGCAAATATTGGTATTAATGTTCTAAGTAGTTTGTGAAAAGATATAAGGATAAACGTCACTGTTGAAAGTGATTAGAGTAGAAAACTTACCGAAAATCGACACACAATAAAAGGACATCAACTGAATAGGTACTGAATGTCGTAGAGAGGCCCACACTTTTCGCAACAACGTCGTGATGCATCAAAACCAAATTAGGTACAAATATGGTCTTCTCCTGTGTGGTATCTCTAGTTATCACCTGTTGAACAAACAACTCAGGCTCTCTGATTGGCCGTTGACAGAAAACTGCGAATCTTACGCAAATTGTGTTCAGAAGCGACCGTGAACATTCGCGTCTTGCTTGACGAATATCAAATACTAACTAAATCAATAGAGGCATAAAATTGACGACCAATTCTAGTGGCTAGTGATTGTTAAGTGATACAAGCAGTAATCTTGTATGGAGTTGGCTATTATTAAGATGTTAATAAGAAGGCTGTTTAGGATCTCGTAATTTTATAAGGTAAGCTTAAGTTAACTCTATCTTATCGAAAAAAATACTGTCGCAGATTCTATTATAAGCTACGTTTATTCTGTTAACAATATTTTAAACTAAACCTCAAACGACAATGTTTTTCTCGTGGTATATGCGCTCATTTCAAGAATCTATAACTTCTGAATGAAAGATGAAATTGATGCAAATGTCAAATGTTCCAACAGTAAATTCATACCTACATGCTTAACACTTATGACGTTAGGCACACGTCTCTGTGGAAGTTGAGCTGGCTAATTAACAAAATAAACATTCAGAACGTTGTATTTACACATTTATACATTTTATAGCACATAGCTAACTGTTATAACATGTTAGGTAACTATGCCTAGTTTTTACCTTATTTTTCTCAAGTCAAAATATTCTTAAACGTACGTACTTCCTGGGTCGACCAGAAGCTAAAATAGCCCAGAAGTTGAAATTTTAAAAGTTTGTACCCCATCAGGACAAAACGAAAATCTATTAAAAGAATCCTTAAAGAATCAAAGTGAAGCAGTGAAGGAACGTCTTAATACTGCAATAGACAATGGACACATGTTAACTTTGCCAATGATCTACGTAGGTACTTACCTTACTTGAATAACTTTTTGAGAGCGACTAGCACTAAAAAGTTGGTAGAAACATTCATATAACTTTTTATGGTCATGCTATATCAATGACCTTTGAATATTTCAAGTTTAATATTTAAAAGTAAACAGAAACAAAACAAACACGATGATGTAGATTCAACAGCCTGCTCCAATGTGGAAACCCCTTACTGTGACGTAAAGGTAACACCTACAAAATATTATCTTTTACCTAACAAACACAGTAATAACTTTATGATTAAAGTTAAGATAATAGAAAACGTAGATAGGCCACGAATAAATTCATGCATTGTTTGAAAATAACGTTCTGAAATATTTATGTCCTTTGGCAAAGTTTTAATGCATGCACATTACTAACCTTTATTTAGTAGAAAAAGTGAAGGCTTAAAGTAAAGCATTAATTTTTCAGAACATGCGGTATCTATGGCTGCTGTTGTGTTACTTACAAAACGCCGAAAGCAGTTTCATCGACGATTATGAGCAGCTGACGAAAGAGTTCCTCTGTCCAAAAGACGACAAGATGGCGGCATTACCTGTAGACTTAGGAGTACAGAGAACCTCCGGGTGCTTCTGTAGAGCGACGGCAGACAGACAGGTCGTCGTTTGTTTCGGAAATTACGAATGCTCACAATTTCCCAAGGTCAGTCACCATAACTGGATTGCCAATTAATACCTAAATAACCTGACACAATAATAAAATTTAACAATTTACAGATGACTATTCAAAGCAAAGTACTCAGAATCAGAACAACAGCAATTGATGCAATTTTTGAAGGGGCTTTAGATCAGTTTTACTTTCTGGAAGTATTAGAAATAGAAGCCAATCACATTCTTAACTACATACAGCCTGGAGTATTTAAAAACATGACGAACTTGAAACACTTATCGATATCATATAACACGGCTCTAAACTCTATACACCAAGATACATTTGTTGGACTAAAAAATCTTAGAAACCTGACATTGGTCAACAATGGATTTACTAATATTTTGGATATTACACCTGCTTTTAATGTAAACATTCTTCCTTCTCTTTATGGTTTAGATATTTCAGAAAATTGTTTTGATATGATACCTCAGGACGCTTTTGCACAAATGGCAGGTACGAAGCTAAAGAGGTTAGATATAAACCTGTGTAGACTAGACTACATAAACGAAAACAGCTTAGTACATTTTAAAAACTTAAAATACTTGAACATTGGAGATAACGACTTAAATGTTAGTTTGATAACTTCTCTCTTGACTTCAATGAAAGATGCCGGCATCAATCTTACGCATTTAGATTTATCAGGATTAGGATTTAGAAAACAAGTGCCGAAATGTTTACTAAACATAATTGCACAAATGCCTATAAAAGTATTACTGTTAGCTAGAAATCAATTTGAAGTAATAGATGACGACTCTTTTCCAGTAATGAAAAATATAGAATTTTTAGATTTGCGAAAAGTGTTTGTTTTTTCAATTGACAATAAAGCGTTTGATCCGGAGAAATTTCCTAATTTAAGAGTGTTATTATTAGCTGGTAATAATATGCCCGGTTTACACAACCAACATATAGCTAAGGAACAAATAAAAATGTTAGATCTGTCTAATAACGTGGGAAGTCCGGGAAACCCCGTGTTTTATGACATTGCTAAATACACGTTTAACCAATCAGTTGATCTAAGAGTTTTGAATCTGTCTTTTAATAGAATTAAATCTATTTTAGATTATACTTTCGTAGGATTAAGTAAATTAGAATTATTAAATTTACAAAACGCAACAATTTTCTACATCGGCCCCGGCACGTTTAAGCCATTGAAGAATCTCCTACTATTGAATTTAGCGAATAATCCCCTCGTGTTGAGCCAAAACTTAACGAGCACGATGTTCCAGGGTTTGAATACTTTACAAATACTAAGTTTAGAGAACTGTGGAATCAAACATTTTAATGATGACGATAATATATTTGAGATGTTCCCCAACTTATCTCATCTGATATTAAAGAACAATCAACTGTACTATCTCACCTCTGAAATGTTAAAACCAATGAAACTGTTAGATGTTTTGGATTTAAGTGAAAATCTACTGATTCCTTGGTGGAAACCATTATTTCTGGACTCAGGGGTGAAACCCTCCAAATTGTATCTAACAAACAATAAAATTTCACATTTCTCAGTAAGCATGATGCAGGACATCGACTATCTACTCGAAAGTAATACAAATGGAACATCGGTGATCGATCTCATGAACAATGTGTTTATTTGTGACTGTAGTTCAATGTACAGGACTTATTTATATTTAGAAGTGAACGAATCCATGGTGCTAAAGAATTATTTTGGAAATTCTGATTTCCAATGCAGTAGTCCCGATTTATGGGAGGATAGGAGAGTGGCTGATTATTTGTCTTCTATCAAGAGTTTGCAGTGTCTGATGTACGAGAAGATCTCGAACGTCATGGTGATCATGTGGACTGCTCCCACCGCAGTCACGTTGATGTTGGTGGTGCTCCTCATCATCATTATATACAAATACAGAGTTTATATACGATACTGGATATTCCTAGGGAAAATCGCATTGGGTAGGAAAATAAGTCGGAAACTGGCTTCAAATAAAGCTCCCCGAGGCTACAAGTACGATGCATTTGTATCATACAGCAATGAAGACAGAGATTTTGTTTTAGAAATGATAGTTCAATTAGAACAGAATCCACCGTATTTGAAATTATGTGTATACGAGAGAGATTTCGAGATCGGCGCTTTTATATCAGAATCTATTCATAACAGCATTAATGATAGTAAATTTGTTGTTTTGATAATAAGCAATAATTTCGCTAAATCTCAATGGTGCAGATGGGAGACTCAGCTAGCGGAATACCATCGGATATTTCTAGAAGACGGATCGGTGTACGATCCATTAATTCTTATTAGAATTGGTAACATAGAAAATAAATATTTGACCACGACTTTGAAGTACTTACTCAAGACGAAAATATACCAGTCGTGGGATGGGAACAAACCTGAGGAATTTTGGAAAAAATTAAGACAAACACTAGTTAAGAATAGACGATTAAATTAAAATTTAGGTATACCATTTGTTTCTCAATAAAACTTTTTTTATTTGTATGACGTGTTTATTATTTACCAACTAATCGATATACCTACCAAACTGCTTACAAATTACAATACATCTATAAATAGTAATCGAATAGAAAGTATTAAAAGCAAACAACACTGCTGCAACAGATGACATAAAAAAGAAAGTTGTATCCTTATCATAACAATATTGAGAAATGGAAAGTCATTGCGCAAATAATATAGTTTCGAAGCTTTCTACAAGATGCAGAGAAACCTACAAGGAAAACGTTGTGCACACGCACATAATCTTAGAGATAGGTAATATGAACGTTTTATTACCCTTGATTATCATCATTTGAAACTTGTTGTGATTCGATAAAGTAATATGTTAATATGCTCAAGGTATCTTTGTTTTGTTAAGTTCTATTTACTTTTTGTTAGAGAACAACATTTACATGCAATATAACAATCCTCATGCAAGATTATAAAACTAGTCCCTAGTAAGATTTTTGCCTTTTAATTTCCAAATTGATATAGTTACTTAGAGCTGTGACTTAGAGTGCCAAACGTCATTACTAGTTGGGCTCCATTGTTTCGGCGGGAGCAGGCATCTTCATTCAAGAGATGGCGGCGACATAACGGTGCGCGCGCGCTCCCTCCGCGCCTGCGCGCGAGGCAGCGACGGCAGACGATCCATTACTCGACTGACCTACTCACATCAAACGCACACTCTTTCTCGACATCAACGGAACCTAATTTTTCCGTGTGAATTCGCAATGTAGTGCTACATGCGCGCGCACCGGACCGGCGTGAAATAACAGAAATTACTATGATTAATGATTGGACGTCGCGTCTTTAACCATGCGGTTTGTGATTATCAGTTTTCACAGACAGATGCGTTGGTGTGGGTAGGTTTCGATATGTTTCTACGTAGGCCTTGGCAAAATATTAAACAATAATGTTAATTTATACCTACCTACCTACATACAGCCCCTAGCTGATCTAAAGGGTACCTAAATTAATAGTTAACCTTGTATTATGAAAATTACCATGCATTCATGAGTGAGTTGGTCGCTGGATGTTAGCGGTTTTCGATAGCTCAGTAGCTCAAGGGAAAGGGTGACAAACTTTACTACTCTTCTATTCTTTTCAAAGTGAGTCTGGGCTCACAGATCACAATGTAAACCTTATATAATATTCTATAAGAAACCAGTCTGAAGGGCGAATCAATCGCAGCGTAACGAATAGGTAACTGTTACTGTAGAAAAGAGGACGTGAGTGATCTCAAAGTTAAAACAATCTAGGCCTACTATAAACCCTTTTCATTTAACATCTCAATTCGGTAACTGCAATTTGAAATAAACGTCTTTATAGCTTCATAGCCGCTTCTTGAACACGAACTTTCGAAAAAAGCTGTTAATACATCCATCAACTTTTATAACTCGCGATCGATCGCCGCCAAAACATTTTCGACTTCATTAGTTGTGTCGCCGACAAGTGCACAAGCAACTTTTCCTTTAGTTGAAAAAAGAACAAGTGCATTTGCGCTTGCGCCGCCGCTCCAGTCCTCGGCATTGGCTCTGGTGGCTGTCCAGCGACAGTCGATGCCGATCCGTGGCGGCGGTCGGACACGGCCACGATGCTCTCGCGCATGTCAGTGAAAGTTCGTTAGAAACGGCGAAATGCGGCTCGCCATCGCCTTTCTGTTTGTGGTGAGTGATAATTACGTTAAAAGTGCTAATGGACTATGCCTTCTCTCTGCTGATAATTAACATGTCACTCGAAGGGACTTTTAGTCACAGTTTCCCGATTACTACAGGATTTTCCGGAAACTGACCTTTTATTATTGGATATTAATATGTAAGATTCAGGTAAAAAGATAAAAAGAAGATAAATGAACAGATTGGCAATAACTTTCATATTAAATCTATATCTTAGATGATAGCTAAAAACTGACATTTAACTTTATGTTAGGAAGAAAATTTACGAGGAATATATTAGATATACAACTAATTAAGTAGGTACCTAAATACATAAGCACACTGAGAAATGCTTTCCCTCATTAGTAGTTAACACAGATAAGCTTCACAAGGCCACTGAACTCTAAGATGACTGGCACTTATTGTAAACATTATACTTTGTTAACTAATTACAATTTCACCGACCACAGCTCACTTACAAGTGGAACAGAATCCCCGGAAAATTATACAGACAGCGATTTGGGAAAACATTTAATGAGTGATTCTGATATTGATAACAATCTAGGTTGATGCCCGTTTAAAGCGGCTAGCAGACCACATTGCAATACGATAAAAACAACATCAATCTAAGCTAGACCGGCACAATTTCCTCCATTCCCACACATATCAAAGCCTACCAAAGAACTAGAACAGACCAGAGTTGGTGTAAGGAGGGTACACTCACCGTGGGAAGCAGGACACAGCGCTTCACTCACATCAATTATATTGTCTGTGACTGTACTCAGCAAAATTCATAATTACCCCGCACTGTAGGTGTGAAATTTATCCAAGGTGTGTCTGTGGGATCTAAAACGTGGTCTATAGTTACTGTGGAGGCAATTAAACAAAATGGGATATAGTTATTTCAGGTTAATGATTCTAAGCGAGGAAACAGTTAATAAACATCGATGAAATGAGTTGTTTTGTGGCGTTTCAGCTAGCAAATGTAGAAGTTGTCAACCCTTGTTTCTAAGTTCAAATTCTATAAACAGCTTTCACGCGAAGACAATACTAACAAAATTTTATTAAGTTCCGACTTAATTCTTTCTCCTATCTAATCGAAAGAATTGTATCCCATACAATTGGCACTTTTCTAATGACATAACACCGGCGACTCCAGCGCAGGTGCCCAATGTCAGCTGTCATACGCCTGTCACTGTCACACACGCATCACTCGCCCCAGTTCCGCGAGCGAAAGTTCTGCCAGATTTCACCACGCCTGCGCACACCGTAACTTTAGTAATAACCCCGTTTAAACTTGATACTTGCCGGTTAAATCAAATACGTGCGCTAACACTAGATATCTATGCTATTAAAATATATAGTTAATAGGTTTACGAGGTAATTTATCATGATTCGCTAAAGTCAGCGTAGGAGGCTTGTAGAGATAAAGTACATAATGCCTTTAGATTTGATTTACATTTTCTTGCTTCAAAAAATGGTTTTATGATAATTATGATAGTCTATAAAATTGCAATTTCTACGTATGTAGGTAGAAAACTTCAAGTTTTTTTAAGTTAAAACATTATTCAAATAAACAACTTGCTATTCATAATTTGGTTCTACAGATTGTAATCTAATTTCTTAGTACCACATTCCTCACCTACTTCCATACAACAACGTAATCATTGTAGCATATCTCCCGCCTTATCTGATGTAGTAACGCTATTACTATTCTTTTTACTACGATTATTACTTTAATAGGTGTAGTTGTTGTTGCTTCATCAGCTATAAGGTCATTGTCTGGAAATCATATGTTTGTGACGTCATAGTGCTCCGAAATCCATCGGTCACTTTCACTTGGCCGCCTGCTTGACCAAAGAGTCTTGAAATTTTAATGTAGGTACACTTTCGTCAATGAGCTCTTACTGTGTTTTAGTGTATGTACTTACTATTGCACTTGTCATCCTCTGATCGTTAACTTATTTCATGTTGATCCTTGATAAGGCAATAAGTTTAATTTGAACTTCACATTTTACTTACTCAGATTAAGTTTTTAGAAGAGTGTTTATGTAAGTCAGGGTTAAGTCTTTAAGCTTGCACTTCAATGAGTTAAATCAAAACACAGTCACCTATATATTTATCATCATATTTTTGAAGACTTCTTTCAAAGTACTCTATAGTAACGGGAACTCATGCCCACACGCACCGATTTGGTCCACCACACATAAACATCACCGGTTTTGGGCACACAAGGACAGTAAATTGTCATTTCCGTGACATCATTGGCGAAATTTAATTTATGGCGAAAACATAATGTTCTTTAGAGACGTAAAAGTCTGATCAAGTTACAGCCGTGTTGGTGTTATTTAACGCCTTCGTATTCAATATATTTTGATAGTTTTTTATTAAATAATAGCGAATAAATTCGAATATGAATTAAAATGTGGAACTCTTATGGGCTATTATGGGTAGGTCGTTAGGTATAGGTTATCTTACTTAATTTATTTCCTTACGTATACCTGTATGAAGAAGATTTCTAAGTACCTAGCTAAAAGCTTAGATTTGTAAACATTTACGACTTAGGCTGAGATCAATCAGACGTAGATAAACACTGAAATATTCTTGAGTTCAAAGTAAAGTATAAAAACAGTAGAAAAAACTTAACTACTGCAAAGCAAAATCCTTTGAAGATAAGAAGAAGAGGTATGAAATTCCAGAAATATTTCACGAACATTTAAACACAACTATCTGTGTCCATCACCTCACTATCATCTTGTTAGAATTGCAAAATTCCTCGTGAACTAATTTATATTGGTCCAGATGCTGTCTGCTCACATTTGCATTTAATATTAGACATTATAACATTTTATCAAACAGATCTGTGAATAGATAGGTTTCTATTAAAGAGTAGGAACCGCTACAATATTTTTTACACTTACTAGGTTAAAGTTTAATCATTATTAAAGGCAACGGCTATTGATTTTAAATAGAAACAAGGCAAAAGTAGCAAACACGGTAAGTCTATTTAACTAATATATTAGCAGAGAGAAAGAGCATGTTCAATCAACTGTTACTTTCAATCACTCTTTAAGCTTTACCGAAATGTATTCGATACACCAGGTGTCATGGACGCCCTCTATCGGCGCGTACGACTACGCGTCGTCGTGCGCGCGGCCGCCCCGGGAGCGCGGGCAGCGCGCGCGCAGCGTGGACCTGCCGTGCGACCTCAGCCGGCACTCCTACTGCACCACGCCTGGACGCAACTACCCCTGGCACGCCATAAGGCGGTTCGTTAGAGAAAATCAGGTTAGAGTTATAGTTTTGTGTTCTAATGCTATTGAATGAACAATAAGATTTTTTTTCAGAAGACATAGAGCGATAGCTTTGCTATGAAAAGCCATTTAAAACGAAGAATTGATTAGTCTTACAGAAAATATTACAGTAGAGAATTCAACCATGAAAAATGTTAAATAAAATTTGCATTATTTTATTACAGGGTCTTATGAAAAGAATGTACGGTGAAGAAAGACACATCTCAGTGCTGAAAGCGGAGCTAGAAAACTTCATAGAGGATGATGATGACAATGACCCAAAGAAAACGACGAACTTCGCAGAAGATATCATCAAAACTAAAATGCTTTACACCAAGGAAAGTCAAGGACGTGCCATGAGAGACAAACCATATTTCAGACCTATACAAACCAACAATAAAAAAGTTGACAACGAAACATTACACTTAAGAGTGCAACCTTTAGACAACCAGAAAAAAACCAATGTGAGAAACAATACTGTAGACATCAAAAATAGAACTGAAATAACTAGCAATGAGACTACTGATGATAAAGATGACAAAGGAATATCATACAAAACTAAACTAGAAAGCATCGCAAATATAGAAATAAATAACCTAGACCCCGACGTCATAACCTTAGAAGCTGTAATAAAGCAAAGTGTTGAAACCAATAGTGTTTATTCTAAATTTTCCGGCGACGTAGGTAAAAGTGAGCCAGTTTCTGATAAAAATGAGACTTCTAAAGATCAAACTGCTACTACAGAAGTGATAAACTCAACTGAACCGACTACCGAAGATCTGTATAGTGATGAGACCACGACAGAGGCCAATAAAGATGGATGGAAGCCGATGTCTTCAGACGCGTCTACGTTACCTCCAACACTTTTGTTTTCAGAACACGACAAGAACAAGATTGACAGAATCGACTCTACACTTAATACAAAACTCAATGAGAAAAAGGAAGAAATACAACCTAAACCTGATAAAATACAAAATCAAGATACTGTCAGGCCATCGGTTATAAAACTTCGTGGAGCGTAAGTACCCTTTCGTTTTGTTCAGTTGGATATAGGTATACTTTACTTCGATATCGTTAAGTACCAAATTGGTACTACCAATACAAAGAGGTATCACTTATATTATTAAGTAACAAAGTTATAGGCAGTAAAAGATATTCTGCAATTAGGTATATACTTACCTGCAGAAAGCTCTACGAACTAGTCATGTTGTTATCGACCTAGGTCATTTCGTAATAACGGGACTGAACCGATTGAAGTTACGGATTGAACTATTGATAGGCGAAGCCTGTCCTAACATTTATTATCTACAAATTGTATATTAGGCTTTTATATTACTTTGTTTAGCTCCCCTGTAAAATGAAATATTACTTTACTGTATTAACAACGCAATGCAGGCTCATAATATCAAATGATAAACGTTTCAGTAACGCCTGCGAGTCGAAGGAGGAGATGGCGGCTCCGTTCTGGGCGAACAGTACCCGCGGCGAAGTGCTGGCACTGCTGAACATGTATCCCTTCGAGCAGTACATCCACCTGGAGACCTGCGTGCACGAGCGGAAGCAGATGTACTGCCGGGAGGGGTGCAGGTAAATCATGGCAATTTATGTTTGGCTTTCGGAGAATCTTTAGAACTATTAAACCTACTAGTGGCCGCTTGCGACTCCGTTCGCGTGGAAGTCGGTTTCCCGTAGGAATTAGAAGTTTTCCCGCAGTAAAAAGTACCCTATATGTTATTCTGATGTATAACCAATATTACTGTAAAGTTTCATCAACATCCATCCAGTAGTTTTTACGTGAAAGAGTAACAAACATCCATACATCCATACTCACAAACTTTCACGTTTATAATATTAGTAGGATGTTTAGAATATTTTACTCAATGTTATGTGGGAGTAAAAAGTAAAGTTAAATACACTTTATTGCACAAAAATTCAAAATATACCTAACAATTTACAAGACTGCCATAGACTACTTTTATTTAACATTGCCATAAGTAGACTTGTTACTTACCATTTATTTTGGGGTGATACCTACAAAATATTTACTTATATAGGTAGTTAGTTACAGTTAACCTACTAATATTATAAACGTGAAAGTTTGTGAGTAGGTATGGATGGATGTATGGATGTTTGTTACTCTTTCACGTAAAAACTAGGTACTGGATGGATTTTTGATCAGAATAACATATAGGGTACTTTTTACAGACTTCCACGCGAATGGAGTCGCGGGCGGCCACTAGTTCCTTTTCTCATATTTGTATCCTTCAAAGATTCTATTTTTCGAGTTAAAATAATCGATCCCGATTCTGCTAAAAATCCTTCAACGATAATGAACTGATTCCTTAATGGTTTTCTTGAATGTAATAGAAGCCATGTAGGTATTTAATTAATTAGGTAGGGGTCTTGCTCTGCTCTCAGATATTGCTATCAATATCATCTAAGCGATCTAATCTCATGATTGATTCTTGATCATATTAATGAAATGACAAAAGGTCACTCCGGAAATCGTTGTAGTTTCTTATGGAATTTAATTACCCTCCTTGTGCCGTAAATGCTCGATTATGCATCATCGTGACAAATTGCAGACTTGTAGATTTTGAGAGAGATTGTGTAAAAGAACTGCTTCCGAAAACAAAAACTGGGCATTGCTGGAGGTACTGATTAAGTTTTAAACAAAAAAAAAAGATTTTATGATTGTCCAAAAAGCATTTATACTATCATATTTTGCAATGATTTCAAATTAAATAGGGTTTTTATTTAATTTGCGTTGTAAATAATCGCACCTAAACCAACTGATGATGTGTTAGCGATGATTTCTAGCGCCAAATATGACTTTTCAATCCTTAATAACTTTTTTAAATTTGGTTTTCTGGGTATACTGTTAGTGAATTAAGTTACTATTGAGGCTCCAGAATACATGGTTTCAGGCTTCGGAAGTGGTCTTTTTACACCCATTATATTTCGTGTTGCCATTCCAGATGCGAGCAGCAGTACCGCCTGCACCGCCTGCTGGCGTACGACCCGCGCAACGAGTGCCGCGGCATCTTCGCCGACTGGTTCAAGTTTCCCGCGTGTTGTGTCTGCAAGTGTTACGACGTGCCGCTGGAGTTCCGCGCGCGCTCCCCCCGCATCCTGCACCCGCAGTACGACGAGGAGGTGAAGCGAGTCATCTACCAGGACGTGGCTAGAGACTGGTACTCGCTATCGGGCTATGAAGACGAGGATCTGATCTGATTCGTGGCGGAATCTGCTCAATAGCGCTGCTGTACAGATTATTATTAACATCATCGTAAGAATCCCCACCTTACGTCGCTGATTCGGTTAGATTGTTACTTTTATTAATTTATAAGATATTATTGAAATAAAAATATTAACAATTGTTACGTAGTTAAAAAATCTATTTATTTTGTATAAATAATTTAAATATATGTAACGTTAATATGTTTTAACTTAATTTATTTAAGGCTAGTGAAATTGTAATGAGTTAAATTATACGTACCTATGCAAGGAACTATTAAACCCTTTTTTATAAATCTGTTATACCTATTATTTACCAACTAGCTGACAAGACTGCCCACATAAAAAACCTATTTAGTTTAAAGTCAAGTCACATAACTAAGGAGATTATAGGTGCCTTCTCTGGGTTCGGTACTGTTGCGCTACCTACAGATTCGGAATTCTTATAATACTTAATTGGATCAAAAAGGTGCAGAACCAAGTTTGCAGTTTCAAAAGGCCTTTCATTTATTTATTAATTATTCTCTATCTATGCTTTCCCGTTAGAAAAACTGCAATGCCAACTGCCTTTCAAAGGCTAACTCATTTTTTTACTAAGTATATATTAACTAAGAATAGTTAGCTTTAAATCGATCATATGGGAATATAGGGGAATATTCCACATATTAACATTGCAAATACTTGTAAATACTTAATTTACTTTGAATGGGTAGGTAAGTAGGTACCTACCCATTCAAAATTGTTTGCAACATCCCTATTGAAAGAAGAAAATGGAAACCGATATTAGAAAAAACAAGAATCATGTTTAAAGGTTTATTTATTTATGATTCTATTAAGATTGGCCGTATATTATCTTCGACGTTCACATTGCACAATTTTTCTCCCCCAAAGTACGCTTATGGCGCATACGTGCGCTAACAGCAATATTTGTACCTCAGCAAAAGTCCAAAGGAAGATGGCAACACCCGATTTGACTTTTGACTTTGACAAGTAATCAGACATAGCAAAAACAGACATTCCGGGGCTTGTTTTTCAATGAATGTTTATTTATTTATTTTTTAATGAGTTTAGTGCTCATTACCTGCGGCTAATAATTGAAAACGTGATTTATTATGCGTAGTTTTGTGTAACAATATTAATTTACAGACATGTGACCTGCGGTAAAATAAGAGTAGGTTATGAATAATACCTACTTGCGCCTATCTCTTTCCAATAATGAACAAAAAGAGAAATGTTTACGTTACATTGAAACAGAAGAAAAAGCTTGTTGAACTGGTTGCAAAGTCTCCCGATCTAATATCCCGTAGATCAGGGAGCCAGTCTGCCGAAACTATCCAGCTTCTGTGGCAGGATATTGCTAAAGTCTGTAATAGTCTTCCTGGATCTAGAAAAACTTGGAGGCAGTGGAGAAAGGTTTCTGTCTATTTATTTTGAATTGCAATGATTTCAATTTTTTTATTATTTGCCATTGGCTAAATAACAAGTCAGCCATAGTGATTTATATATAATGTGCCACATAAATAATCGTTTTGTTACATTTCAGACCTGGCAAGACATGAGATCTAAGTACAGTCGACGTAATGACCCAAATAAACCACCACCATCACTCACCACAGTCCTTACACAAGATGAAAAAGAGGCCTTAGGTGTAACAGATTCTTTATCACATAGTCAACCTCATGGAATTACAGAATTTGTAGATTTACCACCTAATGAAGAGAACAGTTGCGATGTCACAGTTGACTTTGAATATTTAGAAGAAGACATAGAACGAGAATCTCCAACAAGATCAACAGATTCAATAAAACCAGAGAAAATTAAGAAAAGATGGAAAAGTAAAGAAGACAAATACAACTCTAAACATTCAAATTGTAATTTTAACTGTGACCTTATATCAAAACAAGAACAGCGTAAAATTCAAATCAAGGAAGATTACTATAACTTTAAAAAAGACTATTTGCGACAGAAACTTAAATTACTAAAAGAGCAAACTGAAGCCCTAAAAAGTATTGCTCAAGAATTGAGTGACAAATAATAATGTAAGCAATAAAATAGGATAACAACAATACCTAAATTATCTCTTCACAACCTTTAAGTACCAACCATTTCTTTTATTTTTAACTAGCTGTGCCCACGACTTCTTCCGCGTGGAATAGTTATTTTGGCCATCATTTTTTTTTCTGTTTTTATTTTAGACAATTTGTTTTCTAAGTTTAATTTTGTGGCTGGCTCAGACATGACAGCATCTGACATTGTATTTTGCCAATGTTCATCTCCCTCCAGTAAACCTTTCCTTGCAAGCGCCTTGTTAAGTTTGGCAAATAACACCATTCACGGTCTACTGTCGCAGACCATTTTTAGATCATTTCAAGTGGAATAATTCTTTCATACATATATTTTTAGTGTCTTGAACCGTTTTCACAGCGCACGCAACGGAAGCCCTCAAGGATGAATAATTTTCCCCGTTTTTTTTCCACATTTTCCATTATTTCTACGCTCCTTATAGTTGTAGCGTGATGTTATATAGCCTAAAGCGTTTCTCGATAAATGGTCTATTCAACACAAAAATAATTTTTCAATTCGAACCAGTAGTTCCTGAGATTAGCGCGTTCAAACAAACAAACAAACAAACTCTTCAGCTTTATAATATTAGTATAGATGCTATAAGTTCTATTTGTAAGTGCTTTAAGATCCCATTATGGATGTTTGGTACTACCAAACATTACTTAAACTTACATAAGTTTTTATTGGTAGTAAACCTAGGTAGCCTCTAGGTAGGCAAATTTGAACTTGCTGGTTAGTAACTGTAAAGCTAGTTTTGTTTCAACCGGTGTAAGAAAGGCATGATTAGGTATTTTATTTATATAATTGTAGGTATATATGTATTACAGTAAAGTACCATATTTTCTAAATTCAAACATACTCGAAGTTAAAAAAAAAATTATTTGTTTGCTGAAGGAAATCAAGGCTCAATGGCTTCTGAATTGGTCTAAATAAATCTTACTTAAATAAAAAAACCGGCCAAGTGCGAGTCAGACTCGCGCACGAAGGGTTCCGTACTATGATTTTTACCAGTTTATTAAGATCGAGTAAAAATTGCTTAAAAGTTACGTTTGTTGTATGGGAATTATATTTACTTTATTGTTATTTAATTATTGATTGTAAAATGTAATATACAAGTAAATTGGTATTCTGTGAAAATGTTTATTTATTTATTTATAAATTATAAAACTGATAACAAAATTAAACGTAGGTAAATACATAGGTACTGCTTATTCCAAAAGAAATTTCTTCCAGCAGACCTGTAGTTGAAGAGATGGTACGGAAAGCAAATTTTGCGTGTCTACACATACATACTAACAATACATACATACCAATATAAACTACAATATAAATAGTTACATATTATTACTTAAATATAATAATTATAGAATACAAAGATAAATATGAAAATAATATTACACAAAGACTACTACATGGAGAGATATAAACTTTTCACTTGTTTCTTAAACAAGGAAATGGATTTTAATGCTCGAATATCGTGGGGCAATGAGTTCCAGAGCCTGACAGCCTGAACAGTAAAGGAATAGGAAAAGAAATCAGTGGAATGGGGAGGAACAGACAGTAGATGCATTTTGAGGGGTCTGCAGATCACATTAGGTGGGTTTTTAAACGTGAAGCGATCGCGTAGGTAGTATGGGTAGGAAGAATTATGGAGTACGTTGTGGAGGAGACATAGTATACGAGTGTTCCTACGAAATCGGATTGGGAGCCACTGGAGTTGCTTGCGAAGATGTGATACATGATCATTCTTTTTAAGACCAAAAATAAATCTGATACAGAGATTTTGCAAGCGTTCCAGTTTGTTAAAGAGCTCCTCTGTGGCATCAAGGTAACAAGCATCCGCATAATCGATAATGGGTTGGATAAGAGTTAAGGAAAGGGAGATTTCGGTCGCGAGCGGCAAATAAGTTTGGAGACACTTCAGCGAATGGAAGGAGTAGTGGACCCTGCGACTGACCTCGCTGACATGCAGACCCCAGTTAAGATGAGAATCTAATGTAACACCCTGGTTCTTAGCAGATTCAGCGAAGACAATCGGTGTACCATTAAGAGTGACGGAAGGTAAAGAAGATGGATCGATACGACTGCGCATGGACCTGCTACCAATAACTAAGGCTTGCGTTTTTAATATTGAGCAAAAAAATACGAAAAAAACACCTTTATTGTTAATTTTTAGTATTTGTTGTTATAGCGGCAACGGAAATACATCATTTGTGAAAAATTCAGCTTTCTAGCTATCACGGTTTATGATATACAGCCTGGAGACAGACAGACAGACAGCGGAGGCTTAGTAATAGGGTCCCGTTTTACCCTTTGTGTACGGAAACCTAAAAACGAATTGTCACAAACGTCATTAAATGTCAAGACAAATTTAGATTAGTCTTTGTGCAATGTTGCGTTATTTGGCGTAGATAGAACGTTTCAATTCAATACCTAGTGATACCGTATATGCGAATCGGAGCAATTTTAAGGTCGAACAAACGACGACCGTCGACGTTCGTCTTTGAGGTCTGTTAGACTGAATCGGATCAGAACGGAATGAAGTTATCGCCGAAGTCATCTGTCAACTGTCAACCGTTGTCCTTCACTTCTCGTTAGATGTGTAAAAGTAACGAAAAAAAGAGTACCCGTATGTGTTCGTTACTCTAACTCTTAGTACTCGTCACTATCGTATCGTTACCTTTGATTCCTCATTAAAAAACATACTGATACGTTAGTAACGTATCAGTATGTATGCGGATATGTATCGCAACGTTACATATCCGGCTGTGTAAGGGGCACTTTTTAACTTTACTGTAATTTAACCAAATTTGTGTTGTGTATAAGTTATTCTTGGATTTTCGGTAAAGGTAAGAACTACAAGTGTCAAGTTATAACAAACAATATTGTTCACGCAGGAACGGTACTTGTGCGAACTAATACAGTTGTACCGACCTATACGAAAGATGCGAGTAACGAAATACATTCGGGAGTAACGTTTCGTTACTTGGTACTAGATAGCGCACCCGTTACTCAGTAACGAATACATGCGGTTTGCTACAGCTTTACTTCTCGTCACTTACGCACGCACGACATACTTGTAGTTGTTTTGTTGTGAAAGAAAACGCCTTTTCCTATAAAAGTAAAGGTTTGGAAAGGATTTGTAAGAAAGAATGTTTGCAAACAGCTATCATACCAATTTCGTTAAACCATCGGACGAATCAGTATTAGTCTCCAATAATCCAACTCTATCAGGTGAACAGGCGAGACAGCTGTACCTTCAGGAAATTGAGACGTCTGTTTCAATTAAAACAAAGAGGTGTGATTACGAAAAAACCTTTCAAAGAACCCGCAAACGTAAGCCCGAACCTAAACAGCTGACAGATAAAGAAATATTTCTCCTAGCTCAAAATAATGAGTGTGACACTCTTATTAATGTTCTCAATCAGTCACCTGATAAATTGAATCTAACCGACAGCTACGGTTGGTCTTTACTAATGATTGCGTGCCAGGCAAACTCAGTAGAAGTAGTCAAAGAGTTATTGAAACGTGGAATAAATACTTCAATACGAGATAAGGCTGGCAACTCGGCTCGTTCTCTTGTGATTAAAAACAAATATCTGGAATTATGTAACATTCTATTAGATCATCAAGATAAAAACATAGATAATCATATCACAATACAAAACCAAATAATAAAAGACAAAAGTAAAGAAGAAATTATGTGTGAAGTGTGTAATGATAAATTTACTGATAAGCATGAACATTTGTCATCCACTATCCATAACATAACTGCAAGCAAAGGAAGAAAATTTATAGCCAGCTACAAAATACCAAACTCTAACAGGGGATACCAAATCATGGTTAAAGCAGGATGGGATAGAAATAAAGGTTTAGGTCCTGATGGTTCCGGTAAAGTATACCCAATAAAAGCTGAACAAAAAAAAGATAGAAAAGGTTTGGGCAACAAAAAAAATAAAAAAACTGAACCAAATGACAAGAAGACTGAAATAATTACTAAAAGAGTATGGTCACAACTAAATAACGAAAGTAAAAGAAAAGAAATTAATTTTCGAAGAGAATTTTATTGAAACAACTTATACTGCAGTTTGTGTAAAGTTTAGCTAACAAAATAAAAGTTTGATGAGGCAAAACACTCTTTTCTTTGCATAATTGTATTGTACATAATACAATATGAAAAAAATTTAAAGTTACCCTCAGTGCTTAGTTACTTGTACATAGAAAACCATAAATAAGAATCCTGTTCATAAAGATCTCATTTTAACTGAAACCACAATACTGAAATATATTTACGTAATAGAATAACAAAAATATTTTTGTAATCTCTGTGTACCATGATCATGTAAAAGCTTAAAATAATTATTGTGAAAAAAGTTTAATAACATAGTCTAAGCACACTCTTAGTTCTTGCCAGACCAAATAATTCACCCTGTATACTTTTTTTTTGTCAATTTTTCTGGAGATTTATTATTTACAACCATCATTATTATAATGTAACAGAAAATATATATAGGGTTTTTATTTATTTAGCTACAAGACTCGCGTCATTCTATCACAGAATAAACTAAAGCCAAGTTTTAAAATACCTACTGTAAACATACAACACTGAGAATTATATAACTTTGTAAAAACAATAGATAAAAAATGATGACTGAAAAGTTACATAAACCATTCAACTAGTACAATGTGCAATATCATTGACAAAAACCTTGATATCAATAAAAGTTGATTGGCCACTGATTCATAGTAATTGACGGGTCTTATAACGCTCCATGCATTTCCAGGCTTTAAAACCTTGGGTTGAAAAGCTTCTGTTACAACTAAATCTATTATTATCTAAATCTAGTCTTTTTTTTTATAAACTAACTAAACATTTCCATCAACAGTTAACAGTTTTGTGTTACCTTTCTGCAACTTTCTAATGTAATATAATTAAAAAGGACTTACTTATAAACCCAGTTATCAAATATTCCTTTTGTGTTCAGTTTTCTAAGAGTTGCCATGGCTAAAACTTCATAATAAAATAGGAATTTCTAAAGAATCAAAGAATACATTTATCCTTATTGTCTAAGATTACATTTGAGCTTTTAATATTGTTGTTATCACAGGTTGGGAGCAAGCCAATTCAGTGCTTTTATTGCTACTTCAAAACCTGCAAAGCATGCTGCGTTGGCTGGGAAAGCACGGAGCATGACGGGGGTAAATCCTTTGTAGAATGCTAACGGACCTTCTTTTTTAAGGAGTTCTCTTGTAACATGACCTAGGCCGGTGTATGTGCCTTCAGGAGCACACTGCAATCTACTCTTCAACACATCTGAAGGCATCGCAACTAGCCAGTTAGCAATACCTGCACATCCACCGCTGCATACCATATAAAACATTGCCTCTTGAGGACTGCTGTCTGCTTTTATCAAAACTTCTTTGAGCCACTCATATGTCATGAAATACATACCACTAGCTGGAATATCTCTCATCAGAGTAGGAATCGTGCCTTTGTAAATACTTCTGATTCCACCTTCGCGGTATAACTGCTTCGCACAGTCAACCATTCCCGCGTATTTTGGTGGTTCCTTGCCACCTTGTTGGATTTGCAACAAGCATTTAATTCTTTCACCAGGAGCCATAACAACCGTAGTGAAAATACCCGAAAAAGCACCTGCAGCGAATAATTGGGGTTTTGTGATAGTCTTTGTATTGTCGGGCTGGATCAACTTCTTGCCAAGACCAAATCCGAAGAAAGAGGTAGCAAAGATAGGCGACACTCCGAGCAGTGGCGCCGACATTCCTTTGTACAAGCCGCGAAAACCTTCATACTTCACCGTCTTAGTCAAACAATCCCAAGTTCCTTTGTATAATGGTGGTTCTCCAGGTTTTGGGACTGGCATTGCTTGAAGCCTCACTTTTAAAGTGTCCATAGGATGTCCCGCTAGAACTGTGCAAACACCACCAAAACCACCACTTATGAAATATTTGAATGGACTACTATGCTCCGACATGGTTGCAGATTTATTTAATTATCCACGTAAGAAAATTATTTTATATCCAACAATTTCAGCTAAACAGCTGTTCCGGACGTGGACAGGACAAGTCGAAAATGTCAAAGTACAAGTGCGGTTCGCTCAGTTCTACGTCAAATTAACAAGGCTAGATATGTTATCATTTGATTTTTCAAGGTAGTAATTGGCCACTGGTGAATTTGATTTCATTTTTTTTAGTAAAATTTGGTTCTTTGCTTTTTATTTAGTAACATTGTTGTAGTAAGAACAACTGTGAGTGTTTAGCAACAAGGAAGAGGGCTACAATCTGACATGTGAAATTTTTGGGAAAGTTATACCTAAATGCCTAAATGAGTAAATCCTGATAAAAATGTATGAGAGTGTACTTAAGGAGTTTTAACTTTCTTATAAAACATTAAGTTTTTTAATATGTATTCATATCAGAGTCACACACAAGTTTTTTTTCGCCGTAATTCATATCTAGGTACCTTGATATGAATTACGGTATGTGGAGGTCTTTGGGCACAGAAGAAACCGATTGACTCGCCTAATGGAGGCTAGACGGGTTCCTTATTATGATATTACGGAATAGAAAGTTTTTAATTTATTACCCACCATTTTGATAAATTAAGACTATGCTTAAAACTTTTAATAAGGTATAACAAAAATAAATTAATAAACAGTTAGTTCTTTTTAATCAGGCACCTTACAAACACCATATGGCTTACAATCTTTACAGTCGTCGTCGTCATAGTACACCACACAGTACTCGGCATTGTTGGCGCAGAGGACTGACGCGCACGGGTTATAATGCGCTGGCGCCTTGCACGGGGTTCGATCATCTGAAACATGTTAGAGAATTATTTTTGAAAATATATGTGACACAAATTAGCTTTCCGTCCTGCTATTTAACTCGCAGTTAATTGAGCTTTTCAGTGAGAATGACATACCTATTATCTTTGAATACTCGTTTTCACTAATGAAATTAAGATACTATTGGATATACCTATAAAGTAGTGGTGTGCAACTTAGCTAAGTAGGCAAATCAATATTTAATTATAAACGCAAACTTTTTGAAAATGTATATAGGACATCCAGGACGCATCGAATGTTTAATTGGATTATTTTACAAATTTCATGCAAAGCGGAATAGCGGCAAAATAAATAAGTACTCGTACCGTAGTATCTACTTACAGCGACAAACTCCGTCCACGCAGCAATGTTCGCAGCAGTCTGAGTGTCTCAAACACTGAAATAAGAAAAAAACAAAGCCTTAAAAACAATGGAAAATTAATAGCTTGCAAAATACAACGTGCTGATCCTTCGCGCGATGTCAGTGGCTTTAGTTTCCGGAGAATGACTTCATTAGGAATTCTATCTGGCAGAAAAATTCCATTCATCACGCTCTCAAACACACGCAGAGCGACCTTGAATTTGTGGACCAGGTCAACGGTTCATATGTCATTACAGGTAGGAAGCACTGGTTAAGACTCTTATCTCAAAGCCCAGATTGATCGACGACTGTAAGATTTGACTTCTGAACGCCCGCTCCGCTCTGACGAATTCTTCTGCTTGCTTTTCTTGTTCTGAGGGTCTCTGAATTGATAGTAACAGGTATCGGGAGTAAGAGCCCCACTCGTCTTGAATAACTATCCAGGCTGTAAAGCATTGTATCTAGGTCTTGCAGAAACTTTGACAAAAGAAACTATATCGTCTGCAAATCGTAGGTGCGAGATGTTTTGGGCGTTGATGTTGATGTCCTGTCCGTTCCCATCAAGTGTCTTGAAAACGTCTTCCAATGCGTTGGTAAACAGTTTCGGAGAAATAACCTCTCCCTGTCTTACCCCAAAATGTAATTGGATTGGTCTTGCACTTTGTTCTTGTACTTGGATAGCCTTAGTTGCGGCTTCATACAGTACTTGAATATATCGGCACTAGATGAGTCATTTTTGCATAGACTCTAGAACAGCCCCAGTTCCAATGGTATCGAAAGCTTTCTTGTAGTCCACAAACGCTAGGCGTAGAGTCTGGTTATATTCCGCGGCCATCTGCATTTTTTGGCCTAAGTCTATGTGTTAGATTTACGGTACTAAAGCTTTTTCAAAACCTGGCCTTCTCCGCTGGCTAAAAGTCATATTTTTTGAGGCAAGAAGATTCTTAATGACCCTCTAAAAATAACTTGTAAACATAGCTCAGGCAGGAGTGATATCGGGCGGTTGTTCATCAATAGGGTTTCATCTCCCTTTTAAAAAAAAAGGTTGTTGCTGAGACTTCAAACAAAGAGTCAACAGAAAGCTATTCTGCTTTATGCTATGTAAAGAGAAGATACAATGCAAATAAGAACACAAAAACTTAAGATGTTGATATTAATTTTGATTTGGTATTATGTGCTTTTAACTACTTACAGATTCGTCATCTTCGTAGCAAAAGTCTTTAGGATATGAAGCTTCCTTTATATTGTTTATACTTTCACAATGTTTCACAAATAAAATCAATAATATCAGCTGTATCATCCTCTACAAACTATAGTTATACACATACTAGAGACTACGTTGTAGACATAGCATGAAAATGTCTTTAAATTGTCACTTGCACTCAAAACCTCATTTTATAACGTTTAAATTTGTATTTCAATATGTAATTTATATTTGTTACAGAAAACTGTTTCACTGTGTTAATGGTAGGTATAAATAATCTAAACTGAATGCAGTCCAGTAACAAATAAAACAGTAAAAAACAAGATGTTTTGATTTGTCAACATCGTATTGTTTTCAATGTTACGGAGCTTCTTTGTGCACTTACTTGCACAGTTTTGATGGTTCCGTAGTAGTGAAATATGGATAAATTAGAATAAATCTACATGGTACTCGGTATTTAGGTATACAATTGGTATATTTAATTTCATATTATTCACATACTTTAATATCTACTAACATACTTAAATAAATTTAAATCATAGAGTTGTTTTTAATTTCCACCTTTAAACAAACACAGGTGTTCACTTTCAACAAATCTACTTATTTGCAGAACAAGAACTTTCAATCAAAGCTTGATGATATAAATAATCTCGGAATAAATGTCTCGGT
Source organism: Emmelina monodactyla (assembly GCA_916618145.1). Classification (NCBI taxonomy): domain Eukaryota; kingdom Metazoa; phylum Arthropoda; class Insecta; order Lepidoptera; family Pterophoridae; genus Emmelina; species Emmelina monodactyla. Next base: position 700,972 of record OU745319.1, read on the forward strand.
TGACTTATGTTTTGCTCGTGAATTTCGAAAGGAGATGAGTTTCTTTCAAATATTAAGCATCACTACCTAATTACTTAACTGACGATATTAACAAGTCAACGTTTTTAACACTTGTGATGAAAAGAGAGGGTTCAGGTTTCTAATTAAGAAACCTTAGGTACATAAAAGTAAGACCTACTTAATTTTCACTTTGTTATCTTAGATATTTCTAATAAAGTAAGAACAGTAATTTAAAATTGGAAGGCATTATATTGATGTTCTATTTCCGCAATTTATACTTGGTCACCTCGGAACTTAATAAAGTTTGTTGACTTAATATCTACTGCAGCATCTTCCTAGGTAACTTCCTATTAGATGTCTACGGATTTTCCTTAGCCACCTATAGGTACCTTTTATGAAAAGGTATGGATAATGCAATGGATTACAAACGAAAAGTTAGATTTAGAGAATAGTTATTAAAATATTTCCATCTGCATTAGGGGTTTGCTTGAAAACACACAAACTAAAACAACCCACAAAGAAGGCAGTAAGGTTAAAGAAATAAGAAAAACATATCTATTTATTCAGCTGCACTCATGATACCCAAGTATTATTTATTTAGCCTATTTAGGCTCTCATTTCCTAAAAGTCAAAAGTACCGTTGATACATTTTGCGTAGTAGGTAGTACGTAAATTCTGCGAAAAATTTCTGATAATGTTAGCTTACCTATAGATACCAAAATATCTAAGTACCTACTCCTTATCGCAGGCGACTGAGCACCAAAAAATATTATAAGTTTCTACCTACTAATTGAAGAAATTGTAGGTAAATTATAATATTATTATAATGTGACGCATTTAGAGTGCACGCTTATCAGTTTTATGTAAACACAAGGGTTTATTGATAATCAATGCTTAGAATGTAAGTTTATAATGATTTTCCTTATTCCATTGCTGATTCACAAGATTCTAGACTGTTCAATCTAGAGTGTCCTGATTTCTTATTAAGGGCATCAAGGAACCTTCAATACCGATGACGTCATTGATGGGGCTGCTCCTTGGCTCCCTTTTCATATTCTGCCCATAATTCTAGATAGTTATCATAAAATTATGGTTTATTTACGTGAATTGTCTTTAACTTTCTTTTGGCTTTTTTGATTTTAAAAGATATATGAGTAGTCGCAAAAACAAACAAAAACTCTAGCAGAGTAGCAGACATCTGAGGGTAAAGTAAATAGGGTTATTTAAACCGATCGTAAGTTGGTAGAGACGCATAGTCTTTCATTCTTTGATTTACCAGGAACCTGCTGTCAATAAATTAATCAGCAAAATAAACAAACGCAACTCAAAATGTTTATAAGAAGATAAAGTTATATCAATTCGTCTCGGAAATACCAATGTCTGAGTGAGATAACCTACAGTCTAAAGAAGCATAGTTCATTCTATGCTTTCTATGATATCTACTTGATAGCCTTTAACAGTAAATAGTAATTACTTTGTAAGAGCGCCCTTTCTACTTTTATTGGTTCATAAGTATAAAAATTTCGGCCGTTATGACGGAAGTTACAGAAAATCTAAAAGAAAGTTATCGTATGCCATGTAGGGGCAAATGAAAAAAAAACTAAAATCAAGCTAGTAAGTAGGTATATTAGTAATTAAAAAAGAAAAAGTTAAATTATAAATTTCTAACTAAATATCTTAATCATAATGTTTTATTTGTTGCGTCGTAGCTTCAGTGTAAATTGAATACAAAGTGTTATCAATCAATTACTCATATATCTGTGCTCATATACCTTTAACTTTACCAACAAATTCTCGATGGTCATCGATGCGCTATTTTCAGAATTTTGCACAAGCGGCCAGTGTTGCCATTTCCTTGATTTTTCTACCACATGGTAAAAATTAAAACTACAAATCCATATTATTTTTAACTTCAGACAATACTCCCAAATAATACCATGTGATATCTCCAAATTAACAGATTTGTTTATTGTTAATACTGCTGCATGTGACGCGCACTCCAAGTTACCTATCTATGATGTAAACGGCATCCAATTGCAGTCGGCAATTTTCGTCGACATTCCCCGTGCAAATAAAAACTTAATTTATGTCAAAATTACTTTTATACTTCCAGAGAGACCATTTCTACAGCGCATCCTTGCTAACGATTTGCTAACCCTTACCAGATCGTCTCATTGTCTTGTTGGAAGATTTCCTTATCTACACTTGGTCTCTACTCAAGAACCATCTTATCAAAGGCTATAAAGATGTCTTCAAGCCATATACCACGGACACAGACTCTTTAATTTGCCCATCTGCTGGATTTCCATATAAATGATTAGATAAATAAAAGAAACACCGAGCCAAGAACTTTATAGAGATTATCAGATTTTTTAAAATTCAGGTTGTTCTCCCTTAATACAATGCATAAAAACTTAAACATAGTCTTAAAATCTTTCACCTTCAAATAGGTACTTTCAATTCAATCAAGGTATCTTATTAATTGAAAAGTAATACCTAATAAAAACCCAAGCATTATTACACACATTGCACCTGTAGAGCATTTTCCAATCAAAAAACGAACTGCAGATTTTTCTTTTTAATGCAGTGCTGAAACACAATGAGTCACTATTCTTCTTTTTTCCTTCAACCCAGTCAAGACATATGGTCGAGTTTTTTTACTGAAAGTTATTAAATGGGCTGCGCGTGGGCAACGTTATCAAAGGTTTTGTGGTGATCCATCATGTTGAAGGTTTTAGTTTTATTGGTCTGTGTGAGTGTAGTAGTAGATGGGAAGTGTAAAACTAATAGAAAACAGGTACGACCGAAGCTGGGGAAGATCTCTACATGTATGTACAACAGTCGTAAAATTTTACACTATATTTATGATTTCAGTGCCATGCTAATGAAAACTGCTGCAGTGGATGCTGTGATGATGGAGTCTGTAGCCGTAAGTTAAGGCATTCTGTTGAATTATTTTTTACATTATTTTTCAGTTTTTTAAACTTCATGAAAGCAAACTGTTTGTAAGTAATGTTAATATCTTCAACATTTACTTCAGTTTGCGCTTAACCTCTGCTTTGTAAAATATTATTCATCCTACTTATCAAGCAGGTAATTTACATGAAACTTCGTAAACTCGACGATTACCTTAATGTGTGCATTCAGTAAAATACTACACATGAAATGACTGAAGGATTTCAGCAGGTATTAGGGAGTCAAACATCTCTTCGAATACTTTTGAGAGTGGTAGAGTCTAGCTGTAGGTTGACTCGACCGGTGAAATACCACCGTCGCACAGAAAACCGACGTGAAGTAGGGACGATGTTCCCAATTTTCTCAAAGGCTCAGCAACACACCCCCAACACCCACAGTGTTGCGGGTAGTCACGGGCGGCGGTGATCACTTACCATCAGGTGACCCGCATGCTCGTTTGCTACCTATATTATTTAAAAAAAAAACTCTTCCAGAGAAGTCGTACTGCCACAACAAGAAGGACGTGTGCAAGCACAACCGCTGCCTGCCGCAGGAGACCTGCGTGCCCTACTACAACGAGGGCTGCGACCACTGCGAGCCCATTGCCATGTGCCACATCATCTCCCTGGACCAGATGAAGCTCAAGAACAAGCATAGGAACCGGAAGCAATAGTCTTTGCGTGAGGATAGTGACAATGGCACGGTTAGCCGGTAGGTTAGTTATATTAATAATTGTTAATTTGGTATTGTTGTGTTTCATTTTATTTGACACTATAGTAGGATCCCGCTATAGAACGACCTTCACCGAGCTGGTTATTGGATGAAAGATTTTTTTTATCAAATAAAATATGTAACATGATGTTTCTATACCGATTTCTATGTTTTTTATGGAATAGTTACTAATGTTAACTTTCTTAATTAGGGATGAATGTGAGTGTTATAAACGTAAGAGTAGACAAATGTAATCATCAATGAAAGCTTCGAACTGAAAAATTGAAATTTAAAAAAAAAAGGATTTTTATCACCAAATTGTCGGAACGATTGCCACACGCAATAATACAAAGTAAGATGGAAAAATTCATAAAACTGGCAGCACCGTTGCATCCCATATAAGGCAATGTGCGAAATTGCTATCAGACTATCGGTTGTATCGAGACAGCGGTTGTATCGACAACTATACAAATAAGTCATTTTTTGAAGACTATAAGAAAAGTCGACAAAATGGGCGGGGCAGGCGTAGGATTCGGATTGTTGGCAAGTAAGTATGCAATGAGTATCTAGGTCTCTACTATTTTTAATAAAAGAAAAAACAGTAGGTAGGTACCTGTGTAGGGATTAAGGGTGACGTGATTCCTTTGTCTGACAAGATTGTTTAAAATTACGTATACCTAATAATCCTCAATTAGCTATTTTACAATCATTTCTTTGTTAATTAAAACTTTCTTTGTTCTTTTATAATAAACAAGTATGCAGATTAGATTATGGTAATAAGATATGAATGGCGCGGATAATTCGCATTTGCATTAACTGTGCCCTTTATAAACTCTGAAAACTCTATCCAGCATTATGTAGTCAAACTCTACCATATCAGCCCAGGCCTAAACACCTTTTTTAACCATGACATTTAATGTGGGAAAACAAAAGTCATCTTTATTTAACTTCATTTTGCAGTATTTTACAGAACGTTCAATGGTCGTTGATATACACATTTTGACAAAAGCTTTACCTAAACAAAGAGTAGACTGAGAGAAACAAGCCGGCGCCGCGCCGGCGCGGTCGGCGTAAATAAACAAATACCTACACTAAATCTGTTGTCGTACGATAAAGCCAGGACATGATAAAAACGTAAGAAGTAGGTAAAATAATCAAAGAAAAGTACAGCTTCGTGTATATTTAAGTAAATATAATATTTAGTTAGGAAACGCGGAAATTCAAAGCAGTCTTTTTTAAAATTTTGAAATCGGTCGCCTGATTTAGGGGTTGTGCGGGGTTGGGGGGGGGGGTGGGGGGGAGGGTTCTGAACCCCCCCTGACAATTTTCAGCCGCCGGAAAAAAAGGGGGCGCCAAAAAAAAAAAAATTTTTAAACCCACTAGCCCTCATTATGGCGACCTTTAGTAGCCAATTTATATGTTTAGCTTCGCGGGACTCCTTTTTCTGGCAGTTTAAAAAAAGTAACCTAACTAACCTAACCCATTGATGTCGGATTGTGTCAACTCGGAGTAAGACATTGCTATTAATTACCTAAGAATTATGTAAACACACTTAATAAATACAATATGATTACCTCGATTGTATTTCCAAACAGAGTCCAAAAACGTAGCCAAGTCATAGAAAAATCACAAAACAATACGGAAGAACACTTGAAATTAAACTCATTTTAACGGGTTTTACGCGTTTATTTTATTATTTTTGATTTTCCGACGTTTCGACATTTTTACAAATGCCGTGGTCACGGGTAGACTGAGATGTTTGACGTCTTCATAGAGTTAAGTAAAAAACCCGTTAAAATGAGTTTAATTTCAAGTAATAATAATCGCGTAAATCTAAGAAGTTATACGGAAGAACACATTCACACATATAGTATATTATACTCGAAAGCAAAGAAATGACGCGAACAACGTACAAATTTGACATTAGAGCTGAGATCAAGATGCTAATCCAAGATGCTAAATGCGTTCCGATTCACGTTAATCACCAAAAAAACATTAAAAAGCATGAAAGTTACGTTCCGATTTACGCAATTGTGCAAGTATTTAGGAAATTTTGAAATTTTTTAAAAAATATTTAGACGCAACTCCGGCAGCCAAAATTACTTGTAGGGGGTTCAGACCCCTCCCCTCCACCTCCCCCAACCCCCCACAACCCCTAAATCAGGGGACCGATTTCAAAATCCAACCCGTTACGGTGTCTAATGATGGTTTAGATTGTCCTCTATAGGCAGTTTAGACATTTTTATTTTTTAATCGTTTTCATTGCAGGCATGGGAGCAGGCCCTGCGTGTGCTCTGATCGCTACCACGGTGGTTGTGGTGGTTGCTGTCAATGAACATCAGAAGAAGAAGAAGAACAAGTAATAACATGTCGGAAATACACCCACACCTACCTGTATAAGTAGGTAGGTGTGTAAACATGTCCTGTTTACTTATTATATGTAGGTAACCTACCTATACAGGGTGTAAGCAGACCAAGCCCGAAACAGTAACAAAATTCCCCAACAAAGTAAACAAAAATATCCGCCAACCGAGCTGAACGCTCGCACATTGTAGGTATCTGGCGCGCCGGCGATAATTTACATTGCAGACTGAATTAAAATTATGTTTAATTTGAGTTAACTCCAATCGTTTTCGTTTTCGGAAGCGGTCTTTTTACACCCTGTATGTAGAGTAGGTACCTATTTATTTTGTTTTTCATGTCTTTTCAAGATTAGATATGCAACCGCATGTCGCCTTATATTTTTGTACTTCATATTTATCAATAAATTTCTTACCTAATTGTATACTTTCGTTTTACTGCTTACCTATATTTCTAAAGGGTTTTTAGATTAATGTTTGAAGTCTGAATTGCAAATTTTGTGGTCATTGATGCTAGTTAGTGTCTTTGAATTTGGTTAAAATTTCACCTTACTATTACTTTAGTTTTTAAATAGACCTTGGTACCTAAAATGAATGAATAGGAAACAAATTACCTAGGTACCTACCTAGTTAATTGACCTTTCCGCCGCTAACAAACATAGAAACAGTTGCAAATAATCAGTTGAAAATAAATTGCAATTAGGTTTCTAATATAAGAATCTCCTTAGTTTTTAAAGATGTTAAAGTATCATTTTTTGATTTGGATAATTAATTTAACATCGAAACGTTTGTTTATTGTATTTTTCAACATATTCTTAAAAAATGTTTAATTATAGTCTTAACCGACGAAAAAGGACATTAATATACTTACCTTCATATATATTTTTAATAATTAATTATATAGTTCCTACCTATTCAGGCATAAGGTCGGTAGGTACTTTCGTAATCTAAAATTATTCCTAGTGACTAACTTTCCTGCATCTATAAGTACATATAATAATCCTCTTTAGATTCGCGTTGCATTCGCTAGAACCGTGACCATCATCACGTAGTCAGTCCTCTATTTTATTGTACCTACTTCGGTAGTATAGGTGTATGTAGATGTGCGTAATTTCTATTTATATCACCAATGTGGATAAATACTTACTAAGTAGGTTAGTTTAATAGATCCATGCGAAATATTTTTTTTAAAAGTTTTTATTTTTAAAATAAAAAAATGGGAATTGCGTCTTTTGGGCCCACTTGTTATTTGGTCCTGAAACTACAAATAAACAAAGTAGGTAAATAATATTAATACAAAAAGTATCATGTTCCCTTCTAAGTAGGTTTTTTTGAAGATACCTATATATTTTTGTAAATATTCTTCTGTTTTTATACAAAAGTTTTTATTCAACCTTTTATACGTAAGTAATTTATATTTATAGGTACCTACCCACCATTTTTTTGTATAATAATTTATTTCTAACTAATAATAAAAAACACAAATTCAACAGAATAGTTTAATCCCATGAAAAGGCATTGACTTTTGGCTTGATAATATTATACAGGGTTATTTCTAATTAGTGCATCACCTCTTGTAGACAGCTTTTTTTACATCAATCCCTACCTAGAGTTATAAATAACAGAGCGCGAAAATTTGTTTTAGTTTTTTTGTTTTTGTGTTAATTATCAAGTTTTGCAAAAACTCGTAGAACAAATGTTATTGGGATTGATGTAAGGAAGCCGCCTGCAAGAGGTGATGCGCTAATTACTAATAACCCTGTATAGGACTGCGAGAAAAAAACATTTTAAACTATAATTTGAAACACAAACATAAATTGAAATATTTCAACGTTGCCAGCATTGCTATATGTACAATACCGTTGCCAGTTCAAATTTCATTACAAAACTCCCGCAGACAAATATGGCTTCCAATTTTTCCAAAATTAAATGTGTTTGAATTGTTGTCGATGCCATTTTTCGTTTATCTTAATCTCGGCAATTGCAGCGGCGGCCACAACGACGACACTCTGTCGGTGGTCTCCTGGCTTGGTACTCACGGTGCACCAGGTAGGTTAACACGACCGGCGCCACCGCCAGCGTGGTTACTGCAAAAAAAATACATTTAATACAAAATACAGGGTGACTGGTAATGTAACGTATTCCTGTTAAGAGGTGATAGATTAGGTCAAAAGCATAAGATTTTTCCGATTTCAGACGGTTAAAATTTAAATTAAAAAATCTAATTGCTTAATTTTGTGTTTTTTGTTTTCGTAGCACAGCGGTTATTCCAATAGTTCATAATAAGAAATAAAATGTTGAAAAACTATACCTTTTAAAAATAAAATTGTAATTACAAGTCACCCTGTTTATATGTCAATTAGTTACATTTAAAATAAAAAGTGCGAGAGTTTATGAGGTCCGTAGATATTTTCTGTATCTATCTATCAATAGCTTATTTTTATGTTGGTACTACAAGTTGGTCTACGAGTCTACTTCATCGGGGATGGAAGCTACGTCTTTACATGCAAGCAAAAAGTATTGAAATTTAACAGAGTGGTATGCGAGAAACTTTAAACGTTTGGTCTCGGTAACAGTGAGTACTTGACCAAACTGTTCTTAAAGTAGGAACACAAAAACTCAATAAAGCATGTCAGTAAATAATAAGTACAAACGGAATGGATAATCAATATTTAAACTTAGGCTTTGCGCAAAACTTTAGTTATTAATTTTCAAATGCATGCCTTTTCACATAAATTTACATCAAAAGTGATAAGACCGTTCCGAATTTTAATATTTAAGTGAAAGGCATATTTTTTGTACAGATAACATAGTTTGCATGGTATTATGCAAGTGTTCAAACAATATCACAGTTAGTAATGTGAGTATTTTTAACCATCTAGTCAGTAAACAAAGGAGGGACTTACTTATAGTTGAAACGTCATTTGGAATAATATTATAAATAATATTTGTATGGATGAAGTATTTAGCTTATTAAATTAAGTTGCTCTTGTAGCATGTTTTGTCAATTAGCATATAGGACTATGTTCAATTAAGGTAACAACTCTAAAGATTATTTTAACGACCAAATTACCTATTCAATGCAAGTTTCGTTTTTGTTTATTTTCTTTATGTACTTACTTAAACATGCCATATCTATTACTTATTTTTTTTGTTACGTCACAAACTAAAGAAGTTTATTTTTTTAGGCACTATAAACTTACCAACAGCCACAGACACCGGTTCAACCATCTTCGCTGATTTCAATAAAGTTTAACAATAAAAATTGGCTTGAAATATACGATACGTGCTACACAAACACAATATGAGTAAATGACTAACGTCAGGTTGCATCAGGCACCTTAATACGCATATCGTAGGGATTAAATGTTCATTGAAATCATTCGATTACGAAGGAAGATCCCTTTTTGTTTCTAAAGAAAGTTGTGCTTACAAAATTACTAAGGGCAGTCAACCAAACGAGGTAAAGATAGAATTTCTGTAGAAAAAAATATTAAGTAGGATTTAGTTAACAAAACCTTGTTAGAAGGTATTTATTCGATTGTGCATCGGTAGATCCATGCAATACTGCGCACTAGCAACGCGGTGGGTACCTACCTAGAATGACGAATCACAAAACAATATGTTCGTTTCGTTATTATGTACGATAGATAAAAACAAATCATAGAACGAGTTCCATTCCGTCGGCTCGCCATGAAACTGTGGCAACGAAAGCGCCGGTAAATTAATCTTAGGACGTGTATGACAACAACCTTGAGATATTTGAGAATTAGAAGTATTTGCAAACCTTACCCGTTGCTTCCTGAGGGTGTCCTCGGCTTTTAACTTGTCACTTTGGGATTTAACGCTATAAAACAGATTGTTGAATTTATTTCGGTTTTCTAATTCAACTTCCGAAACGAATAAACCACTTTTATTTTGTATTTTTTCTAATTTTGTCTGAATGCGGCTAAAGTCTTTTTTCAACTGTAATAAATCTTGTGAACGGCAAAGAAATTCATCAATTTTATCTTCTTGTAAGAATTGTAACATTACTTGTAAGTCATTGTAAATGACGTCACGCTCGAAAACTAATTGTTTCACTTCATCACCCATTGTGTATTTAACTTGACTGATGCACTATTTAATGGTTTAAAAAACGTAAATATGAACACTTTAACACTGCACAAACAAATTGAACGCAATATTATTTCTAATTCGTATCGAACGGTAAGTATGAAAACGAACGGAATAAACAGTCAAAAACAACACTCATTTACTTGAAGCGTACCTATTTAGGCGGATAATAATATTGAAAACTTTGTATAAACTAACACGATTTATGTGTGTGCGTTCGATATTCGAATTTTGTTAACCTAATGTAACTGGACGGGCTATAGACTCTGAGCGTCGGTACTTACTTTCAACTACCCTACGCTAAGTTGGAAATATCGTATGAAACGATGGAATATGAAATTATTGAATATGGCAAAAACTAGCTTAAATAACCAATTTGGAAGTAATATGGAAATGAAATAAGTGGCTGAGACCCTGTTAAGGACTCGAAACTGGCCAAATATGCGGCTCGTAAGGATCAAATTATGTTTGGTATAAGAACAAACTGCCTACTCCACCACCACCGACTCACCTCGTATTTTCTTCTGCTGGTGCTGGAGGGCCCTCCGAAGACTGTATTTCCTTGGCTGGTATCGTTACTGACACACTTGGCCACCACAGGTGTTATTTAAAGCTGGATTTTCTAATATTTTAGAAATTTTGCCGGAGCGTCGCGATAACACATCCAAAACTTTTAGTTGCGAAAGTTGAAGGGGTTGTGGCACCAGAGGGCGCCACTGTCTATGGATCGTCGGCGACGGATTTGGTAGGCAGAAGTAACGCGCGAATATTTGAATTTGGAAAAGGCTCATTACTTCGAAATTGGTTATACGTTTGTATGAATCGGTACCTACCTACTCACTATACGGAACACATGGTGTTTCTATACCAATTTCTATGTTTTTTTATGGAATAGTTACTAATGTTAACTTTCTTAATTAGGGATGAATGTGAGTGTTATAAACGTAAGAGTAGACAAATGTAATCTATATTAATATTATAAAGCTGAAGAGTTTGTTTGTTTGTTTGTTTGTTTGTTTGCTTGAACGCTCTAATCTCAGGAACTACTGGTTTGATTTTAAAAACTCTTTTTGTGTTTAATAGACCATTTATCGAGGCAGGCTTTAGGCTAAATAACATCACGTTGCAACTATAAAGAGCGAAGAAATAATGGAAAATGTGAAAAAAACGGGGAAAATTATTCATCCTTGAGAGCTTCCGTCGCGTGCGCTGCCAAAAACGGTTCTAGATACCAAAAATATAAGTATGAAAGAATTAAGGGAACTTTTTACCGCGGGAAAACTTTGCATTCCCACGGGAAACCGACTTCTACGCGAACGGAGTCGCGCGCTGCCCCTAGTCATCAATAAAAGCTTCGAACTGAAAAATTGAAAAAAAAAAAAAAAGGATTCTTATCACCAAATTGTCGGAACGATTGCCACACGCAATAATACAAAGTAAGATGGAAAAATTCATAAAACTGGCAGCACCGTTGCATCCCATATAAGGCAATGTGCGAAATTGCTATCAGACTATCGGTTGTATCGAGACAGCGGTTGTATCGACAACTATACAAATAAGTCATTTTTTGAAGACTATAAGAAAAGTCGACAAAATGGGCGGGGCAGGCGTAGGATTCGGATTATTGGCAAGTAAGTATGCAATGAGTATCTAGGTCTCTACTATTTTTAATAAAAGAAAAAACAGTAGGTAGGTACCTGTGTAGGGATTAAGGGTGACGTGATTCCTTTGTCTGACAAGATTGTTTAACATTAGGTATAAGTACCTAATAATCCTCAATTAGCTATTTTACAATCATTTCTTTGTTAATTAAAACTTTCTTTGTTCTTTTAATAAACAAGTATGTAGATAAGATTGTGGTAATAAGATATTAATGGCGCGGATAATTCGCATTTGCATTAACTGTGCCCTTTATAAACTCTGAAAACTCTATCCAGCATTATGTAGTCCCAAAGTAGAAAGGGCAAGCTGGTGTAAGAGGACCCGGCAAGCTCTCATTGGAGAGTGGGAGGAGAGGCTGGCGACACCATCTGCCGGCCTCCGCACTGTGGAGGCTCTGGGGCCGATTCTAAAAGCGTGGCTGGTGCGCAAGCACGGCCAGCTCACTTATCGGCTTACGCAGGTACTCACCGGGCATGGGTGCTTTGGGGAGTACCTGCACCGAGTAGCCAGGGCCGAGCCGCTGCCCGTCTGCCACCACTGTAGTGGCTGCGACGAGGACACGGCGCGGCACACTATGGAGGAGTGTCCGGCGTGGGGCGAGGAACGGAGTGTCCTCGTCGCGGAAGTGGGGGCAGATCTTTCCCTGCCCGCGGTCATGGCGGCGATGGTCCGCAGCGAGGGGGCGTGGCAAGCGATGGCCTCTTTTTGTGAGGCCATCATGCTTCAAAAGGAGGCGGCGGGTAGGGTGCGCGAGCGCCAACGTCAGCGCCAACTGCCACCCACTCGTGGCAGAGAATTAGGGGCTCGTAGGAGGCGATACAATCGCCAACTCGAGCTCCTACCCTAATCGAGGACCTAGGGCGGTGGATTCGGGGGGATCCGCCGTCCGCTAATAGGTCCTCAAAGAAGGCGCGCGCCATGTTCCGGCGCGCCTTCAGACGGACGGGGGAGGTCTAACTTCCCCGTCAAAAGAGAGGGGGCCCCGCGTGATCGACGCGGGCCCACGCCGCCGGGGCTGATTTGCGTGAAGGCTAAAGCTATCCCGCAGCCCCGGCACTATGGCGTAATGGAAGGAACATCGACAGGTTTTTAGTGGGTATACCCGAAAGGGGGAGTCCCACACACGCCTCTCGCCCCCCCGGGCGGGAGGTACGGTGCGTAATGCATTTTCCTGTCGAAAAACAAAAAAAAAAAAAAAAAAAAAGCATTATGTAGTCAAACTCTACCATATCAGCCAAGGCCTAAACACCTTTTTTAACCATGACATTTAATGTGGGAAAACAAAAGTCAAGGTTCTGAACCCCCCCTGACAATTTTCAGCCGCCGGAAAAAAAGGGGGCGCCAAAAAAAAAAATTTTTTAAACCCACTAGCCCTCATTATGGCGACCTTTAGTAGCCAATTTATATGTTTAGCTTCGCGGGACTCCTTTTTCTGGCAGTTTAAAAAAAGTAACCTAACTAACCTAACCCATTGATGTCGGATTGTGTCAACTCGGAGTAAGACATTGCTATTAATTACCTAAGAATTATGTAAACACACTTAATAAATACAATATGATTACCTCGATTGTATTTCCAAACAGAGTCCAAAAACGTAGCCAAGTCATAGAAAAATCACAAAACAATACGGAAGAACACTTGAAATTAAACTCATTTTAACGGGTTTTACGCGTTTATTTTATTATTTTTGATTTTCCGACGTTTCGACATTTTTACAAATGCCGTGGTCACGGGTAGACTGAGATGTTTGACGTCTTCATAGAGTTAAGTAAAAAACCCGTTAAAATGAGTTTAATTTCAAGTAATAATAATCGCGTAAATCTAAGAAGTTATACGGAAGAACACATTCACATATACTCGAAAGCAAAGAAATGACGCGAACAACGTACAAATTTGACATTAGAGCTGAGATCAAGATGCTAATCCAAGATGCTAAATGCGTTCCGATTCACGTTAATCACCAAAAAAACATTAAAAAGCATGAAAGTTACGTTCCGATTTACGCAATTGTGCAAGTATTTAGGAAATTTTGAAATTTTTTAAAAAATATTTAGACGCAACTCCGGCAGCCAAAATTACTTGTAGGGGGTTCAGACCCCTCCCCTCCACCTCCCCCAACCCCCCACAACCCCTAAATCAGGGGACCGATTTCAAAATCCAACCCGTTACGGTGTCTAATGATGGTTTAGATTGTCCTCTATAGGCAGTTTAGACATTTTTATTTTTTAATCGTTTTTTGCAGGCATGGGAGCAGGCCCTGCGTGTGCTCTGATCGCTACCACGGTGGTTGTGGTGGTTGCTGTCAATGAACATCAGAAGAAGAAGAAGAACAAGTAATAACATGTCGGAAATACACCCACACCTACCTGTATAAGTAGGTAGGTGTGTAAACATGTCCTGTTTACTTATTATACGTAGGTAACCTACCTATACAGGGTGTAAGCAGACCAGAACAAATGTCTTGTTAAGTCTAAACAGTAACAAAATTCCCCAACAAAGTAAACAATAATATCCGCCAACCGAGCTGAACGCTCGCACATTGTAGGTATCTGGCGCGCCGGCGATAATTTACATTGCAGACTGAATTAAAATAATATTCAATTTGAGTTAACCCCAATCGTTTTCGTTTTCGGAAGCGGTCTTTTTACACCCTGTAGGTAGAGTAGGTACCTATTTACTTTGTTTTTCATGTCTCTTCAAGATTAGATATGCAACTGCATGTCTCCTTATATTTTTGTACTTCATATTTATCAATAAATTTCTTACCTATTTGTATACTTTCGTTTTACTGCTTACCTATATTTCTAAAGGGTTTTTAGATTAATGATTGAAGTCTGAATTGCAAATTTTGTGGTCATTGATGTTAGTTAGTGTCTTTTAATTTGGTTAAAATTACACCTTACTATTACTATAGATTTTAAATAGTCTGAGGTACCTAAAATGAATGAATAGGAAACAAATTACTTAGTACCTAGTTAATTGACCTTTCCGCCGTTAACAAACATAGGTAGAAACAGTTGCAAATAAATAGTTGAAAATAAATTGCAATTAGGTTTCTAATATAAGAATCTCCTTAGGTTTGAAAGATGTTAAAGCATTATTTTTTGATTTGGATAATAATTTAACATCTAAACTTTTGTTTATTGTTTTTTTCAACCTTTCCTTAAAGAATGTTAAATCATAGTTTTAACCGAAAAAAAGAACAATAAATATATCCTACTAATATTATAAATGTGAAAGTTTGTGGGTATGTGAGGATGTATGGATGTTTGTCACTCTTTCACGTAAAAACTATTGGACGGATTTGGCTCAAACTTTGCAGTAATGTAGGTTATACATCAGAATAACACATAGGGTACTTTTTACCGCGGGAAAACTTCTCATTCCCACGGGAAACCGACTTTCACGCGAACGATATTTGATAAACAATTATATACCTAGTTTCTACCTATTCAGGCATAAGGTTGGTAGGTACTTTCGTAATCTAAAATTATTCCTAGTGACTAACTTTCCTGCATCTATAAGTACATATAATAATCCTCTTTAGATTCGCGTTGCATTCGCTAGAACCGTGACCATCATCACGTAGACACTCCTCTATTTTATTGTACCTACTTCGGTAGTATAGGTGTAGGTAGATGTGCGTAATTTCTATTTATATCACCAATGTGGATAAATACTTACTAAGTAGGTTAGTTTAATAGATCCATGCGAAGTATTTTTTTTTAAAGTTTTTATTTTTAAAATAAAAAAATGGGAATTGCGTCTTTTGGGCCCACTTGTTATTTGGTCCTGAAACTACGAATAAACAAAGTAGGTAAATAATATTAATACAAAAAGTATCATGTTCCCTTCTAAGTAGGTTTTTTTGAAGATATATTTTTTGTAAATATTCTTCTGTTTTTATACAAAAGTTTTTATTCAACCTTTTATACGTAAGTAATTTATATTTATAGGTACCTACCCACCATTTTTTTGTATAATAATTTATTTATAACTAATAATAAAAAACACAAATTCAACAGAATAGTTTAATCCCATGAAAAGGCATTGACTTTTGGCTTGATAATATTATACAGGGTTATTTCTAATTAGTGCATCACCTCTTGTAGTCAGCTTTTTTTACATCAATCCCTACCTAGAGTTATAAATAACAGAGCGCGAAAATTTGTTTTAGTTTTTTTTGTTTTTGTGTTAATTATCAAGTTTTGCAAAAACTCGTAGAACAAATGTTATTGGGATTGATGTAAGGAAGCCGCCTGCAAGAGGTGATGCGCTAATTACTAATAACCCTGTATAGGACTGCGAGAAAAAAACATTTTAAACTATAATTTGAAACACTAACATAAATTGAAATATATTTACTTTCAACGTTGCCAGCATTGCTATATGTACAATACCGTTGCCAGTTCAAATTTCATTACAAAACTCCCGCAGACAAATATGGCTTCCAATTTTTCCAAAATTAAATGTGTTTGAATTGTTGTCGATGCCATTTTCGTTGATCTTAATCACGGCAATTGCAGCGGCGGCCACAACGACGACACACTGTCGGTGGTCTCCTGGCTTGGTACTCACGGTGCACCAGGTAGGTTAACACGACCGGCGCCACAGCAAGCGTGGTCACTGCAAAAAAAATACATTTAATACGAAATACAGGGTGACTGGTAATGTAACGTATTCCTGTTAAGAGGTGATAGATTAGGTCAAAAGCATAAGATTTTTCCGATTTCAGACGGTTAACATTAAAATTAAAAATCTAATTGCTTAATTTTGTATTTTTTGTTATCGAAGCACAGCGGATATTCCAATAGTTCATAATAAGAAATAAAATGTTGAAAAGCTATAAACGTTTTAAAACTAAAATTGTAATAATTAACTTAAAAACGGTTTACTTTTGGATAGGACAATATAGGAAAAAATCGGTTGTTTTTAACCTAATCTATCACCCCTTTACAGGAACACGTGACATTACCCTGTATTACACTTAAAATAAAAAGTGCGAGATTTTATGAGGTCTATAGATATTTTCTCTGTATTCAGGGTTATTTGTAATTATCGCATCACCTCTTGCAGGCGGCTTCCTTACATCAATCCCAATAACATTTGTTGTACGACTTTTTGCAAAACTTGATTATTAACACAAAAAAACAAAAACAAATTTGCGCGCTCTGTTATTTATAACTCTGTATTTTGTAAGAAGTTCCTAAACCGGTCGCCCACCCCCCGTCGCCCGCGCGCCTGCCGCGCCAGTTGCGTGCGCGTAGAGTATTGTACCGTTCAGAGGCATCTAATAAATTTGTATGGAAAAACTTATTTTTTTTTAAATATTAATTTTAATTATTCGTTGGCTAAATGTTGTTGGGATTGATGTACAAAAGCTACCTACAAGAGGTGATGCGCTAATTAGAAATAACCCTGTATATCTATCTATCAATAGCTTATTTTTATGTTGGTACTACAAGTTGGTCTACGAGTCTACTTAATGAGGGATGGAAGCTACGTCTTTACATGCAGGCAGTAAGTAGGATTGAAATTTAATTGAGTTTGTTATGCGAGAGACTTTAAACGTTTGGTCTCGGTGACAGAGACTACTTGGCCAAAGTAGGAACACAATAACACAATGAAGCATGTCAGTAAATAATAAGTACAAACGGAATGGATAATCAATATTTAAACTTAGGCTTTGCGCAAAACTTTAGTTATTAATTTTCAAATGCATGCCTTTTCACATAAATTTACATCAAAAGTGATAAGACCGTTCCGAATTTTAATATTTAAGTGAAAGGCATATTTTTTGTACAGATAACATAGTTTGCATGGTATTATGCAAGTGTTCAAACAATATCACAGTTAATAATGTGAGTATTTTTAACCATCTAGTCAGTAAACAAAGGAGGGACTTACTTATAGTTGAAACGTCATTTGGAATAATATTATAAATAATATTTGTATGGATGAAGTATTTGGCTTATTAAATTAAGTTGCTCTTGTAGCATGTTTTGTCAATTAGCATATAGGACTATGTTCAATTTAGGTAACAACTCTAAAGATTATTTTAACGACTAAATTACCTATTCAATGCAAGTTTCGTTTTTGTTTATTTTCTTTATGTACTTACTTAAACATGCCATATCTATTACTTATTTTTTTTGTTACGTCACAAACTAAAGAAGTTTATTTTTTTAGGCACTATAAACTTACCAACAGCCACAGACACCGGTTCAACCATATTCGCTGATTCCAATAAAGTTTAACAATAAAAATTGTCTTGCAAGTAGGTGCGATACGTGCTACACAAACACAATATGAGTAAATGACTAACGTCAAGTTGCATCAGGCACCTTAATACGCATATCGTAGGGATTAAATGTTCATTGAAATCATTCGATTACGAAGGAAGATTTCTTTTTGTTTCTAAAGAAAGTTCTTACACGAGTTGTGCTTATAAAAATACTAAGGGCAGTCAACCGAACGAGGGAAAGAATTTCTGTAGAAAAAAATAATAAGTAGGATTTAGTTAGCAAAACCTTGTTAGAAACCGATTGTGCATCGGTAGATCCACAAATCCATCGTATTGCAATTATTGCGCACTACAACTCGGTGGATACCTACCTAGAATGACGAATCATAAAACAATATGTCGATGAAATTGACAGCGAACTCTACAGTGATACCTACTATTAAAAAAAGCGTCAATCACACCGCTAACAACTTATGAAAAAACCTCCTCTAAATAATGAGGTACTAAAAAGGGGAAAAAAAAGATGGTTTGCATTTACTTCACAATTTTATAGTAATTCTCGGTCGGTGAATAAGGTAAAATTTTAATAAATAATTGAAGACCGTGTTTTTAAGCCTAGTTGTAATTTGGGCCCTATACACATAGACTAATTGATAAGATGAAAAAAAAAGTTTTTACTTGACCGCTTAATATGGGGTGTAAAAAGACTGCATCCGAAAACCAAAACTGGGCACTGCTGGAGGTGTACCTACTGATTACGTTTTGGAAAAACAAATAATGATTTACGTTATTGTACAAAATTGCATACCTTAATAATATCAGATTTTGCGATGATTTCAAATTAAATAGTGTTTTAATTTAATTTGCAATGTAAAATAATCGCACCTTAAACAACATTTGACGTGTGAGCGATGATTTTAAATTGAGTGTTCTGGGTATAGGTACTTGTAGAGAATTTTGTTACTTTTGAGGCCCAAGAATTCATGGTTTCAAGCTTCGGAAGTGGTTTTTTTACACCCGTTATATCCCTAAACTTTTAGGTAAGTAAAAGTCCACATAATCATTGATTTTAACAATTTTATTTCACATTTTACTAATAAATAACACATATTTACTATAATAAATAAAATAAATCAAAGTAGTTAAAACCCTTGGAAAGGCATTGAAATCGGCTTGAAAATAGACATATTAGACCGAGAGAAAAAAGCCGACAAAAAAAAACTCTCAGCAATCATTGATCATCTAATACTCTACATCATTATGAAACATTTTTACTTTCAAAGGCATCCTTTAATTCTAATTTAGAACCCTTACGAGATAAAATTTTGTAGGTACACATTGACGTGTAGAGGCTTCCATTTTTGCCAAAAATAAATGCGTATGACTATTTACGATGCCAGTTTTGGTTTTAGTTAATCACGGCAGTTGCAGCGGCGGCCGCAACGACGGCACTCGGTCGGTGGTCTTCGTGCCTCGTACTCACGGTGCACCAGATATGACATCACTACTGGCGCCACCACCAGTGTGCTCACTGCAAGAAAACATACATTATTAATTTAAAAAATATATGTGTCTGATGAGGGTTATTCTTGTCTTTTGCCAATTTGATTATGTTTTGGTCTGGTTGCCTATTTAATTTTATAGAAGACGAAACCTAAGCAGTACTACATAGTATAAAATAAAGTCGCTTTCTCTGTCCCTATGCGTTTTTGGTGCGGTTATTTTAATAGATAGAGAGATCCAAGAGGAAGGTTTACATGTATAATAACATAGTTCAGGAAAAGGAGTTTCACTCCGAATTTAACGCGTGCAAAGCCGCGCGTGTAAAAGCTAGTTTAATTTAATTCTTAGATTAAATTGCCCTTGTACTCGTAACATGTATTGACAAGTTTTGTATTATAACCTCAATAGGACTATCGTGTGGTCTAGGCATTAACTCTACGAGTTTTCTTTTTGGAGATCATTAGATACTGAAAGTATTCATTTTAAGTTTAGCTCTCGTTTTTTTTTACTTTCCGACAAGCACCTCTGCTAATGAAATACAAATTTAAAACATACCTATTCTTTTGTCTCGTAATTCTATACAAGTCTACTTTCTTACTAATCTATTAAATAAAAATGACTCACCAACAGCAACGGACACCGGTTCAACCATATTGGCTAATATTTATGATGTTTTACAATAGAAACTTTTTCAGATGTGCGATACGTGCTTCACAACACAAAATCTAGATATGACTAACGAAATGTTGCGTCAGAAAACACTGAAGCTAACTACGCATAATGCTAGGGATTGAGTTTTTATTTAAATCAATCGATTACGAAAGTAGATCTCATTTGTTTTTAAAGAAAGTACTCATACGCATAGTTGCTTTTAAGGAAATATAGAGGTAACCCAACAACTAGCTAGAGTTTAACGATAAATAACGGTTTCAGGTAGGACTTGGTCTGCAATAGTCAGAACAGAAGGCGTTATTCGATTATTCGTCAGTAGATCCATACAATCCTGCGTACTAGCAACTTGGTGGGTACCTTCCTAGCATGACGAATCACAAAACAATATGACGATTAAATCGACAACGAAATCTAAAGTTACTATTAATAAAAAAGGCAATCCTATGAGCTAAGAAAATCTGTTCTAAAATAATAAGTAGGTAATAAAAAATACGATGATTTGTACTCTACAATTTCAATTCTATTGCATACAATATATACAGGGCCTGTATATTTTTTAAAAACCTACCTTCGTGTATCGAAAAATGTTATGGTGCTTTTTCAAAAGTAAACAATTTTATTATGTTGAACCCTTTTTATTTTGATTAAAAATAAATAGGCATATTATTATGAAGGTATAATGACATAGGTAATAATAATAGAAAAATACATTTGTTTACTTTTATATTTTTTTACACAAGAATTTACAAAAGTATGAGTAATTAATGTGAAATTATTATGCAAATCGAAATGATAGGTACCTAATAAAACACTTTGATTTATTTGTTTCTATGTAGACCGAATAGAATTGGTAGGTCATAATTAAAATAATTTAAATTTATTCCGTCGCCGTTTTCTCCTTTTACATTGTGGTTCATTATTGTTTTCATATTGACTCAAATACAAGCTTTCCATAGATAACGCATCCAGTTCATCTTGTAGTCGTGCGTTTCTTTCTTCGCGTTTTCGGCGTTCGTCATCTTGTTTACGTTTTTCAAATATGGAAAATGTGACGTAAGCCACAGTTGCCATCGATAGTAGAGCTATGGACCCTTGAGATACAAATAATAATGCACTATTAGACATCAGAAGATGATTTTTATTCAGTAAATAGGAAAATATACGTAGCAACAATCATTCCAATTTATAAACATGATGTTTTGAAAATGTGATTGTTTTATTATAAATATTTTGTGGTAGATATGTTTATCTTGACTCACCGCAGCAGAGTAAAGTAACACGTTGATCCATTTCAAATTAAAATACATCGAAACTAGTGATATTAATAGCAATTCACATTGATATGTCCGCTTATCTTCAACGCAGCCGTTTATCAGTGTTGCCAAATTGTATTATTTTTACTAGTGCTATCCTTTTTGCAAAACCTTTGATAAGATGCTGATACGATATTCTGTTCGCAATGGAAGTAGAACACCCAGTTATCGACTGTGTTTACAAGTGGTTCTCCTATAGCGAGATCTGGGCAGATTCCTTTGAACCTGATTTCTAGGTTTCTGTCAATGCACTTAGCGCATTGTTCATCCATGTATGTTTTTCCATCAGACGCACAGACCGGGCCCTCCGAGGAAAACTTACATCCACAACTCAGTTGGGCTAAGTCGATGTTAGGATGCGATAAAACATTTATAATTAGTGCTAAGAGGAGGATAGCTGTAAAGAAAAAACGAAGTTAAGTATAGACATAGATATAAATATATAATCTAGGTATGCTGAATTAACAAAGGCGGTTTATTTTGTTCGTTAATTTTATCATAAAAATAATTTAGGCAGTCAGATATTAAGTAAAATATTGCAAAAGTTAACTTACCTCGATAGTAAATCATTTGAGTGAGCAAAGAACACTTGGTCGCCAACCAAACACAGATAAGCAAATGAAATGTGTATTTACAGTAAAAGTTATCTTGAGTTTAAGTGTTCTATGTATAAGTTTATTTTTATTGTATATTAATACTAAACTATTTTATGATTACCGTTTATATATTTCTGGATATTCAAAAATACATGTAAGTATTTGTCTATTCACTTATAGGAACGGTTCAATAACTGTTAATTCGAACGATAAACAGTCTTGTTATCTGAAATGCAAAGCAAATCACGAAGATTATCTTTTGTTAACAACTCCATGTTAATAGAAACAATTTAATCAATAAAAAGTATATAACGCGAGTGGTTGTTTTGCATGTACCGAGTCAACTGTAAGATATCGAGATGGCAGGACTAAAGACATTGTTATTCTTCCTGTTATTTGTTTTTGTCGTTGGTGGCCTGGCCAAGAGTACGGGGCAAGTTCCGAAGAATGCTCCTAAACCAGTTTCCCTGGACAACCACCATCCATCGGGAGGGCGCCACTTTGTACGCAGATCTTTGAACCACAGAGACGGGGATTTTGACGATTTTCTGGCACCAGAAGCTCATGAGGAGTTCGGAAATCACAGGATCCGGGTACTGCCAGGATTCCTCCATTGAGTTGATATAAAATAAGTGCTAAGGTTAGTTTATTCTTTAGTTCTAAAATGAAAAAAAAAAGAACTTAAAACATTAACAGAGTAGAAACCAAATAAATGCAATTAATATGTGAAGATTATAATTATCCTAATGAAGCACAGTAAATTATAGATAATTGCTTTTTTACCAATTGTAATGGAAATGTTCTTCACTTCTTCTCTAAATTATGTTATGCTAGTATATTATTATTAAATGATAAAATTGTGTGGTGTATTAAATCTGAAATTATCCTTTTGGTAAATATAAATAGTATTTAATTATTTTTATTAGTTTATATAATTTTGCTTCGATACGTCCGTGTAAATTTCTGTTCCTGAGTTTCAAAGGAAAGTTCTTAAGAACAATTTGTCCATTGTTCAGAACCTATTGGAATTTGTAATATCTCTTATTGCTTACCAATTTTCCAAAAAACAAAAATTATTATGTAAGGGTCAAAAATAACACAAACATTTATACTTAATTATTTATAATGTATTTAAAAAACAATCATTCTCATAGTACCTACTACAGTAGATTTAAGTAACAAAAATGATAATTATGTTCATCAATAATAAAAAGTAATAAAAACTTAATCTACGAAATCTCATTTGAATTCACCCTTTATCTCGTAAACTTCAAGTAGGGTATACTCCACATTTTGTTAAATTAAATCAAATGATGTTAAAAAGTAAATATAAGCACCTTTGATTCAGCGATACAAGTCTTAAAATTAACACATTATATTAATTTTATTTTACTTAATTCAATAAAGTGATTATATACTTTATAATTAACATCAGATTATTCTGACCAAAACTAACCGGATTTAATTGGACTGCATCTTTTTATTGTATAAAATTACACAACCATAAGGTAATACATTGTTTTTATTTTTGATTATAAGAAAATATTGAAACTTAAATTTTAAAACTTACTTCCTAAATAATCATTTTGGCATAATGAGAATTCACTGGTATCTTTAGATATTTTGCAAATCTTAAAACTTACTTTATAACTTAATTCTAGAATATAAAATGAGTACACAATATTGTGTACTTTCCATGTATTTTTTTTAAGTAATGTTATTTTAAGTTAATTTCGTGCAATAAATGGTAATGTTAGAGAGTTAGGATATCGTTTTACATAAAATAATAACATCATCAAATATACAAAATAGATATAGCTTTGAATTATAACGTAGTCAAATATGGAATTAATTTTTCACATAAAATTAATAGATACTTAAACTTTTCATGATACTAAATATACATATCAACTTTTCTAAGTAAGAACAATGCCTTTGGAGTTCCACTAATATAACTTTAAGTAAAATCTTTAATGGTGTTAAAAACTTAGCCTCGACCTGATGTCGAATAAAATTTTTGGGACTTGTAACGAGGTCCGAGTCGACCTCGGACCATTTGGTAAAATCTTAAGACTATCATTTAAAAATGTAAGGAATTAAGTATCTTTGTTTTTTTTTCTTTGGTTATTTTGCATTTATTACATTAGTTCAGATGAAACCTAAGGAGTCATGGTTCTTATATGACATAAATATACAGGGTGTAAAAAGACTGCTTCCGAAAACGAAAACTGGGCATTGCTGGAGGGTTACTCGTTACGTTGAGACAAAAAATAACTTTTTATGTTTTGAAGTTATAGATGCTATTTACTATTTTTATGTTTTTTTAATTATGCCAAATTACACTTAAACTAATAAATTTCAGCATTGTTTCATATTCAATGGTATTTTAGTTTTATTTGCAATGTATGTCAACCATCGCAACTGGGCCATCAGCTAATGACCTCAAGCGGCGAATATCAATGCTTAAATACTTTTTAAAATAGAGGTTTCTGAGTATATACTTAGTGAATTAAATAACTATTTATGCGCAAGAATACATGGATGCAGCCTTCGGAAATTGTCATTTCACACCCTGTACATTAACTGTGGTATTAGTCATCGTCGTATGCGCATGGTCTAGTACTCCCGCCGGCAGTAGAAGCCGAGGGAGCGGCACTTCTGGCACAGATGCTGCGGGTGGATCTTGGACTGGTCGCTGACGTCCAGCCCGTCGGGCTTCTCCAGTGGGCGCTGGAAAGTATAAGTAATCAATTGTATAAAGGCTTTAGAACAAGCTGTATGAAAAGTCTCCAAACTTTTTACTTGGTAACAGCATAAGAATCACTTAAATTGATGTCACGATTTTGTCTTTTGGAGCCCTCTGAACACTTGGTCCGACTGCGTAGTCCGACTGATCGGAACTTTTTTTCCTATTGGTTTGATTTATCCTAACTGTAAACTTGGTTCGATTTTTTTTATTTATTTGAATACTTTTCCACGCCAAAGGTTTTCTCATTAAAGAAACTTGTTTATCAATTTGATTTTTACATAATATTTCAAGGGCACGTGAATATTTTTTTAGTTTGAGAATTACAGTATCCAATTAACAAATTGATATTGGATATAAAAAAATATATAAAACTAATAATACACTGCAAGAATTAGTGTTATTATTTATTAGGTTCAAGTTTTAAGATTAAAACACAACTATACCCTTAAATTTTAGATAGAGCCATGACACTTTTCTTAGGTACTTAAACTCTTTACTTTACTTAAAAAATCAAAAAAGTTTGTAACCCAAATTACGTAACCTTTTTTTTATTTCTGTTAAATTGTCTTTCGCCGTATAATAATACTGTTAATACTATTGCTTTACCCGACATTGCTTAAATGTTTTCATTGAGAATGCAATTTTCTATTCTGACAAAAATTTACAATATACTCGTATCTATAGACATGAATAAGTATTTAGGTCGTTACTGACTGTAATCCGTTAAAAGTTTTAAACATGATCGTACTATAAGAATTTATGAATCCAGTTCGTCCGATTAATATAACCAATAGAAAAAAAGTTTATGTCGTCCGATCGGCCGAACTTAGATTACAGTTAGGATAAATCGGACCCCTGTTCTGAAAGTTCCGCGTCGTCCGATCAGTGGGACTACGCAGTCGGACCAAGTGTTCGGAGAGTTTTTGGAGAACTGTGCTTACGTTGATTACGATAGTCTTAATTACTTTATTTAAATGTCTGAGTACCTGTTTATGAGGAAAGACGTTGATGCGGCACTTGATGCACTCCTGCCCGTTGTTGGCCCACGAGTTGCCGCTCATCCACTTGCGCTTGCACTTGGGGCACTTGTACTCCCCGAAGCAGCGCTTCTTGCCCTGGTAGGGAGTCAGACCCTCGCCCTTAGGACGCGCCTGGAACACAGAGAATACCGTTTGTAAGTTCAGAAGTAGAAGTTAAGTTTTTAGTTGCCGCAGAGTATTTTTTTGGCCACATAATGAAACTTCTAAATTTCACCCATAAAAAATTCGAAGTAGTTACTCGATACTAAGATCCTTTTTGGGACCGTTACGCAATTGTGCAGGTAAGTTACGTTGCTATTGTAAAGTGAAAAGAGACATGTTCAGAGGAAAAACAAATAAAGAGAAATAGCTGTATTGATTTATTTTAGTAATTCATTTTAAACCCATGGATATATATGATGTGAAACTTAGTTTTCATACCAGAAAAACAGGTATACCTACATCGTTGTTGTAATATGTGCTGACATAAGTGACGCTGTAAACAACCAGCAATGTACTTCTTAGTAAATGCTTATGACTTTTAGTTATAGTTTAACGATCATGATTCTCAAATTACAGCCTAAAAACCAGTACAAATAAGAGTTGTTTCCGTCAGCAACAAATGGTAAATAACGTACAATGACCGCGTAGGTGGTGTTAGCTGATTCTTTGAACCTCTTGTTTTTAATCTGAGCTGTATCAGACTATTGAGTTTGCCTACGTTTGCATGTAATGAGGAACTATTCGGCTTATTACCAGTTTGGAAATATTGTTAAAAAACTTGAAGAGGTATCGATGGAAAATAGACGACGCAGGGAAAACTCTTCAGTTTTTAGTCTGGTCAAAAAAAGGTTCAAAAGAGGATTTACTCCATCGGGATTTAGAGACTGGTTATATTAAAAAAATATATAACGGGTGTAAAAAGACCACGTCCGTAGCCTGAAACCATGTATTCTTGAGCTTCAATAGTAACTAAACACACTAACAGTAGGTATAACCATAACACTCAATTTAAAAAAGTTATTAAGGATTGAAATGTCATATTTGCCATATTTGGTTCAGGTGCGATCATTTACATCAAATCGTTACCAGTACCTCTTCAGTGATGCCCAGTTTTAGTTTTCGGAAGCAGTCTTTTTACACCACATATATATTAAAGTATAACGGGTGTAAAAAGACCACTTCCGAAGCCTGAAACCATGTATTCTTGAGCCTCAATAATAATTTAATTCACTAACAGCATACTCAATTTAAAAAAGTTATGAATCATTGTAAAGTCATATTCGCCGCTTGAAATCATCGCTCACACATGAACTGTCGGTTCAGGTGCGATTATTTACATTGCAAATAAAATTAAACCCCTATTTAATTTGAAATCATCGCAAAATCTGATAAAATAAATGCAATTTTAGAAAATCTGGTAAAATAAAAAACATTTTGTAATCCTAAAAAAATTTTTTTTTGCTCAAAACGTAACCATAACCCCTCCAGCAATGCCCAGTTTTTGTTTTCGGAAGCAGTTCTTTTACACCCAGTATACCTACAATATTTGCGTTTATCTCAATACACTTTCAATTTCTGCAAAAGAGGCAGATCTAAAACCAGGGATAAGGGTTTGGAGTTAAATGAAAATTATTTACCAAACTGGTAACGACCCAGCACACCTACCTTGTCAGGAAACAGAGATGGTCTATTCTCGGAACAGTCCACGTGAAAGAAACAATTTGTAGGTATAGCTCCTAGGTACTGTACCTAGAGAGTGAGAACTATCGATATATTGTATGTCGAATACTTTACTTGGAAAAATCTCTGCAAGATTTTCTCTTATTTACCTACCTGATAAAGATTCAATTAGATTATTGTAAAGAGCAATAACACTAACGTCAACTCTCTAATGTTTTGGTTAAAATCAATTTGAAACATTGGCGTAAAAAGGTGTGATAGTATGTTCGGCGTATTTTTATCATGTCTCCTACATTTTCAGAAGATTTACCAATTTTGCAAATCCATCAATTTCTGTATTCCGAATCTTTGTTTAAAATCTACTTGTATATGTACTATCTTAGGAAAACTTAAAAAAATCTGAGTAGCTACAAGTTAAGTGAGTTATTTTTAATTCAAATGAGTCCCTCGACGCACATCGTACCTAAAGATTAGTAATTTTGGTTCCTAATTAAAATAAGATCTGTATTTACGTTTCGCATATATCTTTAAACATACAAATAACTCCGTTATCTAATGACTATTCCAAAACAAAGATTTACTTGTAACAACCAGGTTGACAGTTTGTTGACAGTTTGCTCGACTACAGCGAACAAAGGAGGCGTTGTTCGACGGGCCCAGGCCGAGGTCAGGGGTAAAGAAATAATTGTAACACAATTACAGATTTGTTCTGGGAAATAATTATTAAATGTAGGTACTAAGAACACTCGTGTAACTATTATAAGACTCGACTAAAGTTCACTAGAGTTTAATATTACATTACTAAAGTTTGATGATTTTTGGTTAAAATCCCTACTAATATTATAAATGCGAAAGTAACTCTGTCTGTCTGTCTGTCTGTTACGCTTTCACGCCTAAACCACTGAACCGATGTTGATGAAATTTGGTATGAAGAAAGAACTGAACTTGGGAAAGGACATAGGGTACTTTTTACCGCGGGAAAACTTCTCATTCCCACGGGAAACCGACTTCCACGCGAACGGAGTCGCGGGCGGCCACTAGTTATATTATAATTTGTTTTTGGTGTTCACGAGCACTTGGAAGATTTTGTTGAAAGTATTATACAGGGTCTGTCGTAATGAATGGATAACCCGTTACCTACAGTTGATCCGGATGTGAGGCTATAAGAAAATGGTGTCTTCTTGCCAGGGTTGTCAACCATAAGAAAATGGCGTAGACTTTTAAACTTTTTTATAAATTTCGCTATTTTTTTCATTTATTCCGCTGCCATTTTGTCAAATTTTGATGTATTTGTATAATTCTTTTAGTATTATACTGCAGAAGACGTATATTATGTAATTTAAATACAATTTTAGGTGTTATTCACGTTGAACATTATCAAAATACTCATTTTAAGAAAAATATTTTCAATTTTTTTTCTTTCTGTCAACTTTTGATCATCTCCTGTGGAAAAAAAAAGTATGACGTTATAGCCTCCCATGATCTCAATAAATTGTCTAGTTTGTGTAGATTCTAAAAAGGTATAACGATGTGTACTTTACAAGCAACATTAAGTTACAGGAGCGAGAACACTAATCAAGGTCGGAATTTTTATTTTTCATGTTATGTTATAAATGGTTGTAAAACTTCGTCATAATGATTTTATTCTATCAAGATACTTTGCACAAACACTATCGGGCCACTAATAGGATATTCAGAAGAAAACCCGGTTGTTTTTGGGAAAAAAATAACATTACTTCACGATAATAATGTGATGAAAATGTACAAATGAAAATTGTTGTGCTCTAATAGTTACATGCGACAAACATGTTGCGACAAGTTTATTCGAAATTGAAACGGATTTAAAAAATCGAACAAAGACCGCATTACAAAGAAAAGTGGAAAAAATTAGAAGGAAATCGTCCTTCCATAAATGCATTGTGCACTTTAATGAACACACGGTAATCAGGATGTCGCACATTTGGATATCTTACACGATAAACACTAGAAGCTCTATTGGTGCTGCCATTACATACACCGTAAATGTAATGCATGTTCGCGTATTCGGCCGGCGTATACTGTTGCGGCATGATACACAAACTACACAAAAACTTTTCCAAAACAACAAGTTCAATCGATAGCACAACACAATGTCCGTAAATGTGAGCAAAGTCATCAGTATCACCACGTTATCAAGTCCAAATCACAAGGAAAATCATAGTCAAATATTAGAAAGCAGTAACAAATTGACGAAAATAGTGGCCCCGATTCTCAAAACACTCTCTAAAACTAAATTAAAAATATCGCTGTCACTTTCTCATGCTTCGTATTAGAACAAGACAGGTACATTGGTCTCACTAAATGTCCACATCATTGTGAAATTGAACGAAATGCGCTGAGGACTAGCCTAAAATTGCCTTCGCCGTGTCATATTGCACGTACATTTTACTTTGACAGGACTAAAATGATTACCTGTCTCTGTCTTATTGATGTGTAAGTGACAGCGATAGTTTTAGTTTAGTTTAGAGAGTGTTTTCAGAATCGGGGCCAATGTGAACAAAAGGACATGCGATGGTCAAAATCACACTGATGTGATGAGTACCCTTTTCTTTATAATGCGGTCTTGTTCGATTTTTAAAATCCGTTTTAATTTCGAATAAACTTGTCGCAACATGTTTGTCGCATGTTACTATTAGAGCACAACAATTTTCATTTGTACATTTTCATTACATTATTATCGTGAAGTAATGTTATTTTTTTCCCAAAAACAACCGGGTTTTCTTCTGAATATCCTATTAGTGGCCCGATAGTGTTTGTGCAAAGTATCTTGATAGAATAAAATCATTATGACGAAGTTTTACAACCATTTATAACATAACATGAAAAATAAAAATTCCGACCTTGATTAGTGTTCTCGCTCCTGTAACTTAATGTTGCTTGTAAAGTACACATCGTTATACCTTTTTAGAATCTACACATACTAGACAATTTATTGAGATCATGGGCAGCTATAACGTCATACTTTTTTTTTCCACAGGAGATGATCAAAAGTTGACATAAAGAAAAAAAATTGGAAATAATTTTCTTAAAATGAGTATTTTGATAATGTTCAACGTGAATAACACCTAAAATTGTATTTAAATTACATAATACACGTCTTTAGCAGTATAATACTAAAAGAATTATACAAATACATCAAAATTTGAAGAAATGGCAGCGGAATAAATGAAAAAAATAGCGAAATTTATAAAAAAGTTTAAAAGTCTACGCCATTTTCTTATGGTTGACAACCCTGGCAAGAAAACACCATTTTCGTATAGCCTCACATCCGGATCAACTGTAGGTAACGGGTTATCCATTCATTACGACAGACCCTGTATATTCGGAAAATTTTTTCTAATATAGAGAATAGAAAAGTTTGTAAGAATGAATGTGTCTTGCAACTATTTTATGCAAAAACAACTGAATGGATCAATATAAAACTTAGTGTTAGACATCTCAACTATATATATCCTGAAATTAAACATGGGTTACTTTTTACTGCGGGAAAGTTGTTAAGGAACCTCCCACTGAAAAAGCCATTTAAAAAGCTTGTATTTTACAATTAAGCTGAAAAGTAATGTATTGACATCTTAAATTGTATCCGTGCGAAGCTTGGGACATTTTTCGAGTGCTTTCGTTATTAAATAAACAAAATGATGTTCCGAGTTTACTTAGCTTCAGTTAGCTCTGCATTTGGTACACCAAAACTAGTCAAGAAAAACATTTTAATAAGTCCGACGTCGCAGATATTTAGAGTTCTATTAAATCATATGCCATTAATCAGTTAAAATTATTCGACCTTTACATCTGGGTATAGCATAAAATATAAAAATATTCAGTCCTGTATAATTTGGCGGAGTGCCACTGACAAAGCAGTCTGAATTATTTGAACCATTACTTACTCGGGAAGTTTTATTTATTATCGCTGTTATAAATCAAACTATTTATATAAAGTTTGTCTTTTAAGATCCAGTTTGGTGTTAATGAGTTTTAGTAAAGTAATTATAAATTGCATGAAATACTGCAGATTAGATAAAAATTGTTCTAACTCTATACGGGATTTCGCGCGGTAATTTTAAAGCAAAAAGGTAACGTACCTCTTTGCCCGACGTTTCGAAAGGTTACACCTATCGTGGTCGCGGGCGGACAGTCCGCGCGAAATCCCGGTTAGAGTTAAAACAATGTGTTCAACGCACGTTAGCTTAAAACAAGTATAGATAAAAATTGACAGCTGTATTGACAGCCAGTGGTTGTCAAAGTCAGGCACTTTGACAACCGGTTAAACGAAAGGTCCGATTCCTGGATTGGGCCAATTTAGTTAATCTGTATTTTCAGTTGGTTCGTGCTGGGTTTTTCTAGTCCGCGGTAAACCTATAGGTATCTATCTGGTACAAGCTTACGCTAAGTTATGAGCTCACTGATATTTAGTCTAAATATTTATCTATTAATACACCTACATCACACTACGCCACAAGTTTAAAAAAAAAACTCTAATTCTGTTTTCATTGAGTAAAGCTTTACCTGCGGGCAGTCGCCAATATAGTGTCCCTTCTTGAAGCACAGATGGCACATGTAGGTGGGCGGCGGGGGGCGGGGGGGCCGACGCAGTGACAGCGCGGCCAGCTGCTCTGCCAGCGAGCTGGTCTCGTCCGAGGGCGGCAGGCTGGACCCCGTGGTGGCCGTGGGCAGCGGGCCCCACACTGGCCACTGAGAGGTCATGAGATAATGGTTATTTTGAGACCTGTATCATGCTGGCTTTAGGCGATTAGGTGATTTTATGTACGTAGAAGGAAGTAAAGCTGTCAACGATCCTAGCACAAATGCATTCACTTGAAGAGTGTGTTTAGGGTTATGGCGTAATTCTAACAACAAAGTTACAACATATTTGATACTTAATTCGCCATCACCCAATCCTGACACGTAACCACTTATTGGTGTACGTTTCAAACCAAGTGTTTGCACCGTATTTTCAGTTACAAAGGAGGCTTGAGAGCCTTGATCGATAAGAATTCTACACAAATGCTTAACATCTAGTCGCGACTTAACCTTAACTAACGCTGTAGCAAGAAGCACTTGCGAAGGCTTCTCCGCAAAATTAGCGACAATCTTCATGTCGCTTGTCTCTCCCTGATGTTCCATGGTTCGGATAGGTCATAAGATAATGGTTATTTTGAGACCTGTATGATGCTGGGGCCCATACTGGCCACTGAGGAGGTCATAAGTTAATGGTTATTTTGAGATCTGTATGATGCTGGGCCCCACACTGGCCACTGGTGAGGTCATAAGATAATGGTTATTTTGAGACCTGTATCATGCTGGCTTGGGGCGAAGTTGGGTCATTGGACATGCACAAAAAGATATGGATACAAGACTTATTTTAACCTTCATTCGTTACAGTAAGATTGATAGAGACAAAACATTTTTTATCTAATGTAAGGTACTGAATACCCTACAATTCATCAGAAGTTTGAGGATATTTGAGGAGGGACTTCGTCTAGCACTGCGTCGTATAACAGAAATGTGAATTTAGTTCTATTGACTCTTGTCTAAGTTTCCTGGCTTTATTACACTTCTTAAAGTTTTATTATGTTTCTTTTCGTATAACATTAGTGCCAGCACTGTAAGTAAACAATAATGCTTTTCTAACCCTTCTGCACCTGTTGTGTTTATGATTTACCTACCTAAAATTCAATGGTAATATTTATATCATTTTAATATTAAGTGTTTAACTCTGAACTATCTTATACACTATTGTTACGAATTTTCTGAAATAAATGGTATGTTTTTACAATTATAAACCGGAGGAAGTTACGATCCTATATACTCTACCAAATGTTATAATTTCTTATGAAGGAAGTCCTCAAAGCGCTTGTAACGTGGTCTCATCATCAACGGGGTGATTAGACAAATGAAATAGCAGTAAACATTGTGGCTGGCCCCTGATTGGTCGAGCGAGGTGCGCGCACGCATCTGTTAAACGAATTATGCGCGCGCCGGTCGCGTTCCCATTCTGAAATGTTCCGGGCTTTGGTGACTACAATGGGATGTTTGAACTTAACTAAAGACTAGTTTATCTGGAGGAAGACTATGTCTCAATTGAACTAAACTATTGATATAATACAAACCAATCGTTAAGAGGACTCTAAGGGGTTAAACAAGTATTTCTTTGAGATAATCTTACCGTAAGCCGCGCCTAATAATTGAAGCTCAAGTTTTTTTAAGCTGACGCTAAGATTTTAAATAGCGTTTCTAAATATACGAGGTGTAAAAGATTGCTTCCGAAAACAAAAACTGGGCATTGCTGGAGGATTACTAACGAAAAGCATAAAAAATTATGATGTAATTTTTTTTTTTACCTATTTGCATTTAAACTTCCAAATTTCCGCACTATTTCAAATTAAATAGTGTTTTGGCTTTATTTGCCATGCAACCCATCACTCCTGAACTATGTGCTTATGTGTGAGTGATCGCCTCAAGCGGCGAAACATCCCTTTTTAAACCTTAATAACTTTTTTAAATTGAGTTTTCTGGTTATACTGTAAGTGAATTTATTTACTATTTAGGCTCAAGAACACGTGGTTTCAGGTTTCGGAAATGGTCTTTTTACTACTACTACGAAGTATTGTTAACCAACTTGACTCAGTTCAATGATAACAAACATTACCCACTCGATAAAAAAAACAATTAACCCAAAAAACACGAACATATTGTATTAATTGTCTGAGTATCAATCAAACAATTTGAAGATCTGATTGTTATCTTGAAAACTGTTAAAGAATTGTTTCAAACGTCCGACTAGTTGTTTATAATTGATTTCAATTTGGTATCAATCAGGACATCGCGTCTGTGAGTTAGTTTCATATCGATTCTCCGGAGTATGTTCATGAAATTTTTTACTTCATGACTAAATACGGATTTTGAAAGTATAACGCAGACAATGAAATAAAATAAAGTACGGTGTTATAAAATGAACCATATCATACCGTGATTCCTAGTGAGATTTTAGCTATAAAAGGTATGTTGGGTCGAATATGAACTGGTTAGATTAAAAATAATAAGAACATTATGAATGTAAATTAAAAAAAACCTTTGTTAATGCCATCTTATAATGTCTATTCATTTCACATTCAAAACTTTGTTATTACCTAGGAAAACCCTGAAAAACTCATTTGTTCTTACCAAAACTTTCTAAGCATATCAAGAAGACCAACAGCTCAACCTCTTACTAGCTCGTGTCATATTAATTATTATCTCCTTTATGATTCGTGTCAAATTAATTATGATATTCTATTAACACTTTAAGTGTCCATACATCCGCGGCAGTGTTTGGTACTCGGAGGAATACTGTTTACATTATATTGTCATCTGAATAATAACTGCAATGGATGAGAAGATGATAGTTCAGTGTATCCGCAACATAAGGGTTAAGGCAGTTTAAATTTCAAGGTTCTTTGCTTTAAGAAAAAGTCCAAATTTATATAAAGCGTTCCAAAAAAATATTAATGATTCGATGTAACGATCTACGTGGAAGGAACTTATATAGAAAATACCTGAATTACTTCTTTTCCTTCTCCAAATCTGTACCAATTCTTTTAGGAAGTTCATTAGAAAAGTATATTTTTGTGAATGCCGGTTGGTATGCTTGTAACTTTTTAATATTTTCGTTATTTATTACAATTGAAGTTACAAGGTGTTTTAAAACAAGTTTTTTTTATCAAAGTGGTTTCGATGGCTTTGCTCTATTGTTTTGTAAAAAATCAAAGCAATGAAACGTACAATAGTGGCGTTCATCAACATAATAATTTTTTATTTTAAGATTTGGTTAACGGAAATATCTACAAAGTATAAATCTCCAGACTAACATACCAATTATGTGGCCCTAAAGTAAGTTGCAGTAAGCACTTGTGTTATAGGTACCACATAATGGACTAGGGGAGAACCTAGTTACACCCAGGCACGAGCCAATATCGAAAAACCATTTTACCGACATTGGCCCAACCCGGGGATCGAACCCAGAACCATCCACTTAGCAGTCCGGTATATATACCGCTGGACCACAGAGGTCGTCGTATGGACGAAATACAGGTTTATGTTCCATTGTGATACTATTGATCATATTGGGTATTGCTTCTTACTTTGTAAAATATAAATGCTATCATTTTCTAATAAATATGGGTACCTACTGAATTCTGAGAAACCAAATCTAACACAAAACGTTATGAACAAACTATAACAACACTAGCCCAGTTTTAGTGCTTTCAATGTTGTTTATGTAGGTATATCTGGGTTGTCCTCCAGATCATTGAGCTAAGAGCATATAACACATGATTAACAGGTATATTTACGTTTATCTTTTCAATCAATTGGTCAGTTCAAGAACATTTTTCACTTATCTAACTCTTCCCAAACAAAACTATCATATTTTTTCAAAATACTTTTTATTTCCTACGAGTTTTCTAAAGTGTTTCAGACACAGATTACGTAAAACAGAGTTTTAGGCAAAAGTAAAAACATATTTGAGCCCCACTTAAAGTACAGACTTACCCCGTATTATTGATACGGACATTTTATTAAAACTTCATTTGTAAAACTATTTTCTGTCTTTTCCAGATTATGATTCTTGAGTGGATTTTTTAAGTGGATTTTTTTTGATACATTTTTAGTTCCCTATGGTATCTACGGAATTGTGTGTCTAGTATTATTAGAAGGGGGTTCTGGATATTTTTCCAGTTGCCTGTTCTTTTTATTTCACTGGCGGAATTGTAAATTAAATGTTTGTTTATTGATATACAAATAATCGCAGAAACTCTACAAAATCACATCACAAAGAACCAACAGAAGATGCGGTCAAGAATGTAACAAGTCACATTCTAAATCATTTAGATTACATACAAATTTCATTAAATAGTGTTAAAATCTTGAGTGTATTATTATTTTATCAGAATCCCACTTCCCGATTGTCGCCGAGAATACTTTGATGCCATTAAATATAGCCCGCGCGCGGGGTGGCGACTCACACTTGACCTAAATCGTGTTTTGGACACTTTACGTTTATTTTCATTAGTTTATGTACGTTTTATTTAATGTATTCATATGTTTATCAACATAGGAACTAAAAAACCAACAATCTGCCTGAGTAACTAGCCGTACGTAAATAACCGAACGTTACCAAGAGATCAGTCGCAGTATAACTCTTCATATATTTCATAGATAATCTTTGTAACTCTTGTTCGCGTTTACGACATTTTAAATCTTAGACTCAATGCATCAAACTGTACGTCTAATCTTTTATTTTCTACAAAATTGTAGACACATTCATAAAGCACAAACGCCTAATCATTTTGTTATGACTAACTAACGCCAAACCTTCCGTTCTAACCGAGATATTTTCGTCCATCAAAACTTGACGTAAACTGACATCTGTCATACCTGATCGTGCTGGTCATTGAGATACAGCCAGCCCAGCAGCGCCTGGGGGCAGCCCTCGCTTTTTCCACACCACTGGGGCAAGTCAGCCCCGACTGTAGGCGACATAGTTACATTACACTAGCACTGTGGTACAAACTGTGGTACAAACTGTGGTGTAAACGGTGGTATAAACTGCACGGTGGGACTCGTCAGGCCATGTCGCGGGTATTTTTGGATCGCGGTGCGGAGACTGCGCGCGCGCCGGTACACTGCGCGTCGCCTCGCCTCAAGACGGGAGCGACGGGAACTAGGGCCGCACATGTGTAAGCCGGGTTTTATCGTGGGGTTTTGATGAGCTGGCTTTTTGGAGTGTGGACTATTATTAGTTGGGCTTTGAACGTTTTTCCGTTTGCATGAATTGAAACAAATAAAATTAAGTAATAATTTTTGTTGTATTATAATGAAGTTAATTGTAAATACGTAATTTTAACTATGACTAGTAAAATTAATTATCTACATAAACATACATTATATTTAATGAAAATTAACTAACTGAAAAAAGTATGTTTAAAAAGTACTTCAAGCGAATGCGTTGAATTCGTTTAGACTCCTACTCTACATTTTATTAACCTAACATAGATTCATCGACGTCGACACAGTTTTATCGACAGCGTGCCATCCCTAATGATTGGGAACATGTGTGGGCGCGGCGAGAGGATAAAAGCTATATTTTTGTTTCCCCTCACTACAAACAACGTTGTTTCATTTACAGCAACTTACTAATCTCACTGTACTATGCCCAATACGTACGAAATATCCTAATATAGAGTCAGATCTAGGCAAATTTTACAGTTAAGAATATATAAAGTATATTAATGACTAACACTTTGCTCGCGGTTTCACTCGCGTGGCTATAAAAATTGAATATACCTAAGTACCTCAAGATAAAAATATTTGTTTTATATTGGCATGACTATTTTTTGTATGTATTCAGAAACACTTTTATTTGTTTACTAGTGGCCGCCCGCGACTCCGCTCGCTTGGAAGCCGGTTTCCCGTGGGAATGAGAAGTTTTGCCGCGGTAAATAGTACTCTATTTATCATTCTGATGTATAACCTATATTACTGTAAAGTTTCATCAAAATCCATCCAGTAGTTTTTACGTAAATGAGTAACAAACATACAATCATACTCACAAACTTTTACGTTTATAATATTAGTAGGAAGTAGGATAGTTTGAACTCGGCAGATGAGTGTAGGTCGGTTTCTTACTTTGGTTCCACTATTACAGACAAACTCACAAACTTTGCTACTTTATTATATACTTTCATCTATACATAAATTCTTCATTTCCTGCACGTTAATTACTTGTAACTCGCATCTTAGTTTAAAACCATACAGAGTTAATACGAGACTGTATTTATTTCAACATATAAATAAATCCTATGCTTGCCTCTCGAGAAATACTTCAAGATAAGCGAATTCGTGGGTGTTGTTAACACTGCAGTTCAGGCATAGAGTTCTGAGAAACTAATCAGATGTGAACCAAGAACGATGTTATAGGATTTTGTTTAAAACCTATATTAGTAAAATATGTTTTATGTTTGTTTAATTTACGTGACATTAATAAAAGGGAGAGAAAAATATATAACTAAATTATTAAAGTATAAAGTGTTATTTAATAAAGGTTTTCGATAAAAATAATATAGAATCATGTACATTTAGTACATAATACTTAAGCAATTATTTTTATGAAAACATCGAAAACATATCCAGAAAAAGCTGTTATGATATGAAGACAAAAATTAATTAAAATAAACCCGCAATATGCTTTACAAAAATACTTAAAAGAAGTGGCCACTTAACACTGTTATTATTATATTCGGGAATGTTTTTTTAAGCCAGTAAATAAATAAGTATTTCACAAAAAAGTTCTAAGTGTTACAAAAATATTGTGTGCTAAAAGAAATGTACATAAAAATCATACTTTATGACATTTTATGACACTTCTCAAGATATTTCTCACATGTCAAGTATAGGCACTTGTAGTCCAAGAGTTTATTAAAAACTAAGATATTAGCAGTTAAGTTAAGTTTAAGCTTAAATATGTTAGTCCAATTGTGAATGTATATTTTGGCTTTTAAGCAAAGTAGAAATCACAATATTTTAAGATAAGGTACTATTCAGTATATGAGTTGTTGAGAAAAAACTATAACACAACTAAACAAACAATTTTTTCATGAATAATTTAAGTGTGATGTTTAGAGTCAAAAACCCACCAACTGTAACTAGTGTTTAATAAAACTCTTACATCACTGATTGTTCCCAATTGTTTCGTATCAAGCTATTTAATTGGTTACAATGGACACTCTGACTCGCAACTACCCGCATAAATACAGAAGCACTAAACTGTCATAAATATCGCTTGGAATTCGGAACGCTGTCATGGAAGTACACAAAGTAATTTGGAATGTACTTTGATTAAATCTGTGATTCGATTAATCGTGATATGAAGGAAGTAAATTCATTGATTAATGGTAGTGGTTGTCTATTCTGAAATCAAAAGTTAATCTTATTGAATAATAAATGTAGAATTATGAAAATTTTAGTCAGAAATAACCATTGTTAGGTACCAAGAAAATTAACACGTTGCAGGTTTTTGTCCACTTTGATCTCTCCTAATCTTAAAAAGCTGCACATGTTATTTCATTATGGAAGGGACAAGTACAACACAATTGCGTAGAAAACAATAAAATGATATTTTATTGTACTTCTAAAGGACTGTTGCAGCTTATTCTTTTGTTTATGTTTAACTTTTACCAACATCTGTTTACAATATAGGATTATTTTAAAAGAATCCAAAAATTGCCTGGTCGAAGGACTATAAAAACGAGCTATCGTTTTTTATCAAAAAAAGATGTGATACAGAAAAAAAGTAAGCGTACAAATATTATAAACGTGAAAGTTTGAGAGTATGTATGGATGTTTAGATTTTTGTTACTCTTTCACGTAAAAACTACTGGGCGGATTTGGATGAAACTTAACAGTAATATGCAAAATAGAATGCTTAAAGCTGATGATTATTGTCTTTCAGTAAATTAATAATTTTATTTAAAAATAAATACACACATCAACATCGTCTAGGGATATTTTGAATTTACTTAGTTTACTCAAAATTTATAAAAGATAACATACAACATGTATATATTTTTATAAAGCTCATTTATCAGACTACATTAACAAATAAAATAAATCATATTTTTTTTTGCGTAGAAGTGCTTTTTTTTTAATAAAGAAAAAAGTGAAAAAATGTGAAAGTAACAATGAATGTGTTTCTCAAGGATAAGTAAAAAATAATCAGAAATTATTCAGTTTTGAACGGTATTGTAAAAAATCAGTAGTCAGTTAAACCATCCATGACGTTAAAAACGGTCCTACAACGTTTTTTGTGCTTTGGATTAAGTTATCCAAGTCAGGCTGCGGTATATTGTCCCAGGTCCGGCTAAGTGGCAAAAAAAGATGTTCTTTCGTCGCAATGTTTGTAGCGAAGTTCCTTAAAGCTCTTTTTTGGAGCATATCCTACGCGTATTTAATGGGGTTTAGGTCAGGCGACTGAGTGGGCCAGCCTAGGACCGATACGTCGTGCTCCTGCAACCAGCTCGTCACCACTCTCGCTGTGTGCGAACTTGCTTTGTCGTTCATCAGCGTGAATTCTTGGCCCATTTGCAGTTGGTCGGGGTAGATTATTGGTTTTAGCACCTCGTTACAATATTTTTCAGCTGACATGGTGTTTCTGATCCAAACGGGGTCTGTTCTTCCACCGACACGAATTTTCGCCCAAACTTAAATTGTCCCGCCGTGGTATGGAAGGACTTCCTGAGGGTGTCGCAGACGGCACTCACCACCAGGAACTCGCTAAAAACGTCATCTTCGTGTATCAGGATGGAAACCGAACCGTGAGCCATCGGTTAACAGCAATATGAACCACTGGTTATCTTCCCAGAGCAAATTTTCACGAACTCACTCTAGCCGTCGTCCCCGATTTTCGCGGCGTAGTGCTGGAGTACGAAGCGGTCTACGAGCATGAAGATTAGCTTCATGCAGCCTTCTCCTCAAAGTTTCATCACTCACAAGCAACTGGTGCTCTGACTGGAGCCTCTGAACCAACTGCATGGCCGTAACATTTGGTTGCCTTCTCGCGGCAACTTGCAAATATCGGTCTTGTCGTTGAGTGGTTAAGTGTTTCCCGCCTGGATGTCTTTCAGCCATTTCACGAGTAGCACGATAACATGACCATAACCTTCATATCACGTTTTGTCTTGTTCCCATCTCCTCAGCAATATTCCGTTGAGTAGCCCCAGCTTGGAGCATGCCTAACTGCCCTTAACATTTCTTTCCTCGTTCAATAGCCCTGCTCCATGATGCACACAATAACATTAATTGAAAATTTACCGATAACTTGCTATAAAACTTAAATTTGGCACAAAAAAATGACAAAAGTTACTGTAGGTAAATGAAACCTTCAGACTTCGCTACCATTTTACCAGCGTGTCTTTTTTGTTTTTAATTTTTTTTTCAAATTCAAATTTAGAATCGTTCAACAAGGTTTACAAAATAAACTTTCTTCAAAAAAAATTAAAATTGGTCAGTATTTTTTGAGTTTAAGAACTTTATACAAAATATCCCTAGACGATGTTGATGTGTGTATTAAGCAGGTAAAATGTTTACATTAAAAAACATTTCAACCTTTTTACTCCTCAACCTTTTACACTGGACATTTGACAGTAACGCACTGTCAAAACACCACATAACACCACAAAATTGACAGTTTTTCACGTCTCGTGTTTGTAATTTGCTATTAATTTATTTTCAAAGTGTTGAATTGCGTTTATTTTGACGAAAGTGTTAACGTATATTTAGTACTGTGATAAGTGTTTTTTTTTCGTCAATTTCTCACTTGCCTTATATTGTAAGTACCTAGTTGAGCTTAAAAGCATGGTATGGTATACTATTATTATTATTAGCTTTATTACCTACATTTTTTTGTAAATTTTGGAGCATATACAGGTTTTAACTACAATTGCTTTGCTCACAGCTTTAGTTTTAATCTTAAGGTTACAGTATCCATCACTGTACAGCTGTAAAATAATATAGATCTCTATGCTTAGCAAGTAAGCCTTTTTACAGTCCGGTGTAATGCGCGCTTGGTAACAGACGTGCATTGCGCTCGAATTGAATTTTTATTCGCGTACTGCGCGCGGCCTCGCCGCCGCTGCCGATATCGTTAAATATGAGTTCCGAAAAACTCATAGCCAACGAGCTGTTGGCGTTTATTCAACACGCCATCGACACCATGGACGAGGTCAGCATCCTGCAGATCTGCAAATCCAACTTCAAGGTGGAGGAGATTTGCAAGAGCAAGGTGCTGCTCTATGAGACCCTCGGACAGTCAGACCGAATGCCAACCCGCAGAATAGACGAGAAGGGGGAGAGGAGTCTGCAGGACATCATCAATCTCCTGAAGACAACCGATCCGGACGACGTGCCCGCATTCGTGGCGAAGCAGCTGCACAAGCTGCCTCCCGTCACGTTCGATCACGTCGACGTCACCAGGCTGCTCAAGGACATCACGTCTTTGAAAGCCGGCTTGGCTGAGGTGCAGTTTAAGTTGGAGATTTCCGAATCTACAATAAGTGAACTTCGTACCGAATTATCATCGCTAAAACGTGGTAATTCGGTAAGTAGGTCACCGGAAATCGCCAACGTAAACACACGTCGCGGCGCACAAAATGCCTCCA
Organism: Emmelina monodactyla; assembly: GCA_916618145.1. Classification (NCBI taxonomy): domain Eukaryota; kingdom Metazoa; phylum Arthropoda; class Insecta; order Lepidoptera; family Pterophoridae; genus Emmelina; species Emmelina monodactyla. The sequence continues at coordinate 743,782 of OU745319.1, forward strand.
TCAGCAGTTTGTCGTCGCCGCCGACCGCCGCCGAGTCGTGCACTTCGCGCGAGTCAGCTCGGCCCGCCGCCGCCCGCGCCCCCGCCCCGCAGATGACGTCGAGTGCGGCAGAGGTGACGGCCCCGCCGCGTGCATACGCTGCAGCCGCCGCTTCGCCCGCCCGCGCCCCTGCACCCGCCCCGCCTAGCAACAAGAGGCGGAACAAGAAGAGTCGGAGCAAGCCTACTGCACCGCAGGTGCCAATGTCGTCGAATAAACAACAGATCGACGACGAGGGCTTCACCAAAGTGGAGAGGAAGAAGAGGCCCTCCTGCCGCAACCTGTGTGGCACCGCTCCAGCCTGCGACCACACGCTGCGTCCTGCCGTACCATCGACGCTGCTGTATGTGTCCCGAGTGCACTGGTCTACGAAGGTCGAGGACGTCGTAGACTACGTCCAGAAGAAGTCCAACTTTAGACTGCGGGTAGAGCAGTTGGTTTCTCGCCAGAAAACGAGTTTCAACTCATTTGTGGTTAGAGTGCCGACCCACCATATGCCCACATTCATGAAGGAGGACTTCTGGCCGCAGGGCGTCGTGTTTCGGAAGTTTCGAGGCCGGCTGCCTGCCGTTTCAGCACTACCGAAACTATTAGTGTAGTGTTAGTTTTAAGTATATAATATCTATGTTAGTCTGTAAGGTATATATGATATGGGCCTCTGTTTACATATTTAAGATCTTTTATGTAAATATTGCCTGAAATAAATGAATAAATAAAATAAAAAATTTACTAGTTTGCGACACATTTTAAGTCCTAACACTGTATAGCGCTTAAGCCAACAGTGGTACCCATAGCCTTACATTGTGGTCTTGTTTGTCCCAAATGTACAATGTATTACTTAATTGTTAAAAGGCTAAAATGGACCATTTATTACCAGCGCCAGTATGCAATGCTGCTTCTTCTGACCGCGGCTTCTGACTAGCATAATTTACTAAACCATGTTTCTGGAATGTTAAATAAATGTTATTTAAATTCTAAAGCGTATAAGAATCTATAATATTTTTGGGCAAATTACTTTTATTTACTTAGCGAAGTTTTGCCTATCTAAACTTAATTCAAATTTCGTGAAACGGAAGTAGTTTATCTAACAAATTAAAACAAGTCATAGGCGTCTCGTTGTTATATTTCAAAGTAAATCAGCTTATCAGAGAAGCTATTCGCTGACCAAGCGTCTGCGCAATCTGGAGCCACACACACACATACACATGTACAGTAGAACATTATACGTATCCCTACTACCTATAGTCCAATATGTAATATAATGACACTTCATTAACTATTGAATTCGGAGGCTAGATCGACACTCTTTCCTTGCATCGTCAAAGCATTTATGTTTCTGTTAATGGTTTTTGATTTTGAAATCTAAATGATTTAATTGAAAACAAAGTTGTGTTAAACTACGTAAAAGCAAAGTACGTAAAACTGCGAAACTGTAACCTTTAGCGTTGGTTGCTACTTTACTACTTTACGCGAAAGAACCTAAAATATATTTAAACCCTTAGACGGCAAATTGGACGAGGCATCCGTCGCATAGATACGATGATGAAGAGAGTGATGTAACGTAACTCTTTAAGTAAATCATGCGCAGTTGAAAAATGGAACTGAAGATTGACGTAGGATCTCTAAAAACCAATCAAGTTATCATCAATACTACAACGACGGTAAAAAAAAACCGTATTTTGATCATTAGGGTCGGCTCGCTCGTTACACAAATTCGTACTTTGTTGTCGTTGTAAAACTCCTGGCCGTTTTCAAGAGCAATTGTGTATTAGCGTGCTGTTGCTCATTTTTTTGCCCTCAAAACTTTAACATTACCTTTTATTATTTATACCATTTCTTAGTTCCTACGACAGTTTATATTGACATATCTTTAAAAAACAAATAACAGCACTTTTCAATAAAGTAATCTTTGTACAACTATTTACAATAGAAAAGGCAAAAGTTTATTCAAACATGACTAGGACCAAACATCTAAAGTCTTTAGAGACGACGTTGTGGGTGCATCTGAATGCTGTTCCCTATGTGAAGGCCTAAATGTAAACCACCACCGCGTAGAAACGTTGATCTCAAAAAAAGAAGCAAAACAAGTCGAAACTATTTAAAACTTTAGAATAATAAATCACTTTGTTGTTTATCAGTGAATATTTTAAGCAATTCAACTACACACGACATTTTTCACTGCTAGAAGTACCTTACGTTTAATCTATTAGACAATCGCTGCTTAATGTTGAAAACAATATTTTGCAAAGTTAAAGAAAAATATTTATAGAGCTACCTCAATGTTTCGTCTTTTTATTTTTTTTTTCAGTTTATTAAGTATACTCCAAGTGTTTTATCCTTACTTAAAGTAATTAACAACTCGTGTTTCTTTATAAGCGACTTAAGACATTGTTGTCAAAGTAAAACTAGGTAAACTCAAAGCATTACGGACAATATACTGCACTGTAGTGGTGCGCGACCGGAACAAGATGGCGGCGACGGAAAAGCGCGGGAAATCCGATGTGGACGTTGACACGTCCGGCGCGCCGGGTCACCGGGCCGCCGGGCCGGTTGGGGCACGATGGTTTTAAACTTGATTCACTTACCAAAGGGTTGTCTTGAAAATAAAAAAAAAATATCCAGAAAGTTTTGACCTGACGTCTATTAGGCGGATGGTCACGGGTTTGGTCGGGCCTAGTAAATTTTCTCCTAATCCACTGCGTGATAGCTTAAACGCCTGCGCTTATTTGAAGGCCACACACAAAGTGTGTTTGTCTGGAGAATATTATTATTCGTTTTTCGTATTTTATTACTGTTATCAATAAAAAAAATATTAATTTTAAATACAAGATATTATGTATTAACTAGATTTACGAATAGGAATTTCAATGCTAGAAATATAAGTATTCTGCAGAAAGCAGATTATATAGACTGCGTTGCCTTTTTTTGATCCAGGAAAATGCATACTCATACTCGCCCCTCCAGGGAAAGGAGACGGGTTATGTCGGACTCGCACCGACTAACAACCGGGAGTTGTCCTCCAGGCCGTCATATAATGGCGGGGACACGAGACTGTCCTGTTAAGGCCCTCGCCGCGAACCCGCCGACGGCTGGCCACCGAGGCAGCCCCCTCAAGTTTATAGGCGTGCTGGGACAAACCGCGGCGCGCCCACCCCCTCACGTTCCCTTGGTAAGCCACCGACCTAGCCCTGTGTCGGCAGCCTGGGAACCACCCCAGGGTCTTTGACCGTCGCCGCTGACCCTGGACCTCACCGGCTGGGGTCACCGACTCTGCCCTGGGCCGAAGAGAGGGGTTTCCCTACCATCCCTTCCTTAACCCACCTTCGATCCAAATCACGAAGGATCGGAAGCCGCAGCCGCCACGCCGCACCACCCGACCCTCCACGCTTACCCCCCTGGGGGTTCGACAGAACGGCGCCAAAGGCCCTGCTGAAGCCTGCCCTCCTGGGGTGCAACTGACCGGGCCTAGCCAGCTGGCCCCTCTCGTGGGCCGGTCTACCTCACGACGTTTTACAACGTCCACGACAACTTTAATTTAATCATAGGAAAAAACAATAAAATACAACATATCCCAAGAAAATGCAACATCCCTTTAAAATACTTCTTAATTTGTCCACATTCTTTAGCTAGGCGTTACTATTATCTAGAATATGATATGACTAACAAGTTTTATTATACTTAATGCTAAGTACTGAGGACGATTCAAAGACGGTTAATGACACTAAGCGGCTTATGGGTTATCTTGCAAATCATGTAAGAAGATTAAGGGCTGATTTTTCCATTGTCTGATAATTTCTTTTCGACAGATAAGTAGTATGTCGTCGTTGCACGTCGAATATAAACGTTTGATTAATGTATAAAGTGGAAATAAAAACAATCATCTGTAGAATAGAATTTATCTGACAATTTAAAAAAAATGCGATAGCAGTTGACTAAAAAAAATTTACTTATGTTAGTTTCAAAATTGCTCAATCTTAGCAAAAAATATTAATAACTACTGTTAGCGGTAAAACAAAAGTAATCGGTAACTGGACATCCCTAGCATTCGATGGACATCACTGGTTGGCGTCACTGCCGTTGGGCGCGAATTTTGTATTGAATCTAATGGCGGCTACATGTTGTATTTTCTACTAATTCATGTTTAATTAAAGAGATGTTTAATCTAGAGTAAAATAAATATTGTTAATTAATAATACGTTACTATGCAAGTTTAGTGCGATGGTTATTTACATAATAAATTTTAAAAGTATTTATCGTACCTACTATTAACATATTCCAAATAAATAATCCACTTAAATAAACTGTTTTATTTTTTCCCTTGCACATAACCAAACTCATACATACTATCGAACATGCCCCTTGCTCGTTCCTGCAGCCTCTTCAACGTTTCCACTTTCACTTCCATCAAGTCTTTGTTATCTATAGGTAGTCCATCTTCACCTTTCTCTGAATTAAGCATTTCCAGGGTTTCCGATGCTTCTCTTAAAGTCATGATGGTTAATATGAGAGATAATCTTAATGCTGTGTCAGCATGCTCTTTGATGTCTAGTTCAAGTCTTTCTTCAGGTAGAACGTAGGCTGCTTTTAGTCCGAATGGAGCGAGATGCTTGTCTAGGCTGTTGTGGTAGGTTTTGATCCAGTCTTTGAGGTGCTTGACCCGCTGCTCGTGGAGGGTTGATGTGAAGAACAGGTAGAGCAAGTCAGAGGCTGGCTTGTTCGATTTAATCATCTGGTAGTCTATGAGCAGGCAGGATGTTGGGACGGAGTCCTGGGAAAATAAATAATAGTTAAGAGTATAAAATATTAAAAATTGTAAATGGGTGGCAAGGTGCTGAAATTAGATTTTTAAAAGAGTCATAATGATTGATTGGAAAGCTGTATTGGAAATGTGAATATGATTATTGGAATTTGGCAACTACCTTCTACCCAGCAACCACCCACCGCCCATGGATTCCGCACTAGTAAAAAAAGAAGAAAATCCTGCAGTTTCCCTTCTCTGGCATTAAAACTGCAGCACAGTAAATAAGATGAACTATGACTTTTTAGTAATTACTGTGCAAATCCGCTATAATTTCTCTACTGGCAGTCCACTAATGCACCGCCCGCCCGCCCACTGTTCATGCGCAAGCACACCATGCAATAGTTACCACCACCAGAAAAAGAAATACTCGTCTCGACGCGTTTCGCTCCAACACGGAGCATCCTCAGGAGACGTCTGTTCGCTTCAGTGGCCAGCAACAGACTGATCGTGTACGAACAAGTGAAGCTTATATAGTCTGAGAACCCCCACCTCCAGCATTTTGCTGGCCATTGTTGTTATTGAATAATGAGAGCAAAGGGGATTGTGATATGTTCACTTGTTCGTTCAGGAGCGTTATTGTGGGGTCTTTATAGTGCCTTATTATCTCCAACTGCTCCAGCACGGATAGTTTAAAACTTTTTTGACATGTATGGAGAACCGAAAATGAATGATTGTTTGATAAATTGTGGCCTGTATCTATAAGATGTTCTGCGAAATTTGATTTTTGTGGATGGTTGTTTGTGTAGGCGGATATATGTTCCCTATAGCGAGTGTTGAAGTTGCGACCAGTCTGCCCAATATATACTCCATTACATTCACTGCATGTAAGCTTGTAAACCCCGGACTTTTGACCTTTGTCGAATTTGTCTTTTCCGTTACAAATCAGTTGTAGTTGATTCGAGGTTTTGAAAGCCACATGAATGTCATGACGTCTTAAAGTGTTGGCTACCTTTTCTGATGTATGACCCAGATAAATTAAACTGGAATTGTAAACGTTGGTTTCTCCCGCTGTCCCCGCGTATAATAATTTGTTCGTTATTTTTTGTTGTTTGTTTTTTAATAGGCGGTCGATAATACATGTCTTGTACCCGTTGGCTCTAGCAATATCATATATAGTATCTAGTTCTTTTTTAAAGTTTGATTTACTTAATGGAATAGTAAAGAGTCGGTGGATGTATGAGTGATGTACTCATTTCATCAAAAAACACGATATTTATTTAATTGCAATAATGAATGCGACAATAAATGCGGCAAAATTGACAGGAAATTTATCCAATCTCAACCACTGTCTTCAGAAGACCTTCGCTTGTCTACTGGTCAAGCTAGTGTAAACCTTAAAAAATACCAAAAGACATGCTTACATGCTCTTAAGTGTTCCTACGTTAGCGCGGTTGTATGAAGTATAACATGATCCCATTCTTTACACTTACATCACAAGTTAGAACAGTATAAAGAAGATGGAATTAGATCCCTTACATACTTACTTTCATTTTCATGAGGAAGTTATTCGTCCAAGTATCACCATGGTGAATGACTGAAAATTTGGAATTGAAATCCTTCTTGTAACGATCCATAACAGCTGTTGACATCTCTGTAAATAACCCTTTGAATTGGTTTTTTACTTCTTCATCTTCGAGCCAAGCCATCACCTGTTGTTCCAACTGCCCGAAAAACTGCGTAGAAGCTTCGCTATTGCCAATATGATTCCAAGGGGTGTCTAATTTAGCTTTCAAGGAGTCATAAGCTTCACTATCCTCGTGTTTCCAAGCGTAAGACAGTGCGTGAAGATGCGCTAAGTCATCAAGCACAAGTTTAACAATGTCGTCACTAAGCGGGTCCAATTTGTTTAGCATCTCGTGGCCAGTCTCCGTCATATCCTCAAGAAGGATCACTTCCATAGGCTCTTCAAAGTTGACTCCATAGCATTTGGGGTAGCGGAATCTCTGGTTTTCAGGTACGTTGGCTGCTTCCTCCATTTCCGTGTATTTAGGGAAGACCACGGTGTAGGCGAGACCCTCGTTTTTGAAAGCTAGTCCTGTGTTCATTAAGTGTCGCGTGACTGGATCTTGGACAGCGATTTTGGCGATCATTTTGAATGTTTTCCCATTGTTGTGTCTAATGGATATTCTTCTGACGTTGGCCATGTAGTTGTCTCCAACTTTACCTAGCATGCTGAAGACCACAGTCTGATGGCTGTAGCCGAGTTCTTCTAGGACTTTGGCGATATATTTTTGTTGAGCCTCAGCAATATGAGTCAAGTCACCCTCAAACTTTAGATTCCCCATTTTTAATAGAGCTTATTATTATATTTTTTTTATTCAACTGTGTTCTGGTTAGCAACTTTAATCCAAGAAGCAATATTAATAGTAGATCCGCTTTATATAGAGATTGTGTAATTTTAATGTGATAATTAAATGATAGTAGATAAGATAGTAAATATCTACATCACAAAATTACAAATATGCTTAATCTAGATAATATACATGCCTAGTTTAAGTTAATAAGCCGTGAGACAAATAAGTCATACTTACATTAAACTTTGTTAAAGGCATGTGTTTTTTAGTTTTTGATGACATATTTTTATTTGTAGATATCATTAGCAGTTATTACCATTTTGTTTAGGGGAAAAGAAGGCAAGACGGACTTCTATGAAGAAAACGATTCACTTTTATAAGTTCTTCAAGTGAAGGTATACCTACATAATTTTAAATCATTGCTTTACTATGTTAAAAGTAAGCTTAGATAAAACTACAAAATAACTCTAATAGGTCCGTTTGACCTCCATGAGTGAGGCGAAATGAACATAAATGTATCTATATTTTGACCAATTTTCACATACGAATATTGTATCAACATCTTCTTTTTCTCTTGAACTTATAACCCATCCCAAACTTTAACAAAAATATACAAATATAGAAAGTACCATCAGTAAGATCTTTTCATTAATTTTAAACAATCATTTGCAATTTGGTTTTTATGTTTTTTGTTTTTTTGGGTCTAAATAGAAATATTAAATTTTCTCGGATATAATGCGGGGTCGGCGGTGTTATTCGTAAGTACACCGACCGACATTAAAAACATGTTAACTTGCATTTTAGGAGAAATCACTCAAAGATGGCACTTATCGAGAGAAAACCGTTTTACCTTCTTTCCCCTACATAGATATAGTTTTTTTAGTCGTTAGATAAGAAAAACAAAAATATTTCATGATTATTGCATCAGTGAATGACCTAGGTTACGCACATAGGTATAAATTCAATGTCGAAAATGATAAGGTTTATCTTTGACTGTAATATTGAATTAAAGGTTAATATTGTCTAGTTGCTTTGACTTATTCAGTTAATTTAAAACATTATTTTTTTATAATAGTCCTTCTGTTAGATTTTTTCATTCTTGCATTAGAAAATTTTGACAAAAATTTAAAAAAAATTGTTTACTAGTTTATATATAAAGTAAACTTAAATTAATTTAACAGGTATTTAAAGATGAAAATTAAAAATCAACAGAGAAATCCATACTAGAGAACCCTCATAAAAACGCTATAATTTCGAAAAACGACACAAAAACTTGAAACTCAGCCTCAAAATAACTCTCTCTTTCTTTCTTGTCGACGTCAAAATAATCAACAAAACGAAATAGCTATATAATTTTTAAACCGAACATGATTTCCAATCATTGCAAGATCTTAATTTTTATCTCTTAAATCTTAAGTTTAGTCTCTTAAATTTAGAATCCAATGTGAAGTTTAGCCCGAAGTCCGTACGTACATGCGAAGCGCGGGCGATTTATTAACATAAAAGTACACTTTAATGGCGTTAGTCCTCGTTTCGTTTTTTCCCATGAAAATTGCCTTCCAATAATAATCAGTTTGCGTTTGAAGGAAGTCCTGCTGCATTAACCGTGTAATGTTCGCTCCTTGAGGTTCATAATTACCTACTGTGCCTTAATCACGAATGTTTTGCAAGATGCATCCTTAACGTTTCGAGCTGTCCATACGAAATCGAAGGTTGACGATAGAATCGATCACACAGCTCTTTCGTACCGCTGCAGTTAACTCAATACGAAAGCAATGATGAGATTATAACGTGCATTAATGATCAAAGGAAAAAAATATGTATATGAAGCATTAATAAGCACTTGTATACGCTAGATTTAGTTACTCTTACGTCCACTACGGGCGCTGTCCAAATTTCATACATTTTGCACTATGACGCTACGCTAACTATTCGATAGTTATTCGTGATTAAGCAACTGAGCCACCGGGTCACAAGCTAGGCGACAGGTCAGTGACCCCTCGCGTGACGTCACCGCGGTCAAGAGCCGATGCAAAAACTTTAATGTTTCTTAGAGGTTATAGATAAACTATGAATAGTAGCTGTAATTCCGTTACAAGTTGCAATTTTTGCACTTGTTTGAAGAAGAAGCCATTTTCATATCCTACTTATATCATGTGATTTAATTATAACATCTAAGTTTTTCAAGACGCGAAAACGTGGACTTTTTTTCTCAGCAAATTGATATATTGATTATCGTGGTAAAACGCCATTGCGATTTGAGTTCTCGGTATATAAAGCGGTAGATACTTTGGTACTTTGGTTAAAACTACATTTAAATATATTTTGCTTACGTATACTTTCAATTATAATGATTTCTTTAAACCGAATCTTTATCATCAAAGCATTTTAAAGGTAGCTCGCATTATGTACACAAAATATAAGATGTCGGTATTACCTACATTTAAGTATCAGTCTACATCACTTTCACTTAATTTAAGCACATATCAAATGAAAGTTTATAATAAAAACTATAATGGTTTAATAACATAGTATTCTTGAGCTTCAATAGTAACTAACTTCACTAACAGTATAGGTACCTAGGACACTCAATTTAAAAAAGTTATAAAGGATTAAGGCATATTCGCCGCTAGAAATCTTCGCTCACACATCAACTGATGGGTCAGGTGCGATAATTTACATTGCAAATAATATTAAAACACTATTTGAAATCATCGTGAAATCTGATAGTATAAGTGCAGTTTTGTACAATTAAGTAAAAAAAAACGGTTTGCTTTAAACGTAGTCAGTACCTTCAGCATTGCCCCGTTTTTGTTTTCGAAAACAGACTTTTTACACCCCGTATACAATATTTTACAATACAAAAAAACATGCTAAATCTAGATTAATTTCACCTAAAATTATTCTACTTCTGAGTAACCTTAATGGTCACCAAGCTTTGATATAACGCCGAATAATTGTAAAACTATTTCGCTGAAAACATTAAGGTTACAGTTGCCTACGTTTTTACACAAAAAGTGGAATTATTGGGAATTGCAACGAATACTGGGTTAAATTCGTGACTCCGCAAAGTCGTATTAAAATAGTATAATAGAAACTGCAGTAATTTGGTTTCTTTTATTATTTGTTTGTTGCTGATTATTCCATTTAAAGAAAAAGAAATTGGCCTTCTGCTTTAAATTGTCAATTGAACATAGCAGATTATCTACTAAATATATCTCGTTAAAAGTACTCTGGACCAACTTTTAAATAAATTTCATTTTCAACTTTACATATTATTATGTAAGTTTATGGCATGAAGTGTTAGTTTAAACTTTAACCTGTGGTTACGAAGAACTTGTTGCTTTACTTACAATTACAGTTTCAACACATTCATATTTGATACCCCACAACTGGGGCAGGCAGCTGACAAAACTCAGTGTTTAATTATGTACCCTCATAGATACGTATATGTACTGTCAAAGGCTTTTTACTGCACTGCGATAAGGGTGATAATTGATTGAATTTGTTTGTGCAAGTACAATAAATAAAAAAAAATTAACTTTTCAGGAATAGAGAGAGAAACTTTAAGAACTTTTAATGCAACACTGAAGTCATTTTTTTTGCCAGTCAGATATTTGCTTAAACTTCAACGATCAGTTCAAGTATAAACACAAATACAGTAAAATAAAATACAAACCTTAACTTAAATTGCTATTAAGGTTATTAAAAATTAAATAAAAATTTATAAACTCCTTCATCTTTTCGTTTTTTAAACTTCAACTCGTAATGTAAAATTGTCCACTAGTACTGTACACATGTCCTACTTAGTGGACAGGTCAGGCGGACACTCGATGACAGCCACTGGCTCACTGTCTTCCGGTTTACTCACTCACTTGATTTACTTAGTTACTTGTTCGGTATGCATGTTTGAAAATTAAAAGATGTTGTGTGTGTTTTTGTTTAAAGATTTCCAGATAAGGTCGTATATCCTACTTCCTACTAATATTATAAATGTGAAAGTTTGTGAGTATGTGAGTATGTATGGATGTTTGTTACTCTTTCACGTAAAAACTACCGGACGGATTTGGATGAGACATTACAGTAATATAGATTATACATCAGAATAACGAAAACTTCGCATTCCCACGGGAAACCGACTTCCACGCGAAGGGAGTCACGGGCGGCCACTAGTAATGGATGTATCAAAGACTTATATTAGTGCACTGACTGTTAGCGGTGGCCGGGTTCGATTCCCGAGTCATGCTAGTTTATGTTCAGAGGATTTTTCAGAGACTCGTGCCTGAGTTTAACTAGATGTCGTTCTTGTATACATATAACACACATTGTACTTTTTATGTTGGTTTAGAAGAGTTAACTTATAAGTTAACATGAAACACATTAAAAACTTCTCAACAGCGAACAATAATATTAACATACTGACAGCCTCTAGATAACTTGCATCTCACACGCGTCTTACCAGAGAAATGAGAGGGTTTGAGCCGTAATCCTCATTGCGTGTTAGAAACGTACGATAATATTATACCTACTCAACTTAATGTCTGTAATATATTTTTAAAATGTGCCTGAGATCTGAAACATACATTATCCTCTGATTTATACCTCATTTCCTTCAAGAATATAGTTTGCGGTATGAAGTAATTACTTTAATGATCGTATAAAACTCGAAGCAGTTTTAGAATGCATATCACCGTTGTTACCATTTTAAAGTATAAGTGCAAAGTTAATTTTTAAATATGATGGTCTGCGTTTTTAACCTAAATACTTACTTAAAAATTAATACTTTTGGTCCCAAATGTTAATAAACAGTCGTAAGTAGCTTTGTCTTAAAGCGTTGATACCTTTTGTTTATTGACATATAAATAAAAATACAACGTAATACTACATCAAGTATAAAAAACAAAATAGGCATACCTAAACTCTTAACTATTTTGTAACTTTCGAGCACTTAAACTTACCACTAATATTTGTTTACTAACCTATTTCACAAATTTGCCGCTTGTCTCATAAATCGTGAAAGAAGCCAAAAGTTATTATTTGTCGTTATTTATGCCGCTCAGTCTACGAGTGACTCCGCCGTAGCAGCACGTGTTGCTACATCGTAGCCAGCTACGAATGACGCGCTACGAATAACGCTAAATAATAGCAAAAAAAATATTATTATTTTTTGGTATCGTTGTTTAATTTTATATTATTAAAAAATACAGTGGTTATTTGAATGCGTGTTGCAGTTGAAAAGTTTTGACAGAAAGAAGGAAGGAAAAGCCGGTAGGTAATAAATTGTGATGCTTTTTACGATTCGTTTTTGAAGATTTATTACCGATGTATGAGACCGAGGCGTATAATTTGTGGCATGTCTTGTAGGGTTATAAATTATATATAACTAGTTAGAATACAAATATAACGAGATCCAAAGGCTTATGACAAAAGGAATAGAAAAATAAACAAAAACGATAATACCGTTACAGTGACTCTTTTTATACTAACTTAAAAATATAATGGGAAAAGTAGTGAATGTATTTTCTTTGAAAAAAATTAGTGCAAGGTTTTTTTTATTTGTGTCCGTGTACAAGGTTACTGTTACAAGGATTTATTCAATTCACTTTTTAATTCAATTGAACCGGAATTGGAACCAAAGCCTTCTGTGACAATCGATTAACGAGTTCGTTACGAATGCTAAAAGTTTTGACGTATTAATGAATAGCAATTTTGTTGTTATAAATAACGATAAACATCGCTTAGCAAATAAATACAAAAATACAAAGAGAAGTAAACTTTTATGTGCAAGTAATGACGTACGTTTGTTTTGTAGTAGCAAAGGAGAGTTAGATTGGATAATGTAAAAATATAATCGTCTAGATTTTAATTAGTGAAGCTGTTGGGAAAAAAAATTCTACGGTTCAGTCTACCCGTTGCCACGACATTTGTAAAAATGTCGAAACGTTGAAAAATCAAAAATAAATTGATAAACGCGTGAAAACCGTTAAAATGAGTCTAATTTCAAGCAATAATGAGTGCGTAAATCTAAGAAGTTACTACAAAAAAGTTATTCCTTAAAAATTAACATCTATTTTGTGTTGGACAAAACGATTTACAAATTACGTGCTCATAATTAATTAGAAACTCATTTGAAATATTGACACGCTACAGATAATAAAATGATGCTTTTAAGCAAATAATTAGGTTTTAATCTGGTCTGTCCAGCTACTGGTAGGTTCAACTGCAAAATTCACACTTAATTGAAAGTTATATCCGAAGATAAATGATTGATTCATGTTTTTTGTCAATTTAATAAATAGTTAATGGTTACATCAATCTCTTACATACTTCATTAAGCATCATCGAGTTAGCGATCGCCCGATGCCATACCAATAGTAATGACTTGTTAACCTTTTTGTTTATACTTCTGCGTTGATACATAATCTTCTTTTTTGCTTAATTTGTTTGATATAAGTAACGTTCTTTTAAAGAACTTATCATTCGTAATTGTTTAAATACCTTCATTGTTGGTGTTTGGTATATGAATAAACTGCCTACTCCACCACCACCGACTCACCTCGTATTTTCGTCTGCTGGTGCTGGAGGGCCCTCCGAAGACTGTATTTCCTTGGCTGGTATCGTTACTGACACACTTGGCCACCACAGGTGTTATTTAAAGCTGGATTTTCTAATATTTTAGAATTCTTGCCGGAGCGTCGCGATAACACATCCAAAAGTTTTAGTTGCGAAAGTTGTAGGGGGAGTGGCACCAGAGGGCGCCACTGTCTATGGATCGTCGGCGACGGATTTGGTAGGCAGAAGTAACGCGCGAATATTTGAATTTGGAAAAGGCTCATTACTTCGAAATTGGTTATACGTTTGTATGAATCGGTACCTACCTACTCGTACTATACGGAACATACCGCCGACCTTAAAATACATAGTATTTTAATGAAACTATGTGGATTGAAATGAAAATATGAATTCAAAAAACTTAGAATTAAATAAGCTAAGATGTCCTAAACTAATCCTAACTTAAAGGATGAAAATCGAAGCTAATCGTAACTTCGGGAACGAAATAAAAATGGAAATTGAAATGAAAAATTACCTAGGCACATAGATACATACTACTAGGTGAAATACTTGTACCTGAATTAAAGATGCAAGTGGAATGAATACCTATTACTAGGTGGAATACTTGCATTTGGATAACCTAATGCAAGTGGAATTAAAATGATTTAATTTTCTATTGGAAGTGGATAGACCTTTACTATAGGTCGTTTTGTGAAAGTGTTACCGATGCGCAGAGTCACAACCCGCACCACGGCGTCGCGGCCGGGGTGCACCTGGTGCACGCGCGCGAGCTGCCACTGCATCGGGGGCAACGAATCGTTACGAACGAGAACTACGGTACCCTCGCTTATAGGGGGCACCTTCTGGTGGTACCATTTACCTCGCTGCTGGAGCTGTTGGAGGTACTCCGCGCTCCAACGCTTCCAGTAATGCTGAAGCATTTGCTGGAGTAACTGCCACCTTACTAAGCGGCTGGTTTGGGAATCAGAATAGTCATAGTCGGGCAGAGAGGTCAATGGACCGCCAACAAGAAAATGCGCGGGCGTCAGTGGAAGAGGATCTGAAGGATCGTTACTCAACACACACAATGGGCGCGAATTGAGGACTGCCTCAATCTGACATAGTAAAGTATTAAATTCGTCATAGGTAAGAATTTGGCAACCAACTACGCGGAATAAGTGTTGTTTAAAACTCTTCACTCCGGCCTCCCATAGGCCACCGAAATGACTCGCGTATGCCGGTTGAAAATGCCACTTTATGTTTAAATTGGCGGAATGTTGTTCAATAGTTACTTGATTCGATTGTAAGAAGGAGTAGACTTCCTTTAAGTATCTATTACAACCAACGAAGTTACGTCCGTTGTCGGAATATATGTCAGAACACATACCGCGTCTGGCCGTGAAGCGGCGCAGTGCTGACATGAAAGCTTGAGTAGTAAGATCGGGAACTAACTCGAGATGTATGCACTTGGTTGACATGCAAACGAAAATACATACGTATGATTTAAATATGTTAGCCTTGCGAATATTAACTGTTTTAGTTTGAAACGGTCCCGCGTAGTCAACACCGACGTGTAGGAAGGGGCGCCGCGGACGGACGCGCGCCTCGGGTAGCGCTGCCATCGGCGGCTGCGGCGCGGTTGGCCGCACGCGGAAACATTGTAAACATTTACCTAACCGTTTACGGATTTCGTTCCTAGCTGATATTATCCAATATCGCTGAGACAAAATAAATTGCAACGCTTGAGGACCAACGTGCAGATGTAATTTATGGAAATGATCGATTATTAAATTAGTTAAGGAATTGGATTTCGGTAAGATCAATTGATGTTTTGCTTCGTAATTTAAATTTGAACTATCGAGGCGACCGCCGACCCTGAGAAAACCGGCGTCGTCGAGAAAGGGTTTAAGTTTCTGTAAATATCTTGAACAATTATTATTTTCCCTAATATTTTTTATTTCGTCCGAAAAATATTCATGTTGAGTTAGAAAAATAAGTCGATTAAGTGAAAAATTTAATTCTGGAACTGTTATAAAATTATTGTTTGTAGTTAAGCTTGTAAAATTATGTAATTGCTTTTGTTTAGTTGCTTGTCGACACTTGTTGTAAAACCGAAATATATATGAAATCACTCTTAGTGATTTCCCCAAGTTGGAATAATTTTGTAAAATTGAATTAATAGTGTTTTCTTGGTTTGTGACTAACGAATGAATTTGTGTACGTCTCTCTTCATTTGTTGAATAACCGGGAAGTAACTGTGGCCAGTTTTCCTCGGCTTCCTTCAGCCAATCAGGTCCGAAAAGCCAAAGTGAATGATTGAGTTGTGAAGGCAACACACCGCGCGACGCGGCGTCCGCAGGGTTGTCCGCCGAGCGCACGTGGCGCCAGCGAGCGGCGGGGACGCGCTGGGTTATCTCAGTGACGCGGTTTGAGACGAAAACCTTCCACTCGTGGGAGGACGAAGAGAGCCACGCGAGTACCACGGACGAGTCACTCCATGCGTACACGTTGTCTATAGTAATTAAATTTTGATAGGTATCGACTGTGAATTTAAGAAGCTTAGATAGCAAAAGGGCTCCGCAAAGCTCAAGACGTGGAACTGAAATACGTTTGACCGGAGCAACCTTTGTCTTAGCGATTAGCAAGTGTGTCTGAGTTTGATTGTTGTCATCAGTGACCCGAATATACACACAAGCTGAATATGCCTTCTCGGAGGCGTCTGAGAAACCGTGTATTTGAATATTACTAATGTTATGATTAGTCGAAGATAAAATGTGTCGCGGTAATGAAATGGATGATATTAATGGAAGTTCGTCGACAAACTTATTCCAAGAATCTAATATATGTTGGGGGGGAACTTCATCCCAGTCTACACGACATAGCCACAAGGATTGGATAAGAATTTTAGCGTATATGGTAATCGGTGAAAGAAAACCTAACGGGTCGAAAATCTTTGAAATTTCACTCAGCATGGAACGTTTTGTGCAATTTGTGTTTATTTCGCTAGGTAGGGAATCATAGCTAAAGGTGTCTTGTTTAGGGGACCATTTGAGGCCTAACACTTTATGTGTAGTATCTCCGTCGAGAAAAGAGATGACGAGTGCTTCATCCTGACTCTTGGAATCCTCCGCGAGGACGGAGGATAACAGAGCTGGATGGTTGCTACTCCACTTGCGGAGTTGGAAGCCACCGGCTCGGCACAGTGCTATAAGTTCTCGCTGGGTGGCGAGAGCCTCGTCTAGACTGTCGGCGCCGGAGACTGCGTCATCGACGAAAATGTCTTGGAGGAGAACACGTTTAGCTAGCGGCCACTTGTCACCCTCGTCGAGAGCGAGCTGGCGTAGAACACGCAGCGCGAGGTACGGCGCGGAACTAACACCGAACGTGACTGTACATAGCCTGTATTCAAGAATGGGATCATTTGGATCCGCTCGCCAAAAGAGACGTTGGAAGTCACGATGAGCATCGTGGACCTTTACCATGCGGTACATCATTTTGATGTCGCAGGTGAACACTATGTTATGTAAACGAAATTTAAGAAGGACCATGACAATATCCTGTTGTAGTTTAGGACCTGTCAGTAAGTTATCATTAAGGGATCGTCCGTTAGACGTAGGACAGGAAGCATCGAATACAACACGAGTTTTCGTAGTTGCACTCTGAGATTTCACCACGCAGTGATGAGGAAGGTAATACCTCTCAGACACGGGAGTCGCGACTGAGGAAGGTGGAACTAATTGCATGTGTCCAAGATCTAAATATTCTTGAAGACAGCGATTGTAATCTTGTTGTAAGCAAGGATTACGGATTAAACGCGCTTCTAATTTATTGAAACGGCAGATTGCGTTATCGCGGGATTCACCAAGTGGTGGGACATTAGGTTTGAATGGAAGAGAAACGGAATAACTACCGGATGAATCTCTAGTGTGAGTACCGACGAAGATCGATTCACAAAGGAGTTCATCGGGTGAACTAGATTGGATTTCTGGAACATTTTCTAGTTCCCAGAATCGCTGGATATCTGTTTCGTTTTGAAACGAAGTCACGCATACGTTCAATGCGGATGAAAACGAATTATTGGGTATTTTCCCCGAAAGAATGTATCCGAAAATGCTATTAAGCGCTACGGGTGTACCGCGCGGTCCGCGGACGTTGTCGTCTAGCAATATGACGTCACTATAATCCGCTCCGAGTAATAGCTCAACTGGACGCGCAGAAGCAAAGTCTGGATCGGCAAGTTGTAAATTACAAATGTGAGGTAATGTTTTAATATTTATATTTTGTGCACTGGGTAAGTAACTAGTAATTTTTGAAATGACGTGAGCGTTTACATTAATTGACGGTTTTATTTTATTATGAGGAGTGATGTCGCATGAAATGACTCCGCGAGGACGCACTGACTCCCCTCCCCCCACTCCCGAAATAGAAATGGATACGTCGGAATGAAAGCGCTGCAAGCCTAAACGCTGAACGCATGCTTCCGTAATTAATGAAGCCTGGGAGCCGGGATCAATAAGGGCTCGAACAGTGTACGTCGTCAAAGAAGTTGACCCGTGCGGTCGGATGTCGACGAGCGCGGTCGCGAGCAGCACGGAGGTGGCGGGGTCGCGGCGCGGCGCGGACGCACAGCTCACCGACACCGGCACGTCTGTGTCAACCGTCGTCATTACGTTACCCGAATTCGAGGTCTTGTCCTCGTGCAACAAGGAATGATGACGCTCTTGACAGCGTTTGCAATTAAAACGTGAAAAACATTTATTAACCGTGTGTCCGTAAAACAAACAATTTGTGCATATATTATTGTTTTTTAACATAAAATCTTTACGTTGAAAGACGGTTAAGTTATCGAACTCTGAACATTTACTTAATAAATGGGAATTGGAGTGACAATAAGAACAAAATAATGTACGCTGAACGTTAGCATTATTATTTTCATTTCGTGTGCGGCGAGTGGCTGCACAAAGCGCAGGAAACGAATAGGAACGTTGCGCGTCGGTGGCTCGGCCGGTGGGGCGCGCGGCGGGCGCGCGGGCGCTGCCCCGGGCGCGCGCGGGCGCCGGCGGCGGATACCCCGAGGTGGAGGCACACCTTGCTATAATGTCGCTAGTGGCTAGTTCTTTTTCAAGAAACTCTAACAACTCGTCAAGTTTAGGTATCGATGAAGCGGAAGTTAAGGAATGTTCGAAACGTTTACGAATATACGGAGATAATTTGCGCAATAAAACATTTAGTAATATAAAACTCCATTGTTCAACTGGGAAATTCATAACTTGGAGCGCTGGCAAGTTTTCATGATAAATGTTAAGAATGTTACGAATGCCTTGTTCACATAAGTTAGGTTTATCTGACATAGATTCCATGTCCAGAATTTTATCAATATGCTTGGTTGCAATTATTCGTTTGTTCTCGTACCTATTTCTTAAAATCTCGAAAACAACATGGTAATTATCAGACGACAAGGGAACAGAACGAACTAAACTTAAAGGTTCACCGCGTAATGACAACAACAAGTATCGAAATTTTTCAATGTCACTCAAGGTTTCGTTATTATGTACGATAGATAAAAACAAATCATAGAACGAGTTCCATTCCGTCGGCTCGCCATGAAACTGTGGCAACGAAAGCGCCGGTAAATTAATCTTTGGACGTGTATGACAACAACTTTGAGATGTTTGAGAATTAGAAGTATTTGCAAACCTTACCCGTTGCTTCCTGAGGGTGTCCTCGGCTTTTAACTTGTCACTTTGGGATTTAACGCTATAAAACAGATTGTTGAATTTATTTCGGTTTTCTAATTCAACTTCCGAAACGAATAAACCACTTTTATTTTGTATTTTTTCTAATTTTGTCTGAATGCGGCTAAAGTCTTTTTTTAACTGTAATAAATCTTGTGAACGGCAAAGAAATTCATCAATTTTATCTTCTTGTAAGAATTGTAACATTACTTGTAAGTCATTGTAAATGACGTCACGCTCGAAAACTAATTGTTTCACTTCATCACCCATTATAACTGACTGATACACTATTAAATGGTTTACGTAAATATTAACACTATAACACTGCACAAACAAATTGAACGCAATATTATTTCTAATTCGTATCGAACGGTAAGTACTTATGAAAACGAACGGAATAAATAGTCAAAAACAACACTCACTCACTATTTAGGCGGATAATATTATTAAAACTTTGTATAAACTAACACGATTTATGTGTGTGCGTTCGATATTCGAATTATGTTAACCTAATGTAACTGGACGGGCTATAGACTCTGAGCGTCGGTACTTACTTTCAACTACCCTACGCTAAGTTGGAAATATCGTATGAAACGATGGAATATGAAATTAATGAATATGGCAAAAACTAGCTTAAATAACCAATTTGGAAGTAATATGGAAATGAAATAAGTGGCTGAGACCCTGTTAAGGACTCGAAACTGGCCAAATATGCGGCTCGTAAGGATCAAATTATGTTTGGTATATGAATAAACTGCCTACTCCACCACCACCGACTCACCTCGTATTTTCGTCTGCTGGTGCTGGAGGGCCCTCCGAAGACTGTATTTCCTTGGCTGGTATCGTTACTGACACACTTGGCCACCACAGGTGTTATTTAAAGCTGGATTTTCTAATATTTTAGAATTCTTGCCGGAGCGTCGCGATAACACATCCAAAAGTTTTAGTTGCGAAAGTTGTAGGGGGAGTGGCACCAGAGGGCGCCACTGTCTATGGATCGTCGGCGACGGATTTGGTAGGCAGAAGTAACGCGCGAATATTTGAATTTGGAAAAGGCTCATTACTTCGAAATTGGTTATACGTTTGTATGAATCGGTACCTACCTACTCGTACTATACGGAACAGTTGGTCTAATGTTATTCTAAATATTTTTATTTAATTAAAGTCAACTACTATCCATCATTAATTTTATACAGTCCTCATTACATTTACTTTAACTTCCAACTCCAAAAAATGCCAGCCAAAACTTTCCACTAACTTTACTGACGGGCTCACGTTACATCCAATGCATTTCCTGCCGTCCTCTACGTATATTAGGAAGCAGAGGCAAGCAAGCGGAGCTCCTTGCGGCAACCCGGTACAAATAATTATTGATTTACCATTGGGACATCGGGCCGGATCGAGTTTGGCACGCGATTTCGTCCTCAAGCCGGGGTAGGGACGGCAAAACAATTATTAATGCTTGACAGAGAATGATCTAAGCAAATGACAACTTTATGACACAAGGAAGTTTATTAAAATTTAACTCAATTAAGTTTTGGTTGCGATTAAGTATAAAGTTTTATTATCGTTCGGAACTGTAAGTTTATTGAGTCAAATAATAAGCTATCGACAAACAAAAACAGAAGAAGTCAATTTCTTCTCGCTTTACATTTTTTGATTTTGACCAATCAATATTTTTTGAAATGCCAATCTTTATTTCTTTCCTATTGTTCCAATCAAAATTCAAAATAGTTAATTATTTGTTACAAGCAAATATAATCGCTATTTTGGTTAAAAATAATGAAAGCGGATGTAATGAATCCTAAAGTAATAATTAGTCTTGCTGTCGGTACTGGTTTTTAGTTTCATCGGCGTGGTTTTTGTTTCATGGATGTCTTTTTGGTGATGGGCTACAGCGAGTTTTAACTTTTAATCATTCTTCTGCCGTCTAAACTTGTGGATTGTAAATATTAAGGGTTGGATATTTCGGTTAACCGCAAAATGCCTCGGTTAGTCAACCCGGTTGTTGTCACGAACGTTTGATTTGCATTTTATATTTATATTAGACAGATAAATAAAGCAGTCTTAGGGCCGGTTTTTCAATAGTCGGATAAATTCTGACAGAAAATCTGTATGTTTTTGTTGCACGTCGAACATTTACCTACTTGACTTATGTATGAAGTGACAATGAAAACATAGCTCATATCAGTCAGTAAGCATTTATCTAACTATTGAAAAATCAGACCTAAGTAAAATTATGCTACTGCCAATATTACCAAGCCTTTATAGTGTTTTGTTTCAATTGAATTATTATATGCAAAAAACTTTGGCTATAAAGTCAGACATAAGATAGTAAAATCTATGGAACCGACTACATTTCTAACATACTACAGCACTACTTGCTAAACTATATAATTTTTGTAATGGGACAAAAAGCAAGCGATCGCTTTGTCGAGTCTACACACTTTACATGTTCGGTCTCGGTGACAGTCATTGCTCTGACTATCCTGCTTGTAAATGGAACACAGTCAACTGTTTAGCTGTAGCCATAGCCAGATTGTAATATCATTGTAATTGGTAGCCGCACAAAACCGCATAAAAACATTTTATTGAAATGGTCAAATACGTCGTCGTGTTATTTTATTAAAATTGACAATACAATCAATTCCATAAAGGTTTGTTTGTGTTTACTGTTGTTTCCAAACATGTAATTCTATCCACGGTATTGACATATGGACTATCATTATTTCAATTCATTTGAAGCAATAAAACGAAGGCTGTATGCATCGATTTTTTTGAAACGAAAATAAATAAATTGACGTTGTTATTATTTAAACAATGACACATTGTAGCATTAACTTATTTGAAGAAAGGAATAGAATAATTGAAAACGTTTTATTCGAGTGTAGCTCTGGACATTATTTATGTTTTTATTTATTTATTTATTTATTTATTTTTTTTTTTTTTTATGTAATATAGGTAGCAAACGAGCATGCGGGTCACCTGATGGTAAGTGATCACCGCCGCCCATGACTCCCCGCAACACTGTGGGTGTTGGGGGTGTGTTGCTGACCTTTAAGAAAATATATAAATAAATAAATAAAATTGGGCACCGGATTATTTTAATTTTTTTGTCTTACTTGCATGTTTTACAATCGAGTTGTAAGCAATGTTTTACATAGAAATCAAACAGCTACCCATTAACCATACCTAGAACTTTTCGTTCATAATAACATAGTCACAAACATGCACAAAATCCAGGACAAGCAATAAAACCTACCCACAAATGACTAAATAATTTACCTAGAATTAGGTACGCCTCGCCTTTGACTTTTAATACATCTAGTCGATTTTGCAGTGTCATTAGTACTCACAAGGTTAGTTTGCCGAAGGCTAATGTCCGTTATATTTAGACCTGAGTTAACAGATACGGTATTAATAGTTAAATGGACTAATGGACTATCATTTACTTTATTAAAAGAAAGGTTAACGTATGAATGTCATAGTAAAACGATAGTTTAAACGACAGTTAAAGCAGAAGGCGATTCGAAAATCATGTCAGTAAGCTATCCAGGAACTTAACTAGCTTAAGGCTTTTTTATAAACTCTACGACATGTAGCAACAATGTGGTAGTAAGCCTTATCTGTACAGGAATGTGATATTAAAAGGTTGCTGCACTTTATGTCGACCACGTAGCTGGATTCAATACAGTGAACTATATTTTAAATGTTAGTCGCAAGGAGGTTGTTATTATTTTTCCGTTTTTATTTGATGATGAGGAGATCTGATTATTAAAGTCATTTGTCGTAATTTAATATATTTGTGTCTTAATTTTTTAAATTATTCTATATTTAGTATTATGACTTCAATTGTAAAACGATTTATGATAAACATTTCATTAATAAAAAAAAAGTTTCAATCATAAAAATCACAGGCTCTGTTAAGAGTTAATAAAATTCAGAATTAAGTCGTTCATTGTGTACATATATTTAAAGTGATATTTAATTATCATCACGACTACAAATAAACGTACAATCTCGTACAATAATCTATGTACATTTAAATGACATGCTATAGACAATTATAGATAAGGTCGTTAATCTTGGATATTGATATAACTTTTTCAGGGTTGTGACCGTGAACTTGTGCTATTAGAATATAAATTTTTATGACAACTATTTGTGTATAGTAACAGTAAGTATCTATATTGACACGTGTCATTGTTGAGATGGTATCTCATTGCAGTTCATGGTTGTCCAGTATTATCTCAAGGACAGATCATAGACTTTACTGTCGATAAAGGTATTAATATTATTACAAAAGTATCTACTGTAGACTTAATTTGATTATAGATAGGTTAAACATAATTTACATTATCGATCAAGCCGCTATTGAAATAAAAAACGGCGTACTTTTGTGATCCATTTATTTTTGAGCCGTGGCTTCTCAGGTTTAAATACAACACTATTTTGTGTCAAATCATTCGATGGCTGGCGACCTTAAAATAAAGTTCTGTCGTAACGGATCCTTATGTAAAATAGATATTCAAATTTGTTTAACTTTTTTTTTGTAAAGAAATTAAGTTACTAAAGTTAAAGATTAAAAGTTTTTTTTAAAAATATTCATAGAAAGAAGCCTCCAAAAGCTTCTATTAAAATGAAATATAAATTATAGGGTTTTTTTTTAATTAATAAACCTCTAAAAGCTTCTATTAAAATGAAATATTATTACGAATTCTATTTTTGTCATAATTCTAGTAAATGTCACGCTCGTGTGAATGATGAAGAAGGCGGCAGGTGTCCGTGAAAGCCTTCAAGTAAGAAGTTGTTGCGATTGAAAATAATACAGCTTTAGAGAATACTTTATTACATTCGAAGTATAATAACAGACTAGCGTTCGCCACTTTAATAAATTTCTTAATAATATTCAACTATGGTGCACAAAGTTAGTTCCGCAAGCTTCTTTTACAGATTTTAATCAAAACTGTAAATAGTTTTACTAAGAATAAGGTTTTTGGCGCTACAGAACTACATCGTAGCCGCTCGTAGCTACGGGCTTCATAGCAGAGGAGCTACACAAACTTTACAACAATAATGATCCATTATTTTAAAAATGGGTTTTTGATGCAAAATCTGTTTTGAAAAGTAATACTCATTGGTATTAAATATATTTATAATGTGTGCTTTTTGCACTCGGATTTTGTGTGTATATTATTCCAATATTTCTGTTTAATATAACGTCGCTTGCGCTCAATATGTCTTCTTAACTTTGATAAATATTTCATCGTGGAAATCGGAGCACGATAGACGGTCTGTTATTTTGTTATTTTCCAGCGACTTGCTACCTAATTACAGTGGCTGACAACATAAAATGGCAAATTATGCCTTGTTTAATATTCCATCGTATTCGAAACGATTGCGAAACTATTATAATGCTAATAAATAGGCAGGTATCAGTTAAATGGTGACAATTAAACTCCTAATGGTAGTTAGAATATTGAAGGAAACAAGAAATCTTCAAATTCAAATAAAAAGTAAATTTTGTTAAAGACACGCAAAATTTTACAATAAAGGACGTAAAAAGTGCAGTACTTATAAAACTCATCGAAGGGCAATCAGTTTTGAAATGCCTATTCTACACGAACTGACAGTTTCTTTATATTATGGGACTCTGTATAAACGAATTTCTCTGTTAATTGCAGTGTATTGCAGTGGTACTCGTAGGATGCGCGCACGCAGCGCCGGCCGCCATGGATCGCGCGCGCCTGTCGCCCGCCACGCCCACTAGCCGGGCCATGGACAAATACGAACAGTTGGCTGTCGTGAGTCAACACTGTTGTTGTAGTTTTTAAAATAAGTTGATTGGAGTTTATAATATGTAATGATAAGACACCAAGAAATGTGAAACGACTCAATGTGTTTTTTTTTGTTTTTGGCATCACAATTAATTAATATAATTTTAGTCCCTGGAAATAAAATGTATTTAGAAATGTAATAATTATACTCATACAATGAATATTGCAAGAGCTAGCCTTATAACTTTATCACCTAACTTCTCTGCAATTTATACCTTTCAATTTCGAATACACAATGACCTCGATTCAGAAACCCCTCCCTTAACCAAACTAACATATCGCCGTCACTTACTCATCAATAGTATTAGACAGAGACAGGTAATAATT
This sequence comes from Emmelina monodactyla, assembly GCA_916618145.1. Classification (NCBI taxonomy): domain Eukaryota; kingdom Metazoa; phylum Arthropoda; class Insecta; order Lepidoptera; family Pterophoridae; genus Emmelina; species Emmelina monodactyla. The sequence goes on from OU745319.1 coordinate 769,367, forward strand.
TTACATCTTCTCGTCGCACCAACCACATCCAGGTTGGAGAGGGTTCGTACGGCGTGGTGCTGAAGTGCCGGCGGCGGGACACCGGCCAGCTGGTGGCCATCAAGAAGTTCCTGGAGACCGAGGACGACGCCGCCGTGCGCAAGATGGCGCTCCGGGAGATACGCATGCTCAAGGTATGGCGGCGTCTTCATTGGTGTTCATTTAGAAACCTCCACAGAGGTTGCTTTGAACACTTGGACTACATTATTTGGATGTGCATTATGCGTGATGTTTTCAAGATTCAAGACTCGGGTTCCTGTTGCCAAGACCTACCGTCCTAACTAGCAACACGTAAGGAAGAACACTTTTAAATTTAACGCCCTAACCAAGAAGTTTCACTCTATCAAAAGATTTCAAGATGCCTTATAGGTACCTGACTTGAATTGGCGAGCACAAAGTGCATTTCAAGGTTGCTCTACCCTACATAAATCTATTCACAGTTCTTAAACAGTAGTGTCCCTAACTTTGTTTCTAAATTGATATGTGCTGCAAAGCTATATCCATCGCCCGAAAATGAGAAGTTAAACTCTCTCCAGAAACTACGTCATGACCACCTGGTGAACATGATCGAGGTGTTCCGCCGCAAGAAGCGGTTCTACCTGGTGTTCGAGTACCTGGACCACACGCTGCTGGACGAGCTGGAGGCGAGGCCCGGTGGACTGGGAGAGGACACCGCCAAGAAACACCTGTACCAGCTGCTGCTGGGGATTGACTATTGTCATCAGAATTCGGTGAGAAGACTGTCTAATTTAAAGCATAGCTATTTAACTTAAAGCATGGGAATCCAGTAGTGAAATCTTAATTTAAATAAGAAAAATAAAAAACCTAAAAAGTGCATATTTATTGATGCTGAATTTCTACTTCACAACAGTTTTTCAATACACAGCAAGTTCTTTTTTGTTCACATGAGAGGGTGTTAGACCTCCAATTGATGTGTTATCTTCAAGTTTGGATTAGAATGACCCTTATTAACAGTCGTGGTCCAAATTGCAGAGTTTTTGCCCCGATCATGCTATCTTCGCATACGAATGAAATGTATATGAAAGTTTCTGAATCCGTTCAGAAACTTTCATATTTAGCCTTGAACTCTTTAGTTTTAAATTCAAGCCATATTTTCCCCTCCCTTTTCTCCTCCCAGATAATCCACCGCGACGTGAAGCCGGAGAACGTGCTGGTCTCCAACGCTGGAATCGTGAAGCTGTGCGACCTGGGGTTCGCGCGCGCGCTGGCGGCGCCCGGCGAGCCCTACACCGAGTACGTCGCCACCAGGTGGTACCGCGCGCCCGAGCTGCTAGTGGCCGAACACAGGTGGGTAGAAGCTCGATAAATCTAGAAAATTCTGCTAGATTGCGTCAGCTGCTTAATAGTACCAAGCTACTAGAGTCTTAGGAATCAACGATACCCTGAATCTTAGATAGTAGTTTTTAGGCGTGGGTACTTACACAGGTGATATTCGGTCTTCTGTGTTTTTTTGCAGCGATATTGGAAGCTGTTTTTTGTTACAACGGTTTATAATAATTATTACAACTGACACAGCCTAATTGATATTTTCATAATATGATCCCGGACCACATATTTCGTAGATACTAATAAAGTCCTTGTGTTGTAGATACGGTCCAGAAGTGGACGTGTGGGCAATAGGCTGCCTGTTCGCGGAGATGCTGACGGGAGACCCGCTGTTCCCGGGGGACTCCGACATCGACCAGCTGGCGCTCGTCATCAAGACTGTCGGTGAGTTCATTACTGTTTCTTTCGTACTTATTTGGTATTTTAATAGTGGAAATGCTTTGAAAGGAGAGCATTTATGAGGCAGGAGTCATCGATGATGTTTTCTAACGTCACAAGACACATAAACGCAATATCTGATGTAACAACTGCAGCTTATTTATCCATTTAAAAACGCATAAACTATTGGCGTATCTAAAGGAAGTAGTCCAGTAATCCAGTGAGTAAATAGAGAATGTTACAAGTTTCTCTCCATTCCATCCACACACTCTTAAAGTTTACCGATTTCCCCTATGCTCATATCATTCTAGGTAAGCTAGCGCCCCGTCACCAAGCAGTGGTGTCTCGGCTGGCGGGGGGCGCGGCGCTGGGCGCGGGGGGCGGGGGCGGCTCGCTGCCGGGGGCGGGTTGCGCCAGGGACCTGCTCGCAGCGTGTCTGCGGACGGAACCGCGGGCTAGGCCGAGTGCCGCGCAGTTATTGAGGCATAAGTAAGACTATTTTATTCATCTCCAATATAAAACACTAGCAAAATGCAATGGTTATAGGAATTGTTTAAATAACTTTTTTTTAATGGCATTACTTCTGAAACAGATAAGTATTTAAATGAGGGCAGCTATCAGCAATTGAAATAAGTAATTCACGAATCTCAACCTCATTATTCTTATTTCTTTTTAATTTTACAGATACTTCGTCGCGGACGGTTTTGTGGAAAGCTTCACCGCTGAACTCAGAAGGAAATTAGGCAAAGACATTGTCGGAGTAAGTTGTATTCCTTATTGATTTATAAATGATTCCAATTTTGAACCGGGGCGAAACCGTTTTTCCTAAAACGCATAAATATCCTAGTAAACAGACACGAGCTAATTCAAAACTATTCATATTTAACTTAATTGACTCTACCTAAGTATCGAACCTACGACTTTCCGCTGAGCAGTGCATTTGCGGTAGCGGTACGGACACCGTCAAAATAAACTTTTTGGTATCTAATTGAATAAATAAAAGATATTTCTTATAATTTCCAGAGCCCGCCTTCCCAGCCGAGTTCCAAGAGCGTGTCGGGCAAGAGTCGGCCGCAGTGGATGCTCAACATAATGCCAGTATGTAGACGACACGATTTATAAAAAAATCAAATATAAACTCTACTCCACTCACCACAAAGAGCAGAACCCGTCCAGCATGGTAATACGCGAACGAGTGCCACAACTCAAAGTCGTCCTGCAGATAATGCTGCGAGAAGATCTAATTGTACGATGTCTTAAAAAAATACACCTAACTCATCAAAGAGTCACCCTTGTTAGAGTTTTGTTAGCAATGTATCGTTTAAAAACTTTAATTACCAATAATAATAAATTGCGATTTTTAGACAATTACTAACATTAAACAATCGCCTAATAGATTTAAGAAACATGAGGTTGTCGCAACTGCTTGGCTAAATAGTGCTTGAGAGACTTTTAGTATATAGTTGTATCATTACATAGTATAAATCCAAGTTGCTAATTCTGTCTGTTTGTATGTTTGCCTAAAGTACGTAACGGATTTAAATGCGGTTTTCTCCATATTTTAAGGTGTTTATTCATTTAAATTTGTAAATAAAGAACGTTTAGAAAAAGTTTTTTTAAGTTAGCAAAAATGCAAGGCTTCGCGAGCAAGTCAACAAAATTACACCATTGCGAAGCGTGGGCGGGTCGCTCGTATATAATAAAGAGTGCAAGAAGTGCAACAGCAGGAAAAGTATAATGTTTAGTTGAATAGAGTTTAATAATGTGATAGTTTTAATATCATATTAATTCATTTGTTTCCCTTCAGAATGCCAAAACGCACCCGGACTCTACCGCCAGTGAGAGTTTGATCAATTACAACTTTATGGGTAAGAAGTGCATTAATAATATTTGTATATCTATATATTTTGTAATATCAAAAGCACTACTTTCGTATACAGGGTGTCCCAAAACTCGACGTCAACCCGAAACCGGGTGACAAGGCAAGTCATGCTGGTTATCAGAAAAATGTTTAAAAAAATCTAAGTCACGTGTTCTCAAAATTATTGGCATTTTAAAAAAACACGCAAAATTTCACACCCTGACACACCCTGACAGTGTTTTTGCTGCTGTTGCCACAAATGTTCACTTTTGGAAACTTTTTTTTTTGATATGTAACCCTGAATAATGCTTCTCTAAACTGTTATCAACATTTCAAATCTAGCTCCTCGAGATTGCATAAAAATAGGACTTATTTCCAAGAAAAAAATTAAAAATTAAAAATGGCCTAGTTTTAACTGTCTGCATTGAAAAAAAATTGTACTACGCGAGTTTGGCAAGTTGTGACAAAAGTTGGCGCATTTAGTAAGGATTCCAAAATGGTATGACACTTGGCAAATTGTAGCTGCTATCATGAACAAAAAAAAATATTTCCATGAAAACCCATTTTTAACTTTTTTTCTTACTTGGTTAAAATTGCAAAGCTTATCGTTGGTTACATTGGAGCCGCTTCCAATTTACACATTGATTAAATTTAACTGAATTGTACATTGTACTGATGTACTCGTCTATCTTTATTGAATGAACAGATTGTTCACTTTTAATTTTTTTTTTTTAGTGTGTGCATTAGAATAAGCATTTATTGTTAAAGGTTTCAATTTTAAATAAAACAAAATTTTAATACCAATGTTTATTAATAAAATTTACAATAATTCTTAAAATGTTATAATAAGTGTTCGAAATGCCTTCCTTCGGCGGCAATACAAGCGCGACATCTTTTTAAAAAAGATCGAGCTATCTTTCTAGCGTATCGTCCATTATTTACAAATTGAGCTGCTTCAGCTATTCTCTGCCGTAATTCATGTTCACTCCCAATGGGCTTCTCGTAAACTTTTTTTTTTAACAGCTCCCCAGTAAAAAAAGTCTAAAGGATTCAAGTCCGGTGAACGGGCCGGCCACGAGATTGGTCCAGCCCGCCCGATCCATCTCCCAGGAAGCTCTTCATCGAGGTACAGTCAGCATCATATAGTTCGTATCATCCACTGTAGCCAAATACTTGAAAACAACCAGAGTCCTCACTTTCAGCGAATCAACCAGTGTCATCACATTAATCAGAGCATTCAGGTTGCTCTAAATTATCGTAGCGTGCAGAAAGCCTTATAGAAAGTCGCATTCAAAGCGTCTTAAATCCCGTTTCAACCAAAGCGCCATCGGTAACGTAGCGCCCAGGGTAGTCACAATCTTCGGTACAAAGTAAAAAAACAACCCTATGCTTAATGTTATAGAGGTGTACTTTGCTTGACACGCTACCGCATGTCTAGAGGAAAGTTTTGGCAGAAAACTTCATTTGATTAAAAATATGTATTAGAAGGGCTCTCAGATTTATAAAGAAGATATTTTGTTTGTCAAGGCATGCTTTAATACATACGTAATACCTACGTCTGAAATTTTATAAAACATTTTAAGTAGTAAACAAAAATAAATGTAAGTAATTCAATGGAATTCAAGTGTATTTAAATAAATATGTTACTAGGTTTTCATAAGTAAGAAAGAGTCAACGAAATTATTCATTAGGTCATAGATACGAGAATTTAAACTTAGATTCTTTGACAGCTTGAAGTCTTTTTTAAGTTTTATCGAAAGTTTAAATTATTTAGCTTATTTTGTTTACTTCTAGCAAGCAGCGATGGTGTCAAAGCTGTGGCATCCGATAGGCGATTCATGAGCATAGGTTCAATTCCAAGTTTAATCAGTCTTTTTGAGAACTGCAATACCTACATTATTTCTTCATTTCTTGCCTAAAGATTTGCAATAATTTTATTATTGAAAACATAAATTCATTATGTAAACTGAAACATTTTTTTCTTCATCAATTAACTAAATGTGAATCATTAGAAATTATAATAACCATTTAGAAAGATGACCAAATTAATTGCATTTCAACTCAATATACCATTTTAAATCGTTTAACAAAAATCTTTTAACAAACACATACTAGCATATCATAAATTGTCAAGAGTAAGAGTAGGCTGCTAATGAACAGCAACAGTGATGAATATTTTTTTAACGGAGAGTAATAAAGTGCACCTTGCCAGTGCGGGGCTGGTCTCTAGTTTATTTTCAAAATCTAAGTACTAGGCTATCATGAAATAAAAAGAGTAAATAAATATTGTGATAATCACTACGTCACATGATCATTCTAGTTTAAGAGCCGGATGTTCATTAGTAAATAAAATATGAACAAGCTAAAGTTTGAATTCTGTGCCATTATACGTGTATCAATATAATATTATGATTTATTAGTCTGTACTGTTCCTACTTGTCCACGAATTGGTATTTTATTTCGAATACACTCAATATTAGGATACCTACCTGAAAAATAATTTACAGTAGGATTCAATTACCCTAACGACAATATTACAATTGAAAATTGAAACTTTTTTCGCGCGGGTAATATTTATTTTAAGGAAGGTTTTGCATCTGGCTCTTGCTTAATTATAGGTCAAGAAATGACATCAGAGTTGTAAAATATGAAACTTCATTCAAGGAGATTCGAATTTCAAACAAAATACCAAAGATATGAAAAAAGTATCAAGCAAAAAGTTTGAATGTTAACTAAACTCACTGTTCTAACTCTTTTACACTCATGAAATTCTAGTACATAAAAGTGATTGTTCAGCGCCGACTGTAACTTTTACCTCAAAATTTGAAACCGGAAAACAAAAACTAGAAAGTTTCTGAAGTTTGAAGACATAGGTTCTTACACACTTGTGCGTTCCTGGTATATTTTTGGACGATTAGAAGAATTAAGCGATTTTTTATATTTCGTTCTAATCCTTGTTCATAGAATTCTCATCGCTATTACATGAAGCATAAAGTTGTTTTTTTACTTTGTACCGAAGATTGTGACTACACTGGGCGCTACGTTACCGATGGCGCTTTGGTTGAAACGGGATTTAAGACGCTTTGAATGCGACTTTCTATAAGGCTTTCTGCACGCTACGATAATTTAGAGCAACCTGAATGCTCTGATTAATGTGATGACACTGGTTGATTCGCTGAAAGTGAGGACTCTGGTTGTTTTCAAGTATTTGGCTACAGTGGATGATACGAACTATATGATGCTGACTGTACTCTCTTACGGGGCGAGCAAAGTGCGCTGGGCACCCATCTTGTTGGAACCACATTTCTCTGTAAATGCTTAGCGGCACGTCTTCTAATAAATTTGGAAGATGGTTTTGAAGAAAGTCTAAGTAAACCTCGCCAGTTAATGCATCAGGCAACTCAAAAGGACCAATTATTTTGCCATTCAAAATTCCGGTCCACATGTTAACTTTGAATCGGTACTGGGACCGATCCTGTCTCGTTAAATGAGGGTTTTCAACACGCCATTCATGCAGGTTGTGCATGTTCACGTAGCCGTCCTTTTTAAAAGTTGATTCGTCCGACCATAAAATTTTTGTTAGAAAAAGTGGGTCATCTCTGTACCTCTCCAATATCGTCCGGCAAAAATTCACCCTATTTTGGTAGTCACCGGGTAATAATGTCTGTACTCGCTGTACGTGGTATGGGTGTAGGTCATTTCTTTTTAAAATACGGTGGGCTGAACTTTTGGGCACTCCGGTGTTCGTTTCAATAGCTCTTACTGAAGTACTTGGGTCTTCTTCGACAGCCTGTAGAACTTCTTCTTCCATAGGGTTGGTGGGTCTGCCTCCACCATGCGTTTGATTTGGGAGGCGGCCTTCTGAGAAGAGCAACCGATGCACATTCGTAAACACCCGATAATCGGGGTAACGAGCAGCGTTTGGGTACCTTTCGCGGTAAAGTCTGGCAGCAGCACTGGCATTACACCTGCACTCACCATAAATAAGGTGCATATTAGCGTATTCGCGAGTGGTATACGAAGACATCTCGGCACTTGTCACACACTCACACAATAGTCCAGAGGAAAGCAAAGGTCGTCGTTAAGAGAAAACAAACAGTCCGAATCTAAATCGCAAGCAATCACAAGTCCATAAACATAGCCAAAAGTAAACAGTACGAAATCAACACAAACGAATACGAAAACAAGCGCAGTAAACGAAGGAACGTAACGTACTGACTGGTTTGTAATGTGTATCTACAATAGCGAATACCTGGCGTCACTCTCTGTCTCTCTCGCACTTGGTAAAATGACTCTCTCCATCTCAGTCACTTTAGCGTCCATACCTGTCTCGCTCGCACTTGAGAAAGTGACTCTCTCCGTCTCACTCAATCACTTTAGCACAAATACTATCTCGCTTACACTTCCTAGAAAGACTCCTTTGTCACTACTTACAATTTACGACTCTTTGGAAAACCTTGGGCCCATTAGAATATTTTTTAACCAGGTAAGAAAAAATTGTTGAACACTGGATTTTTACGAATTTTTTTTTTGTTCATGATAGCAACTACAATTTACCACGTGTCATACCATTTTGGGATCCTTACTAAATGCGCCAACTTTTGACACAACTTGCCAAACTCGCGTAATACAATTTTTTTTCAATGCAGACAGTTAAAACTAGGCCATTTTTAATTTTTAATTTTTTTCTTGGAAATAAGTCCTATTTTTATGCAATCTCGAGGAGCTAGATTTGAAATGTTGATAACAGTTTAGAGAAGCATTATTCAGGGTTACATATCAAAAAAAAAAGTTTCCAAAAGTGAACATTTGTGGCAACAGCAGCAAAAACACTGTCACAGGGTGTGAAATTTTGCGTGTTTTTTTAAAATGCCAATAATTTTGAGAACACGTGACTTAGATTTTTTTAAACATTTTTCTGATCGAGTCGAGTTTTGGGACACCCTGTATAAGTATTTACTAACTCACAAGTATTTTTTCAGTTCTTAACTAACTTTTCTTCAAGTTGTGTTTTGTACTTTACTTTGAAATGTTTTCAGCACAAAATGCGGCTCTAGGACCGCCACAATTCAACGACGTAAGTAACATGTCTAAAATTGACAAATATTAATTTAGAAAATTAATAATTTTTCGGTTGTACTTTAAGTCGGTTAGCCACTGTCTTAATCCTACATACAATAAAGTAATTTCATTTCATTTCATTTCTGAGATTATCATAATCATTTACAACAAGGGCTCTCCCGTAAGAATAACAACACCCACAACGATTCCTTTCAAACGCTAACTTCTCCTCATTAATATGGTTATAAATTCAAAGTTTGTTGACAAAGCAACTCGGATCGTTGTTTATCTTACGGGGCAAGGGGGCAGTTCTGTGTGAAAAAAAATTAGACTTACTTAATAATATAAAAATACAAATTGATAGTTACCATATGGAAGACTGCGGGTGGTGAAAGCTAGTACTTTATAATTTACAAACATTATTTAAGTGCAAGGTAGACTTCACAGTCATGTTATATTATGTCCCCGTAGATGTCGGAGTGCCTAAGTTCGAGCACGCTGCCCCCCGCGCCGCCCGCGCCGCCCGCGCCCCCCGCGCGCGCCGCCCCCTCGCACTCCCTGCCGCGCGCACTCAACGACACATTCAAGGTATTACACTAACAATCTGACTATATGCTATAGTCTGTGGGTTTTGTATCTGAGTGCACTAATTGAGCAACGGCCTCCACATTGGATAGTGAGAGAGATTGAGCCGTAATCTACCACGCTGGCTCAGCGAGGGTTGGTGGATGCACATGAGGGATGTAATCATCAAAACACCCATCTTTTTACAAGAAGTCACACAAATGAGTTATTTTAACAACTTTGAATCAATCAAATAACTAAGAATTGATATCAATGCCTACTTATACATTTTAATTCTAAAAGTAAAGCTTAGTTATTGAATTATACTTTATGCATTTTCAGAATTTTCATGTGCCATTGACACATTATCCGAAAACGCCTTACATCAAAAAGTAAGTTTTCAATACAAAAATCTGAAATTATTTAATTGTTAGTAATAAAGTAGTTAATAAATACTTTGCTGCTCACAGAGTCAACAATAAATTGGTGATGGACGAAGACTTGTTACGTGGACGAGAAATAGCGAAGAAGAATCATAAGAAAGCAACTCTTGATCTAACTCTACCATACGTCCCAGGAGGTACCGCACAAACGCGCAAAATAACTTTAGTATATTTACAAAGTTTTAAAATAACGATTGCTTGTAAATTTTAATAAAAAACGACAGAAATTCGCAAATTTGAAAAATTTCTGTTTAGAAAACCGGTCGTAAGTTGCGACAACTTATGTCTTATGTATTAGATCAAAATTATCTAAACAAATTTAAATATCGTTGCCCGACAAAACTTCGCATTGGACATTTTTAATCGCCATACAAATTTATTTTATAAAGCTTTAGGTACTGCATGATTATCCTTATTTGCATTCCTAAACAATGGCTGGTAATAAATGTTGTTTTTTCAGCAAGCAATAGTCCAATGAAAAAGGCCAAAAAACCGGCATACAGCACAGCCAAGACCTACGATGTTTACGACCATTCGGTAAGTTTGTCTTCTTCTGCTATCTCTACAAGAGGCAATTGACGATCGCTAATATGCATCAACCTTTAACGATCGGTAATATCGTTTTTATCGCTATATGTTAATTTGTACGAACGTGACATAACTATAAGTTATTTTGATAATGACGTCATGTATGTTTGCATTTGATACCTTGCCTTACTCTTCGACGATCCATCATTGCGATTTATCTATTAAGTGGGAAACCATTTTCTTCTATTATTTCTAGGTCCAAATTAGCTAATTAACTTAACAGAGTCGAGGGTCATATTGCATGAAGTTTTTACATTTTAAGCAAATGAACACAGCATTTCGATGGCCCCCGCGAATAATCCCGCAATGAGCCGTTACGGAGTTTTTCATGTTATGTGTTTTTTGGCATCTAAGCATCCTAATGCACCTTGTGATTTTTTTTCAGAATTTTTCTAGTAATATATTTACAAAGTTATTAAAAGTGACGTGTATATTCCAGTAAAATACTATCAATTATTTTTGTAACGAATAATATAGCTACAGTTATTTACGGAAAAAAAAATCGAAACGTTTTGACAATAAAAACTTTTACCATGTTATTCGAGTTAAAAGTGTACTACTTTATTTTTGTAAGCGCTGTTACCAGCTTATAGTAGAAGTAATTTACAGCTATATTTACTACCGATTTTTTTTACATTACACGAGAAAAGCTTCTAAACGTGAATATTTGTGTGAATCCCTAAACATTTCAAAAATGTATCGGCTTTACATGACATGGTTTGAAAAACAAAACTATCCTGATCACGTTAAGGTGGCTACAAAACGACAGTGTAAGAGTGTTTAATACTCAAAACAATCTTTCCTTTTTAAAACCAAAAAAGGATCAATGCACTTTATATGTTCACAATATCAACTAGCTGACCCCACTGAAAAGGCTTCTTTAGAAGAAAACTACAGAAAACATCGTGTAATTAAAAAGGAAGAAAAGGAATCATTCAATAAGGATGATACCGTTGTGGCAATTTTCGATTTGAAGAAAGTATTAAATGTATCTCAATTTGTGTCAATAAACTTCAATATCAGGTAAAAAAAGGTAACCCCCCCCAAGGGATCGCGCCTTGCCGCGGCGGGGGGGCTTAGTACCCCGTAGCAAGCCAGCTACTGGGGGAAGCTAAGTGGTCCCACAAGGGGCCGGTCGTGAGGTAGACCGGCCCACGAGAGGGGGGCTGCTCCAGCTGGGCGTAAGCCCAGCGTGCTGATGCGCCCGGAGGGGAGGCTCTGGCCGGGCACTCGGTCAGTTGCACCCCAGGAGGGGAGGCTCCGGCAGGGCCTTTGGCCCTCGTTCTGTCGAGCGCCCAGGGGGGTAATCGTGGTGGGTCGGGTGGCGCGGCGTGGCGGCCGCGGCATCCGATCCTCCGCGATTTGGATTGGAGGTGGGTTGAGGAAGGGGTGGTGGGGAAACCCCTCTCCTCGGCCCAGGGCAGATTCGGCGGCGCGCCACTGTCCCCGCAGTGGCGCGTCGGCGACTCCAGCCGGTGAGGCCCCAGGTCGGCAGACGGCCGAAGACCCTGGGGAGGTTCCCAAGCTGCCGACACAGGGCTAGGTCGGTAGCCAATCAAGGGAACGTGAGGGGGTAGGCGCGCCGCGGTTTGTCCCAGCGCGCCTCCAAACTTGAGGGGGCTGCCTCGGTGGCCAGCCGTCGGTGGGGTTCGCGGCGAGGGCCTCAACAGGTAATTCCCGCGGCCCCGCCATTATACGACGGCCTGAAGGACAACTCCAGGTTTTTAGTCGGTGCGAGTCCGACATAACCCGTCTCCTTTCCCTGGAGGGGACGGGTATGCGTAGGCATTTTCCTGGATTATCAAAAAAAAAAAAAAAAAGGTAAAAAAAGGTATGCAGTGCGCGTGGGATACCTCCTCGTGCGGCCGGCCTCTTTCCTGCTCTCTGGAATACTTGTGTTCCACAGGGCAGGGAAGGGGTTCGGCCCGGTGCACCCTAGGCGTCCCGCAATCGTGTTTCTTTTAGGGTTCATTGTTGCGGGATGGTGAAATCCCACACATGTGCTGGTTGTGAGGTAGACCGGCCCACGAGAAGGAGGCTGCCCCAGCTAGGCGTAAACCCAGCGTGTTGATGCGCCCGAAGGGGAAGGTTGCGGAAGGGGTGAGAAGGACCTTTCCTTCCCTCACAGGGCAGCCCCTGCACTGTCCCCGCACTGACACGTCGGTGACTCCAGCCGGTGAGGTCCCAGGCCGACACAGGGCTAGGTCGGTGGCCAACCAAGGGAACATGAGGGGGTAGGCGCGCCGCGGTTTGTCCCAGCGTGCCTCCAAACTTGAGGGGGCTGCCTTCAATCATGGCAATAAATGTTAAAATTTACATCACACATAAATTTTCGTTGGAGGGCATAGTTAAAATGTAGGCGATTCCATGCATGCATGTGTCGAAAGAGCTCTAAAAAAAAGTTTTGTGCACACCAGATCAAGTTTATAGTGTAATCATGAACGCTAAAGTCTCCGGTGAAAAATATATCCTAGAAGAAATACAACAGTCTGAAATCCATAACATCAAAGAACTTGTTGAACCTAAAAGATGGCTTCAAGATAAGACGGAAGAAAAAGAGCATTGGTCCGATGTGATGAAGGTTAGTGTGTCATACATTAAACCTGACTGTTTCCTATTCAAATATGATTTTGTTTGAACAAAAGTCCAAAAAAATTTAAATTATTAAACTAACTAAGACCAGCATACAACGAGCCACTCGTTATTAGAAAGGCTTTGCATGACGATCTCCTCGGGCTGTGTAACTCCCAAGCAATTCCTAGCCATTACCAACCATTTTATAGAAGCTTAACCTGCTGCGCTTCAACACGAGATGAAGATGGGGATACCGATTAAAATTTGAATTTAAAAATAGTATTCACAGTTATTGTAATTGTTTGAAAGATGTTATTTTTTATAAATATGATACCGAAAATCAGTCATGTTTTATTTCCTATATTATCATTTAAAAGTAAAGTGTAGCTTATTGCTATGGTTTCGGGCTCAGTGTGGTTTGAATACTTAGTCAAATAGAAATGATAAATAAATAATGCAAGCAATATATAGCAGCCACAAAACGTACCGTACCAGAGTAAGTGGTATTCAAACTAGGAACCTTCCGAACGAGACGTAAGTCTACAAATTTTGAAGTTATAGATACTGGTCAAAGGAACGCGGGTTTCCGAGCATTGCGCGACTGGGAATCGAACCCAGGACCTTTAAATAACCGATCTAATGCTCTGACCACTGATCACTGTTATCTAAAGGTCTGACGAGTATATGGAAATCATTTATAATGTAGAATACGATTATTTCTGTATTTATTTTTCTCAAATACTTAGGCAATTTATTGAAGCAAACAGTAATGATCAAATCAATATATTTTAAATTTGTTTTAAAATAACGAATAGAATCGTAATTGCCTTTTACAAATGTTCCATAATTAAATAAAAAAACACGAATATTATCGCTACCCTATATTGCCGTTACAAGTCAAAGAACAAATTTACTCGAATAATATCGTAAAAGACATTACTGACTAGAACTAAACCAATACTAATATTGTTAAATATATTTGATTGAATTACGAAAAAGCCCTTGGGACTAATTAAATTTTGTTCAAATTAGTTTTAAGCAAAAAAATTAGCTTCCATATGCGATATAAAAAGTCTCTGAAACTTGTTGTTTCATCAAGCTATAACCAAAAACGCTTCTTTTAGCTCTCCTGCACATTTCCATTTTATCGATTACCGGAATATTCGCGGGGGCCGTCGATTTAACTTTATATATTTTTCCAGCGTTCGGATATGTCAGGCAACCTCCCCTACATGTGACTGTATGAGCTCGGCTTCTGGAAAGCCGCATATCTCTAAACTTTAAATCCGATGAGTGAGATAGCGCCATCTAGCGGACGCGCTTCGAAATTTAAACTACATGGAACCTTTGAAGAAGACTGACAATGTCTGTGGAAAGTGAATTAGAATGATCAAAAGAACATTGACTGTTTTTAAATTATCAAGAAGACCTATGATCATGTTACCTACAGGTACTTGATTTACCTGCAGCCATTTTGGTTTTTAGAATTGTCATGTCAATAGGCCCATTTTGGTTTCTCCAAAAAATTGCTTTTTATAATTGAAAGTGCCTTGGTTTTTTGTATTTCTTTTACCGGTATTGATCCTGAACATCTACGAATGATATTTTCTTTATTTAAATTATGTTTCTACTGTGCTTTTGGTAATTCTGTAGGAAAATGCTGTTATTTAGATGATAGATCTCGTATTCTGTGTGTCGGGGTGTTGAAAGTATTTTCTAGAGATGTTTTGTACTACTTCGTTTGTATTATGACTTGGAGCGGTGTCTTTGTAAATATGTATAGTGTTACAATTTTAATACACGCGGTATTTATTGAAATACACTTTGTAAAACCTTATTATGTATTTTATTGATTCCTCTAACTTACTTACCTAGCGTGAAGAGATAATATGTCAATTTATTGTCACTATACCACACTTTTATGAATGCCATTATCTAGTTATTTACTTTTGGTAGTACCTACTAAGATTTTTTTATGACTAGGTATGATTTATTTTCCGATTGCTCCTTGAACAGCATCAACGGGCCTGGATTTCGATGGTAGTGAGCGATTTCAATTTATGTATTCTTGGTCGTAATAATTTGTCTCCAACCGTTCATTACTCTTTCTTAGTCGATTGGAGGGTTATTTGAGACGCAGCTGTTCTAACTTTAGCAAACAGTTATTATCATTTAAATACTTTATAACGTACGCATTTAATATTTAAGTAAGTCTGTAGTAGAGGCGGCAGTTGAAGCTAAAGCTACATCCGTAATTATTAAATTGAAATATAAAACAAATATAAATAATTATGTCTTTATTATAATTGGCAGTTAAAAACTATATTCAAAATTAAATTATACATTTAAATAGGACCCCAATGGCATTTACGAGATATTGAAGGACCCAAAGCGGAAATTATTTGATTCTTTTCTAGATATTTTATGGTTTAGTTATGTTGTTTTCAAAAAAAGAAGTTTATTTTTGTAATGTCACTTTGGTTTGTTCCAAATAATACTGTAAGCTGTAATTTTTTCACGGAACTTAACACTATAAATACACATTTGTTCTGGATTACATAAAAGATTTATATGTTTTCTTGAAAATAAAACGACATCGAGATCAATAATTAATATAAAACACGAAAACGTTGATAACATACATTTATATGATTTTTAGCACCATTTTAAATCGAAACTCGAAGAAAATGCGTGAATTTACAAAATGTCTTTTCGTACTTTTCAGCCTAACAATAAAAAAGTAAACTATTAAACTAAATATAAATATAAGTAAAAATCTACAATCCACACAGATGCATTTTAATTCAATAAAAAGAAATGAGCGAATTAAGAATTCCTTATAATATTAATTAGTACATCGGTTTATTTATTACCTTATTTATAAAGAATAATGATTTTATACAATAATGACTATAATATAATGACTGTTGAGAATAAATGGTTCCTATTTTACAGTATAATCTCAAGTTGACAGAAAAATACAGCAGCAATTAGCTCTCTATCTTTTGCGAATACAAAAGGAATATGTTTTTCGAATTCCGGGAGTATTATCACATCATGTTCTGTTGAACATTTAATTACAATAACATTTTTAAGCCATACTCATTATGTAACTTACTAAAGCAATAAGTAAGTGGAAGCAATGATGGAAAACGATATGAAATAATTTACCAATAACTCATCTATTTACAATTCCGAACTGGTTAAGTACACCAGTCTAATGCCTTATTTGTGTTAACTTCTCTTCTTTACAACATACTTCCCGTATTACTTCTGTAAACTTCCTTTATCACTTCTGTAAACTTCTTGCATCACTTCTGTAAACTTCGGTAATTTTACCTCTCCACTTATGTCTTCTGGTCAACTTACTCCCGCTCTCCTACCGCACATGTTGCATTTGTTCTCTCGCTGCATGTATAGTATGTATGTGTGTGTGTGTGTCTAGAGGTTGGGGGGGTGCGCGGGGGGGGCAGGCGCGCTGCAGCAGCTCCGCGCCGCCCTCCGTGATGGACGCACTCTTGTGGTGGTTTATGAGATCAACTGTAATGGGAACATGAAAAATAAGATACTTTGTTTTCTGAGAGGTGCCAACATTAGAGAGGCACCTTGTAGCACGTTACAAGAAGAAAGAAATGAGCAGCTTTGTTATTGGTTGTACTGAAAATCTTTTTTTTTACTACGGTATCGCTGACGCGACTTTAGGAAGGTGGAAGCTAAAAGAAGCATAAATCGCTATTTGATAGGATTCGATAATATTTGTCACCTTACAAACTCATTTGTCTCTTATCACATTTTAAAAAACCTGACTTCTGTACCGCTACATTTCATCAAATCTATCTAAGTACATCTTAACCAGAGATGATAAACCGTAACCGAAATTATCGGATATCCGATATAAAAAAAATATCCGTATCCGAAACCGAATCCGAAATAACGTGTCTGATAGTATTGGATAGAGATGGAGCCTATTTGAGTCAAGTCATGACAATTTGTTTTGCCGTACGGTGGATGACAAAGAAATTTTGATAACCTAACCTAACCAAACCTCACCGAGTGTCAGATGCGTGAGATGGCTGCCGCCCAGCAGGCGGTACCCGTCCGTGGCGTCCACCACGTAGTGCCGGCAGCGCCCCCCGCCCCCGCCCGCGCCCCCGCCCGCGCCCCCCCGCACGGACAGCACGTACCCCCACACGCGCTCGGAGAGGCGCACGAGGAAGGTTCCGGCGGAAGCCGAGGACAGCGAGGACTCGGACTCTTGTCGCGAGATCAGACCTGGGAGAGAGTAAGGAAAAGGTTATAACAATAGGATTCTCATAGTTCAGTCGGACTCATATACATGTATAAATTGACTGTAGCAATTTATTAGAAAAAAATACACTTAAAGTCCCGTAGATGCTTTCCCCCACTCCATGTTCCACTGGTTAGCACCAATTATCGCCAGAATGGTTTTTTATTAAGAGTCACCAATGAATTTAACAACACTGTTCGCCTTGATAATAACATTGACTTGTTTCATACTGCTACTAGTTCCTTGAGGAATAATGCTCAGCAATACCTTTTTTTTATATTTTATTTTCAATTTGTTTTGTTTCGGCACATTTTAGTATTAAGTATCTATAAGTGAGGACATATAATTGGCCTAGTGAAGCTATAATTTGTTAATTACTTTATGTTTTTTTAGCTGTTTGTCTCTCCAGAATTAAATAAAATAAGCTATATTAGGCTTGATACAAGGGAAGTAAGGCAATGTTTTTTGGGAAATATAGGTCTTTCTGTGAGCTTAACTCAAAGCAAAGCTAAACAGGATTATCTAAAGGTCTTGTTAGGAGATAGGTCATGGATATGAGGACAGGAAGCTAAATATGTAGTAAAGATAACTTGAATATGTCTTAAAAAGGGTTCTTTATAGCATTAGTTTTCATAATAAGCGTACCATGGAACCAGTCGTAAGGTTTGTTGTTTTCATCCAGGACGACGCCACGCTTGATCTCGTTGTTTCTGAACCATTCCACTACTGCCTCTTTGCTTGGTGGCTTGCCAGCTGGAAATTAATGAGAGAAATTGTGTTTAAAGACACCATTCTGTGAAACCGTCACACAAATTTGGAGATAAGGTGTTTTTTGTACGTTTCATTACAGACAGCACCAAGTACAAAACTTAGCGCCCATACTTACGTTTGTTGTTGTTTTTGCGTCCCAATAAAATATAATAATTATATGAATCAAACGACACAAAAACAGACCAAGAACTCTACTTACTAGTTTCCAGAATTTTAATTACAGAAGGTTATTGATACAATTTGATATTAAAACCATGTATATGTGTGTATTATAACTAGGTGCAGCCGCGCTTCGGGTTTTAGCCGTAACATATACGTACAGTGGTAGAGCGGCGGCGGCGCGGGCGCGGCGTGGCGGCGGTGCGCGTCGCGGGCTGCGCGCGCGATCTCGCGCATCGCCGCCTCCGCCTCCTTCGCTTTACGCTCTGTGGGACATGGAGAAATGTCACTCATTTGATAATTGCTTTTTATACCATTTAAATGTAGTCTATATTTACGCAGATATATTTGCGTAATTAAAGATTTGAGGTGATTAAAGATTTGAAGAATTTATTACTGCTTGGCGTCCTATTAAATAGTTAGCTATTAACTTCGTTTAAACAAAATAATTAATTTTATCCCAGAACAGATTAAAACAGACAATCAGATAACTCTAATAACTCATATATCTCACGTAACGCTGTTAAAAACCCGTTATACTTCGACCATCGCTTACTATTTCCTCCTTATATCCAAAACATTGCACCTGTCTGTATCTACCTTGCTCCTGCCATATCTCGTGGTCGTCCTTGGCGCGCAGCTGCGCGTCCCGCAGCGTGCGCGCGCGCCGCGCCTTCATCCCGCGCAGGATGTCGCCCGCGCGCGCCGCCGCCACGCGCCGCTCCCACGCCGCCACGCGCGACATCACCGCGTCGCCCGCCGATAGCGACAGCTCCTGGAGACCAGGTGAAACAATAATAAATCTCCAGACCAACACACCAATTATGTGGCCCTTAAGTAAGTTGCAGTAAGCACTTGTGTTACAGGTACCACATAATGGAGTAGGGGAGAATCTAGTTACACCTAGACACGAGCCAATATCGAAAAACCATTTTAACGAAATTGGCCCGACCCGGAGATCGAACCCGGAACCATCCGCTTAGCAGTCCGGTACATATACCGATGCACCACAGAGGTCGTCAAAATGTAGTGGTCACTCCAATTCCATCAGGCTATGGTAAAACTACTAGAGACTAGCTTCCTGGTAGGATGGTTGTTGATGGTGACAGCTTCTTTGGCTGACAGTAGCAACTTTTGACAGAAACAAATATTGAAAATGATAGCGTCTGTATAATAGAAACGTTGAGGCTAGAGAAAGAGCTAATTCTAGTAGACCCTAGCAACTACTGTAAGGGATAGAGGTTGTGAACGACAGCTCCTGCAGATGCTTAAGAGATAAGAATTTTTCCTTGCTTTTCTGAAGACACGGAAGAGTTATCTTAAGCCGTTGCTGGTCCTATTGTAAAAGTCATAGTGCCAACTATTCAGTGCCAATATAACCATCAGGTGCCCAATCATTAATGATGGACTTTTCGTTAGGATGGCTATTTTCTTGCAGACACTAGGTCAATAAGAGGCTTTTAACAGCGGTTCCAATTTCTCTGACTCACAAGCCAGGCTCGTCACACGATAGAGAATGTAAATATTTTCACCTAAAGATATTAAGGAAGTTGAAACGAAAAAATATTTACCATTCCGTAAATACTGAGCACACGAAATTACTCACAGGCTGCGAATTTCATACAATAACTGTTATGAAAGAACGAGGTGGTGCGTTCATAAACATAAAACGATATTTATTCGGACTGTTTGGGCTTTTGTTATGATACTATTGACCATTGATATTAATCGCTTGTTTTGAAAGACTAACAAGCTCTTTATATCAATATTATCTATACTTATGAGTATATGAGGTGTAGATAAAGAGGTAAAGTTTGTGAGTTTGGATATTTGAGGTAATCTCTAGAACTTCTAGACCGATTTAAAAAAAACTTTCACCAATAGTAAGCTACCTTACCAAGGAAGTAGTACAAAGGTTGGCAAAGAATAAAAATCGAACCTGCATAACATCTCGTTTGCCCTCAATGAAGTTGAAATGCAATTTGTTCTGGTTGAGGTCCATCTTGATGCTCCCGTTGCAGTCCGTCATCTTATCTGACATATCTGGTTCCGAGAGCTTCACTTCACAGACCTCAGGTTCCAGGGACTCGAGCCGCAGCTCATCGGCGGTGCAGTATATGTCGAGACTGTCTTCAAGCGGGTCAATGCTCTTTGGGGAGATGTCAAAAGTCTGGAAAAGAAGAGTTCAATTATGAGAAAGTAAATTAGAGTTTGGTTTCTAGAGTCTAAAATGAATATGAGCGGCGCTGTTAGGAAATGTAAAAGGAGTCAGTAAAATATTGATTAATTTGTTGATATTCCAATCGTCGAATTAAACCAATTGTATATAAAATCTTTCTGCCACACACTTGATTCATGAGACAAATACGAGCAAAGAGATATTTAGGAACTTAACCTTTTTGGTTCGTGGTAGGCCATTAAGTAACAGAGGGAACAACACCAGCATGTGTTAATTTAAACTTACTTTCGCGGAGTAAGGTAAAAGTAAGAATCATAATGCCTAATTAATTGCTGTCATTTCAGGAAAGTCTGTTACTTGACAAAGAGGCAAACCTGATCACTTGTATCTAATGCTGTAGTCTCATACCTGTTCTAAACTATCCAAGGGTTTGTAATCTATCAGTTGGGTCAGCTCCTTCTCCACACTCTTGCGTAGCTGGTGTGCTTCCTGTCTCGCTTGCTCCAGGGCTTTCTGTCTCGCTTCCTCCGCCAGAATCGTCTCTATGGATTTGTCATCGGGGTGCTCTCCCATTACCCACACCTGAATCAAACAAAGTTTGATATAGGACTATAATAAGCTGCCAGGATCTAAACAGGTTAAATTTCAGGCCTGTAGCTGGTTAGTCGGTTGGTCAGATATATCGGGCTTTATCTCAAGTTTTCATGTTAAAATTTTTTGTCGACGAGTTTACAGTTAATACAACACTTTAAAACTATTTTAACGAGTAAGACTTCTTTTAAGGTTTAAATGAGATTGATTCATCTACCAAGGGCTTTTATTGGCATCCTCAAACGTTATTAATAATCTGAGAGTAAAATTTTGTGATATCAGTTGTTTATGTATATCAATTAGTTTATATCAGTGCAACTGACCCAGGGTTCACCGTCCTCCCCCTGCAGAAACTGCACCTGTTTCTTCTCACTCTTGCTGTATTTGGTGCTGGAGTCGCCATCTTTGCTGATCTTCTCGTCCCAGGCTTGCCATCGACGAACCTGTCATGTTATAAATATTGTAGGTATATTTTGCTTGCTTTTTAGATTAGGATTAAAGTTGAGAGATCTTTGTTCCTGTCGAAACATTGCTTGTGAGGGAAGAAAGGGGCTTTTCAGGCCTGATGTTCTTAATAATTTGGGATATCAGCTTGAAGAGAAATATTAATTGTATCAGCATATTTTTTTAAGATTCATCATTATTTTATTTTATATCGGCGGGTGACTAGTTATTTATAAAACGTAGGCAAAAAGTTTAAGACCTCCCAAAGGCATCAAAGTATTCATAGAGAGTATTTTTTGCAAGATAATAAACAACAAGTACAGTTAATTAATGCCAGCAATTGATTCTACATTCCGCCATAAAACTCCAATTTAAACGGATAGCTTTAACGATGCGATCATTTTTTATAATATAAAAAAAATAAAAATAAAAATAAAAAATCTTTATTAAACTTTTAACATTTTGGGTGCTTAACAAAAATATGTAATTACTTACTAACAAAGACAATAGGTATTGAGATCAGTGTTTGCACAAGTTACCAGGAGTTCCCAAACTAGGCGAATTAGCCTGTATCTTGGGAAACCAAATACAATTACTAAAATTATGAAGCAAGACAAACAAAAATATGTAAAGAAACAGTGTGTGTGTGTGCGTGTATATGTGTGCGTGTGTTTGCGTGTGTGTGTGTGTGTATGCGTGTTGTGTGTGGTGGTAGTCTTCATGCAAACTTAAAAATAAATCAGTAAGAAGTAAAACAAGTACATTTTCATTACTTAGGTAAACATGTAAAACATAATAGGCTTATTACAATATTATGATTGGTAATAGTTACATCTATTATATTTATGAATTGGAATTGAATTTGATATAATTAATTCGGTACACTCATAATCAGTCTTAAGTAAGAAATTCGTGGTCTTAGTTCTAACATCATCAATTGAGGAATTCTTAAAATTACATAGTTGAGACATTTTGTTGTATAAGTATGGACTTGAAAAATGTTGGAATCGTTTTGCAAAAGCTGATTTGACATGTGGTAACGGAAGTTTAAGGATACGTTTATTTGCAAGGTGAGTGAAGTCGTTTGAAGTTAAAATTCTTTTATGTGAGTCAGTACATGATTTGACAATATATAATTGTCGAACTCGAAGGACTTTAGCTACACTATAAAGAAGGTTGGTTGAAAAATCTTTAGGTTTTTTAAACATTACCTTTAAAACTGCTCTCTGAGCTCTTTCTAGATCAATCAAAAAGGTTTTTGCTGCGCTCCCCCATATGGATATGCAGTACGAGAGTATTGATTGGCAGATAGCAAAATAGACCATCATGAGTACATGTAGATTTGCCGAGTTACGGAGAATTTTCATTGTACCAATGATTTTTCGGACTCTATTAGCTACGTTGAGTATGTGCTGTTCAAAATTAAGTTTTTCATCAATGGTAATGCCCAGATATTTTATTGAATCAGCTCTTATAATGTTATCGCAGTTACAATTATTTGACAGTTGGTTACATGAATGAATTTTAATTTTCTGAAGAGATTGGTTACTTGATGTCTTAGTTTTGTGGAAAAGAAGAAATTTACTTTTGTTAGTATTAAGGGACAGGAGATTGTTTTGAAGCCAATCATTTATTAACTTAACTCCTTGTTCTGCTAGGTTGGTAACAGTGTTTAAGTTTTTGCCATGAAATAATATGACTGTGTCGTCTGCGTAACAAATAATGTCTGCGGATTTAATATTTAGGTCATGTATGTCATTCATGTATAAGATAAAAAGAGTAGGACCTAGAATGCTGCCTTGAGGTACTCCGAAGTTAACTGGCAGAGTAGAACTTTTAAGACTGTCTATTTTTGTTTGCTGTTTTCTGTTTGATAGGTAACTTTTAAACCAGGCTAAAGCGCAACCACGAATCCCGTGCCACTCAAGCTTGCGCAGAAGAATAGGTTTGGAGACCGTATCAAAGGCCTTTGCCAGGTCTAGGAAAATACCTAAACAGCTGAGATTGTTGTCTAGGTGCGATGCTACCTTATTAGTCAACATGGTGATAGCATGTTCAGTCGATAGTCCTCTTCTAAAGCCGAATTGTCTGCAGTTCAGAAGTTTTTTATCCTCCAGAAAGGCTACAAGCCTCTTGTTTACGATTTTTTCAAGCAGCTTAGAGAAAGCACAAAGCAAAGAAATGGGTCTATAATTAGATATTTCCGTTTTTGTTCCGTCCTTATAAATAGGTGCTATAGAAGCAGTTTTCCACTCTTTTGGAAAATAGCCACTTAAAAGACTCTGATTGAATATATGCGTGAGAGGGACTAAAATTTCATTTTTTATTGATTTTATGAGGTTGTTAGTAATGCAGTCTAAGCCCGGAGCACTATTATTGTTTAATTGGTTAATTAAATGTCCTATCTCTTCGCCATCTGTCGGTGAGAGATAAAATGAATCTGGTGGTTCGCCAGTGGTTTTAAACATTGACGCAGATTCCTCTTCAGATTTCTCGGTTTTATTAATTATTTTCTCAGCAAGAGTATGACCAACGTTAGCGAAGTATTTGTTGCAAGCATCTAAACACTCCGTCTTAGTTATCGATTGATTGAAAAGTGAGGAAGAGTCATTATTTTTTTGTTTAAAGTGGCAAATGTTTTTTATAGTTTGCCAGAGCTTTTTGGGGCTAGATTTATTGTTTTCAAGTTCTTTTTTATAATAATCTGATTTTAATTTGCGAAGGAGGTTGTTACAAAAGTTTCTGTATCTAGTGTACGACGTGTGTAATATTTTATCTAATGGATGTAGCCGGACAAGAGAATGGAGATGGTCTCTGTGCCTTAGGCATCGGAGTAGCCCAGAGGAAATCCAGGGTTGGATATTATGCTTGGATTTGCTGATCTTTACTTTGCTGCTGTGTTTACTGATGACGGAGTTTAATTTATTATAAAAACAGCTCACTGCATCATCAATATCAGACTTATCGGTAACTTCAGTCCAATCCATTAAACGAAGGTCTTGGACGATTTTGCTTATATCAATTTTGGAGCGTAGGCGATTCACTGTTTCAGTTTTTTCATTATTCTTTAAACCAATGAAAGCCAATTTATGGTCCGTTAAATCGGTGTTAATAACGACTCCAATGGTTGGTAGATCTGATTTGACAAAAATATGGTCTAAACAAGCTTTTTCTCGGGTCGGTACAGTTATAGCAGGGCAAAGATTGTGGGAAGAAGTGAGACATAGGTAATCAGATGGGTTTTTCCGTCTGTCGGGGGATAATATATCAATATTGATGTCACCTGCTAGAATTATACTTTTGTTGGCGTTTAATGTTGAAATAAGAGAATCTAGAGAAACGAGGAAATTTGTTGGATTCAAGAAAGAAGGCGAACGATATATTCCAATTACTGTGACTATGTTTGGAATATTCAAAACTAGGCCGCAAGCCTCTGTAAGTTGTGGTTCATAAACAGATGCGTTTAAACAGTTTTGAACGTATATAACTACTCCGCCGTTTTGGTTTATATTTTTAACGGAAGCGAAAGAAGTAAATCCAGGAATAATTCCGATGTTAGTTGTTGAGTCAAGTCTACATTCTGTTAGAACGATTATGTCTATTTTTATCTGTAGCCGGTGAAGAAGGACAACAAAGGCATCAAAGTTTTTGGAAATACTGCGGATATTAAAAGTTAGTAGTTTTAGGTTAAATATTGTTGTGAGAACAGTTTTGCAAGATTCCAGAGAGTGAAGTTCTTGACAAAAGATTTCACCAGTTGAGTCTAAATCTCTACTTAGGTCGGAAATTATATCCATTATTCGAGGAAAAATAATAATATAAGTATTGACCAATAAGATTTATGTATATGATAAGTTGATTTAATATTAAAATATAAGGCTATACTGGGACTTGATTTAAGTGTAAGAATCTTGCTTTTTGGGCTTGGAGTGTATTTACCGTTTAGTGAGGAATACCTTGACATGTAACAAGAATAAGGAAATTTAAGAGTATGGTCTAATGTAGTAAACGTTAAAACATTATAGGCAAGTGTGTAAAGTGTAGAGTGTTGTTTGAAAAGAAGATTGAGTATACTTAAATTAACATTATATAAATTTGCACTTAAAACTAGCAACGTAATATGAAAATTTAAAATATTGAAAACGTAAAATGGAGTAAAAACATAATAAAAGAGTCAAACTATTAATTGCGGTGGCTCGTGAGTGCTATTTGCACTTTTTAGTTTTTCCAAGACAGATTCAGACGTTATTTTGATAACTGAGCTAGTATCTGAACGGCGCATGAATATGTTGCAGTTTGACGTCCACGTGTATTTAAATTTTAGTTCTGCCCCGACGGAGCGTGCTTTACTGAAAAGGATTCTGTTTTCTTTAGTTAGGTGTTCATTAATAAACAGCCTCCTCGAGTTACCTGGTATTTCTAGCTGATCAGTCGTAAGGCCTCGGCGAACTCGTGCAGCTCTAATAATACTATCTCGTGAAGTGCGTCGCGTGAGTGTTATGATTACTGGTCGTGGGCGTTCCAGACCTCCGGCCCCACCTCCTCGTGTACCAATCCTTCTAACACTATCAATATCACGTGGGTCAATCTGTACTCCAAGCTTAGCAGTCAGGCAGGTCACTATTTGTGGTAAGTTTTCAGAGCTGTGTTCTGTAAGTCCACTTATTTCTACATCATTTATAAATTGTTGTTGCTGATTATTGGAAATTTCTTGGCGTAGGGCAGTCACTTCAGCCTTGAGGGATTTTACTTCCTGTTTGTATTGTTCCATTTCTTTTAATTGTCCTTTTATTTCCCTAACTTCTTGGCGAAATTGTTCAAGTTCACTATTTGCAAATGAGAGAGAAGTAGTAAGAGTAGCCACTTCATTTTTCATAGTTGTGAACGTTTCTTGAAGATGTTTTAGGGTTTGCAGGAAAGCATTTAGTGTTTCAGGCGGAAGGCTAGTAGATTCTACAGAATTGTCAACAGGAATTTTAAATTCCGGAATAACTAGTTGAGGCGGGGTCATTTTTATATTTGAAGATCTGACTGGGGTGTTATCGAACACTCTTTGCTTCTTTTGTGAAAGGCAAGACGGACACGTATAACCGTCGGAACTTGCACGAAGCAGTTTTAAGTCTTCTTTATTAAAACCCAAACAAGCAGTGTGATATTTCGACGGACATGATGAACAGTGTATGATCGACGTTGATTCTTGTGTTCCAGCACCGACATTTCTAAATTTCTTGTTACAGGCCGAACAGTTCATTTTACACGGAATTTCTTGTATTCGGTAGTGTGGAGAAACAGGTTGAAAAGTTTTGGAAATATATTTTATTGGTTGGGAACCCAGTCAAATTAAAAACTTGATTGACGGAAGTGAAGTTGTCAATGTCCGGCTCGAAAAAGTCTCGTCTGTTGTCTATGGATCTTTTTATAACCTCAAAATTAGTTAGCTTTTTGAGAATGGGTATTTTTCGAAAAATTACCTTGATTTCTTGCTCAATAATAGTCGGAGAGGTAGATCGATAGATTTTCTTGAAAAACAGCAACTCTCTAGCACTTTAGTTGTAATATATTGCAAGAATTTACTTATTAAACGGGAGAAAAAAAATAACTATGTTTGTTTATCTGTCACCGGAAGACGAAAAAAAAAAAAAAATATGATAAATTTGTATGCACCAGTTTAATTTAAAATGGCATCGAGATGATTTGTTGCGGTTGACCTTTTCGCATCTAGATTACAAACAGAACTAAACGATAAGAATGAATAGAAAATATCTCAAAACTGGTTACCGACATTAAAACGTTATGCTTATTATTAACTTACTTTAAACTTGGTAAAACCGTGTGTTTAACCACGTTTTAATCTATCAGACGTATTGATATATGTATTATTAATGTGGTTTCAATCAAGTCAACAATTATTGCACACAATTAATATAAATCCAGTCATTAATGCATTTTAATTATTTTCCTCTGTACTGTTTAAAATAGATATGTGGTTGATAGTCGATGTTTTGATTAAATGACAATACCAAAATTAACTACTTTCTTGTTGAATTACATAGCCTAGCTAGAAATTTTTATTTTGTATAATCATATAATTTCTACCTATTTTATTTTAATCACAGCGCCAAATGTATCATAACAAATTACAGGAAGTATGAATATATTAACCAATACCTAAGCTTGTGTAGTTTATGTCTGCTTCATTTATTGAACAGTTAATAGAATGATACAGCAAGTTCACGGCCGAATTCATTGCACCGTCTGCGTTTGAAATAATTGCGCCTGATTTTATTCACGAGCAATAAAGCACGTGATTGTTTCCGTACACAAATCTATTAACTATTATTATAGTTTTTAGGAACGTTATTTATGAAAGCTTGTTCTTAATACAAATTACGCGGTATTAAAGCTGAGTAATCTGTTAGCCGTAATTTAAGGGGAATCAGCTCCAGAACCTTGTGTTGTCCAAATCAGTTTTCCTAATTATTATTACTAACTTTGTTGCCTACGTTCAGTCATTAGAACCTACTGGCCACAAACCTTTTTCCTTATAAAAAATAAATAAATCGGACTTCAGTTTCTCGGCTAAAAAACCAATAGGCTAATAAAAGTATTTTTAACTATAATGTAGGTAGGTGACCAGTGACTAACATTTTAATGTAATAAGTACCTACTGTAATGACACACAATTATTTCCGCTATGATTAGAAACAGTGTATTTCCAGAATAAAGCTTTTTATTAGAGATGGGCCGAGTACTCGGTATATACTCGGTACTCGGCGTACTCGGCGGGTTTTTTGGTACTCGGTACTCGGCCGAGTAACTCGGTATACTAATGCCGAGTACCGAGTACCAAAAAAGTAATATACTTTGTTTAAAGAAAGCAATATATTTAGGTAGATATAATTGAAACAACAGTGTTAATCAAAACGTACTGATTGAGGAAATCTTTGACATCCTCAAGTAATAGAATCAAAATTATGCTAATGCATGAGTATTAGTGAGACAAAATTAAAGGAACAGTAATAAAAATAATCAATATTTAAAATTTAATAAATGTAAATTATGATGCCTTGTTTGGACCATTTGCCAACAAATTTTCTTTTAAATATACTTGCGTTCGTTTGTACTTGTTTACGCGCGCGAAATTGGGAATTTGATAGAACCGAGTAACTCGGCCGAGTACTCGGTTAAAAAAAAATTGAACCGAGTAATACTCGGTACTCGGTACTCGGCAAAAGTGTTACTCGGCGCATCTCTACTTTTTATCATGTTTTATACTTGACATTATTTAAGTTCCAATTTAAGTAATTTTTTGCCTTTACTATGGGAGTTATTTAAAGATATCTAAACCGTGATTAATTTAAATCCATATCACGTTCCGATTGTACATTTCAAGGTCTGTGCCATACTTTTATTACCTATGTTTTAAACTGTATTATTAACTCTAAAGTAAGGTATTATAATAAGTATCAAATAAATATTAATAGTAATAAATAGACAGATAATTATTATCGGACACCTATTATTAAGAGTAAATTAGGTCAGTGTAGGAAAATATTACATGAAATTAACTAACATTATGGAGAGCTTAGCAGTTTAAAACTACTGACTGACTAATAATGCCTACTTCTTATTTGTAAATAGAAGGTAACGGTTTCGTTTTGTATTTATAAGTTATATTTTTAATTTGTACAAGGGTCAGAAATTCTGACTCAGAATAACACGAAGGCATATAAAATGGTACTACGAACGTGACCCTTAGGTCAGATGCATTATTGCGACTTCTAAGTGAGTTTGGTCACTTTCTAGCTCAATTCGAATTATCACGATCGCTTGCCTTGGTCATTTGGGCAGAGAAGGAAGGTCAAAGTCATGACAAACCCTAACTATACTATTCTCAAACTATTTAACTCTACATTTAACCAGTGTCCCCAGCTAAAAGACATGCAAACCCCCTTGCAAAAGTCATCTTAGTGCCGGTTTTTCAATAGTCAGATAAATTCTACCTGACAGAAAATCAGTATGTTTTTGTTGCACGTCGAACATAAATACTTGACATTTGAAAACATACCTCTTATCAGTCAGTTAGCATTTATCTGACTATTGAAAAATCAGCCCTTAAAGAACTTGCCCCCACAAAAAGAACTTGACCCCCTCTTTACCCCCTCCTTCACTGCCTGCAAAACTCTTCCCCCCCGAACCCCTGCAACCCGTTACCTGCTCCTCCCGCATCTTGCAGAACAGCGTCTGCTTCTGCGCATCGTCCAGCTCCGCCAGGATCTCGGGGTCCACCCACATCTCGCGCAGGATCTGCTGCAGCATGGCGCCGCCTGGAACAGCGAGGGGACTCTTGAGGATACAGGGTTGGAGTGGTTTTTGCAATGGACAATATAAGATTTATTGTGGCTAGGGTTAACAATTTTGAAACTGGGGTTAGTAAATATGGGTTGGAGTGGTTGCAATGAATAATATAGTGATGAAATTGGTTAGGAGGCTACTACCTAAATATGATCACAAGTAAATAGATCTTTGTAGTAGTTAATTATCAATTTTACTTTAATATTCATGAGTATGATTATTATTATTTAATTGTGATTTTCCGTTAGTACAAGCGAACCTACATATTTCAAATATTTCTTGAGGCTCGATAAGCTATGTGCCTAGAGTACTTTTCCGTTTGAAACTACAACTCCAGTTTTGGATAATTCCTTATGTCAAATAGGCATATTTGGCAGCTTAAAAATCCCAAAATCCTTTTCATATTAATTTAAGTAGTAAATAACTTAACGAAACATTTTGCATATTGTTCATAGCGGTAAGGAAGAAAATCAAATGCCACAAATGGACTATTTATTCTTCACAATATTTAATGTTTTTAATGACTTCAATAAGCCTATCTTTGTTATTGAACAGTTTGCAAAAACTGTCTCAATATTTAAAAAAAATTACATGTTACCATCACTAAAGCTCCGCTATGGTAAATAAATTAACTTAAAATTTAAGTTTATTTTAACTCATCCCTTTAGGCAATAACCTTTATTTTGCCAATGGGTTTAGTCGAAGTTATTTTTGTCTTTTTAAATCCTATGCGACAGCTTTCTCAATAGATTTTAGATAGAACGTAATATTTTTTTATCAATTAATACATTACAATAAGTGATAAAAACACGTTATAAATGTAACGATAATTTAACTGTACTAAGTATTTATGCCTTTTTCCTGCAACATAATCTACTTAAAAAAATATATTAAAATTGATCTTTAAATACCTACGTCCCAATTAGTTTGTTTAAAAAAAAGTAATATTGAGTTTTTTATTTAATTTATTAAGTAAAGGTGATGCAATGACACATGTACTTTATTGAAATCAAATAAAAAAAACAATAATTCTAACATATTAACATATGCTTAGTTCATTACTTAATTTATTATAGAATGTAACTAATTAAAATACTTAGTTGTTTTTGCGTAAAATTTCAAAGTAGGTTTTCCTTTCATAATAATTTAATATGGAAATTGCCTCAAACGATCTCAACCGTGATCTCAGCCTTGAATTCACTTAATTTGATGTTTTCAGTTTCTTCATAAAAGTTCTAAAGTCCCTCATGCGTTACTTACACTTACTTACAAATTACATCTTAATCACAACTCTCTTTTAATTTCAGATCTGTAAAAAGTTTCAGTTATCATGAAGTGTAACCGAATTTGTTAGTGAAAGTTGTATATTAGCTTGCGCAAGAGTGGAATTTGTTTCCGCGAATGTTTAGTGGATGGCTGCCTAACGACCTGTTATTACCTAGGTTTGATTCCTTAGTTTAATTTATAATTGTATAAATTAAAGACTTGTAACTGAATAACTCTGTTTAGTGTCATAATTAAAAGGCATGAGAATCTTGACGCGATTCTGATAAAACATATAAAAACACTATAAAACTAATCTTGTTACTTCAACATTAGGTTATATACTAATATTTTCAACTTAATTTGATTTAAACATTACCTACACTAAGATAAAATATTTATACTTATATTCAGAAGACTTGAAGGTGACGACAACAATTGTTTGTTTACCCTCATAAATCTAACAAAGCGTTATTCCGCGTTAAAAACTACCGCGAAAAACCAATACCGACATTTTCTTTGTGCAGAAAAGTACCAGGAGAGCAGCGCCGACTAGGTGACCTTCAGTAGCACGCCTTGAAGTGAGGAATCGTCGGAATGTGACGCACTGACGTACCGCACGCATGCGCACTGACGCACGACTCGCTGCTCCTCCCTTCCTACAACACCGCTGTCGGTTTATGCCTTCCTGGTAGTTTTCAATCAATACAGTTTCACGTCTTTGGAATAAGAACCTATTTGAAGATGGTAAAAAGCTTTGCTTAGCATTAACTAAACCGTTGGCAAGTTTTAAATTGGTATGGAAAACTTGTAGGTTGATTGAATGACATAAATAATGCATGCGAGCTTTGTTATGTGCGCGCGCGTCGCTTTGTGGTCGCTTTTGTATTATAATGTGTGGTGATAACTATGTATTGTTCGAACTAGTACGCCAAACGAAGTTTATTATAACTTAGCTTACTTATCCGTTACCTGCTAGGGTACATAATATGGTAATATTAAATATATTTCTAAAGAAAAGCTAAATAAATATATGTACTCTCCTCCAAGTTTGCAGAACTAAAAGTCTTGAGTATTCTAATTGCTATATTTAACGTCTTGTTCTAAGAATCGATTTTACTTAACCTAGTAACTAACATTCATCGTCAGATTCCATTGAGTTTCCTCAAATTTTAGAATACCTTATACGTTAAGGAGGTTTTATAACCGACTTTTTATACCGATATCTAAGTACGAAAAAAAATTGATTCTAAGATAAAGCAAGATGAAAAAGCTATTTGCAATCTTTAAACGAAATGTTTAAAAAAAGACTCGTAAACTTCAATTTTTTAATCAATTATGCTTTGCGAACTAGTTCTTATTTATCTTGTACACGTTTGACCAATATCAAAAATAGGTAAAAAAATTTAAGTTGAAACACCCATCTCTACTAAGAATGTTTATTACCCAACAAAAATGTTTATTTTAAATAATCTCATTTTTTTACCGCCTTTTTTACTATACCATAAAGTGTTACAAACTCCACTTGCAATTTAATCCTGGCAACACTAACTAGACCAGCCTTGGTCTACAAAGGATCTTTCCGTCCACAATTTGAATCACAAAGCAGCAGAACTAGTCCGCGTCGTGACTCGCGTTGCCACACTCTTGCGCATACTGACTGCATTTCAGTTAGGGAGGGGACGACAATGAAGGTAAATTGTTATGCTAAACTTTAACCGGCTTATAAATAAACTCATTATAAAGTTTAAGTTTTTTTACTTATCAATAAGTTAACTTTTTTGTAAATCATTGTAGCAGATTTCGTAATTGTGACACAATACTTATATTTTAACTATAATGTAGATTTACGCCGATTTCAATATTCTACTATAGTCAAAACCTTGGTACCTTGGAAACTGCTAGTTTTATTTTTTGTGACGTGTTTCTGTCATTTCCATATCAACAGCTATCTTCCATAGTTTATTGAGACGCAAAAACATGTATAATAGTTACCATAGTTACACAAATAACAAGGCGTCAAAGGTTAGTAGAATATTGGTTTCGGCCGTTAAAGAGCGTTTATAAATATATGGGTTAGATAGAATAAGATAAAGCAGAATAAGGTAAAATTAAAAGAGGGTGTAGGTAGATATTATACTACTTTAAGAAGACAAGACGCTGAATGAATAGTTTTAAAACCATTTTAAGTGTAAGTATTTTAGGTATCGTGCAACACTAAACATATTTAAGGTATTTTTTGTATTTTAATTATTTAATTATGTACACTTATGTAGGTACTACATATAGCTAAGTTTGGCGAATTACAAATAAGTTATATTTTCTTGTTTATACACAAGTTTAGATATTTTGCATCATACGCATTAACCTTTTATATTTTTAAAGCCCAACGTCAAGTATTATCATTTTCTAATAAATATTGTAAGTAACTAAAAATAATTATAATCTCAAAAAGAGTTAAAACAAGTATGACACTAAACATAAACGGATAGCGACTTTGATTTAAATGTATTAATATTAACCTGACCTCTGCTCTATAAAAACGTACGTGACAATATGTCTAATTTGATCCAGATTAAAACCATAATTATAAATATCTAACTTATATGTTTACGTTTTTTTTAGAAAGAACCTTATTCTTATCGCACGAAATATAATATAGGCATATTTACTATACACGTGTAAGTAACGATAAAGGCAGAAACAAAATTATACGTTAATTAACTGGCTGATAATTTTTGAATACTTTTTAAATTAAACTTGTACCTTACAAAAAATATTTAGACTCTCTGCAAAGCCCAACAAGGTAAAAAAATCGAGATTTTTTAAAGTTTTTATTATAATTAACGCATTTTTACAAACGAACGAATATAAGAAAGTTATGGTCCTCGGTCTGGACCCTTAACCCATTAGTAGACTTCATATATAATTTTAATACAAAAATAAAACATTATCTATATTTATATTTAAATATTTTAAATATTATAGTTATATGAAAATATTATTGCATGAAAACATAATATGTACCTACAACCTACGCTCAAAGTTTATTTTCAAATAATTTAAAGTTTTTTTGGCAGATAAATTATCCTACTAATATTATAAATGTGAAAGTTTGTGACGATGTATGGATGAATGGATGGATGTTTGTTACAAAAACTACTGGATGGATTTGGATGAAACTTTGCAGTAATATAGGTTATATATCAGAATAACACATAGGATACTTTTTACCGCGGGAAAACATCTCATTCCCACGGGAAACCGACTTCCACGCAAACGGAGTCGCGGGCGGCCACTAGTTACATATAAATATTGAGTAACTCTATTTTAGGATTTTAATCGCAATAGTTACCAAGTACCTTGTTGCTCAATTCCTAAGCATCTTTGAATCTAAAAAATATATATTTATGTGAAGTAACTCGGTTGGTTAGTATTTTTAATGAAGTAATTAAAATTATTATGTTTCAACTAGAATAAAGTCGATGTATACCTTAAATTCAATGGATAAGTTGCTGATTCTGTATACTCTTAAATTCTAAAAGTATTAGTTTTAATAGCTAATTTAAGTTTTAATAGTACTCATTATATAACGTTCCAATCAACAATATAGGTATGCTATATAACAGAAACATGTATTCGCTTTACATAAGCATCTCTACATTTCTCTTTAAAAAATCAATACCTACTACGGGTAGAGCGCGACAGAGCTATCTATTTACTACCTTTCTCACTTCCTCTCACTACATCGTCATATACGCACCGTCTAAAAATAAAATACTGTTTATTTGGCTTAAAAAAGACAAAATCTAACTAACAAAAATATATTTGGATACTCTATGCTTTGCTCCATCGATTAATGTAGAAATACAATGATTTAGTTTATTCACTGTACTGGAAAAAATAGTTGTAGTAGTCGACTCTACATCGCGCTATCAAAGAGTTTACCGTCGCTGAGTATATATAATCGGAGAATTTCAAGTCACATGGGAGGTCCGTAGCTACTACGTGAGCCGGTGCTGGCAGGGAGCCGGTCTAATTCCTTGCCATCAGATATGTTGAAGCGGTTTAAGCAATCATATATGGTAAAATAATGTCAAATATGTCAAGAAAATGATAAAGAGAGATTTAGGTCTCATCCACACGGTAGTAGCTAATTTGACCTTCTTTTGCTTTGGCCAAATAAGAAAATATTTATTAACACAAGGGGCACTGTCATATAATCATATATATTAGTCATATAAAGAGGAAATTTACAGAAATAATATAAATTACTTTTATTCATTATAAATTAACAAGCAAGTTTAATAATTCTATCCACAAGCGTAAAGCCAGAATGTTGCAGTTTCTTTATAATGAATCCTTTATATAGTATGATGTTATAGCGCAGGTTAGTAATTAAAGATTATTAGTTGGTTAATATAAAAATGACTTTTTTTGTAAATAGTACTCAATAACACTAATTATAAAGAAACAATTATCCATCAAAATTGGAATGCCAAAGTAAAATAATGTTAATTGCATATTATTACTGCCAATACAATCAAAAATATGTAAAATACGTAGTTTATGAACCATATACCTACTTAAGGTTAATTCACCGCAAAGTATCGGTATGTCATCAGTCTAACCGCGACGACGGCATTTATTTAGTAATCAACATATTTAGAATCACAAGGCTATTTTCCCTCTATGAAAATAACTAGGTTTTTGAATTTACTTCATATTGTTGTCTGTACTTTGTAGTGTTTTTACTTCATATTTTTCTTTATCAATTATTTCCAATAATAGGACTACGGCTTAGATCCCATCACAAGTCAACTAAAAGCAGAGAAATAA
This sequence comes from Emmelina monodactyla, assembly GCA_916618145.1. Taxonomy (NCBI): domain Eukaryota; kingdom Metazoa; phylum Arthropoda; class Insecta; order Lepidoptera; family Pterophoridae; genus Emmelina; species Emmelina monodactyla. The sequence goes on from OU745319.1 coordinate 805,111, forward strand.
ACATATATTGTTATATAACCTATATATAATTATACATAAATTTTTACATCTGCAGCATCTAAGAGGTTAAAAACTTTTTTTACATTTCTATGTCAGTTAGTTTCTGATAACATCAATGACGGTTGTCAACCTACCAGCGTGCCCGCTGACATGTTTGTTTGTTAGTTTCGAGGTTAATTCACAAGCAACTACAGACTGGGCTACTTACCACGAATTAAATGTGATTAGCACTCAGACTGCGATTTCTACGTTCTACTAAACTTAACAACTTACCTAGATATAAAACTACTTAGGTTAGGTTCTTAGTTTGTAGGAAAAATGTAATCTTTTGTAAACCACCTATACCTAAACTACTGTTTTGTTTTTCTAATTTATATTATTTGATATTTTTCGATGTCCGGTCTCCGTGGCATGATTTACTTAGTTTGTCCTGACTTTATAATTGGAACACTGTCAACTGTTTGGTTATATATAACAGTGAGGAAGATTGATGTACAGTAGATAGACTGTATTCGGTGTTTTCCTTACCTACGCATCTAGTGTCTATCGACTAAGATAATATAGAAGTTTACATCATAAATTTACCTTTGTGGTACATATAATAAAATATGCCTTCTGTTTCAATTTGTCTTTGAACCGTATATCCTATTTAGTTCACACGCTTGTCAATGCTGACTGAAATATTTATTCACATAAATAAATGTATAATATGATTGTATAGAACGATCAACTACATGTTTTTTTCGTATCAACCGGCCCTGGCCAATATTAAGTTATTAAAAGAATGCCAAATTTATGTCCGTTCTTACGACACGTTGATAAAATAAAAATTCACACACTTTTATATCCTTTTATCATAAATAGAGGGTCAAGTTTAATTCTTGTAGGATTTAATACTTTGTCAAAAAAAAACGCCGGTAATACGAAAATTCGTACCGGTTTAATCAAACAAAAAGTTTATAATAAATATTTTCTATTTACATTTTCTTTAGAATAAACTTCAAAAAAAACAGGCGTGACATGAATGACAAATAAAAATAAATAAATAAATAGGCCTTTATTGGAAAGGATGAATGCCTTATGCCCTTTTCGATGAAAATAAATAAAAAAAAGTATTTTATACTAATTTATTGATATAAAGGTGATGGCAATAAATACCTTATTGCCCAAGAAATGATTTATCTTCTTATTATGCAAAGTAAATATATTTTTACTACTATTTTTGGTACTAAAAAATTATGTAAAAAAACAGTGTTTTACTTTTTTCCGTAGGTAGGGGTTCCGTAAAATAGAATATAAGTAATAAGCTTAATAACCTCAAAAACCTAAAGATTACAAAAACAGTAAAGTTAGAGAAAACAATGAAAAACCATTACCTATTGCGTGAACAACTAACCGCAGAGCCTTGACTCGGTTAGAAAATTAAAAAAAAAGATTCGACGCTTCGCTCGCTTTTTGACAGTTAACAATGGCGGGAAATGTAGGTGGTCGCAATCACGTAGACAAAACTAACTTATTTATACAAATTACATGATGTAATAAATGAAATCCTATTTTTAATATTAAACTTCGTTATTAAGTGTGTTTGGCAGCAACTGTCGTTTTAGATCTTTGACATGATATTTCCTGGATTTTTCAGGCCCATACTTTGGATTCATTATAGAATATGGTTGGGTTTGTACTATACACAATTGTAGGCATGTGTTTCGTGCTTATATGGACCAATGTTGATCCCCCAAAAAGAGTAAGGGTGCGTGTTTTATTTGCTTTTAAACTAAATGTGTAACAACGTAGTAAATCGTGTGAATATTAACTTTTGCTGTTATAGTCTGAGAAACATAAAGTTTATAGCTGTAAGCCCCCCAAATAAACATAAATAAAATAAATATTTTTTTTTGATAGGTAGAGCATACAAAGGATATTCAATATGGCCAGCAGAATAATATTACAACTATTTTATAATTAGGTAACTCGAATAAAGGATGACTCAGAATGTAGGCTAGACCAAGATAAATACTTTAACCGGAGATATGTTATCTATGATAAATAATATTTAAATTGATTATAGGTACTCAGACACAAAAAATATAGGTATAAGACAGATACACACTGTTTTTTAAAGACGTACAATTAGGTTATTATGATGCAGACTGACAAACACATAAATCTTATTTTTTTTGTTATTTTGTAGTTTATATTAACACTTCATATTTAAATTCCATATCCAACCAAATATTTACATACTCAAATAAAAGTGAAAAACTTAATTAAACCTACACCGACTCAATTATAAAACAAACACGTTACGTAAATTAAATAATATCAGTTAATGAAGATTATTTTATTAATTAACATCTAAAATTATATCTAGATTAGGTAATCTGAAGTGTGGTTGCACCGGCATTTAATTAATTGTTATTTGACGTACTTTCTCCTACAAATTAACTATGTTAGGCAGATGTGGTATATTTTAATTGCTTATTCATTGATATAGTCATAGACATGTTAATTGGTTAGGCTTAAATATGTAATGGATATTTCTAACTTAGATAGAAATAGATACCTTTTTACTTCAATACATTAAAAATTATTATCTCTTCTCGCTATCCTAGGAGCTAACTTATAACATTCGTATAAACATATTATATTTTATTTATGAAGGTACATTTTCCCAATAAATACCACAACTTGACAGAAATAGAAAGAAAAAGAAACAGCTACTACCTAAGACGGAATGTTATCCTACATCTAGATATAACCAGATTTAACCACTTCTTACCTCTTCCATCTAGGCGGATAACTGAGCCATTTTCCAATTAAACTAGAATCACAGTTGATGCATGCTTCTCTCTATTTTACTGGATATATTTTATAAATAGTCTTTCACTCCCAGAAAATAAAATAAGCCTATAAAGCCAATGTAGCTGTAAGTCAGGCTCATATTGTAACTTAGTACAAAACAAAGTCGCTTTCTCTGTCCCTATGTCGCTATGTATGCTTAAATCTTTAAAACTACGCAACAGATTTTGATACGGTTTTTTTAATAGATTGAGTGATTCAAGAGGATGGTTTACATGTATAATATCATAGTACAGGGAAAGGAGTTTAACTCAGAATTTAACGCGTGCGAAGACGCGCGGGTAAAAGCTAGTACTACTATAAAAAATAATCAAAATAACTGGTTAGGTAGCAGTAGAGATACGAGTAACTCTCTGAACATCCAAACTCACAAACTCTTACTCTTTATAATAATATTTCCGTACGTAAGTTGTCAGTTAACTTAGTTATTATACGATTGTTTTAAAGCAACTTCGAGTTTCTAAAAGACTAACTCTTAATTAAACACTACAGTAAGTATAAATTAAATATGAATAGACCTGTGAAAGTTGCATCTGACGATGCACATTAATTAAATAAGCTGAAGATAAAATCGGATATTAAACAAAGTTAATGAACCATTAAAAATGCATTAAGTCATTTTATGTGATTTAAATAATTAATGTTTGCTCTACAATTTTACGATTACATTACTTTCGGTCAGTTTTATTAGTTAAAATACTATCATATATGTTGCCTTGTAGCCTTTTTCGATAGTCTTGGCAGTATCTTTCTTTTTTTACTAAGTAAAATCTTTTTACCTACTTGCAACATTTTCCTAACTTTACAGTTGTTGTGTATATGGGTTAGCCTACAAATCGTTCACAGGAGAGTATAAACTTCACGGTAAGTGCCGCTTTTCACAATCACAGTCACAATTCGCTATAGACTCTCATTTGATTGTTTCCCGCGTTTTATTTCGCCAACAAAATGGCGGATTGTGCATTAGTGACCAGCGTGCTTCTGGTTCCGGCGCCATTGGCTATGGTTTGTTTTAAGGTCACCAACTTTTGAAAGAGAAATTTATAAAAGGTCAAACCAGATAACGTTGACATAACTTCACACTATCATGTATTTGAAGAGACCAACCTCATGTAGAGATAGCACGAAACAAAATTTTTTAATAAGCTTTTTTCTTAATAAACTGCCATAAACAACAACATCATTACCTAAAGTTTTGTCGTTTTTCTTAATATTGAACGTATAAACCCATTTAAATGAAACATCTCAATTGCAGCATTAATCGTACAAAAATAATATGCGTAAAAGGCAGCAAGCTAAAGGACTTACGACAAACAAAGTTGCAAAGTAAGAAGACATAAAGTTAAACTTCAGAGCACGAATGCTACAAGACATGAGCATGTTTACGTAAAGGATATCCAAATAAGGCTCAGCAATCTTTATTGCTCCTTGACTCTTTTGATGCAAACCATTTGTTTTAAAAACAACTTCAGTAATATATTTTTTTGTTAAATAATTATTAACTATCTAAAGTTCAGCTAAATTTAATACCTACATTTCATGAAAAGTAAATTCTTAAAGTTATATATTTATACAACTTAACTTTTTAAAACAATAGTTCAATATCTGTTTTATCATTTAAAATGTATAAAGCATGCCTAAAATTTATAACTGTGCATATCTGACAGTCGCATATTCTAACACCACTTATTTCCTTACAGCGCTCTGTCTATCATAAAATAATAAAAAGGAGATCAGGAAACATTACTGACTTATCCACAAGACGTGTAGGAAATAAGGCAAGGTCATTTTGTACAACTTCAAAAGGTTTAGCATGCTGTGTTGCCCTCGAGCTAATCCAAGAACGAATTTTTTTTTTTTTTTTTGTTATCGTTTTTACAGGCCTGGATTCTAGTCCTTTAAGCCTTTTCTTGAATCTTCTTGTTTCTTTTATGTTTCAAAGGTGTTTATAATATATTCTTGAATCTTCTTTTTTCTTTTATAATGTTTCAAAGGTGTTTATAATATATTTAAAAAGAGGAACATAACAATCTGTATTTTCTAAAATACTTAGTATTTAAGCGGCGGGAGTCTTCATTTTGCAGAAATTCACCAACTTCACTTGCAAGGATTAATCGTTGTATTGAGAAATGGCAACAATCAAATATCAGATGGTTAATGTCACAATTGTCATGGTTTCCAAGAACGAAGGGTTTGAATGAGTGAACGATTCGACGTGAGTGAATGGATATGTCATTGTGACACTGACAGTTAAATAGCGCGCTTTGCATAAAAATAAAAAGTATTGTGTTATTAGAAAAACATTTGTTTAAAAATATTAAGAAAATGAAATAATTATAAGGTGCCGTTTTTAAGAATGTTAGAATTGTTTCTTATATTTATTATTCACAACACATATCTTAGCTAATATCTACTGCTGTTTTTAGATAATACAGAGTTAAATATCGAAACTCTTATGGATTTCGTCTCGATTGTTTAGGATTCGGGTATACGATCTAATTATTATTATAAGTACTTACTTCTTCTAAACCATGCAACAGTTTTGAAAATGGTTTTCATCGTCATTTAGTAACAAAATTTAATTATAGGTAATTACGGGTTTTAAAAAGTAACAAATATGTTTTTACTTTCATTTCATTCTAGAAAAAAATGTTTAGGCAGTTACAACATTTCCGTTTACAATGACGCAAGAATATTAATTTAATTATTATTATTTACGGTAATTAACGTTTGTTACTTCATAACATAAACTAAACTTATAATTATTTTACGTTCGTAATGTATAACTGTTAGCAAAGTCATTTAATTTTGCCTTAATTTCTGAAATAATAATTTATATGGGTTTAAGTGTACAAAGTGATGAAATTTCATAAGTTGTCTTTACTAACTGAACAAGATATTTCACTTGGCTGCTGTTTCATTCATTTTTATTTAAACTTAAAATAGCTAGGCATCTATATCTTTACTATTATTTAATAGACTTGCGAACCAAGCGACAGATTTTCATACGATTTTCAAGATCATTTATGATTCATATTACAAATTTTGACTCAAATAAGCGAAATTTAATTATTTGTGTCACCATGCCGTTCAAAAACCCCTGGCAATACTTACCCATTATTATTTTTGTTTAAACTTATATTCGTTCAAATATTGTGTTTCGTTGTTCTTGTAAATGCAACATTGCAAATTTATCATTTACTTAAACAATCAACTTAAACAGAACCAAAATACTAAATAATTGTATTATGTTCAGAGCATAGATTTATTATCTTCGCTCTCGCTCTTTCTAGATGGAGCACTGGTACTCGTAAAATACGGCAAAACATAAGTGTGCTGAATTCAGCATACTCGAACCTACCCGAGCTTGTGTCAACTTTTATGCAGGGGCGTAGCCGCCGTATCAATTTTTTGGGGCCCCCGAGCTACAGGGGCCATAAAATAGTGAAAACTTAAAAAGAATGTATTTTTTAAAACCTACACATTGAATATAGCTTACTTTATTCTTTTTTTTAAACAACTCTTTATAAGTCCATACGTTTCCAAACGGACGGTGTTAAAAAAGTAAAATATTTTTTACAAGATATGGTCTAGATATAGGACTAGTGGCTGCTCGCGACTCCGTTCGCGTAGAAGTCGGTTTCCCGTGGGAATGGGAAGTTTTCCCGCGGTCAAAAAGTTCCCTTAATTCTCGTATACATATATTTTTGGTATCTAGAACCATTTTTGCAGCACACGCAAGGATGAATAATTTTCCCCGTTTTTTTTTTACATTTTCCATTATTTCTTCGCTCCTAACAGTTGCAGCGTGTTATATAGCCTAAAGCCTGCCTCGATAAAAGGGCTATTCAACACAAAATTTTTTTTTTTAAATTCGAACCAGTAGTTCCTGAGATTAGAGCGTTCAAACAAACAAACTCTTCAGCTTTATTATTGTATTAGTATAGATTTCTCGTTTGGAAATGCATAGTAAGATCAAAGAGGATAGTCTGACAGAGGATATACTCGTATATAAATAAGTATATTTTGATGAAACTAGTAATAAGCTACTTTAATAAACGAAAACTGGTTCTAAAAGTCACTATTTATTATAACATCCAAAACCCTAGAAACGTGTATAGTAAAACCCATAAATGAATAAGCAAAAAGAAACATATTATTTATGTTTAAATATTTTTTTATAGGGCCCTTAAAAATATTGTTACTCCTACGCCCCTGTTTTTATATGATATAATATTTGACATTAACCCTTAACCACCTAGCACCTATTTTTGTCCTGTTACCACCACCGTGCGGTCGCAAAGACCGCTAATAGATAATTGCGTTGATTTTAGGATTTCAATTAACAAATTAAAGTTCCGTAACAAAACATGCAACTTTATACGCCAATGCTTCGTTTTAGCACCAAATATTTGCTATTAAATTATAAATGTCTTTAGGAACTGAAAAAAAAATATAGCAATTGTTTCGTATTTTTGTAAGTTTTTAACATAAAAAGTAGTAAAAAATAACCATCAATTTTTTTTATTAAAATTATATTTGAATTTTATAAAACATTACGGTCTCTGAGACCGTAGGTAGGTGGTTGATGGTTAAAAAATAGTCAATTTTAAGAGTAGTTACTAAAATATAACAGCTTGCAAGGAATGTCAGGGGTCATATATAGATGGCGTTTCAAAACTTTTGAAACATTTATTTTTTATTGCCAAAATGATTGAAAAACGACAAAAAGACAGATGTGTAGTTTCCGTTTTGTCGAGCTTGAATTTTTTTACGTATTATTTTATTGCTCAGCGAGGATGATGAGTAAATAAAAGGTTTGGACTTAAGCGACATCTTGGTTTGTTCCTAGTACTAAGTCAGAAAACATGTCATGGTTTGGTCGGAAGCTTTTCGAACAGTTATGTATTATTTGACACACGAGTTGGCACGAAAATAAAAAACTGCCGCAAGATCAAAGCTATTGTTTACAGGCAGTGCTCCATCTAGTAAGAGCGAGAGCGAAGATAATAAATCTATGGTTCAGAGATCTAAAGTGAACTATGCTCTATCCAATGACGTTCAAAAACTTGAAATCTCTAAATGTCAAAGTGTACATTTTCCCGCCAACGCGCGCTCATGACACGGGTTCTGCTCTGCTTGCACTGCACAATGGCTGCCTTATCGGAACCACTGTGTTTCTGCCAGTAAACATTGTGATATGACTTGTTATTACGATTGCCAGATTATACATGTTTTGAGGTTTCACGTTTTTGATGTTACGCACAAAGTAAAAAAATATTTTTTGGTTAGAAGTTTTTTTAAGTTAGTTTTTAATTATAAACAAAATATGTAATATCAGATTGCCATAATATCTAAGAACATTGTTGTCGTGTTTTGCGTTACTTAATGTAGCAAAAAGAATAAACATTGTTACATTTCTGTGTTCTAAGTAATCCATTTATTGGACTTGTATTAGTAGGCAATTCTACCTCAGCTAAGTAAGAAGCACTATAAAAACTGCACCTGCTATCAGGCTGAATCGTATATTTAGAATAATGTAAAATAATAATAAAAACTGATTTGGATCCTTACCTATTTTGGACTGTGTTACCAAAATCCGGAAGTCAACACATTAATCCTGTAACAAAGAAAATATTTTTTATTAGAAAAATATAGATACTTAATTAAACCATGTACTCATAGAACGCATATAATCTGCCAAGAAGATATCAAGGTACATTTTCTTCAAATAATCAGACATAAACAGGTGCTAAGGAAGGTTGTTAAATAAACAATAGCATTTTTTTTTATTAGTTATCTTTTGTTATTTTTAACCTATATTAGGATTAACATGAATCTCTATACCTATATTTTAAATTCTTGTCAAATAACCTTACCTACTACTGATATGCTATTCGAAAAAATGGGCTTAATGCGTCTGGAGCGAAAACGTTACGTCAAATGGTTTAAGTTATAAATCGCTTTGTATTCGATGCTACGTGATTTAACTCACAAATACTCATGTTAGTTACACGTGTAGGTATTGACAATTCTATATTCGTTTACAGCTTTAGCGTGATGTAATATTGTCAAGGAATAGAAATCGTGACGAATCTGCCTATTGAATCTACCTTTGTTTAAGTACTTACATACCTTTGGTTTTCTGTTATGTAAATATAGGAAACTTGCACGTTACTTAAGTATACATTTGTTTATTGATGTAGAATAACTTTATTAGCAGCAAACCATCTCAACGCTACGACGTTGACTACAAATTTAATTTGAGAAACAAGTGAAAATCGTCCCGAACTTATGGTAAACTCCTTATGGTGTTTTAGTAACTAAACAGTAATTAGGTACATGATTTAAACGTTCGTTAATTTATTTGTTATATTCGACGAACGGTTGTTTTGTATCGACGAGCGTTGTCGAGTCTATAAACTTTGAATGTTCGATCTCGGGGTTGGTAATTCTGCTCATCGGTGTATGTAATTTTCAACTGTTAAAAATCATTTAACTATACGACTGAAAAGGTTTAATAGAGGCATGCAAGCTTTAAATACATTTAGGTACTTGGACCTGTATATTATCAAGGGTCGCAGAGACAAACGTCAAGTGATTTTTATCATCTAATAAAAATAATATCGCCGAAAAAGGCAATGATTTTTTTTTCAGTTTGATACTTGATACTTATCATAGGTATTTTTGTATTGTCATTCATTACTACACTTAGTTCAGTCATTACCGCCAACTAATAATTAACTGTCGTTTTACGTGATGATAATTCAATTAGAAACTTAACGACCAGCCACATTTACCGCCACAATAACTTCGTCTTCTTCCTATGTAATTTGTTTCAAAACCTGCCTGCTTCCAAAAAAGTATTTTCACACCATTTTCAAAGATGGCGCCGGTTCTTGCGCGCGCGCATACAAAGTAGCAATTAGAATATTTGTATGCGCCGGAGTGACTTCCCGTTGTTCCGCGAAATGTGACAAATACTGGATGTGTGGCTTGGTCTGTACGTGTTGTGGGTATAATGTACTTACTTTTAATATAAATAGTACCTTTGGTAATAACTGGAAGGTTAGTGTGCATTTAATACCTATATGATGATTTTTACTTATTATAATTTTTACTATAATGTTGCCAATTTTACTTGATACAGCTTTTATAACCGGATGCAAAACTTAAAACTAGCTTACCCTACAAATGCTCGTACCAATATTCTTAATATCTATACAAACCAGTTTACCTTGAACCCAACACAAAGAAACCTTTTCGAAATGGAAAGTAAACAGTACAGACACCTCGGCTACAATAACCTTCTACGATATTAGAGCTTATGCATCTGCTAATAAAGATAATAATGGTATAATTATTTAATGGTAATTAGCGAGTGTGAAATATGCGCTTGATGCGTGGAAAAAATATAACAGATGGTTATTGTTTTAAAAGGTTTTTTTTGCGTAATTTTTATATGATATACGACTTCATTATTTTCTAAGAAGAATTTAGAATATCGCTATTTTAAATATAAATATAAAAGTTGTTTTAGGTTAAGGAATGTAGGTAGAGTTTTATGCAAGGCTCAATAACATTACCACCACCTTACTTGTATAGCAAATTTCAAAGAGTCAAACATTTTATTGAGACTTAAGGTATGTTTTGTTAGCTTTTAGTAGTTAAATTAAAAAATAAAAACGTAGTTTAGTGTTTCGGATATAAGGTAAGGATAGTCAGAGTAATAACTGTTACTAAGACGGAACCTCTCAAGTCTGAAGAGTCGACAACACTCTTGCATCTTAATGCTGTCCTGCATTGATAGTCATTAGTACCGTCGAATGGGCCTACTTGTCTCCAAATTATGTAAACAAAAGTAGCATCCGCTAACGATGATTTCTACTTCCAACGTAAATTACACAGTGAATACAACACCTCTAATATACACCTCTAATCCGTTTTGTAAGTGTGACACCAAGACTTAATCTATACTATAATTTGCGAGGTATCTTGACCTTAATCACCACAAAATCATCAAGTAAGAAGAAGCTTCCTTCATTGTGTTATCTACATCTTTGTCAGTCAAATGTCATCGCTTGACGAATGCTATCTTATCTAGAGATTTTGGTATCTACGAACTCAGAGCTATGTGAAACTATGTGTTTTCATTTTTTTAGAAGTTGTCCTTATGTTCGATAGTGAGGTTTTTTCCGACGTTTTTATTAATGTCCTTTGTAGCGGTATGTATACCGAACTGTTACTCGGAAGTAGAAGGAAATAATTACGATCACATATATGGTACACTTTGTATAGTTAATTTTTTACTATTTATTTATTGGTTCAATGTTTCAAAACCTTCTACATCAATAACTCTCCCGTTTATACCTCTTGACCAGTAAAATTACTGACAATAATTTATTAGAGTATTATTACTATTATAACAACAAATTATTACATTAGTGATCTCAAACAATTCATATACCAATTAATTTAAAAAAAAACTAGTCAATTTATCTCTTTTTAAGCCCCATCTTCAACCAATTACTGCTTTATACCTTTACATATCGTTGTAATTTAAAGCAATTGACCAAATCAAGGTCTTGACCATTCAAGATGAGCAAATAGTCCGACTATTCAATAATTTTATGACCTATTAACATTTATTAGTCCTTGGATAACGGTTGCAAAATAAATAATGGCTACTTATTCGAAGTCTCTTAATAAAATGACGTAAGAAAACCTTAATAATGTGATGAAGACGTCAACATAGTATAAATGGTGGTCATTTAAATATTATTTGATCTATTTGTTTATTGAAAACAGTAGTTCTTGGGTATACACTAAATGAAAGTCAGTTTTCAAAAGTAAATATTAATAGTTTATTTTTAAGTAAATGTTAGACCATAAACTCAGAATCCGACGAAAAAGCAAGATGAATAGCAGGAAAATACATATAGTACAAAACTTCTGTATGATTTATTGCTGTTAAGAACAAAATGTTGAAATAACTAATAGTTTTAAATAAAATGATTTACGATATTAAGGTTTTTAAGTCACTGGGAAATACATCGAATACTTACAAACAAACGGATTTTGAAATGCTTTTATATTCTTTACAAATATAAAAATTGAATAAACCTATCATCGATTAAAAGTTTTGAAGTAAAAGGTCGAAACTGACAAATTAAACATGCTTAAATTGAAGGTTAATGCTCTTCCAAAATTGCGTGGAAAATATTTATTTTACCGTAAGGTGGGATGACTGGAAACTTTTATATAAAAGATTTATATGATGTATGAGCCCTATGAAGTAAAAGGAACAATTTGGTTTGATCGTAAACTTATTCCTGTTTTATAAGTATATTTAAATAATTCATAATATATTAAATATGTAATGTTGTTAATGCAAACGATAAACGTTTATTATTATCAGCCAAAACGTTTTGTTAAACTAAATTTGTCATTACATTATTTTGAAATTGAAATTAATGGAAATACTTCACACACCTCATTTGTCGCGTTCAATTGTTTATTTTGGAAATAATCGCGAAATGACATGTAAAACCGTTATCTGACATATTTGACGGAAAATGATTCATCACTCGTTGAAGTAGCACAACGAAGGTCCAGTACTACTCATCGGAAATTACATTAATATGAAGAAATGTAAATTTTACTGTAGTGTTTCAGATGGGTATTTTATTTCTATAACCCGACTGAAATAGGGGTTTTGTGGCTTTGATTTATTTATTTATATATCTATGTAAACTCTAATTGCTATATCGATTTAATTCAGTTTCGTATTTAGTTTTAAACGGTTTTGTCAAATCCAAGTGTCACGTTTTTAATAAAACTTCAATTTGAACAATTAAAATAGGTATACACACACTACTATTATATAATTTTATTTCATTGCAAACATTATTTTTATATTAAATACCTACTGGGGATTTAACTTTTGTAAAACATACGATAAAAACATACCATTATATTTTTTATACTAAATATAACACAAAGGCTTTACACATCATACTCTCGTTACACTGTTGATGTAATTATCATTCAAAAAAACAAAATAAATCTTCATTGACCCACTTCCGGTAAACATTTGACTTCCGAGAAAAATAACAGTTAATTTAAAAAACAATAAAACTCTTTCATTGAAGTTACAACAAAACTTAGGTTTCATTGGCAATATTTTGTAGACTAAATAATATTCAGCATAGAAAAAGAAGTTCAAACAAGGAAGATAACAATTCTTATCATATGTTTACTTTCCTAAATGACAAATATTTACAATCATTGTAACTTTCTATCGCATTATCCGAGATGTGTGTGCGCACATTTTCAAACCAGGCTACTATGTTATGGCCTAATAGATTCATTAACAAACGCATGTAAAACAATACGGATTCAAACTTAACTGTATTTAAAAACTGTGTAAACAAAAACAAAACAGTTACGCATAATGTACTTAACAAGCATGGTGGAAGCAAAAGTGTACTGGTAACCTCTTAATCAAACGTAGAACTTACAAATAATCAGTGGCAGAAAAATCCTTTCTTCCAAAAGGCACAGCACTATCCACAAAAAAAGAAAATTTGAAATTTAAACTTGGAACGGACACGTCACGTCAGAAATTGGCGCGCAAAGCGTAGCGTGTCGCTCGCTCTACGTCTGGACAACTACTAACAGATTTAACTGAACATTTCATTCTGGCTTCGCTATTCTGTATATGCGCGGGAGTTTAACTGATTGTGAAAAGTACTTTAAATCGATTCTGCGGCTTCGATAACTCAAAACCAAGTCGACACGTGCATTTAAAACTTGTTTTATATTAATCCGTTTTAACGATTCGATGTTACGTATTACGTTATATGAGTTATTAAAACTCAAAATAAACCAGTTCTACTTTTGACGAGCATTAAGTTATGTCATCTTTGTTATTAGTTTTCCACTGTTTAATATAACTAAACGCATAAAGTAAACGTAGTTTATCTTAAGCATGACATGGTCGTAGGCAAAGGACCTTACTCGTGTTCAGCCTATCACGTTTCTCTTTGTTATAACCAGAACCTATTGCCGCTTTAGGAATTCAGTCACTTTGTGCCCTTCTACAAAGCACTAATACGTACTTTAATACTTATGGGCTGGTATATTACACCATTGTGTTCAAAACCGGAACTTCGAGAGCTGTAAGTGAACTTTATGATAGAGCTATTTGAGTTTCCAATCGAATGAACGGGTTTATTTCTAACTAAACAGTGTAGCTAGTAATGATTTTTAACTACAGCTCATTTTTGTACCAACAAATGTTATCTTAAATAATTCCCTGCCATTTTAAATATGATAAAGGTAAATGCGGCTCGAAGGACCAAAGCTCTTGCGATTATTTCGAAATTTAAAAACCTATTGTGATATGATAGATGGTGGTTGTTATTAGAGCCAACAACTACTGATACATACTTACTATTTGAAAAACAAGGCAAGGCAAAGGCGGCACCATTTCTTTCATATAAAAAGATGTGCTGAGTAAGATACAGTTTTAAAAGAAAGATAACGAAAGATAATAAATAATATTTTAAATAAAGTATACAGTCACTATTGATAAAAAATATATTTAAGAAATACATATATTATAAAGGCTGGTGAGTAATATTGTTATTTTAACATCAGTCTACTCGGTTATCAATGAACTTTAACTGCTGTTCCCCTGTCATATCACTAATTGCATCACTGCACCACAAGACCATACGGGCAAATTCCATTAGTGTATTTAAAACACACAGATGCAAGATAACAGCATAGTCAGTAGGTAAAGTTAAGTAATTGTACAGAAATGGTATCAATATGCATTTATGCATGCGGGCGGGAAGTAGAAATCGTCTGTCATAAGAGCCTGCGCGCGCAGACGTCAAAGTGACAGTTGACATTGACAGTTTACTTAGTATTGTGGAGCTATTCATTAAATTAGATATTTAGCTGCATATAATGAATATACTTACATTTTTTAGAACGTGTTACAATCAGTCCTGCTATTTTATATTTCAATAAGTAAGTATTTATTGGTTTAAATTTACTTATTATCCGTTTTGTTAAGTATTATTTTCATAAAGTTTTTTAGCATGCTACAGAAAAACACCGTGGATCATTATTAGATTGTTATCAAAAGAGTAATGAACAAAGAAGTATTTCTTCCATCAAAGTTTTTGTAACCCTAATATTTCTTAACATTTACACCGTTACAGCTAGTTACCCAACTATTGCGTGAAACTAGATTTATTACATTTAATTGCTAGATTCATCTTCATTATCATCTTACTTCAAGTAAACATTAATTTGATGTGTTTAACTGCCGGTTAATTTGTTTATTTGGTAACACCTTACTGCATATTCTTTTGTGACCATTGATCAACCGGTTTTTGTCGAGAACGCCATAAGGCGAGCCCTTATGGCTCGGAACTCCTTAATAGGTTTGAGTGATTTGTTAGTCGCCGTGGATGTTGCAATTTTTAAATATCAGTACAGTTTTTTAGGACTTGTTAATAAGTAAGAATGACTCCCTGTTAGTCTAGGTTTGTATTTATTAGAAGGACACATACAGATTTTATGTGGAGCAACTGACCGACCGTAACAAAAATAAACAAATGCTTTTTCTTTAGTATAATTTTTTTGACTTTACTTTTGCTCTAACATAGTTATACCCATTAATTGTTATAGATGTGTACATAGATTACAACTCTACTCAGTAGGCCATAGCAAATCATCACATTGTACACTTACTATGCAAATATCGTCGTAATTCTACCTACACGTGAGGTAATTGAATTTTAGCCTTATTGCTCTCAGCTTTCTCATTTAAATTGTATAACAGTACATCACAGTTTTCTCTGCGTACCCACAACACTCACTTTCACGTCAAATCTGTCAATACATAGAAACAACGCGTCATAGCATGCGCCGACGCAGTTAGCTTGTTTAAAGGCTTAAGACTATGGTAAAGTGCTACTTTAAATAGTAATTACACTAAATACATGAACATTTTCGTCTATAAGTCAATGTAGGTCTAACGTGGTGGATATTTTCACCACTTTCGTTCATTCTCCTTTAGACTTTTCAGGTGGTAAGGTTATGTACTTGTTAGCTTGTTCCAACAGAAACAGTTGATAGTGTTCTATTTAGAAATGCAGGATAGTCAGAGTAATGAATGTCACGGAAACGACGGTCGACAGTCGACGCCAAGAGTATAGCCTAATACTGTAGTAGTCTAATATGTATCTTTATACGTCTATGTTTGTCGCTTTGGTATATAAGCTTTATTAGTAAACTTTATATGTTTAAACGCCTGAATTGACTAAGATTGTTGGCTTTATTAAAATATATCTAGCAGATAGATCAATCGTTAACAAAACGAAACAAAAAGCTAGTAGCAATCAAGGTTAAAATCAAAGTAAGATCTTATCGAATGAATTGCTTGTTCTTCTAGTTCGAATCGTTTTTTAAAAGAGCTTGAATATTTCTTCCGGACAGCCTCACTCTGCCCAAACAAAAGATTTCGACCACTTTTTTACTCAGATCCAAATAACGTAATAAACCAAATCATAAAAACTCAACTACTCGGTTAATTTCGATCTACCTGCTTTATAACCACAAAAACAGCCAATGTAATATAGAGTCAGCTACCGCATTTTTAGGGTTCCTTAAATCAACAGAAAAAGAACCCATAGATATATTTCACTCCGTTCTTCGTATGTTTATGGGATAAGATCATTATTCGTGAATGAATAAATTTGAAATTTATACATTAAAATACGTACCTAATTATTTCTATACAGGGTTAATTTTAATTAGCGCATCACCTCTTGTTGGCAGCTTTTCTACATCGATCCCAAAAACATTTGTTCTACGACATTTTGCAAAACTTGATAATTAACACAAAATTCAATTACATATTTAATTTCTTGAAGCTCGATAAAGATCTATATGTCGGAGTTCGACTATTCTTATGGTTGATATAAGAAGGGTGCGGATTGCCAGTACCAAATATGGTGCTTGACAGAGCCTATGTGACATCGAGAGAGGAGCCGTCAGGGTGACGGAGATGAGCTCGAGCCTTGGTGACGAGCAGTTGGAAAATGATAATGCTTGGAGTCCGCCTAGAAACTGTGCAATAGTGTGAATTAATCAAATGACCTATTGATTGCTATCAAGAGAAGATAATTACAGTGCTCAAACAGAATAACTTCTTTTATTGAACTAACTACCCACGTACGCCCACAATTCATAGATTTCCATAGAAGACGGCTCTGATGTCGAAGGTATTCCAGCCGCCTTCGATATACAGGGTGATTGGTAATGCGGTACATTCCTTCGAAGAGGTTAAAGTAGAGCTAATTTGCAGTCAATTAAGGGATAATATGCTATGTCCGAAAATTGATAATTTCTGAGATATGCAAAATTTAAAACCCCATTTTCAAAGTTCAAATGAATCCTTTTAGCGAAAAAATCAAAATTGAGTTTAATGTTTTGTTGTTTTATGGTAGCTTGATAACTAAAATTACATTTGAGATTCAAATTTGCTAAAATTAATCGTCCTTATTTTAGAAAAAGTCAAGAAACCAAGAACAACTTTTAAAAAAAGTTGAGTCTTGTGCAAAAAAAAGCGATTTTCTAAAAAAAAGTCCAAATAATGTTGCGTACAAATTACATAAAAAACTTCCCCAATTCATAAGCTTTTCAAAAAGGTACATTTGTCATACAAAAACTAAGTATTTGATTGACAACTCTACTAATAAAAGAAGTAACCTCTATCTTAGAACGCCTCAACTTTGTGGTTACAGCGCACTTTTGCAGTGTTTTCTTGGTCGATGTCGCCGTCTTGCACAGAGATAATGCAATAACATTAAAGTCTGCCGTTAAATAAATCTAATTTGTAAAAAGCCAAAGCTTTAAGTGTGCTTTCAAATTAAACTTAACAATACACGTAATTAAATATGTAGATAACATTCGAAATATTGTATCCTAAAAAAAACTGTGCCGAACCTCGGCTCGCGAACCCGACCCGCACTTTTTTTTGTAATACGCAGTACGTATATGTTATGTATTATTACGATACCAAGTTATTGGTTAGCTCGTTATATGTAGGTATACTTTTGTGGTTTTATTAATAAAATAACAGTAGTAATAGTTAATACTCCGCAAAAGGTTTTAATTGTAACTCTGACAAAAAAGGCTAGTTTTATAAGCTTCACGAGTGTATCTGGTGTCTGTCTGTAACAACATTCTTCATATTAACTTTAAAAAAGAACTAAAGCTAGTTACACTAGACTTGTAATTTGCATCCTCCTAAGATTAGAATCGAAACATATATGAATACTTTGTGATTTTTGTGAAAAATATTTTAGTAGGTATTTTTAAGGTATTTTAGTACGTTTTGAATGCAGACTTTGTGTCATGCATGTACTGTACAAAAGGTACGAAACGCTGATGCCCCGCATACAATAAGAAACTTTATATTGATAAGTAATACAGTCATTGACCGATAAGGGATGTGCATTGAAGAGTGTAATCATGGATACTATCCGTTATGTTAATTGTATACAACACTAGTAACTTACTGGGTCAGGGGAATGACGAACCAACTAACAGTATTTAACTAACGTTTGTGTAAAACTTTAATTACACTTTTCATAATGGCTTTCAAATAGTAATGCAATCTTCGTTATCGTTCGTAAAAGTTAGATTTTAACATCAAAATACGGATATAAAAGAAATCATAGGGCCGTTTCAAACTCAACAATAAAGAAATCTAAATTAATATACAGCCAAAGTTTATCGGAATAGTATATTTATTTAAATCAACTATTAAAATGTTTGCCAGTGGCAATCAGAAAAATCGTTTAAGTTAAGTAATTGGGACAAACTAACCGAAACCACGTGTGGTTCCACCTCAAAATAACTTCTCTCTTGGATACTAATTAGAAGCGACTAATGATTTTAGTTTAAAAATATCCACACGAAGCAGTCATGTGAAAATTGCCTGAATAGTCCTTTACTTTTTTTATGGGTTCATGTGGATGCTACCAGTGTGGATAATCCAGCCATGATTGGGTTATTTAAGATTATTAACAACTTTTGACATATCACGACGGTTATACCGGAAATAAGTCAAAGTCATTCATACACGTTAGTGCTGAGTTCTTTGTTTATAGAAAGTAAGTTATATCACTCTCTGACTATTGCGCCAAACGTCTTTTAATTGCCTGCTTAATTACCATACAAATAATAAACTTTAGTGTTAAAAGGTAATTGGAACAAGATTTATGAAATGTGGGTTCGAATCGCAAGATAAAAACATCTTCTCACAACTGTTCAGTATTTCTGTCATTTTTTCCATAGTTTTAGAACAATAATATCTAGATTAAATATTTTTTACCCAATAAAGACTTACTGAGTACCGCTACCTAAAATAAATCGTGTTCATATTGCATTTCTGAAAGTCGACTTTAGTAAATAAAAACAAAATAACAAAACAACTATTTACTTAGATTAGTTGGCTTTTAGTTTGCCTACACATTCGATTAATTTATTTTAATATTATTTATTACTACTGGCCGACTTGTACACAAAACATTTAATTTTGGTTAACTTAAAAAAAATTATTCAAATGTTCTTTAATTACAAATATAAATGAATAAATTCTATAAACAATGGCAAAAATCGCATTAAAATCCGTCAAGTGGTTTAGGAGGAGTTAGCGGATAAACAAACTAACAGACACAATTAGCGACTTGGATTTATACTATGTAATGATGTTATAACTTATGTAATTAAAATATGGCATTCCACATGTAAAATACGTGCCACATTGCCCATGACAGATTCGTGTCATGACATCTACAACTAGTAATTTCCCGTCAATCTGTCACGAGCTGCCATAAAATATGCTCGTATATAATTAAAGTAAGCTACGTGTAAGAAGACATTGTAATTTAATAAATAGAATGCGTGAGGGATGAAGGCTTTGAAGCCGTATTAGTATGTTGTAATTTACACATACGTGTCTACGGCGAAGAAAAGAGTTGGAAGGTCTTTGACTTGGTTGAAGCTTGTGTGGGTATGAAAGGTGTTATAATAATAGAAGATTTCATTCTGGCGGGAATAGATGACTTACTTCACAATCAATACTTAAAACTAAGTAATAATTTAATTTAAGTTAAGCTTTGACGACTTTTTGTCGATTCATCCATAGTTCAGTTAATTCAAGTGACAATTTAATAAGTTTTGATAGCAGAATCGGAAATAACTAAGTTGCGATTATAGCCAAGATGAGGAAGAAGGTTTATTTAAATAAATATTTCGGAAATTATTACTAACTATATCCACTCTGCTATACCCACACTAAAATATAATTTATAAGGTGGAAGAAAATATTTGTGATGGGTTATATTTTAACCACAAAAAAAAACATAAATAAAAGCTTAGGCTAGTGTAAAATAAGTCAATATACCAAAACAAGTTTAACTGAGCATAAGTCAAATGCAATCAACAACGACAGAGTTCTTGCAAACGCCCCTCCATCAGGAATTCCTCATTTGAGTGACTAATAACCAGTTATCAACTATTAGAAGGTACAATGAACCAACATGCACTTCCCTCACAACACTATTGTATGTAGATATACACCGACACAGAGAAATTTCAACCTTAATTGGACAGAATAAGGTTTGACTTCACTTGTGTTAATCAGAGCGGGTCGATGGGAGGAAAAGATGGCCAAAATATCAACAGAAGATAAAAATAATACACATACAAGGTAATTTTAGTTTAAAATTTAGGGTCCTAAGGTGTAGATTGCATTGGATAGTAGAAATTTAATATCCTTACAGGAAATGATAATATTATTGTTTGCCAATACACTGGTAATAGCACAGTTTATGACAGCACTAAATTTAAAACTGCTTCCTTGAATAAACATTAAAGTATTACTTAAGATGTCTTAAATATGTTCAATGTGAATTGTAACTTTTCAGAGCTGACGTCGACCATAATTTTTCTCATTGTCAGAGGATTAAATCCCTGTTTTTTTTTATTTTAAACTAGACACGTTCACGAGTATCCAAGGTGAAAGAGAGCAGTGAAAGACATTTTAATACCAAATAACCTATTAAGTGATCCGCTTTTGTGGAACGGTGCCCTAAAATCAAATAACCTATAACTTTACAAACGCTGGGCTGTTTTTTAACACTCTGGATTAAAATACTCCAGACAAAGAAAACCTTTTAAGCATATATAATCGGTTTATTATTTTGTAATGCACAACTCAGTCAAGAAACATAATGGCCAGTTAATGTTATGGGATTAGTAATTTGGATATTTGTTTGTCAGCTGCCATGTTAAAAGAAATACCAATAGAAAGCCACGTTATCCCAAGCGGTCGGTGGAATTTTAGTTTTATATAAAAAAGCTTTCATCCATTATACAGATGGGTGTAGGTCGTTTCTAACTCAGATTCTCTGATATATTCATCCAAATTTCAAAAGTGGCAACAATGAGAGGCCGGAAACGTGCGTACGCGCAGTGTAACGATGAGACTGACGGCAATTAGCGATTGTACGACCATCGGGAGCTCTCGTGCCAAACAATACCACTGTAGGGCTGCCAGTTTTTTATCAAAATTATCCTTTATTTACTTCGTCAAAATAATAGAGTTACCTTGTGTTATAGGTACGATGAATAGGGAAAAACCTTGTCACATAAAAACCGTACCAATGCAGAAAACCGTTCTGTATCCAAGTCTAATTTTGTTCTACAAATATTGGAGTTGACCATTGCGCCAGAGAGTAACGACTCTTAACGACTTAATTAGTTGATACCTAACTTTTCAAATATTTAGTAATCATATTTTATTTAATCATAATTTTTTCATCTTGTGATAAACTTATACTGTTTCTTCCTTATTTATTTATTTTTTATTTATGCATTTACATAATGGCAAAATAAGAAAATGTTTGTCTGTTTTCAGATATTTAGAAAATAAATATCACAAATATTCTTCACGTCTTTAACGATTCTTACTTGTATGAGCGTTCTGATCATGAAATCCACATCTCCACACACTCCTCGATCCTCACCACACAGCCCTGCATCAGACGGCGTTGCGTCACCGCTGCGCGCGCCGATGCGCCGGCGGCCATCTTCCGACGCTGCGTTTCTAGGTCGGCGAGGAAAGTGACGCGGTTTTACGTATGGACGGATGTAGGTCCAGAATTTGGGTTTGTTTACACTTGATTGTATGTAAATGTCAGGTGTTATTGTCCCCCTGTAATAGGTTTGTTATAAACCTTCGGTTTATTGTTATGGAAGTCGCGACTGAGGTCGTTAAAAACAGTTTAAGAAAATGTATAAGTATCGATTGACAATATGATCGTAGAGCAATGATTAAAGCCTTGTCCTTTTCTTTTATATGAGTATTTTCTTCAAAGCGTTTTAAATAAATAAAGTGTTTATTGCCGACGTGTTAAGATTTCGTCGAACTCTATAGACTTGCTCTATATCTTAATTATGATAATTCAAAACATAAATATAAATTTAGATCCTTTTACTTTTAAAGGAATATGCAACTCTTAGAACTATTGGTTCAGATAAATAAAAACCATTCTCCTAGAAACTATAATGTCATATGATTAAACCACTGTTTCCGCTTTGATTCTGTAGTCAAATAAAAGTTTTTTTATTTATTTTAAAGCTTTCTAGAGGGTTGTTCACAGCCTAATAATTATTTAGATGTTTTTCCTCGACTACCGTAAAAAAGTCTAGTTCATTCTACCAGCTCCTACTGCAGCCATAGTAACAATTAGCGACAACACCATGTATAGCAAATTGACATAAAGGCCTCGATAATAACCTTCTACTCTTAAAAAAGGAAATACGCATCGATGCACCAAGCAATCATAAACGAAATAACACCCAAATATCATTGTGTTAAAGTAGTGTTCAGCTTGTCAGAACTTAGTGCAAATTACGATTTTTTATTGTCTTTTGTTAAAAGTTTATATACGATGACGGGCAATTTAAATCGGCACGTATCACGTATGTTTTTGGTAAAAGTACCTTCATATTATAGCGGCTGGGTAAGAAAAATATGAAATGTGGTTAAAAAAAATAGATAGTATTTAAATCCCCTGATTCCTTATAGCCTTAGAACACAACTATGTTTTCACAAATAATTTCTTATGTTCTAATTCATGATTAAATATTTTACATTTAACAAACCAAAATATGACAAATAACTAGTGTCTTTTCGAATTTGGTATAATCTTTAATAGTATAAAAAATAAAGTTGTACTAAGATAACATACATTAATTAATAATTATCAATTAATAAAATTCTTAAAGAAAATGTTTCTTTATAATTTTTTAAAACGTGAAGTTTTCACATTTAAGTTTTTCATCCAATATTCGACTCTACAAAATCTATGGTTAGCTTTATAAAATCTATTTACACAAGAATAAATAAATAAAGTTCAGTAAATATTCTATTCCTATAGCTAGCATTAACTAAGTAGCAAAATGACCGTCACTAGCGGTCGACACATAGAAAGTGAATTTCTTCACCGCGGTGCTGGCAGGTAAACCTCTACACATTTATCATAATGCACACCTACATAGTTTCACCTTGACTTATCGCTTTTCTTTTGTTTAGGCAACAAATCTTAGATCAAACATGACAGCATCCTTCATAGGATAAAAGACGCTCTTTGGTGTAGGCTTTCGTCCAGCAGTGGACAGCAAAGTCAAAAGTGTTCTACTGTAACTGTTTAAAGATTCATTCATTCTTTCAATCATGAATGTGATTTTGTCGCCTATTACATGTACAGAATGCCAGTTGGTATCAAGTAGGTAATAGATAATATTGAAGATCTAAGAAGTTCATTATGATTATCTCTGCATACTGAGTATTATATCTCTATCGTCTTCAGAAGTTACAGATACTGAAAAAAGAACGCGAGTCTCTGAGCATTGCGCGTTAAATTGATCGTCTATCGATCTATCGTCTTTAATTGATCAGTTAAAATCGATAATTTCGTGAACGAATCCAGTGAATTAAAACCTATACACCGTAGTAACTAGGCATTAACTATACAGTAAAATATAACCGTAAAACGAACAGTAAAATGACCCGATAGCTCAGTGTTGTACTGCAATGGCTGTGATTAACGTGGGAACTGTACAGGTTTTTACACCAAAATAAAAATAAATTTAAGATTTTAAAGTTAAGACACTGTGTTAAAAGTTTTTGGTTTTACAAATTGCCTTAAATGGAAATATTTAATTGTTGATAGGTTATCGTTTAACCTAAAACATTGAACCAAAATTGTTAAGTCTATGCTATTTTGATAAGTTATTTGCAAATGTCTGTTTTCAAATAAAATCTTAGCACAGCGCAGCGAAAAAAAGCGCTTAAATTGAAAACTGAAGAATATTTTTTACTTTTCGTAGATAAGGCGAACAAAGTGTGTAGGGTCAGCTAATTGAATCAAAATACTATGTCCTTCGACTTCGATGATAGAACTTACTAACGTTTGAACGATTATTTGTTACTAGCGTTCTGCCCTGTGAATTTCTCCCGCAGCTAAATTGTTTTTCAGCTATTCCTAGTGCACACTTAAATCATAAAAACGCCTGCACCAAATTTCACGGCCATAACTTTAAAAGTTTACGCTCGGCGATGATTGATCAGTCAGTCAGTTGAAGTTTACTAGGCAATTAATTTTATTCGGTTTTATTTACATGCCTACTACTACCTATATAAAACATTATAAATATTCACACCATAAATCTTATAAATAATTTGTATAATTTCATAACATTTCAAAATTATGGTAAAGTTTACAAGATCAGTGAACTACGCACACTGCAACGGGTGCCATTTGTAAGTACAATGAAGTTAGATCGTGATTATCGCAATAATAGATTTGTAAGTTAAAGAATAACTTAAGGTTAAGTAACTCTAACAATATCAAAGTTCAAGTCTGTTTAACTGAGTCACACGATAAGAAATGTTAACGGCTTTACTATTCACGTATTTTGCTAAGAAATCGACACATATACTACGTATATTACGGCGTCAAAAGTCTAGAAGAACCTCGAGCTATTAATTCCATTTACGAAGCGTCTGATTTTGTGACCCTTTCTTTTAAGTGGTCAGGTATTGTTTTAAACTTTGTGTAAATGAGCTATAACTTATTTTTATTAGAGTAGCACTATATTCAGGAACTAATATAGTAATAAAACAATTTGAAATCGGTCAACGGTAACTTTTGAAGTGGAACTATTTCGGGCCTTATCTTGAAATTATTACCGTGTATTTTTCACAATCGAGTATCACAATATTCTTAGAAAACATACTCGTAAAAAACTTTTTTCTATGCACAAGTTGTTTTTCAGCCTTGGCGCAAACCCATCGATGTTACTCTAATATTCATAATCTTGATGCCCTTCGTTCAGGAAACTTGTACTTTTTACAGGCGTGAAAAACTCATTTCCACAGGAGTAAAAGAAGTATCAATAGTTTTACGACACTTTACCTTTACCTGTACCTGAACGATTTTTTACGTCAATGCAAGACCTTTCAAATTTAGGAACTGATTTGTCCTTAAATATAATAAAATATCCACAAGTACCTATATCCGAACCTTTCAATTCAACATAACAAGTACAAAACCATTAAATTCAGTGCCATCGCTGACCAAGAACATTCACAATACATGAAACCACGTGTTAACTTCATAAAAACTAAACTGGTTTGTCAAAAGCAGGAACAGGCGAGGAAAGTAGTCATACTGCTTCTTGCATAAGTTTATATCATTTTACATAATAATCGGTGTACTCAAACTAGTTCATGTGCAGAGACGATTTGTTTACGTTTAATTACTGGTTTGATTTTGATTTATTTACTTATTACACTTCGGGGGAGAGCCAGCAAGTTTCAGTTATGGAGGATGGTATTTAATGTTATAGTAAGAAAGGAAGCAATTGTTTAGTCGGAGTTTTGTCTCAGTTAACTTTATTAATTTAACCTTATTAGGTTTACCAGCAACATTAACAATAGGTCAAACTATAAGTATAAGGGTTCTTAAAAATCTCATTCTGCTCCACAAATAATCCATTACTTTTAATCAACTTCTGTACATTTCAATACCTCAACTACACATCCTTATCATTTTAATCCTATATGTAACACGTTGTCATACTATTTATTCTCTCAAGTAACCACCAAACATCTTTTGTGACCCGTCGCTTGTGAAACATTAACCTCTTGCACGCCGTCCGTCTGAGTTCCAACCCCGTGACAACAAAAAGTTCCAAAGTGACCACGTGTGCCGCGGTGGGGACAACACACCCACATTTTTGTAGAACTAGTCACGAGCAAGTTAACTTGTGAATAAAGTACGTTAAATTAATGCTTAAAGTTTAGTAGGAATAAATCTTGTGTCGATTACTGGATGGTTAAATTAATTAGATTAATATCAATATGCGTAGGTAATGCCCGTTCTTATCTCCGATTTTAGCAATATCTGATACATTTAGGGAACAAAACAATACAAATTAATAATTAAAAATAGTGCTTATTAAATATATTTTCATGCGTAGGGATATTAATTGTTAGTAAACATGAGAGTAGATACCTACTTACATCGCAGACAATTCCAGAAAAAGAGTAAGCTGTCCTGTGAATTATAGATAAGTAGGTATTATAAATTCACCTTTCAAAAAATATACACATCTACATAAACACACTAAAAAAGTGATTATTTGGAAAACCGAATATCTGGGTACTTTTTTACTCAATAGTAGAGATCTTTTACTGATCAATGAAACAGTCACGTTAGATTAATAACAATAACTACAAACAAATACATAATTCCTGATGATTTACACTTCTTTTTATGTTTTCAAATAACCTAAGTATTGTATATTCATTCATAACTTTAGTCATTCCTTGGTGATTTAAACTATAAACTAAACTAATATATTTCTATAATTTTCTTAGCGATAATACAAGTGAGAAACGTATAGTAATTTAAGTTCGAACAACCTCAAATTTGACACGCGTAAACAAGTTCAAACTTGTCCTCAGCGCATTTGGTTAAATATAGGTAACAATGATCTGAATAAAATTTATTGACACCAAAACACCTTCATTTTTGCAACTTCGCAAGGGATATTGTGGTAGTACCTAATGTTACAGGTGTAATTTAAAGAGTGTTTTCGAAATTTTACGAAACTACCCCTGATGATTCATACAAGAAGATTATTAGTAACTAATTATAATACAACTTTTCAATATACAAGAATTCAACGCGTTGTCTTTCAAAAACTTTACAGTAAGTAGGCAAGTATCAACGATTGTTTTGGAATGTGCAATTTTTACTACCTTCTGCACATAAAACAAATTAAAGATTTTATTTTAATATTTGTAAGTACAAAAATGGATTATTTTAAAAGATGACAAAACCATATCAAATCCGATGCGTGTTTTAAAAAGGTTGCAGTTCATACACGCAGATGCAGACTTCGTTTTAATTTTACACTGTCAATTTAGCGATAAGGCCTTTGACATCATATATTTACAGTGTTGAGGGTAATAAATATACAATAATAAAAGATTTATTAGTGGAGAACCTAACAATACTTACATACTCGTAAAATACCAAAAAACCTACGATTTTCAAATATAAAACAAAATACGTAGTAATTTTCCTATAAAACATTTTACTTCATCAAATCGAAATATAGTTTTTTACAGCAAATTTCAGCCTCGCAACAAACAATGTTTCCGAAGAATCCGCCGAATTAAGCGCATGCGCGGCAGTCGCGGCGCGGAATATCTCAAATGCACTTTCGTGAGCAAATCTTCTAATTGCCGCTAGAAAGCCGCGCGGTTTTTACAGAATGGCGTCTTCCGCGCGCGCCAAGCGGCCACTGAAAATATTTTTGTGCATTAATTCGCAAAGATATTTTAGTTTTCAATGCGTTAACAAGATGAAAGTCGCCTCGTCACTTTTAGTGCATTCTTCGCGTCTGAAGGATGAGATACTTTAATTGGAAGCAAAGAAAGTACTCTGTCTTGTCTTTGTTAATTAGTGATGTGCATCAGTTAATTCTTTAATTAATAACTTATTACTGTTTCGTTTTTTTTTTTTCCATAAATAGCAATTACATTGGAGAGTACTTTTCTAAATGTTCCTTTTCGTATTATATAAGGGCTTATTTTTATTATGTACTAGTGGGTACCTGCAACTTCGTCTGCGATATTAGTGTATGAGACTTATTCCCGCGGTAAAAAGTGGCTTATTTTCATGTCAACCGGACGGTTGAACTGTCTATTCTAAAATTAATTTAAATCGGTCCAGCCGTTTTGACGTGAAAGCGGAACATACAGACAAACATAGACATTTTCACATTCATATTATTAATATTATAATAATACATAGTAAGGATTTTTAGAAATTAAATTAATCTTAAAGGAGTTACTTTAAAGATTTATTTGTTGCTCAAATTAGGAACCTACCAGTAACTTTAACAACAAAAAGTACAAGGGGGTACTTGTCTCATTTAAAGTAATTATTAAAATTCAACAGTCCCAATTTGTAACTAACTTAAAAAATATATCTAAGTATAAGAAAATGGCTCAAATGTTTTCTAATAATAAAGTTTTTACGGTCGTTAACTTTTCTATCGTAAAGTTGTGAGATGTTTTTTTGTTTTATTCTAATTGTGGGCTACGATTCTGTGTTTTACGAGTTGCATAATTAACTGCAAAGAAATACGGTAGCAACTAATATAACGAGTTTTAATTATTTTTGGATGTTATCACGCACTTTACTGAACGGAAGTGCATGAATTGTATCATAATTATCATTACATAGTATAAATCCAAGTCGCTTATTGTGTCTGATTGCATGTTTTTCCGCTAACTCCTCCTAAACCAGTAGACGAATTTGAAAGCGGTTTTTACCATCATTTAATATTTATTTTCCTTTAATTTGTAAATCAAGAACATGTAGAAAAAGTTTTTTCAAGTTAGCCAAAATTTAATGTTTCGTGAGCAAGTCGGCCAAAATTACACCATTGCGTGGGTCGCCAGTAATCTATAAAATGCTTTCCACTATTCTAGTAGGCCCATTTCTGCTTATGGAATCACAATGTAAAAAGAACAAGATAATAAAACAAAAACACACCACTGACAGTGGGTAATTCTAATTATCT
This sequence comes from Emmelina monodactyla, assembly GCA_916618145.1. NCBI lineage: Eukaryota > Metazoa > Arthropoda > Insecta > Lepidoptera > Pterophoridae > Emmelina > Emmelina monodactyla. The sequence continues at coordinate 834,229 of OU745319.1, forward strand.
AACTTACATATTGTAAAGAGAACATGTGTATCTAAAACCACTTAAAAGGTACGTTTGTATTGTTTGTTGTCCCGAGATCCAATTTAAATAGGTATTTCCAGTAGGTATCAAGTAAAACCGAATTAGTAAGTACCAAAATTATGAGAAGGTACCTACATCTTAAACGCTCTTTCTTATTAGTAAACGCATTTTAAACCTACATTGCCCAGTTTAAATGTCACAGTTAATCTTACGTAGGATAGGATTGATTGAGATGCTTAAGGAGTTAAAAGTCAAACTAAGTATTTTTTTGGTTTCCATTCAGTAACTTTACCCATATAATATGAAGTTCCTATTTTAAAACGAACTCTCTAAGTAATGGATTGTAATGGGTACTATTCTATAATGTGTAGGTTTGCCGCGCGTACGCAAGTAAGCAATTTCTTTGTGTAAACACACACACACGCAAGCACCTAATACATAGGTATACAGTGAAAGTCTTTTCGGAACTGAAACATACTAATTTTATTCATGATATTACAATTTAACACATTCGTTGCTCCCAAGGCTGATTATTTTGTTGGCATTGTGAAACATTACGACAGTTGCATCAAATTAGAAGGAATTCATTTGTGTATAGTGTGAAATTGATTTTGCAATGATTTTGTAGGTATTTGAATTGAACCCACTCAGTTGTAGTTAATTAAGTATAGAAGATTAATAAACCATGATATGTAGTAAGGTATACCTATGGGTAACCAAAGGCGATAGTATTAACTTTTTGTAGTGATTTTCTTACCCTTTTGTTTAAAATATAAAACTAAAAGGGTTATTACGCAAAATAAAAAGTATCAGTTAACATTTTGATAAAAAATAATAATGCTATGGTTGCAGGATGGAGTTTTTTTTTTAACTTAGATACTTTTATTATTTTTAACCCTTAACAGCACAGTTACGCTTTTTGCGATTATTGAGATTAAAATATATCTTCAAGGTTTATTTGACTAACAAAAAAATTTTACAGTCATTCGAAAATTAACTGACAAGTTGGCCACAAAAGGTGGCACTTAGGTAAGTACAAGTTGCATTTTACTGCACCCACAGAACTCAGGTTTTCATTTTTCGTAGAGGTGACAATTCTAATTAAAGAATCGTGCGTGAAATCTATGAAAATTTAATTTAGAGAAACCACCTAAAACTTCCGTTTAAGAAACTCTTCATCTTAACGTTATACAGCCTATATCTAAAACATAGATTTAATTTACTCACCTCTTTGTCCACGTGTATCCGACTCCGTTCGAACCAAGAATTCAAAACAACGAACGAATCACGTGTACAAACAACTTTTTCAAAAGTCAAAGGCACAAATGCACGTCCTTTTTTATTTTAAAAAAATGGCGGCTGCGGCAGCGGCCTGTCACTGTCAGACACAAAAGCGCACGCTCTCGATGCCGGTAACTGACCAACTGATCGGATTCTGTATGAAATTTCACTTGCCGGCGAATTTTTACATATAAAAACTAGCCTTCCAGTGTACGAGTGGATTAGTCGAGTATTGGACAGTAATTAACGTCTGGAACTGAAATTTGTAGGTATCCAATTTCTGCTTACCTAATAGGAATGTTGAATTATGTTAAATATATTTTTTGAATTATAATTATTAAGTTATGTTTTCTTGTTCAGCTCAGATAGAAAGGCAGGTACTACATAAAGTGGACATTAAAGCGAAGGTTTAGTTACTAAACATAGTTAAAACAACGAAATTCGATATCAATAATATTGTATTCATAGATTTATTATCTTCGCTCTCGCTCTTACTAGATGGAGCACCGGTACTCGTAAAATGCGGCAAAACATAAGTGTGCTGAATTCAGCATACTCGAACCTACCCGAACTAGTGTCTTAATTTTTATGCAGGGGCGTAGCCACCGTAACAATTTTTTGGGGCCCCCGAGCTACAGGGGCCTAAAAATAGTGAAAACTTAAAAAAAAAGTATTTTTTAAAACCTACACATTGAATATAGCTTACTTTATTCTTTTTTTTAAATAAAAAATCTCCATAAGTCCATGCGTTTCCAAATTGACGGTGTTAAAAAGTAAAATATTTTTTACAAGATATGGTCTAGATAATAGGATTTCTCGTATGCAAATGTATAGTAAGATCAAAGAGGATAGTCTGACAGAGGATATACTCGTATATAAATAAGTATATTTTGATGGAACTAGTAATAAGCTACTTTAAAATTCGAAAACTGGTTCTAAAAGTCACTATTTATTATTATCCAATTATCCAAAACCCTAGAAACGTGTATAGTAAAACCCATAAATGAATAAGCAAAAAGATAAATATATTCCTTATAATTTCTATAATTGGTGCTTTTACCTTACTTTATTAAGCGAGCAAGGAGTAATTGTGAATCTATGTTTAATTTTTTTCTTATAGGGCCCTTAAAAATATCGTTACTCCTACGCCCCTGTTGTTATATGACATAATATTTGACATTAACCATTAACCACCTAGCACCTATTTTTGTCCTGTTACCACCACCGTGCGGTCGCAAAGACCGCTAATAGATAATTGCGTTGATTTTAGGATTTTCAATTACCAAATAAAAGTTCCGTAGCAAAACATGCAACTTTATACGCCAATGCTTCGTTTTAGCACCAAAAATTTGCTATTGAAATATAAATGTCTTTAGAAACTGAAAAAAATAATAAAGCAATTGTTTCGTATTTTTGTAAGTTTTTCACATAAAAAGTAGTAAAAAATAACCATCATTTTTTTTTATTAAAATTATATTTGAATTTTATAAAACATTACGGTCTCTGAGACCGTAGGTAGGTGGTTGATGGTTAAAAAATAGTCAATTTTAAGAGTAGTTACTAACATATAACAGCTTGCAAGGAATGTCAGGGGTCATATATAGATGGCGTTTCAAAGCAATTGAAACATTTATTTTTTATTGCCAAAATGATTGAATAACGACACAAAGACAGATGTGTAGTTTCCGTTTTGTCGAGCTTGATTTTTTTTACGTATTATTTTGTTGCTCAGCGAGGATAATGAGTAAATAAAAGGTTTGGACTTAAGCGACATCTTGGTTTGTTCCTAGTACTAAGTCAGAAAACATGACATGGTTTGGTCGGAAGTTTTTCGAACAGTATGTGTATTATTTGACACACGAGTTGGCACGAAAATAAAAAACTGCCGCAAGATCAAAGCTATTCTTTACAGGCAGTGCTCCATCTTGTAAGAGCGAGAGCGATGATAATAAATCTATGATTGTATTAAATAAATAACATTAAAAAAAAATTTTGCTTGTTATTGCAAATATACAAAAAAATATTGAAATTACTTGTAATAAAAACTGGTTGTTTGTCGTTACACTTACAACTAATATAATTAAGATGCATGTGAAAACTATGATAATTCTGCTGGCATTTTTTCATCTTTCAAAGCGGCTAATATGTTCTGTGCTGTCAGTTCACTCATAACATTTCTTGCCTCAATAGTGGCGCTACCTATATGAGGGAGAATAACACAGTTATTCATCTTAAACAAAGGACTGTCTAACGGTAAAGGTTCCGGAGATGTAACATCTAAGCCAGCAGCCCTAATGATCCCATTCTGTAATGCTTCAATCAATGCATCTTGATCTACGGTACCACCACGGCTAGTATTCACAAATATAGCCTTCTTCTTCATTTTACTAAATGCTTCCTTATTAAATATCTTACTTGTTTCAGGTGTGAGAGCAGAGCAACAGATAATAAAATCACTTTCCTTCAGTAACTGGTCAAATTCAACTTTTTTCGCTCCTATTTTGTCGCCTTCTGGTTTGCTGTTTCTGCTTGTGTATAGAATGCGGGCTGTGTTGAATGATTTCACTCGTTGGGCTACTGCAAGACCTATTCGGCCGAAACCGACAATTCCCACGGTAGCTCCGGCGAGGCCAGGGCCTGTCATCCAGGTCGGGGCCCAGGAGACCCAACCACCAGTCTTGGCTTCGTGGATGGCTTCTGGCAGACGACGTGATGTTGCTAGCAGCAATGCCAACTGTAATATTAATTTATAAAATTAGCTAATGTTGGTAAATGGGTAAATAAAGAAAAAATTCAAGACATAAGTTTTTTTGGTGTGTTTGTTTAGTTTTTAGATACTGATGAAAAAATGCAACTTTAAAATCTTACTGTAAGCTCAGCAGTTGCATCAGTCAAGACGTCAGGGGTGTATCCAATTCTGATTTTTCTTTTTCTACACTCGTTAACATCAATGTGATCGTAACCGACAGATATTGTTGACACAACCTTTAGCTGCGAGCCTGCAGCATCCATTAACTCACTATCAATCTTATCTGACAGTGAGCAGAAAATGCCATCCATACCCTTTACTGCATTCAGTAACTCAGCTCTCAACATGGGAGCTCCTTTGTTGTGCATCTTTACTATACATCTGTAAATAAAGTTTAAGTATAAAAACATGTAAAAGAGGAAAAATAAAAAGAGTGAATGAAAGTTTTCTCTTACTCTTTCTTCAGAAGCTCCACCCCACCCACCGGCATATCAGACCGAGTGATGAGCACTCGAAATTGACTCGACATCGTTCTAATATTCTGATATCCACCTGCATAAACGGCAGACGGTATGTGTCTTAGAATTCTAGAGATCATCAAATAAGGTTATCTAGCCTTGCAACTCCTAAGTATCAAACACACCTTCTATTTATTTCTCTGGTAAATATTTCGGCGAGTAAGAAGCCGGGACGTTGCCGATTCTTTTTTAAAAAGAGAAGGCTTCGCAAAGAAAATTGTGACGTGAAGAGCAGCGACTGTTGCAAGAATCACTTTGCCCTTGGTCGACTTTAGGAAGGACAAGCCACTCATAGCAGAATATCAATTTAATTAGTTTCAAAAGGTTAATTTATCACTGCCGACCTTGAACTTAACAAAATTAACCACAAACGAACTATCTTTTATGATTGCAGAACTAACTCGACTTCGTGGGATAAAAATAAATTTCCTAATTGAAGTAAACACAACTCCTTATTGCTACAAAACATGTGTTTCATGTTTTTACTTCGACTTTTTATTAAATCGTATGACTGTACCTCACTTCACTTTTGTTTGCATTCTATACACCGAATTCTGACATTGACATTTATGACTTTTAAATAAACGTCGATAAATAAATAAAAACATTTTAGAGTACTAATATTGGCCACAAGTCTATAATAATTATTATTACTGCAGTCGTACGATTCGAACTTTTTCGATTCTAGTCTTGTAAAATTTAACAAATTATATTAAAAGCAGAAGAAAAGCCTATTAGATTAAATAGGTAAAATACCTATATTGCTAATATCTATAGGCTTTATAATACTTCTACAACCTAAACTAAAGTAAATTTTATTGATGGCAAACTACTAAGAAAAATTACAATAAAAAATTAACAAAATTGTATTAATCTTTTCTTAAATAACATGTCATCTATTTAGTCAGTATGTTCATGTTGAGCTTCAGACTCCCTCCAGTTATTCTGAACCATTTCCACAATCATATTCCACCATTTAGAGTGCATGAAGTAATAAACTGCACATACTATAATGAATATCCAGGACAATATCAGAAAATAATCAGTTTCCTTTTCCACGGCAGTGGGTACGGGGCCTTGGAAGTCGGCTACAACTACCAGCAGACTAACAGGATTCATTCCTGTGATTGTGTGAATAAATTTACTAAAATACTGAATATTGTATTCAGTTCCATTGAATTTGCCAACTGGTCTTCCATTGTGGAACATCTTCAAAGTAGGTACTCCAACTATACCATACTGGGCATTGATACCATGATATTTTAGGGCATCAATTGCCACCATTTTAATGTCAGAGTATGATCTTGCAAATGCATTGAAGTATGGGGCTGCCGAAGCACTAAATGGACATGCTCTAGCGTAGAACATGACCAGGACACAGTCTGCCTCGACATCTCTGCTAGATATGTCTGGGTTTATTTGTAATAGCTTAGATAAGTGGCTTGCATTCACTATTTCAACAACTGGTTCTACCCCCGCTTCGTACACAATTTGCTTGCATTTGACTAGTTTTCTGGTTTCGTTATTAGCTTGTGTGGTGTTCTCGACTGTAACGTTTGCTAATGTGACTGTGTTGAAGAGGCTTGTTAGAGTCTTGTTGACATCCGAGACTACATTAGCAAGTAGAGGTTCAGACTCGTCGACATTTGAAATTTCGTCTGGTTCACGTTCGCGCTGCTGCATTTTGATATCATTTTGTGTAGAGATAGTTATTAAGTCTGAAAGAAGCAACATCACCATATAAACTGGTATCGTAACGGAATAAACTGGAAATGTTTAAAAATACATACTGAAAATGAAAACACAAAAAAGAAACCACTGTTTATATACATTAAAACGCATAATAATGGAATGTATTTATTAGCATTAGTGGTTAACGAACAAACAGTGTTATTTCTGTAGTATAATACTTTATTTACTACAATTAAATGTTTTTATTTGACTAACTTAAAACAAAATCAAAGTTTGAACCAAAATATCGATCTGAACTGTCAGTGTCAAAGTCATATGTTGACGTATTTCGGTAGTCGGCTATTTTTTGTCATGGCAATAATAAGTGTACACTTAAGACATATAAGACTTATTTTATAGCAAGTAAGTTCAAGTCTTTTTTAAATTATAACTGGTCAAAAAATCTAAGCAATTGTTTTGTATCTGATATAATAAAACTGCCTGAATGGTTTGATCCTCCTGGAAATTCCTTTGTTTCCTAGAGACCAGATCACAGTTAATAATCGTTTCTGAGTTATAGAACTTGCTTCAAGTTCAAGTTTCAACCTACCCGACCGACCGATATTGCGATACGCTTTTATGCTTCACTTAACAATTTTATTACGAAACTAATTAGGTTTTTACAATACAATGAGTTTTAAGATATTAGTTACAGGTTGGGCATTTTAGGACAAAATATCCTCAAAAGGCAAATCTAAATTTATGACAATATGCCCATTTTGTTGTCCGTCTATGCCACCTCTTTTCTAAGGAACGCAAATAGGTAACAAGCACTTAGTTCTGTAATCTACTGATGCTGGAATCTTCAATCTTCGAATGTGTAACCACGTAATCAATAAACATGGGTAATTTTTTTGACATGCAACTAGCTTTTATGGCACAAGTGTTTTGAGAGCCTAGTGAAAACATGGTCCTTCGAGCCGGATTCCAATGAAGGCACTAACAACAAGGGAAAATCATAGATATTATATAGATGAACTTTGGAAAGATACCAAACATCATTATTGAAGATTTTCTTTAAGATTATAATAAATCTCCAGATTTAATAGTTCATGCCCAAGCATTTTTATTATTATTATTTAAATTATCAACTGTTTTATTAAATACAAAAATAACAATCGCAGCTTAATACCGTAGAAAATCAAGTATCTCCATAATTTAAATTAGGTGTTTTAGCAGTAGCATTCCGAAAATTTGTACTTAGTTAAATGTAAATACTATACTAAACTATACCTACACATTTTGCCAGCAAACAATTAGTTCTTACGATGCAATGATACCTCCATCACAAGATACGCAAATTTCTGCTTTTTAGTTAATTATTAAAAACTTATTTAAGAAACATAAATAAACCCCAGTGAAACCCTGGTTTTGCCCGGCTAAACTTGCAAAGGCTATATTTCTGCTCTACCGACAGTAGGTATAAAGGACAAAAAGTACCTAAACCTAATAGTTTCGAAAAGAAATCGATGATTTATTGTAATCATTGCTTTCCTAACGTTTCTAGACAATAAGGCTACAATCATAACCGTCTTCAGGTTTAAACATTGAGCAGTGTTATGCTCGCTTCTTTGCAGCACTCTCTTTTTTTTAATGTTTAGTGGTTTTGTATTGAAAAAACAATTGCAGTTGTAAAAAATCTCATAGGCAAACAACTTTTAGTGTACCTACATAATACTTTAAAAAAGCGTAGGTACCTAAGCTAAATTACATTTTCGTTGTTAGGTTACCTGAACTTCCGGTCCGGAAGTTGACTTGTCAGAGAGGCTTTTAGTTACCGTTAAATCCACCAAACATAGTTGCTCCAAAGGCTTGCAACCAACACCTGCCAGTGAACTGAGTCAGGAAATCTGAGCTGCTGCGTCCGCTGCACTAATTACTGCTGAAGACTGCATGTTGCAACGCGGCCTTGCTGGGGTCTCTCGGCGGGTCAAGCACAGGTACGAATGTGGCTACTGGGGTTATTTATAGTGGCGGGTGGGTGATAGCGTCGTGTTTGGGTTATTCGGGGCGGCGAGGCGCGGGGTCGGCAGTCGCGTCGTGACCGCCGCCGCGCCACCACCGCCGCCGCCGGACACTCCCGCGCAGCATCATGGCCTACTCCTGGGACAACAGAGTCGCCTTTGTCGTGCGATTCCTTTACGGTAATGCGTTTTTCAAGTGGTTTTGACGTGTTTGTGGAGGGAAAAGGATTTTCCAGAATTAGGGAAAGCGCACATTTTTTTATAAGTGACTAGTTAATATTTTTGTTTGCGTGTAAACAATAAATAACATATGTAAAATTCTCCCTAAGTTGGTTGAAATCGTATTCAGTAAAAAGTTGTAAAACTCCTCATATCAGCCGCTAAAGACTTCTGTGATCAAAATAGAGTGTTTTATTAGAATTCCCGTGATGCCAATGGGTTTAAATAAACGTTTTGTAATGTCAGTCAATTATCTATTGCGTCTACGCATCATTAGTTATCGTCGTGATTGCTTGCATTGTTTGCTTGGAGATGAACCAAAAGTTGCAAAACTTTTTAATAGCCACTTGCCATTTGTTACTCAGATGTTAAAAAAAACTGTTTGAAGTTCCCAATTACTAAATGAGGTGTCAAGCTGTCTTCGGTATTAAAATGTCTGGTTGTTTCAAGCTTTGATCTCTTTGAAGTGAGGAATGAACGGAATGTAATAAATCCAGACAGACTAATCGCAAGTAGAGACGCAATATTTGATGTAGAGATTAATTGGCTTATTAAGGGTTTTGTATAACTGACTTTTATTTTTGGGTACCTACCTGTCTAGAAAAACACAACAAATATACCCTGTTAGTACGTAATGGTTCCTGCTCTATCTTTAATAGTAAAGGTTTTTCATAAAGTCAAGGTTAATTTGAATGTTCGATGAAAACCATATTTATTTTTACTTAGTGTTCCAAAAGTTGTAAAGAAGAGCAAAATTTTGACTTTAAAACTGCTTCTAATTTCGTGTATTTCAGCTGCGTAAAGTTGGTTACTTCAATCACAAACAAGTAAAAAACATGTTCCATCACAGAACTACGACAGTTTAAAACTATTCGATTATACCAATCAAGGAGCAATCCCCAAGAACCTATAAATACCGAGCATTTCGCGCACATTTCCTAACATTGGCATCGGTTATTCATCATTGTCGATTGGCCAATTGGCCTGGCTTGTAAACAATACCCAGTATTAATTTAATGAGGCTATCATTGCCAAAACCCTGGGTCCTTTCGCAAGAGTGGATGATTGAATCCCACGTCTACACAGGGAAGATATAAATGTGCCAATCAAGAGCGGAAGTAATGTCTGCCAATATGTGGACATTTAGAGAATTTCAACCGATTAGTGTTCGTAATTACGCGGCATTTGGATTAAGGAGATTTATCGTGTAAACGTGGTTGTAAACTACCTATTATTAAATATGGGTGACGTGACAGCAACCGAAATATATGATGTGTAAACATATAGGAATAGGTAGTGTTAGTTATTTTTTTACCCAACCTTCTTATTTTTAAATAAGACGACGAGTCATTGATTGAGATCAATCGTAAAATATCAAACAATAAAAATATATGTAACGCTTACTAGGTACTACACTAACCTTAAACATTTTTTTTTTAATTTTTACGTTTGAAACTAATTGCGATCGGAGTTTTGCTTACGTGACAGCTCCCTTTTCTGCCTGTTATTACTGTATTAAGATTTGAAAGGCACTGAGGCCGAAAATCCCGTCTGAACAACACTCTTTCATCTGAATAGGTACCTACTGCAGGAAGCCGACCTACTGTTGTAAACCTTTTTTATCTCTCCACCAATCTTAAAGGTCGGCAACACACCCCCAACACCCAGTGTTGCGGGTAGTCATGGGCGGCGGTGATCACTTACCATCAGGTGACCCGCATGCTCGTTTGCTCCCTATTTATAAAAAAAAAACTAATCTCTCTCCAGACATAGACAACAACGGCATCCTGGACTCGCACGACTTCCAGTGCCTGGCCCTGCGCACCTGCGTGCTCGAGGGCAAGGGCGACTGCAGCGCCGCGCGCCTGCAGAAGTACGAGCACATCATGCTGAGCCTCTGGGAGGAGATCGCACAGCTCGCGGACTTTGACAAGGTTCCGGATTATGTCGGTTGAAACACTCGTACATACGCCCAGACGCTAGCCGCCGTGTTGTGTGCTTGCTTGTTTGTCTATGCGCTACTGTCTTACTTCACATCAGTTATCTATCTTTTTCATTGAAGTTCATGAAAATTGGTGACTAAGTAAAACTCTTATTCTTTCCAAAGCATATAGTAGATGCTACAAAATAGAGCAACATGTACTTCTAAGTTAATATTCTTACTTTAAAATTCCTAATTCTAGTTGTGTTTGTCATGTTAACAAGGTAAATACTTACCTAATACTTCATTGTATTTGGGTTGAAAAAACATGGCATTTCTCACGTGTTGAACATTTAAACACTCCCTGGGGGTGTTAAAGCTACTTGCCCCGTTACTTAGGTATTCAGACTGTGCTAATGCTACCTAATTAGGGACCTAGCTAGTTACCTACCTTATACATAGTTTTTTTATTTGAACATGACAACTCTACCATTGCTATGTTATACTTTATTATTTCAACTTGACCTTAGTCATTGACTTGTGACCTACTGCAGTTTTGTCTGTATACTTCGTTTAATTAAATGGTATATAATGGAGTCGCTCGAAGCTGAAAAAGTTAGGGAAGTTCCATATTAGGAAGTACTTACCTAATTATCTACAGCATTGCAAGGATTGTATTAAAGTACCTTCTGTACTGCTAAAGTTGTATTCAAGCATGTTTGTTTAGTCTTGAAATTGCTAATTGTATTTTATACAATAACATAAAAATTTCGCCTTCTTAACAATAGTTATATGTCTCAACTTCTATCTCTATCTGCCGCATGTGTCCGTCCTCGTCACACTAAACACACTACACTATACGCGCCGATCGCTCGCTTATTTACTTCTTACCTCTTTTCTCTCTTCTAAAATACTTGCACATTTTTCAGGACGGTAAGATCTCGGTTGACGAATTCAAGCAGGCGGTTAAAAACAGTTGTGTTGGTAAGAAATACGATGACTTTCCTCAAGCTATGAAGGCGTTTATCGAGTCGAACTTCAGAATGATCGATATTAACTCCGATGGGGTGATTGGTGTGGAGGAATACAGATACGACTGCGTGCAGAGGATGGTCATTGAGGATATCAAGATCATTGATGACGCCTTCGACTCTTTACTCAATGTAAGTTAAATTAACTATTATTCCAGATCAGCAGATTATTGTAGACAAAAATTTCTTAAGAAGTTATACTTAATTAGATTAGTAGCAGAAAAATTTCAATATTAGGAAAATCGATTGTAAATGCATACAGAAATCAATGCTTAAATATATCTGTGATATAAATGTCGCTCTATTCATCAATATAATTAATTTGCAATCCAGAAACATAACTCCAATGCCATCTCAACCCGCTTATGCTAATTGCTACATTGTTAAGCCCGTATGAAATTATCTGCAAGTTAGTTGCAATACATTTATCACTTGCTGTGACACCTCATCCACTTACCACTAGATATGCATCACAAACAAAGTAAAACAACTCGACGAGACACACAGTTTTTTCGTTATAGTTTTGGAAGCGATCCAACAAGATGAAATGTGAAAGAGAATCGGTTTACGTTACTTTAGAAGATACGAGAGGATTGGCCTTTGAAGGTCGCAGTTTAGATTTAGTTTCAATGCATTTTTTTTTTCAAAATATACATAATTTTTTATTATTGTAATTTTTACAACATCTTACTATTGTCTTAGTTGATTTAAGTCTCTATTCTATCTAATCCTTTTTAGATTTTTTATAGTTAACATACGATTGCTTCATCCGTTAATAAGATCTTATTACTTTTATCATTTTCAACGCATACAAATAAAAAGCATTTGTATGCGTTTAGTACAACTTCTTGTTAAAAATATAAATGACGCCTAAAATTAGCTTGCGAGAATAATCCAACTATCTACCCACTTATTCCGCGACTATTATTCAAAGGAACCAAAATAAACTAGTGGAACATTTACTGGACAATAACACGCATTTTATTCTGATGCAATATTAACATACTTGGAAACCGATTACCTACATTAAATTAATTTACTATCTAACCTATTTAGATGAGATTATTAGGATTAAGATGATTTTTTCGAACAGGTTTAATGTGGAATAATTAAATAATTACTATTTTTCAATGAGTAAAAATTCAATGTTTTATAGTCATGTCCACAAAAAACTCACCAGTGTGGAAATTGCGACAGGTCACTTCTAAACTTTTTAATTTTTCAGGACGATGACAGAAAAAAGGGCGGTCTAACAATGTCGAGGTACCAGGAACTGTTCGCGCAGTACCTCGGCGACATCAGTGAAAACTGTGACGCCAAATATCTATTCGGACCCCTAGAACTATAATAACACCTAGGCTAATAAGCTGACTGAATACACCTATGTAATGACAAACATTGTCACCAGAGTGTTCGATTCGGCTGAAAATAAATGTGATAAAGATTGGCATTGAAATTGTAAAAAACCAACGTATTTACGTACCTGACCAATTGGGCCGTCCACGCAGACTATCGGTCGACGCGAAAGCTAAAATTACGTCAAACGATACAAGCCAGAAATACATAACGCTGCGTCGATTACCGCTAAAATTGAAACACGATTATTTACCCATTCATTGATATTTACAACATTGTTGAAACAACAGAAACGGTGGAACAACAACACCGAATACGTATCCTAAGTTTAACATGGAATAATAAGTTATGCTAGTTTATAATAATTCCTGTTTTGAGAACCCGTCCTGGTTATCGATTTAATTGTAAGTGATGTTAAGTTTGATGTTTATTGTTGAAACTTTTTGTTTTTGTTATGGAGTGTTATTTCCCCTTGCGAATTTCTGGTATCATTATAATTAAATACTTACGTGAAACGAACGAAGCTCTGCTCTTTGGAGTTAATATATTTAATCTATGCAATGTGTGGTTTACACTATTTCAGTCACCGAGTCCAGTAAGTCGATTCCATCGTGAGATCAGAATAGTGTCATGCTCGTCATTAAATATTTAGGATTCTATTCTGTTTATTTGAATCAAACACCTATTGTTTTCTGTAATCATAATTAAAAAAAAAAACAAATTGTAACATCTGGATTAAAATTCGGTTTCAATTTCAAAATGTTTCAATTTCATTTGTTCATCCTGGTTACTGGCTGGAAACTAAAAGGGTGTAAATCAGACACAAGGCAGTATAATGTAGGACTTATGTGGGGAATATTGTACGGGCAATGGTAATGTTGTGCTCAATCATACAAAATGGATCTAGTCGCCGCGATGCTATCTTAAATTAATATTAATGTAAATATTACTATTTATTGTTATTATTTGTAAATGTTCTTATTTTGATTAAAATAAAAGGTTTGGAAAACTTGACTTCGTTTTTTGGTATGTTAAAAATAAAATCATGGTTTCACACTTTACATTTATTACTTTATAAAAATGAGTAACATAAGCTAGGACATACTTAAACTTAACTACATTTTGGATGAAAATCCAGGCTTTGGGGTAAAGTAAAATAATACATTTGGATATAGTGTTTTTGAAGACACAATCTTACTGTCTTTGAAATACGTTATTTTTACAAAAGTCTATTCGTAAAAAACACAATTCAATTCAGTTCATTGCGTAGAGTACATACCTACCTACTCATATTTATAAAATACACATTTACATTTTATAACTTGGGGCAAATAAATGTTTTCAATTTTAGCCGCATTTTTTATACATTTTACATTATTAACAGAAATCATATTCCTATATTCCATGTTATATTTTTGTTCCATGTAATTACACATTTATAAAATATATTATATATTTTTACCGAAATGGCACGGGATAGGTTAAGTTTAAAAGTCATTATATATATAAAATGTACATATTATACAGTATTTTGTATATTCTGTACATTTCCTATCTAAAATATATCTGTCATGGAATATACAATATTATACAAATATCTAGTTATTGTTTACCTATTTAATCAATTCTGAAGATATATTACAACATAACGATATAATATACGTACGTTAACACTTTGAGTGTTATAAGTGTAAACCTTTAAAAACTTCTTACTAATGAGTTCAAAATGAAAAAGCTCGAGACTTTTTTTCTTTTACTTTAAAAAAGTGACTACATAAATATGGAGAAAATGATAAGAGATACAGACTTAACGCAAAGTACTTCGTTATTACACTTGTACAGTTTGTACATTCGAGGATGTTGAAGTTAGAGTTAAGATGAGTTGTCGGTGGAGTGCAAAGAGAAGTTTTCAGTTACACCGATTTATTGGTTAAAAGTAATACAGTTGACGTAGGTAAGCAATTCTCGCGCGACGTGTTTGCTATACGGAGTTAGTTATTGCACTGAAATTAGGTCAGTATTGAAGTTAATGCTAAGTAAGTTAAAATGGTAAAGTACAACAGGTAGGAACAATGTACGTACACCGTACAACACTGTTTAAAACCTTTGACCCTAAATCATAAAACACATTTTTTACTTACATTAGTCAGAATATGTTCTGTTTAGTTTTAAGAAAGCTATCCATGTGAATGACGATGTCAAAAAATATTAGGTTAAAATAGGCTTAAAATGCGTTTATAAAAGAGTGTTCTTGAAGTTTTTTTGACCAATTTTATTTTCAAGAACAGTGTAACTCTTGCCTTTGGTAAGTCTTCCCCCCTTCGGTCATATTATTAAACAAAAAATAGGTACGCTTCAAATGAATATTACACAGCCCAGCAAAATACTTAGGTAAGTATTAAAAAAGCTTAATAAAATCGACTAATACAAATAAGGTCTTACTATTCTATTACACCATAGCACGAATTTTATAGCATGATATGGTAGTAGAAGACACGTTCTTAATGAGCTAATTTTACTGTTTACAACTAAAATGATTTAACCCAGGCTTTGTCAGTTTAGCACCTAACAGTAAAATAAAAAGGTAGAGTAAAATGCGAGACAAACATATCACAATATGAATTAATACAAAATTTTATAATTCTATGATTAATAATATTAATGGAATAAAGTTAGTTTGGGTAAGAGTAGTCGGTCTGTTTTATATCACAATGATTTTTTCAAAGTAAAGATACTTTGAACAATTTGGTGAATAAAAATTAAATCTGCCAAATAGAATATCTCTTGCAGTCACTCGCTTGCCCAACCTAACTTTAACATCAAAATATAACAAAATCATTGTATTTTTTTATCGAATTTACTTTTTTTTCGAGGGACTAAAGAATAAATTTTATCGTAAATTCAAAATATACAAAATATTATTATTCTAAATTAATATAAAACCATAAGGTACAAAACCTACGTTTTTTTTTTCATTTAACATCATCTGACTAAATAAATCACAGTTTAGGTACGTAATACCCACAAGTGTTTTATATTTTTTTGTGTTTAATTAAAATGACTAATTGTTACTTGTAAATGCCAATAAAAATCTTTTTTGAATACAATTAGAATGACAGGTTGTAATAGGAACTTACAGAGTACCTAGGTACTAACTGACTCTCGCTTCCGCAACTCCTTTCTTTTACTTATTAAGAATCTGTAGTATTTAAGTAAGATTTACTACTAAGTAGTTCAAATAGCAAAAATTGCATTGAAGCTAGTCCGCTTATTAAAACAGAAGATTTTTTTAGAAGGAATCGTTTGTAAATTCGATTTTATAAAATACTAGCGACCCGCTTCGCAATGGTGTAATTTTGGCCGACTTGCTCACGAAATATTGATTTTTGGCTAACTTTAAAAATCTTTTTCTGATTGTTCTTTATTTACAAATTTAAATGAAAAACATACCTAAGGGATATTGAAAACCGCATTAAAATCCCTCAACTGGTTTAGGAGGAGTTAGCGGCCAAACATACAAATTACAGAATTAGCGACTTGGATTTGTATCTTGTAATGATAATGAAGACAAATACAATTTAACAATTAGTCATAATGAGATTTTAATTCATCAAGTAAGTATTTTTTGATAGAGTTGACTACATACACACTTTAGTATGTTTTTTAATTCAAACCATAGGTCCTTTGAAAAACATGTAAACGTATAATTATATGAATTATTTACAGCAATATAAATTCATTTTATTTCATGCTAACCATTTCTTTAATCTTTAAACAGTTTTGAAATATTTTCTTGTTTTCTTATTTTTTTGGGACTTAAAATTCGAATACAAATAGAAGGCTACTTACTTATTTACTTACAGTATTAAAATGAAGTTCACAGCAATTAGATTATTCACTTCAAAAGTCCATTCACTATCGTTATCTTTCTGACGATTTATTTGAGGAAGGAGTTCTGCGCAGCCTTTTTTTGGATTTTTTGTACTAACTAAGTAATTAAGAAATATAAGTTGATTGCCTTTTAGACTTCTGGCCACATATTCTTATAACAATTTAGAAATTACTTGTATTTTATGCCCGCGGTTTATTTATTTAAGTTTACCAAACGTCTGTTAAAAATATAAGAGTCAATACATTCAATTAAAAATTCTGACTCTTATTTATTTATAGTTAGTTAACTGCTGATAATCCTTATTTGAATCTAATAGCTCAGTCAAAATAGTCTAGTCTATGCCACACTTGACGCATAAACTACATCAAAGCCCAGTCTATGCCCCACCTGACACATACACTATTAAAGCCTAGTCTATGCCACCTGACACTAATGCTAAGGTTCAAAACCTAGGCGCGCTAAATGCGCTGTCTGCGTGCAAACTGCGGTTCACAAAAAGCAAATGACGCACACATGTCAATTTCGAACCTCATCAACCTACATCCTTTTTTTTGGTTCATTTATTCCATAAAGGAAAAGGCAAAGGAAATTTTATCCATACAGCCAAGACTTCAGTACCAACTTTCAACAATTGAACTCAACCTACATCTCTCCTTAGCCTACACAGAACTCCTTGCGGTCTACATTTCGTCCACGATCTCGTGGTACTGACTGGTGGAGGCCAGCGCGGGGTGTCTCTCTAGACTGCCGTAGGAGGCGCCGCCGAGCACGCGCTGCCGCCCGCCATTGCGGGTTATGCCTGCACACACAATGTAGGGGACACTGCAGCTTATGTCGATAGGGATAGATGCTATTTTAGAATAGCACGTGGTTACAACTTCAACTTTTCTTTTAAGATTACCTACCAGTAGAGTCAAGGATTGAAGGGCTCCTAGACTTTTCATATTTACTGATGAATGTAAAGTGTAGGAAAGACTAGTGGTTTACACTTATTTATATCTAAATGAACCAGCTTTGAATCTAAATGTATTAACATTTGTACACATGGTACTGACAACTTTATGTGCGACTTTGAATATTAAACTTTAGATACTTAATTATTTAGTTTTGCTTCACTGCACATAGCTCAGGAATTGAACCCGGCAAGATTTTGACATTTTGCCTACATGTTAGTCCAAATTTAAGTCATTAAAAATATAATAATATACCTACTTACTATGATGTTGTTAGCGACTTTTTTTGCAGACTTACTTTAAAATCTGTATTCGTTTCGAATATAATAAACTATCCACACCTAATTTCCGATTACTGATTTAATAATTTGGAGTTGTGTCATACTTGGGTACAAGTTAAAAAAAGATAAGTTTGTCAATGGCCCCGATTCTGAAAACATTCACTAAACTAAATTAAAACTATCGCCGTCACTTACTCATCAATTGTATAAGACAGAGACAGGAAATAATATTAGTCCTGTCAAACTAAAATGTACGTGCATTATGACACGGCGAAGGCAATTATAGGCTAGTCCTCAGCGCATTTCGTTCAATTTTACAATTCTGAGGACTAAATTTAGTGAGACCAAAGTACCTGTCTTTTTCTAATACAAAGCATGGGAAAGTTACAGCGATATTTTAATTTAGTTTAAGAGAGTGTTTTCGGAATCGAGGCCAACAACAAAAGTGTAGTAAGTACTTAAATCTTTCTCAACTTCTAAATCTTAACTCACGTCATCGACGGACAGATCTGAAAATACTTTGAAATAATTACGCAATGCTACGTAGATATTCTAAAAAGTCATGCAAAACATTTGCACATATTTATGTGATAGTAACATCTCACTCTAATAGTTAAAGGGCTTGTTTATAATGTGATCAATTTCTAGCTAATTTCTGTGTATATTGGACCTTTAATTACCTACGACATGCAGGTATAACACTACTGAGCCAAGTCATAAAAATATATCCATAATAAAAAGCTGGGAAAATATTTAAAAAACATGATGTTATTTTAGAAACATTTTTAATACTTAATATATTTTGATGACTCAACTTTGCCATGCTAAAGTGCATTAAACTAAAAAAATAAAACCAAAATAATAAATTAAACATAATTTATTTAAATCACAAAACTTTAAACTGGTGCAATTCACAATTAATAAAAATTAACCATTACCTTTGGAAAAACAGGGCATTTGATTATAATGATGTCAATTCACTTTATTTTACTGTTGCAGTGTCTGGCGAGTGCAACATGAATGTTTGTTTTGTAACTTTTGATAATATTGTTACAATTTTTACAAATCCATTCATATTGCTATATGTAGCCAGACATACTTATGCAAGGCACAAAATTTTGATAATATCACATGCATTGCCAGAGTACATTTAAGTGAATCACTATATCGTAATAAAACAATAAGAACAGCTATTTTAAGTATACAAAAACACTTATTATAAAAATCTCAGTTGCTTTCTGTTCCCTTTCATTGTTCTATGTTAAGTACTGTCATTTGAAGTCGTTTTCCGCTATTTTGATAAAAATCAAACACCCTTTGATAATACTAAATTAAGTACTAACTTTAAGTAGGAGATTCCGACATGTTATATGTACAATATCAGTAAATAAACACATTTACTGAATCATCACAATAACTCTATATATAAATTTTTATAATACCTACAGGAAACATGGGAGCACCTACTAAAGTTAAAGAAAATCTCTGACAATATCATTTAAAAAATATATATGTAATATATTCTACTAATTTATTGTATATATTTTGTTCTTTTTGAATAATTTCCAACTCGCTGAGTTACAGGCGCACCTGTAATGATAGACGGATTTTATATTTATTTATATAAACAAAAATTGAATAAACCAAAAGAAAATACCGTCACCATTGTTTTAATTCGAACCAAGATTAGTGTTAACTAGTTTTTCGTTGTTTGTACCCCGTCAAGGTGTTAGTGCAACTTACAGAAAATTGAAAAATAAAATAAAACTAAACAATACAAGCGCTGGACGCTTTACAAAGCTGGCCTTCGATGCTAGAAATTGATTTCGTCTTAAAAATATAAGTACCATGAGTAAGGAGAATACTATGCTGGAAATAATGATAAAAAAACCTTTGATTTTCTTTGAGGTTTATGACAACAAAATTACTTTAGCTTTGTCACATTGATTTATAGAAATTATACTTAACATTCGTTGCTTTGAAAATCAATTTCTAGATCAATCTAACGCTAATTTTAAATAAAATTCGAACTTAAAAAAACACTAAGCAAATGAAAATAAATAAATTTCGATAATTTAAGATAAATAATCTTTCACTGTAAATAATGCCAAGTAAAGCGTATCAACTATAATATTTCAAAATTCTTGAGCGTATAATACTTTTATTGCGATAATTTTAAGTACCTCTAATAAGTACTGTGCTATTGTTTGTTTGAACTGAGTCGGTGCAAATAATAAAGGCTAGTGACACACTCACAAATTATCGATATCGATAAAATTAAATAGCTAATTAAAACATTCGAAAATGATAGGAATAACAATAACAGCACAAACATGCATTATCATAACATCTATAGTATACAAATTGGTTTATATTCGTAATTAGGATTTGTATCCCAAATACCAAGATCCATGTTAGGAACCGAGCTGCCGACGCCAAAGATTAGCAATTTGCGACTTGCATTAGTAATTCTAATATAATATGATCAATTTATTAACGTTAAATAAATATATTCACTATAAAAAAAGCGTCACGAATTGTGAATCCATCGCGACACGACTAACATTTAAATGCTTCATTATATCTAAGTAGAAAAAAAACGGGAAGTACCTCGTTCCCATATAGTTTTATCAATACCCTAACGCTATGTTAAATATACCAAATCGACTTATCACAACACCAAGGACGTCCATACATTACCGTGCTGTTCACATACAACTAATAGCGTGAGAGAAATGCGGTTTACTATTAACAAAACAAATCGACACACGAGCGATCGCTGTCAGTGTCATCCACTGACAGCTGACATTGACAGGTGACATTGACAGTTGAAAGGTGACATTGACAGTTGACATTGACAGTCGACAGGTGTTTACAGTCGTCCGTGTGTCGATGTTCATGACAGTTGCGTCTCAAAGTTGTACTGTCTGTATCGTCCGTTGCCTCTTACTCTAGATAATGAAGTTTCTGCGACGGTGACTTCCTTGCCGCGGAGCATGTGGTTCGCCAGCTTCTGTCTGTTGATTGGGGAACCTGAAAACACCACTTTGGTCACCCGCTTGCTGGGAATTTCTATGTTTGTACCACTCTAAATCATGGAACTACTACTATACCAACATGTATTTATTGACAAGAATTTAAAAATTACTAAAAGGAGTAAAATGACTATAAGCGTAAATACTTTTCGTGCCAATTGAGAATAGAGTGGGGTTAATTTGCTTTAGGGCCAACCATAGCATGTACTACAGACAAATCAATAATAAGTGAACCAACTTTTTTTCTTTTGATTTTTTATATGACATAGAAAGACTTTTTCAAGAACAGATACATTTTGAGGAATATTTGGTTCCTTTTTAACAGATTTTTTTTTTTAAGAACTAGTTGATGAGTTTTTGAACTATTCTCATTTGGTTTTTATAGTAAACGTGTTTCACTAATGCGTCAACTAATTTAACTTTGAAATTTTCAAACGCAGGTAACTTTGAATTAAATGCTAACGAAAACTTTTAAACTTCGCGTAATACATTTAAAATCAGGTGACAAAGTACATAAATAAGGTATAGGTAGTCAGAGATATATTTAAAAAACGCAATATGAAAAAAGCATAGCAAAAAATAAATATGAAAGAAGCAATCGAAAAAGGTTATATGTTTATATACAGGGTGTCCCAAAACTCGACGTCAACCCGAAACCGGGTGACAAGGCAAGTCATGCTGGTTATCAGAAAAATGTTTAAAAAAATCTAAGTCACGTGTTCTCAAAATTATTGGCATTTTAAAAAAACACGCAAAATTTCACACCCCGTGACAGTGTTTTTGCTGCTGTTGCCACAAATGTTCACTTTTGGAAACTTTTTTTTTTGATATGTAACCCTGAATAATGCTTCTCTAAACTGTTATCAACATTTCAAATCTAGCTCCTCGAGATTGCATAAAAATAGGACTTATTTCCAAGAAAAAAATTAAAAATTAAAAATGGCCTAGTTTTAACTGTCTGCATTGAAAAAAAATTGTATTACGCGAGTTTGGCAAGTTGTGTCAAAAGTTGGCGCATTTAGTAAGGATTCCAAAATGGTATGACACGTGGTAAATTGTAGTTGCTATCATGAACAAAAAAAAAAAATCGTAAAAATCCAGTGTTCAACAATTTTTTCTTACCTGGTTAAAAAATATTCTAATGGGCCCAAGGTTTTCCAAAGAGTCGTAAATTGTAAGTAGTGACAAAGGAGTCTTTCTAGGAAGTGTAAGCGAGATAGTATTTGTGCTAAAGTGATTGAGTGAGACGGAGAGAGTCACCTTCTCAAGTGCGAGCGAGACAGGTATGGACGCTAAAGTGACTGAGATGGAGAGAGTCATTTTACCAAGTGCGAGAGAGACAGAGAGTGACGCCAGGTATTCGCTATTGTAGATACACATTACAAACCAGTCAGTACGTTACGTTCCTTCGTTTACTGCGCTTGTTTTCGTATTCGTTTGTGTTGATTTCGTACTGTTTACTTTTGGCTATGTTTATGGACTTGTGATTGCTTGCGATTTAGATTCGGACTGTTTGTTTTCTCTTAACGACGACCTTTGCTTTCCTCTGGACTATTGTGTGAGTGTGTGACAAGTGCCGAGATGTCTTCGTATACCACTCGCGAATACGCTAATATGCACCTTATTTATGGTGAGTGCAGGTGTAATGCCAGTGCTGCTGCCAGACTTTACCGCGAAAGGTACCCAAACGCTGCTCGTTACCCCGATTATCGGGTGTTTACGAATGTGCATCGGTTGCTCTTCTCAGAAGGCCGCCTCCCAAATCAAACGCATGGTGGAGGCAGACCCACCAACCCTATGGAAGAAGAAGTTCTACAGGCTGTCGAAGAAGACCCAAGTACTTCAGTAAGAGCTATTGAAACGAACACCGGAGTGCCCAAAAGTTCAGCCCACCGTATTTTAAAAAGAAATGACCTACACCCATACCACGTACAGCGAGTACAGACATTATTACCCGGTGACTACCAAAATAGGGTGAATTTTTGCCGGACGATATTGGAGAGGTACAGAGATGACCCACTTTTTCTAACAAAAATTTTATGGTCGGACGAATCAACTTTTAAAAAGGACGGCTACGTGAACAAGCACAACCTGCATGAATGGCGTGTTGAAAACCCTCATTTAACGAGACAGGATCGGTCCCAGTACCGATTCAAAGTTAACATGTGGACCGGAATTTTGAATGGCAAAATAATTGGTCCTTTTGAGTTGCCTGATGCATTAACTGGCGAGGTTTACTTAGACTTTCTTCAAAACCATCTTCCAAATTTATTAGAAGACGTGCCGCTAAGCATTTACAGAGAAATGTGGTTCCAACAAGATGGGTGCCCAGCGCACTTTGCTCGCCCCGTAAGAGAGTACCTCGATGAAGAGCTTCCTGGGAGATGGATCGGGCGGGCTGGACCAATCTCGTGGCCGGCCCGTTCACCGGACTTGAATCCTTTAGACTTTTTTTACTGGGGAGCTGTTAAAGAAAAAGTTTACGAGAAGCCCATTGGGAGTGAACATGAATTACGGCAGAGAATAGCTGAAGCAGCTCAATTTGTAAATAATGGACGATACGCTAGAAAGATAGCTCGATCTTTTTTAAAAAGATGTCGCGCTTGTATTGCCGCCGAAGGAAGGCATTTCGAACACTTATTATAACATTTTAAGAATTATTGTAAATTTTATTAATAAACATTGGTATTAAAATTTTGTTTTATTTAAAATTGAAACCTTTAACAATAAATGCTTATTCCAATGCACACACTAAAAAAAATAAATTAAAAGTGAACAATCTGTTCATTCAATAAAGATAGACGAGTACATCAGTACAATGTACAATTCAGTTAAATTTAATCAGTGTGTAAATTGGAAGCGGCTCCAATGTAACCAACGATAAGCTTTGCAATTTTAACCAAGTAAGAAAAAAAGTTAAAAATGGGTTTTCATGGAAATATTTTTTTTTGTTCATGATAGCAGCTACAATTTGCCAAGTGTCATACCATTTTGGAATCCATACTAAATGCGCCAACTTTTGTCACAACTTGCCAAACTCGCGTAGTACAATTTTTTTTCAATGCAGACAGTTAAAACTAGGCCATTTTTAATTTTTATTTTTTTTCTTGGAAATAAGTCCTATTTTTATGCAATCTCGAGGAGCTAGATTTGAAATGTTGATAACAGTTTAGAGAAGCATTATTCAGGGTTACATATCAAAAAAAAAAAGTTTCCAAAAGTGAACATTTGTGGCAACAGCAGCAAAAACACTGTCACAGGGTGTGAAATTTTGCGTGTTTTTTTAAAATGCCAATAATTTTGAGAACACGTGACTTAGATTTTTTTAAACATTTTTCTGATAACCAGCATGACTTGCCTTGTCACCCGGTTTCGGGTTGACGTCGAGTTTTGGGACACCCTGTATTTACAGCAAAATAAAAGGTTAAAAAGCAGCAAAAGGTTCCCTTACCTCGTATTAGTAAGGCACTTAAAAAAGTAGATTAAAAATAAACTTTTAGAGTTTCAACTCTTGAAAACTTCAATTTAAAAGGTCCAATATACAAGGCAAAGTAGCAAAATTTTGTGCAAAGAAATAAAAGAAGGTTCAACATAATATTTAACTTCGTAAATAACGCGGATACTCTGCAAATAAAAACAATGACCTATTGTTGTTTTTGTCATGGATTGCGATATAAAAACTAACAATGAAGTAACTTTAATACAGGTCTAATTAATAAGAATTTATATATGTAGTTAGTAAAAATCCTGACCTAATGAAAACCAAACCAAATAAAGACATGCATTGAAAAAAGGCACTCAAAACCGGCTCTTACATTTTGATAAAAAAACTTAAGTTACTTATGTGCATCATATAAACTTTTCCAAAACATATTTATGGCAGATACTTTAACCTAACATTTTATATCTGTCTAAAAACATAACCACGATCAACAAAAACAAAATCAACTATCAACTATCGATAAAATTTCGTAAAAAGCATCGACATCTTTCCATCCCTACCCTCCATCAGTGCACTCTATTCTAACTCTTGTGTCTATGTGTATAAAGTCTACATTACTCACCGATGAATGATAGCATCACAGGCAGGAACACGAGGCCGTGGAGCGCTCCGATCACCACGATGCCCAGGTACATGCGGAAATAGAACACCTGCGGGAAGAATAATAATGATCACTTTATTAATATTATTTTTATTAAAGTGCACTACTGGTCCAAGAGTGAGCGACGAAACTTGCATTATACAAGTACTAGCGACCCGCCCACGCTTCGCAATGGTGTAATTTTGACAGACTTGTTCCTGACACATTGATTTTTGGCTAACTTAAAAAAACCTTTTTCCGATTGTTCTTTATTTACAAATTTAAATGAAAAAAATGGTGAAAACTGCTTTAAAATCCCTCAACTGGTTTAGGAGGAGTTAGCGGATAAACATACAAACAGACAGAATTAGGAACTTGGATTTATACTATGTAATGATCATGCAGCATTAATACAACTTAAAACACGAGAGCATCGCGGACGACTGAATCTCGACAAATGCGCAATTTCAACTAGCATGTGAAGTGAAGATGGTGATTACTAAACATGCATCAAAATATTTGACAAATTATATAAAAACTGGTGACCCGCCCACGCTCCAAAATGGTGTCATTTGTTCACGAAACATTGATTTTTGGCCATGTTTAAAAACCTTTTTACGTACGTTCTTTATTTGTAAATTAAATTTAAAGTGACTAAATCTAAAAAAAATATTTTAAAGATTGTGAAAACCGCATTAACATCCTTTACGTGATGAAGATGGCGTTAGTACCAACAGACACATTTACCGACTTTAATTTATGGAATCAATAGAGTTACTTTAAACCTAAAGCTCATATGTCCCTAACAATTAACAAAGTTATTTTTAGTTTATTGGAAAAAGCCAGTGACTGCCCGCGACTCCGTTCGCGTTGAAGTCGGTTTCCCGTATGATATTCTGATGTATAACCTATATTACTGTAAAGTTTCATTGAAATCCATCCAGTAGTTTTTACGTGAAAGAGTTTCAAACATCCATACTCACAAACTTCCACGTTTATAATATTAGTAGGATACTGTATCCATTTCTTAATCATCTTATTCACCTCTCTTCCACACCTATCTACATATAAACCCACCTGAAAGATCTGGCTCTTCGCGGTGGCCAGCACCACAATTCCCGCAAACTTGGTGAGCGTGATCCCGCTGAGCACGGAGGGGCCTATTCTGTTGAGGGCTGCTGTGGCCCTTTCTGTGCGGGAGTGGCCCCCGGACACCGAGAAACTGTGGACCAGGTGCGAGCAGAATTCTACGGCTATGCCCACTGCCATTACCTGGGGGAGGGAAAACAATATGTTTTACTAGTGGCCGCCCGCGACTCCGTTCGCGTGGAAGTCGTTTCCCGTGGAAATAAGAAGTTTTCCCGCGGTAAAAAGTACCCTATGTCCTTTCCCAAGTTCAGTTCTTTCTTCATACCAAATTTCATCAAAATCGGTTCAGTGGTTCAGGCGTGAAATCGTAACAGACAGACAGACAGAGTTACTTTCGCATTTATAATATTAGTAGGGATAATGGGATACATGGATGGTATAAGCCCATGGATTCAAGTGGAATTAAAATATGTCATTCCCAGAAAACACAGTTTTTATGTTTGTTTTTTTTAGTTTAGTAGTAAGACTAATATGAGCTGTTTTAGGAATGATTACTATAGTAATTTAATTTGTCTAATAAGTTAAAGTAATGTTAAATCCGCTAAAAGACTGAGGAAGAGGGTAGATCGCTACACCTGTCAATAACTACCCACTCGCTAAGTCAGTTACTCCGTGACCATGGCACATGAAATTGTGCCGAAAATAACAAAAGACTATTATAATCATGGTGAATATCCCGTTAAAAGTGTTGTAAATAATAAAAACCATGATAGTTTTAAAACTTGTACAAAACATTACATTAAGATTATTGAAAACATTTTTTGCTTACAAAAAGTTATCAGTTCAGTTTTTTCATTCAAAACATACATATTCAATACTCTGCCATAATTAGGTATTCGCGGCTTTCCCCACAAAGTTTGGAAGTCACTGGACAATTCAGTTCAACATTGTTTAATCTCTCCAGCACTCACCAAGTTGACGAGCGACACGGCGTTGAGCGAGATGCCCCACCAGTACATGAGCCCGCCCAGGTTCACCACGATCATCGTGATCGTTATTACTACCACCTGCCACGCAATATAGTCATTAGAACTTAAATTATAGGTATAGTAGGCAAGCAGAGTATAAGTAGAATGAAGAAAAAAAATTGAGCATTTCTTTTTAAGTTAAGTGTCTTATTTGGTCATAATATAAGCTAAGTCATAAGATAACATCTAGATTAGGGAAATTATTATTTTTATTAGTATTTCTAGACTTTTCTATGAAAGTTTATGAAGAACTTCAAAATTAACTCATTATGCCATCTTTAATTAACCAAACTTAAAATTATACTTTTATATTCCAAATTATAAATTATTAAAATGATTTAAAACAATAATTAATCTCAGTTAAAGTTAATCCAACTCACCAAAGCGGAGAACAGGTCAAAGCCCATCAAGAAGAACGTCACAATGAATATCGACAGCACCGATATCCCCATACTCTTCAACGTGTCTGGCCACATTGTCAGATACTGCTCGTAGAACACATAGAACACTGAATAAGGAAACACATTCACTTCAGGCTGCCCGGCCTTCCTCAAATTCCTGTTCAACGTCTCAGTCAAGTTTGCTGCCAATTTCCTCGCAGATCTCAAAGCGGAGTAGTAGTCCTTGCTTGATTTGAGCACGGTGTGGTAAGTGCTGAATATTGAGGACTTCACGGTGGCCAGTTTGTGGTTGTAGTTATAGTTGACGGATTGTCCGTAGGCGGCGTGGCCGGCTTTTGGGCAAGTGGCTGTGGGGTTGTCTTGTAGGAAGAGAGGGACGTAGCGGGAGAAGTCTTGTTTGCTGGGACGCAGCTCGGGGCCCGTTTTGGGGATGTTGCATTGGGCGCAAGGGGCTGGGGATAAATTGTGAAATTAATATATGAAAGGCAAAATTATTTAAGTTTCCAGATGTTCAGTAACGTTCAGAGAAGAATTAAGGGAAAATTATATGGGAATGATACAAACACTATAATCAAATGTTAAGGTTTTGTAGATAATCATTCTTACTTCTTTATTATTATTATATATGTGAAAAGTATTTTTTTTTATGTCTGTCTGTATGTTCGAAAAGGCTGAACCGATATTAATGAATTTTTGCACAGATCTATTTCAACACCCTTAAATGAAAATACTCAACTATTTACCACAGCAACAACTCTCATCCCACAGTTAAACCCCATTCACCCCCAACCTCGTCTCTCACGCCCACACAACACATAATTCAACTCACGCGTGGCCCAATCATTGGGACAGAAACTCCCGTTATTGGGGAATGTCTTGCAGCAGTCGCTAGAGGCGGCCCAGTCGAACCAGTCGTCCAGCCACGAGTTGGCGGGCTGCGCGATGTATGTGCTCTGTTGTTCACGGTATGCTGGAAGATATATTATTGTTAGGTTAAAGCTACAAAAAACATGTAAGGATATTGACAGTCGGTTTTGGTATTGAAGAATAAAGGTTATGAGCAACCCGCCCACGCTTCGCAATGGTGTAGTTTTGCCGACTTGCTCGCAAAACATTGAATTTTGCCTTACTTAAAGAAACTCTTTTCAAATGTCCAATATTTACTAGTTTAAATGAATAAATTACCTAAAAGATGGCGAAAATCGCATAAAAATCCCTTACGTAGTTCAGAAGGAGTTAGCGGACATACATACAAACAGACAGAATTAGCGACTTGGATTTATACTATGTTATGATAATGATTAGTTAGTTAAGGCTATAAATAACATGTAGGGATATAAAAACAACCAGTTTTGAAATTGAAATTTTGAAATTGAGTTGCATTTGAGTAAGATACTTGAGTATTTGACTGTATTACTACATAGTATAAAACAAAGTCGCTATCTCTGTCCCTATGTCCATATGTATGCTTAAATCTTCAAAACTACGCAACGGATTTTGATGCGTTTTTTTTTTAAATACAGTGATTCAAGAGGAAGGTTTATATGTATAATAACATGTAATAAGGAAACGGGGTTTACTCCGAATTTAACGCGCGCGAACAATCATCAAATCAAAAATGACACAATCAGATCTCATTATTAAAATCAATATTTGAAAAACAAGAAGTAGAGATTCGAAAGTCACTATTCAAAACCAAGTTAAAAGTTCACTACACCCCAAAAAACTTACTTTACTGCAAATTATCAAGAAATATCATAAAGAGCCGTTACTGGGCTGACTCGACCGGTGTAATACCACCGTCGCACAGAAAACCATAGTGAAGTAGGGACGATGTTCCTGCGTTTCGTTCGGTGAGTATCCAATTTCTCAAAGGCTCAGCAACACCCCCCCAACACCCACAGTGTTGCGGGGAGTCATGGGCGGCGGTGATCACTTACCATCAGGGCCTCAATTCCGCTATTTTACAATAGCATGTATCGGGTCACAATTGGATCTCGATTGGATATTTTGACACTCTTGGTAGTCTGTTAACCAAATAAGACCATTCGCATACGATTGAAAAAACAATCGAACTGCAATTCAGTCGAAAGTAATTGGATATTTTTGTATTACACTCTTCAACCGTGCTACTTGTGTCTTGATAATCAACAACCGGTAGTCTACTCATTATTGATCATTTCTGTGAATCGTATCAGTAGAATACTAAATTTGCGTTGATTGCTATTGGTTTGTAAAATAATCGTAATAGTGTGCCGCTTTACTAAAAATTGCAGACTTGAGACCCTAGTGACCTGCAGGCTCGTTTGCTACTTATACCATAAAAAAAACAATCTGTATAAGGAAAAAACCACTCACCCAAATACAGCAGTATAGCCAGGCTATCATCATTGCACCACCTGGTCCCGCACAGCATATTCTGCACATTGACATCCGCGTAGTCCAGCCCCGCGCCGCCCGCGCCCTCCGTCACCACGAAGTACACCGGCGGCCCGATGTTGAGGTAGCGGTTGAGGTGCTGGAAGTACTTCAGCTCGTAGGAATCTTGCGGCATGGAGAGCTCTTGCTCCAGGCCGATGTCTATGTGGGGGGCCACCTGGACGGGAAACATTGAGGTTATAGTTGATATAGAAAGAGAATAAGATTATCTATAATAGTGGCCGCCGGCGCCTCCGTTCGCGTGGACGTCGGTTTCCCGTGGGAATGAGAAGTTTTCCCAAGGTAAAAAGTACCCTATAAAAAGTTACTGCAAAGTTTCATCAGAATCGGTCCAGTAGTTTTTACGTGAAAGAGTAACAAACATCCATACATCCACACATACTCACAAACTTTCACATTTATAATATTAGTAGGATGTATTTGGTTAAAGATCAATTATACCTAAATTACAAGTGGTTATCTTATATCGGATTGGGGGTAAAAATACAAAAATAAATAAGAAATGAGAGTATGAAATTATCAACCTGAAAATAAAAGTGTTACAATTTTTCTTCTATCTAATTCAGCAAACATATCCTATATCCTTCTCAACTACACTATTCTCCATAAATACCTAGTTATAATAATAAACCTACCGCAATAGAGGAACACAGCCACGCAAAGAACACGATCATCACAGCGGCTCTGACGTTTCTCTTCATCAATCCCGGAACGTACAATTGTTTGAATAAAGTAGTGAGCGCGCCCTCGGCCGCCGGAGTCACTTCCGACTTGGAGGCTTTCACGCAACATAGCACGTCGAATCTGAGGGAAAAATACGGTAGTTGTAGGTGATTTGGGTGGGTCCGGATACTAGTTGCCGGATTATACGGTTAAGGAAATCCGGGAGTGGTAATAATTGTAAATATATTTTATTTAAAACAAATTATACATTGATATAAGTCAAAGTTTATGAATAGCATTAGGTTCTTTCTCTTAGTTAAAAGTAGCTCATGCATTATTCCAGATTATGGTATATTTACCAAGTTATGTCTAAATCTGATCAGTAGTTTTTGTGTAAAAGAATAACAATCACACATACACAAAAGTATTTCAAACTTTCGCTGTTATCGTTCTGTTAAAAAAAAAAAAAAGTTTTATGTAATTTGCAATGCTCCTATATCTGTTTAACTTTTAAACTACACTTTAAATTTTACTTATCAGTTTAATCAAACAGTTTTTATTTTTACAAATTTATACATTCCAATGCTAGCTGAAAAAAAAACCGTCTTGTAAGTTAAGCCCACCTATGCGTATTTTTTTAGCATTAAGTCTTAATGAGCATTGTTACACTGTTCACATACATTTTTTTATGATATAGGAAACAAATGAGCACGCGGGTCACCTGATGGTAAGTGATCACCGCCGCCCATGACTCCCAGCAACACTGTGGGTGTTGGGGGTGCGTTGCTGAGCCTTTGAGAAAATTGGGCACCGGATACCGCACTCACCGAACGAAACGCGGGAACATCGTCCCTACTTCACTATGGTTTTCTGTGCGACGGTGGTATTTCACCGGTCGAGTCAGCCCAGTAGTCGCTGCAGACAGAGCCTACAGCTAGACTCTACCACTCCTGCCTATACTAACTAGTTAACCACTCACCGATGGTTGTGGTGCCGCTCCATATCGACTCACCTATGATGACGCTGCTATATACTAACTAGTTACCCACTCACCAATGGTTACGCTGCTACCTACCTATCCAGCGTTCATCGATGCCTACGCTGCTATCCTCCCACCCCCACTCACCGATGGTTGTGGTGCTATCTCCCACCCCCCACTCACCGATGGCTATGATGCCGCTCCGTGTCCAGCGCCAGCAGCGCCACGAAGCACGTCAGCTGCAGCAGTAGATCCACCAGCAGCGCCGTCCCCGCGTACCACTCACCTCTACCTACGCTGCTATCTACCCATCCCCCACTCACCGATGGTTGTGATACCTATCCACCACTCACCCATGATAACGCTGCTATATACTAACTAGTTACCCACTCACCGATGGCTATAATGCCTCTCTATATCGACTCACCTATGATGACGCTGCTATATACTACTCTACCACTCACCGATGGTTCTGATGTCTCTCCATATGAACTTACCGATGGTTGTGATGTCTCTCCGTGTCCAGCGCCAGCAACGCCACGAAGCACGTCAGCTGCAACAACAGATCCACCAACAACGCCGTGCCCGCGTACCACTCACCTCTACCTACGCTGCTATCTCCCTATCCCCACTCACCTATGCTTACGATGCTATATACTAACTACTCTACCACTTACCGATGGCTATGATGCCGCTCCGTATCCAGCGCCAACAATGCCACGAAGCACGTCAGCTGCAGCAGCAGATCCACCAGCAAGGCGGTCCCCGCGTACAGCGCGAAGGCCCTCACGGCCGGCATGTCGCTGAGCGCGCCCAGGAAGAAGCAGACCGACTCCGAGACGGAACTCAGGAACATGGACGGACCCACCTTGCCCAGGCTGCGGGAACGTAAACACAGGGGTCAATAGATTGAGGGGCAGTTTGGATGGATATTGATAAGTTAAGGGTATACAGACAGATACACTTTGCCCAGACTGGGGGAGATGTGGGGTTAAGAACGGGTTTGGGCTAGATGGAAGGGTCGATGACTTTTCGGACACAAAAAACTCGAACACCTTGGCCAATGTATAGATTTTCAATTTTAATATCAAATTTTACCAAGGTATCCGAGTTTTTTGTGTCCAAAAAGTCATCGACCCAGATGGAAGGGTATGGAAACAACGTTGAAGTAAAGACAAGTATTTTGACTAAACTAAAGGGATAAGAAAAGGCTAATTATATTTTAGACCTATCTTGCCCAAGCGGCAAATTGGTTTGACTTGACTGAAGAGCCTGGACATAACGTTGAAGTTAACGTGTTTTGACTCGACGAAGGGGATATAAAGGATTGAATAGACAAGGGGACAAGATACGCCTTGCCCTGGCAATGTAGACAAATTGTGGTTAAGACACGTGTTTTGACTACACTGAGAAGAGAGTAGATAAACTAAAGAAACACGGGCAGACCTACTTGGCGTAGACTGTATGAGTGATTTGATAAAAACTCTTTGCATTTGCTTAAAAAGTAACTGGTTATAAGACAGCAATCTTTTTACACCCATGGGGTATTATTATATTAATTATATATATTAATTATATACCAAAGTAGTTCAATTTGAAAATATTCCAATAGAAACCTTTAAAATTAAAAATAATCTAGATTAGAGATAAAATGAATTAAAGTTGTATATAAATAAACAAAAGTACAACGTTAGGTGATGTAAAATTATATTAATTTAATTTAATTTATTATATTACATATTACATGCACTACCTTGAAATCATAAAATTATAAAAAAATACATGAATTTCTGGTTTATAAATTTAGAAGTTGAAGTTGAGTCAATCTTGAGATAATAAATAACAAAATATTTAATTTTATTTAATTTAATTGATACTCACCTTTAAATTCTCAATTCAGAAACCGGCGTCGCCAAAACAAAGTCAAAATATCGTCAAATTTAGAATAAAATGTAAAAAAGCTATTACTTTAAAGGATAATTGTTTGCTACTAGACTATTACTTATTTTATAATTAATCATAATTATATGAAAACGTGTATATAAAAACTCTAAGCTTAATTTAAAATGCAAAAGTATTTATGGTCATAATTAATTATATTTTTTTACTATTCAATAACAATAATTTTTACCTACGTTCCGTTACTAAGATCGTATAATCTTTATTTTCCTTTTCATTTAACAAATAAAATGCAAATTCATCTTATATATTACTAGTGACTCGCCAACGTTTCGCAATAGAGGAATATTGGCCAACTTGTCAGCAGTATGTTTTTAATTACAAATTTCAGAGAAAATAAAATCTAGAAATTTGGCGAAAAAGTATATGTCTGGATGTCTGTATCTTCCGATTACACGTCAACACAATTGAACCAATCTCAAGTTATTTTTTCAATACAGACAGTTCGACACTCTCAGAGAAAAATAGCTTCTGTTTAACATAGGAATTTCTCATTCCCATGGGAAAATCACTTCCGTCCTTTTACTCCAAATTTACATCTACGCAGACTAAATCCCTATTCCCAACTTATACTTCATAATCATATTAACTTACATATTATTAAAAAATAACCCTCAATATTTTACTTTGAATTCAGCACCTAATCAGTCTAAAACAACTATTAGTTTTCCTATGAAAATAAGCTAAATCAATAATAATACAATATACTAACATCCTGCCGATGTGTTCTGGTATAGCTTCGCTTTTACTTAAGCTTTTTAATTCCAGTACCTAATCAGACATAACCATTTCTTATCCTATGAAAACAAGATAAAATTAACAATACAATATACTAACGTCCTGCCGATATGTTCTGGTATAGACTCGTGCGCGCCGCGCGGCTCTCGCTGACTAGTTTGTACGAGGATGAAGATGTTGTCCACTCCGACGGCTAAAACCAGGAACGGGATCACCTGCGGAGTATTGTTTATTAGATTAATAAGAACTTTATATTACTTAGCGGGAAATTTATAGAACGATTTGTCTTAAAATTTAAGTTTGAAAACAGTACTGTATATTATCTTTTAATCTAATTTGTAAATAGCATGGAAGATGGAAAAGTTTATCCTACTAATATGAATACAGGCATTATCAGTGGTTTCAACTGATTGCCTGATTAAGAATAATAATAATAATATTATAAATGTAAAAGTTTGTGAGTTTGTATGGATGTTTGTTACTCTTTCACGTACAAACTACTTATCGGATTTTGATGAAACTTTACAGTAATATAGGTTATACAATCAGAATAACACATAGGGTACTTTTTACCGCGGGAAAACTTCTCATTCCCACGGAAAACTGCCTTCCACGCGAACGGAGTCGCGGGCGGCAACTAGTATTTACATAAAAAAATAAATTGTGATGAAGAAAACCATCGTGCAAATGATCATCACTGAGCTAGCTATGGTGGATTAAGCCTCAAATCCTCTCACTATCCAAATGACACCTGTACCCAACTATTGCACATAGGCTATTATCATACCTTATTTTTTTAATAATTTTTATTAAACAATAATTTAACTAACCTCAACAATAATAAGCGTGGCAGGCACCCCGGCGTATCCGAACAGACCCACGGAACAAGCCACCGACGCCAACACTATTATCACTCCTGCAAATAATATTACAGTGTTAATTAATAAATTTATGTATAATTTATACATTGTAATAGACGAGAAACTCTCTTTTGAATGTAGTAGAATTAGTTTTAAGAAGTATATGGAACTATTTACGTTATTGCGAAAAAGAGACTAAAATTGAGTTAAAGATAGATAAGATTACCTTTTTTAGACAGTTTAATGCTTATGTTTTACACTAATATACTGATTCCATAAATTTTATATTATGCAATGTTAAATTTTGTGAAACTATAGCTGCGTTCATCAACACACAAAAGACTATTGCTTTGTAATTTAAATTATCCACTGTTCTCCAACTATTGATACCCTAGAACCTAATAAAAAAAAAGCAAAGCAAAAACTCACCTCCCATCCCCAAAGTAATTTTACTATCCACCAGCAGTCTACCGCACGTAGTAAACCTCCCCAACGATATAGATATATACGCGAACATTATGAAATACGACACTAGTATAGTAGCCACATCGCTCTGGGAAGTCCTCTCTAGTTCATCTTCTATGGATCTTTCAGCGGTGTAGGCGATGTCCA
This sequence comes from Emmelina monodactyla, assembly GCA_916618145.1. NCBI lineage: Eukaryota > Metazoa > Arthropoda > Insecta > Lepidoptera > Pterophoridae > Emmelina > Emmelina monodactyla. The sequence goes on from OU745319.1 coordinate 870,031, forward strand.
TGTAGGAAGGCATTTCTGTCTCGGTGTAGTTTTTCATGAAGTCGAGGAAGACTTTCTCCCATTCGAGGGCTGGTTTTAGCTGGAAATTTAGTATGATTATAGTGGTTTTTTGTTCATAAGTAAATATTTTTTGTGGCAAGTATGCAGTATGTTTTACGGCTTGTAACTAATTTTATTATAAAATATAGGCAAAGTATTTTTATATAATGATAAGTCTGGAGATTTATTTATAGATTTATTATTTATAATTGATTGTAAGAGCAGTTTTTAAAGTAAAATAGTAATCTGGGCATTTACGTAGTATCTTCCCACTTCTAAACTACTTACTACAATTTGACAAGTTTTAAATATTCAGATGTTTTCGATAACTTCAACTACACAATATTTTGAATATCCTTAATTAATTGAAATTAAATTCATTTTGACGGGTTTTACACGTTTATTAAATTATTTTTATTTATCCGACGTTTCGGCATTTTTACAAATGCAGTCGTCGAGACAGTCAGTCTTCAAGTTTGAGTTTAATTTTAAATAATAATGATCGCCTAAGAAGTTATATCCCAAATTAGCTAAAATTTAACATTGCATCTAATTTTCAAAAAACTACACCCACAAAACAATCTCCACACTTTGAAATACACTTAAAAATCAAAGCAAACATCCTCACCTTGTTATGATCATGCTTGTTATTGATCAGTATGGTTATAATCAGCGCCGTGGCCTCGTTGAAGGCGGACTTCTTGGTGAGTTGTTCCCCGGGCGCCAGGAACCCGCCCAGCGCTATGGCCGGGAGGACGGGGCCGCCGTAGGGGCTCATGCACTCGTCCGGGTTGAACGGGTTGCTGGCGGTAGGAATATATGGTCAGTTATAAGGTAGTTTATGATTTGAAGGTGTATGATAAACTTTAAGTTTTAAAACTTTCATGGTTTTTGTTATTCTCAACACTTTTAACGGGATATTTACCATGATTGTAATAGTCTTTTGTTATTTTCCGATATTTCGGCACAATTTCATGTGCCATGTTCACGGAGTTACCATTAAAAGTGTTGTATGATAAAAGTTTTCTTAAGATTTGTTCGTGAAGTTTTGGAAGTTTATTTTGACGTTATTATGTTATTTTCACAGTATGAACAAGACAGAGATTTTATGGTTTTATAAATGCAACTAAAATCTGAATTGACTAAAATCATCTTTCACCAGTAAAAACTTTCATATCAGAACGGCTAAAGCGATTGTAATGAACTTTGCAAAAGAGACACTGTAGGCAATTTTTTAGCGCCGCAATAGATCTCATTCCCATGGGAAAATCACGTAAGTGTCCACGTCCACGCCTACAAAGTCGCGAATACCACCTAATTATCCATTTCACTACCTACTCAAATAATTTCAACCATCCTTCCCCCTCACCTGCTGCATTTGAGTATCTTATTGAGTTGGTTCCGAATTGTGGTGCGGGAAGATTCCTTGATTAGTTCGCACTTTAATATTTTTAAACTATTATAGTGTTGAGCGGGCTGGTACGAGAAAATAATTTATATGTTCGATGAATGTACACGATTTAAATTCTAAATTATGATTGTATAATTTCCGAAAAGAGTGCTAGGAGTTTTTTTCCGCTGACTTTTTACTCTCGGTCTACGGTTAGGTAAAGTCGAAGTTTGTAACATTGACGTTCATTAAGTATATGTTATATCTATGATGAATAAAAGAATTTTAATTTGATTGGATTTCTTTTGGGAACCAACTCACCTGCTACACTTGAGTATCTTACTCCCAACTCACCTGCTGCACTTGAGTATCTTATTCAGATACTCGTTGTCGTCGAGGGTGTCGTTGAAGTCGGCGTCGTCGTTCTGCCACCAGCCCCACACGGACTGGATGGCGCACTGCTCTGACGTCACTTCACCTGCTACACTTGAGTATCTTACTCCCAACTCACCTGCTGCACTTGAGTATCTTATTCAGATACTCGTTGTCGTCGAGGGTGTCGTTGAAGTCGGCGTCGTCGTTCTGCCACCAGCCCCACACGGACTGGATGGCGCACTGCTCTGACGTCACTTCACCTGCTACACTTGAGTATCTTACTCCCAACTCACCTGCTGCACTTGAGTATCTTATTCAGATACTCGTTGTCGTCGAGGGTGTCGTTGAAGTCGGCGTCGTCGTTCTGCCACCAGCCCCACACGGACTGGATGGCGCACTGCTCTGACGTCACTTCACCTGCTACACTTGAGTATCTTACTCCCAACTCACCTGCTGCACTTGAGTATCTTATTCAGATACTCGTTGTCCTCGAGGGTGTCGTTGAAGTCGGCGTCGTCGTTCTGCCACCAGCCCCACACGGACTGGATGGCGCACTGCTCTGACGTCACTTCACCTGCTACACTTGAGTATCTTACTCCCAACTCACCTGCTGCACTTGAGTATCTTATTCAGATACTCGTTGTCGTCGAGGGTGTCGTTGAAGTCGGCGTCGTCGTTCTGCCACCAGCCCCACACGGACTGGATGGCGCACTGCTCTGACGTCACTTCACCTGCTACACTTGAGTATCTTACTCCCAACTCACCTGCTGCACTTGAGTATCTTATTCAGATACTCGTTGTCCTCGAGGGTGTCGTTGAAGTCGGCGTCGTCGTTCTGCCACCAGCCCCACACGGACTGGATGGCGCACTGCTCTGACGTCACTTCACCTGCTACACTTGAGTATCTTACTCCCAACTCACCTGCTGCACTTGAGTATCTTATTCAGATACTCGTTGTCGTCGAGGGTGTCGTTGAAGTCGGCGTCGTCGTTCTGCCACCAGCCCCACACGGACTGGATGGCGCACTGCTCTGACGTCACTTCACCTGCTACACTTGAGTATCTTACTCCCAACTCACCTGCTGCACTTGAGTATCTTATTCAGATACTCGTTGTCGTCGAGGGTGTCGTTGAAGTCGGCGTCGTCGTTCTGCCACCAGCCCCACACGGACTGGATGGCGCACTGCTCTGACGTCACTTCACCTGCTACACTTGAGTATCTTACTCCCAACTCACCTGCTGCACTTGAGTATCTTATTCAGATACTCGTTGTCGTCGAGGGTGTCGTTGAAGTCGGCGTCGTCGTTCTGCCACCAGCCCCACACGGACTGGATGGCGCACTGCTCTGACGTCACTTCACCTGCTACACTTGAGTATCTTACTCCCAACTCACCTGCTGCACTTGAGTATCTTATTCAGATACTCGTTGTCGTCGAGGGTGTCGTTGAAGTCGGCGTCGTCGTTCTGCCACCAGCCCCACACGGACTGGATGGCGCACTGCTCTGACGTCACTTCACCTGCTACACTTGAGTATCTTACTCCCAACTCACCTGCTGCACTTGAGTATCTTATTCAGATACTCGTTGTCGTCGAGGGTGTCGTTGAAGTCGGCGTCGTCGTTCTGCCACCAGCCCCACACGGACTGGATGGCGCACTGCTCTGACGTCACTTCACCTGCTACACTTGAGTATCTTACTCCCAACTCACCTGCTGCACTTGAGTATCTTATTCAGATACTCGTTGTCGTCGAGGGTGTCGTTGAAGTCGGCGTCGTCGTTCTGCCACCAGCCCCACACGGACTGGATGGCGCACTGCTCTGACGTCACTTCACCTGCTACACTTGAGTATCTTACTCCCAACTCACCTGCTGCACTTGAGTATCTTATTCAGATACTCGTTGTCGTCGAGGGTGTCGTTGAAGTCGGCGTCGTCGTTCTGCCACCAGCCCCACACGGACTGGATGGCGCACTGCTCTGACGTCACTTCACCTGCTACACTTGAGTATCTTACTCCCAACTCACCTGCTGCACTTGAGTATCTTATTCAGATACTCGTTGTCGTCGAGGGTGTCGTTGAAGTCGGCGTCGTCGTTCTGCCACCAGCCCCACACGGACTGGATGGCGCACTGCTCTGACGTCACCTCGGCGGAGAACGGCGACGACAGCGGCGCGAAGCAGATGTCCTGCAGCTTGGTGGTGGGGCCCGACAGCTCTGGTGGTGGGATGGATTCATGTGGGATTGTAAACTTAATTGTTCATAGGTGAGTGTATTGATTTTTTCTTTAAAATGATACTAATATTTATAAACCGGTACATTATAAATTGAAAATTTTGTCACTGGGACTCAGTCTGAGAGACATTATGTTACATAATTTATTTAATGTATTATTGATTTAAAACTTGTTTTTGATGTGCAGTTTTGAATTAGTTGTTTTTAAATTAGTGTTTGACCAAAAAAACAACAATTGTAAACAATTTGATTTGACAATTCAAATCGTTATTTTGAGAGAAAAGTAGAATAAAACAAGGCTGTTCCAAACCATAAATAACTTATGAAATATTTTTTTACTATAAGTTACAAAACATACAATTACAAATACAAAACATTTATTCACCTAAAAACCAACCCCAATTCAAATTATTAATTTCAACCACTAAAACTCACCCATAATCCTCTTCTGCAACGCCAGCACATCCAGCATAAACGTCGAGTTAAAAACCGGTCCAAACTTATACGTCCCCGAGGGCGTCGTGTGTTCTATGGTGGGCAGCCCTTTGCTGCTGATAATCAGCATGGCGGTGCGGTAGAAGGGCGCGAACTTTGAGTCGTAGTAGTCCTTTTCCACCCTCGAGCGAGATAAGGGCGCGGCCCACAGTTCCACGGGGTTGGTGGTGACTTGCATGCAGGATATGCCGTGCCCGAGACCGACGATGAACACCAGGCCTGGGGGGAAGACAGGGAATTTGACAAATGTTTGACACGTTTTGACAGGAGTGTGACAGTTATAAAAACATTTTTATCTGGATGGGTAACTTTGTTTCCTATGTGAGAAAGCTTCTAGACGAAACATTTGGCGTAAAACAGTTACGCTTCTAATGACCTTTTTGCTTCTTTAAAGTCTTTTCAGAGAAAGAAATTCACTCAAACTAAATTGAAACCTATTTTGTATGAAGCAATACCTATTTTGTTGTTAAAACCCAACAAATTACTCATTCAAAACTTACTGACTTTCATCACACACAATAAATGAGTTCTGTTCCTTATCTTCACTTGTTTTTATATTTATTTACACCAATATAATCACTATTTAACCATCAACACACCCCCAAACAGCACGATCCACGGCCTCGAAGCCATGTGCTTCCCGAGCCACTCGAAGAAGTTCTCCAGCTTGCTCTCCGTGTTGGCGCCGAGCCTCTCAAAGAACCCGGCATTGGCGGCCCCATCCGGCTGGTCGATGGACCAGCCCACGGCGCCGGCGTTCGTGGAACCCTCCTGGCCAGCTTCTGGACCTGATTAAGGCCATTGTAAAGTTTTATGAAGATTGGATGGAAAGATAGGTGAAACATATGGGGTAATGTTTGGAGGATTGGAAGTTTTAGGGGGATTTTGACAGAAAGTTGTGTCAAAATAAGTCGTTTTTTTTCTAATGAAGTGCGTGAGCGTCTAATGGTGTAAATGTTGTTGACAGAGGTTTTTGATGAAATTAGAAACAAAGCTTTGACCCAAACACGCTTTTGTTTATTGCAAAACCATTGAAAATTGGTTCAATATTCATACAACTCTACGTCGTAATTTCTCATTGATAGTCCACTTCTGACAATCTATACACAAAACAATCCAGTTTTCAGTGAATAACAAAACCAAACACCAGTTAGTAACGCACGTCACCTACTAACTACAGAAACTTATCATTTAAATAAAACAGTGCGTATAGAAGGAAGCTGTGCATGCAATATAGTACTTCACTGCAGACTTGGTCTGTTTGGATCCAGATTATCTGCCAGCACCATTGTTCTGCTACTTACAACCTACAAGCTTAGTTTTTCAGACAATCATAACATGGCTTTTTATCAAATAAATAACTGAATTTCCGTACAAATTGCTTTGTAGAGAGTTAACTGAATTTAAAAACCTATGTGATGATTGTCGATTCTAAAACACTATTGTGGTCCGAGTGACTGGTTTAGGTATATTCCTTATATTGGCATCCGGGCTATTTTCCATTAACACCCCAACTTATTAAATTAAAAATAATTGATGGATGGTATCCCAATCTATGAAAAAAAACTATCTTGTTTCTAAAGAAGAAATTTTAAAGAAGTCTTTGCACCATGATTTATGAATTTGTATTAGTCTGACAGAAGCATAACATACTTTTACTAATATACCTTGGTTTAAAAGCGAGTTTATTAATAAAGGGCTAAACCCTAAAACAAAACTGGTATTTTTGCCCCAAAATTAATCGTTCAAATATTCAACACAATTTTTTTACTCTATCTATGAAAATCTAAACATATTCGTTAAGCATTGTATTGCCCCTTTATTAGGTTTTAGTAGCGTTCCAACCCATAAGCTAATAACCTAAGTTCGACATATTTTATTGAAAGGAAAAAACTAGTTTGTTTTATTTGGTATAACAATAAAGATCACGTAAAATAACAGCAATATTCTCACAATGCTGCAAATATAATAATCAAAATTCAACCCACTGTTTACAAGTGTTCGAAAGCGAACGCGAGTAAACGAACTACCGCGTATATTCCCTTTCGTTCGCTAGTCAACAACCCTGCGTATATTCCCTCCCGCCCACTACCCAACAACCCATCAACAATTAGTAGTTGTATTTCCTTACTTCAACTTAACCGTCTTGTGACCTTACGTTTTTATCTTGTCTTGGTGTCATTTTTTGTATGCCTTGATTTTGTCTATTTGGTGATGGACAAAAAGTGTCGAGTTTCCGCCAGCTTTTTTCTCTCGGCCTACTGATGATAAGCTGATGATCGATATTTTGACTTTCACCGAAGGTAATTAAGATACTTAATCATGAAATAAATGTTTTTTTTTATTTATTTTTTATCCACCGCGCCAGTCTCGCCCACTACCCATTAACCCATCATCTACCGCACCCAGTATCTCGGACCCTGCAATAATGAAATAAATGTTTTTTTTTTATCCCCCGCGCCAGTCTCGCCCACTACCCAATAACCCATCATCCCTCGCGCCCAGTCTCTCGCCCACTACCCAATAACCCCTCATCCCCCGCGCCAGTCTCTCGGACCCATAATAGATACGTACTGGTCCTTGCGGCGTGCAGCGGGCTCGTCTCGGGCTCGGCGTCCAGCGAGCTCGACGAGCGCGACCACCGCTCTACACCGACAACCCACCACACCCGTTATACATACACTACACCCGCGGGTATACCAACCCGGGGGGTGTACCCTTGTACCTTGTGGCTTGATTACCGGTTGGGTTACAAGATTTTGTTTAGTTGCTTGGGAAGTGTTAGTAGCTAAAGTTTGGGTTTAAGTCGGTTTCCCGTGGGAATGAGAAGTTTTCCCTCGATAAAAAGTACCTTATATGTTATTCTGATGTATGACCTATATTACTGTTAAGTTTCATCAAAATCCGTCCAGTAGTTTTTACGTGAAAGAGTAACAAACATCCATCCATACATTCTCACAAACTTTCACGTTTAGTAGGATAATCTACGTTTGTATCACTTGCTAGTTGTATGTACGCACAGTAGATTTATACATTTCAAAAACCTCGAAGGATCTTGATGCGATTTTATGAAATAAAGAAAACTACATTTGCTTGTTCTCTACACTACTATTTTCTAAAATAGCAATATTATAGATTTATTTTTGATTGTTGTTTTCTAAATGTTAACTCTTACAGGAAATAACTTTTAATATATTTTAACTAACAGACAATTATTCCGAAAGGTACAAGGGTACAACTCATGGGTTAAGTAGATTAAGACGTGTCAAGACTCTTAAGGGTTAAGTCAAATTCCAATGCATAATTAATTCCGCTTTATTACTTAAAAATCCTGACTTATATCGTCAAGAATTTTAATAACTATAATTATTTTATAGGTATAAGATATATTTAACTGAATTGCTAAAGGCGATACAGGAAATCAATGAAATGTGTTCACTTTAATAGTTTAATAACTCAAGGCGCCAGCAATTCAATTTAATTAGAAAGGACATTTTGATAAACACAAATAAAATTATGTATCATAAAAAAGATTTATCAATGTCGTTTAATTAATGAAAATACTTCAACTTTATTAATATTTTCATTTGAAATAACAAATTTTACTTGTGTTCTCAATTTGATTAAATAAAAGGGATCTTAAAGATTATAATATTAGATCGTAATTTGGCTCCAACCACCTTTCCACCTCACTACTATACAACTATTACATAGCCGGATAACGATCCGGCAATCCGGCCCAAATTACCGGATAAAACTATTCCAATGTAACGTTAAATGTATTGTTAGACAATAAATGAATCGTGTATATATTATTTATATGTTTTAGTTTGTATAGTAGTGTTCCGTGTTAAATGCATGCTTCTATAGCATATACTGTAAAACTCGCTTGTTGGTTTTCAAGTGGAAAGCCGAAAACTTTTGATTTTGTATATAAAATAAAAATGTTTCAAGGCATTCCTGCAAAACAGTGTGCCAAATTTGAAGCTTGTGTTCCATAAATCATCAACAATCAGCCAGTTTAACGTGTTGATTGATCAATCAAAACACTATTATTGTTTTCTTTTTCTGATTACACATTTTCATTATATCATAGCGTTTTGATTGATTTCATTATGTTTCGTGTATTTAAAACCACCAGCAAATAATAATTAATTATTATTATTATCGTTTAATTCCCCTGACACCATTTTGTTTGTTAAGTATTTATATTTGTATTTGTAAGTATTTAACCGTCACCACATGTGTCAATTACCTTGTTACTGAAAGAGTAAGTAGTGTATGATTTGTTTGTTACAAAAGATGAAAGTTTTTATCTCCAATTATGATTTAGAGGTGGCCGCCGACTTTTATTTAACAATTCTCGATAATAACTTGAAAATAATTGTTGCCTTAAATTCAAATGCTTCTTTTCAATATATTTTAAAGAAGCATTTGAATATATTTTTTCTTTCTCCTATCAACATTTTTTCATTCTCCTCCATTCTATCCGGCCACTCTCCCCCTATCCGGCCACCCCCCCTATCCGGCCACTCCCCCCCCTATCCGGCCACTCCCCCCCTATCCGGCCACTCCCCCCTATCCGGCCACTCTCCCCCCTATCCGGCCACTCCCCCCCTATCCGGCCACTCCCCCCCTATCCAGCCACTCACCGACTTCGTTCCCCTGGCGGCAGCAGTACAGGCCGCTGAGGAACAGCGACGTGAACAGCAGGAACACGATGGCCATCACGAGCGCGTACCCGTCCGCCCCCGCGATGAGGAAGGGGGCGGGCGCGGGGGGCGGGGGGCGCGGCGCCGGGCACGAGGCCGCGCAGTCCAGGCACGAGCAGCGGTAGCCCTGAGGAACAACCATGTTGCATTGGAGTCTAGCCTGACGAACACTGTTTACACGCGCGAGGAAATAAAAAAAGCCTAAAAGACACCTTGAAAACGTGGCTTTCTGCTGGTAAATGTATATTTAAATCGTTTTTTTCTGAGATTACCCTTGAAATTCCAAACTCACAGTGATCTCTTTAAGCGACGACCCCTTATTCATAATCACACTTAAAGCCATTATTACAATTAACATATTTTGTCTCTCTCAATCTTATAATATTAGCTTTTGTAACTGAAAGAGGCAAAGCACTTTTTAGCTAATGCAGGCTTTAATTGCGATTATGAATATAAGATTTATATTATTTTAATAAAGAATGATATATGAATAATCCCTTATTTAACGCTTTGCATTATTAAATAATTACATCATAAACGAAATCACAGTTCATCAAACAACAACATTACTCTTAACACTCTCGACAAATACCTACAAACTATTCGCCTATCAAACCAAACTCTCACCTTGGCCCCCTGGTCGCAGGGCGTGGTGGGCGGGTCGTACTCCCCCGCGCCGGTCGCGTTCGGCTTGTAGTTGATCTGGAAGGGCACGAAGGGCATGCTGGCGTCGCCCATGTTGTCGAACCACAGCTGCGGCGTGCAGTACTCGCCGTGCTCGCCGCACATGAGCTCGATCGCGCGCTTGTTGGCTGAAGGCATTTGGACCTGCGGCCCGAGAGTGTGGATCACGGATTTTGGCTTATGATTGGGTAAAGGTGGAGGTTTCCTATTTTTAACCTAAGCTGTCGCACTGCTGGGCAAAGGTCACCACTTAAAGGTAACTTAAGGGTTAAAAGTTAAGGAGGTAAAAAATAGGTTACGTTTTAGTTAGTTGAAAACGGTTTATTTGGTTTAGGTTGTGATTTTGACAGAATGACATAAGGTGTCAAAACGTAGGTTTACTACGATCTTATTGAATAAGCGGAAAGTGCGTGTTCATGTAACTACCAAAACCTGTACCAAAAACAGCCTTTTGGGTACAACAGTTCTTACTAAGTTGCGAACGATGACCTCTGCTTAAATTACAATAGCAAAAATAAGTTATATTTAACACATATGGAAAAAAACATGTTTTTGTGTGTAAATTAGTTGACAAATCCAAGGCTCAAGGAGTACGTTAAAACAATAGAATATACCGTTTATTTAAAAAAAAATCTTTTGCCTCGTTCACAAGGTTCAATAGCTTCAGATATTCAAAAAGTAGGTCCATGACCAACCTATCAAATCATCAATTGAACAATCATTACTGTGGTGTTTCGATTCGATAGGTTAAAAACGGCAGGATAAACAAAGTAATGAATCACCCAACATCTAAAGTCTTTGGATTTGTTACTTCTAAGATTTACGTGATCATTATTACTTGAAATTAAACTCATTTTAACGGGTTTAACGTGTTTATTAAGGTATGGAATGGTAGACCCGTGACCACGGCATTTGTAAAAATGTCGAAGCGTCGGATAATCAAAAATAATATAATAAACGCATAAAACCCGTTACAATGTGTTGAATTTCAAGTCCGTTGAGTTGATGACGAGTCTATATTCGATATTTGCCTACAGAAGCGGATGCCTTCAGTTTTTCTACCCTACATTGTCTATTTTTTTCGAATGTCTTTTACTTCCTAGCTGAATATTTGGTCGTTTTAAAGTAAAGAAAAACAAGAAAACAACGAGTAGTTTTTTTTCTTCGTCGTATTTGATATAGTCGAATTTGTATTTCCTTGCAAAGTTACATTCAAAATACGAATCGAATAATTACTTAAGATAACAGCTACATACATACAAGTATTTTATTATAAAGTCAAGGAAAACCGACTACAGATCACTAAATGTATCCTGTCGACCTCGACCAAGGCACAGTTTTTTCATTTAAAACTAGTTATTATTGAGGCAATTTCTATCATATTTTACAAGCAACAATTTTATCCTCTTATAAAGTCCATCTTCTTCATAACTATCCCTATTTCTACATTTAAACAATTGACTGTTTTCTAATAAGAGGTGCAGGATAGTCAGAGTAATGACTGTCACCGAGACCGAACATGTTAAGTGTGTAGAGTCAACACCAAGAGTGTAGCTTAATGCTGCACAAATCTATACACGTTAGTTATAAATATACAGTCAATTTTAGACTATAACCTTCTATACAAATATTTTAAATCAATATTAGATCTTACATAAATTTACGTTCTTAAGTGTCCGGTATTTGATACATTTTAATCTTACAAATTCAAACTCCATCAATAGTGTATTTCATTAAATTCTAAGCTATATTACCTGAGAGCATGATGTGAAGGTGTTTGTCATGTACTTCCAACTGAGATGGTAGTCCAGCTCCGTAATTCTGTCTGTTGTATCTGTAATGTTAATAATGAAAATTAATTACCGTGGGAATTCGGCATTTTAATTTACACGCTACGAACAATTTGGAATTTTAACTGTATGCTTTTAAATAAAGGTGTCATTTTAAGTACAGTGCTTTGTCACAGGTATATGTTTTGATAAAACGATCGCTAAAATGTTTTTTATTTATTTTAAAATAGGTAAAGGACACGTCTATGCAATTTGAATAGGAATGCAATGTAAAAAGGACTATACATATTATTTTATATTGTATATTATATTTAAATGAATGTTTTAAAGAATGTGCAACGTGTGTATAAGTAACCTTGTTGTTTTAAACAAAATTTTCAATATATAAAATGTTATTCAAATAAATTAAATTTTATTTAAATAGTTTTATTGCCTGGTGCAATGAGTTTCAGTAAAGGACTTTCCCCCAGTAACAAGTGAGGTTTCAATTTTTTTTGGTGTTTTTATTTATTACAAAATTTAAATCCAATCCATGTTGGTGTGATTGAGTATCTTTCCATATCAATAACCCAAATTCCAAACATTCGTAGGATAAAAGACAAACAATGAATTGGTTAAGTAATTTACAATAATATATTTTTGCGTGATACTCGATTGTATGACAAAATACTATCATTTTTACTATTAAATTCAGAATTATAATTTTTATGGCAGGGTCATTGCGATAGGATCGATATCATTATAAACACATTTGGCATTTATCTAATTCTTATCGAAACATCATCAAACTGAAATGACTGAAATTTTTTAGACATCGCATGCGCAATATATTTATTGACATACTTTATTTGATAAAAAATATATATATTTATCAATTATCCAGCTCGGTGAAGGTCGTTCTATATAAAGGTAATCTTCTCATTTAAATTAGTATATAAAGACTATTCAGAAAATGTTATTTTAAGATAGAATTCAACGTGTCGTGAACAAGTCGAGCAAAATTACACCATTGCGAAGCATGGCCGGGTCGCTAGTACTACTATTAACTATAATTTTGAATTAAAAAAATCGTCCCATACCCAAATTTGTATGTACCCATTTAATCAAACGATTTTTAAACCATACCTACATCATTTTAATTCCGTCTAGACTATTTTGGAATAAATTAAAGCAAGTTGTTTAAACTAAAACAATAGTATTGTTGACTAAAAATTGCAGCTGTGCGAAAATTTAATATTAAATGAATTCAGGGATTATAATAATAAAGGTATTTATTTAGTAATCCACCATAGTTAAAAGAACTTAACTATTTGTTATAACGCCTACCCATTGTATTAATTGCAAAGTATAATTAACTGAATGTAAGAATTATATTAAGGTGATTTAAGAATCGCCCAGAATTTTGAAATTAGATTTACTTAATAATAACGACAATGTTTTGTTTATCAAATAGCCCAACTCTTTCAACATTCTAGCTAATACAACTCATTAGAGAGTCATTTATTCTGGTTCCCTCAAAATATAATTTATTAACATTACATTTTGATTTCTACATTTTACAATGTTTGTCTTATCTACCGCGATTTTAACAAAATGTATACCATAGAATACATCGAATCAAATCAAATCAAAATTCTTTTATTCATCATAGATATGTAACATTTACTTAATAAACGTCAATGTTACAAACTTCGACTTTACCTAGCCGTAGACCGAGAGAAAAAAGCCGGCGGAAAAAAACTCCCAGCGCTCTATCGGACGCTAAATAATCTTTTTGTATCAAAGATACAAGAAGAATACCCTGCAGATAAGTCATATATTAACAATGATTACTAACGTAATTGCCACACCTGGGCACATACATAAATTTAATTGCCAATGACGATACTGAACACCTGGATAATCCTTTGTATGATAAATATTTCATTTTATCATGTTTCAGCAAAATATTTGCCATACTATTCAAAACTATACCTAGTATATTTTTTTGATATTACTTTACAAATGTTTGATAAAAAAACTTTTGATTACGTTTTTATTGACACGTTATTACCAATTATGTGCCTATTGCTAAATTGTAAAACAATTAAATTGATTTCCCTAGTTTTATAATCAAAATGTCTGCATTGTCGTAGAAATCTTAAATTTCAAGTTTATGATGCGTGTTCATAAAGCATTTCAGTTGATTTTCTACAAGCCATTACTGATTCTATAATATTAAAAGGCCGTAAGTAAAATGTTCCGCGGTCATATCGCCAAAAATTGCGAAGCTGATTGATAAAGATTTAACATATTTGTTGTCAAGGAGAAATCAATTTACATCGATTAACTATACTGGCGCGACGTAGCCCAATGCTTGGAAGTTGCTACTTTTGCAAGCAATGGTAAGAAACACCTTTTATTTAACAGTTATTTGTAAGTTATAGTCCTAACTGACCCCTCATAAGTTTAAACGATTAACTCGAAATTGTTTATAGCAGCGTCACCATCCGTGGTCTGTTTGTAAAAATATTAATTAGCTGCTGGGCGACTCAGTTTGAAAGGCTAACTATATGTTTTATTTATTCTATATTTCCCGATAAACCTTTGAAGTCTTCACTAATATTCTAACTTCATCTTTCTAGTATTACAAATGCAAAAGTTTCTGAATGTGTATCTATATGTGAGGTGGAGTAGGTTGTTTCTCTTTCACGCTAAAACATCGAACGAATGACGAAACTTGGTCTATACCTACCTACTGATATAACCTGGAAAAACCAGATACTTTATTCCGCAGAAAACAACCACACCCCCACGAGGCAAAAGCCATTTGGCCGGGACTCAAACTGAAAAGCAGAAAGCTTGAACTTAACACATATTTACCGTTAAACTTCTCCGTCTTCACCACTTTAATGAAGTCGCTCTGATTCGGGGCACAGGTCATCCCGCATATGTGCTTCACGAAGTTGTCCATGCAGATGGGGCATCGGGACAGTATGTTGAACGCCAGCCCGATATTCTTGTCCAGGTCCTGCAGCTGTTCGGTGTCGCAGCACGACTGGCCGCCGGCGGCGATGGACGGGCAGTACTTCTGAAGGTACGGCTGGAGGCAAGGAGAAGATATGAATCTCCAGGGTTATACGAAGTGGTCTAAACTAAGAAGCTTGTAATATAGGTACCAGAGGGGAGAACCTTAAAAAAGGCCAAGCGTGTAAGTATCAGTTACACCTAGAAACGGACCCCCATAGAAAATAAGATAAACTTAATTTGTTAAACCCAGTGCTCACCGGTCTGGTTTTGGTATTACGCTAAGCCACAGAGGTCGTCATGGATAACATGGTTGAAGTGAGTTTGACAGCCCCCTAAGTCAAGTATGTAGCCAGTTAATTTTACGTAAGTGAGTGAATAGAATAATATCCGCATTTCAAAGACTTAAGGCCATATGATGTCCTGTTTCCTTACATTGTTATGCCGCAACATCTTAATTGTAAACAGGCTATACAACATAAGCTTGATAAGATAGGCACTAAAGTTGTCAATGGAATTTAATAATTCAACTTTACTTATATTTTTAAAGCTTATAGGTCGTGTTAAAGTAACAGTATTATAATTTTTTTATTGTTAAGTTAGTCCTACATATAAAATTTTATAAAAGAAAAACCAAGACGCCTGTATCCAACTTGAGGGGAGGAAGAATATAAATCATTGAGACTTCTGAGTCACTGCGCATTGAGTCATCTTGTAATGCAAACACGTCAACTTAACTTTGAACTGAGATTTTTCAGTTTGCAACTTATAAAAATATACTCGACCGATCACTGAAAAGTATAACTGTCAAATTTTATTAACTTACATATTAAATCTACTTTTAATGCACACTAAATCAAATACATTTAGTTCTACTATTTGTGAAGATTTATATTACGTTTTTGATCATAAACTTCGCCAAGACACGAGTTTTTTCCCACACATGCATTCTTAATAACTACTATCTGAAAACCACAAGCGATTGAATAAAGGCATAATTACGATTATTAATCATTCTTAACATGCAGTATTGAGATTTATTTCCTAGATTTTTCTAGCAAAGCGTTTGTTAGCGAATGCACCGTCTCATTTTTTATTATTACTGTGTATTTCAGTACATACAGAGTACATATAATATACAATAATGTAGTATGTATGGTACGAATGAATTTGTCGTATTTCTTTTCTTAAGGTTTCATGTAGTCTACTTGTATGGGTTTTAATTTAAATTTCATTGTTACAGTTATCTTATCCTAGCTTCTGTTTTTGTTTTTTTATTTAAAGGAAAAAAAATCAAGCGAAATGATATGAACGTAAACAAGGAAAAACATGTGTTTTTTTTTATTTGCTTTTATTGCGAAATCCCCGCCTACATAGAGCAGATAAAAAAATAAGATAACTCTAAAGTTCGGCAAAAATTTCAAGTTTTGATTAGGTTTTCCTGTACGCGATATTTCCTCAAATTCTGGTATTTTTTTTTGTTTATAATTAGATAGCAAATACTGTTTTTTAATCACAACTGTTTAGGTTACACTAGTAATATACATTTCCTAAAGACAAGCCTTAAACTTTAGGAATTTAGAGTAACGAAACTGGCATTTTGCTTCACCTTTCGATAAACAAAAGCACTTTAGCTAAAAAGGTCGTCAATATTCGGGCGTCAAACGCAATTTCATAATACTCGTAGTTCAGCTGTAGGTACATTTACAATTAGATTTACGTACTGCGGCCTTACAAAGGTCAAACAGTCTTAAGAATAACAAGACAGGCTTCATTGAGCA
Organism: Emmelina monodactyla; assembly: GCA_916618145.1. Taxonomy (NCBI): domain Eukaryota; kingdom Metazoa; phylum Arthropoda; class Insecta; order Lepidoptera; family Pterophoridae; genus Emmelina; species Emmelina monodactyla. The sequence goes on from OU745319.1 coordinate 886,531, forward strand.
CTTTTATTACCGTAACGTTAAAGAATACAATCAAATATCAGCCTTAAAACTCTAACATTAAGGCATTCGAGCAAATAACACCCTTAGCCTTTACGTATCTAACGAATATAACTAATCATTTCAAGTTTCTGTGAGGGTACATAATAAAAACCTTAAAAAGTTTGCTCGAAGCACGTAACGTGAAGTAAACTTAATAGTTTACTTCATCTTCCAGACCGGACCTAGAGATATACTTTCCAAGTAAAAAACATGTATATGCCTATACCTAAACAAATAATGAGTAATTATAATTTTACGATGAATGGCGGCGTATCAGACGGCAATTAACCCGCGGCTAGGCTATCTCGTGACCGATACCGGATGATCAACACGGCGCGACCGATAGTAAATAACATGGAAATATAATTGACGACAAAAAAATAAACAATCAATATATTGTATGAATTATGCTGTGGTACTTTAAATCAAATTTCAGAAATTGCAGTTTGTGTTTGCCTATTTATAAAGTGAACGCCTATTGCTTTAATAGGATTCCGTATGCCCTTTTTGTTTTGAAGACCTCAATAGATCACCTTGTTGTATTAAGTAAGTATTGTAATTTTTGAGATACTTATATAAACGCCAACAAAACCAAACAAACATAAAAAGTGTTGACTATCCTTTTATTGTTAAGTAGGTACGTCACATTTTCGAAAATAAAACATTTGCGAGCATAACACAAACGGTTTATCGAAATACTGGAAGTGTATTTTTTTCCGTTTACTATCGGCGGTTCAGTAAAAAAATACAATTCTGGCAATCCCAAACGATAAAACTTATTATCTCAACATAAGTAAGATGAGTCATTATTATTTATTCAATTTTGTCTTTCCTTATTCGGTATCTTATCTCTACGTATTTTTTAAAACGCAAAAAAGATTGCAGGCGGTGTCATTGATTTGAAGCTGAATCATACTATTCAATAGTAATATTATATATGTTACGGCTAATACCCGAAGTGCGGCTACACCTAGTTTTAGCCGGTTAGAAGTGATTTTTATATGGAAAACTGTAAAAAAGAAATTAATCCTATGAATATAAAAACTGGCTTCAATCATGAGTCGACGGAGTCCCGCTATGCGGGACTCTTTTTTCTGGGTGGTATCAAAAAAGTAACCTAACTAACCTAACCTATTGATGTTCTAACCGGCTAAAACTAGGTGTAGCCGCACTTCGGGTATTAGCCGTAACATATATATTTTTGTACCATGTATTACTTTAGTATCTTGGCAAAAAAAGAAATGGATTAGTAATTGTCTTATTTTCTCAATGGTTATTAATTCCTAAGATTAGGGTACTCTAAAATTCTGGGAGCCCTTTGTGCAGCAGTAGACATCTTGTTTGTAAAGCTACTACAAATTATTATTGTGTAAGTATAGCAACATACTTAACAACTTCTTTCGTGTAACAAATTAACGTACTATACGAACAATTTCTTAAGAAGACACTTATTTTAACGATGTTACCGCAAAAAATAAAAATAACAAAGATTTAAAAATAAAGAAGGAAAACATGTGTTTTTTTTATTAGATTTTAATACGAAATCCCGTCTACAACGAATACATAATAAAACTGAGATAAAACTATTTATGTTTGAGTGAAATCACATATTTTTATTCGGTTTTCCTGAAGACGACAATATCCGCAAATTTCTGGTTATTTTATTTTAGTTAAAAAAACATCATTGAATCTATTTTAATCGCATTTGTTCAGGTTTCATTCAAATTCATTGTTACAAACTGATTTTTCATTTCGTTATTTTATCAGTTTAAAGTATTTTAATAAATAGTCCTCGATAAATGTTACAAAAGCAGTTATTATTCAAATTTATCAGAAAACAATATGACAATAAGTTTCGTAGATTAATTATTATGAGTTAGCGGATATAGTACAAACAAACGGAGAAGACATTGTTTTATAATATAGTACCTTCTATTTTAAAGGTTAAGAAATTATATGATTATTTTCATTTCAACAGTATATGTACCTATAAATACAAAAAAAAGAAATAAGAAAACTTTTTTATCAAATTTTGAAGTTAAGTGTAATTTTAATCTTAACTAGTAGTAATAAGTGCAGGATAGTCGGAGTAATGACTGTCACCGAGACCACACATGTAAAGTGTGTAGAGTCGACCCAGCGAGTGTGGCTTAATGATGCAAAAATCTTGAGACATTGGTCATTACAATCATCATTATCATATAATATTACAATCCAACAACCGGACATTATTATTCAATACTTTCGTGCTAATTACAACTTACTCAGGCTTCTCAGAAACGTGTATTATTGACTTCTACATTATTTATCTATGAATCATTCAACAGCTTAGAATTGTTGATATCACAGAGTTTTTCATACCAAACCATTACTGATAATGTAGACAATCGATCTTATCATTATTTACGTTATAAGGAGTTCTGTCAACTCAAAACGCAACTGATAACAACAAAAATACTTATACATTTTTATAATTATGTTTTTTTAAGTTTAAAGCGAAACTAACCTCCACTATCTTTTGTTGTTCATATACCACACTTATTTATCATTGCATTTCAAACTAACATATTTCTTGTCTCTCTCAATCTTATATGACAGCTCTTGTAACTGACAGAAACAAAGCATTTTTAGTTCATGTAGGAAGAAAGTTGAGTAAAGCTATAAAGTAATTTAAAGTTAAACATAGAACACAGAGGTTACGGGTGGGTAGAGAATTAAGAATGGGTAGGGCCGCACGTAGCTAGGCGGTGGCGTCGTCAGGCAAAGCTTTACCTTAAAACCCCAATGCCCTACCTTAAAAATATCGCCAATACATTATATAAGTTTCATGCTACATTTTATAAGTTTTGTGCCGAAATATCGGAAAATAACAAAAGACAATGATCATGGTAAATATCCCGTTAAAAGTGTTGTAAATATCCAATACATTAGTTAAGATTAATTAGACAATCTTAGTAACCACCGATGTCCTCTGTTAGTTAAGTTCAATTACATTCTAGTAACGCCTAATGTTAATTTATAGTAGGCTTGCGAAGAAGTTTAGGTTTGCGGTTTAGGTTCTTAACTTATCGACTAAGAATGTCACAATTAAGATTTTACATAATTAGCATAAGAAATTCAACAATAACTAAACCTTTTGATTTTGAATGCATTAGCCACAACTCAAGAAACAGCTAACGAGTACCCACCGATACTTAAGTACCCCCTTAGATTCGAGACAGATTACAAAACAAAACATTCAGTAGTTAACTACGTATTGTTTTCAAGGCGAGTTTTCTTTTATTGTTCAGTGTTGTGGGGAACTACCTACTAAAGAAACCTATGGACACATTTCTCATTATTTTTCTACAAGCACAAACTAAGCATGAACCAAAATACAAGTGACATGGCAGCCATTTTGGTTTCGTGCAAATATTTTCATTAGTAAACCGCGAAAAGCGAAAACCACTTTCGTTCATTGCCATGCCACTATTTTGTATTGAAACGTCACAGCTATTTGACAGCTGACAGCTAAACGTAAACAAACAAGAAAAACAAATTTAAATAATTTGAACCTTATCCTTATAGTAACAGAGTTGAAAACGAATGCATCGATCGCTAAGGATCGCTTTCATAACTAAACGCCAATATCAAGGACCACCAAATGAAGTTATTCGAACGATTACTGAAATCGACTTCAATATACCTGCAATTATGTTGAAATAAAGTTAACATCATACCCAAAACACGGTTTATTAGTAGTATACAACTCTTTATATCCAATCTATTCTTTGTAGAATAATACTAACTATAACTAAACCCTATACTAAAGCACTATAGTTGCGACCAAGAAAGATGACACCTAATTAGAAGGCGCACCCATCCAACTCAGGTATCACCTTACATGGCTCTGATTAAACCAAAGTATCTCGACGTCATACAATGGTCGTGCGAGCTCAATGACAATGCAAATGACTCGCACTAAATGCAATAAGCAACTGTTGGTAGTTGCGAATAAGAACCGTTATTAATATTGAGTGTACAACGTGATTCTTAAATAACTTTCGACTCAAACTTCGATAAACTATGCAAAACTTAATAAAAATTCACATAAGTACAACTTTTCTTAAAATACCTACAATTCAGACTCTTAACTTAATTTTCTGGTCTGAACTACCTAATTGTCTAGATAATAATTATTCATAAGCTTTTAAAGCCTAAATACCTGCATAACAAAAATCGCCTGATAACAAAGCATAACACTTACAAAGCATCATCAAGTAAGCGAATCTTACGCATACCCCAGCTATTACGTCATTTTTCGTCTACAACCAAAATAAATCAAGGAAAAGAGCATAAAAACTGGTATTTTTTTAAAAAATACCTGGTTCAAAAATGTTTAATTACATTAAAGCTAAGATGCCTATTTTGCTTTAAGTACTTGAATATCAACATTCGCTTTGTATTTTACTTTGCAAAAAACTACCTGTTTTTCAAGTATTTTTGTCCTGTAACTGTACATTTGAAAATTCAAGTCAGTTTACAAGCATACGGCTCATTTCTCTGATAAGTGGTGGTGGTAAACAAGCGGCGCCAAGGTCGCGGATCGATATACGGCACTACGCTACGCCGTCTACGCCGCGGGCAATTCGGAGCGTAGGTCGGCTGGAGGTTACGGACTCAGTTTACGATCGTATTGACCTACCATATCTTACTGATATTATAAAATGAAAGGTTTCAAGGTGTTGGTAAGTTAAGAAAGCGGAAATGGTTGAACAGAGTTGGATGAAACTTGTGTCTCAATATAGTTGTGGTAGAGAATTCCTATTGGAATTAAGTACACCTTTTTAAACGACTGAGTTTAAAATAAAAATATATCTTGATATATGTATGGACTATAATTTGAAAAAGACAAAGGATGCACAATTAGTTTACAACAGTATGTAATCCTAAGTTCATGTATTTAACTCGCACTTAACCATTGTATATCATAGTTCTAAGATTGTAGCCAAGTGACCGACGGTTTCTCTCAGTCCATTGTGTTTCTTCGAAGCGACAAATAGAAAGCCACCACTAACTATCACTTTCTAGCCATTCATAGGATGACTAGACGTTCTAGAATAAACTTCTTCTATTGATTGGCATAAACATTTTAACTTTTCCATAGTGATATCTCTGTTTTTAGTAGGTAAACACTTGTCTACTGAAGATATTTCTTAAAATGTGTCCTAATTGTATTTCATCACTTAGCTCTTTTATCAATGAACGTACTTAAAACTCAGTTAAAATATGGTTTGCTTTCAGCTTTTATAACTGACCGAGACGACCCCTTTTTTTTTACAAATGCAGGTTTAAAGTGCCTTTATAAATAAGAGAGTTTGCTTGAAACGAGCCATAATCATCACACACATACACCATAATAAATCATAACGAAATGATGATAATTGCAATACGTAAATACATGTTCAATACAATTTATACACAGCAACCACCCCACTGTAAACACCGCAAATAAACAACAAACCAAATCCACTCTTATTGCCATGGATTTATTAACTATTTTTAATTTATCGCGAGCCCTCTTCTGCGAACTTGGCATTGATCCCAGTTTTGAGCACAAAATTCGCAATGTGGTAAAACCCGTTGGAAATAGACTGCTTAGAATCAAGCGTGGGATAGGTTTGTTTACATTGTGGGTTGTGGAGAGTGGGAAACCCGGGGTCATTAGGGCACTTCCACTGGGCAGTGGGAAAACATCTTGGCTAATACCCTGACAAGAGTTGGTAGTTGCTTTTGTCGCCCTTAACGACACCTAGGCGTAAACATGGTCTAATCAGAAAACAAAAGATAACTTTCTTACTTATTCTTTCAAAATTTCATCTAACCAACATACTTTAATAAAACCACAGTGGTAAATAGATGGTGTATTCTTCCTAAGGTCGGTTACACTGACGCAGAACATTCGAATGTACTTCACGTCCCATCGCGTGTCGACGACTATGCAATATTTATCAAGGAGCCCAGTTTGTCATGCTTGGAATATTTTCCTCATATCACTACTTGAGTTTGCTGCCTTATCATTATGCTTAGCGCTAGCTGTATAGCTTGCGTTTTCTTTAAGCAAAGTCTTAGCTCTGGTTTAACGCAACTAATAGCTTTGTCATGTATCGAGTCTTCAATAAGAGTTGTTTTGTCATTCACGGAAAAAAATGATCCACAGGAATTGCATAACATTTTAAAACAAACAGCTATTAAACATTGTTCCTATCTATATTAACAAAATAACTTTGGTTACAAACTCTACATCATGTTATTATCATATCCTTCTAATATAAAGTAAACAAGTATATTTGTGACTTCAGATGTTTGTAACACAACCAAGCAAAAACGGTTCGACAGATTTGTTTGAAATTTTGTATGAAGCTGCACTATAAACTATATTAAAACATAGGGTGTATATCCCCACAGGACAGTTCCCCGTTACTACAACGGAAAACTTTATAAGGCCCGGGTAAACCTCAAGTCGGAAAACTAGTGATTAATAAGGCTACAGTAGGTCACCAGCAAACGACCGTGATGGAAATCGTATGCGTAGCATTATGATAGGCCCCGATCGACATAATTATATCAATTTTAAGTAGTTTAACCAGTCATTTGTTTATGATTGTGATATCAATATACTGATAATGATCGCTATTTTTAGAGGAAAAATAAAAATTTAAAACAAATCTATTCGTAATATCAATTTAAGTTACAGATACAGTAACACTAGGTCACTGTGAATGGAATTAAAAATGGTTTTAAAAAAGATACTGTGAATGTTAACAAAATTATTACCTGGAGTTTCCTTTTTATAACCTACATCTGCACTTAATAATCCAGTTTGATATCCACTAATATCAAAATAATAATAAGGAATTTCATCAAAACGCAAAGATGCCTGAGCGATACGATTAAAAATAATATTAGATAAATGTGTAATCATTTGTAAATGCTGCAACATTTTTCAAAACCTGTTTTGAAGGTTTCATACATAATAGTCGTGCAAAAACCTATTACGTGAGGCCTAAACCATTTAAATACGTATAATAAAACATTTGCTTACCTTTGGGTACAAAATACAAAATTTTACATTAAAACTAGTTGGAAAGTACATGGCTAAAGTAGTGTTAGGTTCTAAATTAGTACACGAACGAAAGCTATTCAATTTTGCTTACACATCACGAATATTGCCACCGACCACGCCCGCCGTGCTGGAAAATTGTTAAATTTTCTGCTATTTTTAGATTGTGAATTCCGTGCTGTAGTTAACTAGGGCTTACACACTGACTAGGGTCTAATAAAAAGTATATACATGGAAATAAGTGAAGAGTTAATAGCAATTTACAAAACACTGCGTCATTTAAAAAAGAACTGGGTATCACCTATATGTAAGTATATCGGTTTCTACCCCACCCGCTGCGGTTTGGGGTTAAAAAGTCAATAGCTTCTTTCTACGTTACTTCGTATATTGATTGTGGTAGCAGTATGACAAATAAAGTTATAATAACAGTATCTAAATCTAATTACTACTTGTATCCTACTAATATTATAAATGTGAAAGTTTGTGAGGATGTATGGATGTATAGATGGATGTTTGTTACTCTTTCACGTAAAAACTACTGGATGGATTTTGATGAAACTTTACAGTAATATAGTTTATACACCAGAATAACATATAGGGTACTTTTTACCGCGGGAAAACTTCTCGTTCCCACAGGAAAACGACTTCCACGCGAACGGAGTCGCGGGCGGCCACTAGTTTTTAATAATTTCAAAAGCTATCTTCATCTCCTTATTAGCTGTTATTATATAAGCATAATAATATCCAATCACACTTTTAAGTGGCTCATTTTGGGAATATCTGGTTTGTCGATGCTATCATAGAATACAGCCTTCAGAATTTGCTATAAAACAATTATTATTATTTAGGTTTCAACTGTCAACGAGTCCCACATTCTAATTTTGTAAAACACATAAATGTTATAATATGACGCAACATTTTATGAATCACTAAGATGATTGATTTAATTAAGTTATAACACTAACAGATCAAAAATAAATATGAGTTCAATAAACAGCAAAGCTTTAATAAAATTATTAATTTTATATCTTAAAGCTGGAGTTTCTTTTATAATTTTGTATATAAATAGTGGCAATATCATAACATAACTATATCTAAATATCGCTTATTTGAATTTGATAGCCGTTTTATAAGTTTTTATGAATGGTTTTAGATACGTCAATATGTATATTAATTCTTAAACACAGCATTATGTAGATTCTCAATGTCAGCAAATGCTTTAAAAATCCATTAGTGTGAAACAAAATAACCGGAAACCCATATCGGCGGACGTAGCAATTTCAAATTGTAAAAACATTTAAAGCAAAAATTTACAAAGATGTAAACACATTTCTAGATTGCTTTAGACTACGTATTTAAGAAAATTTGTTGAAATATATAACTGGCATTTACAGGACACGAGTTCAAACGAGTCAAGGTTAACTCCGTAATTAAATTAACCACCAATTAAACTTGTGATTTTGCCAACCTGTACAATTTAGCAGAGTCAAAACACGACGCAAATTGGTAACGATACAGCCTAAGTACTTGCGCGGGTTGATTTCTGTGCGACAAATACAACCGCTATGGAAATTTCTATATTGGTTCCAATTATAAGTTAAAACTCTATAAACTAAACTATAAATATTGTTTAAATTGTTTCACGGTATTAGTAGCGGTTATTGCCTTGATAACCGCTTGACATTAGATGGACCAACTGTTTGCATGACAAATAGTCACCCTTCAAATATGAAGCACGTTTTAGTAAAACTAATTTTGGTCTAGATCTAGCCCAAAGGTTCAACATCCATCTTTATAACTCAGAAGGAAAACAGTAAAAATGTGAAAGTGTCCTAACAAAATTGAGTTCTCCCGAGGGTAAAATATGCTTTGTCTCCGTAAGTTACAAGAATTTACATAATATAGAAGATAGAATATAAAATGTGATTATGAATTAGGGAATATCTCTGTCCACACATATAAAATCCGTTTACCACGGAAAGTAATGCAACAATGTACCATTTGTAAATCCACACTCTTTCCTCTTCTATAATTTTAAAAGTTTCAATATAAATCATATTATAACTCGGTTATAATTATGCAAAATGAAGTAATCCTTTTAAATTAACTTACAAGGTATTCGTGCCTTGCTTATAAACACACGACATAGCATGACCTGTTAAAGAAGGCATGCTCCTTATAGCTACTTGTAATATGACTAGGTATTGAAGAAAAATCCCTCAGCTGACAACGTATTATGAATCACGGAGTAAAATGAAAGACAAAAGACAAACAGAAGTGCGAGTCAAATATGGTCAAGAAATGCATATTAGTTTTTCATCAATTTGTGTAAATATAATAGTACCGTATTTCCTGCCACAATTAAATATTTAAATAAATACCTGATAAATTTCATATTTAAATAGCTATTTCGTTTACTACTAAATTTAATTTCGTGAAAATTAAAAGGAAACCTGTAAAACTAATATAAGTAGATTGTAATATTTTTATTATTAACAAAGACTCTCGAATTTTAAGTTATCACTCCCAAAATATAATAAAGAGGTCTTTGACTTATTTACAAACAATAAGTATTATCTAAATGCAGTCGGCAACCAACAGCTTACTTTGTTGCAATCAGGACTTTTATTCGATAGCTCAATAGGTTAGTTCAATAATTACTTTTATATACACTATATCATATTAAGTAATGTTTGAGAAAACAGAGTGGAAATCGAATATAAGTACAGTCAGCCGATAAAGTGGTTTAACAGAATAAACGGTACAAAACAAAAGAATTAACTTACAACGTTCATAATAAGCATAACAACTGCTTCATAAGATGCTAACTAACTGGTGTTCAGATGTTTTGAAGTTGTGATTCTGTTCAGCGACTATAGGGGCCGATTGTACATATTTTTTAGGAATTAGACAAAATAGTAAAACATCATGGATTCATTCAATCTATTCGTCACGGAAGCCGAGTTCTATTTAATGAGTATATAATATAACAAATAATAAGTTTTCGTATTCAAAACGCCTATTTACAGTCATCCAAGCATTAGCGAAGGATAAAAACAAATTATTTTAACAACGTCTGAGATAATGCCAAGGAAAAATCGCTGGAAATAATTTTCCACAAACTATACAACAACTTAGAATAATTATGAAGTAAATGATTCTCTTTCAATTATTTTAGTTTCCAATGCTAAATATTGTAATTACAACAATACAATAGGTATACGTTAATGTATTAATTTCGTTTCCACAAGAGTATTTAGAAAATATGATTTTCTATGTATAGTTTGATTTCACGAATACCGAACAGATATTCTATAAAACAAAGAAGATTAAAAATTCGGTCCAGAGATCTCGGAATCGAGACAACAAAAAAAAGCATCGACCAAACATTTAACCTTGTACTGCCCCGTCTGCCATGTCTTTGTTTTTAGTTTCTTTTTAAATCAGATGGATGTTTAAGGAAAAACGATCTTTACGGCCAACAAAACAACTAACATAAACTATTATTAGTTATAAAAAAATATCATTTTTGAACACTATTGCCCTGAAACTTAATTAATTGGTACAGGCAATGACATTCGATAGGGTTTTGCTTGTATAACAAGGCCACTCCGCGACTCAACGATCTAGGTTACTAGGTTCCTTCTTGGTACCTATATTTAGCGGGTAGGTACGAGCTGTGACGTCATCGGGCTGCGATAGTATTGACCTGGTGAAAGTGGGTGATAGTAAACGTTGAGACGATAGAGTTGTACTGGTACTTACAGCTGCCATGAAAGAGTTACAATGGGATTTTTGCATTGTCACTAAGATTACTATGGGTAGTTCTGAGGTTACAATAGCAAACGTCCTGTAAACAATCAAGTTGTTTACGTTGTTTGGAAAATAATATAGTATTATTTGATCTAAATCTTGATTTACGGCATTTTATTGTAACAATCACATAAAAATGACTTGCAAATTTTTTGACTTAAGTTAAATAAAACATTTTTTCCAGAAGTTGGTACTTCGCTGAAAAGAAGCCAGAGAAAATAATGTAAACACTCATATTTAAATGTACCTACAGGAAATTAAAAAAGTTAAGAGTATTCAATTCTATAAAAATAACTAAGTTACGGTAAATCTTCTTTAAATACGTCTTCTCCTTTAGCACCTACACTTTTCTGTCCTTAATTCCTAATAATGATAATTTACTCCGATTAGCAATAGCTCGCTGAACCTCCTAGAATCAAAAACCCCCTGGTACCATTCTACTAGACCAACATCAATAACAATATCGGACTAACTGTAACTAAACCTCTCTTAAATGTCTTTAATAAAAGACCGACTGACTTCTAGGCCCGTATCTATAACATGCTCTCCAGATCAATCACAGCTGATACTCTCTCAAGATTTCTCAAATTCCGTACCTATTCATGAATTATTATCAAGAGCGTCACCTATGAAAGATCTCAAGTTCGATATCAGATTTGAGAGTAGTTTTTTAGGCCTTAGTCAAGCTGTTTTAAGAACTAAGTCTTACCATACTCTCGGGCGTGACGGGTTTAGGCGGGCCATTGTAGGCACAGTTGGTCTTTTTCAAAGGCGCTGGACACACGCCGTACCATATGCACTGTCCCTCTGCTGATGTCGATGGCACCTGGAAGAGAAATGGGCATTAAATATTGTCATAGACGATTGTGAGGTTCCTGCAAGGATATTGCGTAAAGAATCGAAAATTTTAGAATGGAAATGATTCATTTTTGAACTTTAACAAGATCATAGAGAGCGCGTTTGAAGTAATTTACACCTAATACGACAAAGCCTGTTTTATAAAGATATCAGGATTTAAGGTTACATAATAGCGATGTCCATCTTAGTAACATAAAAGCTTTTTGGATTTAGTTTTTTGTTTTTGGATTTAGGATAGGTTTTTATTTAAAAATGCATGTGTGATAATAAAAGATAATAATTATGGAAAAATCACATTTATAAAAGGCCAGTTTTGGCATACTTTTAGCATACATACTAATGCCCCATGATAATGACTATTTGTTACAAAACTAAACTGACTCTTTGTTTGCTTAAATTAAGAATACCAAGTATTATGACACAAATCTACTTGATGGTAGGTATGTGTCTGCCGCTTATAGACTCCTCCATTAACATTGCAGAATCATTGAGGACCCTCGAGACCTGAAATGTCTCGGTTGCAGTAATAACTTTGTCTACCCCCCCTTTTAAGCAGAGCTCACTTAACTGCTTAGCTGTAGAAGCAGATAGGACGGTTGCATTGCAGTATCTCTATCAGGCTTTACACCAGACCAGTGATATAAAGATCATAAATCATATCAATTTTGCAAACAACCTTGCACCTCGTATGTAAAAATTTGCAGGCGGACATGAGCGATGACAAAAAACGACCGTGAATCCACGTGCGCCCAACAATTATCATAAATGAAATCGAGTATTAACCTTCTTGTATCCGCGGTTACCGTACTCTTATGATATATTGGAACCTCGACTAAAGGGTATGTAATTTGTTTGACGTGTGTATTTTGGTCAAGACTGCCTAAGCATCGTCATGATAAGGGTCAGCCCTTCGTGATTCTGAAGATACGACCGAAAAGTCTTTCATTTTTGACTCAAACGACTGTGTCCTAAGCCATAATAATTGTATTATGCATAAACGAAAAGTTTTCAAGGAGAATTATTAATCGCAATATGGGAGGAATATCACCAAGGCTGGTTCACCAATGAAATCCCATTGGCATCAAAATAATGCCATTTCCAAGCATACCGTCTGTGCAGTCACAAACACAAAACATACCAGAGACCAGCGGAAGGTCACAGTTTATTTGGATCACCTACATTGAACCCCTGAAACAACCTTGGCTCACTTTCAGTTGTCGAGTGATTTTCCCAAAACTTATGATTAATTTGTAGAGTCGAGACTTTCTTCTTTATTTTCCACTGTTTTATTCGAAGATTTACGAGATTCTCAATAGAAAATATCTTGTGGTTTATCTAATTTAAAATTCCATCATATTTCGTCTCTGCATTAATATGTGATTGATAACAATCACCCTAATATACAAACTATCATGAACAATGAATTACTTTCAGATAGCGGTAACTATAGGAAATAATTCAGTTTAACATAATAGGCATGTTTATCAAATTTGTGCCTAACAAGGATGTATAAAAGAGGGGCAAATATGCGGGTTACTTTAGTGTACCAACCCGCAGAAATAATCATTACCGCATAAATTGATTTAATATTTGGTTAAAATATAAATTGATATTTTTCTCGATGTTTTGTTTTAACTACCTATGTTATAGTTAAAGTGTTTTTTCTTTTATTTAAATTTTAAAGCAAACTATGTTTTACGAGCACTTTAAACAAATAAATAGGCTTCTATAAAACCATTTTGATTTATCTTTGTGTTTTTCGTTCAAAATATAAATATGGTGACACAATCGTAGGTTTCTTTAATATGACAGTAAACAATAGGGTTCGTATATAAATTCATAGATTTATATGTTTAAATTTAATACAAATAGTTGTTTAAGAAACAAAATAGTTTCCTGTTTCGTAAATTCAATATTAATACACCTCTTACGTACAGTTAGTCAAATTCAATAAAATGCGTCACCACGAGAATAATATTGTTTAGAAAACACATTACATATGGTTCCAGGTCAAAAATAAATTATTTATCATTGCAGCCGATGTGATGGCATACGAAAATCCTTTATAAATATGAATGAAATGGACCAACCATTGCAGAGGCAAAATATTATTTTTGAAACGATAACTTTTTTTATTGTATAAAAAAACTTAATTTATTATTGAAAGTAATTAAATATGCGATTAATAAGAATATTATTAAAATGTGGTGTATAAATATAACATTTTTTAACGTATGTCGTAAAAAGGGGTCGGTGACATTTCGGATCAAAAAAACTCGGACACCTTCGCCAATGTATGGATTTTCAATTTTAATATTATTTTTTTCCATACATTGGCGAAGGTGTCCGAGTTTTTTGGTCCGAAATGTCACCGACCCGTAAAAAGAGGGTGTAACAAGTTTGCTTGTGGTTCTTCTGTAGGAAGCATGGCTGAATTCGGAAGTCGAATGCAGTATAAAAACACAATATCATATACCTTTATATTGCCTAGAATGTTCTCCCTTAGAAAGTTAGAATACATTTTCAACTTACTTTAGTTTACTAAGAAACTAAAAAGACGAACCAACCCCTATAAATGTTAATTATACGAAAGTAACCCTATCTTCCTTGCACGCTTTTACGCGAAATTTAGAAATGAATTAACCAAACTTTTATACCCAAACATAGGTACGTGATGTTGCGAAATCTTGAAGTTAAAAATACGGGTAAAAGTTTTAAACGATTGTAACTTTTGAGGAATTTGTGAAATATCCAAATAACAAATTGCGAAGCTGCGGACAAAAGTCTAGTTTCTTAAAAAAATACGCCTAATAATACATACCCGTATATAAATATTTCTTAACAAACATTCAAAGTAGCAATTGCTTATAAAAATACCTCACTTCATGTAAATGTGCGAATATTTCCTAATAAACTACTTGGATGTTATGAACTCAGCTGAAGTAATAGAGTGAGCATTGAATAATTTTGTATTTTGTTTTCAGACGTCATATTTGAGAAACGGAATATATTTGAATGTATTTTCTTCAGCTTAGAGTTGAAAGTGCTTTGACCTCAGCGTTCTAGATTCAGGGCATGAACACCCAAGTAAGGATCTATAAAATATATATGGAGAAATCTGAACATATTTAAGTGCTGAAGTCAGTTTGGAGTAATCTCTGCATCTACTGAAGTGATTTTAAAATGGCTTTTACCAGTAGAAAGCTATGTCGTTTTAAGGGATTGAGATAGGGATATTTTATTTCCACGCGAGTGTAGCCGCTGGCTTAAAGCTAGTAAATAAGAACTACAGCCTATTACGTCCCATTAATTGAATACAGGCCTCCTCTTTGGATAGCACTTCACCCTAATATTGATAAATATTCATTCAGGATCTTGCAACTGACAAACCGTTATTTTATGTATATGTTACAGCTAATACCCGAAGTGCAGCTACACCTAGTTTTAGCCGGTTAGAACATCAATAGGTTAGGTTACTTTTTTGAAACCACCCAAGAAAAGGAGCGTCGACTCATGATTGAAGCCAGTTTTTATATACTATAATTGGGTATAATTTTTTTTTACAGTTTACCATATTAAAAACACTTCTAACCGGCTAAAACTAGGTGTAGCCGCACTTCGGGTATTAGCCGTAACAAATTCAATCGGCAAAATAATATGTATTTTTGTCAAGTCGAACTTTAAGTTCAGTGTGCGCAGTTTAATAACATGAGAACGCGTCATTATGCCTCGGCCATACTATTTTTTTTCTCGACGCGCTACCGCGAATTTCGATCTAGTGGCTACACCCTGCCAAACTCACATTAATTATCTGTATCTAAAAATGGTCGAGAAACGCAGCAACCTATACTATCCACAGCTTTCTGAAATCAATTGATTACCTACTTCATTTGATTAAAGAAAAAAATGAATGAAAAATGGTGAAAAAGAATGATTAGGTGCTAAGTACGAGGGTGCGTTTTTAAGTTCGCGGAATGAGAGGGTTGGAGGGGGGTGATTAGGCTCATTAGGACCGAAACGCGTTCAGTGACTCATAATAAGTATAAATACGAGGTTTCATTGTTATCAGACAATTAGTCTTTGAGCTATCGTCAACCAAGCAACATAATCGGGAGTGAATAATCACGCCGCCGCAAAAACAACAACGCGTAGAGTGTTCACGTGCATTTTTGGACCTCTGCAGTGACGACAAGGATGGTGTATTGAGTCGAATTGTTACTGGAGACGAAACTTGGGTTCATCATTATGAACCTGAGTCGAAACAAGACTCCATGCAGTGGCATAAAAAGGGCACAGCACCCCCCAAGAAGTTAAAGGTGTCACAATCAGCTGGGAAACTCATGGCAACGGTCTTTTGGGACTCAGAAGGAATATTGTTGATCGATTATAAAGATAAAGGTCTTTCTGTAACCGGAGAATACTACGCTTCAATATTAGAGCGACTAAAAGAAGCCATTAAAGAGAAAAGACGGGGAAAATTGACGAAGGGTGTGCTGCTTTTGCACGACAATGCGCACGTCCACAAGAGTCGCGTTGCGTTGGCTGCCCTGCATAAGGTGGGCTTCGATATTTTAAACCACCCACCCTACAGCCCAGACCTAGCCCCGAGTGATTATTACCTCTTCCCAAAAATTAAAAAAAGAGCTTCGGGGTAAAAAATTTACCACCGATGATGAAGTTAAGGGGGCAGTTTCAGCGTATTTTGAAGACAAAGATAAAACATTTTTTTATGAGGGTATAAATAAATTAATTGAAAGGTCTGAAAAATGTATCCGTCTTGCAGGTGAATATATTGAAAAGGAAAAATAATTTGTTTTTTTTATTTCCACCCCTTACCCTCCATTCCGCGAACATAAAAACGCTCCCTCGTATAACTTAACTTTAAATTTTACATTCAGAAACCGGCGCCGTATCTTAGATAGCTGCCTTCCTTCACCATTTGCCAAACTATTTAAACTTCGCCGTGTTAATGAGAAAACAATAAGCACACATAACACCATCGTTCGATCAAGTTCCGCTATGATCACAATCCGGCAATGATCCATCTCAAAGAACTTAAAGTTATTGAAGCTTGACTGAGACAGTATAACATCGTTTAATATTACAGAACGAACGAGGGGCTACACTTTTGTGTGGTTCGTACCTAATATTTCACTTAACTAAATATATTTATAATGTTTTTTTAAACCTATCCATACTAATCAAAAAGATAATGTTTTCGTCTATTTGTCTTAACGTTTAGATTGCTCTTTTTGTCGCTCTTGATCCAACTTAATAATCATAATGAGGTTTTTTTTTTTTTTTTATATGAGAAGCTAGCAAACGAGCATGCGGGTCACTTGATGGTAAGTGATCACCGCCGCCCATGAACACCCGCAACACTGTGGGTGTAGGGGGTGTGTTGCTGAGCTTTTAAGAAAATTGGGCACCGGATATCGCACTGACCGAACGAAACGCAGGAACATCTTCCCTACTTCACGTCGGTTTTCTGTGCGACGGTGGTATTTCACTGGTCGAGTCAGCCCAGTAATCGCTGCAGACAGAGCCTGCAGCTAGACTCTACCACTCCAAAAAAGTTACCGTAAAAATTGGTTAGTTTATATAGATCTGAAGTGTTTTTAAATGATAGCACCTTTAAGGTGAATCCAAAGTCATCGTGTTGACGTTTTTAATTATAATTATACTAGCAAGGTGAAAAGCCATCTTAGACGTATCTCAGTTATAGTAAATCATAAATACTACAAATACATGGAAAACGTAAACAAGTCACACATTGTTACATTTCTTCTTATAAGTCATAAGGTGTTTATAGTTTTTCACGAACATTACTTAGGAGGGTTCCAAGCTAGGCAAATGATGTAATATTTAAATGTTGACATGTTCACAAAATAATAATTTTCCAAAAACTAAAATCAATCATTATTGAAAGAGCGATCTAAAATACTCGCAGCGCCATCTAGGTTTAAATTTCTTATAGTTGTTAACGCATGCGTCGCTGCAGGCGGGAGGCTAGTCTTTATAAAGCTGTCTAGACATTCCCAAGTGCATGGGGCATATTGGGCATCATTAAGTTCCTAGTATATATTATGCAACAAATCGGGGAATTCCAGTTAAATCAATAATACTTTTACCCCTTTCCTTGCTATGCAAACTTAAGCACCTGTGTGAAAAACTTTTTTTTACGCTCAATTGTCAATCTCTGTACCAAATTTCATCGAAATCGAGTCAATGGGTTAGGTGTAGGAGAACAGAGACTGTCGCATTTAACATTCGTAAGGAGTATCAAACTTTATCTCATTCTTTGTAAATATCTGCATCAGGGATGTTATCACTGAAGATATTAGTCATCATCATAGTGGCGTGATTGAAGCTAGAAACATAACAATGTGTGTCGTGTCAAAAGTATTTAATACTAATACTGCGTCACATACAACACGCGATAATATGCCGCGATATTACTACGCACAAAGCACCAACTTCTAGGGCTAAAATACAGAAGTTAAAAATGAAGAAAAAATGTTAGAAAAGGTTTGAGTTCGTCAATATCTATTTGCATACTTATACCCCGCACCGTGAAGCCGGGCCAACATACAGCACATTATTCGTGCTGCCTGACGCGTTCTTACTAAGTTCAAAACTAACTCAAAATTGGCTGAGGTTGGCTTTATTTTAGATTTAAATAAGCCTTACTTCTATCGCCAATCCGTGTTAGCCTTCACATACATATTACGTACCGAGCGCCGAAAATTGGTCCATTACAGCAAACAAACGTTGAAGACGGTATAACACGAAACAGCAGTGTGTGGCTAGCTCTAAACATACCTAATGAGGTTGAGAAACTCAAACGATATCGCGACACCGTCCTAAGGTCAAATCAATACCGATTATATCAACGTTATTTGTATAAGATTTGTATAAACGGAAGTCAATAAATCATAGTATACATACACTAATAACTGTCCAGACAGACATTATCACGTCCTAATTTCATTTCGTCGCGGGTAAAGAGTTAAAATATGTATTTATACAAACTACTAGTGCTTTTTTAAGTATTAAATCTTTAATAAATCTCCAAAATAAATAAATCTCCAGACTAACACACCAACTGTGTGGCCCTAAACTAAGCAAAGCTTGTACTATTATAGGTACCACACAATGGACATGGGGAGAACCTTTTTTTTTTTTTTTTTTTTGTTTGTCCAGGAAAATGCCTACGCATACCCGTCCCCTCCAGGGAAAGGAGACGGGTTATGTCGGGCTTGCACCGACTAAAAACCTGGAGTTGTCCTCCTTCTGGCCGTCGTATAATGGCGGGGCCGCGGGAATGTCCTATTGAGGCCCTCGCCGCGAACCCACCGACGGCTGGCCACCGAGGCAGCCCCCTCAAGTTTGGAGGCGCGCTGGAACAACCGCGGCGCGCCTACCCCCTCTTGTTCCCTTAATTAGCTGCCGACCTAGCCCTGTGTCGGCAGCCTGGGAACCACCCCAGGGTCTTCGGCCCTCTGCCGACCTGGGTCCGCACCGGCTGGAGTCGCCGACGCGCCACTGCGGGGACAGTGGCGCGCCGCCGAATCCGCCCTGGGCCTAGGAGAGGGGTTTCCCCACCACCCCTTCCTCAGCCCACCTCCAATCCAAATCGCGGAGGATCGGATGCCGCGGCCGCCACGCCGCACCACCCGACCCCCCACGATTACCCCCCTGGGCGCTCAACAGAACGTGGCCAAAGGCCTCGCTGGAGCCTCCCCTCTTGGGGTGCAGCTGACCGGGACGAGCCCGGCCAGAGCCTCCCCTCCGGGCGCATCAGCACGCTGGGCTCACGCCCAGCTGGAGCAGCCCCCCTCTCGTGGGCCGGTCTACCTCACGACCGGCCCCTTGTGGGACCGCTTAGCTTCCCCCAGTAGCTGGCTTGCTACGGGGTACTAAGCCCCCCCGCCGCGGCAAGGCGCGATCCCTTGGGGGGGGGACATGGGGAGAACCTAGTTACACCCAGACACGAGCCAATTTCGAACCCAATTTCGATCCCAGGGGATCGAACCCAAAACCATCCGCTTAGCAGTCCGGTATATATACCGCTGCACCACAGATGTCGTCAAAAATATGTAATGGGTCAAAAACCAACAAATAAAAGAAAGTGATTTGCCTGAATTTTTCCCGCGGTAAAAGTGTTATTCTGATGTATAACCTATATTATTGTAAAGTTTCATCAAAATCCGTCCAGTAGTTTTTACGCGAAAGAGTAACAAACAAATATCCATCCATACATCCATACATACTCACAAACTTTCACGTTAATGATATTAGTAGGATACACAAATGAAGACTTATTTATACCATGTTAAAGATAAAAAAGAGAGAATATCAATTTGTTGTTAAATTTAAATGTAATATACTGTTAAACATTAATGTTTAATAATGAATATGAGAAAAATAATAAAATCCAGTCATAGTTTTTGTGGTTTAAAAACTTGGCCAGCAAAAACACCAAAATATGTAATAAATATTCTAATAAGATTTCAAGGAAATTTAAACTCCCTTTTTAAGATTTGTGCAATAAATACTTTTTACATATTTTGATTTTATTGATTTTAACCATTTTTTTTTTACTTTTACACTAAGTTTTACTAAATATTTAATCAACATTTATCAAGGTGCTGATATGGATTCATTTAAGTGACTAACAAAAATTGCTAATAGCTATTCAAGGCTTTGAAACAAGTATATATTTTTATGAGCATTTCATGCCTTCAAATTACTTGCTTATATATCAGTAAACCTACAAGGATATTTACAGAAAAACATTTAAATAAAACATTTGTATGTACCCTGAAAAAAAATACTTTATGTAAATTTAAAGTTCAAGTACACTTGTTTACACACTTTAGGTACCTAAATAACACTTTATGTTTTATCCTACTAATATTAAAAACGTGAAAGTTTGTGAGTATGTATGGATGTTTGTTACTCTTTCACATAAAAACTAATGGACGGGTTCGGATGAAACTTTACAGTAATATATGTTATACATCAGAATAACATATAGGGGACTTTTTCTTACTTATCATTCCCACGGGAAACCGACCCGAACAGAGTCGCGGGCGGCCACTTGTTAATAATAATTTCTTGTTAAATTGGTAAGAAATTTAAATCAAATACTTCTCTTACATCAAGTTGTTTAACAAAGAGTCAATTGATGTGGGTCCCTTCTTCTTCATAAATTAATCTTAATTGACCATCAAGTAATGACAATCAACATTAATGGGTCTTATGGTATGTCAATAGAGAGATTGACCTCTGTTGAAATTACTGTTTGATGCACTTTAAATGTACTAATAGCTTAAATTGATACAATACTAGGCAGAGTCCTTATATCAAAATTCAATAAATAAATACCTAAATGACTTTGTTTAGCAATTGTAAAATAAATTTTGATCAGTATTATGTTTAAGACTTTAGCTTTTAATGAAAAGGTAGTTAGCAGGTAGACCAAGAGGAAAGTCAATGGAAGAACACCAATTGCAATCTTTTTTCAAAATGTCAGTGAGGTAGAAGAAATTAATTCTGTTACTCTATCAAGACATCATTAAAATAAGTAATTTTATTTATTAGTTTTAGTTATAATTGGCAGAATGTTATATGTATAATACATACAAACAATAGTATAGTAAACTTATGTTGTTCTTAAATGGTGACATACATCCTTTTGTAAAACTTGATTTTGATCCTTATTCAAACTAACAAGCTGTCAAATTATATCATAATAATGCCTCATTATTTAGAATTGATGATAATTTACTACTATTTTATTTATTTACGAAACTTGCGATTACTTTAGGTAATCAATAGGTAAATGCTTATGATTATCAATAGGTAAATGCTTGAGGGACATTTTTAAACATCCATTGTTCTAAGTCTCAAACCATAATAACCTTTTAAATTTTATGATAAACAGAGCAAGGAATACTGACTCCAAGATGAAAAAATATATATAATAAATCATTACTGTTCATCATTATTTGCATAATATTACTTGAAACTCCTGGGCATTTCTAGAACACAAAGTTAAATTTTCTAATATGTATCAACAGAACATACAAGGTACTTAAAAGCTTTCTCTTTCTTTAATTACCAACAAAATAACCAAGTTATTGAACTCTTATTGATTTCAACCTTTGTTTGCAATGCAATATGTATAATGATACTTCTTTACACCTAGTGGTTGTTTCTCGTCCTACATTATAACTTGATTATCAAAGCAAACGAGTCTATTACGCACACGGAAATATATGTACCTGAATCTTTACGAGTTTCTTAGTCATCGCGTACAAAACCTCACAGTATAAAACTATACCAAATTAGAAACTTTACATTCACACTTAAGATGGTAAACGAAATAAAGAAATTCCTACAATGTATATGATTTCAAAATCTATACTCACATTCTCAAGGAGGAGAATTAAAACCAAACTCGAGACCAATGAAGGTAGAAATCGTTGCAAACTGCTCTTTCTGCTACCGGC
This sequence comes from Emmelina monodactyla, assembly GCA_916618145.1. Taxonomy (NCBI): domain Eukaryota; kingdom Metazoa; phylum Arthropoda; class Insecta; order Lepidoptera; family Pterophoridae; genus Emmelina; species Emmelina monodactyla. The sequence goes on from OU745319.1 coordinate 908,860, forward strand.
CATGATTACACACTGAACTTTCAATATATTTTCAAGATAATGGCCTTTATCAAATAGTCATATTTCCGAACAATATGACGAGGTTTTTGGGTGGAAATTAACACCAAAAATTAAAAGCAGTATCCACTTTCCACTTCGCCATTCACTGCAATCACAGACACAGACTAAACAAAAATCCAAGATGCCAGTCAGATCAATTGAATGAATAATGTTGCCGATTCAAACTTTAAAATAAGTAAAATCTACAAATTCAAATTATTGTTGTTATTATTTATTTATATTAGTAACGTAAGTTATACATTTTACACGGCATTTGTTAACCACGGAGCTTGTGACATATATCACAAAATTTAATTAAATGCAACTTCTGAGATTAATAGACAAAAAAACATGTATTAATTAAGAAAACGTTAATCATATAGAAATCTAATCGCCATCATTCAAATCTACTATGCGCAGCATTTTTGAAAAGTATAGAAACTCCTGAAAAATTATACATCGGCCCTAACTAAACATGATTTGTCTAGTACTTGTAGTTTCTATTCTCTTTACTAGGAGCTATCCTCTTTTACCAAAAAAGTAGTATTTAGCAAGATCGGCTGTGTCCGTCGATTAAAAAAATATAATCTAACTTCCCCTAACAATACTAAACTCCAGTATGTTTTTATGAAAATTACATGCACCGTAAAAAATATTTTGCAAATAAATTTAAAGTCTGCCATTTGTGATTCAGTGTTCAAAATTATTAAGTATTTTTGAAGATAATCTAACTTTAGATAGATAATAATGTAGGTAGGTTTTAAAAATAATAATTATATTCGGTGACGTCACAAGCCTGTGCTCATTCTGTTGCGCCAAAGTAACATTATCATCAACACAACCTATAAAAGTTCTTGCTTACTGTGCAAGTTCATCATTATTTCACTTCCTTATGCTACAATTTAATTTCGAATAAAGTGTTATTGTACTTACTTTCTTGTTTTTACATTTTTAAGGCTAATAACACAAGTAGGCGTAGGAAACAAACAATGTTTACGTGCCAGTGGCGTCATCATACGCCCGGCCAATCAGGAGCGTTTTGTGTCACGAGGCAATGTTTGAAAAATATTCATATTTACTAGTGGATTTAAAAATAATATACCTTATTATATTTTTTAACTTATGTTACCGAAAAACCATTTTTGAACTTATATTTTTTTACGATGAGAGATCTTTATTTCACTTAACCGTTCGCCCGGGAGAAAGGTTTAATAAATATTCCAATAATTTAATGATTTTAAGTTTTATTTGGCAATACTACATACTGCACTGACAATAGCGACTTTGACAATGACAGATAAATATTTTCCCATGATTCTTTTGGCTCTAGCTCTCTGTAGTTGTCAAGAAATTAGTTTTCTAATGACAAGTAGATGGCGCTAGTAATTTTATTGCTGAGTTTGTGTAACTAATGCAAAGATAAAGAAGACCACGATACATACTAGATGGCGGTATAATTACTACATAACTAGGTAGGTATAGTTTGTAACCTAAGTATGTGTCGGATCGGAAAATTACTTCTGCATAGTAGCTATACAGGGTGATTGGTAATGCGATACATTCCATCTTAGAGGTTAAAGTAGAGCTTATTTGCAGTCAATTAAGGCATTTCATACCATGTCTGAAAATTGATAATTTCTGAGTTATGCAACATTTCAGTTTTTGTATTAAAAAAAAAGCATTGTCGAAGTTCAAATTTATTTTATTTTATTTATTTATTATTCACATAAAGGTTACATTTTCTGTTAAACTACAGAGAAGAATGAATAATTTTAGTGGAAAATTCAAAATTAGGTTAGGATTTTGTTGTTTTATAACTAAAATCATATTTTACATTAAAATTTGTTAAACAAAAATCGTCCTTATTTTATAAAAAGTCGAGAAACCAAGTAAAACTTTAAAAAAAAAGTTAAGAAGTTACTTATTATAATAAATAGCAATTTTCTTAAATAAAGTCCAAATAATGTTGCGTAAAAATTACATAAAAAAACTTCCGCAATTCATTACCTATTAATATGGACATACCCAAAAACATTAAGTTTTTGTGGGTTTTCAAAATAACATAGAATTTAAGGCGATTTTTTTTATTTAAAAAATGTTTTACCTATAGGATAGTGCAAACTGCCAATTACACCTACGTCGTACATGTCACAGTAAAAGTCAAATTATGCCAATAATTATATACTTGGTTTGGTTGGTTAACATTTTAAAAGAACATAATAGGTAAGTATTTTCATAGGTAGGTATTTCTACTGAAGTAATTGACTTTCTTTAATAACTATGCACCTAGATGGACTTTCATGATATAGGTAGTTCAACTTCATATTCTCAATTCGGATATTTGAGGTAATGGGGAGATTGAGGCTAATAAACCATTATGTTTACTTACAAATAATTAAAGGTTAGTAAATACTTCTAAAGTAATGATAACTGACCATACAATTTGATCAAAGTTGTAATTATGTACTTAAATTTAAGTTGCCTACTAGCCTACTATCATAGTACTAAAAAGATCTTCTTTGTGCGTCAACTGCATTTAGGTACCTATGAATTACGGAGGCTACAGCCGTAGGACTTAAAAAAAATACAATTTAAAAGAAAAGGATGGTTTATTAATATTAAAGTTACAATTAAAATTATAACTAATTAAAACTAAACAGACGTCCCTATCGATCGATGTGTGATCTTAAAGTGACGGGCTCATGGGAAGCACAGCCCAAATAATGGATCCGTAGCGTCAACACTCCTTCCCGTGTCATATTATATGTAATTGAGACGATGACGACGTCAGCGCTAACCTCATGGTGTAGGCATATAACATACCTATGTGTAAATACCGGCCGGCTACGCTTGCAAAACAACCGTGCGCAAACAAAACTTGTTACTATTCCCGTATTGTCGCTCACGCCAACCAAACCACGCCACGCCGCGCCATCACCTCATCGCGGCAGTGTTCATTGAATCGTCGAACTTGTCACTCGTGTCACCAATACTACAACACGTAAGTACTTTTATTTCATTAATTGCAAAATCTGGTACTTACTTGAAGGGTATGTTATCACTACTACTATTAGTTGATTGAGATTTAATAGAATGAAAATGGATTTCATTCGGTGGAGACGTTCAATTTTATCATTCGGCCTTGGAAACATTGCTTGGTAAAGTAGGTACCGGTTGCCGGTTGTATAGATATAATTTGCTTTTGTTGATGATCAAATGAATTTAAAACGTATGTTGTTTATCATGAATTACTTAGATTATTGAATTTTGGCTAACAATTTGCTAATGTTCAGGTAGATACCGAGTTTGTTATCGTGTGGGTGGGTAAGATAATATTTTATCTATGTGGGTAAAACGGGTTCTATAGTATGGAGTATGTATTAGTACTTGGGTTTTCAAATTAAGCGTATTTAATATTAACGGTTCTAGTTAAAATATAGGTACCATAAAATACTCAAAAAAATAATAATATACCTCTATATACCTACAATATATCACCGCTGAGGAGTCAATCCTACTAATATTATAAATGTGAAAGTTTGTGAGGATGTATGGATGGATGGATGGATGTTTGTTACTCTTTCACGTAAAAACTACTGGACGGATTTTGATGAAACTTTACAGTAATATAGCTTATACATCAGATTAACATATAGGGTACTTTTTACCGCGGAAAAACTTTTCATTCCCACGGGTAACCGACTTCTACGCGAACGGAGTCGCGGGCGGCCACTAGTAAATAATAAGTGCAAAAACACAAATTTTCAATAAGCGAAAAAAACCATTAATTTTTTTTTTTTTATTGTGCATTCAGTTGTTTAAAAGGTTTATTAAATAAATAATAATAAAAAGACTCAATACTTCTGTCGGCTTGTGTATTTCTATAGGTTCTATAGTTAGCAATTAATAATTCAATAAAACAAAAATGACCTTAAGTTAGTTATTATTTATTGAATCTTCGTCGGCAATATAGTGATATTCGAATATAATTAAAATGGTAACTTATTCACATTTTTACAGATACCAATATGCCGAAGTACGTGTACAGCTATTTCCCCGTGAAGGCTCTAGGTGAGGGAGTCAGGCTGCTCCTGGCTTACGGGAATGAAGACTGGGAAGACAGACGCGTCAAGCCTGAAGATTGGCCCAAATTCAAAAATGGTAATCTTATCTACGTTAAATTAAAGGAAATCAAAGGGTTTTCAAAGAAATCATATTTTTTTTAATTGCTTCTTGATGTAAATATACTTATTAAAATACTTCTAGAACTTAATTAATCATTGAGCAATTCGCGATCAGTATGATAACGCTACTCAAGAGAGTGACTGTTATAACTTGTTATCTAATCATTTAGCTGTTTTCGTTATAACAACGGTTCTCGAAAGATGGGGGGTATCAGCCTACTGATTACGCAAAGAGCCTCTTGAAAACAATAATCATCCATTTATAACAGTGGGTAGTTATCAATAACGTTTTATGTAAAATGTTTTTTTTTCATATTTCTTCACAAATCATAAATTACGTAAATTCCGTTTTATTTTTCTCGAGTTACTTAAAATAACTTGAAAAATCTAAGCTAACCGACCATGTATCTTTTACGATTCATAATCAAGCAATCATAAGCTGTACCTATATGTGTATTTATTCGTATTTGTAGTTATTTCATATAACTAACACGACGACTCTTAATCTTATCATTTTGAATTAGTAACATTTAACGATAAAACTTCCTTAAGATGTATCACTGGAATTTTCCAAAAAGCTAAGAATAAAATGGTTATTTAGTAAAAACTAGCATTATTGGTCAACATATAGCTTTTGTTTTCTTCTCATGTTACTAGTATTTCGCCCGCAGCTTCGTATGCAAAATAAATCCACAGCTTAACAGCTGATTTTGCTGATTGAGTATGAAACATGCAAATTTTCACATTAAAAATATTTATTTAAGAAATATGGCGGTACAAAAGTGTAAATATATATCCTAATACTTTTACAGAAGCACATTTTGTCTTTGAATCAAACATATTTTACTTCTCATTAGCATACATATGTTAAACACGAATGCTCTCTCAAATTTATAACACACCTAAAGCTGTAACATAATTTGTATGAATTTGACTTAAACATTTCCAGACACTCCATTCGGCCAGATGCCAGTTCTAGAGTTCGACGGCAAGAAATACTCGCAGAGCATTCCCCTGGCGAGATACCTCGGCCGCAAGCACAAGCTGGCTGGGAACACCCTCGAAGAAGACCTGGAGATCGAGATGAACGTAGAGTTCGTCAATGATATCCGTGCTAGTAAGTATTGACGTAAAAAAATGCTCGTTTTGAACAACTGGTGAATTGAATTCGATTTTTTGTGGACATAGTGGTAGCATACAAATCGATATTCTATGAATAATACAACGACATGTCAAGGTCCCTTTTATTGAAAATGGTTGCTCATTTATGAATACCTAAGTTCGAGCTTTTATGACTGTTAGTTTTTAAAATAAACACATTGTATAGATAAGATATATTTTGTCTCAAAAATTTAAATACTCAGATACTCAACCTTTAATCAAATAGATGAATAATATACCTATCTTAATAATCACCATACCATAAATTTTTTTTACACGTGCACCATAACCCCAGTCTCCCCTATCCCTATTCACAGAAGCGGGCGCGGTGCACTACGAGAGCGACGCGGCGGTCAAGGAACGGAAATTCGCGGAGCAATCCAAGGAGGTGTTCCCTGGCCTGATGAAGAGGTTGGAGCAGCTCGTGAAGGCTAACAACGGACACATTGCTCTTGGACGGGTAAGAAAACTATACTCTGACTTTATGATTGCGGTTGACAGTAAAAAAAAAAATTGCCGACCTGGCCACTATTACGTCGGTATCTAAGTGAGGTAAATAACAAAAAAAAAACAAAGAATACGCTGTGTCACGATTAGTGGAGCTGACTAACTAAGTTATGAAGTTTGTCATTGCACGTTTAACGCTTATTTGGATGTCAACTAAAACTGCAATAAGTAGGAAATTGTGCTATGCCGTTTATCATGTAACAACGTTAAATTAAGCCTTTTGTTTCTCGTTTAAAATTACAACAATTTATGATGTAATAAATGATGCTTATTTTCAATATATGATGTATTCTGCTGCAGGTTTTTAGAGATAACAGTTTTGTTTAGGTACAATGGAAAGCGCGATTTGCCAATTGTAACTTTAGATGCAATTATACTATGAGTATTGTTTTTATTTCAGCTGACATGGGCTGACTTCGTATTCGCGGGTATGATCGAGTACATCCAGGACATGATGCGTCTACCGAACCTCAACGACTACCCCGCACTTACCAAACTACGCGACGAAGTTATCAACATTCCACAAGTCAAGGCTTACTACGTTAAGGCATACCCTGCTTAAACAGAGTTTATTTTAAACGTCAAACTTTGTATCCCGCGAACTTTTATTTCAATATGGCGTCGCTGTCAATGTCATTTCACCGACTATTTTGGGGTTGGCGCCCTTTTTAATAGCTGGCTTGAAGCCTTGTTTTGTATTTTTTTAGTTTGTAAGGAAAAATGTGATTAAACGCTATATTTTTAAAGTTTACTTTTATTGTGACGACCTCTGTGGTGCAGCGGTAACTATATCTAATTAAAATATAATTGCGCATTGGCCTAATCGCGAATTGGCCCAATCACGAATAGGACCAATCGCGAATTGGACCAATCGCGAATTAGCCTATTAGCGAATTGGAACAATCGCGGATTTGTTACTTTTTACCATTGGACCAATCGCGCCTGAACGCCTCAACATATTTCGTACAACAAAGACCGCTTACCTAAGCTATATCTCATTACGACTGGCTTATACATATAATAGGGTTCACTAATGTTTAACCAAACAACGAAAGACAAAATATTCATTTGAGAAATAACGATAGAACAAATAATCATTTGAAAAACATCTCATCTAGCAAGAAACACATTATTATAAAAGTAATCATTTGACAAACTACTCATTTTGCAAACGTTTACTACCTAAATGTTATTGGTGGCCACTTTAACCCATTTTAAAAATATTGCCGTGACTTTCTTGCTCAGTTATCAGATAAAGGCAGCTATATTGTTCTCACTATAATAAATTTAGTTCGCATCATTGTAAATTTTATCTAAGCTTGCTTGTTACGCCGACTTGTCGCAAAATATGGTTTATGAAAACTAAAACGATTACCTGGGCCTCAAGTCTGATATATTTAGTAAAATGGCTTACTAATACGATTCTATTACAAATCAATAACGATCCACACAAATTTAGTATTCAACTAATACGATTCACAGAAATGAACAATAATGAATAGACTACCGTTTTGTTGATTATCAAGACACAATCATTACACGGTTGAAGAGTGTAATACCAAAATATCCAATTACTAGACACTGAATTGAAGTTAGATTGTTTTTTCAATCGGACTTGAGGCGCTGTCTCTGTTTTATAATATTGCTGAGTAAGTGATGACAATATTTTTAGTTAAATTGAGAATTGGTATCAATAACTGGGATTTCATTTTAATTTGTGGGTAAAATTGAGTTTAATCTATCGATTGGTAATTATTAGGTACCTTACCTACATAACTTTCTTTATTTGCATATTAAAAGCATACACATAGCCTTGTAGACATAGTATTTTAGTAAAACAACTTAAAGTTTTCTCATCATTTTTTTTATTCTAAGAAATGTACATGGTGTTAAAATACAATATTTATAATAGCTATAAAAAAATAAACCAACTCTTTTGCATATATCACATGGTTAATATAAATAAACTTTTATGAATTACGCATTTTGCGGGGCTTAATAGATCTTAAATAGCACCCAACTTTAGGTATATTATGTCGCAAATAAAGCGCAAAATTAGTAACGTAACGTATATTTTATATCATCCAAATATCATCCCTTAACAAACATATAAAACATTCATTGCTTAGCAAATTTTTGGCACACTTTCATATTCCAGTTAAATTTTAATTTTAAGCAATACATTTAAAAATGTAAAAAGTGGCCTTTATTCTTTAAAAATATAATAATCGTAAAAAACAAAAAAGCAAATAAATGATAGGCCGTAAAGGATATACCGCGAGGCCAATTAATTGTCATTGCTGCTATCCTAATAATAACAGATGTCAATTATTTGTAATAAATTTTATAAAATGCACTTAATAATAAATAGATAACTATTTAAAAAATATTTTGTGCGATATTTTGCGTTGAATGTCACTCTTTCGCACAAGACTCCCATAAAGCTCATAATGTATCATTTCTACGATAAATCAAGATGACGAAACGAAAAAACAAAAAATATTAATAAATTAACATGAAACTTAACAAAGAATTGTCTAACGTTCTAAACGTTACCTAAATTATTCTTATCAATCGTCTGATTGACAGTCAACAATCATTCGACTGACAGTTGCGACGTTGATCAACCGCTCGATTGTCGATGCCATCTCCCTTATAAAGTGTATTTGAAGTAGGCGGTGTTCATCTGCTCGAGGAATATGAACGTTAGCACGGTGTGGGGCCCGAGCCGCGCGTAGTACGGGAGGAAGCCCTTCCATAGGGACAGGACGCCCTCGGTGCGGAGGAGCTCGGAGACCACGGCGAGCTGGCTCTGACCCTTGGCTGCGTTCTGGATCCTGTAGTGGACGATAGGTTTGGTTTTGGTAAAATAAGGAACATTAAAATTAATTAAAACTTGTTTCTGTGTAATTGGTATTTTCATTTGTTAATTTACTTTGGTAACTTACTGGTTTAATTAACAAAAATTAAAATAAAATTCTGTTTGATTGAGTAATCAATAAGTTAATGGAGTTCTTTGTTCCTTATTGATCATGTTGTATGCTTTCGATGTGTGTTCATTGTATAATAAATACCCAAGACTAATATAAACTTCCAAAGGTTCAATATTGTTAAAAACTGAGGAACGAGATAAAACACCTTCAGAAGCGGGAACATGGTTAATCCTAGAGATAGCAATGTAATACAAACTTGGTCTTAATGATGTCGACGGGCATGGAGGCGACGGTGGTGACGAGGCCGGACACCATCGACGCGCAGAAGTGCAGCGGGATGCCGTCCGGGATGTAGCCCAAGAACATCTCGCGAGCCTGCGTAGCAAATCATCATCATTATAGAGTATTATCATTATCATCATCATTATCATTATCATTACCATTACTATTACATAGTATAATCATTATCATCATCATCATCATTATCTTTACATAGTATAATCCAAGTCGCTATTTGTGTCTGTTTGCATGTTTGGCCGCTAACTTCTCCTAAAGTACGTAACGGATTTAAATGCGGTTTTCCCCCTTTTTTTTAGGGTGTTAATTCATTTAAATTGTAAATAAATAACGTTTAGAAAAGTTTTTTAAAGTTTGCAATAATGCAAGGGTTCGCGAGCAAGTTGACCAAATTACACCATTGCGAAGCGTGGGCGGGCCGCTAGTAAAACATTAATTCATATTGTAGCCCAACTGTTAGAATGCATATATGTTACGGCTAATACCCGAAGTGCGGCTACACCTAGTTTTAGCCGGTTAGAACATCAATAGGTTAGGTTAGTTAGGTTACTTTTTTGATACCACCCAGAAAAACGCGGGACTCCGTCGACCCATGATTGAAGCCAGTTTTTATTTACATAAGTATATTTTTTTTTACAGTTTTCCATATAAAAAACACTTCTAACCGGCTAAAACTAGGTGTAGCCCCACTTCGGGTATTAGCCGTAACATATATAAAAACTGGCTTCAATCATGAGTCGACGGAGTCGCTACGCGGGACTCCTTTTTCTGGGTGGTATCAAAAAAGTAACCTAACTAACCTAACCTATTGATGTTCTAACCGGCTAAAACTAGGTGTAGCCGCACTTCGGGTATTAGCCGTTACATATACAACACTAGTTGGCACTCGCAAATCATCAGCGTGGATTTTGTGTTCGCTGTTGAGTAAATAAATGAGATTTTTCAATGGAAATGCAGACTTATTGCCGCCGTAAAAAGCAGCCTATTTTCTTTCGTTGGCTGAGGGTATTGAATAATCTTTACTCACAAATTCAGTAAAATCGGTTCAGCCGTTTTAATTATATAAAAATAGTTTTTTGACATGCAATGAAATGTGTTTTGCCATAGGAATGTTGAATTACCGGCGGGAAAACCTTTTTTGTATATTTAAAACGGCTGAACGAATTTTACTAAATTTGTGAGTAGAGATAATTCAATACCCTCAACCAACGAAAGAAAATAGGTAGACTACACGTTGTTATTTTCTATCATAGTCTTAGCCTCTTCATCATAAACGATTTGTAAACCTATGTTATATATAGTACAGGTTTGCCAAAGAGGTTTTTAATCTGGTTTTAAAAGCTTTCATGAATTAGGGTTAAAATGACCACTCCGTTATTGAAAGTAACATTACCTGTGAGTAAGTGCTGAGTTGCGCGGCGTTGACGACCATCGCTCGACCGACGGTGGGGGTCGCGCCGCGCCATAACTTCAGTATACCCTCCTCTTTCACTATCCTGCAATCATCATACCGAGATGTATATACAATGGTTGTAATAAGATATGACAGTATGTAGATAAGAATTGCAAAGTAGGCTTATGCAGGTGTATTTGATTGTATGACAATGATCAAGGAAAACCATCACAGTTACTACACAAGAGGTCAACATATAAGTTTGACGTATGACATGACTAACAACAAATACTGGTAGCCCATCCGGAAGTTCCAGGTTCGATCTACACAGAATGAGAAAAAAAAATTTTTTAGAAACCTAATGGTTGGCTGTAGGTATATCTATCATAAACATCCACCAACCCGCACCGAGCCAGCTAGGTAGACTAAGGCTCAATCTTTCAGGTTATCAAAAATTGAGGCCTGTATCCAACTAGTGGGATTTAAACAGATTGCATAACATAAACATGTAAGTCATATGAACAATGCCGGTTACCTAAACAGTAAAACTGGTTATTCACATTTATATTTCTGCATAATTTATTGAACAACAGGGATTTTCTTTAGCATGATTTATTGGTTATCATATAAGACTTTTATTTGAATTTCGTAAAAACATTATTTGGTTCCGCTAAGTCAAGTAAGTGACATTTGAGTGTGAAATTATTGATAGCTAGAAGTTGAGCCAAAAGAAAAGTGTTTGAAGCTACTAGATAGTTACAGGTTTAAACTTTAAAATAAATATGAATTTAAATAATTATTACTACCTTTAAAATAATAAAACTAAATTCTATGCATGTCTGTAATTATAAAGCATAGGAGAAGCTGGTCTCTCAAGAAGTGCACCTCTCACCATTACCTTGCTCTTGGGCAAGATCGAAGACAATAATAAATAAAAATTGTTAATACAATGCTGTGCATATCTTGTAAACACTAGAATATGTATGTAATGTCTGTAGCAAATGTTTGTGTTTATATTGTTGATGTGCCTTAAGAATAAATAAATAAAAAAACCTCACTTCTTCTGTTCTCAACTACCTGATCAGCGCATCAGCGACGTTCTTGTAGTTCCTTCGCTGCTCGGCGGGCAGCCTGCCGTCGGCCGTCATGCGTATGAGCGCCACCTCGGCCGGCGTGCCCACGAACGCGCCGATGGAGCCCGCGGTCACGCCCATCATCGTCTTCATGGCGAAGCCGGGGGCGGCGTGGTTCTTTCTGGAGACAATGGGGGCAGAAGATTTGAGTGGTTTTAACAAACTGCAAGGAGGGTTGTTAAGAGGGGCCGGTCTGTAATAAAATTATCGACCGCGATTCGCTGGGTCGACTGTAAAAAAAATATTAAAATTGAAGATCCATACATTGGCCAAGGTGTCCGAGTTTTTTGTGTCCGAAATGTCGTCGACCCGATTCGCTACCTTTTCTTTATAAAGTTAAACAGTTTTAAATGAAGTTAGCATATGAAGAGGATATTAAATATTTAAGAAACAGAGAAAAACTTTTTTTATTGTGCCATGAATTGTGTAATATACTTATAACTAGTTAAACAAAATGGACTTGAGGTACCGGCTTGTTTGTAACAGCATGTTATATCAAAACCTAATTCCTGTATACTCATACTTCGTTATACAAATATTTCGTACGTTTTCACAAAAACAAGTACTAGACTAGTCTAATTACCTGCTCTTGTCATGGAAGTAGGTGATCTATTTCTAGAATGACTAATGTGCACTAGGTAAACAGGGTTATTTCTAATTAGCGCATCACCTATTGTAGGCAGCCTTTCTACATCAATCCCAACAACATGCAACTAACGAATAATTAAAATTAATATTTAAAAAAAAAAAGTTTTTCCATACAAATTTATTAGGTGCATCTAAACAGTACAATAAACTCTACGCGCACGCAACTGCATTAGTACATACCTACAATGCTATGTATAGATAGTAAACAAGTAGACAATGAAGCTGCCTACTTCAATTAGTGTCTGGTTACTGCAATAATAAATATGATGACATACCATGGTGTTTTTGCATTCATTCAACATACACAGATAGTTTGAAAATCGATAAGAATTTTAATTGGTTTTTAAACAACACGTTGTTTTGAAGGTTGTATGACAGAAACCACGATTACTTATTTATTAGTTGATAACAAAAAATATGTACCTTTTGCATTGACTTAATTCTTAATTATTCAGTATAATCCATTTACATAGCTTAGGACACAATGAAAAATTAACATTTAAAACACTAAATGTACCTATAACATTACATAGCCACCGTTATCATAAAGTGCATTGTGCGTACATGCGAAAAGGTGGATCTTGTATGTGTATCCATCCACTCAATTCTATTTTGAGAATAACGGTCCAGTTTTAAGTTCCTGATAAGTAGACAGAAACTATATGCATAGAGATTTACACAGGAATCTAGGTAACGAAGTTGAAAGATTAATTAAATACAGTATTATATTATTCGTATCGTTAAGTTCATAATAAAATCCTGACCTTTATTTATACAAATGTATGAAATGACAAAAATCTAGCCTTTAGACTTAAGAGGGGGTATACAGGTAAATTTCCAGTCGTAATTTGTATTTTTACCCTAGAAAACAAAGCACAAATTACCCGAAAAAAATACCATAGATATTAAAGCATATTTCCAAGGGACTGATCAGAGTGAAAACATAAAAAAATAAAATTTTCTCGATAAAAAAAAATCACGAAGTTAGCTCTAATTTTCAACGATTATTCATTTATTTCCAATATTATGCATACTATTGAGCCAATATTTTAATACATACTATCAAATTATATTACCCAGCGACCCTACTAGCGATTTTAGAAAATAATGTATACTTTACGAGTTATTACATTAAAACTTATTCGGCGCTTACTACGTTTTTATTTCGCGCAGAAAGCTTTCGTCTGTCGCACCTGTCCTGGGGCCTGATTCTGTAATTTTTAACGTTTCGTGAGGTAACGTGCGTGTGGCATGCCAGTGGGTCCTGTGAGGACAATTTGTAGGTATTCTGTAAGCCACGCGTGTCGTACGTGTGGCTTGCAAGCAACTCCATAAGGCGCTTCGCTTAGATTGATAGTTCATTCAACCATTCATTATTTCTCAATATCAATATCTCGTCAATAATTCATCAATATTAAGAAAAAAATATATATTTTTGTACAAATTTATTTTAAATCTGTATTTAAAGTTTTTTGAATATAAATGGATATAGTTTTTTAAGCGCTTTGATTAAATATTATTTAAAATAATGTTTCGTCTGCTCTGCCTTTAAACCTTGAGCCTGACTTTGAAATGTAATAATTCGCATCCTAAGGTTCGAGTCTATTGTTGAAGTTAAGCGACGTCGGCCGCGGACAGTCCTAGGATGGGTGAACGCTTGTGGTATTATATTCTGATTTCTTCCGTGCTTTAGACACGTTTATTTTGTTGGTCTCAAATAGTTATGCAATAAAAAAATAATAATAAGGAATGGTTAGGTTCCCATCATGATTTGCCTTAAGGACTAGGTATTACCTATATATTTTTCAAGCTAACGGGAAAATAGCGTAGCAAGACCGTGGTGTTACGAATATCCTGTGGCAAGCAGTCTTTTGATCGTTGTGTGCGTTGGTGACTATAAACACAATCTAATAATACAAAACCATGACAAAGCTTATCTTAAAATTGTAATATCCTTTGATTACACACCATGCAAAATAAATGGTAATTAGGTTTATTGGTTTGAAAAATATATATTGTATTAATTTATACAAAAATAGTATAATAAAAGATATATTTTTAATCAAGTTATTTTCCTGCTTTTGCTTTGGCGTGAACGTTCAACTTCATGAAGCGGGCGTCGAGCTATTACGACGTCACACCTTAGTTGTTTCCACCAGCAGATTGCCGAGGACATTTCCTCTTACCATTGAAGCTACTGAACCAGTAGCTTACCTAAAAAAAATATTTATGAAAATCATAATTAAGTATATTAGGTACAATGTTACTATTAAGGTACCTAGGTACCTACTAAATATTTTTTATGTGGATGTAATGAAATTCCAAATTGGGAAAAGTTTCTGTTTAGAACCAATTGCAATCTAAGCACATCGTTTATTTTGAATATCGAGGTTCTTCTTATTGAAATAGATAATATTGAATATTTTAAATTGATATTTACCTTTAACTGTAATCATTTCTTTCCAAAACGAACCAAGAACTTGGTAAAAGCCTCGTTACTACACGCAATTTAGTTTAGCGAGGCGATGACTTCTCTTATGGGCATAAAGTTTCGGCAGCTCAAAATAGAGCTTCTCCCAGTCACACTTATCACGTTATACTTTATTTCAGTATTTTTTTCTGACTTTAGCCTTTAAATGCAATATTTATCTTTGTTTGCTAACAAACCTACAGAAATGGGTGACACTACATGACATGACAGCGACGCAACCCATTCACTCATGTTACGCGTTGTTCAATATTTATGTTCTTAAATTTGGTATTCTATAAGCCCACACGACTGGGCGTCACAACTTGTCCGGTAAAAATAGGTATTCTCTAAACTTTTGGGACAATGTGACGTCATTTTTGACGTGCGTGTGGTGCGATTTACAACAGTTACTCTTCGGCCACTTGTTACTCGAACGTTTTTGATAATTTAGCAATATTTTATAATTATTTGATTGATTATTACTATAAATTACTTACTTACTTAATAATTTGTACTTTCTAATGTTGAATTGTTTAATAAATATACGTTTTGAATAGAAAGATGTTGGCGCCTATTATTTCTAAACGGCAAAGCACTTATTATTTTCTATTGTTATTGTCTATAATTTTGTATGTTTGACTACTTAAGTTTTTGGTTTTACAAAAAATCGTAATTGAAATAGAAATTACTTCAAAAACACAAAAATATATTAAAAATACGACTTGTGCAACAAACAATAGGTATACATACTTCGGAGTTATTAGCGAGTTAAAGCTAGATAATTGATTAAATTTACCTTAAATATGTATAACCTACCTATTTGTAAGTGTTTTAAGTTTAACAATAGGTACAAATATTTTTTTTTGTGCCTACCACTTCAAAGCTACCGATTTTATGGCACCTACTAGTGGCTGCCCGCGACTCGTTTCCCGTGGGAATGAGTAGTTTTCCCGCGGTAAAAAGTACCCCATATGTTATTCAGATGTATAACCTATATTTCTGTAAAGTTTCATCAAAATCCATCCAGTAGTTTTTACGTGAAAGAGTAACAAACATCCATCCATAGATCCATACATCTATATATTCTCACAAACTTTCACGTTTATAATATTAGTAGGGTATCGGAGGCAAAACCTATGCATCTAGGGAAAGACAATATCTCCTTTTTTTGAAAAACCTACTCTTCCACAAATTTCGTTAATATGTAGGTACAGTAAGTTGCAAAAGCTTTTGCGACGACCTCTGTTGCGCAGCGTGATTGTTGTGAGGCAGGTCCCGTGTTCGATTCTCGATTCTTCTGCAAATCAGCTCGTATCGTTTTCCTTTAGGCTATTCTGTAACGCCTACTGCGCTAACTTTAAAACCACATTGTTTGTATGGTATTCTGGAGATTTATTTATATGATAATTAATGAAATAATAAAAATGTTATAAAATACACTACGTAAGTACCTACCTAACTCTTGGTAGTGGTTCGTTTAATAAATTATAGCTTTGCAATTGTATTTTATTGGTGTCAAAGTAAAGGTGTAACTTTTAATACAACTTTGGTTGGGTAAAAACATACAGAAACATCATAAATAGGTTATTACAATTCATTTACTAAACAACACCCTGTTGAATTTATTTCATCTCATACTTTGAAAATAATTTTTACCCAAAATTGATTTTCTATTTGAGGACCACTCACTGCCTGTGAATAAATGGAGATGTTTATTAAATAAAGGCATTACTAATTACTTCATAGAAACAGAAAATATGTTCCTAATTTTATAAAATGTAACTATATTGATTTGGGTTCAAAATTTTGGTTTGTTTATAAACAACTTGTCAGTGCTTGTCAAAAATGTTAAAAACCATTCTACTTTTTGTCTACCTCATGTCATTTAGATTTAATTATTCCTCTAAGTCATTGACATTGTCAATTTATTAATAAAATTATTTATAATAACATTGTCTTAAGGTAAATGATAATCTAAAAATTATGAACACCTCACACTGACTTTAATTAACAAAAATAGTTATTTCCTAAGCCTGTTGGTGGTATGTTGCAAAATATTGATGAATGATTGACGAGATTTGTTAGTTAAAAGAGGTTACATCACTAATGACTGGTTAAAAGGAAAGCACAGCCCTAGAAGGACGCCGACCGATTTGAACCACACGCACGTTACCATTATGGTAAAAAGAGATAGAAGATAAATAAAAGGTTGAGACCAATAACTTAGGAACCCTCATGTGTCTACACATAGCATACCTAACTATAAATATATGCATAATTTAATTTATGAGAAAAATCCCTAGCAGTTTTTAGCATCGCTAAAATAATGGTTACCTACTTATATTTAAATTAGCCGCCTTAAAATTTACAACTTCAGCTTTACTAAGGATTCGGTAGACCGAAAGAAAAAAAATACCAAAAATACTACATACTTGCTCATACTGGTAATCAATATTATTAGCATATTTTACAATAAAAGGGATATTTTATAAAACCAGTGATTGCAAAAATAATAAAATTACCCAAAAAATAAGGCATCTAAAAACCAAAATGGCTACTCGACCGCTTGAAGGTATTTTTGTTTCTATGTTTGTTGAAAACAAATGTTGTACGTCTATAGGTTTTATTAGTCTTTGGGAAACAATGACATTAAATTGTACTTACAGAATACCAAAATAAGAAAATGAACGTGTGGCTCGATGCAGCGTGTGGGCGTGTTACAGAATACGAAAATTGCAAAAACGTCACACGTATTGGTCGATATCGGCCGTGTTGCATCGTTAAAAAAGTTACGGAATCGGGCCCCTGGGATCTAAGGCATGTTTTGTTTCATGGTTTAGTTGTGATCGCTCCGTTGAGACAAGAGGTCTGTGTTTCTGTGCTCCGGGGCCGAAAAAATCTTCGTTTTAATTTCTAATTCTTGTTTGACTATGAAAAAAAACTTTAAAATATGGCTAGCAAAAAAACGCAGCAAAAGAGATTTTAGAAATTAAAAATTTATCTCATGGCTAATTTAAATAGATTTTAATGGCTTTTAAGACAAGTTACAATGAATAGATCATAAATCATCTTTCTGTCTGTGCTTTGCAGTACAGATACAAGATACCGCATTTTGAAAAAAAGGTCATTGTATAAAGCACATACTTAGTAAAAAAACATTATTATAAATAAATTATTATATTACATACTTACCTTTGCGAATTATTTACCAACAGCAAAAAGTGCAGTACAGTCAGCATCATATTCTTCGTGACGACTTCTGTAGCCAAATAGTTGATAACACCCAGTCATCATTTTCATCGTATCAAAAAGTGTTATCACATTTAATCGAGACATTCACGTTGTACTAATTTATCGAAGCGTCCAGAAAGTCTTATAGAAAGTTGCATTCAATTACGCATCAACCAAAGCGCCATCGATATTGAAGCGCCCAGCGAAATATAAAAATACGCTTTCTTCTTCTAATCGTCAAAAAATAAACCAGGAACGCACAAGTGTGTAAGAACCTATGTTTTCAAACTTCAAAAACTTTCTAGCTTTTGTTTTCCGGTTCCAAGCTTTCAGGTAAAAGTCACAGTCGGCGCCGAACAATCAATTTTATGTACTAGCATTTCATGTTAAAACGTTTATTTATTTATTTATTTACGGTTTTTGCACATACAAAATACATAGTAAAATGGTTATAGCAAAATTTTTGTACAAAGGTACAGCTTATTTCAGGATGAAATTTCTTCCAGCTGACCGATGACTGGAGAGTTGGATACAGAAAGCAATTCATTGTGCAAGTAAAATATAATAAGAAATAATATTTGAGTATTTATTGTTAACAAAAAGAAAAATACATAAAATAAATACAAGTATATATTATACAACAAGTTTTAGCAAGTGAGTCTTGGAATGGTGAAATTAAACTAATTTTAACGAGTTTTTACGCGTTTTATTAAATTAATTTTGATTTTCCGACGTTTTGGCCTTTTTACAAATGCCGTGGTCAATGGTAGACTGAGATTGATGTCTTCATAGAGTATAGTAAAAAACGATTTTTAGAATTCACCGCCATCTGTTTCGTAATTTTCTCGCATAGTTGTTCGGGTTCACGCAATAGACGCTGACAGTGTCTTGGTGTTTCTGCTTATTTGTCTGCTGGTTGTTCTTTTTTATTTTGCTAAGTATTGGATCCCACGTTGGTGATAGCATCCAACCATCTTCTCTATTGAAGTTAGGGTGTTTTATAATTTCAATAGTTTCTCTTACCAACCTAGGGATAAAATGTTTCTTTTGCTAGGATTTTAACGGTATCAAATCTTAGATTGTGGTTGGGCTTATCCATGGAATGCTCACAGACTGCAGGTTTTGTATAGCGACGCTTACAGTTTAATTTCAAGTAATAACAATCACGTAAATCTAAGAAGTTACATAGAATAGTTAGTTCAGTTAACATTCTAACTTTTTGCTAGATATATTTTTATTCCTAAATTTTTAAATATTTTTTATTTTGTTTGAAATTTGAACCTTCTTCAAAGAAGTTTCATATTTTACACATCAGATACCTATCATTTCTTGACGTATAATTAAGCAAGAGCCAGATGCAACAATTTTCCTTAAAATAAATATTTGCCATGCGTAAATAAGTCATAATTTCTGATCAGATGCTGTCTCAATACGCAGATGATCTGTGCATTCTCAACGCAGCGGAGAAGCCAGATCACTCTACAAGGCGTGCAGAATGGGCTGCGGAGGAGGTTATCGACTATTACAAGAGATGGGGCCTCCAATGTAACGTCGACAAAACGGAGTGTATCATGTTTTCCCGCAAAAGACCTAGGCGAGAAAACACAAACAGTGGATACAGAAACGACATAAAACTGAAAAGTGAACGGATTGAATATAAGAATCAAGTGAAATACCTTTTTTTTTTTTTTTTTGTTTGTCCAGGAAAATGCCTACGCATACCCGTCCCCTCCAGGGAAAGGAGACGGGTTATGTCGGGCTTGCACCGACTAAAAACCTGGAGTTGTCCTTCTGGCCGTCGTATAATGGCGGGGCCGCGGGAATTACCTGTTGAGGCCCTCGCCGCGAACCCACCGACGGCTGGCCACCGAGGCAGCCCCCTCAAGTTTGGAGGCGCGCTGGAACAACCACGGCGCGCCTACCCCCTCACGTTCCCTTGATTGGCTACCGACCTAGCCGTGTGTCGGCAGCTTGGGAACCTCCCCAGGGTCTTCGGCCGTCTGCCGACCTGGGGCCTCACCGGCTGGAGTCGCCGGCGCGCCACTGTCCCCGCAGTGGCGCGCCGCCGGATCCGCCCTGGGCCTAGGAGAGGGGTTTTCCCACCACCCCTTCCTCAGCCCACCACCTCCAATCCGAATCGCGGAGGATCGGATGCCGCGGCCGCCACGCCGCACCACCCGACCCCCCACGATTACCCCCCTGGGCGCTCAACAGAACGAGGGCCAAAGGCCCTGCTGGAGCCTCCCCTCCTAGGGTGCAACTGACCGGGCCGAGCCCGGCCAGAGCCTCCCCTCCGGGCGCATCAGCACGCTGGGCTCACGCCCAGCTGGAGCAGCCCCCCCTCTCGTGGGCCGGTCTACCTCACGACCGGCCCCATGTGGGACCGCTTAGCTTCCCCCAGTAGCTGGCTTTCTACGGGGTACTAAGCCCCCCCGCCGCGGCAAGGCGCGATCCCTTGGGGGGGATCAAGTGAAATACCTGGGTGTCGTATTCGACAAAAGGCTGTCAATGAATATAAACACAAAAGAAAGAGTAGAAAAACTTAAAAGAGTAAGAGGCGCCCTTAACTCCATCATAGGGTACCGATCCAAAGTGAACATCGAAACAAAATTGCTCATAATACAGACATGTCTCTTGCCGGTACTTGATTATGGAGTCATACAACTCTTACCGAGATACAGTAAGAGAAATTTGTTAAAACTGGAAAGACAATACCGAATGGCACTGAAAGCTGCAGGTGACTTCCCAAGTCGTACTGAAACCAAAACTATCTGGGAAATGCTCGGACAAGACCCGTGGCATCTCAGAGCACATGATCTCCATCGTGACATGATTGAGAAACTCACACCATTGACGATCAGCGGCCTAGAAGATCCCGGTCCCGCATACACGAAACATGGACAATTTAACCGGCTGCTTCTCTCAAATAGAATAGGCGACATAGAATACTTACACAAATCCGAGAGGGCTAAACCGCTACACAAAAGAACGACCCTCCTCCGTCAGCATAGGCTTTGACGCTTAGAGTCACTAATAGTTTATAAGTAATTTCAGGTCTAAGACCTGCTGAGATCTTAAATCTAATACTTCTCACACCTGTGTCACATAACTCAACTGTGTGAGTAAAAACCATGGATCAGGCTGTAAAAGATCCCCTCCCGGACAAACTGCGCCAAAATAGACACCAAAGGCACTTGGGAATTATATTTTTAAGTGACATGTAAATTTTAACCAATGGAAAAAAAACATATTCTATTCTATTCTATTCCGATCATAAAATTGTTATTAGGGTTATTGAATCCTACTATAAATTATTTTTCAGGTAGGTATCCTAACATTGGTATTCAAAATAAAATATAAATTCGTGGACAAGTAGGAACAGCAAGGACTAATAAATCATATTGATACACGTATAATGAAACAGAATTAAAACTTTAACTTGTTCTTATTTTATTTACTTATGAACATCCGGCTCCTTAACTAGAATGTTCATGTGACATATATTTTTTACAAGTATTTATCTACTTATTTTATTTCATGTTTACCTATAAAAATAGTACTTTGATTTTAAAAATAAACTAGAGAACAGTCCCGCGTTTGCATGTTGCACTTTTAATGCTCTCCGTTAACAAAGAAAGATGCAAAAGGTTTATACCTCTGGTATCGATGAACCGATTTGTGGAATATTTGAGAATGTTGTTTGTAAGGTACCCAAAGAATAAAATCGGGACACAAATACTGATTTTCCGCTGTCTGTGCGTTTGCACATCAGTCTGTATCTCATAGGCCGTGAGAGCTAGACAGTTGAAATTTTCACATAATATATTTTCGTTGCCGATAGAGCATCAAATATTTAAACCAATATAAATAATGATATGGAACGTTTCACCCGCGAGTCTAACTCAATTTAATAACTTAGAAAACAACATGGCAACTTCTTTATAAATGTTTAAGTTTCAACTGAGTAATTTCAGTAAATATTTATGACAACGAGGGTCAAAATTAATATAGTAATGAAATCAAATATTTACATGAAACAGATAAAAACTAAAATAATTTAAATATTTTTACTATATACATAAAAAAACGTAAGTTGCATGTTCCTTCGGATCCTCATTTATTGCAACTACTGATACTCTTACTACCTCTTGACAATTTATGATATTCTAGTATGTGTTTATTATTTAAACGATTTAAAATGGTATCTTTGAATTGAAATGCAATTTGATCATCTTTCTGAATGGTGATGATAATTTAAATTGCTTGATGAAAATAAAATGTTTCAGTTTTCATAAAAAAATGATTTTTAATAATAAAAATTTTATTATTAAAAATCATTTTTTTATTATAAAATCATTGCAATCATTTTTTTATTATAAAGTCATTTTTTGGACCAGAAATGAAAAAAAAAGTAGGTCATTTCAATTCTCAAAAAGACTGCTTAAACTTGAAATGAAACCCATGCTCATGAATCGTCTATCGGATGCCACAGCCCTGACACCACCGCTGCTAGCTATAAGTAAACAAACTAAGCTACATGCTTTACATTTTCACTAAAACTTAAAAAAGACGTCAATCTGTCAAACAGAATCTAAAAATAAATTCTCGTATCTTAGATCAGTGGATAATTTTGTTGACTCTTTCTTACTTATGAAAACCTAGTAACATAATTATTTAAACACATATGGATACCATTCAATTCAGACGTAGGTATTACGTATGTATTAAAGCATGCCTTTACAAACAAAATATCTTCTTTATAAAACTGGGAGCCCAGTAGTTAAGACCCCGTCTTATTCTATATCTCATAAATACATTTTTTTAATCAAATAAAGTTTTCTGTCATAACAGTTTCATCTAGACACGCTGCCTGTCAAGCAAAGTACACCTCCATTACATGAAGCATAAAGTTGTTCTCTTACTTTGTACCGAAGATTGTGAATACCCTGAGCGCTACGTTACTGATGGCGCTTTGGTTGATACGGGATTGAATGCGACTTTCTATAAGGCTTCCTGCACGCTACGATAAATTAGAGCAACCTGAATGTTCTGATAAATGTGATGACACTGGCTGATTCGCTGAAAGAGAGGACTCTGGTTGTTTTCAAGTATTTGACTACATTGGATGTTACAAACTATATGGTGCTGACTGTACAGGTACAAATCAGTCAACGAATTCTGAACAAAAAAATATAAGTAAATGTAAATAAAGCACATTCTAAAAACAACATTACAAAAAAATATATTATACACTTACTAACCTTTGCGTATTATTTATTACAAGCAAAAAGTATTTTTAGCGTTTCAAACAACAGCTAGGTGATCCGGCACTCACTTAGCCGGTATTTATCTGATTATTTTAGGTATAATGTGCGCGATCGCTCTAAACACGCGGTAGCATCGGAGTCACCGGACGACGGGACGAGAGAGGGGCGCGTGCGGCGCGCGGGTGAAATTCGATTTTTTTCTAGGTTTATGCGCGCTCTTAAACCAGACGCGCGCGTGTTTTTCTCGTGGTTTCATGATATACATACCTACCTACATTACGTAATAAATACATATTTATTTACGTTATTACGTCAGATATACAACGTGTTCCCCTTTACATTACAAAAGTGTAAAATTGAAATATGTAGGAATAATATTGAGATTTTACTTTAAGTTTTGCATTTAAAATGCTAATTTATTAATTTTGAAGTTATACTGGAAAAATGCGCAATGCTCGGAGACCCGCGTTCCTTTTTCCAGTATCTATAACTTCAAAAAGAACAATTTTTTTTTAATTACAAATTATAAAAGGTTTTTTTATGTTACCTACGACAGAACAGTTTAAACCGATTGCAAGACTAAGAGCATTTTGAAGATATTAAAGATCAGGGGGGCTACCGCGTAACTAGCGTCGATTTGAACTCGACGTCGACAACTGTTTTCATTGGCTAGAGACCCGCCATTGTTAACAATTTAGCCCATGAAAACCGTTGTCGACGTCGAGATCAAATCGACGCTAGTTACGCGGTAGAAGGGCAGGTTGTATAATATCTATCTATCTTCTACTACAGAAATGGAACATAAAAGGTCAAAAGTTATCAGCTGTTTACTATACAATGTTAAATATGCTTTCGTTTTTCATATACAATGCTTTGTCACATGTTGTCAATGACAATTATTATGTTATAAAGTAAGTAGTTTTGGGATTGACAAAGAATACTATTAACCAACTAGTCAATTAAAATATCTAATGAAAGAATCTAAAATTTCAAAAGCATTCTGTTTCTATTAAAGTGTTTCAATAAACTGTTTCTTTTCTACACTTATAATATAATAGATTACTGAGCATTTAATGAAATGTGAAGGTCACACAACAAGGTTAATTGCAACATCCATCAAAAGAAACAAATGATACCCAAATAGTCTGTCTTCAACTTACTCTTTATAGGCATCAAAGAGGTAATTGTATACTCCAAGTCTAGTGGTTGTGTATGTGGCTTGTCTCAAGAGCCCAGCGGAGAGACCAACATACACGGAGAAGAATCCTTCTCGCGCAATGATCTCTGACGCTACAACAAATGTGGAACGGCCGCCACCGCTCAACTGCATGCGAGTCTTGATCAAGTCTAGTGGCTGCACAACACAGGTGGCAGCCATGCTGGAAATTAAATAAAGATAACAAACAGGTTAGGTAATAGATAAGATTGATGTTATCAGATATGACATCATGTTAAGGGCAGTTGTTAGATCTATGTTCAAAACTTTGAGTTTGAATACACAAAAGTTGTAAGATGTATATTTTTTGGCATTAATTTAAAATAATCAATTAGATGTAGAAATATGCTTTTAAAATTATGAAAATATATTTTGGTGATAACAGTATAAAAACAAGTTTTAAACATCCTGTTATCACTAAATCTAGCACATTATCAGTTTACTTTTAGGGCATTGCATAATTCCACAAAGTCATCGTGATTGTGTAATATAAATAATAATTGTATTTGTCTATTCAATTCACAAAACAATGTTAAACTTTTTATTCGCATGGTTACCTTGGTCTTAGCCTTGAGATAGATCAAACGTAAAAATAGAGGAAAGCTATTCGGTATCTATAATTAGAAACTGTTATACAGGAAACTAAAATGTGACTAAGGATAATAATGTAAATTTACCCAGAAAGACCGCCAAATGCGAATTTCAAACCATTGGGAACATAGCGTTCCGGTGGTGGCGGGACAACAGCGGCTGTAGCCATTGTTTTAGTCGCTTGCTTCACTCACACAATCACAGATTTGAACTAAACTTTCTCACAATCACAGACTGACCACGATGTTTGTAATTTCATATATTAAATAAAAAAAAAGAGCGAAAAAAAAGAATAAAAGGGCAAGACGACCGACACGGACGAAGGTCATTCGAAATAAAACAGCTGTTTTTTTGACATGACAAATCTGACATCGATCAATATTATATACTGGTCCGAAATTGCTGTCAGCGCGCTTTCTGCACTATTTGCGTGCACACGGTGGGTCCATTAATACGAACGTTTGCATACTCTGAGCAATCTGACGTCATTAGTGACGTCACCGTTCAGTGCTCACAGTGCAAACAAAAGATAGGTGGTGCACTGTGTGCAGCAATGTCAGATGAATGTCAGTTAATGTCAAGCTGACAACTGAATACTTTAATTTGTAAGATCTAAACTTTTGGACAAGTTTTATTGAACTTATATTGTTTAAAGTAAAGATATTTAGCAGATTCAACGGGAAAACCTCAACATGCAATCTTACTGACCCATATTAAACCACCTGTCATTTTGACAGAACGTTCAAGCATATGTTCGTACCAACAAGTGGACCAAATTGATTTCAGTGCTAACGTTTGTGAGTAATGATATCTTTTTTGGTCCACGAATGTGC
Organism: Emmelina monodactyla; assembly: GCA_916618145.1. Lineage (NCBI taxonomy): Eukaryota > Metazoa > Arthropoda > Insecta > Lepidoptera > Pterophoridae > Emmelina > Emmelina monodactyla. Next base: position 934,763 of record OU745319.1, read on the forward strand.
ACGCTTACCAACGTTTTCACGTATTCTATTAAAGGACCACGACATTACTGTCAACCAGCATTCCATACAATTGATTGACAGTGACAATGGACGTAAATGTTTATTGAATGATTGACAAGCCGTCCGTGGCGATTTTGATTGAAAACAACGAAACGAATGTTTGTTTTGTTGAATAGAAAATACTGCACTTTAAAACAACATTATTAATTTCTAACACTCTACGATGAGTGAAAAACTCAAAGAACTGCGTGAAAGATCACAAAAAAGAAAGAAATTGCTTGCTCAGGCGGTAAGATGCCGGAATGTCGACAACATAACCTTTCACTTGTGGTGTTTATATACAAATTGTGTGTTTTAGCTCGGCGTGTCGAGTGTGAGTGAGCTGCGACACGCTTTGGGGTCATCTTTGGATGTTCCAGCGAAGAAACAAGCGAGTACCAGCTCTGTCAGTGACGGCAATGAGAAGTCGAGTCCCAAGGATCAGCCTGACGGTTTGGTGTATACAGACTCTTCTACTTTTCTCAAGGTGACGTATCTGTCCTGTATAATATGTATGGCAAATATAATACTTAATTATAGAAGGACCAAAAAGGATATGTTCTAACTTATGATCATCCTTATAGCAAGAACACCAGGCAGTTTTTTATAAACCATTGCAAATTGTCTCACTGAACAACTTTTTATGATAAAGTTAGTTATTGACTGTTACAAACAGTGTTAATTTAAATCAAAATTACAGTGGAATGTTCTGTTTGAAATGATATTTATGTCCATGCATTATTATAGCTTTAAGTATATTTAAACACACACTCCACAGTTCTTAATATATACAAACTTTTAAACATCTGTCTGTTACAGCAATGTTCAAAAGATGAATAATAAAAAAACATTGTGGTTACATTTATCATTTTTATTTTATTTTTAATATAATTTAATCTTCAGGGAACACAGTCGTCGAACCCTCACAACGACTACTGCCAGCACTTTGTAGACACCGGTCAGAGGCCGCAGAATTTCATCAGGGATGTGGGACTAGCAGACCGGTTTGAAGAGTACCCGAAACTCAGGGAGCTCATCAAATTGAAAGATGACTTGATAGCACAGACTGCTACTCCACCAATGTATTTGAAGTGTGACTTGAAGGTATAAAAGTTATGGTTTGAGGCCAAATTGTGAATTTATTTTGAATACAATAATATTCAGATTAGATATTCTATAATCCTACTAATATTATAAATGTGAAAGTTTGTGAGGATGTATGGATGGATGGATGGATGGATGGATGTTTGTTACTCTTTCACGTAAAAACTACTGGATGGATTTGGATGAAACTTTGCAGCAATATAGGTTATACATCAGAATAACACATAGGGTACTTTTTACCCCGGGAAAACATCTCATTCCCACGGGAAACTGACTTCCACGCGAACGTAGTCGCGGGCGGCCACTAGTAATTCATAATAATATTCAGATTGGAGAGTAAAGTTTGTAACTGAATGTTCAGAGTGATGTTTAATACTACTAAATTGATTTACAAAAACCTTTCCCAATCGAAAGCTGCATTATCAGAGAGTAACAAAGGCTTATTTTATTTAGGCTTAACTTATTTTCACGCGTCTTATTTATTTGGTATATCGGCCTTTATTTGCAACGAGTCAAGTTATAACATCGCAAATTCTTGACTCAAGAATAAAATAGAATCTTGAGTTGTTCCGACTGAATGTAAAGTAATTCAAATAATTAAAAGGTAAAAACGTACTCAGCATACTATCTATGTCATATGCTAAGTAAGCGATCGCAATGTTCATGATTGGGTTAAGAGATTTTACTTTTAATTTTGCATTTTAAAATTGCAAATGCAAATTTATTAATTTGAAGTTATAGATACTGGAAAAAGGAACACCAGTATCTATAACTGAATGAGTTAAGATAGTTCTGTGTGGTCCTGTCTTGTGTGGTAGACCTGAATGAGTTAAGCGAGTCGTGTGTGGTGTTGTGGTGGTAGACGTTCCCGCTGAAGCAGCTGAACAACAAGTGGGACGTGGTGCTGGTGGAGCCGCCGCTGGGCGCGGGCTGGCGCTGGGAGGACGTGCTGGCGCTGGACGTGCAGCAGCTGGCGCAGCCGCGGGCCTTCGTGTTCCTGTGGTGCGGCACCTCGGAGGGTAGGTGGCGGTTGATGGTTGGTGGCAGACGTGTAAGGGAGCTCCGTAACCGAAGTTATCGGATATCCGATGTAAAAAAATATCCGTATCCGAATGAAATAAGAATTTCGGATAGTATCGGATAGGGACGGAGCCTATTTGAGTCAATTGTGACAAGTTGTTTTGCCGCGTGGATGGTAATGGAATTTTGATGACAAAGAAAATAAAAATCCTTTAAAATGTAATATCCGTAACTGAAATTATCCGAAACTAACGGATAATCCGAAATTATATCGTATCCGTATCCCTATCAGGTATAATAATAATTTCAATATCCGTATCCAATCCGTATCCGAAATTTTATATCCATAACATCCCTGGTTTGTGGCTGGTAGCCTCGACGAGTATGAAGCAGCTGACGGAAGGTTATGGTATGAAAAAGATAATTCGCCTTTGTTTCGGATCCAGTTTCATTTAACGAATAATTAAATTAATTCGTTGAATCCTTCAACAACTTTAACCAACCACTTAAATGGTCTTACATAAACCAGGATAAACCTACCTAATGGACCAAAAATTTAAGCTGTATCAATAATACTATAATAATGATGTGTTAATATACTGGGTGTTACTAGGTAGTTTAGGGCCATAAGGTAGTAAACCTTAGTAAGGTTTGTAAAAGTTAGCTTAGGAATTGGCGATTTTAGCCGGATAGGTATTGACCGGTAAACGTTCTAAGTTTTTGTTTTGTTTAATTTATTTCTCAAGACCAACACATTAACTTCCAGGCCTCGACATGGGCCGCGAGTGCCTGAAAAAGTGGGGCTTCCGCCGCTGCGAGGACATCTGCTGGATCAAGACCAACATCAAGAACCCCGGACACTCCAAGAACCTGGAACACAACGCCGTATTCCAGCGGACTAAAGAGCACTGTCTCATGGGCATCAAAGGGACGGTGAGAAGATCGGTCGACGGAGACTTCATACACGCGAATGTGGACATCGACCTGATCATATCTGAGGACCCGGAGTTTGGCAGTACGGAGAAGCCAATTGAGATCTTCCATATTATGGAGCACTTCTGCTTGGGACGGAGAAGGTGGGTTGATGGTGAAATTGTAACGTGATCGTATCTGTCTGTAGGCTTTTTGTTTTACTGATGGCTAATGTTGGTTCTTTGACAGTTTTAACAGCTTCATTGGCCTAAATAAGTAGTTAGACGTAAAATTACGGTTATTGGGCAGACGCCTGCTTCAAAAATAGCGAGAATGATGTAACCCTTATCCATCGCGTAGGCTTATGGCGGGCTGGTTTAATTCACATAAAGGATGGTTGGGCCATTTGAGTTTTCTCACGATTTTTCCATCACTTACAACTTAATTAAATTTAATTAAAACTTGATTTTATTCCACCGTAAGTGACTTTTAAACAGTCGTTGAGTTCTCATATGAAAGTTTACTGTTATAAAATCATGAGTGGTAAAAATACATATACTAAAACGTCGGCAGATAATACACACGCAAAAATTCTTACCTTCGCCCATCGACAACTAATGACAACTTGGTAGATAAGAAGCGTACGATATTTTTTTTCATCTAGATCCAACCTACTCCACGAAATATGAAAGAAACAGTTCATTGTTTAGTTAAAATTACTTTTCTACATAATCTCCTCGTGCTTTTTATAACTTAGGTTCTCCCCTTAACTCCGATATGGTCTGCCCATATTTAAAAGCATAGTTCCACACAGTTGCGGTTGTCTGTAGATATATCTTTTTATTGTAGAATCCACTTGTTCGGCCGCGACTCCACGATCCGCCCCGGCTGGGTCACCATCGGTCATGAACTAACCAACTCAAACTTCAACGCTGAACTCTACTCCTCATACTTCAATGAAGGTAAGTTATGTATGTGGCGTGTGTGAAGTTGAAGACGCTGCAAATATATCTAACTAGTGTAGTAAGAGATGACACCAGCTGCATTAAAATCCGTTAAGTGGTTTAGGAGGAGATAGCGCATACAGAATTATCGACTTGAATTTATACTATGTAATGATAATGATGATGATGATATGTAATGATGAATGTGGTGTAGAAAAAAAAACATTTATATTTTTTTCGTAGGTCGAGAAAGCACAGGCTGCACCGAGCGCATCGAGGCTCTGCGGCCGAAGAGTCCCCCCAACGTCAACAAGGGGGCGCGTGGCAGGGGCGGCCGGGGCGGCTTCCGCGGCCGGGGGCGGGCTCGGAACTCCTGAACCATTATAATAAACCGTTATATACACTGTGGTGTTTTATTTACTGGAGATCACATTGTTTTTTCTAATCAAAGTTGACCAAATTGACAAAAGCTTGAAAGGGACCTAAAAATAAACTGAGTAATATTGATTAGAAGTACTGAGGGAGTGAGAGGGTATCAATGTTATTTTATTTACTAAAAATAACGGTCACAAAAAATACCTAACCTAGGACAAGAAATTGAGTGGGTGGCATGGAACACACATACCTATTGAGATGAAATGAAATATTGGCGATTGATATAGCCCCCTGACAGCTTCATCGGGTTTGGAGGCTTGGCTTTTACCAATACTATATAAGTACCTATGAATTTATCTTGGTTTTAAGGGTGTTTCCAAAATCAGGGCCATTGTGTTTATTTTTAGTTATAACATTTTTTAAAGATTTTGTTTCAAAATCTTGTTTAATAATCGTTTCCGTTTTGAACAAAAGCAAGTATCACGATAACAAAAACGAATCCGTTTGGCTATGCTATAGACGCAACAAAATTGCACAATCTGCTAAAATTTTAACCATCTACATATAATCATTCATGAAAGAGATGGATAGCGGAGTCTTCCGAGGGTCCCGTTTTTATCCTTTGAGTAAATCTGTGTACCATAAAAAGGAATGATCTGAGCAAGAAATATTTTTTAAGACAACTCTGTATTTAGTTGCATGGTCAGTTTGCATCTTTAGTATATTTATGTAGTACTCTGGCGGTGAAAGGGTTAAATTTTAACTTAAAATTCGTCCAATGCCCTATTCCATTTTAACGAATAAAAAAGTAACTTACTGTCTATTGTGTTGTCAAACGTGTATGCTGTCTTTTCTCTATGGTCATTTTCACATTGTGCTTTTAACGCCATCTAGTTTGTTTCTGCGTAACCAATTTTTTTCTCTTTTCACAATATTTTTTTTGTGATATTTTGCTTTGGAATTTCATTTCTTTTTCATTAGAAAAAGAATTAAAACAATATTTTTAATATTTTAAATCATTATTCAATTTAAGTCCTTTAACTTTAAATTTAAAGGTTGCTGTTTTATTACGTTTTAAAAATTAGCGGTAAAAAACTTTTCATGCCGTTGCGCCATCTTGTGGCTAACAGGAAAAGTATTTCTGGAACAAAGAGCCACCTCTAGAAATTAGTAAGGTTGTGTTGCATCCCTGTCACTCGAATACGTGAATGTCGAGTGCGAATGAGACGCTAAAGTGACTTTCGGCCATCATTTATCCATCTTTCTTGTGCAACTGTTTCTCCTCACCTAGCCCGTATTCTATCTGTCTGGTGCGAGCGAACGCAGGATGGACGCCAGATACGCGAGATAGGATTAGGTTTTCGTAACGTGTAGAGTGTAGTGTGAAAGTGTGGTGTGTGGAGCTATGCTCTAGTCGGTGCAGTGTCGAGGAGTGGACGTGCGGCGCGCGGGGCGCGTGCAGCACGGCATGGCGGACGCGAGCTGAAGGTACGGGACAGGCTCCGGGCTCCACTGTGCCGGCCCGATGTGTGCGGCACCTCTACCGCGCCTTATCTCGTTTTATGGGTATATGCGTGAGCTGCCGGCGTCGCGAACGAAAAAAAGGGAAGCGGACGGTGGCGGGCGGGCCCTCTAAGGGCGCTGCGGCCGCCGAGTTGCTCCCGCGCGACCCACTGCCAGCCATGGCCAACTCCATATCCAACATCAAAATGACGAACCCTATCAAGGGCTTTGTCAGCAAGCGCCGGAAGCGCTACATCAAGGACGGCTTCAACCTGGACTTGGCCTGTATCCTTTTGTTTAGTGATTTGTGTTTCGTTTGTAAACTACTGCATTTAGGATAGTTTGATGTCGTCCCAAGGTGAGTGACGCTTTCCTTTCGATTGAAAATTACGCTTTTAGCATTCGCATTTTGATGTAAAGTATATAAGAACATATTTACAAGGCCACTACACTTGACGCGACCAGCTGAAAGTGCTGTCACATAACTTAATTCTTAACTACTTTGTTCAAATCTTTTCTAACCTAAAAATCTGTACCATTAGAAACTAAACCAATGAATTTATTTTCGGGGCCAATATCCTATTGCTACAACTCACTAGGTCTAGACAATTATTTTATATACTTATTGTGTGTTTAATTTTTGTGACATTGAATAAGAATCTATAATAATGAACTTCAAAATTTTAGTAAATTACCAAGTTATCCAAAGGTAGACTGAAGGTATAACTACAAACACAGTATATGTATAAAATGGTTGAGATAAGCTGTTTATGTAGATTTATCTTTTTATCCAAACATTAGCCCGCATAGCAACAAGCATACATCCTAACCTAAAGTACGCAACTTGGTTAGATATGTATACCTATTTAGGCAATAAACACAGACATCACATGGTAACTATCTGATAATATCTAGTGAGCCGCTAGTGATAAATATAGTATGATTAATATTTTCTATTCAGATATCAGGTATATGTGTATTTATGTATTAATAACTTGACCTATTTTTGTTGTGGATATCTAATTAAGCTTTTATATTATACTGTGTTATAAAAATATGAACTGAGTTCATTGTAAGCCAGAAAATTTAATTGTTTTCTAACCACCTCTTTTCCACATCAACAACAAACCTTAATCCAACTAGTAACAACCTTGGTGTTTCCTTAACTGTGATTCATTTTATAAAGACAAGATAATCTACCCATCAAGGTCACTCTTGTGATCAATTATGCATGGTCATTACACTCCTCAAATGTGAAAGAAAGTCATGATGTCATACCTCTCCTATGTGTTGTGTTTAGCTACTAAGGTCATGGACAATAGACTAAATAAAATGCAGTTTGCACATTATCCCCCAATCCATTCTGTAATCTTTAATACAAGCTTGTGCTTAGTTTAGGGTCACACAGTTTGTGTGTGGTAGTCTTGGAGATTTTGTTTAATTATTCATATCTTGCAAAATCAAGATTCCTTAAATTTTGTTTATTGTTAATGCAACCTCCAGAAATGAATCTTAAAACATAAATATGTCATATTTAATAGTGTTTATGATCAGGAAATATTTCCTTTATTATGATATAAGGAAACATTTACATGCTAATGTTTGAAGCTATTTTAAAAACATAATTATAGTTTTTTGACATTGAGCATGCTACTGGCAGTTAGGGCATGCCAGTCGTAAGCATGGTGAGGCAGTTGGCAACATATAATTTCAGTATTGCATGTTGCGAATACTTAATTGCCTACCCACTGGCATTATAAATGGTAGTTGTAGGTACATTATATTAAGATGTTGGTCTCATAAATTGCAACTGCAAAAAACTTTTATTGTCCACAAACATTAACAAATCACACAATAAAGTCTGAGTTATTGTCTTAGCAGTGCTTTGTTAAATACAGACATGGGCTTTGGGCAATGATTTCAATGTATATTCAACAAATTTGGATTGCAATGCATTTAACGAAGTGCCTGTAAATTATTGTTGAAGCATAATATTTAAAAAGGGTTATCTGGCAACAGCAAATTTGCTTTTAATTTTACATCATTTTATCACTGCAAAAACTAAATGTAGTGTTAATTGATATGAATTAATTAAATTGCAATGCAATTTTTTATATTATGTGTTTTCCTTACGATAGTCTTTGTTAAGATCATGATGTAGGTATAATATCTTTTAAATATGTATTTTATATAATTTTAGTCTCAAATATTAAAAATATTTTTTCGAGAATATTATTGACACAAGAATTCGAATCAATCATGACAAATCTTCAAAGCTGCAGTCATTGTAACGATCGTAAGTAGTTTTGGCGCGATTTTCAATGATTTTGGCGGGTTTCCCGCGCATCTGGAGTCATGGTCATGTCATGGAGCGTGTAATACATCTCACTTTTCTATTTTTACCGTGCTCATTATGCAGTTGATGGATGTAATAATTATCTAAAAATCCGACATAAATTGCTATATTTTTATGGTATAACTGAATCTATTTACGGCCGAAACGGTACTTTCGTAAGATAAATGCGTCGACGTCGTTAATTAACATTCTATTGATTCCAAACTTAAAAACGAGCTCCGTACTGTAGAGTTGAAATGCTGGAATCTACCAATTTTGTGGCGTGTGTAGTTATTTGTGATATGTTAGTCCGCTCATTAAATTGGAATATCGTAAATGGTGTATGAGTTTGTAGCGTTCATTTGCGGTGGCATGGAGCGTCCATGAAGATCGCTGTTGCCGTGAGGTGTACTAGTTTAGCGCTACCAAGGCCGCGAGCGTCTAACTCGGAACGCCTAGTGAAATCGCGCATAGCAACACCGCTCCATTTGCATAACCGGCATTTGATGTTAGATAATTAAAGTTTTTTTGACTGTGCCTACGGGCCGTTGCGGTTTTCGGGCGCAGCGGAAAAACTACGCGGGTAGGCCTCGTATTGTTGACAAATTTTAAAATTTTGTTGATTGGTGTTTAATTACTTTTTATCAAAACAATTTTCATTACAATAAAAAAGGAACAAATAATTTACAAATGATCATTTTATACCTTAATTAATTCAATTTAGTAAAAATCCGTCTATGCAGACAGTCGGTCTGTAATGTGCGATTGAATTAATTTTATCATTGCGGAGCGTGTGTGGATACCTACGTATTGTGAATCACTCAGGTGACCCAGTTATTAAATAATAGGAGATTAAATTAAGTATATCGGGTAGTCCGGCTTCATCGGTTATTCGATTCTGAATCGATTTCGACGTGTTTACGCCGGAGGCATTGTTTAGGGTCGAACGGTGTTTGGTCGGGGAAAAGTTTCGGGGCGGTGTTTAGAAATTCAGAATATTTAGGCATATAATTTATCAATTAATAGGACTCTGGAACTATGTTCTATGTCCTCGGTCAACGATAAAGACGCCCTAAAAACTTACTTTGAAGTTCAATCTTTGATCACAGATTATAAACGATGTATAAAAACGGTTAATTATAACTAAATTGGAATACACACCCGCATTGAAGATTCGTTTTTAATTAAATTGTATAATATTTATCTCCCTGGTGGCTAACTTTTTAGTTTGAGGGCGAGAGCTTAGGGTCGCCAGTCGCCAAATACAAGTTTTTTTTATGTTATATGCGATATTGTGTTACAAATTCAGGCGCTTAATTATTTATACGCAGGAGCCAATAATTAAGTTTTATATGATGCAGGTAGTGTAACAAGTTTTAAGTTATAATATCTAAAAACGTATTGTTGATTTTAATTGATTAAGAGAACCTAATTATCCTTTTAATAATTTATTCATTTAAACATGTGCTTCATCTTAAGATAAGATTTGGCAGTTAAACTAAAGTTTCACTTAACGTTTTTTTCTAACCCATGGTAAAAACCTTATAAGTCCTGCCCGTAGTTAGTTTATCAAGCAGCTGATTAACAACATACTGTATACAAACAGACGCGAATGGTGATCCAAGCAACAATCTGCCAAGCAATCTCCAAATAGTCGATTGAATTACAGTAATGCAATGTACCAAATGACGTCATGTGTACATTATGTGCATGTTTGTCTTCATCGATTTTCATTGAAAAATGTAGGAAGGTCGTTACGTTATACCTACTTGAATTTTAATATTCTTTAACGGAGACAAGCACATTTCCAAGTCTTTTTATTGTTCTATTTAGGTGGATGCTTGATGTCAATATCTAAGAGAAAGTGTCAACTTGTAATTAAAATATATAGTTCTTATTCACATAGTAGAATAATGATTTCCAAAAATGATGTTATCTTACGTAGAGCTTTATGCTAATCACAGTAATATAGCTGAGTTTAATTACAGCCATAAGCATTAATTTTAGCTCAGCCATAGGTTATCAACGATTTCATTTATCTGCTCTGTAGATACCCTACGTAAATCTTTCTATAATTACTTACTAATGCGTTATTTGTAAGTGTCAGCGGTTTAGCATAATTCCTCGCTTAATAGTATTGCACATTAAAGGTAAATGTACTTCTGATATTTGTTACTTAACGCTGCAGTTTTCATACACGCAAGCTGCAATTTTAAGTGGAAATAGGTCCTTTAATGCTGTTTCTTGTAGACCAAAACCTTTCGCTCCTTGCAAAAGTCTACAAAAGTTTTCATGGATAAAAAATATGCTAAATTCTATAGTATAGATTACAGCACAAGTAGGAAGTGCCTATAATGTAATGCAACATTTGCCATGATTGCACAATAATGTAGTGCACGAAGCAATATTCCATTTCGTCCGCTAGTCCCCTGCGCGTGCGCTGCTCAGGGCACGGTCTCGTTGCTTCACAAATCGTGGTCCCATGCGCAAGATTGATTCCACGTTTAGGATTGAGATTTATCTTCGAATATGACAATTCCATTGTAAGGGTTGAGAGCGAAATAGTCGATCAATAGCGTACCACTTCCTCAGAAGCCAGCATCGCACCGTTAGCACCGATGTGATTGTAGGTATAATTGTCACACGGTAAAAAGTTTATATTTTATGTAATAAAAAGAGATAATTTTATACTAGCATCAGCGATTATGTCTTAACTTTGTAGATTGACACAGTGTGGAGTATTACTCATTCAATACTTACGTAGCTTTTACATATTTTTTTTACTTTTATAGGTTAAAGTTTCAGTCTGAAGTTCGAATGATTAACTCCTGTCTTAGCCTCCATGAAACATGGATCAAAATGAGTGATAAAGAGCATGAGGTCGGGTAATTCGAAAGCACCAAGGGTTGTGTGTCTGAAATATTTTTACTTATCATATTTGATTTCATCTTACGCATATTGTGTTAACATCAATATAACATGTGTCTTACTTGGTAGTTTAATTCAATCATCACTTCGCTCGATTATGACAACGCTCCATGTAAAGTCGCCACATTCAAGGCAATTGGTTGACGCTGCAATACTTACAACTGTGTCAAAGTTACTCCAATGTCAATGTTTGGCATCAAATAACTTGTTGGCTCAGGAAAAATATTAGATTACTACTCGCGTGGTAGATGCATCTCGAGGATTTTTATTTAAAGTGTAGAAGCTTCATCATTATCATTACATAGTATAAATCCAAGTCGCTATTTGTGTCTGTTTGTATGTTTGGCCGCTAACTCCTCCTAAACCACACAACGGATTTTAATGCGGTTTTTGCCATCTTTTAGGGAATTTATTCATTTAAATTTGTAAATAAAGAACAATTTGATAAGGTTTTTTTAAGTTAGTCAAAATTCAATATTTCGTGAGCAAGTCGGGCAAAATTACACCATTGCGAAGCGTGGGCGGGTCGCTTGTTTGATATAAGTTTAACAGGTAGCGATTGCAAATTAATATTCTGCTTTACCTATTTGTTAAATGTAATATGCAAGGTTTGACTGAAATTAAAGGAAGACTACTTAAGTCCATAACTGAGATTAGACAGATGTTTAAAATGTAAATGCGAGGCACGGCGAGTTTTGGCAAATCTTTTCTCTATAATTAAGGGTGTAACTGTAGGAATCACTTGTTCGGAACAACCGATCAATTTCAAAAAATCTTTTTACAGAAGTTAATGTATTTTTTAACTGATAGGTAAAAACTCTTTGATTCCGCTTTTAAGACAGTTATGTTTCAGATGGGGATATAATGACTCCCATGGGCTTATTAATAAAGCTCAAGGTCGTTTTACGTGCCAATTAACGAGTTTAGTAAGCTAGCGATTCCGGAAATCGATACACTAACAATGCCTAAAGCTAAAACAATGCCTAAAGCTAAAATGATTGCTACACGTCGATACTAATTTAAAATCTCATTTTTGGTCCTCGACGCAAAAGTATTTCAGTCTCGATTTTTTTGTGTAGACTGAAGCGTAAAGGTAATATCAAACAAAATGATAAATTTTCCATCGCCCGGTTCTTCTCTGTGAAGACAGTTTTGATTGCGTTATTAGAAATTCATAGTTTTTTTATGAAACGCATGGGCTCACGCATATGTTTGATGGTCTCGGAGTTAATAAGTTATGGACTGGTATCGTTATACATACAATTGTTTAAAGATGACGTTGAAAATTAGATAGCTTTTACCATTAGAGTGGCATTGTATTAATTTTTTCAGCGAAAGTAGTTGTAGGGAATACTCTAAATTTCAAATAATTATGTAAGTAACTTCACATTAAATATAAATAACTTATTTAATTAAAAGGTGCTTATTTTATTTATATTAGATTATCAGAATTGAAAAAAAAATTCAAAATACCATTTATATTTAAGTACTTCATTTAATGATATAACTGTATGAAGTAGAAATGATTGAATGATAACCTGTTGCTATGCGGTCTGCGTGTACACAACACTTTGCGTTTAGATCACTTGATGTGTGAATTACGCACTAGTTTAATGTAATTAGAAAATGTATGGAGAGCTGTTAATATTGAAAATGTAGCTCGATCTGTGTCTGTTTGTAACCTCGTATCAAAAATGTGGGACTGTATTTTTGTCCTTATACCTATTTGAAGACAAAACTTTTTTATTATATTTTACATTCCTTAAAAACATACATATTTTAAGCTTAAAACCTATTTCTTCGTTAACGCGAGACAAGCTAAATTATAGCAGGCATAATTTTCTTTTTTTGTATTCGGTTATAGTCAGAAATTTATTGATACCACCCCCTCTTAGGCTTTAAGAATCGAGTTATCCCACTTCTGACATTAATATACCCCACCCTAGTTAGCAGTACTACCAACTTGACAGCATATATTCCGGTTGCGAATTTGTGTAAATGTGTTTGTTATGTAAATAAAGTCGCCAACCAACCTCGGTGCGCTGGTATCCTACTGATTTTAATATATGAACTCCCAGTACTGTTACAAGTTGCGTTTTATAAGCTTTTCTCCGTCTCTGTTTGTATATACGCTTACTACTTCATAATCACGCAACGGATTTTTATACGGTTTTAACTAACATTAAGATACTATGTTCAAGATGGTTTTTACATTAAATACTTCATATTTTTTTCTACTTTATAATACAAATTTAAAGTTTTAAGTACAAGTTGCGTGCCGTCAAAATCACAACCGTGCAAAGCTCGTGTCGGTCAGTCGATGCTATGTTATGAAGCGGTTGTCCTTACAACGTAGGTCGGTCGTGCCTCCAGTTAATCCAGTTCAATGAAATAACAGTTTGATTGCATTCGAGAGATACTTATTTTTTTTTTGTTTAAAATACACTCTGTTTACCATATAAAATAATACGGAGAGGATATAAAATTTTACGTATTTTTTTTCATTTCGTAATGTATAAGGTTGATATGTAAAAATTTAAGATTTGTATGAAGAATTCAAATACACTTTGTAGTTGCAATAAGATCGAATAACTGCGTTTTGATTTATACTAAGTACTGCTTTTTTTAAGAAACTTGTAGATTGAAGGTTCTGTGCTAAATAGCTTTACGCTGATCGTAATATTTGCAATTTTAATTAAGCTGTCTCTCAATAAAATAAGTAAACCTAATAGGCTTTGTATTTTTAATTACTTATGTAAATAGAAACTGGTTTTTAAATCGCAAGGTATTTCCTCTAGTGTTTTTTCAGATCTAGTCTATCTTGATATCAAATTTCATGTTATTTTACTTTTGATTGGCAGGCTAACCTATCGATTAGTTTTTTTTATTAAATAAAACGTTTTGTTGCTAACACAAAATAATTTCCTTCTAAAATAAAAATGATAGGTAAATAATTATATGATGACTAATTAAAATAATATGTAAATTAAACATATCAATTTCATCAGGTTTTGTACTATTTTATTAATGTTATGTTTAACATAATATGCGATAATAATGCAAACCGTAATCTATACATTTCGAAGCACTATTGATTTAATCCCACTATTACTCGAAACCAGCAGCATCTTTCCACACCCTCAAAACCATTCAAAACTGACTTCTATTCTTATCTATTCAAAACCCGTATTTCCTTAACCAAGAACCCCCAGACATAACAGACAGGTTGATAGCCATGGGTTTCCCTGCTGAGCGGCTGGAAGGGGTCTACCGGAACCACATCGACGAGGTGTACCGGTTCCTGGAGCAGATGCACAAGGACCACTACAAGATATACAACCTGTGCTCCGAGAGGACCTACGACCCGGCCAAGTTTCATGAGAGGGTGAGTAGTATGAGTCAGACTCGTAAAAATAGTTTTTGTGGTGTTACCAGAATGTTACTTTAATTTCGAGTTCATACCTTTACTTTGGTTTTTGCCCAATGTTAATTGTTAAGGACAGGGAACTCTTATTTACTTACCTGATTTCCTTTTTTGGCCCTAATTACGTAATTTCTTGATGTTAGTTATATATTGCATTCGAAAGGTTTTATTAAATTATCCTGCGTAACGTTAAATTCTTGCTAGGTCGTAAAGTCAGTTAAGTTTAATATTTTGACTACACCGCAAAGTTCGCTTTTTTAAACTTTACAAAGTACCTATATTTTTAGTTACAAGGATTGTAACATTCATATTTCTTTTTTAATCTAACCCGTAGTGTTCCCATGATATTACATCAATATATCCGCCACAGAAGTTCTAAACTTGTACCGCCCATGCTTCATCTACTGATACGACCACTTGAGTCTAGACTTGTATTCCGTCAAGGGCTTTCAACGGCGTACTCGCCGAGTACACTTCTCTCGCCTACTTATGCCAGTGCATGCAGCACGTGTAAGATCGCATTTCGACCTTGGAAACCGTATAAAGCTTTTTGAAACAAGCAGAAACATTTAGGTACCAGAATCGACGATTTAAAGCCAGTTTTCAGTATTGTCAAGGTGCGCACGAGTTGTAAATTACGCGCCGTTGAGGTTATTATGTTCTGATCCAGATATCAATTTTGGAATACGTTAGAATGCGGTTATGGGCGGATCGATCCGGTTCGAGTCTAAATGTAATGCGGGACGCGTTGTTATTTGAGTGTCTATTGAAATTTAATTGGCGACCGACCCTGGTCGGTGAGTGAATAGGTTAGTGTATTTTTCCTTATCACAGTTGATAAGCTGTATGTAAATATACCTATATGAGAGATACTAGAGCTTAGGGCTGTTGCTATGCAGAGTTAGTTGGTTACGTGAAAAACGATGTAACTAGCGAGGCAGACTAGATGTCGCCACTGCCTTCTATCAGGTTATTCACACTGATAACACAATCTTGATAACAGCGTTCTTTCAAATTCAAATTACGAAAGGCCACCTCGTGTTAGTATTCCTGTAGAAACCAAGGTTGCCTGCACAAGAGATATTTGCATTGAGGAGTGCCGCCGTATAGCTGTTATACTCGACGATAAAGATGGTTGACTCTTCTAAATTATATTAAAAATCGATTACTGATAATAACACTTATTATTCGATAACAAAACCGCAGTTAATTTAGTTCAATTATGTAAAACACAGCGTTGGTCATTATAACATTGTAAATTATTGATGCTGATGATTGCGGTGCGTAATTAAAAAACATTACAATAGATGCCGGTAATTATTCCTAATGAAACTTATGCAAATTATAGACATCTTTTTATTTATAGCTGCAACGTGCGGTTTGATTATTGAAGACTTGTAAAACGAAATTTTTAACAGGTGATATTTTTTTAATAATAAGGCAATGAATAATCATGCGGCATTCTTGACTTGACTACTTTACAGAAACTAAGTCAGATATCTTATACTGGCATTCCTATAACTCAGAAAGAAACTAATTAAATATGCCTCAAATCCATATTCGTCACACGATGGAACAAGTTGAATATTCCTTTAATCGATATATACCATAAAGAACCGTTGTTGTAAACATTATCAAGTCAACCGACATTCATTTAGTTTTTTTGTCATTTTTTCATATTGTTTTTAATGTGCGCGTTCAATACGAACCTGTTAAGATTGTTTACAAAACATGCTATTTATAGAAAAACGTACCTTTATTCATGACTCATATTAAAGCAACTTTATTTTTACTTTTATACTGCAAAGTCAATAATAAGCAATTCTGTATCGTAGTTAGGCATGGATTCAGTCCATTAACGTAACTATTAGATACCCATGCCACGCACCATTGCACTCTAGCTACCCTTTTCGATGAACTTTAGATAAATTTAATGTCAAATATACTTCGTAGGTCCTTATTCGAACACGAATTATAACCTAAATGAAAGGTTAAAACCAGCGATCAGATTTGTTGGACAGGCCTGGCACGAAACGTTTAAAACACTGTATAGGTCCTTACGACATTGATACGATGTCGATATTTTTAATAAGGGTAGGTTATATGTATTAGAAAGAGATCTATCGTATTTTTGTGTTTGTACTCTAACAGAATCATCTGATAACTGTACAGTTGATATAATATATTTCGATAGCATAATTAGGTCAAGTCAGGTGTCCAAAGGGCTCTATTAATTTCTGACTGCACTGTCGCACGAGTTACAACTAATATAGACCTTACCTTCTTTTTACAATCGGTATATATTGATCACTAGTGGCCGCCCGCGACTCCGTTCGCGTGGAAGTCGGTTTCCCGTGGGAATGAGATGTTTTCCCGCGGTAAAAAGTATCCTATGTGTTATTCAGATGTATAACCTATATTACTGCAAAGTTTCAGCCAAATCCATCGAGTAGTTTTTACGTGAAAGAGTAACAAACATCCATCCATCCACCCATCCATCCATCCATCCATCCATACATCCTCACAAACTTTCACATTTATAATATTAGTAGGATATTTCTAACATTTAATGTAGAAGTAGAGATCACTATAATGTTTTGGCTTTAAGGGCCGATTTTTCAATAGTCAGTTAAGCCTTCAGATAGGACTTATTCTATGGATAACAAGATTGTGAATTTTTCAATTAGCGGATAAGCTCTAACAGAAGGTTAAACTCGATAACTGACTGAAAAACGTAGCTGCCTCTTTTTGCCTCAGTTAAGCAGTTATCTAACAGATTATTTGACGTTTCTGTCATCATGCGTATGTAAATATAGGATAATTTATTTGTGTTTTGCTTATTTTTTGTAAAACCATGGATATTTTACTTTATTTGAAGACAATAATGTATAGTTATCAAAACGGGACAAAAATATATATCACAAGAGGTTTAATTTTGAATATCTGTGCAATAAGCTATTGTTGACATCACAGATGTATACATTTCTAGATGGAGTAACACGTTTGATGTGTGCGTGTCACAAATTACACACTGCTAAAGATACGCTATATCAAAATGAGGATTTTTTGAGAATTATATTAAAATACTAAGTAGTTATTAAGACATACAGTAACATAAAGTATCTCTGAGTATATGAAATACCAAATCGATATTTTAAAAAAGCATCAAAAATATTCTTAGCAATCAATATAATAAGATAGAAATACTTTCTCAAAGTTTACAGACACATGTTAAAATATATTGTATTTGTAACTTTTATTTGTATTTTTTTTCGGTGGGCTCCATCTAGTTTTAGGCATATCTATGTATTATCGTTGACGGCAAGTCTTGATGTCATACCTAAATTTTTTGTCAATTGGGACACCCGCTGTCAATGCTTTGAAAGTTTACAGTCCTTTTCTAACAACTGTAAAATATATAAGAATGTCTCTTTCTTGCACAAATATCATTAGGATAGCTAGCAGAGGGTTATCTGACCATTGAAAAATTGAAACTTTATTATTCGTCTCAGTTAAAGCTATCTGGCTGTTCGATATCTGGCGTTTTAACTATCTATTGAAAAATCGGCCCTAAGTCAATTTTAACGATTGCTTCTCTAGTCGACATGGTTACTTGGTAGAGAGCCGGGTTGTACTCCCGGTGGAGCTAATTTAGAAACATACAACTTTTATAAATTGGTTCGGATCGGCTTAAACTTCAAGGTTCACAGATTAATACAATATTTTAGAGATAACTAAGATACTAATTACACAATTATACATTTTATCCTTTACCGTATATGGTAAAGGCTAAATTGTATTGAAAAATCCTTTTTGTTTTTGGAATATGAATCAGATCTAAGTTTGTATTGTAAATGAAAATGAAAATAGTGTAATTATTGATTTGGGCATTTTATTAAAAATAAAAACACATTTTTTTTTTATTCCTACGGAAATCTAGTAAATAAAAATAGTTTCAGTATCGTCTATACACTGTGTCTAGTAATGAATGCCTCTATCTTCAGTCTGATAGAAGCAATAGATATCTTATCAGTATACCTATTGCTTTATATAAAATGATTAATATGCACTTACATAATTTCATATACACCAAATAAATTACACGTTAATGACAACCGAACTCTGAACTGTTGGAATGGTAGACGCTTGTTTGACGAGAATACAGATGTGGTGGTTTAATAAGTATGTATTATCTGTACATATAATAAAGCTGAAGAGGATGGAAAGTCTGTACATAAAAGATATTGGAAAAAAATTATTGGGGATACTTAAAATTGATAACAGAACACGTTCCAATAGTTTTTAGAATTTTTGTCTGTTTATCTGTTTGTCTGTTTGTCTGTTTATCTGTTTATTTGGCTGAGCATCACGCGAAAACGGCTGGACGGATTTTGATGAAACTTTTACTATTATGTAGAGAAAATTATGGACCAGGTTATAGGGTAAAAAAACAACCCCTAAAAGAGGGGGGGGTTGGCAAAAACTTGAAATACGTTTGCACGTGAATTTCATAGGGGTGCGTGGTAGTATGATGTGCAAACTACACTGAAACCGAGATTTGAAAAAGTACCAACATAATTATAATATTAATCTATCTAATATCTTATCTAATCTAATAATAATATAAATTCTATAATTTTCTAAGATAAATAATGATAATACACACATTGTGTATTTTGTTAAATAAATACTTTTTGTAAGGATGACTTGACAGTGACTGTTTCTGACGTCTGGTTTTATAAACTCTCATCTCAAAAATATATTTACCACAATTAAACGCATGTTTTATTAAAAGTAATACTTCACCAATTCGAAAGAATAAAAGTGGATCAATAATCCATAGCGGAGAGAGACGCATAATTTACAATGTTTATAAGAACTTTAAATTGTGTGATTTAAATGCAACTGTGGAGAGTAGTCATAAAAACAGCAAGTGCTTGCGGTGTGTCCAAAAATACTGTTTATAAAATTATTAAAGAACAAAGGGATACTAAAACATTAAAATCACCCGAGAAAAAAAGAGCTCGACTATCCACAGTAGATAAATAAGATGATCTAGACAAATGTGCAATTAGAAGAAAAGTTCACTCAATATATTTAAATAACGACCACGCCGCACTTGACAGCTCTGTGGTAAATACCTATTGTATTTTAGTGTGTAAGGTGCCACAATTACTTGAATAGACTTATTTTCTTCTTCTAAGTTGGCGAAACGAAGTTCGCGGGCACCAGCTAGTATTAATATATTATCAAGATTGACAGGTCAATGCCCGGTTAAGTGGGATGAAATTTCAGCCTGATATTGGGAAATCAATAAAATACTAATCTAAAGCAATCCTGATAAGTGAAAACTGAGAAATTTACGAGCTTTATTTGAAGCGAAGATTTCTGGAAGACCCTGTTAAAGGGATGTCACTTCAGCAAGAGTACAGAGAATACATTACGAGATTGTAAATAAAATTAGGAATACGAATAAAAAAAGTTGGAATGTGCGATTCTTATAAATTTTTCCGAGAAAGGGTTACAAATAAATTAAAATATTTACCTACTTATCATTTATCCAACTATGGTCAACTTTAAATCGATTTCGCTAAAAGAAAATAACACTATTTTGATTTGAACATTTAGAGCACTGGTAAAGAAACAGAAAATCCTTAAATTTGTACTTTATACAATTTCATTTGAATTTCATAAACGTCAATTGTATAATATGAATAGCATGATGATTATGAACAATATGTTCCTTTCTTAACGAACTTCGTAAAAAGGTGTATCAAGTAAAAATAGCTGGCTGCTGGGGTTTCTATCACATAATCCTGACTGCAAGATAACGTGATATGATGATTATAAATAGCTAAACTGCTGTGCTGCACGATATAAACACTTAATTAACAGTATATGATAAATATGAAAATTTTCATTCATTGTTTCTAGTTAGAAATCATAATACGGATTCAAAATTATTTCTTATCGCTTCTTAATTACCTAGTATCATATTGATTAAAACCTTTGTATAGTGTACAGTGAAGTGTTACTGTGTACTCAAACATTCTCAGTGCCTACTCAAAATGACATTCATCGTTTCTAAAGATACTTTACACATTCTGGTGCAAAGGAGCAAGACACAATGTTGCCAATGATTAACATCAATAGTTTGATATACAATGTTGCCAGCTGTATTAATAATAACTGGGGATTTCTGCTGGTTTTATTGAGTGCCTAGATCGTGGTATGCGTTTCAATAGGTAGTATGTGCACACAAATTATGCGCATAATCACCTAGGCAGCTAGTCAGGCTATACCGATTGAATTCTAAGCTATATGTATCGATGTCAATTTATACTGCCGCACTTATATTAGAATAGTTTGTGAGTTTGTATGTAGTAAGCCCTGAAACAACTGGACGAAAAAAAATAAACTTAACATTTAAGAAGGTACGCTATCAGGCAAATTTTATTTGCAAGCGAGTTAAACCGCGGGCGAAGGCCTACTTGTTTATACATTTATGTGTATTAATGATATAACTTCATTCTTAATTAAACTTTCACTAAGAAAACTCCCTTAATGAACGTTTATATCTACTTATGGAAGTGTTTATCAAAATATGCTGCTACAATTCCTTATAGTCTCACAATAAGGTGCAGTGGGAATCATTAATTAGCGTAGCTGCTCAAGGTCACACATATGTTTCGACACGGTTTTGGCGTATTGCCAAGTTAGTCTCGGACGGTTTTGGTAGAGATTGGGACAGTTTGTAGGTGCTCGACGAATCCTTTGCGTCGATAACGATAAGTAACAACAGTCGATATTCAAGCGGTGGTTGGAGAATAAGCGGTTATAGAGTTCGCAATGACAGTTTGTTTGGAATGTCAGTTTTTTTATTTTTTAAACATTTGTTTGCTCACTTAACTTTATTCTTCCACGACGGCAAAGTGAAATCCACGTGCTTGTAGTGACCATAATAAAATATTGGATAGTATCTTAAGTAGTTATATTATAAAAAAAGAGCTGAGCTGTTTTAGATAAAACCTGTTTTACAAATAGATGTTATTTAGTATAACACAACGAATACTTTTAACCTCATTTTACGACGACTGAAACCACTAGACGGAAAGTTAGTTTTATATTATTATTTTTGTATACAAAAAAGATTTACGATTCCGTACAAAAAAATCGATACACTATAATATGGATGCACATCTAAACTGAAATAGCCCCACAAAAAGGCTAAGAGATCTCGGAAGTTTTACGCCAAAACAAGAGAAAAGAACCACTAAAAAACTATTACCTGACTTGGTACGATGTACTCTTTTAAACCTTAATTTCACAGTCGTCTAAACTAGAATCCTTTTGTGTGTACCAACACAAATTGGCCATACCATAAAGAATCCTTTTCTAGAAAAATAAAAAGACGTAGTTTTTCTTAATGTAGATGTTGGACCAATAAAAAATATAGAATTTGAAACTACCCCTAAAAATGGTACCACGCAATCTTTACCAATACTGGTATTGATTAATGATACTGGTAATTAAAAAAAATGGTGAAGTCCAAGTGTCTATTGTTGATAGGCATATGAGTATCAAACTGCGTTTAGTAAAAGTGGTTTCTACCACTAATTAGTTTTACTGTGTTCCAGTCTGGGTAGGAGATTGAACATAAAAAGTTTGAAAAGGCATCTTTGCCTTCATCTGAATGCTACAGGAATATAAAATACTGTGTATTATGCTTATTTATCGATTCATAAAAATATAATGTGAAACTTGACCGAAAGAACTAATGATATCGTCCTCTGTGCAAAAGACTCGCGTTTTTCCTTAAAAAGCTATTGTTATTTACTTATCAGAAGTCGTTTAAGATCCTCAAACCTACCTTCTCTCTCTCATTAGTATAAACGAACAATATTTATTGACCTTATGATTAAACATCTCTTTAATTAAATATGAATTAATAGAAAATACAATGTGTAGCCGCCATTAGATTCAATCCAAATCCGCGCCCGCGCAGTGACGCCAACCAGTGATGTCCATCGAATGCTAGGGATGTCCAGTTACCGATTACTTTTGTTTTACAGCTAACATTGGCCCCGATTCTGAAAACACTCTAAACTAAACTATCGCTGTCACTTACTCATCAATAGTATAAGACAGAGACAGGAAATCATTTTAGTCCTGTCAAACTAAAATGTACGTGCAATATGACACGGTGAAGGCAATTTTAGGCTAGTACTCAGCGCATTTCGTTCAATTTTACAATGATGTGGACTAAATTTAGTGAGACCAATGTACCTATCTTGTTCTTATACGAAGCATGAGAAAGTGACAGCGATATTTTTAATTTAGTTTTAGAGAGTGTTTTGGGAATCGGGGCCATTAGCAATCACCCACAAACTCAACCTCTGGTCTCCGCCGCAGGTGGCTCACTTCCCGTTCGAGGACCACGCGCCGCCCAAGATGGAGCTGATCCAGCCGTTCTGCGAGGACGTGGACGAGTGGCTGCGGGCCGACCCGCTCAACGTGGCCGCCGTGCACTGCAAGGCGGGGAAGGGCCGGACAGGTACGTTTGTACTGGTTTAGAGGGTGTTTGTTGTTGAGCTGGGAGCTAAGGCGCTTGAAATAAGGTCTGTTTTAGCGACTTAAATATCCACTTTAGGTATATTCGTGTACCTTGGGTCCCAAATGTAGATTTTTCTATTAAAAAATCAATCATAGATTTAATATTTTTGACGACCTCTGTGGTGCAGCGGTAGGGGAGCGAGGGGCTTGTTGTTACAGGGGTAAGTAGTAACAGGCTCTTTTCACCAGGATCTTCAACACTATTAACGTATATCTTTGACTCGATTTAACCAATAAACCGCACCACATCATATTGCCATAGCCAGTGTTCCGCCGGTTGGCGCAGTGAGCAAATGTGAACATTCCCTTCATTTCTGCCAGGTGATATAAAATTGTACTATCGTAAAATTTTGGTTTGTGTTTTTAATATTGCCTATTTTCAAATTTTCTACATCTTATTTACATTCAAATTTATCTATCTCTGATATTGTGTAACAGTTTTTATGATTACTAAATTGTTTAATAAGTTATCTTGTTAAATGTTAAAAATCATACCATGGGGTTAGTTGTAACAAAATCCCGGGGCTTGTTGTAACATGTTACACCATGCATTGTCTGGTATGTGGTGAAGCTTACACAGATACAAACAAAAAAGATTGGATAGAGTTTATTAGAAATAAATAATTTAATTACTTACTGTGATTTAAAAGTGCTATTATGATTATAAGTAGTGTTTAACTAAATAAAACTCTTAATTACTTAATTTTTAATTGTTGATTACAAAAAAGTGTATTTGAGTTGATTTTTGATAAGAATTACATAATACTTACTTTGGAAAGATGTCAATTTTGCTAAAAATAAATAAAGAATAAATTATTAGAGGTATTAATGTCGTTTTTTATTGTCGTTACTACTTGCCCCGGTAGACGTTACAACTTGCCCCAAGCACGAGGTAAGTTGTAACACCGCACTTGTTTTAGAAAATAATTGATTGTTAAATAATTACCAATAGTTATGATATTATTTTTACTTGATTTGGTAGAGGAAGAGTTACAGTATCCATCAATCTTTATTTAGTAGAAATTGAATCAAAAGATCTCAAGATATACTAGTTTTACTGAAAACTGTTACAACAAGCCCCTCGCTCCCCTATATATACCGGACTGCTAAGCGGAAGGTTCCGGGTTCAATTCCCGGTCGGGCCAATTTCGTATGGTTTTTCGATATTGGCTCGTGTCTGGGTGTAACTAGGTTCTCCCCTAGTCCATTGTGTGGTACCTATAGTACAAGCTTTGTTAAGTTTAGGGCCGCACAGTTGGTGTGTCAATCTGGAGATTTATTTATTATTATTATATTATTATAGTTAGGCGCTTGAAATAAGGTCTATTTTAGCGACTCAAATGTCAACTTTAGGCATATACGTCTACCTTGGGTCCCCAATGTAGATTTTTCTATTTAAAAATCAATCATCGATTTAATATTTTCAATACATCGTTATGACTTTAAGACGTAACTTCTTTAAATACCTAAAAAAATACTTATTTTAAAATTACTAATGTTAACAGACAGAAACGGATCAGGATTCACTTAACCTATAACTTGTTTCAAAAAACAAATTAGATAGAAATAATCAGGTTTTCCAGTACATTACATTTAGCAATATAAACAGTAAATCACACCGTTTATCAACCTACACTATCACTCAGGAACACCCAAACAAATTATCGTGTTGTTCTGCATTTCAAAGCGCCGTTTCACCGAAATCCGGCGTAGGCGCGCTTTGATCCAGGTGCATCAATCGATCAATCTGCGTATTGTCAGCTGTGACGTCACGCGTCAGCTGATTGTTCGGTCGAAAGTTCCTCGACACCATCTGGCTGTACGAACTGACCTTTGGAAGCCACGGTCGTAGGTTCAGTACCCGGGCTGCAATTACCACTAATTTTAACGTGTATACGATGGTAGCGCACGCCATCTTCAATATTTAGAAATGTTGTTTGAAGGTGGCTGGTTACAATTATGCGGTATTGATTCGTTTAATTGAATTGGTATTCGGTAAACGTGCTAGTATTTATTATTTCTGCTTTATTGTAGAAGCTTAAGAAAGGAATTGCTTTTATTTAGTATTATTTTTTAATGCCGATCCCCTTTAATTTTTTTATTAATAAATACACTTTAGAACTCTACGCACTTCAACTTTTGGGCAATTTGGATTCTACTCTAGGAGATAACTCTACCAATGTCCAGTTTCGGAGTAATCTCTGATATAGACACAACTCCATTAAAATAAGCTACGTTAAAATATGTTTTGTCCCAAACAATAGCTGTCGCATAAAATTGGAGCAATTCATTATTTAACTAAAGGTTTTAAATTACGTTAGTGAATAAGTAGCTTGGTATTACATGAAAGCTTGCACGATAAAAGAATTACAAGTGAACTTAGAACCCGACATGAAAACGCTTAGTTAGAGCAAAGAACCCTGTGTATGTATGGCTTCTAAGATTTTTGGCTTTAAATCACTTTTGGGTGTCGAATTTCATAAAGGTAACCTTTTGCTTTCTTAGGGGAAACGAGTTTTGAAATCCTATTTATAACATGGAAATTTTTCGACTTACCATCGATTGTTTATAAAAGCAGCACAATCAAAACTAATTTTTTCTTAATTTATATGTGTTGAAAACCTACAAATTTCATTAATTTTAACGCTTTTTTAATTCCGCGAAGTTCCCAAACGCGTTTCCCTTATTATTATCCATTACACAATTCACTGCTAGATTTCAAAGAGCAGCGTAAACCTTTTAAAAGTTCCCTTCACGGATAATACCAGTTAACAATCAATACAGTACGTGGGAGATGTTATATCGGAGCTGTCAATAAAATGCGCCCTTGCGTTCTTTACAAATCTGCTAGCCAGCATTCACGGGCAGGCATGGAGGGAATATTTAAACAGCGCCTTGTGAAATGTAAGGGGTTTATTTACTTGGCGTAATGCAGTTGGACTGTAGTTTTAAGTTAAAGAGGATAATCGAGATAGAAAAAAAGTGTTTCTTTGTTTTAAG
The DNA here is from genome assembly GCA_916618145.1 of Emmelina monodactyla. Lineage (NCBI taxonomy): Eukaryota > Metazoa > Arthropoda > Insecta > Lepidoptera > Pterophoridae > Emmelina > Emmelina monodactyla. The sequence goes on from OU745319.1 coordinate 960,960, forward strand.
AAAATGTTTAGATTAAAAAAAAAGTTTTTCAATGAGATGCCAATTCCGAGCGATGAAAGCCGCCGATTTGAAAGAACGTTTAATTATGAACAATCTTTTTCAGTTGTGTAATGTATTGTAAAAAAGAGCAGTTTTTAGGGATGTAAATGCTCCTATGTGTTCTCTTCAGTAATTAGACATGAAAAAAAAAACTAGTAGGATGTAAGCTTTTTAAATTATAACTTTATACTTTTGCAAAAATGTTGTGCAAAAACTATGCGATATAGTAAAGTTTAACCCAAAAATCTTCTAAAGAAGCTGTGCAGAAGCCAATGACACGGTTATGGCAAATCCCGCCGCTCGATCCGGCATCGTACTTTATCCATGCAAACTTTCACACTAGCTCGTAAATATCATCAAAAGGGGACCCTTTTGTACCCGGGCCCTTTCTTCCACAGGATCATATAAAAAACCATCGGTTCACTACGGGACATTAACTCCAGGGACCACAAAGAAAGTGGCCAATAATTTTAAAGACGCCACTAAAAAGGACACGAAAAAAACACGAAACCCTAGGATACCTTTTGTGACGAACTTTCGGCCTTTGACGCTGTAAATATTCCTAGTTTGTGGGAATAGCAAAAAAGTTTTGCGCAACACAATGTTGTATTACTTTAGTAGCTTTGTGGTTTGTGGGATAAATTATGATAATGCGTTGAAAGGATTGTTGGTATCAGTTAAAAGTGTTTCAATAATCTGTCGTAATAAATTAGCTGGTGAAATAGCGGTGGGACAGTAGGGGTACCGTTTGTCTTTTTAACTGTTATGTTTTTACAGTAGCACATGTCAGTGGACAGGCTTTTAGATCGTTATTTATGTAGGAAATTAACATAAATATATGGCGGCGGCTGGTAAATTGTTAGGACGGAAATTTAGTCTCATGTTGGAAACGAACATTATGTTAAATCTGCGTTTGCTATGTTGGCATGTGTTTAGGACATTAGAACGTGTTTCTAATTAGGAATTCTTTGCCATAAAGTTTCAGTATTTAGGAAATATATTCTACTAGCTCTCGGCTCTGCGGCTTTATCCGTATAATCAAATTTATCTAGAGTTAGTTTTGTCCGCAGTAAGAAGTATGTATTCTATGTATTATTTTAATTCATGAGACCATGCGTTTGCTAAATTTAAAAGGGTAAGAAATGTTCGTACAAACCTTATGGTTAATCTAGGTAAATAAATACCATCTTTGTGGCACAGCGGTATGATCTCCGGACTGTTAAGCTGACGGTCCCAGATTCGATTCCCGGGTCGGGCTCGTGTCTGGGCTCTCCAAAAGTCTGTTCGAGTAATTCCTATAATACAAGCGCTTACTGTTCTTACTTTAGGGCCAAATAATTGGTTTTAGTCCGGCGGCTTATTTCTGGATTTACTGTGCTGTGACAATATGACAACCAATCATTGCATTTTAATGTAAATGTAAAGACTATTTTGAATTTATTGTATTTTAATGAACAAAGTTAAAACTGTTTTTTGCGTGTTGGACAAGAAGTTGTTCGTACAAACAAACAGACACGGGTGGCGACTTTGATTTTAATAATATAAAGTAGAAGAAAAAAGTTCTTAACCTGTAGTATACAGGGTTGTTTGTAATTAGCGCATCACCTCTTGCAGGCGGCTTCCTTACATCAATCCCAAAAACATTTGTTCTACGACTTTTTGCAAAACTTGATAATTAACACAAAAACAAAAAAACAAAAACAAATTTGTGCGCTCTGTTATTTATAACTCTGTATTTTGTAAGAAGTTCCTAAACCGGTCGCGCCCCCCACCCCCCCCGTCGCCTGCGCGCCTGCCACGCCAGTTGCGTGAGCGTAGAGTATTGTACCGTTCAGAGGCATCTAATAAATTTGTATGGAAAAACTTATTTTTTTTAAAATATTAATTTTAATTATTCGTTGGTTAAATGTTGTGATTTGATTGGATTGATGTAGAAAAGCTGCCTACAAGAGGTGATGCGCTAATTAGAAATAACCCTGTATAGTGTAGAGTAGAAATCTAAATATTTTTGTTTCAGGTACAATGGTGTGCTGCTACTTACTGTACAGCGGTCAAAAGGCGACGGCGGACGAAGCACTCAAGTTCTATGGCGCCAAGAGGGCACACGACGAAAAAGGTATTTGACATTACTTTGCTAAAGTAGATAATATAATACCTATTTTATTGGCATTGAACTGTTAAATATATGGAGATTTTTTAAACTTAAATTAAGAATTTACTTGTTATATTATATTCCAGGAAATAGGTTTAAGTTTTTTACTATCCGAAAATATATCATTTCCATGTTAAAAGCAACTGGTGGGTGAAAAAGTAATAGAATAAAAACGATTCATACTACCAATGACAACCTCTAATAATGTAAAGCTAAAGGTCTCGGATTCGAATCCCGGATTCAGTCAATTAAGTTAATATATTTACGAAATTGGTTAGGTTACTACTAAGTCACTTTACTTCTTGTCACTTGTGGTGAGCCAAGGGCGGATCCATGGGGGGGGGGTTATAGGGGCTATGAGGGGTCATATAGCCAATTCATTTTTTTTTTTAATAGTTTATTTACATTTAACTAAAGTATGTAGGTACAATTTTGTTCGATAACTTTTTGCCATCTTGTAGGTAGGGACATGATCCCATTGCTATAGAAATTTTGGGGCTTCTGGTCAAAATACCGCGACAAGTGGTTTTGGCTGTCCTCTCGTGATGTTAACCTGACACTGCCTAGAGAATTCTGAAGAGAGCGAAACAGGTGGAAATCTGAAGGTGCAAGGTCAGGACTATACGGCGGATGCAATTACACCTCCCAGCCAAACTCTCTTAATTTTTGCTGAGTGGCTAGAGATGTGTGGGGTCTAGCGTTATGATATAAAACCACCCCCCTTCTGGTGATTAGTTCCGCTTTCTCTCAACTTCTTGCTTTAATCTCATCAGTTGTTCGCAGTAGAGTTCAGAATCGATGGTCCTGCCTGGTGGTAACAGCTCATAATGAATAATGCCCTTCCAATCCCACCACACACACAGCATAACCTTGTTGCGAGTTAGCCCGGGTTTCGCCACAGTCTGTGAAGCCTGACCGGCCTTTGACCACGACCTTTTTCGCACGTTCTTATCGTACGTGATCCACTTTTCATCTCCAGTTATCAGCTTCTTAAAAAATTGATCGGTTTCATTACGTCGTAATAAAGAATCACAAATGAGTACACGATTCATTAGGTTTCTTTCAGTGAGCTCGTGGGGTACCCAAATATCGAGCTTTTTTGTGTACCCAGTTTTTTTCAAATGCTTCAAAACTGTTTTGTGTTCAATCTCCAATTCTTCAGCTACGTCGTAACTAGGTACTGATATGCCGATCTTGCTCCACTTTTTCAAAAATGGCATCAATTTTATCCGTAATAGGGCGACCAGAGCGACGTGCATCTTTGACATCAAAATTTCCGGATTGAAAACGCAGACAGACACTGCACTAGGTCCATAAACATCGCAAATTTTTTTCGTAGCTTGCGTTGCATTTTTAACCTTTTTTGTAGTAAAATTTTAAAATGTATCGAATTTCTTTATTAGATTCACTCATCTTGTGACACATTTTCCTAATTTGAATTTGGAATTATTTTCTTTAAAATGTAAACTTTTTAATGATACCAAAACCAGCTACATACAAATAGTATTAGCCAAAGAGATTTTATTTAAAGCTCATAAATACTATAATGCGAAAAGACTTTCCCAAACCTAATATGTCCTTCCGATTGTCAATGTCACTCGCCCCGCCCAGGCGTGACGATCCCGTCGCAGCGGCGCTACGTGCAGTACTACGCGTCGCTGCCCGGGGGCTTAGCTAACATCTTGTCTGGCTTAGTTTTCGGTCCCATCGTTTGTCGGCACTCATGAATCATCAAATAACTATTGATGATCTTAATGATCGTATCGCTGCTCAGCAGTGAATATTCGATAACAATGTTGATATCGTCGGGCAGGCGTGACGATCCCGTCGCAGCGGCGCTACGTGCAGTACTACGCGTCGCTCCCCCGCGGCTGCGCGCCCCCCGCGCCGCCCCCGCGCGGGCTGTATGTCCGCGAGCTGCGCATGAGTCCGCCGCCCGCCGCCGCCGCCGCCGCCGCTGTGGAGCTCACGCTCGAGCAGGCCAGCCCGCACATGAAGGTAGGGGGACTAGTCGTTATCACTGTCATCATTATCATCGTCATCATCATCATCATTATCATTATCATCATCATGATCATTATCATCATCATCATCATCATAGTTATTATAATTACATAGTATAAATTCAAGTTGCTATTTGTGTCTGTTTGTATGTTTGTCCGCTAACTCCTCCTAAACCAGTTGAGGGATTTTAATGCGGTTTTCACCTCTTCTAGGGAATTTGTTTATTTAAATTTGTAAGTAAAGAACATTTAGAAAAAGTTATTTTAAGTTAGCTAAATTCAGCGTGTTGTGAACAAGTCACGATAAATTACACCATTGCGAAGCGTGGGCGAGTCACTTGTACACAAGTGCACACAGTTGTTGGTTTAAAAGTGAAATGTCTATCTGCGTAGTACAAGAAAGAGACGCGTAGGGCTGTAAAGGAAACCAGTAAGACTTCGTTCTGAAAATTTTGACCTGACTAAATGCGTTAAATAATATCACAAAAAACATGTTTCTACGATTGATTGTTTTGTAGTTATTAAGGTCAGACGATATAGACTATTTCGTTACGGTTCTGTTTACTGATATAGTACCCGCGTGTATGTTAAGCCGTTTTACCCTAAAATGCCAGGTGTGTGTGTTGTGTGGCAGGTGTGTTAGTGTATGTAGTGTGTCAAGTGTGTGTCTGTGTTTATTGTGTGTGAGTGTTGTGTGCCAAATGTGTGTGTGTGTGTATATTGTGTGCTAGGTGTGTGTGTGTATATTGTGTGCTAAGTCTGTTTGTGTGTGTATGTTGTGTGCCAGATGTGTGTGTGCTAGGTGTGAGTGTATATTGTGTGCTAGGTCAGATCACTGCACACAGTAATGTGTGTCGCGTGGCAGGTGTGCGTGGGGTCGTACAGCGTGTCCCGCGGGTCGGCCGTGCTGCGCGCGCGCCTCGACCACTGCACGCCGCTCGCGGGGGACCTGAGGATCGACGTCTACTACAAACACAAGATGATGAGGAAGGTAAGTGCGCCATAAACACAACACTACACACGAACGACGATCTTTTGATTACATACACACACTACTATTTCCTGACAAATTAATGTAATTGTCCTGCGTGACAATCTGTGTTATGTTTAAACTAAATGCAAGAAGGTAGGTAACCTGTTTATAACCGGACACAGTACCCCCTACAGTATCTTGAGGAGCACCAAATGATTAGCGATTGTCAATATGATCTTGTGGTTTCCCTCACTCACCGTGGGGCTGAGGCTGTAGAGAGTAAAGGTGAAGCTTAGGCAGTTCGCTTGCGAAGTTTTCAAAGCGAAGGCCTTCGATCGTGTCCAGCACAAGTCTCTTCTGGAAAAACTTATATCCTGCAAGAATACTGCAGAGATTATGCAACTGGATTGCTAATTTTACTCGAGTGGTATAGCTTCAGTGTTTTTCAATTCTTTGCCCTTGAAAGCAGGTCTCAAGGCTGTTTGCTTTCTCCTGCTCCAGTTCTCTTGCATAATGTGGCAAAACAGCACTATACTATTAGCTATGACCGTCCTCCGTCTCCAAGGAGTCGATTAACAAAAGCTGTAATAAACTCGAGTTTGAAGTAAACTTCTGTTAATATATTCTTTTCGACGGGCCAAAAAGAATAAAGTTAAACTCCTCGAGACACCAGTTTTGTCATAAACCTAATAACCTAACCTCCTTTTGTCATAGCTCTAATTTTACATATGTAATATTGCTCGCATTTTAGGCGGGCAAAGCTTATAGCAATTTGTGTCGGCAACCAAGAGCTTACCTTAACGATAGGTCCTCTGGCTTTACCGAGAGACTACGTGTCTGCGACTTCTTTCGGAATAAATACCACGGAGAGTGTTCTGGAGAGCTTTTCAGCTTACCTGCTGCTTATTTTAAAATTGCAAAACTTGTCACAGTTTAAAATTCCACTTTAGTCATCTTGACTATTGGCGGTCAACAACCTGCGTTTTACGCTGTATTTCAGTAAGCAGTAAGCGTAATGTGAAAATTACTGGAATAACCTTCCGGCAAGCAGTATTTCCCACGAGCTATGACTCAGGAAGTTTAAAGTGTAGAGTATTCTGCTTTCTTCAAGGCTAACAGCGCACCCTGAATACCGATGTGATTGTGGGTGTATATGGGCGGCATCATCGCGTTTGCTTGTTTGCTCCTTTCTCCCATAAAAGAGATGACCGAAATTAACAAGTTTCTACACTGTACCACCTATACTGCTTTAAATTCGAGTGTCCTCTCATTATTGTGCATTTGACAAGTAAGAAAGCTCTAAACTCGACATTTTATCCTGTCAATTTGCTATTCACATACTTTTTTCGTCCCTTCCCCAAGTATTAAAACATACCCTGATCTTCTATTACCTACAGGTATAATAGTGTTTCGCTTATTTCAGGAGAAGTTGTTCCACTTCTGCTTCAACTCGTACTTCGTGACCGCGGGCATCGGCGCCGAGCGGATCCCCTCGCCGCCTGATAGTAAGTGATAATATGTACTTTATGGTAATAACATTAAGGTGATTTTTGCTCATTAACGGCCGAAACCAATATTCTACTATAGTTAAAACCTTGGTAATTGGAAACTGCTAGTTTTGTTTTCTGTGACGTGTTTCTGTCATTTCCATATCAACAGCTATCTACCATTGTTTATTGAGACGCAAAAACATGGATAATAGTTACCATAGTTGCACAAATAACAAGTTGTCAAAGGTTACTATAATATTGGTTTCGGCCGTAAGTTGATTATAGATGTGTAAATTTTTGGTCTAAATGTGAATCCCAAAATATGCAGTAAGTACAGTACAAATTAATTTGGGTGATGTTTGCTTCATTAAGGATGATAGTACATCCTATTTTTGTGATTAAAAGGAGTTTCTTTAATACTTATTTCCAAGTTTGCTACAATATTACTTTATCCTAAAATGGTCGACTATTTCACTAATTTGTCAATTACTATATTTTAAAAGAAAAGTTATATTTCAATATCAATAGATTCTTTGCACTTTAAACATTGTTGTTAATTATCATTGAAGTAAAGTTCTTAACATTGATTCGTCCATTTGTTCAGGTAATTTGGAGACATTCAAGATGACACTTAGCAAGTGGGAGCTTGACGACGCACACAAAGACAAGCAACACAAACTGTACGCGCCCGATTTTAAGGTAATTATATGATTTAATGCGGTCCCCATGGGAATATTGTTATGTGGGACTACTTGGAAGTAAATTGTGTCGAAAGGTGTTTAAAAAAATGTATCAAAACCGGTTAAAATGAGATTAATTTCAAGTAATAATGATTGCGTTAATCTAAGAAGTTACATGTGTGACAAACTCAATAATTGAAGGCGACAGTTGATTACCTTATTTTTTTTAATATTAATATAGTAGAAGAAGTACGTTTATGAATATGCTGGATAACCTCGTGGTTAATTAGACTTGGGATGTAATTTTCTTACCTTCTTCATAAACGACTTCATTTTTGATTGATGTATCTAACAACTCCAACGGAGCGGTAGATTATGACTCAATCCCTCTAGCCATCGACAGAGGCCTGTGTCCACTATTATAAAGTGGTTTGTGTTGGTGGCAGGTGGAGCTGATAGTGCAGCAGCTGCCGAGCTCGGCGCGGCCGCCGCGACCGCACAACAACCATCTGCACGGTGACTACACCACACTTATATACATACACACACACACATACACACACACATACACACACACACACACATACGTAAAACTTTGGGCGGTTCAATGTTGAATAGGAAAATTTTAAAAAATCTGCAATATCTCCTCTATCTTGATATTCCTTTCTTAAATCATGCACGATGAACAATACTTTAAATGCTACAATGATTTCACGAAAAGTTATTATATAAAAAACAAATCATATCCCATTATAGTGCACATCACATTTACCCTTTCAAAATGAATGTAATCCTACTAATATTATAAATGTGAAAGTTTGTGACGATGTATGGATGGATGGATGGATGGATGGATGTTTGTTACTCTTTCACGTAAAAGCTACTGGTCGGATTTGGATGAAACTTTGCAGTAATATAGGTTATACATCAGAATAGCACATGGGGTACTTTTTACCGCGGAAAAACTTGTCATTCCCACGGGAAACCGACTTGCACTAGTAACACTATACGCGTGTGCAGAAGCGGCGCCGGCGGGGCGCTGCTCGGACAACACGTCGTCGGGCTCCGAGCCCGACTCCGAGCTGGACGGACACTGGGACTCCGGTAACGTGGCTTACTATACTGCATTATATGTCATATTGGCCCCGATTCTGAAAACACTCTCTAAACAAAATTAAAACTGTCGCCGTCACTTACTCATTAATAGTATAAGACAGAGAAAGGCAATCATTTTAGTCCTGTCAAACTAAAATGTACGTGCATTATGACACGGCGAAGGCAATTTTAGGCTAGTCCTTTGCGCATTTCGTTCAATTTTACAATGATGTGGACTAAATTTAGTGAGACCAATGTACCTGTCTTTTTCTAATACAAAGCATGGGAAAGTGACAGTGATATTATTAATTTAGTTTTAGAGAGTGTTTTCGGAATCGGGCCATTGTCATTTTAATAGAAGAGAGGCGATTGAGACTCGCACAGAGGCAATTTTCGGCAAAATGACTACAAGGCTTTGGGTTTTGTTTTGACAGTGATTTTGGAAAATGAGTGGTTAAGGAGGTGAAGATTGCAACTGTGCGAAACTCAGGTGTGTCTATAGTATGTTAGGATACAAATATAGGATAATTAACATTTAGTGTAGGTTATAATTATAACAATAGGAAGACAAGAGGTCGTTTATGAACGAAATACTTTTGACAAAAAACTCGAAGAATTTATTTTGACATGAAAATTTGTAACTGAATTCTATTTCTTACCTGCAGTTTAAATAAACACGTCAAGATTCGTTCTTAAATTATATTGAAAGCTTAAATTAACTTTAGAAGGAAAGCATTTTTAAAAAACACGTCCAAAATATTCCATAGCACACGCAATACATTACAGATTTAGAATTATTCAATAATATGACACTTATTCACGTCATACGCAATGCTTGAAAATCACTTTCACTTAGTTTCTTAATAAGTTTGAGTGTAGAAGAAGTCAACTATGATTAATAAAGGCAAAATTGAATCACTTAAATCAAGTTTTGATTTAATTAAAAGGTTTTCCTATACTTGACAAAGTTATTAATGATATAATAAATGATATAGTATAATAATTATATCTTAGATAATTATTATCTAAGATAACACCTGCAGCGGGTTCGATCACGTATTTCGATCATTATAGAATATGAAAAAAAAAGTCAAAATGACTTCAATACACAAATGGCAAAATTATATGCGTTTGAAGCGTCTTTCCCTTAATATTATGAAGTATACGATGTATGAAAGTGTATTTACAACTGGTGTGTGATATATAGGTGAGACCGTGGAGCGAGTCGGCCGCTACAGACAATTGTCTCCGGACGATCACACGTAAATATAAATACTACCACTAGATATCACCGCCTGTGTTCAATGTATATATATGAAGATAAAAAGATTAAAAAATTATGTAATTATATGTAAAAAAATCGGTCAAAAAAGTATTTTGACTTGCACTGTCAAAATTTGTGTTTTGACAAATGTTGACACACAAAAAGAGTTTCTCCCTCAAAGAGTGTTTGATACAACAATTTATCTACATTGAATACACGTTCACATTTACCGCACGTCACTCAATCACAGTCTTCGGTTGATCAATCATTCGCTTTGCTGTCTCGACCCCATCTCTACTTCTGTCACCTTTGTTTTTGTGATTTCGCACGTTTTATGTTTTCCGTTGGTCTATGTCTTCGAGGATGCAAGTGTTTGTCTGTTCGTTGTTATTGGGCCGTTATTTTGTGTACATATAAGTATTTTATAGAAGAAGATTTTTGTTACTTTAGTTTAAAAATAGGTGTAAATTACAATTTGTGTGTTGTGTATGTTTGAGCATGAATTTTTGTTTTGAATTTTCAATCACGTTTAAAATAGTTTTGTATCTTAATCTAAGTTAGTCTAATATTTTGTGTGGGGTGTGTTATGTGTTATTTCTTTCACTAAAATCTCACCTGTACATAATTAATCAAATTACCATACACTTTTGTTGTCTACTTTCACCAAAAATACTAATTTTACTAAAATTTTACTTAATCATGTTGATGATAACATTAATTTATACACTAGTATTATACTAAAAAGAGTTTATTTATCTATTGCATTGAGTAAACAGAATCAAATATTTGGTTTTACACTTAAAAGTACCAGGACAACATAAGTGTATAAGTGTTCACAGTAAATAGTCGTAATCTAACATTCATGAAGTCAATGCTTGTGCACTAGGATCTAACGCATCACACATGCCACTGGCGGCGGATATGTTTGAAAATGCTTTTAACATATAGGGTGTCAACAAGAAAAAAATTCAAGGGTGTGTTCTAAATTTGATTCTAAACAAGAACCATTAGAGGAAAATTTTATTCTAATCTTTATTTAGCATCAAGTTTAGATAATGAATTTGCCATAAATTTCAAAATTGAAAAAAAAGCATTTACTTTTTTTTTGTATAGTAAAAGCATTTATAAACTTATCCGTCCTTTACAAAGGACTGGTTGAAACTGGTTTATAACAAGTCAGTTCAAATAAGTCCCGTATATAAAGCAGTTTGAAATTTTAACATCCCTTTTTCATGTTCCAGGTGAATCAACCTATTTGTGAGCTTCGTAGGTCCTTCGTAACGACATAACAAAGTGTCATCATAAAAATAAACCCGCTTTCCCTTCAAAGGCCGGACTCTCAAGACATTAAAAAGCCTTTAGTGTAAAGAAACAAGTAGTGTTCTATGTGTTTCTACGGAAGTGTAAATATTGCGTGTAAACTAAGCGGGTTGTGCCATTCCGAGTGAAGGAAGAGACTGAACGAGTCATGTCGAACTTTGTGATACAAGTGACGTAACGAACACACGTTATGAACTACTGAAGTGGTTAATGATTTGCAAATTTAAAGATGAAGGCTTTGGGTAATGCTGTTTTGTTGGAAACGGTTGTCAAAACGTGTCGGATGGCTGACACTTGACAGTTTGACAGCTTCTCGGTTCATGTTTTTGATGTAGTTGTAGCTGTTGTCAATTTGTATGAGTTCCGATGCAGTTGTGTCAGTTTTGACGTTTCGGAGTCGTGCGGTTGACATGACGCAAGCGTTTCTGTCACTTGATTTGTGTATTTGACTATACTCGATATATGGTTCTTTCGTGTTAGGAGGAAACTTTAAACTTGTAAAACATTAATTTTATGTCTATTTCGGAATAAGATTTGTCTCGTATTTGTATAAATACGTGCTGTTGGTGATGTTGTTTTTTTTATATATTTGTCATTATTTCTCAATGTATTTGATGAATACAATCTAAATTACTTTGTATGCAATGGGGTTATTTGATATTTCAATATCGTTAGATTTGCTAGAAGTTAAGCTGGTAGGTAACTAACTCAACATACTGGTTAAAACAAAAACCTCCTATTTGTAATGCCAGTGTAAACTTGTCGATTGACAAATCTTTTTTGTAGTGTCATTTGTTGAATTATCATTTTTATTGAATAAAGAAAGCTAAATTGCAATCAAACTTGAAATTCTCCTCATTTTTTGAGACTGTCAAAATCACTGACAAAAATTTTGACATATTTGACAATCGATCACTTTGCATTCGCATTTCTCTGCAGTGTTTTCGGATAGTGCTACTATTAATGAAACAACTACCTACCAGCAATATAAAAGCTTTAAAACTATTTAGCAAGTCATCTTTATATTACAACTTAACATTACGCAACAACCTTTTAATTTTACACTTTAGGCCAGTTGAAACATGTTTATTTAAACTCTAACCCCCTTATTCATAATACATTTTTAAAATGTTAGTTAAAATATGTTTTGTCTCTGTCACATGTGAAGTACTTCACATAAGATTGAAAGAGACAAAATACATTTTAACTGAAACAAGTTGATTTTTTATGAATAAAGGGGTATATCTTCGTTGCCAGTAATAAATATAAGTCAAACGACATTCTACAGCGAGCGTTGTTGTGTGGTGTTATGTAATAAATTAAAAAATATATAGAAGGAACCAATTCAACTAGGTGCTGGTCGTTTTGTAACATTTACACGGACCGCGGTTTATAAACTAAACTTTTTATAACTTTACACAATCATATAAGTTAACTTAGTTAGTGATATACTTCCCTATTTAGTGGATTTACCGACTGTTGTGTTAGATGGGCTCGTGTCAGTCAAATTGTTTTTAGTTACGTAACTCAGTTAGCAGCGAGCTGTGGAAAGTTGCTTTTATGTGCCAACAGAAACCAGTCAAGAGCGAGCCGGGTCCATCTAACGCAACGGTGTCTTAATTTACTTGAAAGTACAAAACATCTGGTACACCACATTTCTATAGTTTTATGAGTTGCGTTATACTTCATGCCGCGCTGTTTCCTTCGTTATTGTAGCTGAATATTTTTGGTTTAATTTAAGAACTACATTGCCTATAGTCGTGGCAGAATTACCCACCTTTGTAGTGGCCAACATAATGACGGTCAGGGAATGTAACTAGCTTCTAAAGATCTCAGGTAGCCGACGATTTGATGTTTTTTTTTTGTATTTATACCCTCCATAGTGTCTGCTTTTAGGCTTGTGACGAATAGAAAAAGAGCGACGACGGACAGACGGACGGACAAATTGGCGATCTTTTAAGGATTCCTTTTTCCCTTTTGAGGCACTGAACCTAAAAATTGTGTATGAACACTAAAATTGAATTGTTTTTTTCTGTCAGTTGCTAAGTCTATTACGATTAAACTAATAATAACATATAAGAATTTGGAATTCTGTTTTTTTAAGTAAGTAACGCACATGTGACACAAGTCCAAAAGTAGACACGTCGTGCTAAGAAAAGAAACGGTTTAAAACTAATATCATCTGCTTAGATTACTACTCACCACTATGCACAAAGGTGCCTGTAAGTTTTAAAATGCGTGTTTTAAGTTTAAAACTATGGCCTAAACGGGTTGTCCATATATTTTTGATTTAAGTACGCGTTTGCGCTTAAAAGTAAAGTGTGTACTTCAGAATAATAAAAGATACACGATTTTGACATGGAATGCGAAATTACGCATTTGTCAAAATGATTATCTTTGTAAATTGATTTCAAATAATGAAATGAAACCTTTGATCTTTGCATAGAGTCGAACCGGATTTCTTCAGGCGTATAAATTATCAATTTATCGATTACGTTGTAAATATTATTGTTATGATTAGTGTTAAACGAGATCTGTTTTTTTTTCTGTAATTAATAAGTTGTGTCACACGGTTGGTGGCGAAAATCGGAATTTTATCTTTTTGACGAACGCCTGTTGTCGGGTTAGAGCTTGCACACAACGCGAATGGCAAAGCATTTTAAATTAAAACATAGGATATTCAAACTTATTCAAATTCAATAACATACAGAGTTCTGTGTATTTTGCATTCCGAGTAAAGATATCCCTTGTGAGAAAATAAATTCTATCTTATTTAGAAGGAATAAGTTACAAGTTCTCGTAGTAACGCCAAGTTAAGAATACCCTCTTGATAATAGACATTCAAACTTATTAATATCTATTAAGATTCAAATTCTCGCGGCTGGGCAAATTTAAAGGTCCATTTTAATGCAACGAGATCGATTTACAACATTAGAATGTGTATCCAATTAGATTAGTTTGAATGTCCTGTGGTTTAAATTTCAAATGTTTTGCTACACGCTGGTGCGTTAAGGCTTCAGTCGGAACTATTTCAACTACATACAAAATATAAATTGTGAAAATAGCTTTATTATACAAGAAATTATTCCTGGGTATTTTCTTGCAGAATATTCTACATTGTTTGCATAATTTATTTTGGTACTTTTTGCTTCGGAAAATTCAAAGTTAATAGAATTGTAATGTATATTATACTTTGTATTTTATATATATGTAGTTATTTCTTAATCGCAAGTAATTCGATATTCAGGTGTAATAATGTGAAATGAAGATGTTTTCATCGATTGTTTGTATGAAGTTGATACATTTTCGACTCGGTTTGAACTCGGCGGGCACATGCTGCGGTATTTCTATGTTTTATTATATTTTATTGGTTTCTATGGCGGGTTGGTTTAGGTATAAAAGAAAGTGGGTTTTTGTTCCTCAAGTATTTCCTGTAACCTTTTTACCAACCGTTACAAAAGTGTATTAGAGCAACGGATGTAAATCCAACGGTCAACTGACTATAAAAAAGCAAGTTGCAAAAATAAACTTTTCTTTCTAATATAAGACAAATAGAGGGTCAAAGAATATTCGAGGAACTTTGAGAAGAAGTACCAACATTGTACAACATAAAACATAGTTTGCAATGTTGGCAGTTCAAGTGTAGGTTAGTGTACGTTAAGAAATGTTACAAGTAGGTTGAAAGCGGTCGTTAAACCGAGGTTTCAACGTGAAATAAGAAACTATTCGTTGTTGGCAAGAGGACGTGCGGGAGCGTCATAGAAACCAAACTGCGATTCTGAATATCTCGGAATACGTCTAAACTTACAATCATTAATTTTACAATAGCGCGTTATGAAATTACGTTTTTTTAATAACTTTGTTTAGAACTAAGGCTGTCCAGTCACGTGAATGCTTCCAATTTTGAATGAAACATTATTATTGTCATGAATTTGTAATATTTTTCTGTTCATTAATTAGTTTTTAATTTAATTTTTATAATCATATCATTACACTGTTTTCGTTATTAGTTAAAATCGATGTCGCATTAGTTTCGACGAGGCGTGGTTTTGCAATTTGTAAATAATCAAAATTCCAAATTTTTCAATTGCGCTGGTTCTGATATTTGTAAGCAGCGAATTACAATCTATTGGCGTCCGGAGTATAGTATATATATACGTATATATATCATCAAGTACAAATTTAGTGATTACGTGTTAGTTTGTTGCACCACAAATGGTCAACTGCGTGGCAATGCTTTATTTTTAACAGTTCATTTTGAAGGCTACTTCCCCACGAGCTGTCGGTATACTCCGACGAACTTGCTTCCCCATAGTACCCAGCATTGCATATTACATTGAACACACCTCTCCTATACACACATCTCCTATTTAAACCCCGAGTCAGAAAGGTTTAGCTTTAAAAGATTGTTGTTTGCCTTAAAAAAAATGTGATCTTATGACGATTATACTTAAAGGATGTTAAAGTGCGTTGACATCGCAGGACTAGAGGCAATCTTGACCAAGTTTTCTACTACTATTCGGTACAATCAATTCTAAATTCTATTCCTGTGATCGGTGGGTCTATTTCAATTTATTACACCCTGTTCATTAGGGTTTTATATGACTTTAAATCATTAGACCGACGATTACGTTCTCAAAATTTGTTCCTATACAACACGGCCTGCGATCTCAATGCGCACGAAAGAGTATGCCTTGAAATAATGATAACAAAATGAATTATGTAATATAATAAGATTTGACAACGTGCGATGTAATTATAGGCTCAGAAAGAAGAATAGTGTCAATTGCTGAAGCGGGACAGAGGGCTTCGATAACTACTATACTATTATATTTTGTACAACAAAACTAGAAATTAACTTATCATGTATGCAACAATATGAAAATAATGTAAAATGCTTATTAAAAAACAATTCCAAATGTGAAAAAGCCCTCTCGTGTACGCGAATGGATAATGTAAACTTTTCTATGAATGGTAAGAAATTCTTAGTTCCACAATAAAAATAAAGTAAAAAATGTAAATTTTTCTTATCTTAGTAAGTAAAAGATCTCATATGTCATATTTTTGTTTTGTCTTTTTTATATTTTGAGGAACTTCGGAATAGTCGAGTTGATTTAAAGACAACGTACCTATGTAAAATAAAATATATTGATGTATATATCTGTTGTTTTATATTGACTCCCCTCCATTTTATTCCCTTTTCCAATTGTCTATATTAGAATTTGTTTTTAAATGCTCATGCAAAATATCTTTGTTCTAAATAACACCCAAAATAACTAACGAAAACATTTTATTCTTACAATATTACAACCTCAACTTATTCTCATACGCGGTCAATATCTTCTCAACCTCCACCGCTCTTTCCCTCAAAGTCCCCATGTCCTCTTCACTCAACACGCTAGTTTTCCTCCCCGCGTTCTTCACTAGGAAATGTTGTATGAACAGTCGCAGGCTCTCTCTGAACATGTGGAGTTTGGGAGACTTGGCTATCCGGTGGAAGACTTCCAGAGAGGATGGGAGGTCGGCGTTCATGATGATGGCGAGCAGGACTTGACGCATGAATTTGACGGTGTGCTTGTTGAGGTCGGAGAATTGGATCACCTTGAACAAAATAGGGTTAAATAATTAACTTGACAAATAAATAGGCCTGAAGTACTTTACGGTTTTTTTCTGAACAGGAATTATTTTTTTCCGCAAAGAACGCGCATAAAGTTCACAACGATTTTGAATTCGAAAGTCAATAACAGCCGAATATCATTTTTTTTTACCACTACATGAAAAAGTTTAACATTCGTTCTTGTAGATAAAAAATTTAAATATAGGGTGCGTTCACAATTCTTATATATTTTTTTGACAAAAAACAATCGATAACAGAATGTATTCTACCATTGTTTCATTAAGGGTTAAATAACAAAATAATACACTCGAGAGCAAAAAAATCGCACATACGTGACTTAGGAACTTAAACCGAAACAACAAAAGAAAATTGAATCAAAGTAATTTTTTTGTTAATGCAGATTCATAGTCTATTTCAATACCTATCCATTGGTTCCTTATTTGTGTTTAAAAAACAATTTTTAATGCTTTTAGGGGTAAGAATTCTAAGGGCACATTTTTTATGAATTTCTTTGCTTTTAAATAAGTGTAAATGCAGAAAAAAAGGCAAAAGTTTTTATTTTTTCTTTTTTATTAATACGAGGTGTTTCCACGCCTTGCCTGAATCACTGCCTCCATACGAGTTTTCATAGATTTGACAAGAGTTTTGATGTCATCTTGTGTAATGGCGTCCCATTCCTCTGCGATCGCCTGCTGTAGCTCCTGTAGTGTCGTTGGAGCAGCATCTCGGGCTCGAACTCTCCTTTTCAGTTCATCCCATAAATGCTAAATAGGATTAAGGTCTGGGCTTCGAGCTGGCCACTCCATAACGGGCACATCTACCGCTCGAAGGTACTCGTACACTATGGCAGCCGTATGTGGTCTTGCATTATCCTGCATAAACAGGAAGTTTTCGCCGATAAAACCAGCAAAAGGTTGCACGTGGCCCTCGAGCACTTAGTCAATGTAACGCTGAGAAGTGAATCCCCCTGATTGACGGCCAGTATTCGGTCCGGTGATGAACACAAGTTCAGTCTTCGCTTCCAGAGATATGCCTTCCCAGAACATGCACGACCCACCGCTACAGGGGACACATTGCGCTATGCAACATTGAGCGAATCGCTCCCCTGATCTTCTGTAGACCCTTCCTCGTCCATCGTTGCCATGTAAGCACATCCTGCACTCGTCAGAGAACAGGACGGTGCTCCATTGCTCTTCGGTCCAATTCAAGTGCTCTCGAGCGAAATGAAGGCGAGCTTGTCGGTGGGCTGTGGTCAGTTTTGGTCCATTCGCTGGTCTCTTTGCAGTCAGACCACCTTCACGAAGTCGTCTTCTGACTGTCCACCGACTGACTTGCATTTCACGAGCTTTTTGGAGCCGCTGTCCCAGTTGAACTGAGTTCAAGCAACGATTCCTTAAAGATGAAGACACAAGAAAGCGGTCGTCACGCTGTGTTGTAGCACGACGACGGCCAGATCCTTGTCGCCGCTGGTAGCCACCAGTCTCCTGGTACCTATGGTACACGCGACGAACGGCTTATCGGCTCAAATTCAGCTGTCGCGCCACTTGACTTTGGTTTAGCCCAGATTCAATAAGGGCAACCACTTGAGCGGCTGTTTCTGGTCTGGTATCCATTTTCTTGTTTCGGTTTGAGTTGTAATCGATAGAGAACCTTTCACACAGGACGTTGGTATGCAAAAAATGACAGTTCCCAAAAAATCCACCCTTTTACACCTGCTACAGTCGCGCAAGTAGCGCTACCTGCACTAAGCGATTTAGGGGTGTGTTGTTGTTGTGTTGATATTGTTTTGTTTTTTAAGGTTAATACCAACCCCTTATGTGTCCTGCAATAGCGTACATTACGTACTTTAATTTTATGTAACTTTTATTTGCAGTAAGTTATAAATAATAGAAACATTGAACTTTTAAGTAAATATTGGCAGGTGTGCGATTTTATTGCTCTCAAGTGTAGTATTTGTATAGCCCTCTAATTTTGCTAGCGAGCATCAAAAAGACAGCCTAGGACATCTTAATGTTTTTTGTTTTTTTTCTTGGATTAATTTTTATCAAAGAAGATAGCTATTTCATTGGATTTTTTATCGTTAGTTAGAGAGCTAAACCGAACGCAGAAATATAAATTCAAGTTATAGAAGTACTAAGTATTATTTTCCAGGACTTAACATTCAATAATGTTTGACAAATGAATCCGCTTCTTTTTTGACATTTCATAGTTCATATGCTACTTACTTTCAGTACAGACAGGGGCAGTGCCTTCTCCATAATCAAATGTGTAAGGAACTGAGCTAGGTTGGTCACATTGTGTTTTGGTAGATCTTCTATTTCCTTGATTTTATCCCAAACCGTGTATTGTATTGATAACTGAAATAAACAATAATTAAAGTAGAAGCATGATTTTTATAAAAAAGAAAAACATTTATAAGGCAATATGAAATCATCAGGCACAAAATAATAAGAAACTGACGATGTGATTTAAAGAAAGAACTAGGTTACTTTTCTAATCTCACAAAATTAGATAGGTACTGGTGTCGATTCCGTGTTAGAACGCCTTGAACTAAAAATAATGTTTTTATATACCTATCATAAATATTAGACAGAGATAGAAAACAATCAAAGTCCAACCAACCTAAAACATCGGTCCCACTATGCCTAAAATCGCATACCACACACAGATCAACCCTTATTATAAAGTCTACTTTACCTTACAAACACAACTTTCTTTAGCTACATTCTACGTAGAATCGCGCACCCTGTTCCACCTCTTAATATTTTACCTTAATGATTTTTTCTCCTCACCAGATACCTTCTCTGGTCCCAGTACAGTCTCGCTGCCAGCACTTCAATCTATACAACCAACATTCCTCTCACTTGCTACCTCCTCTGATCCCGGCACAGTCTCCCGGCCATAACCCGTGGAACACCTCTTAACATTATCGCCGACACTTTCCACTATTTCGTATCACCTTCCCCTCAAGTCAAGTGGCAAGTGACATTTGCGATAGCGAGTGAATAGAATAAATTTGTATGAAACTGTCATTTTTGACAAGCTTGCAATTTGAACGTTTCATACATATATTTTCTATTCACTCGCTATCGCAAATATCACTTGCCACTTGACTTGGGGGGCTGGTACCTCCTCTGGTTCCAGTACAGTCTCGCTGCCACCACTTCAATCTATACAACCAACATTCCTCTCGCCTGATACCTCCTCTGATCGCGGCCATAGCCCGTGGAACACCTTTCAATATTAACGCCGACACTTTTCCCACTGTTTACCCTCACCTGGTACCTCCTCTGATCCCGGCAGTCTCCCGGCCATAACCCGTGGAACACCTCTTAACATTACCCCCACACTTTTTTCCCACTATTTCGTCTCACCTGGTACCCCGCTGGTCCCGGCACAGCCTCCCGGCCATAACCCGTGGAACACCTCTTAATACTACCCCCACACTTTTTCCCCACAATTTCGTCTCACCTGATTCCTCCTCTGATCCTGGCATAGTCTCCCGGCCAGGCCATATAACCTCTTAACATTACCTCCCACATTTCCCCACTCCCCTCACCTGGTACCGCCGCTGGTCGCGGCACAGCCTGGCCGCCAGCACGGCGTAGTACGGGTTATAGCTCCTCTCCTGCAGACAACACGCGAGCACCACGTGGACTATCTCCCGCTCCTGCTGGCCGCGGAGCCCCAGTTGTTGGAGCTTCTCGAACGCGTCCATATAGTCCTGGGGATTAACGAGACATTATTTATTTATTTAATTCTGGAGGGACAAACAGCCATAAACAAAAAGTAATTAGCAAATCATAGCTTCACTAGGCCAATTATATGTCCTCACTTCTTTTTAGTATTAAGTATCTATTACTTAATACTAAAAAGTGCCGAAACAAAACAAATTAAAAACAAAAAAAAGTTACAGTGAATGAAGGAATGGTTCGTTCCTAAAGTTTTTCATATTTGAATAGGATAACGCAAAGTCGCCATTCGTGTTTCTTTGAATGTATATAAGATCTTGTGAACTTCACAAAAAATTATTACAGATAACTTCGGCGATAAATCCGTTAATAATAAAAAGACAAGTTGACACTTAAAAGGTAACCCATCCGAAAATAGGACGGGCCACTACAATGTTTAAAAAAATGCAATAATACAAACAAATCTTTAAACATTTTTCCTATACCCAAATTAACTAAAAGTGTGAGATCCCACTTCTTCATCCATCTGTAATGTTTTACAAATTTGACCATACTTAATTTGACATAGAACACATTCATCCCCCACTAAACAAACTTAAAACAAGTTGATCAGACTTTTAGAAACCAGTGAAAATTAAGCTCAAAGATTCCGTTACATACATACATACTACCTAAGCTAATAAAAGCGTGGTAAAAACAGCCCTCTACTCTACTAAAAACCCTTTCCCCCCTACCTCAGCGGACATCACCACACAGAAGATGCTCCGTCTAACATCAGTGTTCATCCGCTGCTGCCTCGCCAGCGACAACAACTCGCTGTTGTTGGCCGCAGTGCTTTTGTTGTTGGTGACCGCGGGCGGCCGGGAGCCCTCCCACGCCGAGCCCACCACCCACCACTTGCCGCGCTCGTGGGCTGCAAATGAAAAACCATTCACAATACTCCCGAATTCATAAACGTACCTATTTAAAATACTTTTGGTCTTCATTACATAGTATAAATCCAAGTCGCTAATTCTGTCTGTTTGTATGTTTGGCTGCTAACTCCTCCTAAACCAGTTGAGGGATTTTAATGCGGTTTTCAACGTACTTTAGGTAATTTTTTCATTTAAATTTGTAAATAAAAAAAAAACAGTAAAAGTTTTTTTAAGTTAACTAAAACTCAATGTTTTGGGAGCAAGTCGCCCAAAGTTACACCATTGAGAAGCGTGGGCGGGTCGCTAGTTGTATATAATGTTGAGTTCGATTCTCACTGGGTACAAACAATCCACTTAATTTGCATTTTTTTTATTTATGTAGGCACATTATGTACTTATGTCGCACTGAATCGGCATGGCGGATTATCTCTCTATCCAAAAATATATCTATGTTGTTATATAGCCTTCTTCAAAACTGGAATATTTAACACTACCAAATGTTTTTTTTTATTAGATCCAGTAGTCCCTGAGATAAGCGCGTAAAAAACATACTCTTCAGCTTTACAGTACTAGTATAGATTAATAAATATTACCTTTCAACAAGTCTTCTAGTCCTATATTCAGCGGTGTGATATAGTTCCCCTTTCTCACGATGCTTCTGATTTGTTTCTTCAATGACTCGGCGTAGGACGGGTCGTAGTTGGGTATCTTATTTAAATTGTTGTTTTTAACCGCTAGCAACACTTCCAGGAGGAACTTTATACGAGATCTGGAGGGAAAAATAGGAGATTGTAGAAAAAATAAGCTTTTAACCTGTGGTTATATCGGTATCAATTTATACATTTTAGTATTGTCAGTTTTCCGTCCTGCGGTTTTTCAGTCAGCCAGCCAGCCAGTCAGTCAGTCAGTCAGGTCAGCCAGCCAGCCAGCTAGTCAGTCAGCCAGTCAGCCAGCCAGTCAGCCAGTCAGCTAGTCAGCCAGTCAGCTAGTCAGCTAGTCAGCCAGCCAGCCAGCCAGCCAGTCAGTCAGTCAGTCAGTCAGTCAGTCAGCCAGCCAGTCAGTCAGCCAGCCAGCCAGTCAGCCAGCCAGCCAGCCAGCCAGCCAGCCAGCCAGACAGCCATCCAGCCAGCCAGTCAGTCAGTCAGTCAGCTAGCCAGACAGCCATCCAGCCAGCCAGTCAGTCAGCCAGCCAGCCAGTCAGTCAGTCAGTCAGCCAGCCAGCCAGCCAGCCAGACAGCCAGTCAAGTCAGCCAGCCAGCCAGCCATCCAGCCAGCCAGTCAGTCAGTCAGTCAGCCAGCCAGTCAGCCAGCCAGTCAGTCAGCCAGCCAGTCAGCCAGCCAGTCAGTCAGCCAGCCAGTCAGCCAGCCAGACAGCCAGTCAAGTCAGCCAGTCAGGTCAGCCAGCCAGCCAGCCAGTCAGTCAGCCAGCCAGCCAGCCAGCCAGTCAAGTCAGCCAGCCAGCCAGCCAGCCAGCCATCCATCCATCCATCCATCCATCCATCCATCCATTCATCCATCCATCCATCCATCCACCCACCCAGCCACTTGTCTTCCTCACCCGCCCCCGCCATCCTCCACCCCGCTGGCCGCCCCCTGCGCCGCCTGCACGAACGCCCCCAGCGCCGCGGGCTGCTCCCTCCGCAGCGCCGCCCCCGCGCCCCGCAGCGCCGCCAGCACGCAGTCCATGCCTTTCTCAGAGAGGGGAGAGACGAGGCGGTGGAGCACGTCGTAGAGTAGGGGGGGGAGGTAGATCTGATGGGGGTGTAGTAAGAGGTTGGTATCATTATCATTATTATTATCATCACTATCATTATCATAATTATCATCACTATCACTATCATTATTATCATCGCTATCATTATCATAATTATCATCACTATCATTATCATTATTATCATCACTATCATTATCATAATTATCATCACTATCATTATCATAATTATCATCACTATCATTATCATAATTATCATCACTATCATTATCATTATTATCATCGCTATCATTATCATAATTATCAACACTATCATTATCATTATTATCATCATCACTATCATTATCATAATTATCATCACTATCATTATCATAATTATCATCACTATCATTATCATTATTATCATCGCTATCATTATCATAATTATCATCATCATTATCATAATTATCATCATCATTACACAGTAAAAAACAAAGTCGTTAATCGTGTTTGTTTACTAACTCCTACTAACAACTTAAAACATTTTAATGTGTGCTTTAAGCTGTAATCCTCATATTTGAAACTAGAGGCCGCTCGCGACTCCGTTCGCGTAGAAGTCGGTTTCCCTTGGAAATGCGAAGTTTTCCCGCGGTAAAAAGTTCCCTTAATTCTTTCATACATATATTTTTGGTTTCTAGAACCGTTTTCGCAGCGCACGCAACGGAAGCCCGTAAGGATGAATAATTTTCCCCGTTTTTTTCAAATTTTCCATTATTTCTTCGCTCCTTATAGTTGCAGCGTGATGTTATATAGCTTAAAGCCTGCCTCGATAAATGGTCTATCCAACACAAAAAGAATTTTTAAATTCGAACCAGTAGTTCCTGAGATTATCGCGTTCAAACAAACAAACAAACAAACAAACAAACAAACAAACAAACAAACTCTTCAGCTTTATAATATTAGTATAGATTATAATGAACGAATTTTGAAAATGCCAAAAATTATGGCAAAGATGTCGAAACGTTGGATAATCAAAAATAAATTGATAAACGCGTAAAAACCGTAAAAATGAGTTTAATTTCAAGTCAGTTCGTCAAATTCAATGTTTCGTGAACAATAGGCATGATGACTGTGAATAAAATACACAAAAATTATGCTACCATCTAATGAAACGTAAATAAAATATTAACAAATAACAAGGTATTATTATAATTAAAGCGAGATTAATTAATATTTTTAAAAAATAAATCTACAAAATACTACAGTCCGCCATGATATTCTGAACGCCAATCAGAGCGAATGACGTCACTATTGAGCATGGTTCCCAACTTAGGAGTTTTCCCCCCAAATTTAGGGGGTAAATTAGTTGGATGGGATTTTTTTTTATTTTGTTTTTATTCTAAAAATTAACAATTTAGTTTTTTCTTATTGCTTTTTTAAAAATAGTCAGAAAAATAATTTATTTTTACTAAAATAATCGGTTATAGATATTATACGACCGTGCAGATTCCTTCTAAATCTTGAAAAAAAGAAGTTGGTAGATCTACCTACTTTTCGAATTGAGTTTGGTCAGAAATTACCAACTTTTAGAGTCGTACGGAAGGATTTATAAAAATTCGAGTTGGTAACACTGCTCAAGAGTGACGTCAAAATTGACGCCATGACACTTAGGAGCGTTTTGGTGGGAATTTTAAACATAAAATTTTAAATTGATTTTTTTCATATAAATCATGCTTTTTTTTCCGAAATATGATATTTTTTACAATAAGTATATATTTCTGAATATGATACAACAGTTTTTCAAAATCTGTCATCATGCCTATTCGACAAAACTTACTCAATTTTCGTTATTACTTACGAGAAAGTAACATAACAAAGCGACATGTTAACATTTTAGACATACCAACATTAACTTTTACGTGCATTATGATACTTTAATTCAGATACTTAAACAAGAATCTACATCTAAGTTTACATAAACTTACCTTGAAGTTGTACAGTTGTGCGAGATATGCCACGACGTTGTCTAGAGTCTTATCTTCCACTGGTTGCGGCGCTAGCATCAATGAATCAAACTTCCTTGCCAGCTCCTCAAGGAAATAAGCACCTATGACAAACAATTATTTTAATTAAACTTTATAAGTATATTTTTATAAAACCTACATGGATTAAACCCGAGACATTTTCTCGTAGTCAAAAAACCTTATTGTAATTAAACACAAATTTCTTTGGAATCTATTAAACGACTTATTCATAAAAACAAGCAAACATACATTTTCACTTTTATAATTGTATATGATATACTGACTTATCAGAACATTCGACTAAAATTGTAATTATTCTATAGAATATACTTACTTGATTTTACTAAAACTATAACTTCTAAAACTAATTATTAGCTACTAGTGGCCGCGACTCCGTTCGCGTGGAAGTTTTTGGGGGTTAATACTGTCCGCGTCCGTAGGCGAACCCCTTTTTTTGGGGTTCCTGACTCTAGTTACCCTACACGTGACCCCTGGGTAGTGCCAAATGGACTGTAAAAGTGGTAGAGTTTAGCTGTAGTCACATTGTTGGATTCTTGCATGTTGAGGGTAGTATTTCTACCCTGCACAAATCTTCGGTAACTACCCTCGGCTGAAGTCGAGTGTTGAGACGCCGTCGAGAGCGTCTCTGAGTAGAGTAAAAGACTTTGAACACGTTGGTCGTTTGTGCATGAGCTCTTGTAGTGCCGTCCTATCAAGCATTTACTGACGTTCAGTGAAGTGTTGGAGTATTACAACGTTTGTAATACTGTGCTGCAGCAGTGTTTGTGCCAACAGACGCCCTTGGACAATAACCTAAAACCTTGGTGCTCCACTTACGGAGGCTGGTGGTGGAAGCTTGAGGTTTGTGCAACTTTATATATTATCTTTGACAGGCAAGAGTTCGTAATTCAGCCGCTCATTGAAATCATTGTAAATTCCTTGAATTAAATACCTAAAGGTCCTTCGAATCAGCGCATACTTTGACCAGCCCGAACACACATAGACTATAGCGTAAATTGGGCTGACTCGACCGGCAAGTACCACTTACGCACAGAAGACCAACGTGAAGTAGGAACATTGTTCCTGCGTTTCGTCTGGTGAGTGCTGTTTCCGGTGCCCATTCCCCCTTCCCACCCTAAGTATGACAGCGGCATTTAAAGAGTTGGTACCCCAGGAAGGTACCTGCTCTCTTGGAGCAGGAGAATCCTTCCCCGAGCCCCCCAGCTCGGGCTGCCCTTCGTACTCTGGGGTGGGCACAATACCGCGACATACTTCCCGGGGCAAACGAAGCAAGAGCATGCCTAAGACCCCTCCCACGTTATCAGTGGATTTTTGTAACATTCGAGGGGTCCACTCCAACCTAGCTGCCGTCCATCAACACCTTGAGACGGCAAAGCCGGCCATGCTCTTCTTAACCGAGACACAAATATCCTCCCCACCCGAATCATCCTACCTCACCTACCCTGGCTACACGCTTGAGCATAGGTTTTTGCCTCATGCCGGGGTATGCGTACACATTAGGGAGGATATTAGTTACCATCGCCTTGGGAATCTTGAAGCCCGTGACCTGTCCACTCTATGGTTGCGTGTAGACTGCGACGACCACCCCCGCATCTATGCGTGTATCTACAGGTCACACAGTGGTGACGATGAGACGGAGCGACTCTTTGAGCGTCTCCAACAAGCGACAGACCTCATTCTTGAGCAGTTTCCTTCCGCCGAAGTCATTTTGTTGGGAGACTTCAATGCCCACCACTCTGATTGGCTCGGTTCTAACAAAACCGACCACGCGGGAAGAACTGCTCGGGACTTCGCCCTGGCTTATGACTTTAAGCAACTGATTACTTCGCCCACGCGAATCCCAGATGCTGAAGGCCACACACCTTCTTTGCTGGACCTTCTGCTGACCTCACACCCCGATAACTATCAGGTGATGGTCGATACCCCTCTCGGGTCGTCGGACCACTGCCTGATACGGACAAAACTGCCACTCACTTGCCCCTCCCGTCCTAGATCTACTGGAAGTCGGCGTGTTTGGCACTACAAGTCAGCAGATTGGGATGGAATGCGTACTTTCTTTGCTTCCTACCCGTGGAGACAGGTTTGCTTCTCATTGGATCCCAGCGATTGTGCACAATCGGTTGCCGATGTCGTGTTGCAGGGTATGGAATTATACATTCCGAGTTCTGTGATACCCGTCGGCGGCAGATCCCAGCCCTGGTTTAACAAATCCTGCCAGGCAGCCACTGCTGAAAAGCAGCAATGTTACCGGGCTTGGGCTTGCGCTCACACAACTGGAGATCCCAATAGCGTATCGCTAAAAAAGAAGTACAACCTTGCCTCCAGGTCATGCAAAAGGGCCATTGCTAGGGCGAAAGCCGAGTACGTCCGCATAATTGGCGACAGACTTGTGCGTTTCCCATCTGGGTCTCGTGCATTTTGGTCATTAGCCAAAGCGGTACAAGGCAACTTCTGTCTGTCGACCTTTCCACCATTGCGCAGGGATGACGGTTCGCTTGCCCACACTGCAAAAGAAAAAGCCGATCTTCTGGGCCTTCTTTTCGCATCCAACTCGACTTTGGACGACCAGGGAAAAACACCTCCGAACATCCTGAGATGTCAGAGTTCTATGCCAGATATACGGTTCTTGCAACGCACCGTACGTAGAGCTCTTCTTTCCCTGGATATCCATAAGTCGAGCGGGCCTGACACCATCCCGGCAATTGTACTAAAGGTCTGCGCTCAAGAGCTAGCTCCTCCCATGACGCAGCTCTTTCGGCTCCTGTACTCCACCGGCGTAGTCCCTAATTGCTGGAAGACAGCACTAGTGCATCCGATCCCTAAAAAAGGCGACCGCTCAGATCCAACTAACTACCGGCCTATTGCAATCACCTCTATACTCTCCAAAGTTATGGAGAGTATGATTAACACTCAGCTCTTACGATATCTCGAAGATCACCAATTGATCAGCGACCGCCAATACGGTTTCCGTCACGGACGGTCAACTGGTGATCTTTTACTATGGGGGGGCATTTTCCGTTGCGTGCGCTGCCAAAAACGGTTCTAGATACCAAAAATATAAGTATGAAAGAATTAAGGGAACTTTTTACCGCGGGAAAACTTTGCATTCCCACGGGAAACCGACTTCTACGCGAACGGAGTCGCGCGCGGCCCCTAGTTTATAATATTAGTAGGATAGGATATACTGACTTATCAGAACATTTAGCTAAAATTGTAACTATTCTATAGAATATACTGACTTGATTTTACCAAAAACTACACCATCTAAAACCAATTACTAGCTATATTTACCGAGTTCGCATCCCACATTAGCGTGTAGCACGGCCACAAGTGCTGCATGCTCCGCCAGCATTCTGTCCGGGGTCACCGCCCCGCCCAGCACCGCCGTGGACACCACGCCTGGGGTAGTACATTATGGTGAGTGAATGAGAGTGATGGGCTAAGGACGGCGAATATTTAAGCCTATAGGGTGAATTTTGACCCGAATGGGTTGAGTTTCGACCCAAAAGTGGTGAGTTTCGACCCGAATTGGGTGAGTTTGTACACGAAAGGGGTGGATTTGAAATCTTAAAGGGTAAATGAGAGTAAGAGATTGAATGGAAAGGCGTGACGCTTAATTTTGCTTAGATAAAAGGGCTCCGACACAGAATATCCTTTTCGTAAAATGGACATTTCGTGTAAGCTGATTTCTAAATAAATTATGACTAAAGAAAATTTATAATAAAATGACAAAATGCGAACGGGACTTTCTGCGACTAGGTCATTTTGCGACCAGTGGGCATTTTGCGAAACGGACATTCTGCGTCGAAGCCTTAGAGAGCAAGTGTAATTTAATCTATAAAAAAAACTTAAATCTAGAAGAGAAGAACGTAAAATTTCGAAACTTAACGATAATTTCTATTTAAAATCTAATTATAAGTTCATTTTTAAGTGTTATTTACTTAGCAAAATTGTTTTGAAATACCTATAGCTTAGCATTTTTTAACAAAATAGAAGAAAATTTAATAGTTCTATAATTTAATTTACAAGCCATCTTAAAATGTTAAAACTTAATATAATACTTGGTATAAAAAAAATGGTCAGTTTTTCTTTCATGTACTGAATAAAAAACCAATAACAAGAACACATACCATACAGAGAACTGTTGACAGAATTCCGACTGTGGTTGGAGTATAAAGCTTCTATACTGTTGCATGCCCAGTGCATGTTTGTTCCCGCCAACTTGTTTACTATGCCTGTAACAAAAATATAACATTATGTCATAGATTTATTATCTTCGCTCTCGCTCTTACTAGATGGAGCACTGGTACTCGTAAAATGCGGCAAAACATAAGTGTGCTGAATTCAGCATACTCGAACCTACCCGAGCTAGTGTCAACTTATATGCAGGGGCGTAGCCGCCGTATCAATTTTTTGGGGCCCCCGAGCTACAGGGGCTCCAAAATAGTGTAAACTTAAAAAGAATGTGTTTTTTTAAACCTACTCATTGAATATAGCTTACTTTATAAACAAAAAATCTCCATAAGTCCATACGTTTCCAAATTGACGGTGTAAAAAAGTAAAATATTTTTTACAATATTTGGTCTAGATATAGATAAGTTCGAATAAGAGTATTTTGGGATATAAGAAAAGATATAAATATGAATATAAATAAGATATAAATATGGATTAATTATGATAATTTTTTGACATTTCTTATTAAAATAAATAGCCTGTAAATATCATCAGTTGTTCCAATATTCCAAGTATTGCACTTTTGAGAGTTTTGCGCAATGCCGTTTTCGACGATAGCACTTTTTCCAGATGTAGGGTTTTTTGTGTTTTTTTTTAATATTATTTATTTATCTTATGCTTAAAAACTCGCAAACAGTTTCTAATTGTTTATTATCGTTTTTAAATGAGCAGCATATGAAGCCTCTGTCCAATTGTGAATATTCTGTCTAAACGTATTTAAGTGTACGATATCCATAGTTGGAGTCTGACAGAGGATATACTCGTATATAAATAAGTATATTTTGATGAAACTAGTAATAAGCTACTTTAAAAATTGAAAACTAGTTCTAAAAGTCACTATTTATTATAACATCCAAAACCCTAGAAACGTGTAGGTATAGTAAAACCCATAAATGAATAAGCAAAAAGAAAAATATTCCTTATATTGTCTATAATTGGTGCTTTTACCTTACTTTATTATCACGCATTTTACGAGTAGGTACTATGGGCGAGGAGTAATTGTGAATCTATGTTTAAATATTTTTTATAGGGCCCTTAACAATATCGTTACTCCTACGCCCCTGTTTTTATATGACATAATATTGGACATTAACCCTTAACCACCTAGCACCTATTTTTGTCCTGTTACCACCACCGTGCGGTCGCAAAGACCGCTTACAGATAATTGCATTGATTTTAGGATTTCAATTAACAAATTAAAATTCCGTAGCAAAACATGCAACTTTATACGCCAATGCTTCGTTTTAGCACCAAACATTTGCTATTGAATCATAAATTTCTTTAAGAACTGAAAAAAGAATAAAGCAATTGTTTCGTATTTTTGTAATTTTTAACATAAAAAGTAGTAAAAAATAACCATCATTTTTTTTTATTAAAATTATATTTGAATTTTATAAAACATTACGGTCTCAAAGACCGTAGGTAGGTGGTTGATGGTTAAAAAATAGTCAATTTGAAGAGTAGTTACTAAGATATAACAGCTTGCAAGGAATGTCAGGGGTCATATATAGATGGCGTTTTAAAGCTTTTGAAACATTTATATTTTATTGCCAAAATGATTGAAAAACGACACAAAGACCGATGTGTAGTTTCCGTTTGGTCGAGCTTGAATTTTTATGCGTATTATTTTGTTGCTCAGCGAGGATGATGAGTAAATAAAAGGTTTGGACTTAAGCGACATCTTGGTTTGTTCCTAGTACTAAGTCAGAAAACAGGTCATGGTTTGGTCGGAAGCTTTTCGAACAGTATGTGTATTATTTGACTCACGAATTGGCACGAACATTAAAAACTGCCGCAAGATCAAAGCTATTGTTTACAGGCAGTGCTCCATCTAGAAAGAGCGAGAGCGAAGATAATAAATCTATGCATTATGTAATAAGTCAAATTTGGATTGAAACCTTATTTGCTTTAAAATAATCACATACCAAAACTAAAGCATGCACAGCAAAGTTAATTGTTTTGTGAACATGGTTTCTTGGCTTACTTATTGTTAAACTAATTATTTTAAACATTTATTCGCCTACCTACATGATATGCCATAATATATAGAAATAACAGAAAGACGGCTGATTGAAACTTACTTTTAATTTGGCGCGTGAGTTGAATCAAATCCTTGTCACTAGCTGAATCTTTGTTTCTTAAATGAGGAGGAATGTAGACACCTTTTTCTTCCTAAAATATTAACAATAAGTCTCTCTAAATAAAGTATTTAAATACATGCATGCTACAAAAGGAATGAATTAATAATTTATCCAAGTGGGCCTGTCAATGTTTGTACAATTTCATGTTCAAATTTTCTTTCTTTCTTTGAACCACTTTTTTATGTACAAAAATGTGTTAAATAGGTGTTATAAAAATTTACATTTTGTTATAAATCTAAAATTAAATTCTTACCTTGATAATATTTCCTTCTTTATCCCTCTTTCTACCATAAATATCCTCCCACACATCAGGTTTCTCTTTTACTTCTTCAACTTTAGCACCTTCATCATCACCATCACTCATTTCTCCATCAGAGAACCCTTCTAAGTCTTCATCATCACCAGACAGATGGGACACTTCATCATCACTGAACACTTTGTGAAGGTCATCTGCTGATACAACTTTCTCTTGTTTATCTTTTGATTTAGATTCATTTTTATTTTTAGGTAATTCTTTTTCTTGCTTTTTGGCATTTGATTTTGTAGATTTTGTAGGCTTTTCTGAAACAATACCAATTATAATTAACATTTTATTCATAACAGTGGGAAAAGTTTTAAAAACAAATCAATAAATGTATAAAAGAAACTCAATAACAATACTTTACCTTCAGGCTGATCATCATCAGAAGATTCACTATCTTCATCATCAAACTCACTGCCTAAATCTTCATCATCATCTTCATCCATATCACTAAAACCAACTTCATCCATCTCTTCACTATTATCATCACTTTGATCTTCATTTGATTTATTTTTCTTTTCTTTTTTATTGATTTCCTTGCCAGTGACTACAGCTAGGTCCTCCTCGAAGTCTGACTCATTTTCTACATTAGCCAAATGCTTTTCAGCAGCAACAATTTGCTCTGTAGTAGATCGGTCACAAATTTCTAGTAAATCTGATAGTATATTAAGGTTTGACTATGATAAAATATTAAACCCTTTATGCACTACAAAAATATATAAAAAGTACCTACAATATTGCAAAGTTCATCTGTCAGTCAGGTTATTAATTTAGTTATAATTAATGTTTTTTGTATTTAAGTTCTTTAAAGAATCCTGAAATGTTTACATATGAAGAAGAATTTTATGATTTTTTGCTATTTGAATAGACTTACACTGAACTTATAAATGAAAATAAAAAGGATACAATCAAGCCCATCATCAGCAAAGTAGTTGATTTTATTTTTTGACTTATTTAATCCAAGTTGCTTTTCTAGTTTCTTAATCATTTTGTCTTCATCCTCATTTGCCTTCAGAAGTAGCTTCTTTCTTTGATCCTCCATTTCAGATTTTAGTCGCTGAGTATCTTTTTGTTCCTTTTTTCTCTGTCTCTCTATAATACCTTGAGCAGTTCCATCCAGTTTGGGCTTCTTTTTCTAAAAGGAATATTGCAGAAAAGATTTAATGCAAACAAGTGGCATAAATGACTACATTAATAACAAATTGCTTAAAACTATTAATAGATATACAATTGATTTACTAACTTTAGCGCCAGAATCCAAATTGATATCTATTGCATCTGCAGGACGTTTGACGAATTGTCCTGGAGTAAAAGTATCATTTTCCTTCTTGCTTTTCTTCAAATAATGTTCTTGACGGTGTATTTTCTTTTCCTTGCGCTTCTGTTTTCTTTGGGCTTTCCGAGAATTTGGGTCTATTGAGCGCTTAGGGGGAATACGTTTTCTCACCTTCATTTCAATGAATTTAATTTATAACAACACAAAAGATAGAGATATAAATAAACAAAAACTTTGAGGTTAGATCATGCCTGCCTCCTCAGTTGACAATGACTTTGACATATTAATGACAAAAATATATGATTGAATTTATTAATCTGATTGATAGATTGAGGAGGTGTCTATGGTTGAGAAAAAATCGTCATCCGTCACCAAAATGTCAAATAGATTGACGTAAAAAAATGTGTTGTTTATGGCTCAGGAATTTTTTTTCAGCATGAGTTTCATTGTGCAAGAAATAAATTTAATTCTCGTAGAAATCCAAACAGCCTAACTATTACGATAGGAGCCTAGTGTTTTGTTAGTTATATTCTTTTATTATTTTGAACGGCATGATGGTGGAGGGCTCGGCATTTACGCGGACCGATGTCTTCCAAATGGCAATCAGAGTTGCCTTCGTCTCTGCTGTGACTTATTTCTCTATCAAGTGGCTAGTGAATCAAATAGATCCGACATCGAAGAGTCGGAAGAAGGCTGAGGAGCGCGCCAGGGAACAGTTACGCAAGTAAGTATCGATCGGCCTAAAGCGACTTTGGGTTCTTTCCGACTTCTGCGCTTCGTCTTCTGTTATAAATTGCTCCATGCGTCTATCATTTATGTAAGTAAAACTTAAAACAGTAAAATGAATACTTGTAATGATGATGCAATTTCCATCTCTGCTTTTATTCTCAAAACATAATTCTTACTTAACAAGCTCATCCTAACTATAGAGTGTAGGTTATCTTGCAGAGCGGGGCTCAGCGGCAAGCACTCCCTGGTGGAGAAGCTATCTGATCATGAGATGATCATCGCCAGCCAGCTGGTTGTGCCAGATGAAATCAGTGTAAGTTACATACTCTATAATCCATCAGATGTTAAATATCTTCTTTGTGTTCATGTATCTATTATTTAATTTGTAGGTGAGTTGGAAAGATATAGCTGGTCTAGACCATTTGATCCAAGAGCTGAGAGAGACAGTAATACTTCCAATACAGAAGCGTGATCTCTTCACTGACAGTCGGTTAACACAGCCACCTAAAGGAGTACTTTTACATGGACCTCCAGGTAATGAACATAATGTCTACATTATTATTTACTCCATCTACAACCTAGGTATTGAGCTGGCTGTCATACTTATATAACTTATAAACTAGTGTCTTGAAATTGTAAAAATAGATTTTTAGAAAAGAAAGAAATGATCCTAACAAAAGCAATAATATTTTTAAATAGTAGACCAATCTCATCTGCAGAACTTATTGAAACAAGACAATAAGTACTAAAGAAAGTAGTGCATAATGCTATATGAAAATGTCTTAAAATGCTTTGGCACAAACCCAACATGATGACTGACTAATTCACAAATATTTAATTTTATTATCTGTCATTCCATATAGTTTTAGAGTAGTTTAACATTTTGCCAAGTATCTATATGTATTTACAAAAACAGAAAGCATACATTAGAGAAATATGGTTTTTATGCAAATAATCAGCATTATAGTTTTGAATATTTAAACACCAACAACAATTTGACCTGCTTATTTTTCACTTGCTTATAATTCTTATTCTATTAACATTTAAGCATAACTTCTAATAAGAATCTAAACACAAAAATATTAAACCAATAAACTAAATTATCCTTACAGGATGTGGTAAGACCCTAATAGCCAAGGCTACCGCGAAGGAGGCCAACATGAGTTTCATAAACCTGGATGTGTCGTTACTGACTGACAAGTGGTATGGAGAGACCCAGAAACTAGCCGCTGCTGTGTTCAGTCTCGCTGTCAAATTGCAGCCGTGCATTGTGTTTATTGGTAAGAAAATTATTTATTTTCATTTTATTTAATACTTTATTATTTGAATATACATAGCTAATTTATTGTTAAACAGTTTTAATTTAAATGACTGGGTAAAAATGAGTCCATTTAACAATTAAAAGAACATGAAGAAATAAACCACTCTTCATGGTCATGAAGTTTCATCAGTAATAATAAATGGTCACTATACTTAGGGCCGGTATTTCAATGTAACCTTATCTTGAAATGATCCAGGATTAAATTTAAGTATGACTTATGTGTATTTCATTGTAGGATTAAAGTTAAGTGGAACTCAAAGTCCATCCTAACTATGCTTAATCTAAGCAGAGAAATTCTATCGCTTAAGTTCCGATCCGAGATTACCGTGTGACAAAAATATTTATTTTTGAGTACACAGATGCAACATACGCACTATTTCCTCCTTAAATTATTATTAATAGACCTTGTAGGGACACATAAATTATGTACTTTTATTTGTTTTATACCAATGTGGTATTTAGTTTGTAGCTGCCTAATAACTTTATCTACCTAGTGCAACGTTAGGAAGGATTCCCGCGCAACGTCTACCGTTACCCGTCTTAACGAATTCTGTTTACAACTTTGTTTCTCTTTTACAACATTTCATTCATTGATAATATTTTGCACAAATTGCCACGTTTGTTCCTTTTACTCATTGTTGCTCTTTTATAACCTATACACCATGGTTTACCTTTTTATAACATTTGTCCCGTTTATCCCTTCCAATTAGTATGCCGCTTTACTTTACAAATAAATATATACCCATTCCTATTTCACAACCAATCGGACCTGTATTATTGACACGCTCCCGACCTGTCTTCGAATAGTCAGTTACTTTGACTTCTCTCAACTCTACAACGAACCTATTCGTTAAACCTAATAAGTCCTAGTTGTGGTGCTTTGTTTTGTGGTTTCTAACTAAAATTTCTTCATTTCATCATGGAAAATATTCATATTTGCAAGTTCAAATACTCGATTGTAATACAATTTCAATTAATAATACAGTTGCAGTATATTACACCGACAGCATATTTGCAAGTTTAATGTCAATGTCAATGCCAAAATTGTCAAATGACAGCAAAACCATAGACAATTACCGTATTTCATTTTGTTAAGTTGCAAACTTGCGTTTAATCTCAGATTAGCTAAGGCGAGGAATATCCAGATTGAAATACACTTGTCACTTCCAAAAGTGAAACTTAGCTTAAATGTGATACTTAACTTAAGCTTTAAGATAAGGTTACTTTGAAATACCGGCCCTTATACATATAACATAAATCCTAAGGTCAAGTTAATAAGTTTTTTATACCTATATGCAGTTTCAAAGTTAATGTTTTGTCTTGGAGCCGTTTTAAACTAAATCCACAGTTTTTTAGTCCTAATCCTCTTTCCTACCAATGTGTTATATGTGCGTACAGACGAGATCGAGTCGTTCCTGCGCACGCGCACGTCGCACGACCACGAGGCCACCGCCATGATGAAGACGCAGTTCATGTCGCTGTGGGACGGCCTCATCACCGACCCCGACTGCACCGTCATCATCATGGGTGAGAAACATCACTTCTAACGAGGCGGTCCCACGGTGCAGCACCAAACTAAAACGACATTTGTTATAAGTCTATTTTAGCTTGCCAACACCAAATTTTACTTCTTCGCTCACGGAGAGAAATGGAGGATTGTAACAAGAGGTCATTGTAGGCTCTAACTTCAAATTTATCATTAGTTAAGATCATGCTTATGGCCTGTTGGTGGTTTCAGAAATGAGAATGTGAAGTTATTCATATTTAAGTGCTACTTGTATATTATTTAATTACTCCTTACCTATTCATTGCATTATTTTATACGTAATTTTAAACCTATTGTATTTTATAAATGTTTATACTTTTCTATAAAAGCTGTCATTTGAATATGTTATTTACTTTATCCTATCTATTAATAAAGCCGTTACATAACAGTGGCATATACAAAGCGTAATACAGCTTATTTAGGCTTTAAGTCCAATAATGAATAACATAGTGAGTTCTTACTAGTTCTGCTAAATTAGGGGGACAGCTTAAATGATTTGCTTAACTGTAATAAATAAGTACAATAAGCTAATACATGTATACCCAGGAGCAACGAACCGCCCCCAAGACCTGGACAAGGCGATCCAGCGCCGCATGCCCGCCACCTTCCACGTGCCCATGCCGCAGGACGCGCAGCGGGAGAGGATCCTCACGCTCATCCTGGAGCACGAGCCCACCACGCAGGTAGGTAGATAGTGGGGAACCTACCGGGTAGGTAAGTAGGTATACTATGCCGCAGGACGCGCAGCGGGAGAGGATCCTCACGCTCATCCTGGAGCACGAGCCCACCACGCAGGTAGGTAGATAGTGGGGAACCTACCGGGTAGGTAAGTAGGTATACTATGCCGCAGGACGCGCAGCGGGAGAGGATCCTCACGCTCATCCTGGAGCACGAGCCCACCACGCAGGTAGGCGGATAGTACCTACCGGGTAGGTAGGTAGGTATACCATGCCGCACGACGCGCAGCGGGAGAGGATCCTCACGCTCATCCTGGAGCACGAGCCCACCACGCAGGTAGGTAGATAGTGGGGAACCTACCGGGTAGGTAAGTAGGTATACTATGCCGCAGGACGCGCAGCGGGAGAGGATCCTCACGCTCATCCTGGAGCACGAGCCCACCACGCAGGTAGGTAGATAGTGGGGAACCTACCGGGTAGGTAAGTAGGTATACTATGCCGCAGGACGCGCAGCGGGAGAGGATCCTCACGCTCATCCTGGAGCACGAGCCCACCACGCAGGTAGGCGGATAGTACCTACCGGGTAGGTAGGTAGGTATACCATGCCGCACGACGCGCAGCGGGAGAGGATCCTCACGCTCATCCTGGAGCACGAGCCCACCACGCAGGTAGGTAGATAGTGGGGAACCTACCGGGTAGGTAAGTAGGTATACTATGCCGCAGGACGCGCAGCGGGAGAGGATCCTCACGCTCATCCTGGAGCACGAGCCCACCACGCAGGTAGGTAGATAGTGGGGAACCTACCGGGTAGGTAAGTAGGTATACTATGCCGCAGGACGCGCAGCGGGAGAGGATCCTCACGCTCATCCTGGAGCACGAGCCCACCACGCAGGTAGGCGGATAGTACCTACCGGGTAGGTAGGTAGGTATACCATGCCGCACGACGCGCAGCGGGAGAGGATCCTCACGCTCATCCTGGAGCACGAGCCCACCACGCAGGTAGGCGGATAGTACCTACCGGGTAGGTAGGTAGGTATACCATGCCGCACGACGCGCAGCGGGAGAGGATCCTCACGCTCATCCTGGAGCACGAGCCCACCACGCAGGTAGGTGGATGGTAGCGAACCTACCGGGTAGGTAGGTAGGTAGGTATACCATGCCGCAGGACGCGCAGCGGGAGAGGATCCTCACGCTCATCCTGGAGCACGAGCCCACCACGCAGGTAGGTAGATGGTAGGGAACCTACCGGGTAGGTAGGTATAGTAGAGATAATGATGAGAGGATTCTCACGCTCATACTGCAGCACGAGCCCACCACGCAGGTAGGTGGATAGTGGGGAACCTACCGGGTAGGCAGGTATACTAGAGATAATGATCGCTCATACTGGAGCACGAGCCCACCACGCAGGTAGGCGGATAGCAGGGAACCTACCGGGTAGGCAGGTATACTAGAGATAATGATGAGAGGATCCTCACGCTCATACTGGAGCACGAGCCCACCACGCAGGTAGGTGGATAGTACCTACCGGGTAGGTAGGTAGGTATACCATGCCGCACGACGCGCAGCGGGAGAGGATCCTCACGCTCATACTGGAGCACCAGCCTACCACGCAGGTAGGTGGATAGCAGGGAACCTAACAGATAACACAGTATAGATCCTACTAATATAATAAACGTGAAAGTTTGAGTTTGTGAGTATGTTTGTTACTCTTTCACGTAAAAACTACTGGATGGATTTTGATGAAACTTTACAGTAATATAGGTTATACATCAGAATAACATATAGGGTACTTTTTACCGCGAGAAAACGACTTCCACGCGAACGGAGTCGCGGGCGGCCACTAGTGTCCCATATAAGATGACATAAAACGAGTTCAACAATCATTTCCTCTAGCTACATGACTGTACGTTTTTCTTCCACATATAATAATAATATTTTTTGCGCCTACAGATCGACTACAAGCGCCTCGCCTCCGCGACGGAGGGCTTCTCCGGCTCGGACCTGCACGAGCTGTGCCGCCAGGCCGCCGTGTACCGCGTGCGGGACCTAGCCAGGGTCGAGATTAATAACCAGGTGGGCTAAGTAGTTTGTCTTAGTGTCTAGTTTAACATGAATTGTTTCAGTTTTATATTTAACTAGCTTTCCGCCCTGCGGTTTCACCCACAACTAACTTTGCAATCTTACGGAACCCTATTATTTCCAAAATAAAATATAGCCTATGTTACTCGTGGATAATGTAGCTTTCAAATGGTGAAAGAATTTTTAAAATCGGTCCAGTAGTTTTTGACCCTATTCGACACAACCAAACAAAGTTGTATAGTATAGACTAGCTGTGACACCCGGTTTTACCCACGTTTTTTTACAGAAAAAAAACTATAAAAAAGCGATTCTGATAACTGCGTAACTTTCACTTTAACACGCATACGCAAGGTCTCAAAAGTAATGATGATTTTGCAGTATTTTTCATTGCTACTCCACTCTTATAATCGTAGCGATATGTTTGTTATACAGTCTTTAGTCTTCCTCAGTAAATGGACTATTCGAAAAGATGGTTTATTGTAATACACAAGTTGGGATTTTACAAAAAAAACATCCATATTCCCATTTAGTACCTACATGTTGTATTATTACCAGCAAAAAATAACTTTAAAAATGACCTTTTTTATAGGGCCACACTGTTTTTTGAAATTTTACCACATTGGAGTATATCTGCGCTCAACTATTAGTACATTTATAGATTTTCTTGTTATGATGCCTTTGATTCTCTACAGTTAAATTACATAAGAACCAAACACTCCCAACAAAATACTCTAGTCTAGAGGAATATCTTAAAACACGTCTATAGAAAGTAGGCAGCTATAAATTAGTTTTCGAAATAGAATATGTTGTTGCAGTCTACTGAACAAGTGGACGATGGCTCCAGTAGCTATACGACACAGACCGAAGACGTGAGTTAGTTATAAATACATAACATGTTTTATAGTAGCACTATTAAAAACAGCAGGAAATTAGATCTGATTATAAGGCATGAGTTATTTGTTGCCACAGAAAAGAACAACTATGTCTACATAGATGTCAAATGGGGTGTTTTAATACTTGCATAATGTGTGTATGAACTGAAATACTTTCATTGATACTTTGATAATAAAAACGTAGCATAGCGTATCGTTGATTTCGCATTTCTTTGACATCACACTCATCATATGAGTGGGTGGCAAACAGTCTAATCTTTCGCTTGCCATATATTTCTTAACATTCACATAACTAACATCTTAGTTTCTAACGCTACTCCTTGATAATCTTCATTTTAATTTTGCAGACAAACAAAACGTCAGTGTCAGACTCCGAGGATGAATATCTCGACGCGGTTCGACCAATCACAATGGAGGACATGCTAATGTCACTGTCAAAGTTGAAGGAAGCCAAGATCCAGTGCGGAACACTCGCGCCCAACCTCAGGATAGAGCTGGACTAAAAACGGTGAAATTTTACGCGAAAAATACTTCAAAGTTGCTGTCATGGGAACAATGATGTTTTATATGTAGATATGTCTTGTCGTGCAAAAAGTTATGATTGAGAAAGACCCAGTTTGGACTCTGTTTGTATAGACTTGATGTGAGTGTGTGAGAAATACTTTGGTGTAGTTTTACATGTCTAGAGTATAAAATGTCATTGCATAAAGGAGAGAAAACTTAATGTTTCCGTCTATAATTATCCATTTACTTGTTTCTCCTATTATATCCATTCAAGTTTTTGTTAATTGTATCTTAAATTTTTACTACTACCTTTCTTTTATAGAAATGTATCAAAAGTTCTTGCTTTCTTTGTATTAAACCGTCGCTTTTTTACTTTAAAAACTGAATACTAACTTTTTTTTTTAATTCTTTATTTAGGTATTGTGACACAAAATAATGAAGTTTCTGTCTATAGTTCCTTATCTATGTTACAATGGTAATAATATCTTCTTAATTCTAAAATACATAAATAAATACATTTCAAACATATAACATTGTAGTAAATAATAGTAGATTAGATCAGAGTTTGAACTTGTTCAAAAAAAAGTAGTTTCCAAATAACTTTACTAATCTTGATACAAGAATTATACTTCAAATGTTATATAAAGCGACTTGAATAGAATATATGCCTTAAAATGTTACCTTTTTGTGAATATGTGTCGTATTTTTGGTGTTAAAATCTATGCTTGTAGATATTTGTGGATGACAGCATAGCTTGGTGGTTATATAATTATATGAATTGTGAAGATGTATAATTATATTTGAATATATTAAGTTTGTTGTGTCCTTGTTAAAGTTTGTAGCATAACAGAGTATAGTCCAAAGTTTATAGTATCTCTAAAGAAATTTCTACAAATTATCGTACCTTGAGAAAGATATTTTCAAATTAAATAACTAAATATATATATAAAGATTTTAAAACCGAGTCTATTGGAAATGAAATTAATAGTTTTAACCAGAGATCCTAATGTATGTATAAGAGATGATAACTTGTTAAAAATAAGCTTTTTAAAAATGCTTTTGTCGTTCTTTTGTTCTTTTTTTACTATAGAGTTGATTATACTTGTCACGGATGCATTTTGCTTATACTCTAAATTTGTTCATAGAACTAGTGTTATCTACTAAATATGTGGTGCAGGCTGTGTTCAAACGTTTTAGTTGTAGTCTTTCAAATGTTAGAGTAAGTTGAGGCTAAATATGAATGTATGACAACATATACTCTGACTTTTTGTGAAATTTTGCTTGTTTAACTGACCTAGCTGTATTGAAAATATTTGCTGGCAAAGATGTAGCTCAAACATAAAAATATACGATTGATCTGCGTCGCCATCAATGAAAGCGCTGGCTTGCTTTCTGTATATGTCAATGTCACGCATGATGACAGTTGTCAGTAGCTGTCAATTACTGATTGTGGTTTTTCTTTTGTTTTTGTATTTATTTTGGTAATTTACAAACGGTCTCATGGGTTATGTGTATATAAATGTTGTTGAGTATATGTGCTTTTCATTGCTTACGAAGTTTTAGAATAGAAAATGATTCAATCATCTGTCAGTCGCTCAATTATTACTCAATCGCATTATATCATCGTATCGAATCATTTTATTTTCGAAGCGTTATAATGAGCTAAAGGGGGTTGATTAAATCGAATGTTGATTGTGATGGTATTTATTGTGTAAATATGGAGCAATAAATAACAAATAAATAGAAGCGTTGGTTTCAATTCTTTATATCACCTCCAGTTGACCTGAAAATATTACATGTTGTATTTTATCCGGTTCGAAGGATCATCACAATTTTATATAAAAATCAAAGTTTATTATTCATTTGTTCTTTACAAAATACTTTAATAGATAGTAAAATATAATAATTTCTTTACCTTTTTCCTTCTGTGTTTGGACTTGTTTTTGTGTTTTTTCTTTGGTCGTGGTTTTGTTTCGGCGTAAACACGTTTGCGACCTCTCGCTTTATTCTTACGAAGCAGATGCAGTAAACCTACAAATTTAAATCAACCATTAAGCATGACAATTTTTAGATTGATTAACAAAAAATAATATTTGAAATAGCTACTTACTCGATCTGTTACAGGTTACGTTATTTTGGTTAGACTTTAATAAAGCAAAGCATTAGTTTTTATGTTAATTTATTATTATATTATTCACAATCTTTGGAATTGAATGGTTAGGTAACCTACTTTTTCTTACATAATGTTAGAGTGACTAATATTCGCTGAACTACTCAGCGTGAAAACTTTCTTATTTTATAATCAAATTACAATTGGTCACTTAGACAAAGGAAACCGCAAAATTAAACGCAGTTCTGACTTATGTAGCGGAAATAGTGACTAACCCGCTTTGTTATACGCTAAAATAATCATATATGAATAACACTTTACAATGGTATAAAATACACTTGAAATGTAGTGTGACTAAGCAGTTTTTTGTGGTTTTGATACCAACTCTAACTAAGTAGTATAAGTACCTATTCTGTAACGTTTGCTATACAGTGATATATTATGCAGTCGTCTCATATTAAATATCAAGCGGGTTAGTCTTGAGCATAGATAATGTACCGACCAATGTAGGGATCATCGTCTGATTTCTGTTATAACAAGTTGTTAATTTTAGGGGCCGAGGTAAGAATGGTCGCATCCAATTAGTTGCTGTATCGTAGAAGTTTTAGAAGTGCGTCAGACGACCTATATGGTGAGTTAGTCTACACGCCAGTAATATGACCCTGCCAGGGTTTTACGAATAAATCTGTATTATTGTGCCTCACTATCACAGTGAGACGTTAGCTTAGCAATAACAAGGTCTTTTTAAACTGCGGCAGCTAATTAAATACGTCGATTCTTACCTATGCCTGCACTAAAATTGGCTACTAAAGCTACCGTCAACCAGGTTAACAAACATTTTACATAATTTAAGTTAGTGAATGGAGAATGTTACTAGGTATGCCAAATCGCTTGAAATTTTGTCTCAGTAAAGCCTGTATGCATACAAATACACTAGTTTTTGTTGTAATCAAAAATACCCAGTAATTTTGATTTTATAGGCATTCAAAGTTTCGAAAAATATCGAGTCCCACTAACAGTCACGTGACCGCTTGTGACGTCTTACCACAACGCGCCAGCGTTAAGTTCAGTTGTTAAATTTATTTAACATTTAATGTATAATTTTTTTGTGTTTTCGGTCGCGTATTAGTAAATATAAATATAATTCGTTATTATACGTTAATAGTTAATATTATTCTATTAATAAATTGGGTATAGGTTTCGAAAAAAGGTAATCGTGTAATCTATCTAAAATAGATGAATTAATGTCTGCGCATTATTTATCAAGAAATAGTGATTTTATTGCCGCCGAAATGTTTGATATGTTCTAAACTGTTTTATCAAAATAAAATAACCAATATAATAATAATACTAATGGAAGAATGCAAGTCCAATAGTAGAAGTATGTACCCACCTACCTATCATTATTTTTTTTTACGTTAAAGACAACACATCATGTATCATAGTTTTGTAGCTATAGGTAGGTACGTCCTTCTAATATTATAAATATGAAAGTTTGTGAGTATGGATGTATGAATGTTTGTTTCTCTTACACGTAAAAACTACTGCCCCCCAAGTCAAGTGGCAAGTGATATTTGCGATAGCGAGTGAATAGAAAAAATATGTATGAAACTGTCAAATTGCAAGCTTGTCAAAAATTTATTCTATTCACTTGCTATCGCAAATAGCACTTGCCACTTGACTTAGGGGGCAG
The DNA here is from genome assembly GCA_916618145.1 of Emmelina monodactyla. NCBI lineage: Eukaryota > Metazoa > Arthropoda > Insecta > Lepidoptera > Pterophoridae > Emmelina > Emmelina monodactyla. The sequence goes on from OU745319.1 coordinate 1,005,437, forward strand.
GACGGATTTGGATGAAACTTTGCAGTAGGTTACACATCAGAATGACACATAGGGTACTTTTTACCGCGGGAAAACTTCTCATTCCCACGGAAACCGACTTCTACGCAAACGGAGTCGCGGGCGGCCACTTGTATAGTTAAATAAATACATGCATTGATTTAGTACTAACTAGCTTTAGTTAGCAGCTTCGCCCGCGTTTCCCTCGGGAACTGTACATTTTCCCAGGATTAAAAGAAGCCTATGGATTGTTTCAGTCTTCGTCCAGATCCGTTCAGTACTTTTTGTGTGAAAGATAACAAACACAAACACAATCTTCCGCGTTTATTATATTACTAGGAAGTAGGATACCTATACGATCTAGATGTAGTTGAACGTTACAGATGCACTTTACCTTTACTATTTTATTTAAGTAATTTAATTTATTTTTTATTGCAAATGTAGATGATATGAACTAAACCTCTTTTATTAATTTGTATTTTTACTAACAAATTGTTTAATAGTATTGGTTATGTTCAAGTTAAAAGATTTGGTGATGTATGAATGTATCCTTTGGGACTGTAAAAAACAACTTTTCCGGCGAATTGATAGTTGTATTTTTACATTTAGGCACAACACATGATTTCCTAGTAGTTGGATTAGACATTATTAAAAGTATTTAGGTTTAATTTAGACGACAAGTGCGCGCGACCGCGAGCGTACTGAGTGAGCCAGACCGAGCCAGTTGTGGTGTGACGTCACACCGCCACCGGCAGCCCGCGTCGTGCGGTAGCAAATTATTTTACTTATAAATCGGAAACTAATTGACGCATCGAAATAATTTTTTCACCAGTATTTTTTATTTTTGACAGAGAATACGAAGAGATAATTATCAAAATTTGTTAACATTCTCCATTGTTATTTCTAAGTCGAAGCAGTCGAAGCAAGCGTTATCAAACTATGTCACTACTTCTCAAGCTTACAAAACAGTCAATTATTTTTCGGCCGGCATTTCTACATCGTCCAAACTGTTAACCTCACCTTGCTGCACATCGAAGTATCCATGTCTTAGATAATAGAACAGGGGGTTGGGCAGGTCTTCGTACTTGTGTTTCTTCTCCACCACGTCATAATACTGAGAGATCCCGATTGTTATATCTGAGCAGGCTCCGAACTGTTCCTGGTTGCCACAACCTACTGCCCCGGTGCCGTTTGCGCAGAACCCCCAGTTATTCCCAGCTGTATACGTCCATTGTAGGACGCAATGCTCGCAGATGAGTCCTGAGGGTAGTCGGTACTTCACTTCATACCTCGTGCTGCCTCTGGTCGGGTAGTACTTGGTGTCTCCGTTCTCAGTTTCTAGAACGTGTCGGTCGAAGCACTCCTGGTCGGTATCCTCGGGGTCTGGACACAGTTTGAACTGCCAGTAGCCCTGGTGGGAGGCTGTGAGGTAGACGGTGGTGGTGATGAGGTCCCCGGGCTGGTACTGCGCTACTATGAGGCCCTGCCCGTACAAGCCGCCTAGCTCGTGGGCGCGGGGTTGCTTGGAGTCGTATGCGTCACCGCAAATTCCACATCTGAGGATAAAAAGATTTGTAAATACGAAAATGTTAGATGACCTACTTTGAGAAGGCTTAGGATCTAGGTAATTATGATATTTAAAACTGATGGAATTATTGTGTTTTTGTTGCTTAGCTTTGGCAGAAACTATAGGCAGATAGAGTATAGAGACATGATACTAAGGTAGAGATAATGCGGCAGCTATCTGAAATAAAAATATGCGTTATCAATGGTACTCAATCGCTGAATTTCAAAATGAAGATCCTACTAATACTTATTACTTATAAACGTGAAAGTTTGTGAGTATGTATGGATTCACATAAAAATGATAAAACTTTACCATAATATAGGTTATACATCAGAACAACACATAAGGTACTTTTTCATGTTATTCATGAACCAAACCTATCCTTCAGAATCATCAGAATAACACATAAGGTACTTTTTACCGCGGAAAAACTTCTCATTCCCACGGTAAACCGACTTCCACGCGAACGGAGTCGCGGGCGTCTTTATACTATACCACATACATAATTTAAAAAAGTATTTTTTACTGTTTGCGTAGCAGGGTTAACACATTATGAAACAATTTATTTTAGGTAGGTTACTGCAGTGTAACGTAAATTAAATCAGCTACATTGTATAAGCACTTAGGTTACCTAAGTAGGAATTATAAAATAATGGTCACTATTTATCTTCATCTTATTAAATTCACGTTCTAATAAATATGGAATGACATCATATAAAATTAGCCTGCAGTTATTAAGTGCACACGGAAGTGGTTCTTATCTAGTGCGTTACCCAAGTGTCTAAATGGAAAACTTTATCTTTTGTAGTGAGTGAATGCTTTCATATCAGAAAGATATTGTTCTGTAAATAATTTGAACTACTTATAGTAGTAAAACTACTTGTAAGTAATCAAGTAAGTAAGTATATTTCGATAAAAGTAGATATTTGGTGTTATGAGCTAAAGTATTGAATTGTCTACTCTACTAACTTATCTCTCCTTTTAAATTGGTTCATGTTAGAAAACTTAAGCGCAAAAATCTTCTAATTACTTGGTCGGGGTTAGAGATGCAATGGGCTTTTTAGTCTTTAAAAAAGAACTCGACTTAGTTACCACGGTTTGCAACTCAATCGAGTACCTAAACCCTTAACTCTAACTTTAGAAACAAGCCTCAATGCTAGTCTTGACTATAAAGTTTTAAAAACCTCGAGTCGTTTTGCCACTAGTTAGGAACCATAGGTACATTTTCTGAGGTGGGTTAAGATCAACTTTAGCATCTCTGTAAGGTGCCTCCACATGTTATTCAAGAACCAAACCTATCTTTCATCATTACTCTAAGAACCCAAACCACTTTTAACCTCAATCTCTTTTCCTAACTCCTCACCTCCCCTTATTAAGGCTCCACTGGTGCCAGAACCCGCCGCAGTTGACTCCATCGTCGTCGTAGTCTGGTCTGGTGGGGAAACCGAAGCGCCAGGCCGAGGCCCGCGACGGAGGCTGCTCCACGCGGCCGTGGCCACTCACACCCGCCACCACCAGGCAGAACACCCACCACATCTACAAAGAAAACAACGAAGATTATAATGATCTATACTACAAAATTTGACGACCTCGGTGGTGCAGCGATATAGGTATTTACCCAGTGGTGGATTTACCACTAGGCTGAGTAGGCTGGAGCCTAGGGCGGCAGATTCTAGGGGGCGGCAGATTTGCTTCTATTTTTTTTATCAAAAACATACTTAGAGAAAAATAGTCTTAACATTTTACAAGTGAGTAATTTCAATACATTTTGAGTGTAATTTATCTCTATTTTAACTTATTATAATATTCCAAAGTTAATTTATTTATTATCTTTTTGAATTTGTTTTGTTTGGCAGATTCTAAGGGGCGGCAGATTTCCTTCTATTTTTGATTTGATCAAAAACAAACATTGAGAAAAAAATTCTTAACATTTTACAAGTAATTTCAAGCCATTTTGAGTGTTCCATCTCGATTTTTAAACATTATAACATTCCAAAGTTCAGTGTTATAGATTGGTCAAATAACATTTCTCTTTGAAATTCCAACAAAGATGCTGTAAATTCTATCTATTTTCTATTCATTAATACCCCCCCGCAAATCATCTGATTAAAATTATCACCTATGGTTTTTGGGCCATTTGCGTTATTTGTAGTTTGGCCATAATATCTCGAGACGAGGACATAAGATTAAGTGATAAGTGAAAATTGAAAAAAAAAAACTTCATTCATCATTAGTATAAATAAAAAAACTGTTAATGCAAGTCGGTATTTTACAACTTCAGCTTTAAAAAAAAGTATGTAACAAATAGACCGTGCGTAACGTAGTTGCAAACGAGGGCATTCAATTTCATAGGGGCGGCAAAAAATGTAAAGCCTAGAGGCGGCAAATCTGTAAATCCGCCACTCTATATACCGGATTATAAAGCGGATGGTTCCGGGTTGGATCCAAGGATAGGTCGGGCCAATTTCGTTAAAATGACCCGACATTGCCTCGTGTCTGGGTGTAACTAGGTTCTCCCCTAGTCCATTGTGTGGTACCTTTAACACAAGCACTTACTGCGCTTACTTCAGGGCCACATAATTGGTGTGTTAGTTTGGAGATTTATTATTACTTATATCTATTCTTATTTAAATAACCGAGCGCCGAGCATAAACTATTTAAGTTAGGGCCATGAAATTTGAAATAGTCGCTACATGTATGATGTGAGTTAGCACTAAGAAAGGATTTTTAGAAATTACCACGGGAAAAGTAATAGAGCTGGCGGTGGAACCGCAACACGTAAAGCTAATGAGTAATTCATTAAAAAACATCGTAAAGCACACTACGGGCTAGATGATAATAGTTAGTGTCAGAACTAGAAATGAACCAATTTCTAGGAGAACAATAAAAAAGGTAAGATTTTTTTTTCTTTGGACTACACAGACATAATGAAAAGTGTATATTTGTGTGCACGTAGAGTATAAATTAAGCCCGATACTTAACGTATAAAATAACACGCAAAAAAAATTGATACAGTTTCTAATATTCCAAAAAAGAAGGAAAACAAAAGCTCGGTCACATTTATTATATTTAATAATTATTATTTTTTACTTTTTATTTAGTGTCGGAAAAAAGGCATTAAGAAAGGTCCAACAAATAATAAATTAAGGAATAAGTTGGTTTCCTAATAATTTTCTTACCACAAAACACAAAACGATATAAACAAACAATTAGAAAATCTTTTAGCCAAATTGTTCACCACCGAAACTACCTTACACCAAACTGAAACTGAAACTGAAAATAAGAATGTTACAGAAATTACAATAATTTAGTAAGTGTGGGTATCACATTGACCCATAAATATTATAAATAACAAAAATGTGTCTTTGGTAATTCAAACATACCTATAGGTACAGATGCTTTTATACCAAGGTCGTTTTTTATTTATTGACCTACCTACTTTAACATGTCTTTAGCATGTCCAATATAATTAACTCGTCACTTTATTAAGGTACCATACCAATGTAAGGTATTATGGTTTGTTTTTGTAAAACGTACAGTTACGCCCCATTGTGAATAACTAACTCCTTTATTCACAAACGCACTTTTACCTGTATTAGCTTAAATATGTTTAGTCTTTATCAGTTACAAAACTTGATGAACGAGATTGACGGTGAAAATATTGTTTTTAATCAAATGATCTGATCAATAAAGGGTGAAGATTACGATTAAGTTGAAACAAACTTCAGTCAGTTAAATCCCTAGATGTCGAGTTTCACCAGGAAAGCACCAACCTGCATTTTATTTCAATTGTTTTATTCTTTTATACAGAAAAAACCTTACACCACAAATATTGTTTATTTAATTAATTTCGAAATATTTTAATTCAATTTAGGTACTCAAATAAACGTGGAAAACCTTAACAATCGTATTTATACCTTTGAAGTGACGATGTTCTAATCGCCAAGTAATTTTATCTATAGTTTTCATAGATTCAAAATCGAATAGTCACAAGCACATAGGTACTTAGTAATCTATTTGTCTCATACTAGCTATCTATACCTAGATCTGTATATCTAAGTAGGTTTACAATTAGATATTAAAACATAAAAGAAATCCAACCCAATTGTAAAGTGGAGTTTCGTTCTCTGAACGCACTGATGGTCAAAATAGTGTCAAAATCCGTATGTAATTAAAATACGTGTTTTTGAAAGGTAAAATCCCGTCTTATCTAGGAGTTAGGAACTGCAGTGTAAGTAGTTGCTACACGATCGGTTTAATTTCATCAGCTCATTTGAATCTTCCGTTTTTCCAAAAGTGCATAAGCGCCGAATTACATAAAATAATAATTTAAAAATATATAAAAAAACTTACCCAGACGAATCTAATCAAAGTATTTTTTTGATCAGTCAAATGTACATTGAACTGCGAATAAAAACAAAATCGATTCAAGTGTGCCTATAAAATGTCCGTTAGTACATACACAGACAACTGTTTAACTGTAGAAATAGACAAGATAATAGTTAGTAGTATACATAGATTTATACGCTTCTTAAAAAATGTTATCTTACCATCTTTGTTTTTCAGAATTCAAAGAAATTCAAATTGTGCGATAAAAATCTAAGTCAAACAAAACGAATTGACACAGTTAGATGTAATAAAGTGGAATTTAAACTAACGATCTGATTGATTGTGTTATCTTAACCATTTAATTGGGTAATAGATAAGGCTAATTACATAGATTTGAAAAAAATATGTCCTTTGCACTGGCAGTAGGTATTTTTTATTTATTTTTTAAGGATGATTATTCTCACAAGTTAAATTATACGTTTGATTATGCAAAAGCGTCAGCAGGTGCCTATTTTATTCCGAAGAAATTTGAAGAAAAGAAACTAATGTAATAACTTAGTTATTAATTATTATTATTAAACTTAGTAATTGAAGACATTTATTTCAGGCTTTATAAAGCGATAGGTGTGTAATGAGGTCACTTTTAGCAAACGAAAACTACTTGGTCGATCAGTAAGATGTGCGTGCGTGAAAATAAATAAATGCAAAAATATACAGTCATTTAATTCAGTAAAATGCTGCAGCAATATTTTCTAACTAACAGTAAACATCAATTGTTACCTTATATTAGATAATAAACTGTTTAGAATGAGTGAAGTGTACTAGATCGTGCCTTCGCTTTCATTGTATATTTCCATTTAATTCCTATTAAGTAATATAAGCTGGTACAGCGTACTATAGACATCTAAAAGCGAAATCTTTATCAACCGGTCTGGGTGGCTACATATACAATTTCTCCGCAAAATAAATGACAGCAAAAATACAGGTTTATCATTTTACAACTTTTAGTTATAAGCAAAATTATCGTTGCCAGTTACTAGAACGCTTTGTTTTTATTTATGTTGGTACGTTATGAGTTATGATTAAATTAATCGAAGTTTTTATTTTAGGTATAATATTCTAACGGAAACAAGATAATACCTTGAAATTGGCTAGTGTTTTGATGTAAAAAGGGTTCCCCTAGACCGTGGTGCTGTGACTTTAACACAAGTGCTTACCGCACACATTAGTACAAAGCTAACTTTAGACTTTCCTATTAATATACATAGTTCATATGGTATTCTGAAGATTTATAATTACGATTATTTACAAGTGTCATTAGTGAACTTTGACCACATAAAATAGATATTTTAACAATATTTGTTAATGTAATTTATTTTTAAACCACCGCTTTTTTAAAAAAATCGAAAGATTCTAAAAAAACAAAAATAAAAAACGGTCAGACCGTTATAGAGCTTTAACTAGATCAACACTGCGCGTTTTTTTTTAATTTTAGTTGTTACTTAAGTACAAAGTTGTAACATCAGCAAATCTAATGAGCAAGGGATATTTGTTAATGGCAGGTCGTAAACCTAAATCTTATAAGTTAACAACTTATTAGCTTGTAACTCCATTGGTTAGTACCTATCTACACGCGATAAATGCTGTAAAAGTTTCGACAGATTCATATCTTACAAAATCAAAACAAAAGATAAAAACCATACCATTTCACAGTCAACACTGATCACATATTCAAAATACGAATTATCATTTCAACTTGACTTTCACTTGTTCAAAAAAAACACCAACAAATAAAAACTTTTAATTTATTTTTCAACACACACTTTGTTATTAATTATTGTACATTAACTATAATGTCTCGTAGTGTTCTTAGTAATGTCAGCGGCAGACTGAGTTTGTTTATTTTTTGTTGCGATGTCGCCCTTTCTACTCGGATGGCTTTACACTTTCACTCAAAATGTAAGATTGAGATCGACAGCGGTGAGATATCGAAATTGGTCGTTGTGATGAATAAAGGTTACCGGTAGATTAGTTTAGCTAAGTTTAAGTAGTGGGTTTTTGTCGGTCCTTAAGAAAGAAAAGTGCAAGTAATCCTAGTATGACTAATACTACTAATCTTATTAATATTATAAATGTGAAAGTTTATGAGTATTTGTATGTGATGTAAACTCTTAGATTTACCGATCATGATTACTTGAAATTAATCATTTTAACGGGTTTTTACGCGTTGTTAATAAATTTTAAAGACTAAACGGCGGAAAATAAAAAAAAATATATAAACGCGTAAAAACCCGTTAAAATGAATTTAATTTCAAGTAGGTATTGGTATGTGTTTGTTTGTAGTTAACGGATTTGGATGAAACTTGGTGAATAGATAGAGACTAACCTGGGATGTCAAATGGGGTACTTTACCGTGGAAAAGAACCTGAAACCTGTAAGAAAAATGTAATTTATCCGTGGCTAAGACCCCAAGGCGAAAAGTTAATTGAAATAAAATAATTACCTAAAGTTTTCAAGAAATTATTATGTACTTACCTATCATGTTTTCAACTTTTGCATTTGCATACCCTTGCATACTGTCATTAAATTACGAAATGAGGTCTTTACTCCAGCAAAACTTAAGAAATATGTCTAAATCAATGGGAAAAGTAAGACAATACTTAAACAAAAAACGTTTAATTGTATAGTAGATAACCTTGCTTTGGAAAAGTGGCAGGCGCTTTAGATAGACTACAGAATTTATTTTGGGTCATATTTATTCTACGTTAGCTTTGCTTTTCTTTTTAAAAAAGGAAAATCGTTAGAGAAGTAGAAACCATGCTTCCAGTTGGCTAATTTGCGTAAGAATCTTCAACCGATTAAATATCATTTCATTCATCAATAACTCAATCATGAATGAAATTACATTTAATTGTAGGAAAATCGCTTATGTTGGCAGAGGTGTTGGTGGACACAAACTAATATTGTGGATGGAAAAAACAAGCTGCAACTTAAAATAAACATTGTTCCATAACGGAATCACTGGAAAGGTAGTTTCTTTTGACACATGTGACTATGACTCATTCATGACAATATTTTGGTATTCTTAAAATTCGTTTTCATTGAGATGTCAATTATGAGGAATACAGCTTGAAGCACGCGAGATTCCCTTAATTAAGGACTGATTTTTCAATTGTCAGATAAATGCTATACGACTGATAATAGGTATGTTTTCATTGTCACTTCATACACATGTCAAATATTTATATTCGATGTGCAACGAAAACATGCTGATTTTCTGTCAGATAGAATTTAACTGACTATTGAAAAATCGGCCCTTAGAATATAAAAAAAACCTAGCAACATCCTACTAATATTACGAGTTCGATGTAAGTCTAGACGTGGTCTAGACTATAACCTGGAATAATACAGCGGAAACTTATTTTTTTAAATACTTGATTGTTTTTAAAATACAGGAAAGCTAACTAAAATCTTCTAAGGTACCTCTTTCACAAATCAAACAAGGTAATACAAAATAACTCTTTTATTCTCATAGGAGTTCCTTGCCATAATTTTAAGTAAATAAGTTAAACAATATAATGACAACTTAATGAATACTTAAAATTAAACAAACGTCATCAGCAGAGATTTGGAATTTATCAAATCTAGCATATTTGCTAAAACAAGCCGCGAGAGAGCCGGACCATGACGTCGCTAGCAATGCACTTATTTCTATGGCAGGTAAAATGGCTTCAAAAATGCACATACTAAAAAATATTTAAATACCAACGTGGAACCCAAATTGACAAATTATTTAAAAAACATGTAGCACGTAAAAATAAAAAGTATTTTGTCAATAATACAAGTGTCTCCGTCAGACGTGTCAAACATCTGGCGCCAAATTACTTGAACGTTGACGATTTGCCGCCAAATCCTTGACATATCTGATGGCTCGGGTGTACAATTAATCACATTCAACTTTTGCTATCAACAAAAGTAAACTGTTTCGTTGCAACTTAAACTTTTAAAGTTTAAATTTTATACAGTCTATGTACAGTTTTTTATAGTGAGTCATACAACTATTAAGCGTGAATCGATTCAATACATCAACTTTTACCTAAACATACATCACAGATAGATATATAAAAAAGAACTATAATCTATAACGCTCGTGGTAGAGTAGCGGGCGGTCGGCGCCGGCGCAGGTAACAGCAGCGCCACCACGAGGAGTCGCAGCAACGTAAATTTGATTTCAGCGCACAAATACTAACACAGGTAACAACAACGTAAAATTAAAATAACGAAATAAGCAACAGGAACATCAAGCGTAGAAAAAGAAATTACTAGCTAAGCTAACAAGGAAGGAACGTACAATAGAAGAACAAAAAAAAACAAGCAAAGCCCCATACGGCAGCGATAAAGTCCATTCAAAAATATTGGCAAGCTCTTACATAATAAATCGGTAATCTTATGTATTACAAGTTCTGATAACATCACTGACATTTACTAAATAATATAAACTTCTATGATTGACTAGATGTCTCATTATACCTTACTAAGAATAAGCACCAGGTTTCATCTTCACTATACATTTTGTTCTAAAAATATAAATACACATAAATAAAAAGGAGTTGATTTCAAAATATCCAGGTTCAAATGACGATTAATTTCAACTTATACTGCAAGAAAGTCGAGAGGTCACTTTCTGTCTTCTCCATTCATTGTAGCGTCGTTCATCTTATGGTTTTCGTCGATTCTTGGTTTATTTGCATCATTAATGGTTTCATTCTCTTTGCCAGTTGGTTTATTATCATTTTTATCGACAGCGTCCAGTATTTTTATCTTTGGTTCAAGCTTGTCATTATCATCGGACAGCATCTTTTCAAATTCTGCCGAAATTTTGTTCACGTCTTTCTTCATGTTGGAGTCCGGGTAACTCTGTTTAAACAAAGAAAATTGTCTTTTGTTATCATTTGTATTATATGCAAGTAATACTTCGCTGCTATATTCCAATAAACTTTAGACAACAAAGTGCTTTCGCGGAATTTAATAAAAAAATAGCTGAAACGCTAGGCTTACTTAATGTTATTCGTTTTATTTTTACTAACTTTAATTATAAGTCTTCTCTGTGACGGGATTTATGTCATGAGATTGAGTTTTAATAGTTTTTTTGATACATTACAACAGTAGGTGCACAAAACTGAGAGCAAGATTACCTTCAGATAAAGTCGGACATTATTGAAAATTCTCTTGAAATCCTGCACGACTTGTTCATACTCTGTGTAGGAAGAGTTCTTCAACTTTGTAGAAATATCGTGGAGGCACATTGGATATTTGACCACCTCGTAAAACCTTGGTGCCTAAAACATCATTTTATATAACTTTAGGATTCATTTGCCTGTACATATAAATTTTTACGTACCATTTTTATATCCATATCGTGCTGAATAAAATTCGACTCCTTTATTTGCAAAAGACTAGATAGTATGGTCTCAAATTTTTTGACAGCAGCAGTAGGTAGTGGTTTCTTTTTCTTTGGATGGTACCACATGCCAGAAGCTGCAACTTTAGTTTTGCCACTCGATTTCTTTTGATTATCATCACGAACATAATTCCCAGTTTTATCAAAATTAGGGCAGCGGGGGTTTTCTTTAGATTCGACAACTTTATCAATATTCTCCATTTGGTCTTCAGGTTCAGGAGATTTGGGAGCAGAATCTTGGAGCTTTGGTACCTCTTCAGAAAAAAAAGATTGATCCTTACTGGAAGGTACAAAATAGTCCTGCTTATTAACTGTTTGACTCCAAATATTTGGCATGTGTTTCGCCATGAAGTGATTTGAAGCTAAGTCGGTAGACCACATATCACAGTGGTCGTTACCTAGTTTCACTTGCTTCATCTCTTCGCAATATTCGTCGTTAGAGTTTAATCCCAAAGCATCGTACAGGCGAGCTGTATCCGATTTCGAACCCTCATGGAGAAAATCCATCAGTTTAGGTGCCGATTGCTTCGCAGCTTCCCATGCGCGATCAGATGTCTTAGAACTGAGAAAATCCAGGGCATCTGGTACTCTCAAATCTAAGCCAGCCATATTATTTCTCGATAAAAGATTTTGCTCGTCGCAAAAAATCAGATCGTCAGATCGTCGAGACATTAAACATGGCCATGCGTCTACGCTATACTTAGGTTGAGGCGCTAAAGTCACTGACGAAAAGGGATTTTTCATTTTCAGCATCGATATGTCGTCGATAGCGTTGTTTTCATAAACATCCTGTGAATTGCCTGTCATAAATGAAGAAACTGGGTCCGTAGGTTTAATAGGAACTTTATAACTACCAGGTTTCATATAAACTTTTGACATTTCATGGAACTCATCATTTTCCGGATCAATAAATTGCACGGGGCCAGAGATATTATTTGAAATCGTCACAACATTCGCTGGAAGTTGAATATTGTGAGAGTGATGAGTTATAAAATCGTTAGGCTCTTTTTGGACCATCTGACCCCACGTTGCAAAAAAATCAGCGTCTTCCTTTGTATCTCCACAACTATTGTTTTTCTGCACGTAACACCCTCGCATGTCGGCGCTTGTTGCCATGCTTGGTATTAAAGTTTTCTCTACATGACTGAGAGGTATCATTTTAGCTTTTAGATCAATGTCTCGACGCTGCAATAAATCAAATGGCATGTTTCCTATTATTGGTTGTCCTGGTGCTTTTCCAAGTTCCGCGTCCATTTTGTGTTTCAACTGCGAATACAACTCCCTTTGATCGGAGTGGCACATTCCTTCCAGTGCTCTAAAATCAGGAACATTAGTGATGGTCCACGATTGACGAGGTTTTGCCTCTCGCACGATGCATGGGTCACATTTGTACTGCGATTTTGGGTAGCTGTCCACGTCATTTTGATCATTCAATGGATAAAAGTTGTGAGCGTTAGGAGGAGGTACCACAGGAAACTTCTTATACGTGACTCCGGGACGTACAGGCCAAGGCGGTTCGCTGAATGTTTGAGAGTTCGATTGACTTTGAACCCAAGGTGGCTGCATGGCATTAAATGTTTGCGGAGAAGAGTTCACGTGCCTAGGAGTACTAACTTGTGGTTTTACCGATTGGAACTTTTGATTCTGATGTCGCGGAGCCGCAGAGTTTGTGGCGTAGTAGTTGTGAGTAAAACTTTTCTGTTCCATTGTGAATCCATGATCGAGCGTTTTAAAAGTCTTGTAAATATGCGTAAGCATTTCCTTTGTCACAGCTTGCCATTGCACAAAACATTCTCTTATATTAGGACTATAGTATTTGTTTTCAATTCTAGAAAAGGTATCGTGTTTTTCACTAAGCAATTCTTTAACACCTTTCCATCCATCAAGAATTCTGACAAATGAGAAAATAAAGTTTTTTATAACCCATGGGATACCTTGAGAATGTAGATTGGCCACAGCGCTATCGGGTTTTTGTACATTTGATCGTGTTTTTGCGCATATCGAATGTATATTTTTAAAACATGGTCTATTATGATGTGCTATAGCTATATTCTCGGCATCAGTGCAAGCTTCGACAGCCAGTTGGACGATTTGGTTTGGTATCTGATCGTGGATAACGATTTTATCAAGAGCAGTTAACAGTAAATCTGAAGAGCCAGACGCTTTGCTTTTGTCATCGTCTTGGTTGGACATTTTTGCATTTTGTTTTTGATTATCGGCTTTTAAACTGGAATCAATATTACATAGCTCTGATACCATTTTCTCTCCTTCGGCAAAAAAGTCCAAGCTTGAAGTAGATTCAGAGGTGAGATGTCTATCCTTGTTGGTATGCCTCTCAGTTTCAGTGCTGGAGTCCCTATATTTTTCTTGATAACGAGAATCGACATAAGAGTTTCGTGGGTCATGATTTTTCACAATTTTCTTTTTGGCGCCTGTGCCGATCGGTTCTTGGTGTGAGATCGCCCATGCGTTCTGCGAGCGGCGGTCAGTGTTGCGATCGCAGCTCATGCCAGGTCCGTTGTAGTTTGGCGATGACGGATCAAACACGAGGCCCACCAGCGGGGAGTGTGGTGGCGAACAAAATGAGGGAGCAGTCGTGTTGTTGTACCTAAAAATACATCACAACTTAAACAATGATTGAAGGACAATGATATCAAGTGAGTTAAATTCTCACCTAGAGTTTTGATATTGTTGACTGGACGCGGTAGCTTCATAAATACCAGTTGCGACTCTACAGTACGTGGCTATGTTTGGATCGTTATCCTTGTTGGAGCATCCTGCAACAATGTCAAGGCTTTACTTACGTTCTGCTTGGATCGTGTCAGCATGGGTGGGTATTTACCATAGCTCTTGTGCGAGATCACGGAGTATTGGTGTTGAGACTGGTAGCCATCGCTGGAGCAGATGTTTCTGTCTCGGCTACTGTCTGCTGCTCCATCTCGATATTCAGTTTTAGTTGAACCAGCGCCAGCATATTCTTGCATTTGGCTTATGATTATCTAAATTAAAATATTTTTTTTCTTTTAAATTTGCTTTACGACTTGTTGAATATATTTTTAAGTAAGATTAAGCTTAAAGTTAAGACTACTACTCATTTTTTTTCACTTTACTTCACATTGACAAATGATGGTAGATCTAGTTGGTGTGATTCCAAAATGTCCGAAATTTATGACAAAACCTATACTACACATACATTTGTAATAACATAAGATTGTCCTAACTATAGGTACTACATATCACTTGCGGCCTTCATAGGATCTTCAATAAAATTTACTTCATTAAAAAAACAAAACAAGTCTAAATTTTCAGTCTCTACAAAATCAATCCCCATTCCTCCCGTTACTATCTGATACAACATTAATTACTCTACATGCAATCGTGAAAAACAAAAACTTCTGTTACTTACCTTGTTTTGTCCCTCGCTTTGCCACTGGGATTGCTTTTGCTTTTAAAACATAATTTCCCGGCCAAAGTATGGTTTACTTAGCCGTTAGGTGTCCTGTCAAACCGAAGTTTACCTGTGTGACAATAATCCTTAAAACCTTACGATAAAACCGATTTTACATTCGATTTTGATGATTCTTGCAGCACTATAGATTCTTTCTTATTTCTAACTGAGTTTCTTATTACAGAATGCTTTTTTCATGGTACTTTCACAATCTTCGTGGTTCTGAATAATGTATGACTTGCCAAATAAGTGAAACCAACCATATGATTGCATTCATTTGTTTCATGACACTGTGTCATTTCGATTTTGCTCTTCAGAGGCTCAATAAGTATTAGGCTCCATGAAGATCGGACTCAGTTTTGTATTGGCTTTGCGCCTGACTTGTACTGAAACATTAACTTTTTTGTCTACAAGCTATAAGAAACATAATAAGCAGTGCTTTGCTACAGTTTATTGCCACTACAGTTTATTAACCACTACCGTTTTCTTTCGTGTAAATAACTTATCTAGTACCTATAGTTATTTTACAGCAGGCATCAGAATCAATTGAGGTTACCTAATTAAATTTAGAATTTTTTCACCTTTATTTTATGGTCTTGACGTAATTTACACTATCTTTAGCAGGAAATAATCGAATACAGCTAGTGATGAATGATTATTTCTTACTTGTTTATTCTGATGCAGCATATATTCGTAACGTTTAGCATATAATCTGATTGGATGTGATCGTTGGGACTAAAAGGTCTTCTCTAAAGTCAATCCATATTCTATACGATATTCGCATTGAATAAGATTAAAGATAGGTTACCTAACAGCTAATTTCCTAAGTACCGGCTAGAACTGGGATAGAAAAGTCCTAAAATCAGTTTCTTTTATTGCAATTTTCTAAATGAAGAACAATAACTGTACTATCTTCTATTCAGTCATAACAAAATCACAAAACAATTGGTCATGTACTCGTTCTACTTAATTCGAAGGCAGTGATTACTGTATCCTATATGATCATTGACCAAACATTAACTGATAATGGTCGATGGTTTCTTGATTCTTCTATTGACAGATTTTGAGGAGAGCAGTCGTGGAGATGAATCCTAGTAGAATGGAGGGGAGGATCTCTGGTGAAGAGTTGCAGAAGTCGGTAGAACAAGAGCACACTTCCTGACGACCTCCATATCCTGAACGATGATAGCATACACCCTGGTGAAAGAAAAGACCTTTGTAACTTTATTTAAATTTTTCAAGGGGTATTTTAATAAACAGACGTACAATTTCACTTGACAACAATTAAAGACTGACAAACAGATTTTTTATTTTATTGGCAGAATAAGTTTAGTTTTTTGGTATCTGTGGGTAAGTACTCAGCAAGACTACCATATAGAAGTGGCATCTGCAATAGAGGTCGATGATCGAACCACCCGTAACAGGCCGTGACAGTTTAAGGCTTTATAGAAACTAATCGAAGGTGCCTATCGACCTACCTCCTGCCTATCGATCGCGGGAAATACGTGGCAAAAAAAGTCTACTTAGCAAGTAACTTACGAAATTATGATTTTACTTTTAGTTTTGAATATAAAATGCAAATTTATTAATTTGAAGTTATAGATACTGGAAAAAGGAACGCGGGTCTCCGAGCATTGCACGACTGGAAATCGAACCCAGGACCTTTAGATAACCGGTCTAATGCTCTGACCACTGAGCTACCTACTAGTAGCTACCTACTCATGATCATGGTTTATGGTTATCTAATTCCATTCATTTTTCCAGTATCCATAACTTCAAACTTATGAAATGTTAATTTCTTTCCAAGAATGAAATTCCCAATACTCACTCCAATGTACAAAGACTTATTCGCCACACAAAAACAATGAAAGTCACCCCCACCTTATACTTGGTATCGTCCCAGCCACAGGTCCTGACGACCCTGGCCCCCGGCAGCTGTCCGTTGATGTGCCCGAAGTCCACATGCTGGACGATCTTCCGGCAGAGGGAGTGCGTGACTCCGCGGTCGTTGTCCGAGCAGTTCCGGCGCAGGCTGGCGGGGGGCGCGGCGTCTGCGCACAGGGAGTTGGTGGCACTGTTGCACTCGTAGCACATGATGCAGCAGCCTGGGAGGAGAAAGCATTGGTTCTTGGAGGAAGCGGGATTTTGAAACGTAATAGCTGGAGTGAATAAGAATTACGTAGGATTTATTAAAAAAATAGTTTTAATTATGTTTTTCTCGTTATTTTCTCTGTCTCCGTTCTTTTTGTCTAAAAAAAGGGTTGAAGTGAGTGATCACAGCCTCCAACTGCCGGAAGCTATAAAGCAATCAATGATAATGATGACTTTACTTAACATCAAACTTAAAGGTACCATAAACACCTTCTTCCCATATCATATTGAAGAAAAATTAATACAAGCGAAGTGTACTGCCTCAAAGCCATATAAATTGGAACATCATCATAGTTTAGAATTTTGTGTCCGCAAATAACTTTTTAACATATGGGATAACAATCCCCAACCGCTAGGTAAAGTTTGTAAACTAGCTATAACTGTAACTCAAAGCATAGATTATTATACTTTGAATAATTTCTATGTCTGAAAACTTTGTACCAAAACCGGCTTTTTGGACTAACTGTCTTAATTATATAACATCCGCTTCGCACGGGCTTTTGTTCAACCTACTTGAAAAATATACTTTGTAGAGGTACAGACATCGAAATTTTATAATTATTGACAAACGCAACAAAAAAGATACCTTTTTATCTAAGTAGGTGCAGTCTAGTTAGGTTCTGAAGTTTACGGGTACCTACCTACCAAGATTTCGGCAATTGTCTTTTAGATGGTTGCAAAAAAGAAATAAAATACCTACTTACGTGTGCAAATCTTCCGTTTTTATTTAAAAACCTACTTTGAATTTACCTAATCTACCTTCATACTTAGTAAGTTTTTTGCTGAGAAAAACATATTTTCTGTTCAAGTTTGAGAAAGATTGTGGAGACAATAACTAAAATTTGGTAAATAATGGGGAAGCCCTTAATGGGTAATAATTGTAGTAAACATTACAAGTTTGCTTGTTTAACTTGTTCAAAAAGTACGAAATTCGTCAATAATAATTCGTCTGGTATTACCTATCCTCTATCTACCAACGAAACTGTAAACAAATGAAATAAGGTTATGACGTAATTTAAAACGAATTCCTGACGCTCTTAATTCATAACTTGCGTAATCAATTTTCCATAGAAAATGATAAAATTATCAATAGACTTTACCACCACCATACCTAATTGATTTAACAAAAACACTATTTTGGGGTTAGGCTACCTTTGTTTCTGAATAATTCTGTAGATATCCGTGTCATTAAAAGCAAAAGATATTGAAAATAGTCTATTGCTACAACTTATGATTCTATGGATTAGACCATAACTTTGTATCTAGACTCAAGGTAAAACTAACGATTTTTTCTCACGCGATCTTACACAACCAAACCAAATACATCATTTGATCAATGCCCTCATAGCAACTCCTAACACTTTAAACTAGTACATAGGACGGCTGATTCATATTCTGCGTATCGACTTTACCGCTACGATTGAAAACGAGATTGAATCAGTAATCGATTTCCTTTTACTCGATTGCGGTCGCTAAATCGTAATCACACCGAAATGTTAACATTGTCTCAAAAATTAAACGAAATAGAAAGCGATTCGATTTCAAATTGGCAGGTACATACCGTATTGGAAAAGGCTACCGATTATTATAACTCCAAGGGGGATGTTCGCCATTTTTGAGCAGCTTTCTCTGCGCCGCGCTCGACAAATGACTAGATTATTACTGAGTTTGGGACTGAGGCAGCTGATTTAGGTATTACAGTACGTCGAGGCTACGTGACAACTTCCTATTGTGTCAGAGCACGAAACAGGATGAGGTTCATTGAAGTCCAGATTAGAGGATGCCGTCAATTGGACGTAGGTGATGCCTGAACAGGTTGCCCTCGGCTCACTGTGTCATTTACAACACATTATCTACTATTACACACCGTACCTACATCCTGAGAAGCAGAGTTTTATCAACAAGAGGAAATAAAAACATAATCTGTGTAAAACATTTAATAAATACAGTCACAACAAACATAACAATAGGCGTTCGAATGTACATAAAGTATTTCGTTGGCAGTGTGTTAATGAAACAAATGAAACTAGACCTCCATGATATGTCTTAAGGATCACATTTGCCTGATTCCAGGTCACAGATAAATAGATTAACGTCTATTTACAAGTCAACTTGATAATCAGTTTGACATATTGACTCTATTTTCGCATTAACACATACATCTATGCCGAACACAAAGGGAGTTTATTCTTGCGAATAAATTAATAGATTAAACTATTTAGTTTTAGGCGAATATCCTCATTTTTTATTAAACTAAGTAACCGTGCAAAAAACCGTGTTAATTTTCTCTGTTCTTGACAGTATGTTCTTTAATTGCTGAGAAAACCTTAGATGAAATAAAAATGAGGACATCTAATATCTTACATTTGCTAATTTGTTAACATATCTTTGGCTTCAAGCTGATCCACTCCCGCGTGTGGTTTAAGAGTTTCTTGACTATCTACGTCTTGTCTGTGAGCTATTTGTGTCCTGGTCTACGGAGGGTCTAGAACCTGAGGAGTGCGAGTGTGAGCAGCATCAGCCCCGTGGCGGCGGCGGGGAGGGCGGCAGAGTTGCAGCCGTCTTCGATGCAGGAACATACTTCTTGCCGACCACCGAAGCCAGACCGCTGGTAGCAGCGACCCTGAGAACAAAACAGAATATTCTTAAGACTGGACAGATTACAAGACTAGAACGTAGTAGCATTATATGCGAGGCTCAGATACTTTGGAACTGTTAAAACTTCTTCAAAAGTGCTTTTGCTATAAATGTGCAAGAATTTTAAAAAATATTCTAAAATGGTTCTTCCCGAAGTTATTAGCTTTTATTAACATGAATCTTTACGATTCTCAAGGGTAAATTTTTTAACATAGTTAGTTAGAACTTGGTGAAACTGTGTTTTACTTGATGATAGTAAAAATCCGTATTGACACCTGTTACATATTATTGACTTGATTACTATTAAAGTAGCTATTTAAGAGAGGTACATACATATAAAAAATCTAAAAGACCTATTACGTTCACACACAGTCTGCGGGAGTGGGGCGTAGAACAATTGATCAGACTCATTAGTGTCCAAAGCAAGTTACTAGACAAATATCATTGTGGCACATTTCGTTTTTAACAAGCAGATTTATTATTTGTTTGTCTAATTTGTCTCGATAAGCTCAATCAATAATAACACACTATCTATAAACATTAATAAATAAATGTTTCAATCCTCTACCTCATTGCATTGTAAACTCGCTTTGCTCGCTTAGATTGAAGCCATACGATTGATAAGTTACTATTCTGCATCTATTGTATCTAACAACAGTTCTTTCCTATTGACTTTAACATAAATGTGGGTGTGTTAGGTTTCTGTGTAGGCTGCTCCAAATGAGTATTTGCAACCAGCAATTTGCAAATTGCTTTTTATTGATTTTGTAAGATCACATCGTTACAATAAAAGTAATATAGCTACTCGTATAATAAAGCTGGGACTTCGTTTTATGCATATCCAGCTAGATTCAGTACACTAGTTAATTCATTGTGAAGCCATACACAGTTAGTTGAATGCATCAATATAACATTATAAAAACATAGGTTTCTGTAACTAATCAAACACGGTCCCTGAAGGTCTTTGATTTGCAAGTATTTCTCTTTCTTTTCTGAGAATATCAAAAATTGCTCTCATAACACTGTGATGATATAGATATATTTTTCACCCATGGATATATGTATAGATCATAAAGAGCTTTGCAATTTTATGATGGTCATATTCCATAATCTTTCTTTACGACTGTACTTAAGCAGGGTATTTAATTTAAGGTACTTTACTCTGAATTTTATTTGATTTGTTAAGATTTTCTTAAAACTATGATCTAACTTTTATTGTTAGTACACAATGGACCAGGGTACTAAAGGTGACCTCCATTCGGTGGAATATATCCACCTACTTCTCTACGGAGTTGAGCCTAGCGCGATCTGCAATGATGTGCCCCATTTATCAAGAACTAACGATGGGTGAAAACATCGTGAGAATCGACCAGCCAGCACTAACCGAGCATGGTGAATTGCTATCTTTCTTGCGTCCGAAAAGAGGTCGGTGCCGAAGTACTGGGACGTTAACTGGCTGTTATTTTGTTCTGCCCTATTTGACAACAAATTATTGGCAGCTAGGGACAGAGTATTTTACATGGCAAAAGAAAGTTTACCATTATCCAAGTATTTGTTTACGTCCTCTCCATAATAATCAAAAAAGTAATCAGCCAAATCGGCCCATCCATTCTCGAGTTATCCTCTTAACAACATTCTCAATTCTCCATTTATTTATTTACAATTTTTTATATACACAAAATGAAACACATAAAAGGACAAACTGATTACAAAAAGACGTAAATACAGAGGTACTGCTTATTCCAAAAACGAAATCTCTTCCAGCAGACCTGTACTTGAAGAGGTGGTATGGAAAGCAAATTTTGCGTGTCTACATACAATTGATTTCCTTTTTCTATAGCTAGCTCACCTTATAATTGCTCTCATCCCAGCCGCAGCCCCTGATGACGCGGCTGTCGGGCGGCATGCCGTTCATCTCGAACTCCACCACCTGGGAGATCTTGCGGCACATGGTATCCTTGGCGCCGCAGGGCAGCCGCAGCGAGTCGGGCAGCGCGTCCAGCAGGCAGCGCGAGTCGTTGTGGCTGTTGCACTGGTAGCAGGTGATGGACACTCCTGGGGGAGGGCGAAGAAGTGATGAGAAGATACAGACTTTAGAAGGGTCAGGTTGATGGAAGCTTACTTAAAGATAGAGATCTTATCATTGATAAAGGTCATGAGTTTGATTTTGCTTCAGAAGGTGTACTTTTTACTAGAAAGCATTTTGTACTCGTTGTCAGTATCACAGTGCTTTTCCTGTGGGAACCCTAGTAGAAACCCTATAGGTGGTCCACAAAACTCTGACAATAGAAGTAAGACGTTAAGTCAAGTTAGGTGGTTAGACTAAGAAAACTATGGACTAAAAATGGTTATTTAGAGATAAGAAAGTCCAACTTGTGATCACACAGGCCGTTTTTAGTCCATATTTTATAGTAAAAGAGGTTAGATCTATCGATTAGTTGGAAAAAATAAGAACGAAGTTTTCAAACTTTTTTTCTGTCTTGGAACAGGCTGTTGAAGTCGTAACTAGTTTTAAATTTAAGGAATCCTTCAGAATCCTAAGTTTTTTAGTCCATCTTTAAAATCGAAGTAAGCAAATGGAAATGGAAAAGCAAATGGTGTTGTTGCTTCAGTTGTAGAATTTATACACAGTCATTTTATTACTGTTTGCCGTTATAACTTACGTTATACACTTTTACGAGTTTTAATTCAATTAGAAATAGGTACCTACACTTTTCAATCGTCTTAAAGCTTATCATAACATCATCATCATTATCATCATTATCATTACATAGTATAAATCCAAGTCGCTAATTCTGTCTGTTTGTATGTTTGGCCGCTATCTCCTCCTAAACCTCATAGGTAACGGATTTTAATGTGGTTTTCACCATCTTATATATATTTTTTCCATTTAAAATTGTAAATAAATAAAATTCAGAAAAAGTTATTTTTAGTTAGCAAGAATTTATCGTATCGGGAAGAAGTCGCGCAAAATTACACCATTGTGAAGTGTGGGCGGGTCGCTAGTCAGTTATAAAGCTGTATAATCGAAAGTATATCTACGAATACCTACTCGTCATATTTTTTTCATTACATAATATAAATCCAAGTCGCTAATTCTGTCTGTTTGCATGTTTCGACGCTATCTCCTCCTAAACCACATAACGGATTTTAATGCGGTTTTCGCCATCTTAAAGAATTTTATTTACTTGTAAATAAATAAAATTCAGAAAAAATTATGTTTAGTTAGCAAGAATTTAATGTATCGGGAAGAAGTCGCTGGTTGCTAGTCAGTTATAAAGCTGTACAAACGAAAGTATACATACGAATACATACTCCTAATATTTTTTTATTACTGGTAGTCTGGGAATTACGCATCGTTCGGGGCTTTATTACGAAAGCCTTTTATTATGACGTAACTTTTTAGGATCTAACTTATAGTCCAAGATCCCACTACCGCAAGACACAACTATAAACTTATTTTCTAAAACCTATAACTTTCTGTTCTCAGTAGTCTCTTGTGTACTTTTAAATACCTGAATGTTTATGGAGCTGGCCCGGTGACACCTGCGCAGGTACCAGGTGAGAAAGATAACAAAAAATCAGAGTACCTTAACTAAAATTTTTATGACTGATTTTTATATATGTTTTGTAGAATATATCTCTGAAGTTATATAAAAAAAATCAGACGCTTTCCTTGGGCCAAAACCTTTTTCAGACGCTATAAAGCTCTTAGAAAAATAAATTAACTTAATTTATTTTTAATGTCTGATTTTTTTATAATGTTATTAAGATAACTATTACAATGTTATATTTAATCAGTCAGACAAATTGCAATGACCAAACATCCCCTTAACACAAAAATTACTCAACCATGAGTAGGTATATAAGTACACAAGAGACTACTGAGAAAAGATAGTCATATGCTTTAGAAAATAAGTTGTGTCTTACGGCAGCGGGATCTTACTCTATTATTAGTCTACATACAAAAGAAGGTGGATTGACATCATAAACCGATATAATGTCACGCAATGATGTTTATAAAAAATCTTATGAAGGAGATTAGAATCAAACAATCGAACAATTAGGTAGACTTTTAAGCAGTACCTATGAGAGGAATATATTTTATTTATGAAAGAGATTTGCCGAGCGTTGGTAGGCCTTGAATAAATTAACTTTGAGATCAGTATACCTTCTTTCTACACAAGAGCGGTTATGAAAAGCATTTGACTTAATTTCGTTGGGATCAGAATTCTTAGTTATTAATAATTAATTCGAATAGTATAAGCTCTATCTTTACTTTTTGTATGAATATAAACTTAGCATTAAGTAAATTTTACTGTCAAGTTTCTCTCATGACTTGTTATTAGGTATATTATTTCAAACGTCTAATTTACAAGTGCTAGCTAGTCTAAAAGTTTTTTTTTCATGAAATCAACCCATTGCCAAAGTAGTAGAAAACTTTGCTACGCTAAACAACTTACTAAAAAAACGCCATGGTCAGATAAAAATAGCAGCTAAAATATACATGATATCCGTATCCTCAGTGAACGAGTAGGTAAAATTAGAAAATCTTCAGCGTATTGACACCCACGAAAGATCGTTCAAACTCTACTTAAGTTAGTAAACTTAGTCCTTAACCCCAACTTGTGTGAGACCATAATTGCGTACACCCCACCCCCGTAGACCTCATCCTCTGTCCCTGATTGTCCATCCACAATACAACTGTCACCTACCTTGATGTACTAAACTGCACAGCACCGCCAAAAAGCAAAGCGTCCAGGCCGCCATTTTCTTTTGTATGTTTCTCGATTTTGGCGGTTTATTCCACTATGTACCGCGCGCGGCCGCTCGAAACAGAGAACTGACACACAGGACTAGCACCACCCTGCTATACATATTTATTCTAACTCGGATACATCTACGATCTAACCTACACGAGGGACGCTTATTCAATTGCTGTAATGCCTAAATTGATGGATACGTGCAGCGCCCGTGATTCGAGCGAACGGCAATTTTTCTTAAAATATTGTATATGTTGGTCCAGGTTATTCCGGTTAGGTTTAGATGTGCGACCTAGACGTACACTCAATTGGGTGGGGCGACTGTGTCCTGACCTTTGTGAGTGCAAGAGCATCTCAAGGACGTAGGTATTACTGTCTTGAAATGGTTTAGGGATAGCTAGGACTAATTAAAACGGGATTGGTTAATGTCTGCTGCTGAATAACATTAGAAAATGAATATAATCATATTTGGAGGTTTGTCTAAGAAAAACCAGTTTGAGTTTTTCATTTTAAATTCCTAAACCAAAGAAGCCTTACGAAGTTGTTTTGGTATGTGTATTTGTTAGTATAGTAACGGATGGGCCGATTAAATTAAGTCTCGACTGAAAGGTACACATGTAGATTATATTTGGCTATGAACTAAATAAGTTAAGAAAATAAGCTTTACAAACAGACCCCATTATCAACTCTTCATTAAAAAATAACACAATACCTACACTTTAAAAGCACCGTACTATAACTACTTCTATGCTATATACCTATCTAGGCCTGCAATCTGAATATTATGTTCAGCAATTGAACCAATATCTGAAGTTATTTCGCAAGACCCTACCCATCCGGTAACCTAGGACTATTTCTGTCATTCTGCATCCTGTCAAACCGGTTATCCAATCAGAGAAGGTTATTTTTGATACGTCACCTGATGCGACATAATGAGATAAAAGTCGTCATGTTTCAGACATTGGAAAAGTACTGAAAGATTGTTTCAGCGTAGTTTTCTTGTTGTTAGTAATAGATGTGAGCACGGTTTATATGAGTTCATGAAAGATGTTGCTGAAGTTCAATTAAAATATCGCACACCCAGATCAACACTGCACTATTTCAAAATATCCCATTTTTCACAATTGGCGAAAAACCGTTATCACAAGCTACGTTACAGATATCGCAATTGTCTTGAACTTGCGTGTGAAAAATACCATCCGCAACTGAAATTTGTATTTCAGCCAATTCTAAATCCCTTAGTTAGGCATCGTTACGCATTTTTTGACTTAATCCACTGTTGAAGTCAATATGATCCAAAATAAAAAAGATTATTTCGAGTTACACACTTTTTACTGATTAATTCTGAAATAATGCATTATTATTCTACTGTTATTAATTTAAATTCAACGGACAATAATGATTTATTTATTTTGTGGTCAAGAATGGGACTATTAATAATATAATAAAACACGTAATATTACTGAAATTTGAAGTAAAATTATGTATATTTGAAATACAAGCAAGTACTGGCTTCGGGCCCAAACTAACGTAAATCACGCATACTAGTTTCCGTTACTATCTGGGTACCAACTCGTAAAATAAGAACAAAAAAACTTATTTAAAACGTAAATTGTTTAAAATCCTTTAATCAAACAGTAATAAATGTATTGAATAACTAAAGTAGTATATATAAATAGGCAGAGTGTGTGTAAGCTGTATGTTTCTTTAATAAATAAATAAATTACAATGGCACTTCACATCACAAAAAAACTTATAGGCTAGGTACCTTCGTCAGTTATTTCAAGCACCAGATAACCAATTGGAACTTATTATATCTAGGTACCTTATTAATTCTCTATTAAATAAAAATATCATAGAAGTCGGTAACATGTTCAACTTAAAAATAGTGTTTTTAACCTTCAGCTAACTTTTACAGACTTATGATCATAAATATTTAATTAACATAATCAGTCTTCAGGAACGAGAGTCTTTTGGAATCACCACCTATTACAAGAGATCACAGGTAAACTTATACTACTTTTGAATGACTACCTCTAAACAAAATCAATACTTATGCAAAACGAAAAATAAATGTTATAAAAATACATGTTTTTAGGAACTGTACCGTGTTTTTGTCACTGCTATTGCTACTCCTATTCCAAATTGAGTGCAGTCTTATAATAGACATTAACATACCTAATTACATTTCAACCTGCATTTGTCACCACAAGGTGGACAGATTTGTCGCTCACTGATCAATTTTGTAGGGTTTGTCAAAGAAACATACGCTTTTCCTGTATTCCGCAAAGTCTTAGCAATCTTTAATTTCCAGTTAGCAGGGTTCCGTTTTCTCTTTTTAATTAACTTGGGTTCACTTGTTGATGGAGCAGTGTCGATGGTAGAAGAAGTTGTGGATGTGTGACTCGGTCTTTTTACCACGCTTTTTTTATATAATATAGGTAGCAAACGAGCATGCGGGTCACCTGATGGCAAGTGATTACCGCCGCCCATGACTACCCGCAACACTGTGGATGTTGGGGCTGTGTTGCTGAGCCTTTAAGAAATTGGGCACCGGATACCGCACTCACCGAACGAATCGCCAGAACATCGTCCCTACTTCACGTCGGTTTTCTGTGCGACGGTGGTATTTCACCGGTCGAGTCAGCCCAGTAATCACTGCGGACAGAGCCTACAGCTAGACTCTATCACTCTCAAAATTTATTTGATTCATCCTCAGATGAACTACCTGAGCTGCTAGAACTTGATGATGAACTGGAGCTTGACGAGGAGCTTGAGGTGGAACTAGTAGCTGATTTTCTAGGGAATACAAGAGGCCGAGATCTTTGCTTAACAGGCACAGAAAAAGTTGGATCCGTATCCGAATCATCTATCTATACAAACTTCTTCAGCACTATTTTCAGCAAAAACAGGACCTGTTTAGCTGATACTTGATTGGGTGCTGCTACTACCGCTAACCCCTTGTCAATTGATGCTACCATGTATGTATTTACTACCTTCAAGTACATACATGGTAGCATGGTGCCTATCTGATGTTAAAACCGCCGACACTTCATCTGTTGATGCTGCCATGGATGTGTTTTCTTCATTCATATCTGATGCTTGATCAGCTGATGCTATAACCGTTGACGTCTTATCGGTCAATGCTGTTCCCATTGCCATTTAGAGCAACTGGAGACCACGACCTTTCAACATCTGCCAAAAACCAATAACAAGTAAAATTAATTCAACAATACTGCATTATTTAGAAAAAGTACATGAATCTTCTTGAATATAAATAAATATTTAAATTGTAAATTTGTTCCTAGTAATTCAACGTATATGTAACAATTTTGAGTATAAACAAATGCTTATTATGATTATTTAACATAATTATGACATTATTTATATTTAACATCAATAGTGCATCATTTCACAGGTTTTCAACTTTTAGGAACAACACGGAATCATTTTGAAATAATACATAAAATCAGACATACCTTCGCCAAAAACAGGGTACTATTTAGAAATAGTGCCAAATAAGTCGTATAATCACAGTCAGGAATACCACCAACACTGCATTAAATCTAAATAATTCACGGTAATTTTATTTTTGCCATGAACAACAAAGCATTATCACGAAATAATGCACTGCTGCTTAATGGATCTACGGGTCACTCAAGCGGCTGACAAGTTGCATGTGGAAATAGATTCGTGTTCGCGGTGTGACTCTGACAGCGCGGTGCCAACAATAAAGAGTTAGCGCGCCATCTATTGACCATTTTTGTACATATAAATACGCCTGTTTTGGTGGCATGTGCGGGGAATCTTTTGCCATTCAAATTTCTAAATAAGTCGATTTTGAGATTTTTTGAGATAATACAGTATTGTTCTGGGTGTGCGATATGGTAGAGTTTGCTTGAACGAATAATGATTATTTCAGGCAAAAGCATTGATTATTATAGGTTTTTTAAGGTATTTAAATTGTTTAGGTCAGCAACGAGGAAAATATAAAATAAAAAAAATTGTCAAAAGTGTTTTTTACAGTTTGGATTTACGGTTTAACAATTGACAACTAAAAGTATGCTTTAAAACAAGTTACTCCTAAGCATTTTTTACTGGAGTCAATGATTTCTTGTATAAATAAAAATAAAATACAAAATAAAAATAAATTTATTAAATAATTTAATAAACTGTTGCGTAGAGGTCGAACTCGTATACTAATTAATATCAAAACAGAACACAAAGATATAATGTAATATTAGAAGCCCGCTGGACATAATTAGGAATCAGGGGTAAAACAAACTGAAAGGTAAAAAAATTGGTGTTTACTTTTATAAAATTACCTTAAAAGTTTCGCATGACGGCAATTTTATCCACTGAATTAGACAAAATATTATACTTAGGGCCGATTTTTCAATAGATAGTTAAAACGCCAGATATCGAACAGCCAGATAGCTTTAACTGAGACGAATAATAAAGTTTCAATTTTTCAATGGTCAGATAACCCTCTGCTAGCTATCCTAATGATATTTGTGCAAGAAAGAGACATTCTTATATATTTTACAGTTGTTAGAAAAGGACTGTAAACTTTCAACGCATTGACAGCGGGTGTCCCAATTGACAAAAAATTTAGGTATGACATCAAGATTTGCCGTCAACGATAATACATAGATATACCGAAAACTAGATGGAGCCCACCGAAAAAAAATACAAATAAAAGTTACAAATACAATATATTTTAACATGTGTCTGTAAACTTTGAGAAAGTATTTCTATCTTATTATAATGATTGCTAAGAATATTTTTGATGCTTTTTTAAAAAATCGATTTGGTATTTCATATACTCAGAGATACTTTATGTTACTGTATGTCTTAATAACTACTTATATTTTAATATAATTCTCAAAAAATCCTCATTTTGATAAAGCGTATCTTTAGCAGTGTGTTATTTGTGACACGCACACATCAAACGTATTACTCCATCTAGAAATGTATACATCTGTGATGTCAACAATAGCTTACTGCACAGATATTCAAAATTAAACCTCTTATGATATATATTTTTGTCCCGTTTTGATAACTATACATTATTGTCTTCAAATAAAGTAAAATATCCATGGTTTTACAAAAAATAAGCAAAACACAAATAAATTATCCTATATTTACATACGCATGATGACAGAAACGTCAAATAATCTGTTAGATAACTGCTTAACTGAGGCAAAAAGAGGCAGCTAAGTTTATCCGCCAGTTATCGAGTTTAACCTTCTGTTAGAGCTTATCCGCTAATTGAAAAATTCACAATCTTGCTATCCATAGAATAAGTCCTATCTGAAGGCTTAACTGACTATTGAAAAATCGGCCCTTAAATAAATAATCCGTTTTGGAAAAACCTATGATAAAAATCAATACGTTGCGAAATATAGTTAGTCGTTAAAAAATAAATACATACTTCGCTTTTTTGAACGTTTTTCACTAATATAATGCAAAATTACCCTTTACTTACTTAATACATATTATGTAATAACTTTGGTAATCCGTAGCAGGAGCGTAGTCGTCGTAGTGCTGCGGCGGAGGTATAGAAAATATTTTAATAATTATAATATTAACTTTAGCGTAACATCTTTTGGTTCATCGTACTAGCAAAATGTATTTTTAACCCTTAAATTGGCAAGATGAGTTAAGTCCAAATTTAACTTTCTTTTTGTACTTTCTCAATTTGTTATAACCTAAAATGCATAAAAAAAATTCAAAAAAAAATCCTACATTTTCAGTTTTCGCGAAAATGAATGTACTTCACGAATGACGTTGCCAGTTACTGAGTAAACTATCTATGTACTAGGAGGAGGACGTTGCCATGAATAGGACAAAATTCATTTATTTATTTTTATCATTATTTATTAAAAATAATACAATTATCCTTAATAATATTACTTATAAATGTGAGAATGTGTATGTCTTTCTGTCTGTATGTGTGTTTCGCTTTTAAGTAAAAACGGCTGTACCGATTTTGATGAATCAGGAATAACGGTAGGTCGACACCCTAAAAAGAAAATAGGTAATTTTTCCCGCAGAAATAAGCCACATTCCCACAGGAAAAGTCATTTTAATGAAACCGCAGGGCTAATTTTATATAAAATTAAGGAAAACAATATAATTTCGGCTTTTGAATGGCGTCCTGGATAGTGAGATCAGCATGTCCCAACTGAGGGTAGTCGACTACCCCTGTCTGCCGGAACCAAAGCTAAAATCTTGTGCGAGCGTCTTAACATTAAGCACTGTAGATAAATCGAAAAACATGATCTACAATTAAATAAAAATACCCCTTATGTGGGTATAACACCACAAAATAAATAAAAACTTATGTATGGAGCTTGGCAATGTACTTCGTGAATACCAAGTGTAATTTACCGCTTATTTGGCAATGGTATTCACGGAGTACACAAAATCTTGCGCGCCAATAAAGTCATTATTATGTAACTTTATCATAAAATAACTATAGAAGGCACCCACGTATCTCTTTAGCATGCAATGTAATTCCAAATAAATATTATTTACCAAAAAAATCCCTTAAAAATATCAATAATACGTCACCGGTTCGCAGACACATCGGGCCGCTTCGCAGAAATTTTGATTTTTACAGTTTTATATAAATGCTACCACTGATAAAATTAGTTTCTAACAAAATTAGTGAAATTTCATGTCATACCATATAAAAATATTTTATATTTTATAAATAAAAATTGTTGTAGATTTTTTTGAAATCAGTGTACTCCGTGTATACCAAAATCAATTTAAGGGTTTAAAGAAGGCCATTGTTCTACTGATGGGGCTTATCGTATCGGATGTTGTTTGTATTCCAACATCCGATACCTACGAAAATTTTATATCTTTTTGTTACTGATACACAAAACAGTTAGTTTATTTTCGAATTTTATGGATAGGTATTGCAGTGGGCTTCCACGATGCGCAATTTTACGCACAAAGTGCCTATCCAGTAGTTAAATTCATCCAAACTGATCTGTGTGTAGTGCGATGCGCTGCTTTCGCGCACCGTGGGTCCGAGTTGTTAGAATGACATTGACTGCGTGGGAAGAAAACTATTTAATAAAACCTCAAGAATGTTAACCTGCGGATATGCACTTCGTGTCGACTCGTTTCTTGTCGTGTAGATTCGCTTCCTGCTAACGACTTGCTAGATGCGGATCACACCAACACATCGAATTAGATTACTTACATGATAGTTGTTTTAAACTACTGATTCATTGCTTAACGTTGAAATAACAATATGGAAAAATTATTGGTAGAAAAAGTAGACTCTGTAAGCTCTGTTTTTTAATTGCCAGATAAACACTAGACACAATTTGACTGTTAAGTAGTAAGTTTTTATTGTCACTTCATACATATGTCAAACATTTATACAAGACAATTCTCTTCTTCCTATTTTCGTGTGATGAGTACCTACGCACTTTGCAGAACATATTCATCTAGCAACTAACTACATCTCCTGGGAACCACCTTTATGAGACATTTAAATAAAGTTTAAATCAGGATAACTGCTAGAGTTTTTTTTTATTAATCTTATGCTAGAGACGGCAGTAATATAAAATCACACAGACTCGTCACGTAGAAACTGAAATTACCATCTTAGTTGAAACTATACATAGAATACCTAGTAAAACGGCTGGAAAGTTAATATAAATATGAACTACTTCGTTTGAACAAATCTACCAACATCCCAATCAGTATAAGACTAAATAAATAATAATAAATCACTCGATGCTACATCAAGGAGGTCGTAACTCCAAAATTAGATTTTAGTGTTTATGTTATTTTTAAATGTTATTTTTAAATTGTGTAATAGTGTTTATATTTTATAACCGTAACGCAAATTTTCAACGTTGCAGAATCATACACTGTGCTAATTCTGAAAAAAATCTTTGCAGTTGAAGATGAAGTGTACTTATTTTGTACAGTTTGTAAGACTGGAGTAATTGTATTTGTATTGTTATTATTAAATTATTATTATCATTAAATTATTATTATTATTAATATTTTATCTACTTTTTACTGGAAAAGTATGCATGCTTTACTTTAGTTCTCGTTAAAGCTATCCATGTGGGAGAAGCGAGTCAACCCTAACACAAGTATATTGTATTACTTTCTGGGGTTTGCCTCATGTCTATTTTTGTATGTACAATGAGAAATAAAGAAATTATTATTATTATATAGCTATAGGAATGGTAGGTACTACATACAACAGAGTTTTATCTAATACAGTAGGCTTATTAACGTTTGGGTTCATGTTTTGATTGTTTCCATGCTCCAATTAAGAGTAAAAAAAAGCAGCTTTGCCCGCCACACCCCCGGACCCGTGGGGTGGAAATGTGGTAGGTACTTATTACTGCAATTTTTTTTTCGTTTTATATTCTAGGTCTATCTGTAAACCAAGTTTTATCCTAATTCATTCAGTAGTTTTGCGTCAAAGAGCAACAACCACACACACTCATAAACTAACGCATTTATAATTATACGTAAGTAAGAAAGGTACAATTTTAGTAAACAAAAGCAGGTCCATATCTGTTTATAAATCTGCGTTTGTGCGACGAACTCATTATTTACGATTTCACTGATTCTTTGTGATAGTTTATGTAAAAACAGAGCGTTTAATAATCATAGTTAATTGATTCGATATGGAGCAACAGGCAAATTAATTAACCCGGCCAGTGAGACATTAGGTATATAGGTTTGTAGAGTTTTTCTATAATGTAATAATGCAGTTATTTTTTTTTTATATTGATCGATATTTTCCAATAATCCTTGGATAAATTAAGTTTTTAGAGTATCTGTGGCATAATCGAACAAAAAGTTAGCAAGAATTAATTATTAAATTATTGCGTTTCTTTTTATGTGAGGGTGAGCTTGATACCTACATTTTAACTATTTGTTTCACATTAAAATCGCGTTTATCTTCGAATTGTATTTTATTAGTAAGTCGCTTGTAATTAAAAAATATCATTGAGTATTTGTTTTCTACAGAATAATACGAATTATATTAGCATATAGTGATGGTTTAATATTATCAAGCACTAAATTATACTTTGTTTGATTACCATCTACCTTCATGTAGCTAGTTAAATGCTATCAAGATCAACGTACTCGCTATTAGTATGTATATGTATTAAAGTGAGTTCCCACGGTGTGCAACACCTAAAGATTGGCTTAAAGTCTCTATCGATCTGTCTAGGAACTACTTACTTTTGTCATTGAGCGCGCATAAACCTAGAAAAAAATCGAATTTCACCCGCGCGCCGCACGCGCCCCTCTCTCGTCCCGTCGTCCGGTGACTCCGATGCTACCGCGTGTTTAGAGCGATCGCGCACATTATACCTAAAATAATCAGATAAATACCGGCAAAGTGAGTGCCGGATCACCTAGCTGTTGTTTGAAACGCTAAAAATACTTTTTGCTTGTAATAAATAATACGCAAAGGTAAGTAAGTGTATAATATATTTTTTTGTAAAATTGTTTTTAGAATGTGCTTTATTTACATTTACTTATATTTTTTTGTTTAGAATTCGTTGACTGATTTGTACCTGTACAGTCAGCACCATATAGTTTGTAACATCCAATGTAGTCAAATACTTGAAAACAACCAGAGTCCTCTCTTTCAGCGAATCAGCCAGTGTCATCACATTCATCAGAACATTCAGGTTGCTCTAATTTATCGTAGCGTGCAGGAAGCCTTATAGAAAGTCGCATTCAATCCCGTATCAACCAAAGCGCCATCAGTAACGTAGCGCTCGGGGTATTCACAATCTTCGGTACCAAGTAAGAAAACAACTTTATACTTCATGTAATAGAGGTGTACTTTGCTTGACAGGCAGCGTGTCTATATGAAACTGTTATGACAGAAAACTTTATTTTATTAAAAAAATGTATTTATGAGATATAGAATAAGACGGGGTCTTAACTACTGGGCTCCCAGTTTTATAAAGAAGATATTTTGTTTGTAAAGGCATGCTTTAATACATACGTAATACCTACGTCTGAATTGAATGGTATCCATATGTGTTTAAATAAAAAGTTACTAGGTTTTCATAAGTAAGAAAGAGTCAACAAAATTATCTACCTTATCTAAGATACGAGAATTTATTTTTGGATTCTGTTTGACAAATTGAAGTCTTTTTTAAGTTTTAGTAAAAATGTAAAGCATGTAGCTTAGTTTGTTTACTTCTAGCTAGTAGCGATGGTGTCAAGGCTGCGGCATCTGATAGACGATTCATGAGCATGGGTTTCATTTCAAGTTTAAGCAGTCTTTTTGAGAATTGAAATGACCTACTTTTTTTTAATTTCTGGTCCAAAAAATGACTTGCAATGATTTTATTATTAAAAATCATTTTTTTATGAAAACTGAAACATTTTATTTCCATCAAGCAATTTAAATTATCATCACCATTCAGAAAGATGATCAAATTGCATTTCAATTCAAAGATACCATTTTAAATCGTTTAAATAATAAACACATACTAGAATATCATAAATTGTCAAGAGGTAGTAAGAGTATCAGTAGTTGCAATAAATGAGGATCCGAAGGAACATGCAACGTACGTTTTTTATGTATATAGTAAAAATATTTAAATTATTTTAGTTTTTATCTGTTTCATGTAAATATTTGATTTCATTACTATATTAATTTTGACCCTCGTTGTCATAAATATTTACTGAAATTACTCAGTTGAAACTTAAACATTTATAAAGAAGTTGCCATGTTGTTTTCTAAGTTATTAAATTGAGTCAGACTCGCGGGTGAAACGTTCCATATCATTATCTATATTGGTTTAAATATTTGTTGCTCTATCGGCAACGAAAATATATTATGTGAAAATTTCAACTGTCTAGCTCTCACGGCCTATGAGATACAGACTGATGTGCAAACGCACAGACAGCGGAAAATTAGTATTTGTGTCCCGATTTTATTCTTTGGGTACGGAACCTTACAAACAACATTCTCAAATATTCCACAAATCGGTTCATCGATACCTCTGATAAACCTTTTGCATCTTTCTTTGTTAACGGAGAGCATTAAAATGCAACATGCAAACGCGGGACTGGTCTCTAGTTTATTTTTAAAATCAAAGTACTATTTTTATAGGCTAACATGAAATAAAATAAGTAGATAAATACTTATTGTAAAAATCAATATGTCACATGAACATTCTAGTTAAGGAGCCGGATGTTCATAAGTAAATAAAATAAGAACAAGTTAAAGTTTTAATTCTGTTTCATTATACGTGTATCAATATATGATTTATTAGTCCTTGCTGTTCCTACTTGTCCACGAATTTATATTTTATTTTGAATACCAATGTTAGGATACCTACCTGAAAAATAATTTATAGTAGGATTCAATAACCCTAATAACAATTTTATGATCGGAAATTATGACTTATTTACGCGCGGCAAATATTTATTTTAAGGAAAGTTGTTGCATCTGGCTTTTGCTTAATTATACGTCAAGAAATGATAGGTATCTGATGTGTAAAATATGAAATTGCTTTGAAGAAGGTTCTAATTTCAACAAAATAAAAAATATTAAAAAATTTAGGAATAAAAATGTGTCTAGCAAAAAGTTAGAATGTTAACTGAACTAACTATTCTATGTAACTTCTTAAATTTACGCGATTGTTATTACTTGAAATTAAACTGTAAGCGTCGCTATACAAAACCTGCAGTCTGTGAGCATTCCATGGATAAGCCCAACCACTATCTAAGATTTGATACCGTTAAAATCCTAGCAAAAGAGAAACATTTTATCCCTAGGTTGGTAAGAGAAACTATTGAAATTATAAAACACCCTAACTTTAATAGAGAAGATGGTTGGATGCTATCACCAACGTGGGATCCAATACTTAGCAAAATAAAAAAGAACAACCAGCAGACAAATAAGCAGAAACACCAAGACACTGTCAGCGTCTATTGCGTGAACCCGAACAACTATGCGCGAAAATTACGAAACAGATGGCGGTGAATTTTAAAAATCGTTTTTTACTATACTCTATGAAGACATCAATCTCAGTCTACCATTGACCACGGCATTTGTAAAAAGGCCGAAACGTCGGATTAATTTAATAAAACGCGTAAAAACCCGTTAAAATTAGTTTAATTTCATTATTCCAAGGCTCACTTGCTAAAACGTTTTAACATGAAATGCTAGTACATAAAATTGATTGTTCGGCGCCGACTGTGACTTTTACCTGAAAGCTTGGAACCGGAAAACAAAAGCTAGAAAGTTTTTGAAGTTTGAAAACATAGGTTCTTACACACTTGTGCGTTCCTGGTTTATTTTTTGACGATTAGAAGAAGAAAGCGTATTTTTATATTTCGCTTGGCGCTTCGATATCGATGGCGCTTTGGTTGATGCGTAATTGAATGCAACTTTCTATAAGACTTTCTGGACGCTTCGATAAATTAGTACAACGTGAATGTCCCGATTAAATGTGATAACACTTTTTGATACGATGAAAATGATGACTGGGTGTTATCAACTATTTGGCTACAGTAGTCGTCACGAAGAATATGATGCTGACTGTACTGCACTTTTTGCTGGTGGTAAATAATTCGCAAAGGTAAGTATGTAATATAATAATTTATTTATAATAATGTTTTTTTACTAAGTATGTGCTTTATACAATGACCTTTTTTTCAAAATGCGGTGTCTTGTATCTGTACTGCAAAGCACAGACAGAAAGAATTATATATAAATGATCTATTCATTGTAAGTTGTCTTAAAAGCCATTAAAATCTATTTAAATTAGCCATGAGATAAATTTTTAATTTCTAAAATACTCTTTTGCTGCGTTTTTTTTGCTAGCCATATTTTAAAGTTTTTTTTCATAGTCAAACAAGAATTAGAATTTTTTTCGGCCCCGGAGCACAGAAACACAGTCCTCTTGTCTCAACGGAGCGATCA
Source organism: Emmelina monodactyla (assembly GCA_916618145.1). Lineage (NCBI taxonomy): Eukaryota > Metazoa > Arthropoda > Insecta > Lepidoptera > Pterophoridae > Emmelina > Emmelina monodactyla. The sequence goes on from OU745319.1 coordinate 1,042,745, forward strand.
CAACTAAACCATGAAACAAAACATACCTTAGATCCCAGGACAGGTGCGACAGACGAAAGCGTTCTGCGCGAAATAAAAACGTAGTAAGCGCCGAATAAGTTTTAATGTAATAACTCGTAAAGTATACATTATTTTCTAAAATCGCTAGTAGGGTCGCTGGGTAATATAATTTGATAGTATGTATTAAAATATTGGCTCAATAGTATGCATAATATTGGAAATAAATGAATAATAGTTGAAAATTAGAGCTAACTTCGTGATTTTTTTTTATCGAGAAAATTTGATTTTTTTATGTTTTCACTCTGATCAGTCCCTTGGAAATATGCTTTAATATCTATGGTATTTTTTTCGGGTAATTTGTGCTTTGTTTTCTAGGGTAAAAATACAAATTACGACTGGAAATTTACCTGTATACCCCCTCTTAAAGGACAGAGAAGTTAGCAGATAGAACCTGATGGTTTTGCTCATCGTGGACCGAATTTTCATGGGGCTGTTCAAGTGTACGTACATTAATTGGCCTTATTTTTTTTTGAAAATAGAGAAAATAGAGTGAAACTCCTTATCAAAAGCTTTAGATAAATGAAGTAAAATTTGTAAAAGAATACAAGTGAGACTTAACGCTTTTTAAAATATCCAAACATTTGGTTCTTCTATCACTCCATCTGATTGTAATTGATAACATCACACCTGTGTTTACCTATGAAAACCAGTTTCCATCCAGTTCAATTTCAATAAATACGCTACGTTTGCCTGCATCAGTTCATACAAGAATCGTCCACTCCTGCGCAGTGGTTCCTTGCAAATCCGGCGAATCTTGATCACTTGATGACAACATCCTTTCACAGAGGCATCAACCTTTCTTCATACATCTATAACCAAATCAAACCAGAATTCCCTTTTGTACATTACTCAAAGTACAATGAATGCGCCAACACGTTATAAACTCAAGATAAACTGACAAACAGACAGTCTTTTACCGTCTTTAGTTGAAGCAATACTAACTTTATAAATCGTTTAATAAATCGCAAGAAAATAATCGGCGTTAAGGAAAGATAAGGGAATAAACAATAGCGTAAAGAAGCGCCTGATAAATTTGCATAGCAAAATTGCTCCGGTTCTCATTAGTGTTAAATTAAAACAGGAAAATGTCGGTACAGAGCTGGAATGGTATTGTTCTCGGAATCATGTTGCCTATCATTTTCTCTGATCCATGTAAGTAATCCTTTAATGATATTGACCTTCTTTAAAGAGATAATTTATTACCTATTATCAAATGAGAAGTTACCTAAGTATTTTTTTTTATAATCGCTTCGAATCGATACATTATTACAGCAGTTTTTGTATTAGAACAGTTTCTGCAATACCTAAATAATAAACTTTTTTTTTAATAAGCTAAGTCATTACCTTAATCGCAGGCTTGAAAATCCTTGCCAAACCTACTTCCCTACAGAAATTACGTCAGATGCCTTAAACTGCCATTATTTTGCCTCTGACCCCAGATAAATAATTATGCGTCGCAATGCTTTTTGCATCACATGATAGAAGAAAGCCCTCAATATATTTCTCATCCAAAATAAAAAAATAAAAATAAAAAGGTTTTTATTTCCAGTTTTACAGCTTTTAAACCTCTATGTCCGCAGGTACAGCCATCAAGTGCTTCGACTGCAATAGCGCCAACAACTCGGCCTGCCTCGACATGCACCTACATAAGATGCATGCAATCGTGCCAGTAGTGGACTGCGAGAAGTCCCTGCCCAACACGATAAGCAAACAGTTCTTCTGCAGGAAGATTACTCAGACTAGTAAGTGGTAAAATAAATGTTAAATTTTCATCATAAGAAAATGGGTCGACGACATTTCGGACACAAAAAACTCGGACACCTTGGCCAATGCAGGAAAAAAATAATATTAAAATTGAAAATCCATGCACTGGCCAAGGTGCCCGAGTTTTTTGTGTCCGAAATGTCGTCGACCCAAAAAAATATATTAACAAATGAGAATATTTAAAACATACTGCATTAGGTCGCATGGATTAATCAATCTAAGCAATTTTACAAGGCAAATCTTTGTGGAGGAAGTGGAAAAAAAGCACTTGATATAATAAAATTCTTGCGCTCGCTTTGTCCATGTTTTTCTGTAACAAAACCAATGAAGGTATGTAGAGTCAGTACAAAAGAGTTCGTGCATTGACAAAATGGTTTTGTTGACCTTTCTATTAAACTGTACTGACGACGTCTCTCCCGGGGTGGTACAATCGATGCAGTGTTTTTGAAAGCCACGAAACGAAAAAAAGATGTTACTTTAGTTGCAACCAACGACCTGTATTTACAGAAAATTGAAAGGCATTTCAAATAAATAACTAGCTATCCGCGTAGACGTAACCTGCGGCTGAATAAAAGTAGCCTTTGTCATCCCCTGTACAACGTAGCTTGCCACTGATGAAAGATCTTTTTGGTACAAGAGTATCGTAAATTTGGTCAAATTTGGTACGGGATACGTAACGACCAAACTCACAAACATTACCTTTTTATAAAATTTGTAGAATGTTTTTTGTACATGGTATAACATAATTATAGAGTCTAGTTTGTACTAGTACTAGCTTATGCAAGGAAATCAACCTTTACGTTAATGTGTCTGAAAATATGTTGTTTGTACGTTCGAGTTGGTACCTGTGTGTAATAGGTTTACTCGTAGAATGGGTAATAAAGGGTCGGTGGTCGAATCAGTACAGTATTATTTAATTTTGTCATGTTTTGAAACAGAAGTCGGGTAAACAAGTTAAATGATTCTCGCTTAGGTAATTTTGCTAAATTTTACTTCCACTTGAGGTATTTTTTATTGAAAAAAAAAATCTGTTATTGAAAACTTTAAAGAAAAATCCAATCCTTTTCAATCTAACTGTCATACCTGAAATTTAATGTATTTTGTACGTATGACATGGTGACCTTACAACTAAAGTAACTCTTATACAAAAATATGGGTTGGTTTATCTGTACATTGCCTTTGGTCCATTGTATCCAAATAACCATGGTATGGTGCGTGCAGAATGACAGCGAATCACCAAATTGTAGGTTTCACGCGGCCCTATTCTGGCGTATGAATGTACTAATGGATTAATTAATATTCTGAATTATACAAAATTAATACTACGCACTTATCCGTCAGATAAACACAGTATGTGTAAGTTAATATGCCAGCAATGTAGGTTTCCCTGTGTGATAATTTTGTAAGAGACTGATTTATGGGATACCTAAGATGAAATCGAACCCGAAACCTTCGTTGTGGTAGCCCGGTTTCATTTCACCGTTCGAATTTGTAGACCACGACTCAATGTGCAATGGGGTGATTATCAAAAACAGAGTTTTCGTCTTGTCCGAGGCCTAAAATCCATGAAATTTTGTCTTCTTATCATTGATATTTTTTTTATAGAAAGTTTTAATACATAGACACTTAGTGCCATACAGTATTTAAGCAAAATTTATATAACTGGATTTAAAATATTTTTTTAAAGGTAAATTTTCTAAGTTCTTTGGCGCGTCCTTTACTCCCTTATTTTTTTCTGTGAGTTGTAGTATTCTAAATTATTAAAATAAGAATGTGATTTTGATATCTTTTATTTGTAATACATCTGATGGTATTGTGAATTAATTTTAATACGTAAATTACATAAACTTTCGATGTAATGAACGAAATGGTTTTGTCCGAGCAAAAAACCCTAATTTCTTTGGCGCGAAAAAACCGTTGATTTATCACTATTAAAACACTTCGCTACTAATTCGAGTGAACACCCTCGGAACAAGCTGGTCATCCGTCAATAAATCGCAGGAAGCAGACGTGCGTTGTGCGTGACGCCGATAAATTAAAATTTTTTTTCGTCTAGATTCTGGAGTTTCGGCAGGTAAGTGCCTAATTTCTTCGATATACATTTTCATGCTACAATATTTACAGATTGCTTAAATATTTTTTATATCTATAGTCTAGCTCAAATGGCATGCACCTGGCAAAAAAAGTCATTTTACCGCCACAGGATTTTTAGAAAAAAATCGAAAACATGTGTTTTCTAATTTCATTGTTCCTAATTTCTATGTATTTCTTTGGCATCCCGCGCCAAAGAAATTAGATTTTGTACACAGAAATTATAACAAGAAGGAAAAAGAAAAAGTTATCAGTAAAGAAAAGCTGCGAAAAGGACTATATAATTTTTATAATAAATATACTAACTGTGATTATTCATGTTTCAAGAGAAAATAAATGAAATTTAAATGGAAACAAAACTTAGTTTTATTTGTTTTATTCTTGATTTTTCAGGTGTGGTTTGAAAAAATATACCTGTTTTTATTATTATTATTCAAGCTAGAAGTGTTACTTGTTTAATATAATATCTAAAAATATGTTTTTTATTCTAATTATATATTTTTAGGAGAAAAACCTAATTTCAATGGGCATCCAAATTTTAAAATGCTAAAACATCAAAACTACTGGATAAATTTTAGGGCCAAAAAGATTAATTTGTAGCTTTAGACAACATCTACAATATATGTTATTTATTATGGAATAATTATGAAAAAAAAAATGTGCCAAAGAAATTATGCATTTTAGGCCATTTTCTGATAATCACCCAATGACATATGTGATACATTTTGTCCATAAATCTAGTTACTCATAAATCTCCGTAGGAAGTTAATTTTGACCAAACGCCTGAATCAAACTGTTTCTCTTGCAGTTCTCCATTACGAGAAGTCGCCAGAAATCAGAATCACGCGCAGCTGCGGTTGGATGAAGCACAAGAGAGAGTGTTACACCGCCGACAACAAGGACCACCTCGAGACCGTCTGCCAGTGCTTCGGAGACATGTGCAACGCGGCCACCTCGCTGACAGCTGTCAAAGTGACAGCCGCCGCCATCTTGCCCGCCATCTTGATCTCGAGTAGGAGTTGGCGGGAAAACATGTGAATATTGGACTGAAACTGAAAACGAACGAAGAAAAACTGTTTTTTTATCTGTTATTTCTATAGTAGGGAATAATGTACTTTAATAATTCGCTCAGTAAAGATACGTGTGTATCACCGACCCTTTTCAGTACAAAAATAAATGTTTACCTTACTCTTGCAGTTTTTTTTCTAACGCGAAAAAAGACCTACGGAATAAGGATTTTTATTGTGTGTAGACACAATTAAACAGCTAGCTAGATGAGTGTGGAGTCAACAGATGACCGTAATCTCCCGCAGTTAATACTCGCTTTACGTAATACTGTAGTACGATAAAGTAGTTAACCTTTAGTCAACCGGTCAAAATGATAGCCAAATCGGTGATATGTCTGTTTGTTTTCGTGCAATATATCAGCTACGGTAAGTTATTTGTATTAAATATGTCTCTTCTTTGAATTTTTGTTAGTCTGATGGTTTATTAAGTTGTAGTTTTGCTTAAATAATTAACTTTATTTAATAAAAGTATATCAAAAACCTACTTTGAATCCTAGGGTCGTGTATACAGTGCTACGAATGTAGCAGTGCCGAGAATTCGATGTGCCTCGATCCGACCATTTACGACAAGGAAACTGTAGAAAAGTAAGTAAATATCAATCAAATAAGACATGGAGAAATGAAAATAAAATTTTAAATTTTGCTATTGGTTACATCTTGTTCGTAGGATTTTAAATGTGTTAGGGAATAATAAGGCCGTTAACCTTAATAGCTTCTTCCTGCCAAGATCTACGATGCCCAGCGACGGTTTCCGAATTGAATGGTTAAATTTGAATTTAGATTTAAAACGAAAAATTCTTAATGCAGAAATTGGTATTTAGCCTCACGTTTTACCTTTCTTAGTTTTTATTATTTATATGTTATATCAATGGAGTTAGGTGCCTATTGACTTTTCCGCAGGTACCTACAAGTAACAGACTGTAATGCACTACCTTTGGGACAGAAATACTTTTGCAGGAAGATCGTTCAAACAAGTAAGTACCTATTAACTTTATAATAAAGGGATTAAAAGAAAACCGTACTAAGGTAAAAGCACCTATCTCCGAGGGGTTCTAAAAACGGAACCCAAACCCGCGGTAAATAGAAAAACTAAGTTTTTTTATTGTTTCCTTCATATATTTTGATTTTATAGTTCTTCAGCGTAAAGATAATTTAATTAAGAACAGATTTTAGTGATAATATTAATATAAAAGCGCAAAATATAATAAATAAAAAACAATTTCACTGCAGCGAACGTGGTGAAAGGATGCGCCATACATTTTCGTGCCATTTTTCCGTAACGTTCAATTTGCGAGAAGAGTGATTATCATTCTAGTTCTAACAGATAAGATCGGTTTTTAAATATTAATGCAAAAGCACAACGTTTAATCTTTAAGTTTTTGTTAAAATAACATTCATTTACAGCTTACTTTTTAAGAATTTTTGTGTTGAAAATACATCGGCATTACCGTCCATTTTTTTGTACCGATTCCTTATCCCGCGGTATACCTCGGAATCAGGAAATCATGGTGTTCATTTCATCTTAATTTTTCACGTGATTCTTATCAACTTAACTTTATTTTAGCAATAAAATTGTAAAAATGGGTTAACATTGAGTTAGAAAATCCAATTCCGTGTTAGTGTTTTGGGTATATTTAACATATTAAATAGGAATCAAAATACATGACCAGAGTAAAATTCGATGATTTCTACCAAAACGTAACCAATATTGTAATCGTTTAATGCTATGTTCTAGTAACACTATCTTTTCAGAACTATCAATTATAATTCATTTGTTTATTTTAAATAAAATTATCACTTTTATTTATAAATATAAAAAAACATGTAGTACTCGGATTTAGAAATATTAATTGTCGGGTAGGGCCGTAATTCCGAGGTATAAACCACGGAATTAAGTTATATGGAAAATAAATCGGAACCTAATGCCGTGCTACTATTCCAATGTAAGGAGACCCAACAGAATGCCTAAAATTATCAAGATTTTGTTTACTTTCAGGCTCCTATTTATATCAACTTTAGAGAGATCAAATCAATGTAAAAACTATTGGCTATAAAATCTATACATAAATGTTGTTTCGATTATAAATTACTTACTACATATGTTTTATTCCATAGAATCAATAAGTAGAGTAAATCACGTAAATATTTTATAATAATTAGCATGATTTTCTGCATAAGTACTACTATTATAGCGGGCTTTCTATACAAATCCATACCTCGGAATTAGGTGCCCAACTACCGCGGAGTTAGGATTTTTACCGCGGAATTAGGGTTTTCTGCCTCAGACTACATTTTGTTTTATTTTAAATAAAAAGCCATTGATAATTTAAAAAATAATTATACATTTGTAAAGTAAATTAGATCGTCTATCTTACAAAGTTATATTATTACCCTAAACCGCATTTCTTATCCCTAATATCACTGTATCTTTCTTAATGTTGCAAAAATACCGCGGAATAAGGTGCTTTTACCTTATATAAGAGTTATAGTAGAAACTAAATTTAGAAGAAAGTAAATATAATAACAGCCTATAAGTATACGTCTCACTACTGAAGCACTGATCCAATTCTTAAATAGCGACTATACGTTATCCAATCCACCACGTTGGCTTAATGATAGGCAAGATGATGAACATGATAGAAAGTCGTCCAAACATGATATTGTTTTATCACGATGCTTTCTCTCATCGTAAGTGCGAATAAAAATAAAGAACATTTCATAAAGATCAAATTAGAGAGAGACTCGAACCCTTCTTCTTCCAGCCATCAATTTCCAGCCGACTATTTTATAAAGAGATCGACTGGTCACTTGGTCGATTGTACCTACTCATTCACTACATTAACTATTCAATTACTAGTATACATAACATTGACGTTCAATGAACCTTAACAAAACACCACCGCACCGCCCGGAAGGTTAATAGACAAACTTAGATTCAAATTCTAATTTTCTCAGTAAGAATTCTACGTAAACCAAACAATAAGGTCATATTAAATGTTATGGCCTTTAACTGGGTCAACCTACATATAACTAGATATGGGATAGATAGATATTCTTGCTCTGTTTAGAGTGCATAATTGATGTTATTTAAATCCATATACCTATACGTAAATGATGTTCTCTTGCACATAACTTAAGAAAGACTTCACTAATTTTATTTCAGTTCTAATTGAACATTTATTATAGCTAAGAAAGAACTCTATTCCACCTACTAACTAATATTATTAAGATGTTACCGATTGTAAGCAATTCTTAAACCAGAAGCTGTGTTATCAAGAAGTGACATGGACTATAGGTATATAAAAAAATACCTTCTTTTATTTTCTCTAATGTTATTTCCGCAGCAGCGGGCGAAAAATTAGTTAAAGCTAAAATGAACAACTAGACATTCTCACGACACGAACCATTTGACCCCTGTGGGTTGGTAATAGTCTGTAGATGGAAGTCAATCAAATAAATACTATTTAATAGCGAACAACCCCTAGTTTAACCTGAGTGGGTGTTGTTGATGAGAAGAGCTCCCACGATGCGCCATATGACGCATAATGTACTTAAAAGTTTGTTTTAGTATCTATAATAAACCGTTTTAAGTGCCAGACTACGTCGTAACGCGGAAAGATGGAAATCTAAATATTGTGTTCAATGATTCTAATGCCACAAAGCCAAACTAAAAGAATGGATCTGCAACTTTACATTATTAATTAGTGTTAACGCTTGTAGGTTAGTAGTACAGAACACATTAAGAATTTCGTACTAAATTCATGATCAAACTAGAAGGCAAAAGCAACTACACGACATCGATTACTATACATTACATACACCATATTTCCTACCAAATATTTATTTCATGCGACCTTTGTGGTGCAGCGGTATATACAGGGTGTCCAGGAAACAATGGATAAGCTCTGAAGGGCTAATAGTAGAACTAAAGGCAAGCCTAAAAAATAATTGATAAAAAGTATAACCCTAACACTGCTAGAAATATGGCGCTTTAAAAAAAAACTTCATATTTTTTTGACTGTGTTCATATTTTTACTCGTAACGAGGTCAAATCATTTAATAACATCATTATTTCTGTGCTAAAATAATTAATATTAACCGCATCAGTGAATAACTATCAAATAAAATAGCTAACTAAAGTATTTTTCTCAAAAAATAATGTTAAACTTTTGATTTGTGTAAAATTTCTGAAGAAATATTTTTGATGCGCAACTTTGAACAGCTCTGGTGTAAAAAAATTATATGAAAGTAACAGTGACCAATGATTTCAAAATATTCCTGGTTTAATAACGTTTTTAAAAAGATGTAATATGTCGTTATTGTAATGAAAAAAGATTGAACTAATGGTATTAGTGTGTAAAATGGGATAATTATTTAGATCTAGCAAAATTATAAAAATACAATAAAACTAAAGAAATATGATTTTCAACTGATATTAATTGCAAAAACATTAGAATAATTGAGAGCAACTGTTCAAATTGTCTGTCCCCATCCTGATGCAGGCCCTACAACTACGAATAAAGGATCTTCAAAAAAATCGCGCGTGTCGTCGATCATTGATTGCAGCGGCCTGAACACGAGCTCGTAGATCTTCTAATGAAGTTACTGGTTGCCGGTTAAACTCTTCCTTAAAATACCCCCAGTAAAAAGTCTAAAGCGTTTAGGTTTAGGTGGCCTACCTACCTGTTAGGGTAGGTTTCGTCAAGTATGCACATAATGCAACAGCATAGTGTGCTAGACAGCCTTCATTTTGAAGCCAATATGTGTCGCGAAGCTCTTCGGACACGTCTATCAATAAATTGGGTAAGTCATTATGAAGAAAATTTGGATCACTTTCTCCTGTTAAGTTGATTTCTTTGAAGATCCTTTATTCGTAGATGCAGGGTCTGCATCAGGATGGGGACAGACAATTTGAACAGTTACTCTAAATTATTCCAATGGGTTTGCAATTAATGTCAATTGAAAATCATATTTCTTTAGTTTTATTGTATTTTTTTAATTTTGCTAGATCTAAATAATTATCCCATTTTACACACTAATACCATTAGTTCAATCTTTTTTCATTACAATAACGACATATTACCTACATCTTTTTAAAAACGTTATTAAACCAGGAATATTTTGAAATCATTGGTCACTGTTACTTTCATATAATTTTTTTACACCAGAGCTGTTCAAAGTTGCGCATCAAAAATATTTCTTCAGAAATTTTACACAAATCAAAAGTTTAACACTATTTTTTGAGAAAAATACTTTAGTTAGCTATTTTATTTGATAGTTATTCACTGATGCGGTTAATTTTAATTATTTTAGCACAGAAATAATGATGTTATTAAGTGATTTGACCTCGTTACGAGTAAAAATATGAACACAGTCAAAAAAATATGAAGTTTTTTTTTAAAGCGCCATATTTCTATCAGTGTAAGGGTTATACTTTTTATCAATTATTTTTTAGGCTTGCCTTTAGTTCTACTATTAGCCCTTCAGAGCTTATCCATTGTTTCCTGGACACCCGGTATACCGGACTGCTAAGCGGATGGTTCGATCCCCGGGTCGGGCCAATTTCTTAAAAATGATTTTTCGATATTGGCTCGTGTCTAGGTGTAACTAGGTTCTCCCCTAGTCCATTATGTGGTGCCTATAACACAAGTGCTACTGCAACTTAATTTAGGGCAACATAATTGGTGTGTCAGTCTGGAGATTTATTTATTTATATTTATAAATATTGGTGTGTAAAGGGCATAATCGCACCAAAACAACTAGAAGTAACTAACCTACTTAAACCCTGTTTCATTACCCGCCAGTCCTCCACAAGAACCACGACAGCGAGGTGCGCGTGACCCGCGGCTGCGGCTACGTCCCCCACCGCCGCGACTGCTACAAGGCGGACAACGAGGACCACCTCGAGACCGTCTGCCAGTGCTTCACCGACCACTGCAACGCGGCCGCGAGGACGGCGGCGGCGGCGGCGCTCGTGGTGGCCGGGTTGTGTCGGTTGATGCTGTAGGGGTAGAGCGGTTGCGTCGGTTGATGGTGTAGGGGTAGAGCGGTTGATGGGGTTGAGGTTGAGACGGTTGATGGGTTAGAGAGGGTTAAGTCAGTTGATGGGTTAAATGAGGAGGCAGATTTAATTTAATTGCTAATGACACTTAATATAATTCTTGATTTGTGTTAATGGACAAGATGAGCACGTTATGAGGCGCTGATAAGACAAAATTAAAGCTGAATCAATCGAAATGCGGTTTGGTAAAATGAAATGTAGATACGTTTTGTCTTTTTTTGAACGAAACTTACTTATTAAAAAATATATAACTTACTTTTTTATTTAAATTAATGTGCCTAATATAAATTACGATTTTTCTAATAAACATAAATCTTAAGATAATTAAAGACCTACTACATACATGCTACATTTTGTTTTAAGTGAATATTTGTAATTAACTCTAGAAGTAATTTAAAAGCATATTAAAAGTGATTGATTTATAATTTATTACTGTTTATTTTTGTCATAAAGAACCCCTAATTATGTGCAATGAAAAGGTTTATCAATATTTTGGTTATTTAAGGTTTACTTGTATAATTAAGATTCCCAACGAAATAAATGAACGTTTTTTATTAACCAGTATACGAATAAAAGCGATATCTTCATGACCAACAAAGAAATAAAAGTCCATAACGTTTGGAGACATACATTGACTTTATTAATAACAGCATGCGATGTTAATTGGTGAATTAGAGTTACTACTGAAATAACAATTATTCATTTGTGTTGACCAATATGTACTTGATCTTCCTTATGGAATATTACCAACCAACGTACATATTCGACTTGTGCAGCATTAAGCTACACTCGCTTTGTCGACTCTACACACTTTACATGTGCGGTCTCCGTAACAGTCAATAACTATCTTGCACTAAAAACGTAAACACAATGAAATGTACTATCATTTGCAATGGCTATTTTTTAATAAAATAGGATGAAAATAGGTATATTTTCCAACTGCAATAGTTATTTATTACAATATCAAAGTTAGATACATCAAATCTCATAAATGCCGACAGCGTGCGTCATATTAAGAGGCCTTACGTTTTTTTCTCCACCGAAACGCAGTTATCGTGATTTTTCATACTTTTCGACGTTCAATTACGAGAGAATGGTTAAATTTGTTCAAATAAATATTAGCCTAAAGTATAGGAAATTTATTCATCTAATGAAGTGACAGAGAAAAAATCAGGTTATTTTCTTTTATTTTGTGTATTAACTGTTTTTTCACGTACCCTTTTCGCAGTTTAAAAATTATGGTCTTCTATGCCGTTCGATAGGTACTAAAGTGATAAACTTTAATTCAAATAAAAATATCTATTAAATTCTTCATACAGTGTTCCATTGAAGTGATAGAGAAAAATATACAAATATTTATTGTTTCATAACTAAAATAATTGAATAAAACGGTCGAAATATGTTAATAATCGTTCAACTTCATCGCGATGTTTGACATATTACAGATATTCCATAAACAATGATTTTAATATATATTATACATTAAAATATGGACAATCTAAATTGAAAATAAAAATATTGAATTAAAGTCATTATATTTTTTAACAAATACTTTCATGAGCTCCTTATTACCAAGCGCATGAGCCGCGTGAAATCAGTCCCGGCCGAGGCCTTCAGGAGAGAGGACGTATCGCATCGTTTCCCGCGCGCCTGTTATGCATTCCGGCGTGCTTTTAAGTTATATGCGGCCTAACGTTGTTTGATACTTGGGTGAGCAAAGTAACAATTAATTAATGCATGTAACTGAACTATGATTGTCAGAAAATTAAGATAATTGTATTGTATTCAAAATAAATATTAATTAGCGTGTGCAATTATTTATTATATTGTATGTATTTAGTTTATGCTTTTTACTTCATTGAAGTTTTATGCTTGTAGGTATCAAATCAGAATAAGAATGGGCAATAAAAGAACAGAATTCAAGTTGAAAAAGAAAAAAGGGCAAATCTTGAATTTCTTAATCATGCAAGAGATATTAAAAGGTTAAAAAATAATCATACGGATAAGCTACCAGAAAATGCCACCAACACAAACAGTATTCAAGTAAGTATGAAAATCGAAATAATAGAGAAAGATAAGGAGTTATGTAACGTCATGGAAAATAAACTGAAAAAAATCTACTTCGACTGTTTTCTCTCGACCTGAAACTATCGATTCGAGATTAGACCGGCAAATGGAAATAAAAGAGCCCGAATACATTTTAGAAACAATCAAGAAAAGGGAAATGATTAAAAAACGAAAAGTTGACGAAGAAGAAGATAATAATATGTGAATTGTAATTATGTCATTTTTTTAGGTTTTTTTTATGTTTGTTACACGTTATAAATTAATTAATCAATGCTATGTTTTATTTTCCCAATATTATTTCATTTAAAGACAAAAAGTATCCAAACTATCAAAAGATCAAAACCGTTAAATCGTACTAGACAACGACGGCTCCGAATTACGCAATGCACACACGCGTCCGAGTGCTGCTGCGTTTGTGTGGGTGCGAGTCAAATATCTATTTTGACCCGTCTCGAAAAAACGTAAGGCCTCTTAACCTACTTTATAAAACACTGGCATGAATAGTTAGCCCTGATTGTCTCGACAAAGAGTCCTGCGCTAGATAACAAAACAGCGGATGTGGGTACATTATGCGGCTTCCGACGGCGCGCGCGCAGTGTTGAGCACACGCAGTAACTACGCACTATTGGGGTTTGTATTGTAGATCTTTGTTAGGTATATAGTTGTAATGTTATGAAAAAGCTAAAGCGAATGAAGGAATCGTTGTTCAAGGAACGTGAAAATGTGTTAATTATTTTTGAAATTATTGACATAAAAAAAGTTAAAAAAGGGTATACTTATAGTTAGTACGTTGTTTGTAGCTTAACGTAGCGGGATTACTACATTAGCAAATAAATATTTGTAAAAACTGAATAGTTTTTAAGCACACTATGCGATTCTAAGTATATCCAGTGGAGTACCATACAACTTCTGTCTTCTGTGAACAAAGGATTATTTATTTTATATTAAACTCTAGCTTACGAAACTGCTGCAAGGATGCAGTGACAAGACACAAAATATTTATGTTCAAGTCCGTGCTGTTTGGTTACAAAACCAATAAAGTATTTAGTTAGAGAAGATTTAAATTGCTTCAGCGCCATCTATCTAATAGTGACAGAAGTTTTACAATAAATAGCTACATTCAAAAAATTAAGTAGCTACAGCACAGGTGGCGAGTTCACTTTATGAATCAATTCTTATTGATAGAAAAATAACTCATTCAAAGAAAGTTAAGTAGATGGGCGAAAATAAATGTAATTATAATTAAAATAATGTTTTAAATAAATAAGGGTATAAAACACTTCAACAATGAAACAAAAACATTAAAAATACTATTAAATGTCTATAACTGTTAATATTTCAAATATTTATTAAAATCGATTTCACCAGCATATGAAAAACTTTTTTCTTTACAATCATGACGATGATTTCGTTACCAATTTGTTATATGATTTGTAATTTCGCCCCTCTGAACAAGTCAGGTTGGCCGAGTGGTCTAAGGCGCCAGATTTAAGCTCTGGTTCCCGAGAGGGAGCGTGGGTTCGAACCCCACACCTGACAGACTTTTTGTCTTTATTTTATGTCTTTAAATAATTACGAGCGACCCGCCCACGCTTCGCAATGGTGTAATTTTGCCGACTTGCTCGCGAACCCTTGCAATTTTTCTAACTTAAAACTTTTTCTAAACGTTCTTTATTTACAAATTTAAATGTAGGTATAAGTACGGTAAGGAGGAGTTAGCGGCCAAACATACAAACAGACAGAATTAGCGACTTAGATTTATACTATGTAATGATAATGATAATGATTTCAATGTTTATTTGTGGACCCTACTTTTTATACTTTGTATATCTTGTACCCTTCTCAGAGAATACAATGTGCACAGCAAACAATAGTAGGTAAGTGCTGAATTACAGTAAAAGGTTCATTTTTCCCATTATTGCCATTTATGTTCTGTAGGTACTTTTTAAGTTTATTATGTACCCGCAGTGGCCGCCCGCGACTACGTTCGCGTGGAAGTCGGTTTCCCGTGGGAATGAGAAGTTTTCCCGTGGTAAAAAGTGCCTTATGTGTTATTCTGGTGTATAACCTATATTACTGTAGAGTTACATCCAAATCCGTCCAGTAGTTTTTACGTGTAAGAGTAACAAACATCCATACATACTTACAAACTTTCACGTTTATAATATTGGTAGGATTTTATGGGTTTACCTAGTCTAACCTAGCCTCTAAGTTTAGTTTGGCAAACGGCATCGAGCGGTTTTAGTCTAGAGTTTAGACTATTTTAGGTACTTACCCTTACCTTACCTAGTGACAGAAGGCAAAAGATTTAGGTTTTCAGGTCTTTGTGTAAAATTGGATTGTATTTGTACAACTCGTTTAAATAGGGTTTTAATGGTTGTGGAGAATGAAGTTAATTGGTTGCCCAACGATTTATCGAAACAAAAAGTGTACTGTGTGTGTTTTAAGTTGGCAGTTAATCAAGAACTTAGTAGTTTCATAATATTTTCAGAACTGAGTAAAATGAATCCTACTAATATTATCAATGTGAAAGTTTGTAAGTATGGATGGATGTTTGTTACTTTTTACGTACGTTATGGATTTGGATGAAACTTTGCAGTAATATAGGATATACATCAGAATAACACATAGGGTACTTTTTACCGCGGGAAAACTTTTCATTCTCACGGGAAACCGACTTCCACGCGAACGGAGTCGCGGGCGGCCACTAGTATGTATCTATTGTAAGAAACCTTGATAATTATAAACAACATCATAAAAAGAGGAAGCAGGCTAAGTTTGTTTATTTAGTTTCAAAGATATTTATGTCGCTGAAAATACTGCGCAAATGATAAGCACACTGGAAAAGTACTGTCTTTTCTAGATCCGATATAAAAGTCGGCCCTAATATTTATAACTGCACACTAAACTAAACTCTATCTCGGTACAATAAGGTTTAAATTTCAATAAGGCAACGACTGCACACATATAAAGAAAGACGCACGCACACAGATGTATTAGTTGAATGAGACGTACGCACACATGCATACATGTTTTTTGTATTCGGATTGTTTGATAAATATACATACATACTGAGAACTGGATGTAAATCAATGATCAGCTGTTTTGTGTTTTTCTTCTATGGCAAATTATTGAGATTGAATGTGAATAGACCCATACTGTTTATTGGCTAATTAGTATTTAAATAATGTGAATAACCGAAACATACAGTGTCCTATTTTCTTTCCAGGGTGTCGAAATATCTCTATTCCAAAATACATTAGAATCGGTCCAGCCGTTTTATCGTGAAAGCGGAAAATACTGACAGAAACACATGCACATTTTAATAATATTAGTAAGGACATTTTGTTTTGAATCATTGCTGATATAATACTCTATTTTGCCTCACCTCTTAAACAAATTAAAAAAAAACAATGAGGTTTATCTGTTTTGTAGCTACAAACTACAGTGACAAAAATACTTCAGTTTTACACATTAAAATGGTCAGGAAAATTTAATGCTATTTTTTTTTTTGGAATTAAGTTGTTTTTTTTCTGCTATTTCATTAAGGTGATGTAAATAATAGTATTAATGAGAAGAATCATATACTTATTTAGGCACTGATATTTACAATAACAAACGATATTAGTCACAGGTAATTTTCAGAAAATAAATATTTAGTAGATAAAAAAACTGTTATAGATTAACTGAAGTGCTTAGAGTTATCGGACAAACATACAAACAGACAAAATTAGCGACTTCGATTTTACAAGCTTTTTATACTAAGTATATAATGCCACTGAGGATATATAATGCATTGTTAATTATTAGGCACTACACAAAAGCAGGAAAAATATACGAAACATAAAAAATATTCACTTCTAATGCCTAGCATATCGATCGTTAGTGACCTTGGATACCTTCCCTTCCTACTAGATACATGCACTATCTCTATGCTAAATGGATCAATACAATATGATACTAGATACTAGCTAAAGCACGAGTAATATTATGACATTATTTTACAGCGTTTTGCAAACAACAATCAGTTTACCATACAATCAACAACACGCGAATACCACCTCTACAAAACCGTATCCACCGTTCATACAACATTTGCTGTAGACGGTACATAGGTGCGATAAGAAAGTTCGTTACCACGAAACTATTGATCTGCGGACTATTTTGGATTTGGAACCCTAAAGTCAAGGCTATGACGTCATTTCTTAATACATAAATGTTTGTTCCTACTAACAGGAATTTGGCGCATAGCTTTTAAGGTAATACTTTTTACAGCTCTACATAATCCTACTTTCACTCGGACGTAAGCTAGCATGTTTTGTAGCCTTTGGCCAAGGGTACGTTTCCATTGGAAAACACTTGTACACGTCAACACAAAAGTCAATATTGGTCAGCTTGTAAGACACTAGTTTGGTCACTCTACTACAGTATTTCCTAAACTTTTGACCAGGGACCACTTTGATTTCAATTATATTGGCAGTGACCACAAGATCCATCTAATTAACTGGTAGACATCTGACAATTGATAACTAGTGCGTATATCGTGTGTCATACCGTGCTTATTACTTTACGATGCAATTTCAATCAATAAGGGTCGAAGTCGATACAAATTCGTAATTTCGCTTCGTATCGAGAGTTATTACAAATGGTTTTTAAAATATATGTACGGTCCAACTCGTACATCTTGCCGCGTCGGCGTTTCCGTGAGCGTCGCGATTTATTTTAATTAGTACGTTCGAGAGTATCAAGTCGATCGCGCGTGCTCACACCAATTAGCCATTTATCACGAATCATTATCATTTTATATCAAGTTAATAAATACGTAAATTTCGTATACTCGAGTATAATTTCATATCAAGTTATCAAGTAGCATATATCAGATAAAGTGTGTAGAGTCTATCAAGGACCCTACATCTTTTTTGGTCCTTCGAGCCGGATGTGATTCGAAAAGATGTGGTCTGTAAGCCACAGGGAAAAATCTACGCCTCAGATGGAGCTGCCCCCATTTAGTGGTAACTTCCAGCATTGGACATCGTTTAAGGATCTCTTTACTGAGACAATACACAACAACTCTGCGCTATCAAATGCGCAGAAAATGCAGTTTCTAAAAGGTAAACTGCGAGGTGAAGCGGAGAGACTAGTGCAGCATCTTCCGATCAGCTCTGACAATTACATCGCATGCTGGGAGATACTCAACAATAGGTATAACAATAAGAAGCTTATTTTTACATCTCATATTAATATACTGATGAATACGCCAGTGGCACAACAATCATCATTTGGACATATCAAGAGGGTCCACGATACGTCACTGGAATCGCTCAATGCTATCAAGAACTTGGGCGTTGATATAAGTACTTGGGATCCCTTACTTGTTCATATTCTCAGTCAAAAATTAGATCCCGACACCCACAATGAATATGTGTCGTCGCTTAAGCATCCTAGAGAATTACCATTGTTAAAGGATTTTTTGGAATTCCTAGAAAGTAAGTTTACAGCCTTAGAAACTTCCCGTAAGAAACAAGAAAACCCGACGGCAAAGTTACATTATAATTATAATCAAGCATCCAATAATTATAATAATTCGATGCACAAAAAACCTACACATTTTAAACAAACATATGCATCCAGTAACAAGATTTCGCAACCTACCTATGTACAAAATAGCAAGTTTATTAAATATTGTTATTTGTGCAATAATAATGAACACCGGTTATATTATTGCGCAAAGTTTCTAGAAATGCCCCCATACCTAAAGCGCAAATTTATAACAGAAAAAGGTTTGTGCCAAAACTGTCTTTATAGTCATCATGGCAAAATATGTTTTTCTGAAACCCGATGCCGCGAATGTAATGAAAAACATAATTCTGTTTTACATGACGCGTATAGTAACAAACTTCATGAATCGTCAAAAGATGCACGCGCTGCCTACAACAGCAATTTAAAACAGAACCAAAACCGAAACACGCACGTGTCACTGCAGGGTCAATCACCTGAAATTTTATTAGCAACAGCCCTTATCCAGGTGCAGGCTTACGACGGATCTTATCACAGCATCCGAACTCTACTCGACCAAGGCTCTCAAACATCTTTAATATCAGAAAGAGCGGCACAACTTTTGGGGTTGCCGAGAAGAAGGTGCCGTGGAGTTATATCAGGGATTGGAGACAAGGAGAGTAATTGTAAAGGAGTTATCACTCTCAAATGTCAGTCTTATCACGAGGACTTTTGTTTCGAGACTGATGCATTTATCATGAAAACTTTATTAAAAAATTTACCTAGCAATAGTTTTGCGAAGCCTGTGTGGCCACTATTGGATACCATTCCACTAGCGGACCCGAACTTCAACATTCAAAGCCCAGTAGATTTGTTACTTGGAGCCGATATTTATAGCAATATTCTATTAGATGGAATTTATAAAGCGGGACCTAGTTTACCTATCGCACAAAAAACGCGCTTAGGTTGGATTTTGAGCGGCAATGTAGAGCGCACATTTCAATGCAACGTGACTTTGAATAACACCGATGAAATACAGCAATTTTGGCGTATTGAGGACATTTCTGAGGAGTCACCGATTTCGGCAGAAGATCAGCGGGTGATCGAATTTTATAAGAATACTACGATTCGCCGTTCAGATGGTAGGTATGAAGTTCGCTTACCATTAAAGTCGAACATAGATCAAGAATTAGGACTATCTAGAAATAAAGCTATCGCACAATTTAAGCAGCTGGAAAGAAAATTTTATAAAGATCAAAACATTGCTAGAGAGTACAAACTTTTCATTAATGAATATTTATTATTAAATCATATGACACCGAGTGAAGGTCATTCAACACCTACTACGGTATATTATTTGCCACACCATTGCGTTTTACGAGACGAATCAACTACTACAAAGCTGCGTGTAGTATTCAATGCATCGGCTAAAACATCATCAGGACAAAGCTTAAACGAGTTAATGGAAAGGGGCCCAAATTTACAGCAAGATCTTCAGAGTCTCATTATCAAGTGGAGACAATACAAGTTTGCATTCACTGCGGACATAGAAAAAATGTTTAGGCAAGTATGGTTAAATCAAGACGACCAGAGGTATCAAAAAATAGTATGGAGGGAGTCGCCGCTAGATATATTGCAGGAGTTTCAGTTAGCAACAGTGACGTATGGCACTAAGGCCGCACCATTTCTCGCTATGATGACCCTTCGTCAGTTGGCAAGCGATGAAAAGGTAAATTATCAAGAGAGTTTAGCTCCCAAGGTAGTTGAAACAGCATTTTTTATGGATGATCTTGTGCATGGGTGCCATTCTACAGAATCAGCTAAGCAACTTATTCAAGATTTAAAAAATATTTTGAAATCAGGAGGTTTTAATTTAAGAAAATGGAACTGCAACGATCAAAAATTGCTTCAATTTATTGACGAGAAACAAGAAACAGTTGATTTTAAATTTAAACAAGCAGAATCATCAAAAACATTGGGTCTCGGTTGGAACCCACAAGATGATAAGTTCACTTTTAATGCAAATATTGAATTTTCACATAAATCCCCTACTAAACGAACGCTCTTATCAGACATTTCAAAACTTTTTGATCCCCTTGGTTGGTTGTCACCAATTTCAACAAAAATTAAGATTTTATTTCAACAAGTATGGCAGCTAGAGTTACAATGGGATGATCATTTACCCGAGAACATAGGGGAGGAATGGATTAGAATAAAAGTAGACTTAAATAAAATAAATAAGTTTTATATACCAAGATGGTTGGGAATCGCAGAGCATGACGTCATCGAATTACATGGCTTTTCTGATGCTTCAAACAAAGCATATGCTTGCGTCGTGTATTGCAAGGTGACGTCACAAGGCCACACATCAGTTATCATGATTGCAGGCAAATCAAGGTTAGTGCCTCTCAGCAAAAACGTTACATTACCTAAATTGGAGTTGTGTGGAGCCCTTTTACTGATCAAGTTGTTATTGAAAATCAAAGAATGTTATAAGAGTTATCAAATAAACACATTCTGTTGGGTGGACTCCAAGGTGGTGTTAGGATGGATTAATGGTGCTCCAGAACGCTGGAAACCCTTTGTAGCCAACAGAGTTAAGCAAATAACGGACGTCGTTCCCCGCCAGTACTGGAACTATGTTAAGTCTGAGGATAACCCTGCAGATTGTGCAAGCCGAGGCTTGACGGTTCCGCAGTTACTAGATCACGAGTTGTGGTGGAACGGACCTTCGTGGTTATCATCATTTGAAGCAACAAAGCTAAACAAAGAAACAAGTTACATCACTGATCAAGAAGTGAAAAAAGCTAAGCAAGTAGCTATTATTATCAATAATCAAGATCAAGAAAGCATTATCAAGAATATGCTAAATAAATATAGTTCGCTAAGCAAAGTAACGCGAATTTTAGCTTGGATTTATAGAATTTTATCAAGAAACAAATCAAATAAACCATACCTAACATTAAGTGAATTAAAGCAAGCAAAAATCAAGATTGTCAAGCATGAACAGCAAGAATATTTTTATCAAGAAATAACAGATATAAAAAAGGGTAATAAAGTAGCTGCAAAAAGCAAAATTTGTATGCTAAACCCAATTCTAGATCAAGATCAAGTATTAAGGGTAGGTGGACGTCTGAAAAATGCGCAGATAAACTCAGACATGAAACACCCTATTATTGTGCCGAAAAATAGTCGGTTATCAGAATTATTAATTGATCAATGTCATAAGCTCACTTATCATGGAGGAGCTAGACTTACGTCGTCGTTTATGAGACAGAAGTATTGGCTAATTGGGGGTATCAAGGCTACCAAGAAACAAATATATCAGTGCGTTAAATGTAGAAAACATGGCCCTAGTCGGCACTATCAAGTAATGGGCGATTTACCACCAGCAAGGGTGAATCCATCAAGGCCATTTTACCACACAGGAGTAGATTATACCGGTCACATATTTGTGAAGTCTAACAAAGGACGCGGTATCAAAACCTCAAAAGGTTATGTCGCAGTTTTTGTATGTATGGTGACGAAAGCCATACATCTAGAGTTAGTATCCGACTTAACATCATCAGCATTCTTAGCAGCCTTGCGCAGGATGTCAGCGAGGCGAGGGCTGCCAAACCATATTTACAGTGATCAAGGTACAACATTTATTGGAGCAAACAAGATCTTACAACAAGAATTTGAAGAAATAAGAAAAACTTTAGATAACGAATTTATATCAGAAATCACAGAGATGGGTGTCAAGTGGCATTTTAATGCCCCATCCTGGCCGTCAGCAGGTGGACTCTGGGAAGCTTCAGTCAAAAGTTTAAAATACCACATGAAACGAGTGATAGGTGAGCAGAAACTTACTTTTGAAGAGTACAGTACATTACTCTCGCAATTGGAAGCTTGTTTAAATCAAAGACCTTTATGCCCATTGACTGAAGATCCCGAGGATTTGAATTGTTTGACACCCGCACACTTTTTAACAAATGGTCCAACATTAGCATTCTTCAATACCGAGACAGACTTGCGGACGCGTTGGCATCTCACACAAAAACTATTTGAAGATATCTGGAAGAGATGGCGTTTAGAATATCTTACGCAACTATCTGCACGCAGCAAGTGGCGGCAACCTAAAGATAACATCAAGATAAATGACATAGTGTTAATCCAAGATGCAAATTTGCCCGCTGGGAGGTGGCCACTTGGCCGAGTCATTGAGCTGCACCCCGGGAGCGATGGTTACGTAAGAGTCGTAACATTAAAGACGAAAAACGGTATCATGAAACGTCCAATCGTTAAATTATCAATATTACCTGTTTATCACGACAACAGGGATAGAACAAAATATGCTAACGTTGAAAATAAAGAGGATATCAAGCAGGCTTGTTATGTGTCCCAATCAAGAAAAAGGACTACATATAGTTTTTCTAAAATAGTTTTAGCAGTATTAATGTTCATGATGACGCTAATAGCAAGTACAGAAGGTACTTATAACATAAAGCCACTGCAAAGCAATCAAAGTTTGTATTTTGATAAAATTACAAACATGTGTCTCATTAGAGACGAATGGCGCCTAGTAGTCTACTACGACATGACTCCTTACTGGGAAGGCTCACATGCATTAAATAAGTACATAGAATATTTACAAAACATTTGTATCAAGTCTAAAGACCTACCGCACTGCGACGCGATCATGTTACAACTACAACACGGTAACGAACAGCTGCTCCATTACAATGACATTATGATGAACAAACAGAATTACGGAGCTCGCACGCGCCGTGGTTTGATAAACGGAGTTGGATCTATAGCAAACAGTTTATTTGGAATATTAGACAGTAATTTCGCCGAAAAGTATGAGCAAGACATTCGACTTATCAAGAAAAATCAAGAACATTTAGCTTTGCTATGGAAAAATCAAACTTCAGTTGTAGAAGCTGAATTTAATTTACTTAAGCGTACAGAAACTATTATGACTAAGCAGCACAAATTGATCAATATAAGATTGCACCAGCTTGACAGCACTGTCAGTGACTTAAAATCTGAAAGGTTGTCAAACTCTATAGTTAATGATTTTACTCTTACCGCAATTATTGCTAACAACATACTAGCTCATCTGAAGGATATGCAAGATACACTGTTGAACGCTCTGACCAATGTCTACAACGGTCAATTAAGTCTTCATCTTCTCACACCTGATCAATTAAGAAGTGAATTTAATATAATTGCTGGGAAAATTTCAAAGGACTTATCTATACCTTTTGATAACATCAATTTACCTAAAATGTATCATTTATTAAAGGTTAAAGCAAGAATGACCAGTAACTATCTAATAATTGAAACAAAAATACCTCTAGTTCACCGAGATACCTACGAAATTTATAAAGTCATTCCCGTGCCACGAGAACGTAATAACAACATCATATCAATTAAACCTGTATCAAGTTACCTAGCTATTAATTTAAAGAAAGACGCTCTGTTACCTATGATAGAAAGTGAATTAGGATCGTGTCTACATCAAGATTCAGACACTATTTTATGTTCGACTAAATCTCCTACATTCCATATCAAGGACGACGAAAGCCTGTGTGAGCGAAATCAAATAACTAGCAACTGTAACATTTATCAAGAACCATGCAAACTTAAATGGTATGAATTAAACCAAATTAATACCTATTTTTATTTTTGTTGCAACCAATGCCACCTTAAACTACTATGTGAGGATCAGATTACTTCAATACAATTATCAAACGCCGGCCTACTTACAATAAGTGAAGGTTGTATTATCAAGTTCAAGGACTTCTCCGTATTTACTCATAAGCGACAAATGAGTCATATGGAAATCAAGGCAAATGTTGAAGTTCCAATTCTATCACCTATCAATCACCTGGTCAACATTTCTTTACCAATGCCTCCCACAAATACGCCTGAGCGAGACATTAGTGAACATACACGCCAGCTGATGGAGATCCAGCAGAAGATCGACGAGATGCAGCATACGGTGCCACTGTACGATACCATCAACACTCATGATATCCATCACTATACGGTAATGTACATAGTCGTCGGCGTTATCATAGCAACGGCTACTGTTTTGGCGGGAAGGAGCCTACGGCGGAGATGCTCTGCAGCTGCACCGGCACCGGTACCGG
This sequence comes from Emmelina monodactyla, assembly GCA_916618145.1. NCBI lineage: Eukaryota > Metazoa > Arthropoda > Insecta > Lepidoptera > Pterophoridae > Emmelina > Emmelina monodactyla. The sequence continues at coordinate 1,067,491 of OU745319.1, forward strand.
CAAGTCGTCAGTCAGTCGTTACACAGGAAAATGACATTATTCAGTGCAGTGTAAGTGATCAGTGTGATGTTAGGGTTCCGCGATATTTGCTTCGCCAAAATAAAAAAGTTGAACACTATGCCAACTTGGAAAATCAATCGGTTAGTCAAAATAGTAAAAGTGTTCAGTGCGTATCAAATTCTAAAACGTCCGCAAGGCAAAATAAAAATACGTCACCTGACTTTAGTGCGGTTTACGTTGTCGGTGACCAGACTGTTAAGTTCAACTCACTTTAAATTTTATATCATGCGTATTGTTTATCATCTACTAACAAGTGTAGATAAGAAAATTATGTTAATCATCTTGTAGCATCTCATCAATACTAACTCTCATCCTTTCCGGCGTGGGAGCATGTACGGTCCAACTCGTACATCTTGCCGCGTCGGCGTTTCCGTGAGCGTCGCGATTTATTTTAATTAGTACGTTCGAGAGTATCAAGTCGATCGCGCGTGCTCACACCAATTAGCCATTTATCACGAATCATTATCATTTTATATCAAGTTAATAAATACGTAAATTTCGTATACTCGAGTATAATTTCATATCAAGTTATCAAGTAGCATATATCAGATAAAGTGTGTAGAGTCTATCAAGGACCCTACAATATACTTATTCTTTTATTAATAGTTCTGTCTTTCTTGAACTGGAACTAGATATATACGTGCTTCTAGGCCTTATCTGTCCTGTCTCATGAAAGAAAACAATAAAGTACCTACCTTTAAGGCTGAACAGAGATTGCTTTTGTTGATCAGATATTGCATTTTTAGATCCGATATGACCAAATCCCTCTGACATATAGGATTATCAAAGACACATTGGATTATTTATTGATAGAAATATGGATAGGTTACTTACTTATCATTGTAATGAAATAACTAAGATATCGGCCACAAAACTAAGGATTAGGACTAATAAAATAAAATGATTTCAACCTAAACCTAACCTTTCAAAAATTCATTGCAAAAAGGGCTTAAGGGGCTTAAAGGGCCTGCCTTTATGAAGTAGGTACAATTGTGGTCGTTGGACACCCTGCCCTCTATTATTTGTTCGACTATTCAACAGTTATTTAGTAAGTACCAAACAATACTATTTATTTGGATTTGTGGTAAAGCCTGAGAAGCTAAGCTTTTAACAATAAGACTAACTTCCTATTCTGAAACAAATACCTCAATAATTACACTTTTTCTTAACATCACTATCATGTGTACCTAATACAAAAACAGCTACGCGGTAACGAAACTATCAAATGGTCAACGAGTCGAAATAAGTTTGACTCTTATTTAACATTGACACATGTCAATTACAATTACAAACACATCGAAGAAACTAAGTGCTGAAACGAATTAGCTCCTTATTTCTCAGTACAAGACCTATTTCCTGTGAACAAAAACCATATTTCAATGACGCATTGCTTTCCAGCCAAGCCACCTTCACAGCCTGTCTACCTGACAACAGACCCAGCACGTGCCAAACTACACCGGTCACGTTTTATTCATTTACATCGCGTCGTGTTATCACTTCACTGAAAACAGATCGGCATGCCAGCAACGTGAATGTGTGTTTATTTTGACGCCATCTTGATTCACCACACGCGCAACCCGTGTACATACAGCATCATGTCACGATGACTCACGCACACATGCAACATCTTTTTAACCGTAGAATGACGCATGAGGGGAGGGGGGAAGCGAAGATGGGAAGGTTTAAATACCACGCGCGGACGCAGAGCAAAACCAGTTTTACTTCGAAGGTAAACAAAGACACACCTCTCAGAGAACAAGAAGGAGCTAGCACCGGCTGTCGCCAAAACAATGGGTACGTCGACCTTTACTTAATGCGTTATTAACCCTGACCTATATATTTGTATTAATTTTCACTCCCGTTGGATAAATTTCATTACATTCCTTTTCGCTACCTGACCCTTTTTTACTGCATTCTTACCCCGAAGCCTTTTCTTACAATGAAATCTTGAAAGTCTAGTCGGTTTATAAATAATAATTTAACATTTGCTACATCTGTGTTAAGATCTTTTTAACTCTACGTAGTACTGTTTTGTTACCAGGATTATCAGTATTTCGGTTTTTAATTGGCAAACCGTGGTTTAATAAACACGTGTTTGTTAATTATGATCACGTTTAGTTTCGTTGTCAACCCATTTACTGGTTCATGACGTCATAGTACGGTCATGGTATGCGTCACTGCAGTACTTTCAATTGTTTTTACATATTTTAAAGTGTCTACTCTATTTGAATACATTTTATCTAACTTATCAGTTCTTATGAATTGGGTATGCGGTTTATGTGTACATATTCCATTTATCATTTTCCTTCCTCTGCAACGCTAATGGCTTTTTAGCACAAATTTTTCTATGAGTCAGAGTTCTGAAAACCGCAAATAAGACCACTGACGTAGTTCCTTGCTGTTATATACCTATCGACATAAATTAAAGCTAGCATGTAGGTACAGTCCCTTGTCGTGACCGTCCAACCTTCAACCGCCCTACTTAACAAATTGGATTGTAGCTATCCTCCAAGCCATTTGCACTAAGTGGTTTTTACCGGTTCGAGCTTGAATTCTAGACTTAACTGGATTTTGCTTTTGCTTTTTAATGAAGGGTGTAACCTGGTTAATACTATTATAGTTTAGGTATGGCTGAAGTTTAGTAGCTTCGTACTGATCATTTTGATACGATACGATAGTTAGGAAAATATGATAAGTGGATAGGTATTTCATATAGATCCAGTTTTTTATTGGCGGTTTGCCATAACGAGGGTAAAACATTTACCATCTGTAGTTGACGCACTCTTGACGCAAAAGATTTCCTAAATTTAGAATTTGTTGCGGTTCAGTGTCCAGATTTATTAAATATGCCATTCATGATGACGATTTTCATGCACTCCAATATTTTATGGTAATTTGATTAGTGTGGAATAGTAGTGGAATTAAATTCTAATAATAAATCCTGATTCTTATGTTAATTTTTTAATTTCAGAAACGTTAAATATAAAACCGTTAATTATGGATAAAGAGTGGTCTCCGGAAGCGTCGTGGGGCGTGGAGTCCACTGGGGCCACCTCGGAGGCGGGCCCCGTCGCAGCCTGCTCGTCGAGCGAGGAGCGCCTGCTGCGCCGCGTCACCGGCCGCTGGGGCGCCGAGTGGTTGAGCTGACTCGGCAGCACCGACCCCGCCGCCCCCGGGCCCGCCTGGCCCCCCGCGCACCCCCTGCCGCCGCCTCGCTGGGGGGCGCCCCGCCCCGCGCTCCACCTCACCCTCCAACAATACGAGGATCTGGTGGCCAAAGCCGAGGCACTGCTAAGCCGACTCGTCGTCTCGGAGAACTACGACTCCGTCAACAACTTCCTCTCGCTCTACGATGCGTACATGGCCAGCCCCGACCCCACGCTTGAAGGGTTCTTCCCAAAGTACAACCCGCCTATCCGGGCGCATAAACACACGTGTGTTGGCCTCGGTATGGAGGTCATCAAACGGCTGAAGGTCTTGGAGAAGGACTTCCCTGGAATAACTAAAGCGATGATGCTGGTGTCGTGCGATGAGAACATCCAGGACCTAGTGGACTACACCACGTCGTTCCCTGGGCCTCAAGGGTTCGCGATAGAGACTGAGAAGGACCACGTGATGGTGGCTATCCAGGTCCGCGTCGCTGGTCGTCCGGGGATATTCCTGTCTGACCTCGGGTACCACATCTCCCGCGTCGTGACCGTGATGGCTGATCGATGCTATCCTCATACTGGTGAGTTATTAATCAATCCTTTCATATTACGAATAAATTAAGGATCCTTTTTTTATTTTTCTAAAGCTTAATAGCCCAAGACAATAAATAAAACACACTAAGGCCCAATTGCAGGGAACGTTTTAACCTCGGGTTAGCTTCGGGTTCGCTAACTCAGGTTTAAATGGCGCCACCATCGATTGTAACTACTTCTTATTACAATCGATGGTGGCGCCATTTAAATCTGAGTTAGCTAACCCGAGGTTAAAACGTTCCCTGCAATTGGGCCTAAGTAGAGTACACCCTTTGTGTTATGTTTTATATGTTTTATATTCTCTTCTATGTTTTTACTTCTTTCTTGTTTTGTTTACTCAATGTTTGTTCATAAAGTAATAAATAAATAGAGCGCCAGCATAATGACTCCATAGACCATATTTAATGAAGTCCTCAATAGCAAAACTTTGCTTCTTCTCCCAGGTTGGTTCACCCAGTCTGACGAGCCCCACTGCCGCAAGGAGTACAACTACCAGCTGAACCCGCAGAACAGCAACTACGTGGAGTGGCACGAGCGAGAGACCAGAGGAGCCGTCGTCAAAGACCGTCTGTCCCTAATCTACGTCGCGAAACCCTATCTTACAGCTATCGCCGTAACTGAGAAGAGAAACTTGGTTTGGGATTTAAGGTAAAAATCTCTTCTAACATCAGGATTAAAAGCTCTGAATCCTGAAACTAAACTTGGTATTAATAAGAACCTGTTTTGATTTCCAGGAGTCTTCTAGGCCGAGATCCCAAGGGCCACCTAACAGCTGGAATCTATTTCCCGTTGAAGAAGCTGCCGTTTAAAGACCAGCAGTTCACCATGTTCTATGGAGACAACAGCGGCAAACTAAGGAGGAAGCTGAAGTTCGAGACCTTCTTAGAACTGCAAAAGGTAAAAATCTTTTTTTATGTAATGGTTTTAAGACTATTTTTTATCGAGCCATAATTGGGATAGCCATGGGCGCTTAGAAAAAAAACAAAAATATCAGAGAAGTGACAGTTTTAACCAAATAACTTGCTGAGCAACCTCTAAAGACTGTTGATAGTATCTTAGTCTTACTTAAGGTCAAAATAAAATCATCCATTTATTTAGCCCGAGGGTCAAAGATCAACAATTTGTGTAAACATAATAATAGGTATCACTGCCAATTACTTACACTGATAAAATAAACGATTATAAACTTGAGTAGGCATTAACTCACAGTCATATTATTATTATCAGAAATCTCGGAATATTACCTAAATAAAAAACTCATTATCATGTATGGACAAGATAAAATATCTATATTAGTTTTCACTATCACAAAGTAAATACCTGGAAAGCCATGTTAATCCTTGCCTTAGTTAACGCCCTCCACTAAATTTTCTTTATCTTCTTCCAGATTCCTGATGAAGTAGTAGACGAGGTGGAACAGTGTAACGACCAGCTGCATCTCCGTGATGGTGAACTGCTGTCAATCCTGAACCGACTGGCAACACTCATGGCCGACGAGGAGTATTTGGCAGAGCTGTTGGACATCGATCACAACATAGTGCAGCTCTCTGCCGGCAATTAAAAAAAACGTAGAGCGGAGATAGATGTTAGGTTTTTAGAGGTTATTATTTTTTCTTTTTCTTTCTTGTGAATTTGTAGTGATTTTAGTTGGGATTATTAGTTGGAAATTAGTTTTTATTATTATTTTGTCTTCTTTATTATTATTTCATATTATTTTTCTTATAAGCACGTAGCAAACTTACATCGTATTTGTAGAATTATATTAAACACGAGAGTCGGCTTATGCGGAAAATAAATCTATTTCACAAACATATTGTCTTTGATTTTTTCAATTTTAAATGAAAGCCCCTTCTTAGAATATTTTTAGGCAAAATACATATTGAACAGCATTCAAACTATATATTACGTGAAAATAAATAGATCAGGATGAAGATGGACGTCAGGCAGAGCCTGATGATGTAAATTTTATTGTAATTAACTCTAAATAAACAATATAAAGCTACATCCTCTTTAATTTACAGTTCCCGGTTACAACAGTACCTATATCGCAAGGGCAGTGCTTTTATCCCCCTGAGACCTACCCTGAACTATGATTCTTTCGTAGCTTTGCTGATACTAATGCTTTGCCTTTAATAAAACAATAGGCAAAATCCATTTTGTATCACTTTGCGGTCAAGTTTTTTTTTCTGATATTCAAATTCTCCAGTTTTATTTTCTCTTAACATCAAATTTAATTATATCTGTCGAAATATTGCCAGAAGCTTGCTTGTTAACCTCCATTTAAAAATTAAGTAAGTATCTACTTACGAACATAGATTTTACAAATATAAATATAGAAACATAAGTAAACTCAAAGTTATGCTGGACAATGAAAGCGACTAAAGAATAAAGTTGTATTGATATTGACAGTGATATTTTTAAAAGCTTTTATTTAGTTTCACTTGTATGTTAACAAATCTTGCAAGTTTAATTTGACCCACTTCCCGGTATCCGATTAAGCTGAAATTTTGCATGCTGGTCCAGAACCGATGACAATGCATGTTAATCATAAACGTGACCTGATGCTGCTGCGAGGATCGGCTCCGTAGGAGAAATCTCTTCAGCGACAAATAGCAGGGACATGAAATTTTGTATACGCATTCGTTTATGATAGGCAGTTGGTAGGCCCACCATGAAATAGATGCCACATACAGGGTTGTCTTCGATCTATGGAACTCCTCAATATTCAACTGCTGGGACTTGAAATTTTGTATACGCATTCGTTTATTTTCATCGCCTCCCAAATAAAAAGTGTAAGCCTAAAATAACCATATGGCTAAAATCATTAACTTATGAAGATACAGAAAGCCTCATCAAATATTAAATTGTAATAATTTAAAAAATCTAACTTGTACTTGCCTGATAATGCACTCCTACACACACATACACACACAAACACACACACACACACTCACAACACAACCAAACAACTCACTATACAATCAACTTCCATTCACATACACACAACGCATCACACACGCATCATACACTTAGACCAATTTATTTTCTTAATTTAATTAAACTAACATTATTTTTAAGCTCAAATACTAACTTACATTGTATCATTTCCTATTCATTATTAAGTTGCATAATTAACTGTGTTAAATTCTAAATGGAAGGCGCTGGCTCTGCAACACAGTTTTATAACTATAGCAGCGGCCAACGTGACCATTGTAAATATGTTCGTATGTATTTTTATTTTTGAAATAAATAAATTGAAATTGAATTATAATTTCAATTCTGTAAAGTGATAAATGAATGTGGTTAATGTGATTTAAAATTTTATTTTGATATTTTTAGGGCACTTAAATAAAAGCTTGTTTTAAAAGTTTTTTTATCATTATTAATTTAGTTTTAGAGAGTGTTTTCGGAATCGGGGCCACTGTCAGACAATTGCAAATTAGCTCCTAGCTCTTTTTTTAAAAGGGGTTGCAAATTTAGGGTTGTACCCCTGACATTTATATCTGTCTATACGTATTTTACAATAGGTATGTCAGTTATCGTGGTAGATATACCAAAATGAAAGGGGGTTAGTTCCCTCAGACATGATTACAAGCTTCAGGTTTTTTAAAATGATCGCTAATCCTGAATCTCTAAGATATGCTTGACTCAAATTAATACCCGGTATTATTCAATTAAATAATAACAATATCCAACCAAGGTTTTACAACTACCAAACGCTTTATAAATTATAATTTGAGGACTAAAATTAAGTACCTAACATTAAGGTGCTTGACCAAATAAGAATTGTTTGATGAAAACCTACTTATATTACTTTCCTGCCTGTACCTATCTTAGCTCTTAGTTTAAATGCTAGTATGTTATTAAAAATACGCATAAAATATTACAACCAAGTGCTTGTAAAGAGGGCAAAACCGCAGCATTTCTTTATCTCTACATAGTATAAAACAAAGTCGTTTTCTCTGTCCATATGTATGCTTAAATCTTTATAACTACGCAACGGATTTGATGCGGTTCAATATATAGAGTGATTCAATACGAAGGTTTACATGTGTAATAACAAAGTACAGGGAAAGGAGCTCTACCTATCCTAAACCTTTTTTTTAAATATAAAATAGGTAGCAAACGAGCATGCGGGTCACCTGATGGTAAGTGATCACCGCCGCCCATGACTACCCGCAACACTGTGGGTGTTGGGGGTGTGTTGCTGAGCCTTTGAGAAAATTGGGCACCGGATACCGCACTCACCGAACAAAACGCAGGAACATCGTCCCTACTACACGTCGGTTTTCTGTGCGACGGTGGTATTTCACCGGTCGAGTCAGCCCAGCAATCGCTGCAGATACAATATTTTATCATAACACTTCATGGTCACTTTAGCTATTTTTATTTGTACACATTTGCTCTCAAGTTACACTACAACAGGTATCTATTTGTGTAATTTGGCATTGTTTAAGATAGAAAGCAAACAAGACAATAAATGAATAATAATAAACAAACTCAGCGCTCAGCCAAACACATTAATTAAACGGTTGGCAGTATCTTGTTATTACGTATTTATTCTTTATATGTTTGTTTATTTAGTTGTGATTTCATTGTTCATATCATATACACTCTGATTCTTTTTTTAATAAATTACGAGGCCATTTTTTTTTGCCTTATTTTATTACAAGTAATTTTTGCATTTTCGAATATTTTTTTTCCATTCCTCTTTTTAAATTGTTGATCTATTTAATGGCAGGTGCTTACTTATGACTTTCATTTTAGTTGTGTCTCGACTCTTTAGTCTTCATATAAGTTCGGTCTCGGTGACAGTCATTACTCTGACTATATCTGCACTTCTAACTGGAACTGTTTGTCTGCTAACATAGACACAAAGGCACATAGGCAGAACGATTTGACCAACGCTGTCACCGACGTACATGACTACCAGTTTTTAAAGCTTTTTTTAAATGCAACTCATTATTTAAAACTTAATTCGTGAGACAGACATTTCATCAACCGAAAATAAAATAGATATTTACAATGCTATCAATCAATCGGATTATGACATAGATATCTTGATAAGAGAAAAAACCAACTGCGCAATTTAGAAATGTTATAGTAAACCTACACAGCTACGAATATTTTCTATTGTGAAATTTTTGGAATTTCTATATATTCCCTCATTCGCAAAAATACTTTTAACCTGCATAAGGTGATTGTTTCTCTCTCAGTAAAAAAACTGTAAGATTAAATTAGGAATAACAGAAGTTATAAGTCTCTTTGTGAAAGTGAGAATTCTTTAATAGGTTTTGCCATTCCAAAACTTTTCGATATTATTCTGTAAAAAACTAGTATCTTTACCATTTGTAAGTACTTACTTACTAAAATGTATGGCTTTTTTTTCAAACTTTAAGATGTCTTTGATTTATAATTAATTTTAAATAATAAAATAAATAAAACGCAGTTACTTGAAAGTACGATCACGAGATTGATTAAGTTATACAAAGCAAAATATCAGCTAGTTAATTAAATAAATAAAATAAAATAAATAAAAATCATTTATTTCATCATAAAGTAACTTAATTACATTCGATGAAAGTCTAAATATCGATCATCAGCTTATCATCAGTTTATCATCATTCTTGCTTTACTTCTACTAAACGAAAATAACTAGCTAATTCATAACAAAATCCAAAGTTCTTTCTATCTAGAATATTAGATACAATATTGTATGTACCGTTGAACTCTTTCCTATGACGTAGAAGGATCGACTACCCAACCTGTGACGTACTTAGTAGCTGCTACATAGACGTAGCGATTGTTTTGAATTGCGTTTCAAATATTTACAACTTAACCGAATTCTAGAAAACGCTGTAAAAAATAAATATTAACTTGAATAGATAAGGGTGCGTCAACTTATTGACTTTGAATAAAACTGGAGGGTGAGTGGCCTCTTTTTGATATACAATAATATATTTTGAAATAAGTGCTTACCTTTTGTAAATATTATATGAAAAAAGGGCCGGTTCTTATTTTATGGTTCAAAGCAAGAAGAAGCAAGTTTTCCATACATCTGTATAGGCAGTGAAGTTTCTGAATTCTGTCCATTTTATACAGACTGTCTGAGAATTAAGTTAGGCGAGTTCTAAATTTGTGGCCGTCAGTTTAATTTTAACGGAGGGGCGGTAAAAGTTTGACGTATCTGCGGCAACGAAGCTTCCAGATGGATTACCTAACCCTTATATTATGTTTTTATATGAAACTTGTCATGAAAGTGTTAGATCTTTAAAAACAGTTGCGTCTTGTTATTATTTATTTGCTAAGCACTCTTCTAAAAACCTACACGTGATATATAATTAAAGAAGTACTTATTCAACCCTTTCAATATATTTAAATATTCATTAGCACTGCTAAATAACGTTAATCAAACGACCTTAACGTTAATTACTGATAACATTACATTCGCCGAATAAGAGGGCGTCACGTGTCAACACAACGTGGACATTTCGAGTGAATGTACCGTAGATTTAATGTTTATAATGCTCATGTTTACTTTATGTAATGAGATGATAAACAATCATTTTGTCTATTTGAGATACTATTTATGTTCGGTGACAGTTGCTACTCTGACTCAATGCCGGTTAGTTTTTCTTACGATGGATAAACCACATTAGTTACAACCGGGTGGAATTTTAACCTCAACCCTTCGTTATGGTGGCATGTACATTTTATAGCCCATACATTACCACGCATTTTAATTTAAGCTAAGATAGTAAGGTTGTGGGTGGCCACTATCACAGAGGAACCACTTCAGAGATCTTAAAAGGCGATTCCAAGAAGTATAATTCACCACATTCACGAAAAGAAGAAGAACTAGTCTATAAAAAATATGTTTTTTTTTGTTTCATCCATAAATATCCTTTGGTTTTTTCAAGTTTACCTAAACGATCATTATCCTACTATTTTATACCTGCCCATAAAAAAAGGTAGTCACAAATTTTGACGCATATGGTCAATGTTCAACTAAAAGCGAATGAAAAAAAAAACAAATGCACAGATTTTATCTTCCTTTTGTTGAAAGGTGACTTATTGAGGGAGGTGTTTAATTTCATATCCTACTAATATTATAAATGTGAAAGTTTGTGAGGATGTATGGATGGATGGATCGATGGATGGATGGATGGATGGATGGATGGATGGATGTTTGTTACTATTTCACGTAAAAACTACTGGACGGATTTTGATGAAACTTTACAGTAATATAGCTTATTCAGGGAAAACATAGGAAAACTTTTCATTCCCACGAGAAACCGACTTCTACGCGAACGGAGTCGCGGGCGGCCACTAGTTTATCAAATAAAAGAGGGATGTATCAGTTCGACAAAGCGTGTCAGTGAGTCTTTCAAACTTCGGCGGCATCATAGATACTAAGAAAATACCTTAATCGATTTATCGTAATTAACAGTTATTCGAAACAATTTGGTTGCGAAAAAAAATACTCCCTGTATTACTCTTTTGCTTTGTGATCTTAATGTCTGCCACAAGACGGTATATGAACGTCTATCTATACTCGGTCTAGTCTTATGCAGTTCAAAATCTATGCAGTAGCGTTTAAAACTTTTCGCTTGCAACTTCAACTCTATGAAACTCGGCGAGTTGCGCGGTAGATGACCCGCTGCAAGAACGCGTGGCGTGGCATTCATCAGCTGTGCGCAGAAATGCACGCATGCGCAGTGCTCGTGACGCCATGCGGCGGGTAGGGATGGGGTAAATGTCGTTGTTTTGTTAAAGCTAGGTACAGTGGAGCGTTCTTTTGTATTATATTGTGAATATAATAATAATTGTCTATAAAGGTAACATTCAATATGATAAGCATTGAAGGCATTCACTTAAATTGTAGAGATACCCAAAAATAATTCATTTCGTCGAAGTAGTTTTTTTTTGTTGTAGTAAAATGGGTTCTTGATTATAAATAGGCAATGAAAGTATAAGTGTTGATAGTCTTATCAACTTCGCAGTTTCTGAATCAATCCTTATTATATCTTTAGATCTGTCAGATAAACTGTCTTTGCAATAATGATCGTTAAGATCTTTATCTAAGAGCTTATTTTTCCAGCAGCTGTCAGTAGGTTTATCATTATCGATTCCAAAGTAGCTGACAAGCGTTATCGTTACGCGTTGCTGAGCACTATTGGTACAGAATATAATGCGAGCACAACACTAGAGCGCCGCCAGTATTGTGTTGAACTTCGTAGAGAGCACACGTGCATAGGGCGCGCCCGAAGGCAGCGATCTATTTTTCTTTTTTTATTTGGCTTCTAGCCGTTGTATGGGTAAGTTTCTCTGATAAACTATATCTTATTTTGTGTGTTGTGATTGTTTTGTTTACGGCCAGTGTTGTAAAGACAAAGAATCGTGTTCAAAGTGTTCTAAATAACAAGCTGGGTGTACGATCAGCTTGCTTGTTTTGCTTGTCATATAAACAAAGTATTTTCTCAGCGATTTAGCCGAAACAAAGGGCTATCGTGACACCGTTACAAAACGTTTGTTTTGATAAAGTTAGCAGCGTTTGGTTAAAATATTTACAGCCATATAGCAGCTTTAACGTGTTTTTATTGCATGAAACGAGATCATTGAACAACAAAACAAAAAAATCATAAAGGGCGTGATATTACTGCTACTGTTTAACTACACTTTTTTTCATAATGGAGAAAAATATGTACGTCAGAAGATTTCCATTAAAATAATTTCCACAAACGTGAGCAGTTTAACTGCAGTCATTAACTTTGAATTAAGCCAAATGACAAACGAGAATTTTAATTATCATGACAAATAATTGCATTTGACGATAATCTAAATACCTGTAATTTAAAAGTAATTAGGTTTTTAGCTGTCTTTTATCTTTAATCTTTAAAAAAAATTTTTTTAATTACCACGATGAATTCGAATGTCATAAAATGCTATTGGAACTTATGATCATTATAATTGATAGCATTTGAAGTAATAATTTATGTCATATCGAATTTAACGCTGCAAAGGTTTTACGATGCTATTCCCCTTGCAGGATGATCGAAATTTTAACTATGTATCTCACTTTTAACGATTTAATAACAAAAGTTACCTTTTTTGTAAAATACATACGACTTATTTACCTATAAACTTTTCCCTACAAACTTAAGGAATAGTCAGGAATTAATTACTGCTGAGAGTAAAAACATTGCGTGGGTGGTAGTGACGTGCCTATAAAGCCTACGCGGGAACTTTAGGGGTGGCTCGGTTGTCACGAGGGGGTAGGCGTGACTACTATTTATATAACGCACCGCTTCCTTCGCAATATAACCTCATTTATCTGAAAGTAGATTTTTATTGACCTTTGAATGTTAAGGTCCTTTTAGAGCGCTGGATCAGTATAAGAAATAAACTTAAGGTTACGGACGGGGCTGACTAAACGTTAAGGAATAAAGTTAACAATTGTAAAAAAACACGTGATGATTTTGAGCTAAAATTATTCTCAACCATAATAACAATTGTTTTTCCAACTTTTAAGGAAAACATATTGTGATTCACGTTACAGACACGACATCCAAAACAATGACAGTAAAGCGCTTAGATAAAAGTTGGTTAATAACATTGGTCCTTCGAGCCAGACACTAATTTTGTCCTAATTGCATTCTAATATCGTGTCCTGGGCGACCTGAATTGACCTTTCCACAATGAACCTGACCTTTTACTACTGCTTGCCTGACCCTAGTTGCTAAGCAACGGGATTCCCTTGGCTTTTATTCACTTAATGGCATTCAAAGGGCAGCTTTAAATAGTTGACGTGATTTTCCTATGTTCTCTTCCTTGCCTAAATACACGACGTAATCATTTTGTGTCCAATATATATTTGTTGGACATACGGGGTGTAAAAAGACTGCTTCTGAAAACAAAAACTGGGTATTGCTGGGATTACTGGTTACGTTAAAGCATTTTTTAAAATTAGCTCTTTAGATTTTTTTATAATTTAACAAAAAAAAACCATTATTGTACAAAATTGCATTTATACTATCAGAGTTTGCGATGATTTCAAATAAAATAGTTTTTTAATTTAATTGGCAATGTATATAATCGTACCTGAACCATCAGCTGATGTGTAAGCGATGATTTCAAGCGGCAAATATGACTTTTTAATCCTTAATTACTATTTTAAATTGATTTTCTGGGTATACTGTTATTGAATTTAGTTACTATTTGAGGCTTAAGAATACATTGTTTCAGGCTTCGGAAGTAGTCTTTTTACACCCGTTATATACATAGATTCTGAAAACAAGTCATTTTGTTTTTCTCGCCTTAACATACCTACAATTGTCTATCGACTAAAAAGGTTGACGTTCCGCATTAAAACTCTTTGTTTCTATCCTCTTTCTAACCGGCCAGCGTCTCGCGTTGCCAAGTCCGCTGGCTACCGGTTATTCTCCGGCAAATAACTGGGACACTCACGTGCGACCTGCATTGCTACCAATTCCTACCATTTAGTACTGGCCACACACAAACATGGCCGCGAATAAGGAATTGCAGGCAGAATTAGATCGGCACGTGATGTGTTTTTACTTTTCTTGAGGCGTAACAACAAAACGTATAGATATAGTGTAAAATACTGTTTTGAAAAAAATGCTTTTGAGCATATGACTCTGGGCTCTAAAGTGATTCGTTTTTTTAAGAAACAGACAGATGAGTCGTACAAAGGCATAGAGAATAAGGTCTATATCCTTCCTAACGATGTAAATTATAAGGCGAACTGCGGTTGACCTACATTTCGTGCTCACGTGCAGTTATACCGCCAATGCGGCCTCGAGATTTCCGCATTAGTGAATGTAAAACTCTTTAGTGAGTGAATGCAAGGATAGATACAAAAGATAATATCTATTGCTTACTTGCAGTGAAGGTTAAGGACCTAAAATGTACACTCTCACAAGTTAAATACAGTTGAAAGATCGTTTATTATTATGAAACCTAAAATACCTTGGTTATATTGCAGGAAATTCCAAAGCCAAGTAGTTAGCATATAAAATAGGAAAACGTAGCGTTTGTTTGGATTGCCCTTCTTCATTAATGTGCGACACAAAGGCTATTATACTTTCGTTATAAAAACATTTACATTCCACGAAGTTATTTTTAGATATTGAATTTAAAAGTTTTCAAAGAAATAAACAGCATTAAAGGTTAAGTTGACTTCAAACTTAAATGAATATAACTTAAAAGTAAGAAAACGTATTTTTCGACAAATCTCTACAATTACCAAATTAAATCAAATAACTGTTTCAAAGACTCTGGTATGTTTTTCAGTTAGAGAGGGTAAAGAAGCCCTATTCCTACACGTTAGGTAACTGTGTGTTCACGTGATTAATAATTGAATGTGAATTTCCGCACGATGTTCGCCCACATCTTTATGCTACACATAGGTACATAGCCCTGATCACGATGATTTAGCCACTTACGAGTACAAACCAGTAAGAGGCAATCTCACTTTTTCCAAGTCAGGGCGGATTATTCTGAATGTTAGGTAGTCACTACATAGTATAAAACAAAGCTTTCCGCCGTCTGTGTGTCTGTATGCTTATATCTATAAAATTACGCAACAGATTTTTAAGGTTTTTTTTAATAGAGTGATTCAAGAGGAAGATTTATATGTATTATAACATCCATTAAATCAGATCACGATGATTTAGCCACTTACAAACCAGTAAGTGGCAATCTCACTTTTTCCAAGTCAGGGCGGATTATTCTGAATATTAGGTAGTCACTACATAATATAAAACAAAGTTGCTTTCTGCCGTCCTTGTGTCTGTATGCTTAGATCTATAAAATTACGCAACAGATTTTAACATTATTTTTTAAGTGATTCAAGAGGAAGCTTGATATGTATCTACTATAACATCTGTTAAATAGTGGAGAAATACTGTTAGTTTTGAGCAGGAAATCTTCACGGTATAGGAAAAGGGGTTTTACTACGAATTTAACGCGAGCAAAGCCGCGGGTAAAACCTAGTTACTAATATAATGAGGTCAAAGTCCTGTGATAATACCACGTGATGCTCACGGGTAGGTTGTTTATTTAAACTGTTTGTTTTGATCGTGGTTTGTATATGAATAGCTTATTAATTGATCAAATCATTTGTATTGTTTTGAATATGAAATATGGATTTGAATTATTGTAGCTACCGGAGAGCTTGGACTACATTTTCATGTTTTGCTCATGATTATTTTTCTAAATCTATAGGAAGTAATAAAGTCGTTAATCGACTATTGTTTAATTGATTCGTAGAATACATTTCCTATCAGGCATAAATAAAAGACTGCACTATCGTTCAATAGTGTAATGTTAACATACCTCGACAGTCATTACACGAAGTTTCACAATACTGCGCGCGCTCCGTTCTTTGTGGCATTTCCCTGAATCGATGAGTAACCGATGACGATACATGAGCGCATCGGGGATATAAAACTCAAAATAGGTTTGGCAAATACAAAACAGACGAAGTTCGCAGGTTTAATATACCGTAGTGTCTTAGTAGTAGTGTCCGACTAAAGCTTCGGCTTTCGGCAAAAAAAACACCTTTGGCAAAACCTTCGGCTTCAGCCCCAATCTACCGAAGTTTTGGCCGAAGCCGAATGTTTTGAACAAGTGCAATTAAAGTACATTTAATAAAGAAGTGCTTGAAAAAGCTAAAAGTATATATATGTAGTAGGTATGTTTTTGTAAATAAATAAATAATTAAAAAAAAAAAAAAGTAACTACACTTAATTTGCTTTCTAGGCATTATTTGAATGATAGGTATATAATTATCACTTTAGTTGTTAGTAATAAAATAATTTTAAAGTTTATTAACTACTGTAACCGTTTCGTTTATTTTTAATTTCCAAAATAGTGCGAATTTCATGGGGTTTTAAGCCTTCGGCTTAGGCTTCGGCTTCGGCCGAAGGTACCTAGTGGCAATAGCCGATCAATCGGCTTCGGCTTCGGCCAGAAATCGACCTTCGGTCGGACACTATTTAGTAGGTAGTTGTTTGTTCAAACGTTTGCTGGTCAGGTAGAAACTTGAACGAACTAGTAAGCAGATTCGTAAGATCGATTGACGAGTATCTTTCTCAAGAATAATTTTCACCCAGTTTGGGCTTTGAAAAATTTGCAAAATTACTTATTAAATCACTTACACTCTGTAAGCGAACACAAACTTATATATCTTCTTGCAAGTCTTAATTAGATTTCGTAAACAAAAAGCGGATGTTACAGTACTAAAATGTGAATAAAATTCAAGGTAGAGACACGTTCCGCTTGTGACAACAATGGCGAACCTTATCGTGTTATACGCTCTATCGCAAATATTTCAATCGATTACATAACCTTTTACACGTTTTCTGATGACGTTAAAAGACTAACAAGATTTATTTCTTGTTATCAGATAAATAGGAAGATACGAAGATATAGCCAGGTGGCTTTAAAAGTGAAATGGATAACATCAATTAATAGATGCTTTAAGATTTTTTGTCTTTCACACTCTAGTAGACGACCGTAAGTAGCGGTGATACCTACCTATTAACCACATTACAATTTAATGAGAAACCCGTGCTCATCGAGTATGTCCATTGCAGAGCGTGAAAAACCGTCATCATTGGTGTTAGAGAAGCAACGTGAGGCGCTCGCGAAGGGCGTCAACGGTGCGGGCGATGTGGTCGCCGCGCAGGAGGAGGCGCGGGGCGGCGCCGAGGCGGAGGCGCGCGCGCCGGGCGTGGGCCGCTGGGGCGCCGAGTGGCCGAGTTGACTCGCTGCGGGAGTGACCCGCCGCCCGCTGCCGCCGCCGCGCTGGGGCTCGCCGCGCGCGCCGCTGGCGCTGCAGCCCGCCCAGCACGAGGAGCTCGTCACGAGCGCCGAGGCCGTCCTGCGCCGCCTGCTCGTCTCCGACAACTACGACTCCGTCAGCAACTTCATCTCGCTGTACGACGCGTACGGCGCGGCCGGCGAGCCGCTGTACGACGTGTACGAGGGGTACTGGCCGCCGATCCGGGCCAAGAGGCACACGTGCGTGGGGCTGGCGTTCGAGCTGATGCGGCGCTGGCGCGGGCTGGAGGCGCGGTTCCCGGGGCTGGCGGCGGCCACGGCGCTGCTGTCGTGCGAGGAGGCGGTGGCGGACGTGCGCGGCTACGTGCGCGGGGCTCCGGGCGCGGCCGCCGAGAAGGAGCACGCGCTGGTGGGCGTGGCGGCGCGCGTGGGCGGCCGCGCGGCGCTGCTGCTGGCCGACCCCGGCTACCACGTGCCACGGCTCGTCACCGTCATGCTCGATCGACAGTACCCACATACAGGTACACTACTACATATCTTCCTTCCATAACGACATGTTTTATTATCACTGCGTAAAAAGAAACTCATAATTACCCGCGATTCCTTAACAAAATATTCCTTATCAGTTCTCGATCTTTATCTTTATAAAAAGCCCTACTTCAGCTACCTTATCCAACCAAATCAAATCTACTATCTTCCATAGGTTGGTTCACCCAATCGGACGAGCCCCAGTGCAAGAAGGAATACCACTACACCTTCAGCCCCCAGAACAGCAGCTATGTGGAATGGCATGAGAGAGAGACCAGGGGCAACACCGTCAAATGCCAAACTTCCCTGATCTACGTCGCCAGACCATATCTAGACGGTGTCAACGTTACCGAGAGGAGGAACCTTGTCTACAACTTTAAGTAAGGAAACGTTCATACATCGATGAAAGGATAACTGACTCCACTTCTGGTTTGTGATTTCAAATGACAAAAGAGGAAAGAAGAAATTTGGCGATCTTAGTAGCAAAGCTGTATTTAAACTTGTATGCTATACGGAAGGCTGGTCAAAACCCGATAAAAACCTACATATTTAGAAAAGTATCTACCACTAAATGTACCTACAAAAAAGGGACTTGCTAAAACGGATTATAGTTTGCATCTAACCAGGTTTTCCCTCGACTCTTGTCTCTTTGTCTACCAACAGTCCTAACCTACACTACAAATTAATCCCTACATCATTTTTCTTCACACCGAAACCATTTAACATTGACCTCATCATTTCCAGGAGTCTCCTCTCCCGTGACCAGAAAGGCCACGTGACCGCGGGTCTGTACTTCCCGGTTGGTTCTCGCGGGAAGGATGCAAGCTTCACGCTCTTTTACGACAATGGAGCTGAGAAGACCAAGGCCAAACACAAGTTCGCAGCATTTCTTGAACCAGAGGTAAACGCGGCTTAATATGACTCTTAACTGGATTTCGACTCAAAGTAAATATGCTCATAACAATAGGCAGAATCGTAAAAGTGCATAAAAATTGCCTAAAATTTAGAAAAGCATCATCTCTTCTTTATACACGAATGCTGCACTGTCCTGGACCTATTCCTTTTTTATAAATCTCCATATTGAAAAGTAACCTCTAAGCTAAATTTTGTTACTACCAATCCGACAAAAGAATAAAAAATATATACCTTTCCTCTGTATTATAATTAGACTCGCCTTCAACAATTTCTTACTTTCATAAAGAATAAAGGCATAGTAACCCAACACCCTTTGTCTAACTAATGACTACCAAAACTTCGAGGTAAACTGTGGAGGTAAAGAACCTAAACAAAATAGCCCTCCAGAGGTCATACGTACAATCACCCTTAATAATGTCTTATTTACAATCGCTGTCGAACTGTAAATACAGACTGTTGTATAAATTGTATAGTAACAAACAAAGCTATCCATTATACATAATCTAGCTTTCTCTTTTTGAATAGTTAATAGCAAACTAAATTGCAGGTTCTGGCTTTAGTACCAAAGACGTAACCATGTAATTTACTTTTCAACGATTTAAATGTTTGAATCAGGTTGCCTTGGTACAGTTTATCTAATTAATAACTCAAACAAATTCAAGGTTGTATACAAAATGTATAATGAAACTCGTTTTCAGATACCAACAACAATATTAGAAGAAGTAGAGGTATGCAATAGTCAGATGAACTACAAGCCAGGAGAACTACTCGCCATCATATGCAAACTGGCTAAAGTCGTCGCCGATCAAGACTTCATAGACCAAATGCTGGAGATCAATGAGGACATCTGCCGCCTGTGCCTCTGACAGACAACACAAGATGGCGACGACAAGATGGCGCTACAAAACAAAATGGCCGACAGAGATCAAAGCAACTTCATAGTTCTCAACTACCTACAGTTTTTGTCGTCTCCTTTCTTTTGTTTATTAGCGTTAGTTCATATGACAATCAAATATTAATCTTTTTGGGGATGGAATAGTATATTTTAATTTACTTACTATTTTGTAGTATCTTATCAATTTGTACCTAGGTAGGTATCTCGCTATGTATCATTATTTTAAATACCGAATTATTTGATGTTATAACTACATTTTAGTAATTAACTTTCAATTATTGGAATTACGGGCTAAATTTTAATTGCTACTGTAAGCTAGTATTGGGTTTTTAGCTTATTTGGAATATGGTTTTATATTTTCATTACAAAATTATACGCTGATACGTTCTATTATTTCTATCCCTACAAGTAACAAAATAAAATGGAATAAAATGTGAATTAAACACGGAAACTAATTTATTCTACATCACACACATTTTATATTTTTTTGGTTCCTTTAATACCTTATA
The DNA here is from genome assembly GCA_916618145.1 of Emmelina monodactyla. NCBI lineage: Eukaryota > Metazoa > Arthropoda > Insecta > Lepidoptera > Pterophoridae > Emmelina > Emmelina monodactyla. The sequence continues at coordinate 1,087,947 of OU745319.1, forward strand.
ATAATTAATACCTAAGAATCTTATAAATTAATTCTAAGTAATGATGAATTATTAAGAAAAATCCTACAACTTATAAGTTTTATTGATAAACAAGTAGGTAACCATTCATAAATTAAATCACCTGAATTTCATGTTTTATCGTGCTAGGTCATTTATAATTGGTTCCCGTTTTATTTTCTTTATTTACAATTGAGTCTACGAATAACAATAAGCTTAGGAAATGTTACTTAAATGATTGTTCCCTGTGAACGATAGAATACATCTGATTTACTCAATGACTCTCATTTGCAAGTTGACAAGTTGCATTTCGTTAAAATTTTACGTAAACATTGCTTGCGAATTTTTCGTGCCAACTTATTAGGTAAGACACTTATACAAACGTTAGTTACATTTCTTTAGTTACTTTTATTCGTAAACACAAATAAAAAAAACAAAAAATATAAAACAAAAAAAGTTTATTCCAAAATCTGCGTCAACGCATCTCAGATCGACAATTTGTGCCAACGTCAGCTAACGCTAAGGATCGTCTCAATTTAATTTATCCAAATTACATCTAAGTATTTATATATTATTTACGCTTACCTATATAGGTCATGAAACATTTATTTAACGTCTATTTGGGGCTATTACATGAAAATGTATCGGAACTAAAAATAAAAAGTGAGTATAATAAAAATAGGAATAACTGTTGTCGATTACTATCACTTACATTTAGTCAGATTAGACTTGTCCTTAGTTTCATCTAATTTTACAATGATATAGACTCAATTTTGTGTGTCCAATATACCTATTTTTTTCCAACATTAAGTATGGAAAAAGTGATGACAATATTTTTAGTTTGGTTAAGATGGTTTTCAGAGTCAAAAATATAGTCTTAATTTGAGCTCTATAAGTAAGGACAGTAAACATGTTTCACAATCACTGGGTCGCTTTAAATACTACAAATACAACTATTGAATATAAATTTAAGTTTATCAACTAAGAAGATCAGTGGGAAGAAAGAGGTACAAGTATTACATTAATCCTACAAACGGCATTTAAACTAAACATATGGAAATAAAGGAATAATCGACTTTACAATCGGATAATCACGTTTCTTCTGAATACTTTTCTTGGCTACAGTCAAAAACAATATTACATTATTATTTCCTTTTTTAACATTTATACACTCCCTTAAATAAACCCCCATTTTGTAATGCACATTAGGGAAAAATCTTGCTTAGTAAAAAAAACAATATTTATTAGAATTCCAAAATTTTTTGATCTTGACAGTACATTTTTACGGTAATTAGGAAACTGGGAGTCTATCTTACCTTTTTACATCAGTCGAAACACCATATTATATATATCTACCTCGTAAATGAACGAAGGTTTACATATATTAGGATTTTTTTAATAATAATGGTGTGGTCATAAATGACTGCAGCCTTACAAATCCTTACTGGCAGACAAATATTACGAAACTCCTTCAATGTTCTAAAACCAATGAGTATATCTATACTATTCTCACCCAGTGTATATAAGTTACAGCTCTTATAGGATTTTGTCTTCTCATACTCATATAAATACAAAGGTTATTTTTGGCAGAGAACCAAAGAAGATAGTATTATATGGATAACCCCATGTTATTTTATAGGACGTGAGTGTTCAATCACGTCATATAAAATAAACAATCATCATAGTCATTCACGTGGGCTATTCTAAGGCTAATAATTAGGTTATTTTTGAGTAACATTTTTGGAAGCTTTTTAAACATCTGTTTACTCAATATCATTAGTATTTTCCCGCTGTAATATTATGGATAAGCCTATAAATTTTCCCAGTCGTAATATTTGCCTTCAGCATTCTACCAAGTCATAACAAACTTAATGTTCATGTCGCTGGTGAGAGTGTGAGTGTGAGTGAGAGTGTGGGGTGTGTGTGTGAGCGGGGCGCGGCTTGTGGCGACGCGGGTGAGGCGCGCTGTATACCTCGCGGATGCTGGGGCTGCGAATATTATTCATTATTTTATTTAAAAGTAACATTACGATCATTATGTCTTTAGAAATAAAATGATTAATTTATCTGGGTATGAGTTTGTCTCAAAGATGACAAGTGGCATCTTTTGGAAGTGGTAAACATCCGGTAACTTATAAAAATCATCGTTTCTGAAATAGCAAAGCCTGATTTGAAAGCGATACTAAAAGCAATGGTCAAAAATTTGGATAAACTAATAATTTAGCGATTTAACAGAGGAACAGATACATATTTCCACAGAAATAAAACTTATTTTATACATTTTTTTTATTTATTAATTAATGCAACTTAGGTCCATTGTTTTTTGTATGCATTTCAAACTGCCTTACTAAGAGCCATGAAATAAGTAGCCAATTGGAGAAAATTTTCGTGAGTATAAAACCTGAACATCTATCATTTTAATTTGCCTTAAATAGCATATTAGAGCCATGTTAGTTCTATATAGATCATCTTTGAAATCTTGTTGAACGTCATTAAGCTGAATGCTTATAAATTAGTAAAAAGTACATTAAATTGTAAAAACATTGTGACTATCAGTTCTTCTAAACAAATAATTTAAAAAATGGGTCGGTCATTATAAAAAAGTACTAATCAAACACTACATAAATATGTACAGGTACGAATTACCATAAGTAATGGCTTTTCATGTAAATATTTCTGGATTACCATGTAAAAACCAAACGACAATATGGAATTGCAATAAAATTATGCAAAGGAAATAAAAAAAGCTAAATACAATTTAAAACTGCAAGAAAAATACATAAATTTAGTCCATTCCAAATATTTATAATAACGAATGTAAACCACGAATGAAGTCAAGGAAAGAATCATGCACACAAACGTTTTAAAATAATATAATCAAGGCAAATATACAGCAAGTGTAAATAAATAAATAAATATTACTTTAGTAGTAGTAACGCCTCCTCCGATATCTGTAATTTATTGGAATATTATGGAGTAAATCATGATTAGAAGAGTTGAGGTTCAAAAATTAATGTTGAGTTTTTAAAACCTGTTTTTGCTAATTAACCCCAATTTTAAAATTTGACAAATGTTACTTTAAACCTGTTTTGATTGTTAAGTTTAATTGTAATAATTATTATTCTGACCCCAAAATTTATTATTCCAATCCCAATAATTATTATCCCGACCCATCATTATTATCCCGACCCATCATTATTATCCCGATCCATCTTTATTATCCCGGCCCCAATCATTATTATTCCTTCCCCAATCATTATTACCCCTCCCCAATCATTATTATCCCGACCCATCATCATTATCCCTCCCCATCATCATTATCCCTCCCCATCATTATTATCCCGACCTCAAACATGATCATTCTTTCTCTCTCGTCAATTTACCTGCTGCTGGTAGTGAGCGGCGAGGCCGTGGTTCTGATTGGTCGCCGGCTGCTCGGCCGAGATACTACCAACTCTCTGTTTGTCTCTGTGTGTCTCTCTCTACGACGAGTGGAATCACTACTGCAATACGTACATACATACTAGCATAGCGTGCATAGTGACTACATACTTGGGAAAGATAGGTGTAATGATAATGATAATTAATTTATTGCCATATATGGGTATATAGTTTTAGATTAGAAAGTACTTTTGGAGAAATTTAAAGTGATTTTAAAGGATATACTTAAAGATTTGCGTCAACATTAACTTTGACTGCATATGACGTGCGTCATAGGAAGTAATAGTTAACTGTATTCTCAAGTTTTTTTTAATTCTGTGTCGTGTTTCAAAAGTTTGTTATCGTTTGTGGTTAGCACTATCTTTCCCAAGTTCGATAAAAGTACAAATAAAAATAATTAACTTAAATGTTTAAGCAAACTAAAATATAAGAAAATAAAACTACTTTGAGCTAAAACATGCTAATACTACACAAAATAAAGTAAATATCTTAAAATAAACATGTCAAATAGCAGTTTTTAAGATTCTATTGACTGCTTCCTTAACATGTCTTGAATACTTATGTTTTTTTTAACATTTATAAAGAGAAAATATATAGAAAAACTACCAATAGTCTGAGAAGTGGTAGTACTTTTAACAATACTACTGGTGCGAATTCAGAAATTGAAAAAACTTTTTAGCGACTACATACAATTTACTGTAAGCTGTCTTCGTTTGTACTATATTCTCCTGAAAACGTACCTACTACTAGCTTGGCTCGTACAATATTTTTCTGTTAATGAACTACCATCTTGTCTCGTACATTTCCTGTAAATTTAATTACCTGTGTGCGTCGGGGGCGGGGGCGGCCGCGGGGGGCGCGGCGATGGCGAGGGGGGCGCGGCGGCCCAGCGAGGGGCGGGTTGCCGACTGCCCCGCGCGGGTCTTGAACTCCCTGAAGGTATAATGATTTAGTTCATCATTCATTTTTCTTTTACTAGTAGCGACTCCGTCCGCGTGGAAGTTGGTTTCCCGTGGGAATGAGAAGTTTTCCCGCGGTAAAAAGTACCCTATAGGTTATTCTGATGTATAAGCTATATTACTGTAAAGTTTAAATCCAAATCCGTCCAGTACTTTTTACGTGAAAGAGTAACCAACATCCATACATTCATACTCACTAACTTTCAAGTTTATAATATTAGTAGGATTCATTTTTATTTTATGTTAAGGTTGGATAGATTTGCAGCTGGTGATAAACTGCAAGCTGCTGAAGATATTCGTATCTTTCAGTACGTTTGTTTAACTAATAACAGATAAACAAAACAGATTTAAATGTGGATAAAGGTATTTTTTACTAGACGCATTTCTAAAGTGTTCGATCAACCAAGCTGCTAAGAGTTCGGAAATTACTCCATTACTGTTACGTCAAATTATACACAATCGTTAGATCCTTTACTTGTTAGAATAACATGGAAAAGTAAATGACTCGTCACTTATATGAAAGTAGCTATAACTAGCCTATAAAAGGAAGTCAAAAAATTACATGTCTCTATGTTTCGGGATTTATTAACATTCTTGATTAAAACATGACTCATTTGCTATTTATATGTCATGGGATTTTTCTATACTAAAAATAAATTGCAAGGAAGCATAACTACGCTCATAGAACTTAAATGTGCGTTTTATGTTTCATACTCAATCAGTTTAGTTTCTCAATGCTTTGCCTATGTCTCTTCCTGAAACCATTGCTTCTACTCATTAATGCTTTTTTATCTGGTTCAGTAGTTTCAGATATCACCTCGAACATCCAAAATCTCAAGTTTCACCTCTTTATTACATTCATACAGATTTATTTTCCATTACTTTTATCTTGTCTATGTTCTCATGCTAAGGTCCACCCGTAAGGAAACTAGATTGAGTTCTTCAAACATTGTGCTCAGGTTTTTCATATGTATTGTGTACGTTGAAAAATATATAAATTGGCAAAGCACTAATCTAATCATATACCTGTCAAATTCCTCGGCTTCGTCCTCCTCGATGTTGATGTACTCCTGGACCTCCTCAGCATCACCAGAGTACACGTTCTGCTCGCGAGCTATCACGTGCGCTCGCTCACCGATGTGGTGGCCTGGTGGGGGCAATTAACTTCATAGTATAATACTTCAGCATAATATAATACTACAGCAAAAGTACAGCTAGGGTTTTTGATAGCGAGAGGGACTAAACCGTAATGCACCAGCCATGCTGGCTTAGAGAGATGGTGATGGGCATGTTAAGGATAGTTTGCTAACAATAAGTGCGAAAACTAAAAGACATCTTCTGCTAGATTTCCAAAGCAATCTGTCGAACTGAATCTAGTGGTTTTCTGCGACCTTACAAGATCCTACGCTATACACAATCTAATTTGCCTAGACAGCAGTTAGTTCTTCCAGCTATGTGCCCTGCCCACGCACACTTCGGCTTGCTTATCCCTCCCTGGGCAATGCAGGTTACTTGACATCAGCCATTACTTTTATAATGTCTATGTTCTCATGCTAAGGTCCACCCGCAAGGAAACTTGATTGAGTTCTTCAAACATGTTGCTCAGGTGTTCCATTTGTATTGTGTATGTTTAAAAATATATAAATTGGCAAAGCACTTGTCATATATTCCCAATATTATTTACTAGCTTTCCGCCCTGCGATTTCACCCGCAACTAAATGTTTTTTTCCGAGGCAATATCTTATGGAATCCTATTTTCTCCAAAATAAAATATAGCCTATGTTACTCGTGGATAATGTAGCTTTCGAATGGTGAAAGAATTTTTTAAATCGGTCCAGCAGTTTCGGAGCCTATTCATTTCAAACAAACAAACAAAAAATCAAATCTTTCCTCTCTATAATATTAGTATAGATTTGAAGAATGATGACTCATTCACTAAATATATGGTGCAATGACATAAGTAATTTCCATAACTTCTTATGTCATATTTACACACACTATCAATATCCAACTAGGAAACAAGTGTAGTATTTTGCTATTTAATTACCACACCTACTTAAAAAGTTTCTGACAATTAAAAAAACCTCTTCTTTTTGGAATCGGTCTGATTCTACATTCCAGATGAAATATGCCCATGTCACTGTAAAAGATATGCTTAAAATTTCATTTCTAAATAATTTTAAGATTTTCCAAGATACTTATGGATCTTATCATCAGGACATAATTTTTTTATTTTTGATGATCCAGCAGTGACCCTGAGTTTACTTAGAATAACCCCTTAAAACAAATAACATTTTTTAAATATGGTCTCAGCAAAATTCCGTTGGCAAATGATTAAAGAAAAAAACCAGTTAGGTCTAAGTGTACTAACTCACCAATAGACATTTTCTTTGTTCCAGTGCGGGAGTCTTGAAGTGTCTTGCGGGTTTCTTTAATTCCGTTGGGTCCAATTTTAGTGCTGCTGGTCGAACTGTATACCTAAATCACATGTTTTAATCATCATTACATTGTTTCTAAAAGCCAGCAAGTTTAATTAAATGCAAGTGACTGGCATTACCTGAGGCTTACCGCCTGGCCCACTGGACATTACAACAGTACTGCTGCTAAATGAACTACCGGCTGACATGTTCCCATCAAAGCCAGGAATGCCATGGCTCACTGAAACCAAACACCATGTTGTTAACAGAATAATCTTGTGGCTTTGTAAATATTTAATTTTAGGTATTTACTTGAAAATAGCTTATTCATTGGAGGCATCTGCGGCATGAACGGCATCAAGGGGCCCCCGTGGCGGGAACCCTCGATCGCCATTTGACCTCTCCCACCCATCATTCCGAAAGGATCAGAAAACAATGAGTTCATCATGTTATTCATGTGCCGCATCTGGCGGAGATGAGAACTGCAAAAACCAACACAAAACATCTATAGTTCAGCTACAGACTAAAATGCAATATGATATGTTGATCACATATCATATTGCAATTTGGAAAAACACTGAAACATACCCGAAAAATGGATCGTCTTCCACGTCGCCCATCATAGATCCAAAAAGAGACATCTTCTAACTCTGCAGTGGAATTTAACTTCTAAAAAACAAGTTCTTTCGATAAATATGAACCACGTTTATACGTTTATATGATTTAACGATTATTCACGTAAAGGTACACGACGGTGTGGAAAAAATCGAAATGTCGCGAATAAATGTCAAAAAACGCAAACACACACACACAAATAAGCAAAGCTAGTAAAAAAAGTAAGGAATAAGGATGAGAAAATCTATTTTTTTATCGATATTTTCTATTTCGAAATCGAAATCAATCAAGTACGAAACGTTAAATGTAATAATGAATTTATTATTATAGAGAGTTGAGATTTTACTTTTAGTTTTGCATTTAAAATGCTAATTTAATAATTTTGAAGTTATAGATACTGGAAAAAGGAACGCGGGTCTCCGAGCATTAGACCGGTTATCTAAAGGTCCTGGGTTCGATTCCCAGTCGCGCAATGCTCGGAGACTCGCGTTCCTTTTTCCAGTATCTATAACTTCAAAATTATAGAGAGTTGTTTATATGACAAAAATGAGGGGTTTTCAAAAAAAAAATTAGTTAATACAAATTCGCTAGATGGCGTTGAACAAACTAAGTACGCAGGTGTTACCTAAAAAAAGGAAAAGGATAGAAAAAAAACAAAGTATTTTTTTTTTCTCTAGCAATACCAATGTCAGTTTAATTTGATTTGAATTTGAATAGAAGGTAAATAAACCTTTTTGTTTGTAGAATTAAACAAAAAATGTAATAATATACATAATAATAATTAATCTTCAGACTGACACACCAACTGTATGGCCCTAAACTAAGCAAAGCTGGTACTATAGGTACCACACAATGGACTAGGGAACCCAGTTACACCCAGACACGAGTCTGTGGTGTAGCGGTATACAATATATGTGTTTGTTTTGTTTGTAGGCTGTCTATGTTGAGTACTTCTTTATTCGTGGATTTCTTTGGTTATTTTTGATAACTTTGGACTCATCTATTATTATTAATAATCAATCCTTTTACTTTTTAAAGGCCCATCTGCGTACTTAGTTTGTTCAGCGCCATCTAGCGAATTGGTATGAACTATATTTTTGTTTTTTTTTTGAAAACCGCTCATTACTGTAAGACTCACGTTACACCCACCCAATGAATGCAACACATTGTAAACCAAAGTCGCGTGCAATCGGACTGCGCGTTTAATTTGCAGTTCCATTGCAGTCGTGTCAAAGTGTCAACTCTGTGTGTCAACTGCATTTGAACTGCACTTCAAGTACTTCAACTGCAATTTGCGGGAAGATTAGTTTAGAAATGCGTTCCGGGTCCGTTTGTCTAGAGCCTAAGCCATGCCTGTCATTAAAACGGCTTCTATTCGAAGGCACGTGATTGTTTTATTTTAATTAGGTTCTACTAGGTAAGCTTTATTGCTTAAAAATGAAATATTTTCACGATTTCCACTACCTTTTACTAGTCGCGCCATTAAACCAAAAACCGGGTATATTAGATTAATGTACTGCATTTATTCATTTTAACATATTGGACAATATTAATATAATCACCACACAAACAAGACACTTCACGTTATTTAAAATTGACAAACAAGCATAACATCAAAATTAATATTTCAAGCTTGGCTTGAAGACATTACGTGGCGGTGCGGTGCCATGGAAAGACCAAGATGCTCCTAGCGAATAGTTGGTGTAAACCACATCTTGAAGTCCGTTTCTGCACTGCTTCGACTGTACCGGAGGCTGAAAGAAAGTTTTGATTAAAAAATTGTTCCTAAGTGAGGAAACAAAAGTAAAAACAATTTCAATAGACAATACCTGCTGCAAATTTGACTTGATTTCATGGTTTACTTGCTTTGGTTGATTATTAGGTGTATCACCTACTTGTTCCGGTTTATTTGATTGCAAGATACTCTCTTCATCACCTTTCATTTGCTGATTTACCCTGTTGTTCATTGCCGAATCCCCCCCCATACGCTCTAAGGGTATATGTTGCCTTTGATTTGTACGCATCATGTCCAACTTTCCATCTGAAACGGTTCCGCCATATTTAGGATCCTGAATATTCTGCTGTGTAAACGAATGAGAGCCTTTATACTGATTGTATAAATGCTGCAACTGGCTTCTGCTCGGTGTTCTGTACGAACCCTTATTTCCAATAAGCGAAGTTTTACTTATAGTAGACTTAACGTTACCGTAACCATGTCCTCCGTTTTTAGCTTGGGGCAATCCCGCATGGTAATTGCGATAAAAGTTACCAGGTAAAATTTCAACTGGCTGTCCCAATGTGTTGAAACCGGTTTCAATGTCAGCTGGTATTATTGGTTCCATATTCTTGGGTGGTTGTAGCTGTTGCTGTGCTGGCATTACAGGTGACATTTTTAATTTTTGTGGAGACCCTGCTGGCATTTGTTGCTGATTTAAAGCAGGCGTTAGCGAACTTGGTTGCATCTGATTCCTCAATATTGCGTTAAGGGCGCTTTTTTTATTATTTTCAGGATTCAACTGAATCGCCATTTCCATTGGATTAATTCCATGATCCCCTGACATGACTTCTGGAAAAACTTCATTAAATTTTTGTAATGCTGCAGCATGATCTCCAAGAGGATTTGAATTACTCATACGTGTCATAACTTGTGAAGGCATAGGCTGTGCGTTCATATGTGCCACTTGCTGTGTGTTCTGTGATTGCATTATATGGGGCATTCCACCCATAGCCTGATTCTGCCTTACTAACTCCTCACCCCTGCGGCGTCCCTGGCTGCCTAACATTCTGCCAGTGGCTTGACTTGCCATCATTGCCCCCATTCCTTGGCCTTGATCACCCATCATACCCTCCATAGCTTGACTTGGATTTCGTCCTTGCATTTCTCCCATTGCTCTATTGTGGGTATCTAGCATACCTCCCATCGCTTGACCTTGTCCAGCTGTCATACCACCCATCGCTTGACCTTGTCCAGCTGTCATACCACCCATCGCTTGACCTTGTCCAACTGTCATACCACCCATCGCTTGACCTTGTCCAGCTGTCATACCACCCATCGCTTGACCTTGTCCAGCTGTCATACCACCCATCGCTTGACCTTGTCCAGCTGTCATACCACCCATTGCTTGACCATGAACAGCTGTCATTCCGGCTATGGGTTGACCCGAGTTTTGCACTGACATTCCGTGCATCACTTGCCCCTGCCCAGGTAAAATTTGACCCATTGCGTGTTCGTGTCCTGCCATCATCATGTGCTGCTCTTGGTTGTTTCGCATTTCACCCGTCACTTGACCTAGGCCAGTTGGCATACTACCCATAGACTGTCCCAAACCTTGTCCCTGCATAACTCCACTAGTGGCACGACCGGAAACTTCAACGTTATGCATATCTTGGAAACCATTCATGACTTGCCCATGACCCTGCTGGCCACCCATTATGTGACCTTGATGTTCCATACCACCATTATATTGCTGGTCTTGCATCCTACCCATTGATTGACCCTGTAGAGGCATAAATGCTGCACGATTATTTGGGTCGACAATATTGGTCATTCCTGCCTGTGCAGCGCCCATTTGATATGCTAAAGGATGATTTGCAACTGTGTTATCAGGAGTTATAGATTTCAAATCATTATACACTTCTTCCATTGTCGGTTTTACAACATGTTGATCATAATAGTTGTATGTTTCGGCCATTTGCTTTGGTGGTTTGCAACGAGCTACGCACGAAGTTATACGGGGCTCCTGTGCGCAATGACTATGTCCCCAACCGCAGTGAGATCCAGGGCGTCCGTAGCCATGATTCAGATTATTTCCACCGTTAAATAGTCGAGACATGCAGCCACTGTAAAAAATTAAATTTACATTTAATAATATAGGGAATAAGCTTTAAGCATTTAAATAATACCTAAACTCTAAACTAATGTCAGACGATGGGTTCTATAAGTAAACCTGCGTCACATACCAATCAGCACTTTGAAGTTGGTTTACCACGCTTCCTAACTCATTTAAAATTTTCTGCTTGTCCAAAGCCATCATAAAATTTTAAGAGTCACCAGAAATTTCGAATATCCAGAATATTAATAAAAAAAACTTAAATTTCTCTACATAACAAAAAAGATCAACAATTCCGAAAAATCTCCAATGAAGTGTCACGATATCATTTGTTTTTCAATTACTTGTTTTCTTGATTTTTATAATGAACAAGGTGTTCAAAGGAGGCTTGTTAAACTATAGTGTCTATGCAATTTTTATAGTATTTTTTTGGTCAAGGTGTCCGAGAAACATAACATCAATCTGTAAACAATGATATAAACATTCCTTGCCAGACATTTCCCAACGCAGCCTTTCCTTGCCAGGTATTGATTAGGTGATGTTTACCCATCCGCCAGACCGTTTTGATCACGGAACAGAGACTCTGTTCCGTGGTTTTGATCTTATATGTCCAAGTATTGCAGTAAATGTTTAAGCATTATTTATCGTAAGCTAATTGTTTAATCATAGCAAAACATTTTGAAACCGTATTGTGTCCAATAACAGTATTTTTTATTTTTGCCAGTTAAATGTTTTTGAACGCATTTGATAAACATTTTTATAAGTAAGGGAAAATTATAGTCTATGTGGAAAGTAATAGGGTTTATATTCAAAGGCACATTTTTCACTTTATGAAAGAAGGACAAAGTTCATGATTGCGTATTTATTTATTCCGTATTTTATTGTGAAATTTTGCATTCATTTTACGGATTGTCATAGTCAGCGAGTGACGTTCGTTGAGCTTCTTGTTGTGATAAATTCATTAAATAAACTTCTTTTTTAAGAAGCGTTTAAACAACAAGTTTCTGCTGTAACAAGGTCGAGTCCAGCTTTCATCTTTTTGGAGAGGTAATACTTGTACATACAAAATACATCAAAAATGGGTCGCAAAGTTTTCGTCGTCGGGGTGGGTATGACCAACTTCATCAAGCCCAACTCTGGGCCAGATTACCCCGAGCTAGGGAAGGAGGCCGTGGAGGCTGCACTGGCCGACGCTCGGATCAAGTACGACGTAGTACAACAAGCTGTCTGTGGCTACGTGTTCGGAGACTCAACTTGCGGTCAAAGGGTGTTGTATCAAGTGGGTATGACCGGTATTCCTATATACAACGTAAACAACAACTGCTCGACTGGCTCGAACGCACTATTCCTCTGCAAGCAACTGATCGAAGGCGGGCTCGCAGACGTCTGTTTAGCGGTAGGTTTCGAGAAGATGACCCCGGGAGCGCTGGGTGGTGGCGCGTACACCGACCGCACGAACCCCATGGACCGCCACACTCTGAAGATGGCCGACATGACAGAACTCACTGCCGCGCCCATGACCGCACAGTACTTCGGCAACTCTGCCATCGAGCACATGAGGAAATACGGCACTACCCCAGTGCATCTTGCCAAAATCGGCGCCAAGAACCATCGCCATGGCGTCAAAAACCCAAGGTCCCAGAGCAAGAGAGTCTATACTGTTGAGGAGGTTCTTAACTCTAGAAAGATCTATGGCCCATTGACTAAGTTAGAGTGCTGCCCCACCAGTGATGGCTCTGCTGCAGCTGTCCTCATGTCAGAAGATGCTGTTCGCAGGTACGGTCTGCAAGACAAAGCTGTAGAAATCATTGGAATGGAAATGGCTACTGACACAGAGGCATTATTCAAAGAAAACAGTCTGATGAAGATTGCTGGCTATGACATGACCTGTTTAGCTGCTAAGAGGATTTATGAGAAGACTGGCATCTCCCCCATGCAAGTCGATGTTGTCGAGCTCCACGATTGCTTTGCTGCCAATGAGCTGGTCACATACGAGGGTCTGCAGCTCTGTGGCGTTGGAGAGGCTGGCAAATTCATTGATGCTGGTGACAACACATACGGTGGCAGGGTTGTAGTGAACCCCAGTGGCGGCCTGATTGCAAAGGGTCATCCTCTCGGAGCAACCGGCCTGGCACAGTGTGCCGAGCTCATCTGGCAAATGCGGGGTGAAGCAGGGGATAGACAGGTTGGTTGATTTGTTAATGGTGCTTTCAGGGGGTTCACTGAACAATGGTCATGTGTATTGGGATCACTGTACATGTCTGCTTATGTTCTTGTCTGTGGGATTGTTTTCTAGGGAACATGAACAAAATTGCACCTACATCATTCAATTCAAATCTTTATTTCTTAGGTAAAGGCGTTGGCAAATGGTTAATCTATTTTATTTAATCATTTAATGTGAGTGTGTTACTGTTTTACATTTCAAGTTGAATTTGTAATAAGCTTGTGTAGGAGCAAGTGTTACATTATACCTATTTTCATATTACATTACATTGGCTTTTTAAACAGTGGAAGTAATAAATTTGATAACATGTATTTAATACATTTTAATGTCTTGGTGTAGTTGAACCAATTTCATTTTTTTATCTCATAGGTGTTTAAAACTACTCATGAGACATCTGTTCATATTTAAAAAAAAACTACAATACAACAACATGTTTGATGGTTTGATCTGACAGACAGCTTTCAGATATGCTCAACAAAATTCTAAAATGATCTTTCCATCATGAAAATTATTAAAAACATTTAAAAAAACAGGACATGCATCACTAATTTAAGTACATAACAATGAAGAAACACTGTTGGCAGGAAAACTAAAGGTCCTACAAATGTATGTTATGCTGTTTGTCTTTTACAAGGTTTATCTTGATATTTCCACTCATTTATCCAACTTAAAGGAAATTTTAAGTAAAGATTTAATATTTTAGTGTACATGTATATTAATGAGTGTCAACAAACTACATAATAACACTATCAAGTAAAGTTATCAATAGTTGAACTTTAGCTCAGATTCGCTTATTGTTTTATAATTTACAGAATGGACCTGAGACCGTTATTTATTTAAACACATGATTACTGGAAAGGGCATTCACTATGTTGATGTTACTTCTTTCCTGGTTTAATTTTATAAACAATGTAAGAAGCAATTTTTATTTTTATCTCTGCAAGAATCAATTTATTTTTTGAGCTACATTCAGTTCTTTTCTTCAATCTTTATATGTTTGCAGATGACTTTGGTATGATGTCACACTATTTTTTATTGATAAAACTTTATATAATTGATAAGCAGAAAGTATGTAGGTACTAGCAGTGCTGATTGAAATCTGTTATCATTGATAAGTTCATCGTATTTTCCAAGCTTAAGTTTGATAACGCCGGTTACCTAATTGTGTTTGATAACACACCTTCGTACTGTAACTGTTGTATCACAAATATAACAAATATGTAATGACGCGTTTCCCACGATGTGTTAAACTGCGAACTCCTGAACTTAGATATCTCTAATGCACGTTTAATGATTACTGATTTTCGATTTGAAGTGCAGGATAGGAAGTAAATTTTCAGACACTAAAATTACATGTTGAACTCATACCATACCTACTTTTCGTCGAAAGCCATTTGTGTATGGGCAACTGCTTGTTTATCACCTCATTATATTGTTTTAAATCGTGGGAATACTGCATTATACCTTCATTGTCGTTTTAACGAATTGAATCGACCATATTGAATATTGATACTACCTACCACTTTGACCTATGATCGACGTTTATTTAGTATACCTATAAATTTAAAACTAAGTAATAAATTCCATTCAGTTTATAATAGAGGTTCAAAGTCGAATTAACGTAAATATTTTTTTTATACTAACATACATTAATATACAATATATCTAACAAACACTTGTAAAATTATATTAAAATTATTTGAACAAGTTTATGTTGTCACACGTCTTAATAAATCAAAATTGTTTCTAATTCTCAAAATTATAAATTTCACCGACATAATGAAATGTTCTTTAAAATATAAGCGCTTGAGTTTATATTTGAATGCGCTGTTAAATTATCATTAAGTTAATTCACAAGCCAAAGGTTTGTGTGCCATTCCAAATTGAACAGACATTATAAAATACCGGTTATTATATGACCAACAGCACAGATTTCATGTAAACACATTTTATTCTTCACTTCAACTTGGTGTGGTTTAGGTTATAAGTTGTTTGTGATTGTAAATTCTTGTTTTCAGTCCTTAATAGAGGTAATTGGTTATAGTGACGTGCATTGGTGTATAAAAGTGTGCTAAAGTTGCTGCAATTGGTTAACCAAGTTTTCGACGGATGGCCAAACATCCTTGCATAATACGAGTAAACCTTGAAAGTTGTAATTGCAACGCGTGTTTTAAATTGCAGGTGCCGAACGCCAAGATCGCTCTACAGCACAACCTTGGTCTCGGTGGGGCTGTCGTTATCACCATGTACAAGAAGGGCTTCCAGAACGACTCGGCCAATGTGGCCCCTAACAATTTGGCTACAGCCGAGAACCCCGACAACTTTAAAGTATACAAGTACATGAAGTTCCTCGAAGACGCCATGCAAACGGACGAGGACAAGCTGATCGAGAAGGTGCGAGGCATCTACGGGTTCAAGGTGAAGAACGGGCCCAACGGCGCCGAGGGCTACTGGCTCATCAACGCCAAGGAGGGCAAGGGATACGTGAAGTACAACGGCACCGAGAAACCAGACGTGACCTTCACTATAAACGACGAGGACGTCGCCGACCTGATCTCCGGGAAGCTGAACCCGCAGAAGGCGTTCTTCCAGGGCAAGATCAAGATCCAGGGAAACATGGGGCTGGCGATGAAGCTGACCGACCTCCAGCGATCGGCCGCTAACAGAATCGACGCACTAAGAGCCAAACTGTAAGACTTAAGTGTACATAACATAGAGATTACCTACTACTTTTGAGTTATCAGCACATAGCTGTTATGTATTTTTGTACAGAAATACAAATATCAAGTTAAAGTCTATTTTGATATAGGTATTATGGAAAGGGTCTGTGGTAGTCGGGCATTTATAAGTATTTTTCACAATAGTTCGATTGTATGTAATATAATTCGAATTTGATTCCTTCAAATACCTAAATAGTAGAACTACGGCAATTTTATATAATAATCATTGTTTTTATCTGCTTTAAGTTTTATCTTTTTAAATATTTTATACTGATTATGTTGTATCAGTGTTTTTAAACTATCATTCCAAATGACTGGTTTCTAGGTGAATTAAATATTGAAAATAAAATATTTTATATGATAACACAAATGTTTTTGTTTTTATCAGATTGTTAAGAAATAGGTAGGTACATAGTACAAGATATAATAATTTATCGTTATGTAATGATTTATCTAGTGCCTGGCACATACACTTTGATATGATAAAAAGAAACGACGATATTTGATAACACTTGGAATATTACGTGCAGTAATTTCCTAAAAAAAAAGTTAACTTTACCTTGAATTTGATTATGTAGATAATTATGCCTACAATTATAACCAAGCAAGATTATTTTGTGAAACCTGGGTATAGCCAGATAAAAACTTGAATCAATATTATGACAGGAAGAAACGGCAGGAAACAAATCCTACTAATATTATAAACGTGAAAGTTTGTGAGTATGTATGGATGTTTGTTACTCTTTCACGTAAAAACTACTGGACGGATTTTGATAAAACTTTACAGTAATATAGGTTGTAAATCAGAATAACACAAAGGGTACTTTTTACCGCGGGAAAACTTTTCATTCCCACGGGAAACTGACTTCCACGCGAACGGAGTCGCGGGCGGCCACTAGTTAGTAACTAAAGTAGCTCAAGTTAGGTGTCCTTGTTTTAACCATTTGTCTTGTGAAGTAAACAGATTTACCTTAATCTTTAGACAATTGTTTTTAATTGAATTAACTTATAGATATTACCTTCTTATTAAAGTTTGAATGGTAGGTCTAAATTCATGAGAGTCAGAATGGCGGGTGTACCGTAACAGATTTGAACGAGTCATATATCGAACTTTAGTACCTGGGATGTACTATTCGGTACCTATCAAAGAAATTGGCGTACCTCTTTAAGAGCAGCGGGTCGATTACCGTAATTGTATGCAGTGCTGCTTAGTTGCGTTTACCTCTTAACCTCTAAATCCGTATTACCGTAATAACACGAAAACCAAAGGATTCGCAAAGTTTTTAACGCTTAAACGTGACGTGTAGGTTTTCCTGTCATTACGAAATACGGATTAAGAGGTTAAGACGTAAACGCAATTAAGCAGCACTGCATAAAATACGGTAATTGACCCGCAGAGATATAACCAAAAGCGAGTACACCCGCCACATCCTACCAATATACTTCTATTGAATTTTTTTATTGTATTTAATAGCAACAGGAATAAGTTTCGTCGCCAAAGTAGACAAAGAAATCTGCAATCTTTGAGCTATTAGTAATAATTTAAGTGTAGGTATGTATTACTTACTATAACAGTCAGTATATACTAAGCTTTGTTTATGAATAACTAGTGGCCGCCCGCGACTCCGTTCGCGTGGAAGTCGGTTTTGCCGAGGGAATGAGAAGTTTTCCCGCGGTAAAAAGTACCCTATCTGTTATTCTGATGTATAACCTAATTACTGTAATGTTTTATAAAAATCCGCCCAGTACATACATACATACTCACAAACTTTCACGTTCATAATATAATTTACTTATTATTGATTATCCTGATCCTATATTATTGCAAAGTTTCATCCAAATCCGTCCAATAGTTTTTGCGTGAATGAGTAACAAACATCCATACATCCTCACATACTCACAAACTTTCACATTTTATAATATTAGTAGGACTAAGTTCAGGTTTGAGACGTCTCTATTAAAAACAATTTTAGCGGTAAACTCATTCACAGTTAAAATCTAGGAATCATCAACAAAGAACTAAGAAACATAAGATTTCTTTATGCTAAATAGTTAGGTATATTTACCCAGACAAAGAGTTGATATAATTTTATCCAAAGGTTGTTGATACTTGTGCTGACATCTATACTTAGGTAGAGAAATAAAACGCAAATTAAACTAGATGGCGCTAAGTTTTTTGTTGGATGCTTAAATTGTACCGAATTTCCACGAAAATGAGTAATATAAGAAAGACGAGACAAAATGAATGCACGTTTAACTAGATGGCGCCACTAGTATAAATCTGTTGCTATTTTATGATACCGACTTCTCGACTTCTGACTATAACTTCTCGGATAACTTACTTCACGTAAAAACTGAGTACAATTTAAATATTCATTTGTATTTTTATATTTTTGTTACTTTTGTTTCTTGGTACATGAACTGTTAATAAATAAATAAATTAATTCAAGAAGAAAGTATAAACTTTTAACCTAAGGAACTAAAAATGAAAAAGTTTTTTGGAAATCATTCGTTTTATTGCTCCACAAGGTACTTATCAAGCATTCTCAAATAAAGTCAATTATTAAGAACCACGCATTACGAGCCTGTGTCTGCAATTATAACAGAACTTAAATTACAAATAGATAATATTTAAATTTATCTTACCGCTATTACTATCAGGTACATTACAACATACGATTTTAATTAATCGGATCATCCTTTTTATAAAAGTTAAGGTTTTGCGGAAAAGTGAGTTAAATAGAAGAACAATCTGTGTTAGACAGGAAGGTATTAAAATCTTGTTTTTTTTTAATTATAACGCAAAGAAAACTGCAGAAACAACTTAGTTGGTTTTAACTTTCATAATAAGGATGCTAATATTTTTTGTACAATCCAATAACAGGAATGTTCCATTGGATTAGAATTTATTGTTTTTGTTTAAGCAATGGTCAGGTTTCAGATAAAAAACACACAAATCATCAACTGGCTGGTTAAGTTTACATTATATAATGTAGGCAGAACTGACCAAAATTAAAACAGAATTTAATCTTCAAATATGTAGGAAAAATACAGGATTGCAAATAATCCACATGACAAAATTACGGAAGGCTTTTAATTAAGTTGTAACTGTGATAGCTTTAATAAAAAATATTTAAATGAAGTTGAAAAACACCAAGTTAATGAGATCAAAGGTGTTATCGTACGACCCTGGTCTAATATTACATAGTTGATAGACATTTATTACTCACTGTTAGCAGGTAATTTTCATAAGCTGCCAATCAAAAAATCTAAACAGTAAGTGAGTAACAATAGATTGAAAAACTGTTCAGTTCTCTCTTGTTTCAATTTTGTCATATTGTAACAGGCTCAGCCTGGAGAAACAAGAATTTTCTAGTTTATATTAAACTAAGGAAATACAGAATAATATACACGATACAAAACAGCCCGGCTCACATTTTCGTACCTTACAGTAAAGCAAAAATAAGTTTGTATGTACAATATGACCTTTCGCTGCTTTGATTAAATAGATTTTCAACCTTATTCTATTAACCTTTAGATATTAATTGGCGTAGATTTTGAGCAGCAAAAGGTGACTTTTGAAACTTTTCTATCTGCATGTAATAAATACAATCTATGCATACAGCTCCAAGCGTTCTTTAAAACCTACCAAATGGCTTCGCCACGTTTTGAATTTAAATATCCAATAAGTATAATCTTATTCACAAAGAAAATAACAAATATAGAAGTAACCGAATAGTTGCCAATGAAACACTAATAATATTATTTACAATTAAACACTAAGTTAGCCAAGCCAAACGTATCGTAGCACCAAAGAACATTTTCAACAAATCGAAGACAGAAAAGTTTCATCAAGGTGTTAACATATCTTATTTCTTAAAGTTATAGGACGCTCAGTCCTTATCTTAACTAGTATTTCTGTTCCAAACAATAATTTATTATTCTCGCTTACTTTTCCACTCACGCGTACTATATATTAATAAGTAAATGGTAATTTATTTCTCAAAATTTCTCTGACTAGAGATAATTTATATACTGGGTTATCTTTTCAGCAATATACAATAAATACTTTTGAATTTAAAATTATGAAGAAAAAATAAAAAACGCTGCAAGTTTTTAATATAAAAACAAAAATTAAAAGACAGTTCAATATGCAAACTGTTAAAAAAGTAACCCAGTATCACTAATCTACATCGTTTTCTTCCACTTAAAAGTCTATTTAGAACATAACATAGCACTCTTTGAAAGGATAATATTTGAAATACTATAAAGTTTATTTTAACCGATTTGAGCTTTGCCAAAATTATATAGGTCACTTCGAGCAGTGAAATTTCATTCCACAAATTTATTCATAATATTGCCTTCTTTTCCCCGATTCTCAGCAGATGATCATGCTACCTAGATTATTTTTTATTCGCATTCGTTAGTGATTATTGTTTCCTGTGCATACATTACACGCACAGGAAAAAATAGTCACCACATTATGTAAACCTACCTACAAACAGTTACTGTTTATTCTACAAGGAAGATATACATCAGTCCTTTTATTTAAATCGTGTATGTGTGTAGGTATACACTGTTTAGACCCACAATAAACAGTAATGACACAACGAACTTTACATAAAATGCTTGGGACAAGATCACAAGTGATTTTGGTCCATTACTGTTTTACAATGAGGTGTCTTGCTACAATCATTTCCGATATAGGTAATTACGTACATTCACAATTAAGTTAACTTCTCAAGCCTGAGTCAGGCTTCACAAAATGCACTTTTACTGGCGAAGGACACAACCGGACATGACCCGACTTTAGCCAAATCATAACCAAGTCTGACAAGATCATAGTTCAGGCGTTAACGCCCGAACATTTGACATATAAACTATGATATAAATAAAATTGTGATGAATTACAAAATAAATAACAGCCGTACATAGGCTTACAACCAATTGTAGACACGTACATTATAATAAAACACACGAAATCCTAGGCAGTGTCTTTTTTTTCTCAATTATTGCTCCAAAGTACAGACTCGATATATGAAACGAAATGAAACTTAGTAAGTAATACGATATTTCTTATAATAGCCAAATATTTACATTGAGGTAGAATGTGAGTCTTTGCGACTCATAATTTTAATTTAGTTGGCCTGGGTCTTATTAAATATAGTCTGACTGAGATCCACAGGATGCCTGAGACTTATAGAAAACCAACTCTTAAATAATTACTTTTGAATATGTACTTACATTGAACTGCTATTTCTGCATACATTTGTGGCATATTGTTTATTGCATGGAGAGGCATATAGTTACTATTTTACTATTACAATATTTGGTATGGATGAGGTTTATACAGAGTTCATGTCGCTACAAAATGTAAACTAAAATTATAATCGTTTTACTGTATTTTGAGATTTAACTACAAATGTATAAAAGAAACCTAACTACGAGTAAAATATTAGATGTGAGGTGACAATAAATTAAAAAAAAAATAACCCTGTATAAATTATGCTTATGGTTGGTTGTTTACATGCGAATTTACTAAAACAAAAGTGAGTATTTAGTTATCGAAAAGCACAGATTGAGGTTACGTGGTAGGTAACGACAGTTACCAGAATGGCACACATCGAAGATACTGTAGACTGTAAAATGTAAAAAACTTATTTTTATAGAAATGTACTTGATATGATTATGTATGTACAACGTTTAGCTGTGTCTGACTATTGAAGTTGTAGATCTACAGAGAGGGCCGACGCCGCGAAGTGAACCCGTGACACTCCACCGCATCGCCCCTTAACATTAACAGTACAAAGAGAAGTATTACAGAACGGCTATTGAAGACCAACATCGAAATCAAACTGGCGTGAATCACATGGCGCGTTGTGTCTATCACACCTCAAAGTTTAGTACTTCGGGTCACTAGCACTGTGGGCACTGTGTCGGATGACGGTCGCGGGTCAACACGGCCGCTCGGCCCGGCGCGCCAGCTCGGCCTCGCGGGCGGCGAGCTCGGCCTCGCGCGCGGCGAGTCTTGCCTCCCGCTCGTCGAGGCGGCGCGCGCGCTCGTTGAGTCTCGCCTCGGCGTCCAGCAGGCGCGCGGCCAGCTTGTTGTCGCCGGGCGGCGGGGACGTGGATGACGTCACGTCGTCCGAGCTCGGGGTCAGCGGCTTGAGCGCTACATTGGGCTGGAAGTCCCGCTCGAAGCGCGCGCAGTCGGCCACGCGGACCACCCGCTCGGGGTGCTGCAGCGCCGGCTCCTTGCCCCACGGCGCGAAGGCCGACGTCAGCGAGCAGTAGTGCTGCAGGTACGAGTCCAGGTATACGGAGTGGTAGCCGAACTCGTCGCCTCGCAGCTTCTTCGGCGGCGACTCGGGCGGCTCGGGCTTACAAACTATCGTCTCCACCACCTGGAATCAAAGGAAAAACAAACGTTAGAATATTACTCTTGCAGGCAGGAGAAGATTGTCTAGAAAGTAAATCGTCCAAATTAAATAAAAATCGTAAGTTTGGCGTATTCCTATACCTAACCTAACCTAAAAAATAATTTTCATTGTAAATCAAATCTTTCAAATTAAAACCTAACGTTTATAAAAATGTCTACATAGTCCCTACTTCCCTACTAATCCCTACTAATATTATAAATGCGAAAGTAACTCTGTCTGTCTGTCGGTCTGTCTGTCTGTCTGTCTGTTACGCTTTCACGCCTAAACCACTGAACCGATTTTGATGAAATTTGGTATGAAGATAGAACTGAACTTGAGAAAGGACATAGGGCACTTTTTACCGCGGGAAAACTTCGCATTCCCACGGGAAACCGACTTTCACGCCAATGGAGTCGCGGGCGGCCACTAGTACTTAATAATATTGAAGAGAAAATCAATAACTGCGTGTTTAAGTTGGCACTTGGATGATTAATAAGATAACAGAAGGCGAAGGTGAATAGGTCCTCAAGATTGTCAAACCGCAGGGACGATGACGTCAAAGGCGGCTGACGTCTTATTGCTCTCAATACTAAAAGATAAAGCGGATCATTTCCTGTTTTTAACCCTGCATTATAAAGTCAAAGGTGTATTAATTTTATTTCTGAAGTCTCGAAAGGTTTATTCGTAGAACGCGTGGGAGCCATTGTTATGTGCTGTTATTAAGTCCAATATTCATTGAATAGCCGTTATAATCATAAATAAAGCATATTTTCGCCAACAAAGACTAAGTACATCAAAAAACCTTCTCGAATTTGTAGTTCCATTGCTAAAACCAGCCTAAAAAGCTTAGTGTTGACATACAAGAGTGTCGCGACTAAATAATTCGTTGGGGTTCCTTACGGCATGCGCGAGCACGGCAGACGACTAACGTCATAGCCGGCCTACACCCCTCCCGCCCGCGCCCCCGCCCAGTAGGTCACGGGGTGGGGGTTGTAATGTAGGTCGCGGGCCGCAGACGACCCCCAGACAGCCTTACCAACCCCCCACTCTAACCACCCGACAGAAACAACGCCTTGTACTTTTCGTGGCTACATCACCAATATTGGAGGCCTTTCTTATCTTACCTTTGACATAGGAACCTTAAACAATGAGCAAGTACAAAAAAAACCTTGCAACCAAACCAATCATCAAAACAAACACTGTTTAACGCGTTGCCGCCTAAATAGGTTTGCACGTAATTGATTGACAAATATATACCAAGTACAGTGCATATTTACTTTATCACCTAATTTAATGGCTGACGGTATTCCTACAAAAACAAACAGCTCATTTCTAAAAGTCGGTTAATACTCGGTAAACAGCGTTGTAGTCGAACAAAACATTTCAAGCATTTCTGTAATGAGGGGGACGGGTTGGGGGGGGGGGGGGGCGCGGGCTACTCATCTCTGAGTTCATGAAGACAGCCAGATTACGTTGAGCTTCCGCGTCCCCCGGGTGTGTGTGAAGTGCAGGGTGGAAGCGGCAGGTCAATGTGTCCCCAGGGGTCACAGTTGGCTGGCGGCGTGTGGGCGGTAAACTGCCGACATATTGGGTAGCGCGTGGCTCGTAATTTCGCGACTTCACTCGAGCCAAGCTCGCCCAACGTGGGTATGACATGACAAGGCAACCGAACTACGTGGCTTCTCCCTTTTGTATTTTATTTGGAGTGGCATTCGATGTTATAAAGCTTGAAAATCGTCAGGCTAGGAGCATATTACTTCCTTCATAAACTTATAAATAATATAGAGTTTTCAGTTTATTCATAAAATTAAGTGAGTATTAACACATTATATCAGCTGAAGTAGCTTCTTCACAACGTACACTTATCGTTAAACGCAACATATACACAATAGGGTTGTCACTTTTTATTCTTAAGAGATAAGGGAGTAAACGAGCAAGCAAGTCACGTGATGTAAATGAGAATGTAAAAAATCATAAAGTAAAATAGAAGAAAAAAGAAACAAACCATCGTTGCTCATTAAATGTATAACAGTAGAGAGGGAATAGCTTTTCACATTTAACAAGGTTCACCTGGCTAATGGCATATTAATGACTTCTTTATTACATTTCATACATGTCACCTACACAGGCATGTATTTAAGGTAACGTTACACACACTGGACACAAAAACTGGTGATTATGATTATCATGTAGATCAAAACTTTGATCTACGACGTTATTACAGTCTGTTAAATAAAAGAAGGATATTACTAAACGCTATTAGATGATACGTGACAATGTTAACTTTACTGCTTCGGTCTATTCAACGTTTATTTGAAACAATAAATTCCCAACTTTATTATAGTATTAAAAATAAGATTTATTTTAGCGCAGTTTTAGTAAGGTATTATTGTAAGTGAAGAGCAAAACGATGCAACATGGCTTCTGGAACATTTTCCTAAAAGTGCCAACCCTAGGCATAATTTCTTCGAATTGCAAATACTAATCAACTTGATAAAGTTTCGCGTTGCAAAGTAAACAAAACAATTTGTCTCTAGTTTTCAACTAATTTTATCTGTAGTTATGAAAATCCTACTAATATTATAAACTAGGGGCCGCGCGCGACTCCGTTCGCGTAGAAGTCGGTTTCCCGTGGGAATGCGAAGTTTTCCCGCGGTAAAAAGCTCCCTTAATTCTTTCATACATATATTTCTGGTATCTAGAACCGTTTTTGGCAGCGCACGCAACGGAAGCTCTCAAAGATGAATAATTTTCCCCGTTTTTTTCTCATTTTCCATTATTTCTTCGCTCTTTATAGTTGCAACGTGATGTTATATAGCCTAAAGCCTGCCTCGATAAATGGTCTATTCAACACAAAAAGAATTTTTAAAATCAAACCAGTAGTTCCTGAGATTAGAGCGTTCAAACAAACAAACAAACAAACTCTTCAGCTTTATAATATTAGTATAGATGTGAAAGTTTGTAAGATATTTGTACTCTTTCACGTAAAAACTACAGGATGGATTTTGATGAAACTTTACAGTAATATAGGTTATAGATCAGAATAACACATAGGGTACTTTTTACCGCAGGTAAACTTCTCATTCCCACGGGAAACCGACTTCCACGCGAACGAAGTCGCGGGCGGCCACTAGTACAATATAAAGCCGTAATCTTGATTCTGCTGCTAGAGCCTCATATTATCAGGGTACGACCTTATTTTTATTTCCCATTTTGTTATCATTGCTAATTTAGTTCTGAGGTTGCGACATTACTGATAATAACAAAGAAAAACAACTGCTTTACGTATGAATGAGACCGAACTATGTCTGTATTCAAGTCATTAAGATAAGTTTTAATCCTTATCTGAAATATATTTTGTCTTCTAGAAATTTAGGTATTAAACAATATTATTATGACTGTGATTGAGTTTTTTTCAGTCCTAAAAAGTTGTAAGTAACCAAAAACCACGAATCGCTAATCGTAGATCGGCGTTTGTAATAAGGTCTCTCTTTTAGTTACCAAAAACCAAACTTCAGGCACTTTGTGTCTATGACATCTATGATCTAGGCTCTTATGACATCTATTCAATTCCACCGAGTATTATTATCAATATTATTACATTGTATAAATCCAAGTCGCTAATTCTGTCTGTTTGTATGTTTGTCCGCTAACTCCCCCTAAAGTACGAAGCGGATTTTAATTTGGTTTTCGCTATCTTTTAGGGAATTTATTCATTTAAATTTCTGAATAAAAGTATTTCAGAAAAAATATTTTTAAATTACCGTGAATTTAATGTATTGTGAACAAGGCGGCCAAAATTACACCATTGCGAAGCGTGGGCGGGTCACTAGTTGTAGATAAAGTATATTTTCTAAGAAAGAAACTGTAATCGCAAGTAAAGCATTAATATTAGACCTAAGTGCCATGTAATGCACTAGATTGACACGTGTAGGTTAATCTAAAATACCTAGGGTTGGCACAACGTTATACCTAAAAGTCGTTTGTTTAATTAATCGATTCATTTTAATGCCCCTTCTGACAAATTATAGCAGGAGCGTGTGCGGAATTGGCAAATGAAAACAATTAATTGATAGAGTGTGTCATACTGTGGCGTTAGAAGTGTTGTTTAAATACTTTAAATGTAAATAAATGCTATAAAAAACTTTGGACGACAAAGGACAAAGGTATGTTATGGTTATAGCTGTATTATCTCAAGATTTAGGCTAAAAAGCTATCTATAAACAGTTACAAGCATCCAAAATGATATCAATATGCCATTTATACATCACACACGTAATTCGCATCAAAATATCAATTTCTGCGGCGAATTTTGGAGCATATTACGCAAGCAAGCAACGCAGGGGGTGAAGCGAATGAAGGCAGGGAGGGGGTAGTCGTCTGCACCCCGGGACAACCCTAACGCCCAAGGTCACTCACTATCAACATTACGGACTACAACGGAAAAGCAACCTTAAAACAAACACGCAGCCGCTAAAATCGCTTGTACAGTCACCAGTCCAGGAATAAGGTTCTTATTTGAACGGCGTTTAAGTCGGATTTAGCCTGCTGGTTATATAAATAGAAGTGAAGAGCTGGGTAAAACGTCTGCTGGGTAATCAATGAGGCTTCTCCTTACTACTGTTAGTTAGATAGAGTGAATGCTCGGCTATTTGGGCTCGGGCAAGGCTGTCTAAAAGCTATGTAAGGCTTAATGAAAACAGATATGACTAGAATGGAAATTAGGACTACCTACAATGTAATCAATGAATAAGATTATACTTAAACGCGATTTGGTTGGAATTTGATGGGAAAGGAAGATAGAAAGGTATTTTAATGTGATAAACAAGACTACACATTTGACTAAGGTCAAATCAGTTAAACCTCTTTTAACTAAAACTTGCTGGCTAAAATACAACAATAACACAAAATAATTTGTATTTTCTTAGTAAGTAAGTATGTTATTGTGTTTAAGCCTTTTTATCATTCGTTTTAATAACTGAATTTCCTTTTTCATAGTTTTTATTATAGCTTTACCATCAGGTTCGAAATATACTAAAATTACATAAATACACAATTTCCTGTTATAATATTTAGTAACTCTAGTTTTTCCTTGTTTCTGTATTGGGAAAGGCAATGGTCTAACCATTCAGCCTGTCAATAATCTATACTAATATTATAAAGCTGAAGACTTTGTTTAAAAAAAACACTAAAAACTTGTGTTGATTTTATTGAGGAAGGCTATATTATGAGAGCTTTATCACGCGGATGAAACTGCGTTGCACAACTAGTAAGTAATGATCCTTATCATTGTCAACAAAATAATAGTCGAATAGTTGCCAAATTGGCTTAGCGTATATTTAAGATAAGTTATATACCTACTGACAGTTTCTAGAATATGAATGACAGTAACTGCGTATAAATTCATTCGTTATTGGATGTTATTTTTATCATATTGATTAGTAAGTTTAATGTCAAACTGCTTAATCATGTACGTCTTCCTAAAATGGCATTAAGTATTACATATAAAAAAGGTTACATTGTGCTACAAAATTGTGTAGGTTATTTAAAAGTCAATGGCTATGATAAATTTAATAAGTAGATAACATTATCAATGTTGTTAAGAGGATAATTAACATGTAATAATAACACGCTGTGATTCATAAAATCGACTTTGAAATGTCTCGATTTTTTGTCTAATCTCTTACATTTAGTTTAATATTTAAAATTTACGAGCTTTTGATCCTTGTATGATCACGTTGGAAAAACAAGGATTTTTATAAAACCCACATAAATTTCGAAGGTATTTAATTGCATGAGATCTGATATGTTTTAAAAATAATGACAGTTCGTGTTATTTTTCGTGTGTTTGATAAACACAAGGATCCCCCACTATTTCTCTACCAGCAGACACATTGACTGTCACAAATAGGCAATTAGGTATCAATGGTATTCAAAGAATTTAACCCAGACAATAACAACACCGAATTGAATGAAAGAACGAATGAACGTATCAGATAGTGGGGGCACTTTTACGAGCTTGTTTACGCTGTGGGCGGTCCCAACAGTGGGTAATATAAGATTTGGTTTCGAGAAACAATCGTAATTCGATCGCAACCTTATCGGTACGCAATCAGAATCTGTATTAAAATCTACGCGTGTATTGACTGAGTATAAAAGGCAAAAAAACATAACATAATTTAAATGATAAAGAAATAAGTTGTTTTAGGTCATGTGCAAGGATTTTTTATTAATTACAAATTGTGTCATTGATTAAGTATTCTTTCTTCGTAAGTAGATGATGTTTTCTGCAAGGTTAGATTGGCATATTCACTCTACAAGCTTCTGTTTTAATAATTTGCTATTGAGAAATTATATATCGAATTCTCAGTAGGTACCGCCTGTTTGTTGCCAGTTATTAAAATCAAAATATAAAATTAATGAAATACAAAATGACTCACAATGCCTCCGCATGCCAAAGTTACCATGATCCAATCACACCCAAAGCATTACCAGATCTTGGGGAATTTTAGTTATTTATTCCAAGAATCAGAATGGTTCATCAAAGACACTTGGTTGGCAGCCAATCTCCATCAAAACATAGTGCCGACATAATCACAAGGGAAAACTTTTGGCGCCAATATTACCGGATGTTTGTCATATAAACCGGATATTAAATATGGCGCCAAGTTTTTTTTTAAAAGCTTTCTGGGAGCACTTTGGTAAATAGTTTTCGGGTGACAGCATTGGGAGCTCAGATTTATATTTAGTGAGTCAGAAAGTTCTTCGTTTTCTTTTTATATTTTACAAAGGATGAATTATTGAATATTAAAGAAAGACACTGTAAGTATATTATTTAAAAATGCGATTTTATTAAATAAAACTAGCATACATTTACTTCAAATGTAATCGAATACATCGCCATCTAGATTCATCTAGAAACTAGTATTCTGTAATTGAAAACCACAAGAGTGAATGAATGAAAATGAATGATGCGGATTTACTCGTATTAATAATAATTGTCACTTCGTTTGCCAAAACTTGTATTAAATAATATTTGAGTAGAAATTAATGCCAAGAACGCACATGACATCGACATACAGCTATTTGAAGCTGATTCATGAAGGAGATTAGTACCTTCTAAGAAATATCATTACTATTTCTTTTTAAGTAAAATAAATAATAGAATTTATCACTCTCTATAATGTTGTTAAAAATATAGTTTCTCATTTTCTGTCACTAACATCCTACTTAATATTATAAATGTGAAAGTTTGTGAGGATGTATGGATGGATGGATGGATGGATGTATGGATGTTTGTTACTCTTTCACGTAAAAACTACTGGACGGATTTTGATGAAACTTTACAGTAATATAGCTTATACATCAGATTAACATAAGTATAGGGTACTTTTTACCGCGGGAAAACTTTTCATTCCCACGGGAAACCGACTTCTACGCGAACGGAGTCGCGGGCGGCCACTAGTCGTTTATAAATTAGTAACACGATGACAAAAGCTGAAGGAATTTTCATAAAATTTAAAACAAATAATAAACAAATTGGATAAAATGTCCGAACTGAAAAATATAGCTTCGAGCTTCTGACGCAAGAATGCCAAGTATTTGGCGCCAAAACTAAAGCGGGGGCGGCATCAAATATCTTAATGTTTTTTGTGTAAAATTCAGTCTTTCTGGGATTCGGCATTTAAACGATATTCTAAGAAAGCACGCTCTTCTTTTTTTAGGGTTTTAATAAAGGGGTCGAATTTCTGGCGATTTTTAAAGAGAATTCCAATGAAACCGTTTTCCAACGCTTGTTTCGTACATATCTTTTTATTATTTAGGTTGAGAAGATATCTAGTTCTATTCTAGGTAGAGCTGAATTCTATTGGATTTTTCCTGGTACTTTAGTAGAACTACAAGTAAAACAGATACATGAAGTTGTAAAATGCTAGTAATTAAAGTATTTATTAAATATAAAACGCATTTATTTTACACACTATGCATGAATAAACAAATAATAGATATTATTCAATTCTTGATCAATGAAAAATTCGGATGCTTCTCAACAAAATATGGAAACACAAACTTCTATTTTTAAATTGATAACTCACAAGTAGTAATACCTACTTGATTTTGCATCGAAGCGCAGTTAACTAAAGAAAATTATAACTTTATAAGTTGCATGAACCAGAATTGATAAACAAAATTTTTTTTGTCTTATAATTTTGAACTAAGCGTCGCTGATATGTGTGTAGCCCACACATAATCAATAATAAGTAAATTATATTATGAACGTGAAAGTTTGTGAGTATGTATGTATGTACTGGGCGGATTTTTATAAAACATTACAGTAATTAGGTTATACATCAGAATAACAGATAGAGTACTTTTTACCATGGGAAAACTTCTCATTCCCATGGGAAACCGACTTCCACGCGAACGGAGTCGCAAGCGGCCACTAGTGTGTAATAAAGTAAAAGATCGGTCAAAACGAACCCAAAAGCTGTTATTCCTACGAACCAAAATTGAAATTTAAGGCAAAATTTTAAATGTTGATTTTAGGAAGTAAGTAGTAGTTAGTAGCCTCTACAAAAATATAAATAAAGACCATAATTACAACACTAAAAGCGTAATCATTTGCAGTACCTAGTTTATTTATCGCTTAACAAAGCGGTTTCAGAAATATTTCATGTTGTTCCCGAGGAAAGTGTTGGTTAATTTAACTGATAAGTTTATTAAACTTGTTAAAATGTGCGGCGTTGTGTTTTAATTAAGGTAAGAATACAGTTGATCATAAAAACAATTTTAATGAAACGCTACCTTTTTGTAGAGACATTTGTTATTATTTAGAGATTAAGTTTGTGTGTTTGAATGATTTGGGTTCTCGGTACTGTTAAACCGATTTCAAATAAACATTTATATTTAGGCTCATTTTAAATCTACGCGCAAAAGGCTAGTTCTTTATAGGTAACAGATTTGCCAAGTGTATTTGCCGTAAGTTTATAATATTTGGTGCATCCAAAGTCAGTAAGAAACACGTTAAATGATCTTTTAAAGTGCATTTAAGTGAGTGTTTAAAACAGCAGTAAGCTATTCAAGAATATTACTTATCTATAAGTACAAAAACAACATGACAATTCAAAAAAAAGGTGATAGGCTCAATCAAATTTGTCTGCAACAAAAATCGTATTGATAAGATGTAGAGCTATGTCTAGACGCAGGTCTAGTACGCCTGCGCGTCTGGCAACAATGGGCGGGGTAGTGTGCGCGCAGTGTAACGGCGCACGAGTGTGCGCGCAGTGTTGCGCAAAGAATCCAGTTGCTACGCTGGTTTCATGTTCTGTGGGCTACTGATTGTGCGATGTTTCTCTGCTTGTACGAGTAAAAACGATACGGTTCTAAGTTGATGTGTTGAATTACTTTTGATGACAAACCAATGGTTTTCAAAATGTTGGAATAAACAACAGGAAATGTGAATGCAAATTGACAAAAACCTTTTGCGACGTAGACAAATCGACATCAAACTACTTTTTCGCGCTCATCTTAGACACCAATGAAAATAGTCTATTATTTTTACATCAGTTTCATATTACTTCTAAACTTTAACCCTTCAAATCTCCACGACCTTTGCGCTGTATGCGTTCAATGCACCATGGCAGGGCCCCCTATTGTGCGGATCACAAACACGCGACAGATGTGTCAGTGCGCAGACGGACTGAGTCACTCGCATGATTTATATTGTTTATTATGCTTAATTGGGGCTACTGAAGGGACTGGACAGTTACGCAGATTCCATAGGGTTTAACTATTACGATGTTACAACTAATTACGTATAGATTTTGCTGTACCTATAATAAAATAGGTGCCTCATCTTATAAAAGTGTTTTAAGTGCCAGTATAGTCTTAAGAGTACAAGAAAATAATGTTCTCTTAAGTTTTTGTATGGTCTGTAAACCACCCAATTTCTATGTTCAAGTCTGAAACATGGTAAAGACGCGTGCGCAAGGCAAGGCCGCCCTGCCTTTGTTCAGCCAGTCGGTCCTACGCAACCACACATTATAAACGATTATGTAAATCATTCGCTGAACTCTCAATCGCATTCCAGCGGTGTTTATGTTGTGGGAATGCAAGGTTGTTTGTGTTAGACAAACATCCTATGCGAAATCGGTATCTCTTATTGTGAGGAGATTAAGATCTAAATTACGGTGTAATATATCAGTATAATGAAGAAGGTGTCGATTGCACTAGACTAGGTTTTTAAAAAACTGTAGATAACGCAGTCAGTAGTGGGGTACTGCAAGGATCTAAGCTGGGTCCAATTTTATTCTATCCGTCTAAAATATGTTTATGTTTTTTTTCTTTGGCATTTTTAAAAATCCATATCATAAAACCAATCAGGCGGAATTGGCAGACTTTAGTATTTGGTATTGCAAAGCATTGTTTACAATGATAGTTTCATAGATATCTTTGAAGGATTAAAAAATACATTCTATTATTGATGCTATTCAAAAAAACAGTTAGGGATTAGCTAATATCACAAATTTATCATGAAACTAAAACACGGAGCGATATACAAAATGGAAAAACAAAAAATAGCGATAACTTTAAAAGAACATAATAGTGTACTCATGACGCATATTATTACGGAAACTAAATGATTAAACTAATGAATTTTAACATGAAACTATTACTCATCTGACGTTAAACATTTAAAAAGAAAATACCCAATGGTCTTTAGGTCAAACATATGAATAGTGAAGAATACTTGTAGGTACTCGACAAAATTCTCAAAATTCTCTGCGTGGGAAACACATGCTTCAAGCCAGTATCAAAAATCTGGCATTCCATTGAGTTCCTATAAAATAGCATAACAAAAGAAAGCGTGTCGACCCAACGCTTAGGTTAAACGCATGTCTTGAAGAAATCATGTAATCAACCGTTTTAAAAAACGCGAGACCGTTTCAGACACGCTAAATTATTGTTATCCTACACTATTAACGTTGCAGCTGACGTAATTTCGAATCCCGGGTTACGAGCTAGGTCTTCAGAAAACAATTACTAACGGTCCATCAACAGAATCGTAAAATGCAATGGCCTCTCTATTACCCGGAGGATAATTCAGGTGGCAGAATGAATCACGGTGGCGCGTGCCAAAACAAGCAATTAAAAAAAACTATCGCGCTCGCTTTTCCCGCGCTCTTATACGAAAGCCAAGTCAAAATCCGATACAAACTATCCACTGATTTCTTCTCAACCACACGTAACGAATTTTAATAAGGCTTTTACCATCACTTTGATTTGTTTTTCGAGTAAATTTATTAATTACCAAGTTTTCTTTTCTAATTATTCAATATTTTGTAATCCATCTGTGCAAAGGTCGGACATTGGTTTGGTAAACAAGTTAGTCATGCAGTCATAAACAGAATTAGATCACAAATACATGGGGAGTTAGCCGCTGTCATGTCAACTTCTCAATGTAAACAAAGAAAACTTAATTAGCAAATTGACAGCGCAGTCAAATGTATTTTCGTTGCTTCATATCTTCATTAGCAATCTATTTTGACTTTATGTAGTTATTATTCCTGTGCGTTATAGCAATTTGTTGAATAAATATAATAAAACTAGTGGCCGCCTGCGATTCCGTTCGCGTGGAAGTCGGTTTCTCGTGGGAATGAGAAGTTTTCCCGCGGTAAAAAGTACCCTATATGTTATTCTGATGTATAACCTATACCTATATTACTGTAAAGTTCATCAAAATCCATCCAGTAGTTTTTACGTGAAAGAGTAACAAACGTCCATACATCCATACTCACAAACTTTCACGTTTATAATATTAGTAGGATTATTCCTGTGCGTAATATAGCAATTTTAGTTGAATAATTATGCGTATAGTATATAAAATGTAAATGTTTTAAATCGCTACGCTTACTCTTATCAATCGCTTATCTGTAACCTGGAATTAAATTAGAAACGATTATTAAAAACAAAGTTGTATTACTAACATTTTGTATCTTAGCATACATTAATTTAAGTGCTTTATTTGCACAACTGATTAAAATATTATAATGTGGTATTTAGTTATCGTGAGTTTAATTAAATGGCTTTAAAAAATAATATAATCCCATAATTTTGGAAACTCTACAAAAAATTTGAATTTTTAAGGGACATTGCTTTGTAACTAACAATGTGTATTAATTTATTTGCGATTTTGATTAACTTTAGAATAACATTGGCCGAATATTTTAGCACGCGGTCAATAACGACTTATGAATTTCATTTACTTAATAAAAAATATTTTGGAAATCTTGGTAATTTCCTACTCAAAACCTCAACTGTTTTAAGAAAGTAATATTTATTAATGCTCTTATATACGTATTTATTTTCAAAATGTCTTTGTTAATAAGAAAATGATCAAGTTTGAAAGCGCACCTACAGGATACATAATGTTGACGTATATAACTACAAAAATACCAAAAGTTCTTCTACATACTTAGTTTTGTTTAATGTCTTATAGAAATCATTATTAATAAGCAAATAATAATGTTATTAAGGTTTATTTAGTTATTAGGGTCACCGATATTTTACCAAAAAGCTCAAATCATAGATCTTCTATGACTAAACGTTTTACACGTTATTTTATTCGTCTACTTAGAAATCTCATATAATATTCTTGAAAGACAGTGTGGCCAGTACTAAAACAGAATTGGTACTGCGTCGCGGCCCATGCGCAAACTGGAATAGACTACAAAATGAACAAATTTATGCGCAAACGCATTTAGCAGTGTCAGCTCGCTTGGTACTCACATACTAGTTGGCGACACTCTAGGTCTTTGAAATAATTCAAGTATTTGTTTGTATGTATGTCTGTTTCCTTTTTTTGCTGTCTGCAGTGACGGTAGGTACCCATTGCAGGCAAGTTATGTGGCGAAGATGAAAAACAAAGAGAGTTAAGTCCACGCTGTGTTTTTCAAAAATGAAGTATAGTGTGAAGTTCGTGCATATGACATATTCAATATGTGTTTATAGCAAGTTTCGTATTCAACAGCTACTGTAAACTCACAATAAACAATTTTATTAGTTTTTATTATTTAGGAGTATCCGCTGTCAATATGAAAAACGGCGCACGCACCGATTTTAGTGCAAAGATAATATGTAAATGCGATTTATTATTTATCGTTGTTTCGTCAGACCACACATGTGCACGCTATAAAAAGCGTTATGAGTGATGAAATTTAATTGCGGTTCTAAATCTAGATTTGAAACACAGTTAACGGTGAAGAGTTTAGTATTAGTTGCTGTGCAGATTTTAAGTATTACGCGTAATAAAATAAATTCAAATATTGTTTGAGTAGATACAGCTTTTATTTTAAGCGACCAGTTGTTAGATCTTAAATCAAAAACGACTTTTTTAATTTGTTTGAGTTCAGAACTGTAAAATTTTGAGCTAATAAACGAAACTAGTGCATGTTTAGGAGCTAACTAAATCTTCCGCTTCACTGAATGAAAAAACCTAATAAAAAATAGTATGAACCACGTGTCTACAACTGCAAAAGTTATCAACACCAATAAATAAGTCTATTTACCACTGCAGGTATAAACAGCGGCCAATCAAAAGTGATAATGCGCGTGCGTCACTCAACCTAGCGCTTTGTCTCACTATCAGTGCGATAGTCACTCCGGCGCAGGGGTCAATGCACTCTACATACATACGGGCATAGAGTACATCACTGCAGTTATTGTAAATACTTAATTGAAGTTATAATGTTGAAATGAGACCATGTTTTGTGATTATAAGTTAAGTGCATACGAACCCAGTTGTTTACTTGATACGGGTTCGGTAGATAAACTTTACTTGGTTTACGACTGGTCTAGAACCTTTAATTAATTTTTGGTTTGAAGATTTCTAGGAAAGATACAGTTATTTTGAATCGGAATTCTAGAAATCTTGCATTGAAATGCCCACATCGTTGAAATTTGCTGTTCATTCATTGTTCATGAAAATAAAACAATTGTACAGGGAAAACTTAATAGTATACTCTTAGCTGTATCTGAACTGATAAAATTATTGCGCAGTTTCATATTATGATTTATTTGAATAGCTACTTACATAGAAGTTACTTACACTAACATTTTAAAGAGGTATAGTTCGTGATTTTGGATGTTAACATTTAGAACTACAGAAACAATTTTTATTTTTTCTACCAGTAGAAAGCTACGTTATCAAAGAGTGGCATAGAGCCGTATTCAGACATAAAAGGATTACTTAAACTGTCACCAAGTAAAGATTCTTCATATAAACCTTTACTAAGTGTCTAATTAATTTTTAAACGTCTCTGAGTGCGGCTAATAAGCTGCTTAACGCAACTTTATAACTTGGAATTGTAGAGCAGTGTATAAATAATCTAGGGTCAATAAGATCATATTCTTAATTTAATTGTATGATTCACCAACCGTTGAAGGAAATGTCGTAAATAGAAAGCAAGGATATCTTTGTGGGTATCTATAAATAATAGGTAAGTGCCTTCCAAAATCGAAAGATATCAAACTTCCACTACTAATCTGCATAATATTTAACCTTAATTATAAGATTTAAAGTCAATTTAATGATAAAATCGCAATGAATTATTTATAAATTGAATGGTTACCTATCTGAAGTGTGACATTTATGTTTCTTTAAAAATAATTTACATTTAAACGTTATCATTTTATATCTAGGCGTTAACTCT
This sequence comes from Emmelina monodactyla, assembly GCA_916618145.1. Classification (NCBI taxonomy): domain Eukaryota; kingdom Metazoa; phylum Arthropoda; class Insecta; order Lepidoptera; family Pterophoridae; genus Emmelina; species Emmelina monodactyla. Next base: position 1,125,277 of record OU745319.1, read on the forward strand.
CTGCATAATACCTTCTTACTTTGGGGGGCACCTAACATTATTTCCTACTATGTAGCTTTAATATTAGAAAATACAATAGTGTAACTTCTTTATACTGCTATTATTTTATTAAAGACGAAAGGCTAAACGCATTTACATTTTCTATTCCACAGTTATTATCCAAGACAATCTTAGACTTTAGTATTAGCACTACAAAGTAAAGGAACCGCACGGCTTGCATCAAATTGCCGTTTGTGTAGTCTATAGGTACAAAGAATGCATCCTGTCAGACAGATTGTTATTCTCTATGCACAGCCGGACACGAACCAGTCCACACATCAATAGAAACGCTATCTACCACGCCGCAGTCGTATCGAATATAAAATACTATATTACCAATACAAAATCCGCGCCATAACACGACGCGGGCGCCATTTTGAAAGAATGATAGAATGGTAAAGCGCGCGATCGACGTTCCGAATCTCCGAACGCCGACCCCATGACCGACCGCGCATATTAACTGGCCGCCTACGGACTTCTAACCTAACAAGTTTCACTAAGCAGCCAGTATTAAAACAAGCACGAAACCTGAGACACGGCAAGTAAGCACAGTACAACGATGTATGGGCAGACTCGCGACTAGACGCAGACACGTCTATTGATTTCGATCACTTATTCGGTGTTTACGAGCACAGAGCGAGGTCAGCGCGCTTCCGTTTCGAATTTCAAAATTGTTTACGACTAGACTGCCTTTGGAAATTGTTTTTTTGACTTTGTGTGTGGCCAGTGTCCGTGGCGGGGATAATGTTGCAAATCTAGATATAATGGAATGCCGCGTGCCGACACTGGTTTTTCGATTTTTAATAGTTTGGAGCCTACTTAAGTTAAGGCGTAGATTACGCTCTTTCGCGATAAGTAAAAGTCTGTCATATACATATAAATGTACATTTCAAAACATGTTTTGAAAGTCAAGTAGATTTATTCCATCGATCAACATTTTATGACGCAGATAAGACAGTAGAAGATAAAATGTTAAGTACATATTTGTACTTAAAACGTACTTTCCCAATCTCCGTCTAGTTTAAAGATATAAAATAAATGCGTAGATACGTACCTACTTATTAAATGTTAAATACAGGAATAAGTAGGAGCACAAGTATTTTCTTATCAGATAACTAACACCCATAGCAAATATACATTTTAAAGCAATTTGTAAATTAATTAACTGCTTTATTTTAACCGCTTATTAGCACTTGGAATTTTTTGCTCAATTTAAGCCTCCACGTTCCAAGTGAGTTTAAAATTAAAGTGCAAAACAAAGAACGGTCGGTCTGTTTTGAATTTAGAAATCGAACACCTCAGTCAGTGCGAGAAACGCGGTTTTGCGTTTAGTGTTCGGCGGGCAGTCGTCAAGAGCGAACGAGCCAAGGTCAACTTTACAACCGACCGACACAACACTGCTCCATCATTGATTTCACCGCGTGACGCAGCCGACAGTCCGTCGCCTTCTGTGCAACACTCGGAACACGCTAAACCATTGAGATTCGTAATGTCTGTTGTGTAAATCCAATACAAACTTACATTTTTCTATGTTTAGGTTTATAAGCGAACCGCAAACTCAATACCTACGACTCTTTATATTTCGAAAGAGAAGCTTTACAATGTAGCCTTAGAGCCTTACCAATTTCTGTATTAACTACCAAAGTTGAGAAACGTCTTTTAATAAATTACCTGTAACAAAACAAACATTTATGAGTCACAATCCATTATGTTTCTAGTGGACAAATTAATATTTCTAGCAGATTAGTAACAGCAAAAAATGTGTAAAACGGAACGCGAGCAGCCGCGCTGTGTCGGTGCCAACCGCGCTCTACTTCTGTCAAAGCGAGCAAAATGGAGACTTATTTTTGGCGGGAGTCGAAAAATATCATTAGTAGCGTTACGAAGAAATATTACTCTCTCTGATGCGATACTACATAACAAATTCTTTATAATATTTCACTGATTTTGCATAGTTTTATCTGTCTTTCATATTTTTCTATTTTTATTTGCAGTTCCCTTCAGAAGTTTCAGTAAAGCGTGGGGTGTGGGCACAAAGTTCTGCTTTAAGTTGCAGGGGAGCATTGACGAAGGCATGGAGGGTGAGTTCAAAAGTGCCAGAGCAATTACTACAGCAGGGGTTGCATTGTGTAGAACCCTTTAACTCTTCAGATATGAGCTTACAACCTACGCAGTTTTTCAAAATAATGAGGACGGTATTATATACCTAGTCATGTAAATGCAATATTCAAGAGAATCTAAAGCTTAGCGATAAGCCTACATAAAGCGACCATGTCAAGTAGTCGCGGCGTAGGTTATGGCTCATTTATAAAGAATGTTAATATGCGAAAACATGCAAAAAACATAGCAAGACTTAGAAGCCGTCAAAACAAGATGGGCAATACTTCTAAATTTGGAAGTGGGAAAACAAGAAACTAATAACGATAAAAAACAGAATTCAATAGAAAAAGAAGGTTTGTCCGGCACAGCGGGGTGCAACGCAATTTGGTTCGCCAAGCCTTTCACAGAGAATAGAACTAACTAGCTCGACTTCGTTTTTTCTTCTATGCCAAATTTAAAGGATTTTCAACTTTTTCAATCCGTTATTACGGGTGATATTGCCACGTACCTTATGACACGTTTGCTGAGTACTAGCTTCATATCGACAGTTTATTTTAAGTTGCTGATTAGCATCTTCTTGCTAACCTCACACCACATAGTATGTAGTAAACAGAACGGTTCGACAAGTCAACAACCCATTGAGCTAGATTCACGAGCCTGTGTAAAGCAAGAATGACAACACAAATGCGAGAACACGGTAATACCATTAACAACACCCGTTTTTAAGCAAAACCTTTCTATTTTACCATTACAACAACAACCTAGAAAGTAGGCGAAGTCTGTCTTGACCAGTTACAACGAAATTGGCGAACGAAGAGAAATGGGAAAAGCAAAAGCATCCTTATTACTTTCGAAATACAGCCTAAGGCACGCCCAGTTCAATTTACGAGGGTTTCAGTCAGAATAGGAATGCAATTGTTGAAATTACGAGATGACGTGTGCTAGGTTAGTTAACAAACATAATGACCTGTACAAAATTTTATGGCTTCAACGAAATACCTACTTTGCAACCGGTTTGTTTCACCGAATTCATAAAAATACAGTCAACTGTTAGAAAATAATTCTTCATATCTCAAAATTCCTATATTCGCGTGGGTAAATCTCAATTTACGTTGATAGGGAGCTAAAAGGTATAAAGAAAAAAGCGTGAAATGGAACGTGGAGAGGTCTGCGTGGTGGGGTCATTGCCCCCACAGCTGACAGGAGTGCCGCCCCCAAAGGACGATGAACTCATTTTATCAACCTTTTAGACTCATCTTAGGTATAAGCAGGATTCTCGAGCGGGATTAAAGTATGTACCTAATTTTCCCTACAATATTAAAGCTTAGAGTTAGGGCTGTACGCTCCAAAATGGCAGCTTTAGGGGTTTTACGTGGCAACACTATTCTGACAGTAAAAAAAGGTTGGAAATTAAAATTATTACATTTTCCATATACAAGAATTAATGTAGCACATAATTTTTGTTTTTGTAAAATGTAGTTGAAGCAGATTTTTTCACAGACGCTACCCTTTCGACCAGCCTTAATTACAGCAATTTAATACTTCACATGCCATTCGAAGCAACTCAAATTGGACATGTAAAAATGTTTTGTTGCGTGGCGAGGCCAAAATTATTTGATGCGTCGTCGACCTTGGAAAGAGAATGGACTGAATTTGTTACATATATTCCATATTAAAAAAATATTATTATTTCCCAAGTCCGCATCGCTAAAGATATTCGGACACGGATCCACAACGCACAAAAATACGTTGATGACAATAACAGTGCGAATATTTCAGATTGATCGTAAGAAACTTTCTCGCACAACAACACGGTACCGGTTTGCGGGTGTTGTCTCGCTCACTCGCTTGATTGGTAATTAGTGTGAGCGGGACGGACGACAAGGTCACTGGTCAGCCGATTGTGCAGACAGCGGCGCGGGGGCGCGGGGCGGGGGGGCAGCGCGGACGCAGACGGGCGGCGCAACGACATGGCCGCCGTGACGTCACCAGCGGGTCTACACCGCTTGCACACAACCTCTCATGCGTAAGAAAACTGGATGCTTGCACGAAACACACATAAAAATGAACACATTGCATCAGTTAGACAGCGAGCGATCGTATATGGGCGCCGTTAGCGTCTACGTTTCGTGATTTTGTAATCTTTTGTCAGCCGCTCATTACGAAAATGTTTCCGACGATGCCAGCACCATTTATAGCGAAGGAGATAATGATCCGAGGCAAGTTTTTATTTCATTCAAAGGACAGCCGCAAAGGTCCGTCGACCTTAACCGCTTTGTTCCAAATTCCGGGCCTTAGCAATAAAAATGCAAAGTTGATGCTAAAAATTCTTTAATTGGTGTGTTTTGCGAATAAAAAATATTAATGAAAGAAAATGCGTTGCAGAAATTCGAAATGCTAACTTATTAGTTTTGTTTACTGAAAAATGATGTCAAATTGAATAAGCACAAACAAAACTAACGTTAAAATGACATGTTAGTTTTCTGTTTGTTAAAAAAAAAGAAAAACAAGCGAGCATTTACTTCGAGCTTCGTGTAGTTTTCATTACTTTCTTGTTTCCAATATAACACTAGCGGTGGTCACTTAAAATTCATCTGTCCACTTACCCGATGGTAGTATTTACGTACTCTTTAGGTGGGGTTTGAAACTCAGCCAAAATTATATTTAGATACTTGTCAAACTCCATCTAGCAGTGCTGCGTTGCGTAATTCTAACTAAACCCGTTTTCTAATCGGCCGGGTATGATTTCAAGTGTGGTCAGACCTTTTTGGTTCAACTAAAACCGAGCAATGAAACTGGCAGCCGATATCAATCAAACGAAACAAAAAAAGTTTGAAAACTCCCGTAATTAAAGGTTGGTATCCCTGAGTGTTCAGGAAGTTGCTAAAATAAAAAAGTTACTGTAAATCGTTTTTTGAAATTTTGCAAAATAATATTTTTAAATCTTGTAATATTCCAAAACATTGGCAGCGCCGCATTATGACGTCAGCATCACTGAGATAGGGGTGGCTTGCTAATTAGTATTTACATACTAACCCCATACGTACTGCAGTGACAGGGAAGAACCTAGTTGACCTAAATACGAGATGAAAATGATGCAAACGCGACCGCGCCATTTTTAAAAACGCTAGCATTTTCCATACATAAGTATTCTTGAAGCGTGTCGATAAAATGTCTTACTATCATTAAATAATAATTTTCGGTATTTCTCAGGTAATTTATAAATAGTTAATGAATGTTCACCAAATTTTTTTTTCTTTTTTTTTCTTTCTTTAATTCGTAATTTAGAAGTTCTTGCCCGACTCAAATTCTGCAGGCTTAAAATTGAAAATTTGACACGTGTAAGATGTTTGCAGTCGTTTGTTGGCCTCACCCTCCTCCCCCCTGTGTAACCTACCCCCTCGCCCCTGGCGGGAAACAGGGCGGGGGGGGAATTATAATTTCAGCTCAACCCGACTGCATGGAAATGAAGAATGTCATGCAGTGCAGCCACAACTTTAATACGCCTACAGCTACCTATAAATATTGCCATTGTAAAAATGGATGACGCAGATATAAACGTTAGGTATAAGCTAGAAAAAAATTAATATTGAGCGGGTGTTACTTGCTTCTTATGAAATTTAAATTTTTCTAAACATAAAGTAGCTTTTGTCAGTTCCTAAACAGTAGCTTTCCACTGGTAATAACAATACAATTAGATATTACTAGTTTAAACTCACTAACATAGCCTATTTACAACATTATTGCTTATATTATCCGCATGCTGAGTTGGTATAATAAGGCCAAAAAAAATGCCGCTAAATAAATTCAATTTTAAATTAATTTAATTAGTATGTACAACCTTAAAAACAATAATGACCGTGTGCCTTTGAATAAATTGTGCATTATTTTTTTATATTTTTTTGCTAAATCCGTCAGAGCGATGTACTCACAATGGGTCTAACACGAGTCAGCCATTAGTCGCCGTGTTGAGGACAACAGAAATAACCGAATAATTAACTTTAAATGAATAAACTGGGAATGAAAAATAATATTCAATATTGTCTATGATAAATGGCACGGTTTAGTTTAAAGGTTAAGAGAAAATATGAATTAAAAAAAAATCAAAGAAAATGGGGAAAACGGCAAAGAAAGTTTTTATAATAATTATTGATTGATAAAACATATTATTATTGTATAAAGACGTTGAAAAAATGTTTCTTCATGACCGACGTAAATATAATAATAAATAATATATAAAAAAAATAAAAAAAATGTGTTTAATTTATGTTACAAGGTTCTTTTTATTTTATGATTCCTATTCAAACACATTTAAAATATTATGCATGTTTAACTATAACAATTTTAATTTTGAGTGGTAGCAAAATTTTTAAAATACCTGTTTAATTAAGTACATGAACATATAGTTACTTACTAATCTTTTTATCGGGTATTTTTACCGTTTATAAGTGCGCTAAAACTAATTTATAATTAATGACTGGGTGCTCATAAGTACATTTAAAAAAGTGCATATTATATTGTGCAGTATAAAAATAAATGTACAATTAGCAGCATTAATTAAAAATAAGACTAAATTGAGAACCGCAAACTGGTACTAATTACGTTAAACGTGCGAAATTTCAATGGAATAAATTATTCAAATTGCGCACATTTGCATATTAAAAGTTAAAAGAGCTTAGTTTCGCAGTGTAATTAACGGTTACGCATAAAGAAATTCAAAACCCTGAGGTTGCCACCCCGTCGAGTTATTGAAATTATATTTTAATGTTGGTACTAAAGTGCGCTCCTAATAGTGCAAGTAATACACCTTGTGGTTATGATGCTTTGCCTCTTTTATGCAGGATAAAAAAAGTTGACGCAGTGCAATGAACTGTAGGTGCATGTCCTTAGCCAACCGGTCAGAATTATCCCGCCAGTCGGTATCCCTTGTCTTCAGCACGGCTTTGCCAACATTTCAAAATAAATCTTGTCCAATAATAAAACAGCGTGAGCTTTAGGTAATTTGCATTACAACTGAACGAATTCCAATTTATTGACATTTATTTTATGTTAATGTGTTTTTAAAAGCATGACTCGTTTTATTACCACAACCAAAGTTTATATAATAATAATAATAAATCTCCAGACTGACACACCATCTGTGTGGCCCTAAACTAAGCAAAGCTTGTACTATAGGTACCACACAATGGACTAGGGGAGAACCTAGTTACACCCAGACACGAGCCAATATCGAAAAACCATTTTTACGAAATTGGCCCGACCGGGAATTGAACCCGGAACCTTCCGCTTAGCAGTCCGGTATATATACCGCTACACCACAGAGGTCGTCATATGGAAAAGGATGCAGTGTACCTTTATTAAAATAAATTAGTTTTTGTGACGAAAAGATTTATCTCTACGGAAGCCCATTAAAATTTTACTATTAAAACCTAAAAGAGGTTAAAATTATTCTGTTTTATCAGCAAATGATATTTCTTTCATTACTTTTACTTTTGACCAGTGTGCAACAAAGGGAAAATGTGTTTTTGTTTAGAGACTTATTTTATCATCGACTACTGAAAGGCTGAAAACTATAAGTATTGTCGAGACACATGGAAACCTAGCTCAAATACATTACAAAAAAAACTCTACATATTTAGTTTTCATGATTCTGCTAGTTAAAACGTTAACTTCTTACAAACTACGATACTGTTTTAAGTAGAAAAAGTAACCTGATCATAAAAAGATTTTGGTTTACTTATCGTTTTTTAAAATAAGCAGTGTACATATCGAATGAGACGATTAGATTCGAATACCCAAAACTCATGTTTTGTATGTTGTCACCAACATTTCCAACCGGGTCTATTTTATGTGTTTTTATCACAAATGTCTGGTGTCAACGACCCGCTGCGATCGTTTCATTTTAGTTTGTCCTTTTCATTGTTTTATCTGCATTTTATGAAGCTCTTGTAAGGCAAGTACTGAGATCTTGCACGTTTTATGTTCTCTTTGCAAGATTATTATCTGTTTTTGCAGAATGTAAAGTTGAAAGTGGCACCGTTGGGATCGTTTTTTATTACGCATATCATAATGCATACTTTATGATGTAAATTCAAAACATTGCAAATGCGCTCATTATAATTCATCAACGCTTTGTGCATTTGAAATTGCGTCGGTTATTCTCTGAGGCGGTATGGAATTGTTGTGTTGGCTCTACTGGGTGCATTATGTGGTAAATGCACGGTAAATGTAAATAGTTGGAGGTTGGTATTGTAATGCAGAATGATCGGCAGACTATTGGCGGGCTACGTAGGCGCGGCTGTTATTAAGGGCACGTTCGACGCCGCCGCCCTTCACTTTTCGCTCGCAACCTTCGGATCTGACATCAACATACTTATAACGCCAGTCACCTGTTTAAGTTCATTTTCTTGTTCGTTTTCACCAATTTCTCTCTCGCTCCCAGGCTACCGCCGCCCGATACAAATCAGCATCAATGTTTCTTGGAACTTGCGAACTGTCAATTACGTGTATAAGTGTAATGTACCCTGTACGTGTATTGTGTGTCGCCTTGTTCTAGTACTGTGGTGTAGATGGGAGTGTGTGTATCGTTGTTGGGTGTAAGTCGAAAGGCGGTGTAGGTTCGCGTGGGGAGACGTGCAATGATATGTAATAACCAAGCGACGAATGGTTCCTAGAAAATCCACTGGCTACTATCGCGATCTTGCGGTACATTCTAGCGACCTTTTCAAGAAATACCGACTATTTGAGAGGTAATATAAGGATAAACTATGTTTCCTAGCAGTCTAGGGAATAGCAAAATTACTGTCCACGAAAAAGTTTCAATCTTGTAATTTCATAGAAGTTTTAAAATACTATCAAATAGTAGAGTCTTCATGACTTTTTGTAAACCTTTTCTTATTGATCATTTCGGAAAGTACAGTTATTCTAAAATTCAAATACGCACCCTCTCCATAGAGTTTGATAGAATCACTACATAGTATAAAACAAAGTCGCTTTTTCTGTCCCTATGTCCCTATGTCCCTTTGTATACTTAAATCTTTAAAACTACGCAGCGGATTTTGAAGCGGTTTTTTTTAATAGATAGAGTGATTCAAGAGGAAGGTTTATATGTATAATAACATAGTACAGGGAAAGCAGTTTGACTCCAAATTTAAGGCGTGCGAAGCCGCGCGGGTAAAAGCTAGTAATAAATAAGTAAGTTGTAGAGCTACATTGCAATCCTGCAATCAAGATTAAATTGAACAACATTGTAAGAGATTTATTTTATGTTGTGAAGAAAGAAAATAAATCTATTGCTAATTCTTTATGGTTTTAGATGGGGAAATGTCTCCTTCACATTCCCTTTATAGATGTTTATGAGAAGTATTAAATTTGTAATTTATATTTTAAGATCCTAATAAGTTGGCTGAGTATATGTAGCTTATAAAGTGGATGATATATAATTCAATGTAGTGAAGAAAGTAGGTACTTTGTAGTAGGTATTCACTTGTCACTTAGTAACAAGAGTAGCGTTAGGTTACCGAAGTTTTTATAGCCAGATAAACAAGGTTGTTATTGATTCGCAATTAGACATTATCAGGAAAAGTTGTTGCTAATAGGATTCTTGTATGAAAAACGTAAGATTGGAAATGACAGACATAGAGTTAGTTAAAAACGGTAGACAGGTAGGACTGTACGTACAGATTCAAAGTTTTATGGTCTCTTGTTGAGGTAATTGTAGTAATAAAGTGTTCGAGCGCTATCTTATCTCTAGGCACATGATAGGTACACACCTGTTTTCTCTTGAGTGCGATTTTGTGTGGCGGGTGCGGGGGCGGCGTGGCGGGTGTCGCCGGGGGCGCCACGGGCGGCGCGGGGGGTGCGGGGGCGGGCGGGGGCGCGGCGGCCAGGCGGTCCAGCAGCGCGGCGGCGGCGGCGGCGGCCGGCTCCTCGTCCGCCACCAGCAGCAGCCGCCGCCAGCGCGCCGAGTCGAACCCCCAGTGGCACGTGCGGTGCTCGGCGCCGTGCGAGTGCGTCACGAAGCGGCGCGGCGCGAACAGCGCGCGGCACTCGAGGCACTGCACGCCCGCGGCCGACGCCACGCCGCGCGCGCCGCCGAAGCACTCGTGGTACACGCGGAACCCGCTCGAGCGCGCCGCCGCCGCGCCGCCGCCCAGCAGCGCCGCGCACAGCCGCTCGGCGTCCGTGTGCGTGATGAGCCCGCACGACGGCGCCGAGCGCGGCAGCACGCCCGACGCCTTCAGCTCGTGCAGCTGCGCCGGCGTGCAGCGCGAGCAGTAGATCTGCAGCTCGTCGCACACGCGGTTGATCTGCTCCAGGCTGAAGTCCGTCAGCACGGACGTGAGGATCTGCGGCAGGCACAGGCGCCGCTCGCCGCCCACGTCGAAGCAGGAGATGCGCTCGCCCTCGAGCGAGGCCTCCCCGCGCTCGCCGAGCTCGGCGGCGGCGGGCAGCAGCAGCGGCGGCGCGGGCGGCGGCGGCGGCGGCGGCGGCGAGCGGCGCGCGGCGGCGGCGCCCGGGCCCGTGAGGCTGCGCGGCGCGTGCGCCTGGAACGTCCTCAGCACGGACGTGATGTGCGGCGTCACCACGTCCATGGCGGTCCGCGGTCTAGCCGCTCATGCCGGCCGCCGACGATCACTTTACTGCACCGAGAACTGACGACACCCGCGGGCCGGTCGCGGCTCTCCACATTTGGCGATTGCACTGCACGGCGGTATGGTGGCGGGTCTCACACACGCGTCTCGCTCGCTGTCCGGGCGGCTACTGGCGAGCGAGTCTAGCCGGCGCCCCGCGCGCCGCACCCCGCGCCGGTCACGTGACCGACCTTCCCGTCAAAATAACCAGAATGGCGGCGCGGGCCGCCCGCCGCCGCGGCAAACACCACATCACTACAGAACAAACACCTAGATCCAGTTGTTTAGTAAATGATTTTTTATATTAACAAGGTAAACAGTTTAAGTTTTAAAATAGTTTTAACTGCTTCAATGTGTCTGCGTTTCGTAACAGACTAATATTTCCAGGTTTCAGCAATGTATGTAAAATATGTATACTCAAATTTATTTTCTAATGAGAAACTTATTAGACAAACATTTACCCAACTTTACTTATAAGATATACCTAAGTAAGAAGTTGCTTACTACATAACAAATGTTATGAAGTAAGCAACTATGGTAGTGTGTGGTAGTTGAAACCACAAGTTTCGGAACGCCTTCATGTATTTTCGCAAAATCCTTTGTAGAACAAACATATTTATTTTGTAGGCATATTTTACTAAACGTCCCATCTGCCGCTTATTGTTAGTCGGCGCGCCACGCGCGGGGGAAGCGCTACGGGGGGGACGGGTCGGCGCGGGGCGCGGGGGGCGGCAGCTGCGTCTACTGCGATCGCTCGCTTCGCTCCGTGAAAACTGCCTTTATCACCAACATACTCAGCACATTCCATTCCAAACCTTATTACAATAGGACAAAGTCTAAATATCAACGCCTTTAAATAGCACATTGTTACAAGTTGCTTACGAATGCGTTCAATACTGATCCCTGAAAAAAGGCGGATAGAGGTGAAATTACCGTAATTCAAATTTGCAATTGAAATCTGCTTGAAGTAGAGATCGTTGTCTTATTAGAAGTAGAAGCATGGTAAGTGAGTAGACGTACCATCAAGTAGGTGGTACCTAACAAGTAGGTACCTACTAATGTAATCTTAAAGAGTAGAAAGTCTTTTGAGTTCGCATTTATGTTAAACCTAACTGAACAGGCAGCCTTTTTTCTTTATTTCATTGTGATTCCTTTGTATTTTCTTACATAGGTACACTACTGTAACTGACTTTAAGAATAGAAAATATAGGCAGGTAATCACTTAAAGTAGGTATTATTAAAATATCTATCTACATTTTTAGCATTGATAAGTTCTTTAGATACCTTTACGTATTTAGTAGCTATCTACATTTTTGGTTTTCAGAATTTTGTGTAGCCTCTACAAACATATGCAGATTGTATTTTTTTAGTTTTTGCATTAAGTAGGTATATTGAAATCCTGAGCTTCTCAAAATTGCACAGATATTATAAACTAGTGGCCGCCCGCGACTGCGTTCGCGTGGAAGCCGGTTTCCCGTGGGAATGAGAAGTTTTCCCGCGGTAAAAAGTACCCCATATGTTATTCTGATGTATAAACTATATTCCTGTAAAGTTTCATCAAAATCCATCCAGCAGTTTTTACGTGAAAGAGTAACAAACATCCATACATACTCCATACACACAAACTTTCACGTTTAGTAATATTAGTAGGATTTTATTATGGTTTAAAGAAAACAAAAGCCTAGTGTTGTATATTTACACTAGCATTCCACCCTGCGGTTTCATCGGTAGCAAAATTGATTTTCCCCACGGGATTTTCTAAAATACTTTCTTAGTGCTCACTTACATCATCAAAAGAAACGCCTGTACCAAATCTCATGGCCCTAACTTTTATGGTTTACGCTGGGCGACGACGAATCAGTCAGTCGTTCAGGACTTGTTATTTTTTAGGTAGGTATAGATGAACAAAAAAATCATAGTTATTTTGAACAGCAATTATACAGGGTGATTGGTAATGCGATACATTCCGTTAAAGTAGAGCTTATTTGCAGTCAATTAAGTCACATCATACCATGCCCGAAAATTCATAATTTCTGAGATATGCAACATTTAAGTTTTTTTTATAAAAAACCCCATTTTCGAAGTTCAAATGAATCCTTTGAGTGATTGATTCAAAATTAAGTTTAATGTTTTGTTGTTTTATGGTAAATTGATAACTAAAATTATATTAAAAAATGATATCGTCTGCAATAGACGAAAAGGTCTATATAGGTATGTATAAGTAAAACAGTTCCTTCAGCAACGAGTAAAAAGTGATAGCAAATAATTATTTTTAATAGCCAGTAGGTATAGTTCCCTCTTAAGTTTCATTGACATTAAGTAGATACTATACCGACTACCAAAGATGCAACCTATTAAGTATTTAGTGGCATGTAGAGTCGTATTTTAGTACCTATATTATATTACAAGTGTGCAAAGTTGTTTGGGTAATACAGTTTTTTTTTGTAACAACAAAGAGATTATCAGCCACTGAAAATTTTATAATTTATTTGGAATATGTCCATATTAAAAAAATATATATATTACCAAATTATCCATAATTAACAGTAATTAAGTACAAAATAATTGTACTTTATCCTAAAAAAAAATATTTTGAATTAAGGTGGCTGCTTGGCGCGTGCATAAAAAAAGTTGCGCGCCAATTCCCGTAATGAACAACTTTACACCCCTGTATCATAATGTTCTACAAATAGTAGAAAATACTGTTATTTTTGAGGTTTCTTTTTTTTATGATATAGGGAGCAAACGAGCATGCGGGTCATCTGATGGTAAGTGATCACCGCCGCCCATGACTACCATGTGTTGCGAACACTGTGGGTGTTGGGGGTGTGTTGCTGACCTATGAGAAAATTGGGCACCGGATACCGCACTCACCGAACGAAACGCAGGAACATCGTCCCTACTTCACGTCGGTTTTCTGTGCGACGGTGGTATTTCAGTCAGCCCAGTAATCGCTGCAGATAGAGCCTACAGCTAGACTCTACTACTCGTAAAGAAGAAGTTCTTATGTGATATTTCAAAGATAGCAAGAAATCTTCACGGTATATGAAAAGGTACTATAGTTTTATTAATATCCGTTAGAATTTCTACTTCTTACTCTTACTTACATCAAAAATGCCTATAAGATTATCATAAGACATTACTTCTAATAATTGATAGCTTACCTGCTTATACCAAGTGACCATAAAAACCCACAAAGTAAATAAAGGCCCACTCCACAAAGTATGAAATTTATATATCCTGCCATAAGGTGAATATAGCTTTTTCAGCACTTAGGTAAAAGCACAACCAGTGAATCTACTTAGTAACAGGGTTTTAAAAATTGCTACAAAAGAATCTCTGCATGCCGTAAGGAAAGTGGTGTCTGTAAAGCAGAGTTTTCTGTCAGAGTTTGGAAGTACACAACGAACATTCAACAGTGTGTTCGGTAAAAAAAAACAAATAGGTACAAATTATATTTTTAGAGTTTTTAGTAGGCCACGGACTATTTAAATTAACCCATTGTAAGTATGATGTGTCCACATCGTAGATACGTTTTATAAGGATTGCATTTAGTGCATTTGTAGTGGTAAGCATTTTATTTGGATTTAAGTATTAAACTTTTCTAAGAAGTTGGTAACACTGCAGCAAAGCATTCCAAGCGATTGTTTTGAGCATTTCAAACAACTTAAGATGGAACCACAACTTAAGAAAGTTACCACTCTACCGTCTCTTTTTTTAAAGCGCCTATGGTCACCTCACCTTAAAATATGCGATGCAAAGTGTTTATACTATAAAAGTACCCGGGTCCATTTTCATTTCATTGACAAGTACTAAGAGCATTTCAGAAGGAAGTATCCGGTGCCAAAGTTTAACGAGCCCGCCAAAGCATGAGATAAACTTAGGTTATTTTACCAATAAAGCTGCCTGCCTACTATGTGTGTAGCTAAACACTGTACACTTAACGTTAATTGAAATAAATTTAAGTTTATGACACTAAATGCTAGTCCTTACAACTATAACTTTTTATAACTAGCTTTTTGCCTACACCTGTGTTAACTTTGAATTTATTTAGGCAATCTACGTCCATTGTAGGAAGTTAAACTCTATACCCCATAACGTACCAACAATAACCTATGTTCGTATTAGAGGTACCTACTGTTTTGACATAAAACCATTATTGTGGCTTGTTGATAAGATATTGGTGAAACAAACTTTATTTTAGCTCAAATAATGATATATGTACGTTTTCGCAAAAAGTACATAGTATTTATTTATACATACTAAATAACGAGTTTATTCAAAATTAACCGGGAGTCTGGCTGCTCAGCTAATTCTTGTGATCTATGTAGTATCATTCGCCTACAAAAATATCAACGAATTAGGGTTTAAAGTGCAAACACAACTTCTTCATGACATGAACACAAATATAGTGGTTACCTAGAAGGTTTTAAGTATAAAATAGCCATAATATTGCCGACTTACTTAAGACTTAGGTAGTAGGTACGCTACGCAGTGCCAGGCTTGGAAGCAATTCTTACAAGGAAACGAATAAGGAGTTACTGCATCTAGATCGATCTGCATACGAAATAGTTACTTGCGGGTAAGCCTTATCAACTTGCTCATATTGTAGGAGTCTGCAAATACGTAGGTACGACTATTTCAGCGGTAAAAAGTAGCATGTTTTCTTTTATGCTACATTTTACCGTGTCAAACTATCTCTATTCCATCTTCCAATTAGTTCTATTCCAAATTCTGTGAAAGCAGGCAGAAAGCCATACCTATTTATTAAATTAGTAAGGAAGTAAGGATAACAAATTTTCATGACGACGATTCTGTTTCGTGAGTGCGTAGGTAGACTTGGCGCAATTTGAACAGTTAAACACTAGCGCCATCTATCAGTTTGTTGTAGTAACTTATGTTAGGTAAAACTTTTTAAGTTTGGGTTTATTTTTAGGTTACAACAACTTAGGATTTTTATTTGTTTCTGATTAAAGCTTTATAAATGATATTATGCTTTAGGCGTTGTTTAAAAATTGTTTGGTTGGAGTTTTCAAAATGTATATTTACGTTGGTGAAAACGGGAACAAAAATTTGGTTTACTCAGTCACAGCATTTTAGATCCTTCCTTAGAAATAAAGGTAGTGATGGACAG
The DNA here is from genome assembly GCA_916618145.1 of Emmelina monodactyla. NCBI lineage: Eukaryota > Metazoa > Arthropoda > Insecta > Lepidoptera > Pterophoridae > Emmelina > Emmelina monodactyla. The sequence continues at coordinate 1,141,183 of OU745319.1, forward strand.
ACGGATGGTAGACGGATAACTTAGTGTTTTTATAAACTTTTCGAGATAGGGAGACATACAGTGGAGTGGTAGAGTCTAGCTGTAGGCTCTATCTGCAGCGATTACTGGGCTGACTCGACGTGAAGTAGGGACGATGTTCCTGCGTTTCGTTCGGTGAGTGCGGTATCCGGTGAGCAACACACCCCCAACACCCACAGTGTTGCGGGTAGTCATGGGCGGCGGTGATCACTTACCATCAGGTATCACGCATGCTCGTTTGCTTTGCTAAATAAAAAATAAAAAACATAAAAAAGTTACAAAGTTTTTGCTGACAAGTCCTTCTTATAACTTTGCTGCCTTTGATCTTAATGTTATCGGCCAAATTATGTAGTGATAAGTAGGTAGGAAGAATCCACGAGTTTATATCCTTGCGCCTTTAAACATAAGTACAATAGTTATATAAATTATATTTATATTTAAAAGTTACTTAATATATTTTATATTTATGTTTAAGAACTAACATATTACCAAAAAATTACACTACAACATTTTCGCAGTGAAAGGGAGACTCTTAGACCTATATCAAGGATTTATATCAATTCAAACATTTTTAATGTAGAAATAAAAGAGTTGATGTACACAATAACCACTTTATTTGGCGTTTCATTGTAACCTATGCACAGCCTAATCAAAACCTATAGTTAACTTGATTTATGTACCATTACCTACCTATTATATGCTATTACACTAAATACATAATGATAAATGGTTTTAATTTTACATAATTCAAATATTGTATAAGGTCTTTATTTTTTAGTCATTGCCTGTTTTCAGTATTACAAAAGCCAATATTTTACACAACATTTTAAAACAAGTTACTCAGTGCAATTTATCACAATTAAAGTAAAATATTTGCTAAGTTCAAATCTAAGCAATTAATCCTACTACCATTATAAACGTGAAAGTTTGTGAGTATGTATGGATGTATGGATGTTTGATCAAAATCCGTCCAGTAGTTTTTACGTGAAAGAGTAACAAGCATCCATCCATCTATTCATCCACACAAACTTTCACATTTATAATATTAGTAGGATATATCAGAAAAACACCGGGTACTTTTTACGCGAACGGAGTCGCGGGCCACTATAATACAATAATAATTACTTGCTTTGAATCGCTTTTATTAGTCTTTAGAAACAACTCCTAAAAAAATACGAATTTGTGCAAAGTTCTTTAAAGTTCTCTCTTTTAATTTTTAGTGCAATTATGAATCAGGGTACACGATTTAAAATATTATGATTTAAAATAAATGATATACTTAAATGAGTTACAATTCATAGGCAGACAAGAAAGTATAAATGTAACACATAATTTCGTATGAAGTTAATGTTTAATAATACTTCTAAAAACTTTACATGCAGGGTAAGGTTAATTATTTATATAAAAGTATTTATCTGTGTGCGGTGCCCAGTTTTGTAGTCCCTATTTAGATCTTTATATCAGAACCATTCATCTAATACTACTTCTTTTGTTTCGGTATACTGAAACTATTGTCCGGCCACCGAGAGAATGCGTTCCTGACACATTGTGTTTGACATAACTAGGTAACTTTGAAAGGCCGTCTACGAAAACAAACAAAAAAAAAGTCGTCTATTTTGACCCTACAAACAAAAAATAAGCAATAAAATGATATTAAAACACACTGATTTTAAATTTTATAACTGATGGCTTACTGTAAGGGTAATAATTACTGATAAAATATGTATTTTTAAAAATGTAAACAACATCATATTTTCGTAGGGATGTGCTAAAAATATCAGTCAATTTTAAAGTTATCAATCATTTTCTAATAAAAAAGCAGAATAAGTAGCTTGGTTATAAAAACATGATATCGACGTAAATATGGATATGCTTGAAGCATAACTATTGCGGTTAGTGAAAGAAAATAAATCGGCAAATGTTCGATATGAAATAGATGAATAGGCTCTGCAGTACAGTCATCGGGTGCTGAGACTTATACCATATTATTGCCAATACAATACTTTTGAGTTTCGTTTGTAAAAAGGCAGCAGTTGGATTTTCTTGCTAGTTCTTTTCGACCTTGGGCTTAGCTTCAAAATTAACGTTATACAAGTATCTATACTAATATTATAAAGCTGAAGAGTTTGTTTGTTTGTTTGAACGCACTAATCTCAGGAACTACTGGTTCGAATTTAAAAATTCTTTTTGTGTTGGATAGACCATTTATCGAGGCAGGCTTTAGGCTATATAACATCACGCTGCAACTATTAGGAGCGAAGAAATAATGGAAAATGGAAAAAAAACGGGGAAAATTATTCATCCTTGAGGGCTTCCGTTGCGTGCGCTGCGAAAGCGGTTCTACGAACCAAAAATATATGTATGAAAGAATAAAAGGGACCTTTTTACCACGGGAAAACTTCGCATTCCCACGGGAAACCGACTTCTACGCGAACGGAGTCGCGAGCGGCCACTAGTCTTTAATCTAATTATTTACGTTCCTACAATAAAACAATACTGTTTCGATTTTGTTTTTTATTATTTTACCTAGATTTTAACTCGTAACAACATAAAACTATTTTTATATTATAAATAAAATATAAATAAGATAAGCAAGTTTTTTTTCTGTTGATTGAAAAATGATTTATCAATGTTGTTTTTTACCCCAACACTAATGGCATGTGTCACAAACGCAATCTCTCGGTGGCCAGACTATAAGCACTTTACTTCGTTATTTTACAAAAGTCGGTATTATTTTAGGTTTAATGGAATTCAGTGCAATTTTCATATCATTGATTACTATTATGCATCTTTTTATATTGACACAACGCTTAACGTCAGGCAGACGAACGTATATAAAACAACTAAAATTACACATATTTTCAGTACAAAAATTATATTCTATCATAGGCTGCTTCTATAACCAACAGTATTGCTGTTGATTTTCTAGCAATGGCTAAATTACGCATGGAAATACCTCTTTTAACATATGAATCTTAAATTCTGTCTTACATGCCGCCATTTTGGTTTCTAGTTGTCTTTTTTATCAGTAATTTGTTTCAAATGATAACTTGATTATTATTTAAAGTAATATTAAAAAACAAGGCATTACGCCGTTGGCTTAAAAATTACATACATAAATTTTGTTGATCTACCAAGTCTAAAGAAGTGCATTAGATTAACGCACAGTTGACTTTATGCCAATACATCGTTAAAATCATAAGCTTACTTGTATAGGCTCATCACTAATCAGGTTCATAGGATACTTAAACAATGGTTTCTATAGCATTAAGTAAAAGATGCCAAAAATTCCATAAAAATCTATCTATTTATCTGCATTAAAAAATCGTACAGACAAAGCATGTGGAGCCGCGAGCGAAGAGAAAGTTCTAAATATGTTATACATAATTATGCATAAGATAGATACTGTTAATAAATCTAGGTGTCTTAAAGTATTCAAAATATGCACAAACATTAAACTTTAATTGGGAAAAACTTAATTATTTTGGCAACTTTCAACACCTACAACTATGTACCTAAAACGAAGCAATTTGACACAAAGATTTAGTTTCTTATTTCACCACAGGCGGTGTTAAGGGTGCGTTTGTGCTGCCACCTACATTTAGAGCTAAGTCTTATTATTCCTATTTCTTCATCATGATATTCCTAGTTCTCCATATTATATTACTGGGTTACTAGTACATAGCCTACTATTCCAAGTGGTGCAATTTGACCGACTTGTTCAGTTCACGAAACATTGAATTTCGGCTAACTTAAGAAAACTTTTGCTGAATGTTCTGTATTTATAAATTTAAGTAAAGATGCCAATGATATTATCCCTAGTTCTCCATATCATACAAAATTATTCCTAGATCTCCACATCACATTATTACTAGGTCTCCATATAATATGATATAATTTCCAGCTCTACATTTCATTTTTCCCAGGTCTCCCGATCATATAACATTGTTCCTATTTCTCCGCAACACAGTTCTCCTAACTCTCTAAATGGTGTTACAGCCAGTTCTCCAAATTCCCTATTCTCCCAGTTCTCCAAATCCCACAATTCCCTATTCTCCCGGCCTCCATCACACGTAGGCGACCTCTTCCACGATGGTCTCCCAGGACTCGTTGGACTCCACGTCCCAGAGGTCGGCATCGTCGTCTGGTAGCTCGTCGTAGTAACGCAACTGGAACATATAGTTATGGTACTTTTAAATCTATCTATACTAATATTATAAAGAGGAAAGATTTGTTTTTTTGTTTGAAATGAATAGGCTCCGAAACTTCTGGACCGATTTAAAAAATCTTTCACCGTTCGAAAGCTACATTATCCACGAGTAACATAGGCTACTAATATTATAAAGAGGAAAGATTTGATTTTTTGTTTGAAATGAAATGAATAGGCTCCGAAACTACTAGACCGATAAAAAAAAATCTTTCACTATTCGAAAGCTACATTATCCACGAGTAACATAGGTTATATTTTATTTTGGAAAAAATAGGGTTCCGTAAGATATTGCCACGGCAAAAAATATTTAGTTGCCGGTGAAACCGCAGGGCGGAAAGCTAGTAACCGGTATCCCCAAAATCTAAGGCTTAACAGCGTGAAATAAAGATCAATAAAACAGCTGCAGGATATAATAAATAAAAAAGCTTTATCTTTCATATAGAAAACGAAACAGATGACATTTAAAACATTAAATACAATGTAAAGACCGCTTTTTGCGGCATCTTGAGATTATCAAACTGATAAAGTAAGATAAAGATATAGAAGATACTGCAGGATATAAGCATTGCTAACTATGTACATACTGTAAACGGTAACCTATTCCTTATACGAATCTTAACCCCGAGATCGGTCGGTAGAACTTTTAAAAGACATCTGTCTTAATTTTACTGTAATGAATGTCATTTTTTTAAGATTCCTTTTTTTATTTCCCAGAGGAATCAATTTCCAGATGCACTCAAACCAAATTTTTAAAAAACTATTTTTTTGTTTCCAATATTCTCATAATCCAGTTATACCAGATTCTCAAAATACACTTTTTGTTTCCGAACGTACCTTTTTTCTAAATCTTTTTATATTCATATTCCTGATCAACATCAGGAATATGATTCTCGTACAATCATATTGCTGATTAACTATTACCAGATTTTCATATTTTTTTTATTTGGTTCATATAATTGGATACTGTTATGCAGAAAGGTGTTAAGTGCTTTTTTGTCATTTTTCGCTAGACGCGATTAAAGATTTTTGACATCAGCTGGTTTTTCAAAACGTGTAGCTGCGAAACTAATAAATGTTATTTTATAAAAATTTGTTTACACCTATAAAAAAGTTTTGTTTATATGACAACAAAAACATTTTTGAATAGAATTTCTAATTTTGATGAATAATCGTGAAAATACCACTTAACACCTTTTTGTTTAATGCTCTATGTTTGGTAATATGTTTCTTAAAAGCATTAAGTCACTTTAAATCGCTTTTGCAAATTACTTTACGGAGATAAAAAGATAGAGAAAAACATAAATGTCATTAATTTTTACTTTTAAATTAAGTTTTACTTTAAAAATCCCCGTATATAGGAAGATTAAAAGTTATTTATGAAAAAAATAATCAGACTTGAACTTCCAAACAATTTTAAATGGATAGGTAATATTTTTTACTTTAGTGTTCACTCGCTTTTTTGTACTATTATTGTGTATAAACTTATAACAATTAAAAATAATTTAAGAAAATCTTAATCCTACGCTAATTTCGCGGTGGGGCCCAAAATTGAATTTTACAGTAAGTTTGGTTTTGACTATGTTGGAAATAAGGAAATCTTAATTAACAAATAATTTTCTTGTTATCTTATTATGTCAAAACTCCGGTTAAGTGCAAGTCGGACTCGTACACGAAGGGTTCCGTACCTTTATCGATTAAAAACGGTAAAAATAACGTTTTTGTAGATATGGGTAAGCATTATTGTTTAATTATTATTTGGTATCCCAGTTGTTTTAAAAACGAGTTATTTATTTATTTAAAGTGAATATTTAAGACATCAACCAGTTGTCTTTACTAATTCGAGAACAATTATAGCAACAAAACTATGTTGTATGGGCGCACCTCTTATTAACTATTTTATAATGTTTTTAATATTCGTCTGTGCAAATTTCACAGCTATCACGGTTCATGAGATACAGCCTGGTTACAAACAGATAGACAGACGGATGGACGTACGAACGGACGAACCCCAAGAATCAACCTCAATCCAAACTCACGAAACCACAATTCGCGCACAGCAGATGTTTTCTGTTTTGTTTGGGGCCACCTATTGCCCAATATTCTGCCAGCCCCGACAACGGTGGCCACACCAGCGGTTGCAAGACGGGCAGTTGTCTTTTATGTTGCGTATAACGAGCGTGTCTTTGGCGTCACAGATCACGATTAAGCCCCTGAGGAGTGCGCCTCAAAGAACCCAATCATACCTGACGTTCCACAAGAGTAGCTCGAAACTGAGCCCTGTGGAAAGTAGCAGGTCATGGGTACCACATTTCTTTTCCATGTCGCTGATGATGTGTTAAGCGCCTGCCATTCAGGTACCTATGCCCCAATCATTCACCCGAGTTGGGACAGACGTTTTGGAATCGTAAAGCACTCTTTATACTGTTCCAGAACTGAGGTTTATGTCTGTTTGAGAGGAGGTGCCCAAAGGCGGTGGTTTACTCTAGGGATGTTAAGGATATCCATATCCGTAACCGAAACTACCGGATATCCGAAATTAAAAAATATCCGTATCCGTAACCGAAACCAAAATAAATGTTTCGGATAATTTCGGATAGTGCCGAAATCTAAAAATGTTAATGAAACACGTTACGACAAGTTGTTTTTGGCTGCGTTCCGTAAACCGCTTACAGAACTGTGACCAAAGTGTTAGTTCTCTCTCTGAGCTCAATGTAGCGGTGTTTATGACATCATCGTTCTCACCCTTCGTCCTCCATTATATAAATAAAACCATTTTATTATCTATATTTTCCGATCCGAAATAATTTCATATCCGTATCCGAAACCGAAACCGATATAAAAAAAAATAAATATCCGTATCCGAAACCGAAATTCCATATCCGTAACATCCCTAGTTTACTCTACCTATATTTGTTACCTCAGAGCTTACGACTGGGAGAAGGCCCTTTCGATGATTGTTTTTTATTCGAAAGATGGTGCTTTCCTTGTGGTTCCATGTCAATTTGATCTAGTTCTGACCGTGGCGAAATCCGTATCCATTGAAAGATAACTAACCTTTTCTAACAACCGTAAAATACTAAAGAATGTCTCGTCCTCACAGAGTTAACGTGAAGCTAGTCATAAAATCATTAGGATAGCTAGCAGAGGGCTATCTGACCACTGAAAAAATTTGAAACTTTATTTTTCGTCTTAGTTAAAGCTATCGGACAGTTCAATATTTGCCATTTTATTTGTTTATTAAAAAACTGGCTCTAAAACGGGTAAAAAATACCAAAACGTCTATAATATTACCCTACTATTACAACGTACGTATTTGGTAACACTTCCAAGTGTGCTTCTCGGTGGCGCAGGAAGCAATTAAACAAAAGTTTCAATTTACTTTTAATTACCTAAATCCAATCTTTTTGGATTCCGTACCCAAAGGGTAAATAAAAACTGGACCCTATTACTAAGCCTCCTTATGAACCGTGATAGCTAGAAAGTTCTTCACACATGTTTTTTTTATGTTGCCGCTATAATATCAAACACTAACAATTTGTAATGTGCATAAGCACTATGTAGGAAACTTATGTAGGCTGGAATACTGGCAGCTATTGTTTTATATTATTTAAATAGATTCTAAAGAAGAAACAATGAGATATTGACAGCATCCTTCCAGACTCAGTCATATTTTCGTGCTCGGACTGTGGGCACATAACATTAAAATCACTTTTATGCTTTAAATATAAAGCTTTTAAAACGTTTCAACTATTTTATTTCTCTTTCACGTTTCCCCCAAACGTTAGTCAATTATATAAAGTTAAAATATTTAATAGGAAAACTATACACCAAGCGTATTTATTTGGCAATTTTTTCTTGATCTTATTACGACAATTGATATTCACAAAACATTCAGTTTTATATTCACTGTAAAAATGAATTATTTTATTTCAATAACATTTATATTAAAGGGTGGCACCAAATTAAAACATTTTATTTTTCACCGTTTTTATAGATAAAAATAGTACGGAACCCTTCCTGCACGTGTCCGACTCACACTTGGCAATTTTTTTAAAGAGTTTATTGCAAAAATGAGAATTAGTTATGAACATTTTCTAAAAGGTTTTGCACTTGAACCGTATCCTTAATATGCAGAACTGAACTTTTTGACATAACACTGTTGTGCAAAATTCAAAAGGTGGAGTAATGAAATTTGCAAAACCTATTTTTTGTAAATAACAAAAAATATATAATATTTTGAGAGTTCTTTTTTGCGTACAATTAGATTATATGTTTAAAAAAACAGTGGTATACTTAACTCAATATCCGATTTTTGGCACTTAACACCTTTCTGCTTAACAGGGTCTATATAATCGTGTTCCAGCTAAACTCTTACATTGGAAGCCGCTCTTTTCAGATAATGTCGATTTTCCCAAAATCGTTTGTCACACATCAAATAATAGGTACGACGACGAGCGAAGTGAGGAGGAGTGTGAGGTTGAATGGTGACCATACAGTGCGCAAGCCGAGCGAGCGTAACGAGCGTAACGATTTGCGGTTAATTGGCAAACAAAACTTCGAAATTTAAAAAAACGGTACTATGATACAATGGAGAATGTTACTAGGTATGCCAAATCGCTTGAAATTTTGTCTCAGTAAAGCCTGTATGCATACAAATACACTAGTTTTTGTTGTAATCAAAAATACCCAGTAGTTTTGATTTTATAGGCATTCAAAGTTTCGAAAAATATCGAGTCCCGCTAACAGTCACGTGACCGCTTGTGACGTCTTACCACAACGCGCCAGCGGTGGCGCATATAGCTGGCACAGTATTTTATTTTATTTTTTTATTTATTTAACATTTAATGTATAATTTTTTTGTGTTTTCGGTCGCGTATTAGTAAATATAAATATAATTCGTTATTATACGTTAATAGTAAATATTATTCTATTAATAAATTGGGTATAGGTTTCGAAAAAAGGTAATCGTGTAATCTATCTAAAATAGATGAATTATTTTTTTTATCAAGCGCATTATTTATCAAGAAATAGTGATTTTGTTGCCGCCGAAATGTTTGATATGTTCTAAACTATGTTTATAAAAATATGTTTTATCAAAACAAAATAACCAATATAATAAAAATACTAATGAAAGAATGCAAGTCCAATAGTAGAAGTATGTACCTACCTATCTATCATTATTTTTTTACGTTAAAGACAACAAATCATGTATCATAGTTTTGTAGCTATAGGTAGGTACGTCCTTCTAATATTATAAATGTGAAAGTTTGTGAGTATGGATGTATGAATGTTTGTTACTCTTACACGTAAAAACTACTGCCCCCCAAGTCAAGTGGCAAGTGATATTTGCGATAGCGAGTGAATAGAAAAAATATATAACTGTCAAATTGCAAGCTTGTCAAAAATTTATTCTATTCACTTGCTATCGCAAATATCACTTACCACTTGACTTGGGGGGCTGGACGGATTTGGATTAAACTTTGCAGTAGGTTACACATCAGAATGACACATAGGGTACTTTTTACCGCGGGAAAACTTCTCATTCCCACGGAAACCGACTTCTACGCGAACGGAGTCGCGGGCGGCCACTAGTATGTATACAAAGATACAGCTATTCTAAGTAAATTTAAATAAATACATGCATTGATTTAGTACTAACTAGCTTTAGTAAGCAGCTTCGCCCGCGTTTCCCTCGGGAACTGTACATTTTCCCAGGATTAAAAGAAGCCTATGGATTATTTCAGTCTTCGTCCAGATCCGTTCAGTACTTTTTGTGTGAAAGATAACAAACACAAACACAATCTTCCGCGTTTATTATATTAATAGGAAGTATAGGATACCTATACGATCTAGATGTAGGTAGTTGAACGTTACAGATGCACTTTACCTTTACTATTTTATTTAAGTAATTTAATTTATTTTTTATTGCAAATGTAGATGATATGAACTAAACCTCTTTTATTTATTTGTATTTTTACTAACAAATTGTTTAATGGTATTGGTTATGTTCAAGTTAAAAGATTTGGTGATGTATGTATGTATCCTTTGGAACTGTAAAAAACAACTTTTCCGGCGAATTGATAGTTGTATTTTTACATTTAGGCACAACACATGATTTCCTAGTAGTTGGATTAGACATTTTTAAAAGTATTTAGGTTTAATTTAGACGACAAGTGCGCGCGACCGCGAGCGAACTGAGTGAGCCAGACCGAGCCAGTTGTGGTGTGACGTCACACCGCCACCGGCAGCCCGCGTCGTGCGGTAGCAACTTATTTTACTTATAAATCGGAAACTAATTGACGCATCGAAATAATTCTTTCACCAGTATTTTTTATTTTTGACAGAGAATACGAAGAGATAATAATCAAAATTTATTAACATTCTCCATTACCAAACGTTTTCGGGGTTATGATATTCGGAATATAAAAATTCGGGATTAATATAGGTAACCACTGTAAACATACAATATTTATTGGGCTTCAGATAAAACATTACTTCCACAAAACATGAATCAGATTCAATACATTACGCGCAAACCAGCAATGACGCCGGCTAGTGATGTCCAACGAATGTTAGGTATGTCCAGTTACCGATAACTTTTGTTTGAAATGTAAAAGTACCTACTATATTCAAAAATCGAAAAGGAACGATCTTTTTTTTAAAAAAAAACAATGACACATGCAACCATCAAAAATTAAAAAGGAACTAATCTTATAAAAAACAATTAAAAATAGACCCAAACCTCATTATCATGTAATCGGTTGACCGTGTGGACTCGAATCTGAAACATCCAGGCGTGCCCCAGCGCAGCCACCGTGCCACTAAGCAGCAGGGGCATACTGAAGCGGCACTTCCAGGCTAGGTTCATCAGGAACAGGAAGAGGCCTTTACGCTGCATCTGTCAATAAACATAGGGATATAAATCTCCAAATTATAACTGTGAGGCTTTTAATCTCTAAATTACTACAACTGTGTAGCCCTGAATTGAGAGTAAGTTTGCATAATACGTAATGGTGGGGTTGATCAATTAACATCAAGACAAGAACCAATTGCAAAGGATATTTGGATAAAATAATCCGACCCGGGGATCGAACCCGAAAACAAAAATCCGGTCACAATCTGAAGTGATATGAAGATCGGCAAATTGTGACATTTTAATGAGCTACGAAAATGAAAAGTATTGTTACTTAGTATTGATTTATCGTATCTACTGGTTAGCGAACCTTACTTGTTTTTGAATGCAATTATTAGTACTAAACTCTTATAAATTTTTGGTTACTTGAGTGCATGATTAGTATTGAGTTTGTAACACCTATAGGTATATGTCTGCTCATACGGCCGAAACCAATATTCTACTAACCTTTGATGCCTTGTTATCTGTGTAACTATGGCAACTATTATCCATGACTGCGTCCCAATAAACTATGATAAATAGCTGTTGATATGGAAATGACAGAAACACGTCACAAAAAACTAGACTAGCAGTTTCCAATTACCAAGGTTTTAACTATAGTAGAATATTGGTTTCGGCCGTTAATAACTGTTACAGGAGGAGTAACTTCTTTTAATAAAAGCATTTAAACCCTAAATTATGATGTGACAGCTTCCGTAACTAATAGACAAGGTAAAATAGGTAAGGTTAAGTGCGTAAATAGGAATTGTGCATTAAACAATAGGAAATAATTGTTTAATGCAGGTTGTTTTATATTTAGCACTAAAGGTCACATTCAAATTCAAACTACCTAACTTCGGTCTAAATATAAATTCTGAATCCCATATAATGGACAACCAAAATAATTATATTTTTTAAAAAAGATTTGACATTTGAACTTTAAGGATAATAATATAGAAGGTGACCTACCTTTTTTGAATATTGGACCTGTTTTTGTTATTTAAAAAGAGAAAAAGACAGAGTAAATTTCCTATAAGTCTTAGTACTTAGGTATGTAGTTCAATTAGTCGTTGGAATCTGAGCATAAAAGGCAGACTTTTTTTATACAACAGGTATGTAATTATCATTTTAATTATGAGACCGCCTCCTTCACTTTATGATAGGTAATTGTTTTTTTTTACTTACGTAAGTTTAAAGTGAATTTATGAATAAAGGAATATGTATTGAACACCAATTTAAATTAAAGTAATGCTTTGGCGACTGTATTGTTCTTTTAAGTTTAGTTAGTTACCTAGTCCCAATATCATAGATATTAATGATACCTTTTTAAGGGAGCTATTGGAACAAAACTTGTATAAATAGCCTTAATTATGTAAAAATATTAGTTGCTGATAGTGGAGTTCTCCACAGTTGATAATGTAACTTTCTTGCTGATAAAATACGTCTGTAATACACTCTCATAATATAGGCTAGATATAAGCAATAGCTTAATAACTTTATTGGAAAGTAACAATCATAACTTAGAGCAGACTTCGAATTCTGCTCTCAAAACTATAACTTTGAGGCGATATCGCAAGTTGAAGTAGGTATTTCAATCATGAGCTTACTTAATGAATAATAAAATGGCATTTAAATTTACAATGTCATCGAGGTCGGTTGGGATCATTTGCTCTTAGCTGTATCGAGTTATTTATTACAACGATTAGTTATCATTTCAATTTTATGTTTTGATAAAAAGTATATGCACCTTGCCCATTGTTATTTTACTTTATTAGCTGTTATAACGATTTGAATATAAGTTGGTGTCCATTAAACTCATGTTGGTGAGAATAAAAGTAAAGTTTCGACATTGCCTAACAAACAGTCTAACCCGTTAGTTAACTGTTGTGATGAGTTCAAATGCTAAAGTTTATCGAAATTATTGTTGTTTATCTATTTACTTTGTTATTTAACTTTAAAAATTATGGTGTAACACCATGTTTCCTAATTAAAGATTTATGATTTAAGACAAACTTATTGTTTTCAGTATAATATTAGGGTTTAAATAAAATAAGAAATAAAAAATGACGCAAAATATAGAAAATAGATAATAGAAAAATAAATTTAAACTACTACGAAAACAGACAAATTATCTAAAGTTATCACAGTTCACAGTTTTAAAGTTATCAGAAAATATAAACAAATAAAATTGATAGAAACTAAAAAATATAATATTTTAATAAATAATAATAATTGAAACACGGATTCTACATTCGCACATTTATTTAAATATTGAAGGACCAGATTTCGAATATAATTTGAAGCTTACAGATTTTCGTTCAATCAAAAGATACATTTTAGACAAGCTAGTTTTACTACATAATTTTGAATACACATTAGGAATGTCTTTATGGAATGTACTAAGCACAGTTTAACGATTAAATATATTAAGCATTTGTACTACATAATATTATGCAACAGTTACTATCACAAAGTTTATAGGTACACAATTATTACACAAGTGTAAAAAGAGAGAGATCAGATTTAAGTTTGTCATAGTTTTATAAGTACTTAGATATTAGTTTGGTAACATTAAAGCCTCTTTGACGACTTTATCTTCACATATTGCGTCTGAGCTCTTATTTCGTGTTATATTTTACGTTTCTAATCTTTGATCGTGTAAAGCTGGTATGGTTATTCCTGTACCTCAAAGTAATCAACATGATCTCCCGAAGTGTACTTTCCAGCTATCAGTACATGGACACACTTCCCGGCAGTCATCTCGGGTTTCAACAGTGTTCCCAAACATTTGAAGTCAGTGAACACTTGTTTCAGGTCTTCGTTGACTGCTTTGTCAATAACATAGTCAATCATAGCGGTCTCGACTGGACCGGGGGAGTAGTTAAGGATTCGGAGGTTTTTCTTCTCCTCAGCTAGTACCTTGAAGTACATTTCCCTTGCTGCCTTCCCGCTGCAGTAGAAAGCCATACCAGTCATAGGTTTGATGGCACAGAGGGAAGTGATGTTAACAATCACAACATTCGGCTCAATCGCTTCAAATATCTTTAAGAACTGAGTGTTCAGAGTTATGACATTAAAGACATTGAGGTCGTAGTAGGTCTTCATTTCCTCAGGGTCCTGAATGTCCTCAGCTTTTACCGACACATTCCCCAACGAGCCTACGTTGTGGAATATAATGCTGGTTTTGAAGTCCAATACATTGTGTCCTTTGATTGAGTTTTTGATTATATCATACATTTGTTGGGCAGTTGCTTTAGACAGGTCAACGGATTCATACTTTACCTCGAGTCCCTGGCAGAAGGCCTGGCAAAGACTGGCTGTCTCGGCCAGCTGGTCAGCATTTCGAGCAAGCAGCAGCATCACCGAGCTAGGCTCTAGAATTTTTGCTACTTCAGTGGCTAAAGCTCGACCTATACCTTGAGAGGCTCCGGTGAGCACGCAGTATGTTTTACCAGAAAAGTCAACTTGGGTGGCCATGGCTACTTACAATGAGTTTAGTTAGATTCTTCTTGCAGTAGTTTCTCTGCTTCGGTGTCTCCAATGACAGGGTCGAGGTCGCAGCCGTCTCTCATCAACCGGTTGTAACAGTCTTCACGGTATGCTGACAAGTTTTCCAGCACTTTATTCTTGGAGCGTATAACTTTGAGTTTTCTTTCTATAATCAAAGAAAATTTTGTTAGTACAGAAGCTGGTTACCCAAAAAAAACGAAGATTATAAGTAATTGTGATTTTTCTATGATTAAATAGTCTATTACTAGAGAAGTGAATAAAAGTGAATGCACTTGCCAGTAGTAAGGTCACAACTGAACTGAAAAGGAGGTCTAACCACAGTATTGAGTTGCGGCCACAATGTAATATTATCACTATGTTTAGTTATAACATTAACAATAATAATGATTAGGTTAATGAGCCTAGATAAAATGACCAATTGTTATAGTTAATTTATTTGTTTATTCTGTAGTATTAAAAAAAGAAATGAGTAGGTATTAAACCCATTGTTCTTTATTTAAATATGTATTCTTTATTTAGTTATACCAGAATAAATTAAAAATTGATTGATAAATCATGGGTTACCTAAAACTGCAAGATATTCAGCCGAATCCTCAAGTTTTTCAAATGCAGGCTCTGGTCTGAAATTGTCTTCAAAGTTAGTATCCACCTCTCCTTCGTTGTTTTCGCCCCAAGGATCCATCAACTGTGAACATGTGTTGTTTTTCTAGTTACTCAGACACATACAACCTTAAACTCAAGGTTAACCATTGGGTTAAATGGATTTATAAAAAACGCCGACACAAGTCAGTCAAGGCAAAAGAACCGACGCCGTGACCCAAAGCTCACGTCTATCAATGATAGTAAGCGAAAAAAAAACTATTTTCTATTGTTGATAAAAGATGTGATATCACAATTCCACTTTCATAAACAAGCTACTTACATGAAGGCTTATACTCGAATGGCGGTGAGATGGTACTAAACACAGTTTTATTAAGCTCTAAATGATGGCAATCATTAAAATTTTGAGTTCAAATTCAAAATAAATTTACGGAAAAACACACACACGCATCCACACACAAGCTGACAAGCAATTCTGACATTGAGTTGACAGACGTCAAAGGAACGGTGTTGCCATTGCCAGTTAGAACGGTGATAATTCCTTATAAACACCCCGGCCGACGACGACGCACGTATTCAAAGGGCTAATACTTGAACGTGAAAGCGAATATTGAATTGGAATTTAAAATAGTTTTGTTAGCTGTACAATCTTCTTATTCTAATATTTCGGATACCTACCTTTTCCTTCAAGCGATAATCTTTAATGGAATGAAAGGAACGTACCTAACTTCTTTTACATTTATATGCCTTAATCGTTTTTTTATATAAGTTATTGGCAACACAAGACACATGCAAAAAATGCAAATCTACGCATCCGGTTTGTAGGTTCAATGTAATTATGTAGGTATTTTGCAATTTTTGCAATGTATTACTAAAAATTATTGCTTATTTCCTTAGACTGCAGTTTAAACTATTTAGTTACATGAAAAATAGCATTATTTTAAATTCAGTATTTAAAATTAAAACTTTTTTTTAGCTTACGTGGAGGTAGAGTAGTTCAATGTTACATTTTCAAGTTTTTAATCTAAATGAATTGTTATAAATCTTGAAGATCATTTTTAGTAGATAAAATAAGTATCAATAGGTTCTGTTAGCGTGATTTTACTACGTATGTATGATGCACTGTGACGTGCGATGCTGTAGAACCGCTTCTTCGTTTTTTTGAACATTTAAAACTGGTATGACCTCATAATGATATTAATTAAAAATACCATGTTCCCGTTCACAAATTTTAAGTTGAATAACTGTAAAATTGTCATTCATTAAATAGAATATTTTCAATGAATATTGTAAGTACCTATGTTTTTATTGAGATAATTGTATATACCTACATTAAAGTTTAACTTGTTTTTTATGAAGTTTACGAGAAATTTAATTTCAAGAAAGTTTTACTGCCAATTTAAAGTAAACTTCATAACTAGGTCCTTTTGGAATAATCTTAAAATTATTATAACATTTTCATTAATGCGAATTTAATTAGATAATTTACCCTACTAATATTATAAACGTATTTTTGTGAGGATGTATAGATGGATGTTTGGTACTATTTCACGTAAAAACTACGGACGGACCGCGGGAAAACTTCTCATTCCCACGAAAAACCGACTTCCACGCGAGCGGAGTCGCGGGCGGCCACTAGTTATAAATAATTTAGAAATTGTTTATTGGCTGAGATATTTTTTGCATTGGTACTTTTTATAAGAATATAAAAAATATTTTGTCCTCAGTTGATTATACACCTTATAGATACCTATTACTTAGTTTTGTATATTTTAACTTTCTTAAAACACTGTATACCTACGTAAGAAGGTTTTCCCTCTGCCTAATTACTATGAGTCAACATTTCAAGGAAAAAGTTCACTAATAATATAACAGTCAGTGGGTGTTTCTACATAGAAATTACTCATCCAATAATCCAATTATATCCTTAAAGATGGAATAACCATGACGTGAACAGGCAAAGAAATTGGTATACCTTGATAATTTTTCTAAGAGTGTTGTAGGTAGGTCGATATTTCGTCCATAAAAAACGTAGGTATTCGTATTCCTCATTTCCCACATCAAATCTGAACCGATTAAAAAAAAATACAAGTAGGTTGGTTTACTATTTGATGAATATCTTACGAAATCAGTAACACGAATAGGCGTTTATGACTGATTTATAACTGCACAATTTATTTCGTGTGCAGTTATCGTTCTTATGGTCGTTTTTTGAAAACGAATCTTAATTCTGGAACCAGTTTTGAATCTCAAAAGTATTAGTTTGTTCTAACAATTAAAACAACGTAAAGTTCATTTAATGATGTAAAAGGCATCACCATCGATTTAACCAAAAGTCTGATAAAGAAAGTCTTTTCCCAGTGTCATTATCTACTTATAATAACCAGTAGCAAAAAAAATGTTATGTCAACTATGCTAGGAAAAAATTATAAAAATTACGAGTTTGCTTTTAAAAACTCCTTCAGTTAATGCACTTTATAATTATATGCTATAATCTGGCCACCGAGAGATTGCGTTTGTGACACATGCCAGTAGTGTTGGGGTAAAAAATAATATTGACAAATATTTTTTCAATCAACATTAGTAAAAAAATTAGTTTATCTTATATCTATTTTACTTGTATAGCAAGAAACTCCAACTGCTGCCTTTTTTCAAAACAAATATTTAGGTCTACAATACAATAAGTACTAAAACTAAAAGTAGGTAATAAATACTTAAAATAATAGATATCGCGCTGGTATAAATTTAATCAGATTCCGATTCGCTTGAGGAGGTGCTATCATCATCTTCTCCAACATTTATAATTATGTTATTATCAATGATCGAATCAATTCTAATATCTCGATCAAAGTCTTTGGTAATAAGATTTTTTGTTTTTTCTACCGCCTTCGCCCAGTCTTCCTTCGTGATTTTTTCGCAAGCTTCTTTTAATAGAGCCATCATCTTTTTTGTGCTAAAAGGTGGGGACGTATTGCGACGGGCTGCATAACCCTTAATTTGAGCCCAAATTAATTCAATAGCATTGTATTGGCAATGATATGGTGGAAGTCTCAGCACCCGATGACCGTACTGCAGAGCTAATTCATCTATTTCATATCTAACATTTGCCGATTTATTTTCTTTCACTAACCGTAATAATTCTGCTTTAAGCATGTCCATATTTACGTCAATACCATGTTTTTGTAACCAAGCTACTAATTCTGCTTTTTTATTAGCTTGGGTAGGTGCCTTATCAATTTGCACTGAATGATAAGGGGCATTATCCATTATTATTACAGAAGGCTCTGCTAGGGCGGGTAACAGCATGCTTTGGAACCACTCTTTAAATGTAGCGGCATTCATTTCTTCGTGATAGTCGGTAGTGCTTTTCGACTCAAATGCCAATAAGCCGTTTTCTACAAAACCATATTTAGCTGAGCCCGCGTGACATATTATAAGTCGAGCACCTTTACCCATGGGTACTTTCGACGTTGACGCTTGTGTTTCATCCGTCCAAGAATAAGAAACTGAATGATTTGCATTAAGCCATGTCTCGTCAATGAAAACTACATTTTCCCAGTGAGTTATATTTTTTACTTTCCTTAAGAAACTTATCCGTTTCAGGATGATTTCATGGCGTTCTAACAAGATTTTTCTTCTATCAGTTTTTTTATACGAAAACCCAATATCTTTTAAGATTTTCGTTAAAGATGTTTTACCCCCGTTAAACAATCCGCCGCGGCCGTTAAACATTTGCCGATTTATTTTCTTTCACTAACCGCAATAGTTATGCTTCAAGCATATCCATATTTACGTCGATATCATGTTTTTATAACCAAGCTACTTATTCTGCTTTTTTATTAGAAATTGATTGATAACTTTAAAATTGACTGATATTTTTAGCACATCCCTACGAAAATATGATGTTGTTTACATTTTTAAAAATACATATTTTATCAGTAATTATTACCCTTACAGTAAGCCATCAGTTATAAAATTTAAAATCAGTGTGTTTTAATATCATTTTATTGCTTATTATTTGTTTGTAGGGTCAAAATAGACGACTTTTTTTTTGTTTGTTTTCGTAGACGGCCTGTCAAAGTTACCTCGTTATGTCAAACACAATGTGTCAGGAACGCATTCTCTCGGTGGCCGGACAATAATGATATGTAACATCAATAATTAGAAATCTCAACAAAAAAAGTAAGTCTCAAAGACGCCTGATTAGGAAGGTGGTTTCTTTCAACTACTTACTACCTATTTAATGATTATTGCTCGTTCCCTTTGGTCAAAAGCCACTAAATCATCATCAGAAATGTGAATGTTTGAGCTTTCATGAGAAAATGGCTGAAATACGTTCAATTAATTTTTTTTGGAATAAAAAAAACCGAGACTCTAGGAAGGTCACAGGCTACATTTAACCGCGGGAATAAGTCCCATGGGAAAATCACTTTAGCATAGTACTAAAACTCTAAACCAAATTAAAAAAAAAAAACAAAATAAAAGTCCGCGTAGAAGAAGTGTCCGGTGGCTACAGTCATGTATAATTTGATTCAGTTTACCATACCACGGTACACCCACTGAACTAGATAATTCACTTATTTGGACGCTGTAAAGGATTAAAGTACATTAGTCAGCATCAAGGGTATCACACCATTCCACCTATGAAGTAGGTTGTATTATTTATTTTACTTGGATTGCCTGAATACGTAAACAGTGTTTAAAAAAAGATAGAATAACTAGGAGTACAGGTACGCCTGAAGTGTAATTATTACTTTTAATAAATTTATTTAATTGTATAAACACAAATTAGTGTGTTGAATATTCATGTCAAAATTAATTAAAAGAAAATACTGCCAATGCGGTTAATTAACATCAGCTTGTTAATAAAAACTCTATTAATTATTTTAGTAAAAAAATATTGAATAAAATAAATATCACATTTTTATTTACTTACTCAAAAAAGAAGGCACGCAACTGAAAGCTCGGTCCTAAAAGTGGTCTCGGGTACTTGCCCATTGAGCACGACAAGCATGTCGACATTTTTAGTTGTAACAATCCTGTATGTACGAGTGGTAGAGTCTAGCTGTAGGCTCTGTCTGCAGCGATTACTGGGCTGACTCGACCGGTGAAATACCACGTCGCACAGAAAACCGGCGTGAAGTAGGGACCATGTTCTTGCGTTTTGTTCGGTGAGTGCGGTATCCGGTGCCCAATGTTGTCAAAGGCTCAGCAACACACGCCCAACACCCACAGTGTTGCGGGTAGTCATGGGCGACGGTGATCACTTACCATCAGGTGACCCGCAAGCTCGTTTGCTCAGTAACTATATCATTAAAAAATGATATGATCATGGTGAGATGGCCACTACATAACAAGAAGCGTTTGTAAAAAAGCCCTTATAGGCGGTTCCCAAAATTCTGATACCTACATAAAAATGTGCAAGGGCATATTCATCACATGATAGAAATAAAAGAAAGTAAACGGAACTACAAAATATACAAATAATTATTACAGTTACAAAAACTTTAAGTACTTTATAAAAAAAGTTCCTTGAAAAACAATAATTGGACTGCAAAGCTTTAAGTAAAACAGTAAAACAACATAATTTGTAATATGTCGCACAAACTGTAAAAAGAGTATTAATTGGTACAATTTATCAAGATGTCGGTTTTGGAAACTTTCAACGTTGACTTTGCATTTTAATGAAATAAATCGTCTTTTTCATTTTTATTTATCTTGATAATTATTCGTATATTAATTTAATGGTCAGTGAATTAAAATCATTAGCAATTCCGCGAATTATTTTTTAAAAACATATATTTTTTAAAATTTATATTTTATGTATAACATTAATAAGATTCAGTGGGTAAGAAGAATTAAGAGATTATTTTATGGAGCATTGACCGATCTTCATATTTAAAAGCCATTTATAATCACATACCTTCCATCGTAAAAGCTAGGTTAAAGATTGTTATATAGAAATAAAAAAACCTGGGTAGTAGAATCATATGTAAATAAAAACTTATAGCTTCTAATGTTTACATAGTAAGTATCAATGACTGAAATGGCTTCTACAAGAGTGTACCACAGCTAATGCTTAACTTGTATGGATTCAATTAGATATTATTGACATACATTCTAAGTTCGCGTTAAACTGCAGCCCTTTACACACTTATACAACATAAAAATGTACTTCACCATCACTTATAATTGTATTTAAAACTTACTAAAGACAACAACATATCAAGCTAATAAAGTGAAGTGAACAAAACTCGCGAGTTTAATGAAAAACGTCATACGAAAATTGAGGTTCTTTGTCCGACGCAAAGCCAGTGAAATGTTCAATCTCTACCAGCACATGAAGGCAAACAACGAGGGGAAGGAGGGGCAGAAAGAGCCGGAGACAACCGGTCACGACCGGTTTTATCAGGAACGGCATACCAGGTCCAGTTACAGGAAGAAGAAGCGCCGAGGAGCCTGCCGGAGGGCGCAGTCCGCGGCCGAACTGAACCCAGAGTCGATTGCAGCGGCTAATAAGAGGAATGCTTTTAGGATACGGTCCGTGTCTACTGATAGAGAAGAAAGCGAAGGTAATAATGTAATATTTACAAAAAGTAAAACGGTTCTACTGTTCTCAAGTATAGTGTCATCTTGTGAAATAATGCATTTTTATGTGCTAGAATCACCACCGCTTTCTTTTTTTTAAACTATAATAATAATAAATCTCCAGACTGACACACCAACTGTGTGGCCCTAAACTAAGCAAAGCTTGTACTATAGGTACCACACAATGGACTAGGGGAGAACCTAGTTACACCCAGACACGAGCCAATATCGAAAAACATTTTTTACGAAATTGGCCCGACCCGGGGATCGAACCCGGAACCATCTGCTTAGTAGTCCGGTATATGTACCGCTGCACCACAGAGGTCGTCAAATAAATCATTACTTAATATAACAAGGTATATCGTTGTAGGTACCAATTGCAGATTTTCATAACTTAGCAACCTTGGCTAGAAATAAACCATTTTATCGGTGATCCATCTCATGGTATTAGAAAAACCATTTTGTGATGTCCTTATTTTTATAATGATAACCTGCACTAAGCAGGGGTTTATTGACAATTGCTACATGTTTGAAATGTAACTTACTTGGTAAATGCAACTTACTTGGTAAATGCAACTGACTTGGTAAATGCAACTTACTTGGTAAATGTCACTTACTTGGTAGATGTCACTTACTTGGTAAATGTAATTTACTAGTGGCTTTTGTTTTAACGCTTCTCAAGATGGCGGGAAACAGGATGATGTGGATGGATCATCGAACGCTTGTAGTTCAAGTATTTACTATTGATTTTATATTTATTTATTTTAAGTAGAAATACCACTAAATAACATTATACAGCTGAAGTCAAATATGCTTCTAAGGAATACGTGTTTGTATGGCTATGAAAAAACTTAACGATTGTATGTAGGAATGCATCTAAAATGACGGTAGGTAGCTTACTTTGCTATGCTTTTTTGATAGGGGCTTTATTTATTTAACTAAAGCTAAACGAACGCACTCGTCCTACTGATAAGCCACGTAAATACGAATTCTTTTAAAATAATTTGTCACAACGTTTTGTGATTTAAACGACAAAAATTACAACGAAAAGCTCAGTTACGTTACCAATAAAGTATAACTTCCATAATCTTCGTTGTACAGAAGAGAGTTCAGAGCGAGCTCCCCTGGTGGCGCAGAAGATCGACTCCCTGGCCAAGCTGCTCTTCAACAAGTCCATCATCAGCTCAGGGTCAGGGAAGTCCTCGCCTTCCGAGCCAGCTGCTTCACCCAAGTAATACCATGGTTCAGTTTTATTTGGTTTTAATGCTTTTATAGTACAGTATATTTTGTCAGAAATTAAAATTTCAGATTAATAAAGCTTAGCAATTGTTACATGTGCAAAGGTAAATAGAAAAGCGAAGTAATACGATATCTATTAACCACTTTATCGACTCATTATTTAAAATGCTAAACAGTCGTTTATTTTGGAAAGTTAAAGTAATTATAAAGTTTGGGGCAACATTACAATATGGAAGAACACCTTAGGATGAAGAATGTTAAACAAAGTGTAACACTAACAAACAAAGTCGCTTATCTTTTTTTCGTAATACTAATAACTAGCTTTTGCCCGCGGTTTCGCACGCGTTAAATTCTGAGTAAAACCCCTTTCCCTATACTATGTTATTATACTTAGGAATAAAATGTACAGGCCGGTCCAATGGTACATTCAAATAAAGGTCAATATAAAAGGTTAAATATTACTATAATTTTGTTGACAGGCTTGGAGAGAGATCGATGGAAAGCTCGGCTGCTCTCGCGATATGCACCGACTACCTCTCACAAACCACCAGGTAAGCTTAAAATATAATATCACAACTAATAATATAACTGATAATAAACTTATAGATAAAAGAAATCGCCTAGCTTATAAGAAAGTTTTAGAATGATATTTTTGATCACAGCGTGTCGCAATCTTATCAAGGGGTGGTTCGCGTAAGGAAAACATTACAGTACCCTTTTAAAAGTAAACGTCGCTTCAAACCGGCAACAGTTCTACTGTTTTGAAGATGTTTGCTTCAAAATTAGGTTGCAACATTCTACCAGAGCAAACATCATATTGCACGATGAGTTAAAGCGTTTTAGTATTTACTAAATATCTACTTCATAACTTTTGAAAGCCACGAAAAAGTCATTTAGTTAATAAAAATCAGTGTACTAATACAATTCAATAATATAGTTGCTTAATTGGTTGAAGGTACGAGCTGATTTCACAGTTGGGTCAGATCGGCGCACGCAGCAGCAAGCACTGGTTCGCTATTCATGACAACTCTATCAAAACTGATAGACTTCTTACACTGGTTAGTATAAGTAGGTATTGTAAAGAAAATAAGTTTATACAATATAAATTAATTTACTACTTACATAGGTTTATGATGAGTATCTGTGCGATCAGTCTAGTTGGAGCACTGAAGGAGTGATTACTGCTCTATGATTGCGGCATTGACTAATCTTGACTAATGTTATAAGGAGGTAAAGTTTGTTAGTTTAGATCAGGCAGGGGCGCAACCTTTTAGCAGGCAATTCAATTCAATGGTTTTAAATTTAATAAACATGTGAAAGCGTGGTGGATTACGGCTCAAACCCTCTCGCTATCCGAGAAGGAGGCCTGTGCTCAACTATGGGACATGGCTATTTATTTATTTATTTTTATTTATGTCAAATTTTATTTTATATGTATATTTTTTTAATACATTCGCGGGCCGCAAAGAAGACGTCGGCGGGCCGCATGCGGCCCGCGGGCCGCGGGTTGCCCACCGCTGGTTTAGATGTTCAGAGTAATTCCTGTAACAGAGTAATTCGATTTGTAAAAGGTTTGCATCAGTAGGAATCTATGTTCTTAAGAAGTGGCGAACTACCTACTTATATTAGGCAAATTTATCCGCTAGGGGAACCCGCGACAGCAATGCTAGTATAAAATAAATTACATTAATGATGCTCCCAAAAGTGCATGAAAGTTAAATCCAATTAACATAACTAAGCAGAAAAAGTATCAAACATTTCGAAAAAGTGAACATAATGAAAATTTGTAAAAAGAAGGTTAAATATTATCTTAATTGAATTAATTAAGATGCAATTAAGTAAATGTTAAAATGTACGAATTATGTTTATATCTTCTTAATTTATCTTAAAAAGTTCTTTGAATAATACTTATTGTAAAATAATTTCGTTTCTTAGAAAACAAGCAATAATCCCCTGCACTATTATTATTGGGCCACTGAAGTTTAGCATACTTTAATATTTCGCTATTACAAAATCAAAAACATTAGGTAGTATACGCCAAAGATGTATAGCTTCATTCGTTGCATGTTTTTTGAGGAGCGGTGTGGAGAAACTGACTACCTTTTGTAAGTTAATTTTTTGACACAATTTCAAATACTTGCGAAGCACAGGTAGTTAACTGAGTAACCGTTAAATCATAAAAATTGAGGTTTCAAAAATCACATTTCTCTAAGCACACTATCTGATAATCTGTTACTGAGTTGTCTTGATATTTTACTTCTGACCGAATCTCTTAACTCTTGGTGTCAGTCTGGAGTTTTTTTTTTTTCTTTTTTAGATGCCGCTAACCAGCAAATGCCCCATCGAGCCTACCGACCGCTCGCGAAGCCTCATCCTGGAACTGTTCCGAGCCCTCCACCACCCCTACATCTACCCCGTGCTGGACTTGGAACTGTGCAATGGACACGCCCTGGCCTTCCTACCCTTCAACCCTCGGGGCAGCTTGAAGGACTTGATATACAAAGTAAGTTAATAATAGGGCTGTAGACGTACAGTGGCACTGTGAAAGTCCTGTGAAAAATTACAATACCAGACTTTAATATATGATAAAAAAAATGTTTTTCTCTACCTTTAGCTAATGCTAGTGATGCTCTAAGTATATGGAAATAATGATGGTCTATCTTAATTTCAACTTTACCCCGAAGCGGTCGGGGTAAATAAAACCTATAATTTGCATAGGCACATATTATTATTGCGTTCGTATTGAAGTGCTAAAGTCATGGTTCGAGTATGTACATTGTAATAGAGTACCTACTAGCAAAGTGTGGAGAAACTTGTCAAGGCGTAGGTGTGATAGGCAGAATACTGGCAAAGTACAATTAAATTTGACGAAGCGTAGGTGTTCAACCAATGATAGTAATAATTGTGTGGTATTAACGGCTGGCAATCCAATTATGAAGGAAGTGACAATGGTCATAGCTTTACTGTTAATCGTATTACTTACTATGTTTAGTTGATATGTGAATTAAACATGTTAAAAGGGAAGAAGTCCAAAGAAACAGAAGGAAAAATAGCCAATGATACAGTTGCATGGATGGAAATCTAAATATTGGCCGTAAATTCAAAAACTAGGTTCCATCGGGAGTCTAACGAAATTTTTGGTTGTAACACTTCAAAATTTTCATTTTCTTATCTTACGATAAAGTCAGGGAAGTTCTGTATCTACTGAATCTTCCGAGTTCATGTATTTTCTTTCCTAGAGCACCTGGAATGAGGAGTACAGCAAGAAGTACGGATCAGCCGGCACTGGACTCCCGGCGTGGCAGGTCGCGAGGTTTGGACGTCAGATGCTTGAGGGCCTGATGTTCCTCAAGGAGAAGGGATTCCCACCCTTCAGACACTTGCATTCCGGCAACGTAATGGTTCAAAATGGTGTGGCAAGGTAAGGGCTCCCCCGTCACGGTAGTAAGCGATGTTTTTTTTGCATTGACTTAGTTTTTAATGTGCCTTTGAAGATAATAAACTGCAACTTGCATAGATCTATAAAAATTTAGTGATAAAAATTCGCCTAGTCAATGGACAAAAAGGGTTTAGAAAAAAGGGCACTTTTCATTTGCTTAAAAAAAAAATTCAAAGCGATATAAGCTTTCATCAGCAGTTTAGACCTAAACCAAGCTGCAATAACCAACACATAATCTTACCAATATTATTAACTACACTAAACAGTTCGTTGAATTCAGATAGAATTTTAACCGTCTACAGCAGACTCAACAGAAAAATCACCATCTAAGTAATTTAATTTTTTCTCATTTTACGTTCTATTTTAAATTAAGTCAACAGTCGTCAATGCTTTCCAACTCAAAAAGCAATTCCAACTCAACTATTTTCTTCTTCCCTGGTCCTCCAGGATATGTGGTCTCGAGAACACGCTCGTCGGCGCGCCCCCCCCGCTGCCCGCCGCCCGCGCCCGACCTCGTGGAGCCGCTGTCGCTGGGCTGCGTGCTGTTCGAGATGTGCGCCGGCGCAGAGGTCGACCTGGCGCTGCTGCCCGATCTGATGGCGGGTTACGCCCATGTGAGAAGGATACTCATAATCCCTACTAATATTATAAATGCGAAAGTAACTCTGTCTGTCTGTTACGCTGTCACGCCTAAATCACTGAACAGATTTAGATGAAATTTGGTATGAAGAAAGAACTGAACTTGGGAAAGGACATACGGTACTTTTTGCCGCGAGAAAACTTCTCATTCCCACGGGAAACCGACTTCCACGCAAACGGAGTCGCGGGCGGCCACTAGTTTTTTATAAGGGATTATAACAGCATCGATGCTTCTGTACCCTCTGTGTATTTATTATAGGAAGTCATAACGTCAATTAAACGTATAAAGAACTTTCCACTGTTTAAATTAAAGCTAAAGTTAAAAGGTAAACCTATAATCGTATATCAGAATTAATTTAACTATTTAGGGCAAGAATAAAGAAACAGCAATGCACAAATACATTTGTCAAATTTATTACAATCCTCTCTTTTCGTCAGGGGATTAAAACAGAATTGTTTACATAGTAAGTGACCTGTCTTTTTTATTGTCTGATATATTTTTTACAGTTTGCATTGCAGTCTTCCCAATTTTTCCAATTCCTTTCTGGAAATTCAGGAGCATTTAAATAAGTTTAAGTATACCTTATCCAATTGTTGTCTTGTTATTAGGTGGTAGAAGTGATAGAGCTGATCTTCGGTCCCCGGACGCCGACCCTGCATGAGCTGCTGCTCACCGAACTCTTCAGGAAGATCGACCTTCGAGAGATGAAGGGGTCCTGTTTGCCGGTACAGTATACGTTCAACTGTGTGCATGTTTAGATAGTTATAGTCCAGTCGATTTAGATAAACTGTAGGGGTAAGTTAACATTGATTTTCGTAGAGTTGAACTGGAACGAAACGTGAAAGTTTGTGAGTATGTATGGAAGTATGGATGGATGTTTGTTACTCTTTCGCGTAAAAACTACTGGACGGATTTTGCTGTAACTTTACAGTAATATAGGTTATACATCAGAATAACATTAAGGGTACTTTTTACCGCGGTAAAACTTCTCATTCCCAAGGGAAACCGTCTTCCACGCGAACGGAGTCGCGGGCGACCACTACTCATCTATAAAAATAAATGTCCAGTTACCATGGATCCGATTTATTGGCTAAACAGTAGATTGTATCATACGAACTTTAGACGAAAGAAATGATAATTCAAAAACCTTAAAACAAAGGCATCATTAATTTTTTAAAGGGTTTTTGTGATATTTTAAGAGCTGAAAATGTTGTGTTCAGTAGAGGACATCGGTATTTACATTTTAATTCCAGTCACTCTAAAATCTACTCTATCTACTATTAGCCTCTCCAACTACCCCAACTATACTCATCTTCTATCGTACAATAGAGATATACAATATCAATCCATCACTTCAATGTTTTAACGTATTTCCTCAATGTGTCTACCATACTATTCCATTGAAATATCTTTACAATTGACCAGAACTTCTCATTCAGCAAAGTTGTCATCTGTTCCACCCAGAACTTCAGCCAGCGCCTCTCCCGCTCGTGTCTGTCGCTGCTGGGCGAGGTGTCGCGCCGGCAGCCCCCCGCGCCGCCCGCGCCCCCCGCCGCCCCCGCGCGCCGCCACCACGACCCGCTCACGCCGCCGCCCCGACGGTCAGCAGCCAATGCTAACTATACATCTATCATAACGCCCTGATATATGTGCATCTGCATTGAGTGTTATTTTTTACAACTTTTAGTAAGACGTGAGATTTTGAAGAAATTTAGTAAAAATAGTAAAAGCTAATAGCACTAAGTCAAAAATTTGTAAAAGTTATAATAAAACTATTACAACCCAAAAAGTAGAACACTCAGTTCAGATGTTTGAACCAAATGGCAAGGTCTAATGGTTGTTAACCAGCGTACCCATTCTACTTACGAACTTTAGCGAAAGCTTGGCGATTAAGCGCGTCGTCAACCGGTCTCCACTCATAGAAAATCGTGTCTTCGTATTCCTCATTTCCTTCCTAATTGATCATAAGAAAATCAATGACATTTGATCGCAGAGAGGAATCTGATTCTTTCGTGAATTGCCTTATTCTATCCTTTCTGAACTACTGAAAATTTGGGGTCTTTTTGAGTAGGTAAATATGCTTTCTCAAAAATTAGATATCCGCAGGAAAGTCGATTCATGCATTGCGATTTGTTTTATAACTGGTCGTTCCAATGATTCATTGTGATAATCGATAAAAAGAAACTCCTGAACAAAAAGAACATAAAATCTCATAGATACTTGTTTTACCATGTTTTTTGTCCTTGTTAAATAACATAGATACTTTTCCAGAAGACACTACCAAGTTGACCAAGATTTTACCGAAGAATGGCAGTGGTAATGAATCTGAAGCCAATAATTTGTATAACTACATAAATAAACAAACCTTTTTTAACAGTTCCGAGTCTTTTAATACAATTACCCTGCAGGTTATAAAAGTTTCACGTAAAGTTAACGAAAGTATAAACAGCTAGACAATCCATATTTTTGTTCTTGAACTGACATTTATAAATCGTTTAAACTTGAAACCCGATTTTTCAAAGCTAAATAAATATTGTAAATGTTCAAACGACATTGGTTTGATTCCAAAAATAATATAAAGTAAGAATACCCTTAAAGTACCTTAAGTTAACTCACGCACTGCAAAATCTAAACAACGGCAAACAGTATTTGTAAACGAGTGTACAAGATAATGACATCACATCTTATCGACAGCGGAATACATTTAGGAGTATTTGTAATATAGGAGCTTAAGCTGTTCCAAGAATATGAAGGTCAAGACGGTGTGAGGCCCTATTTTGGCCCATGTAGGGAAGAAGCCACTCCACAGGGCAGGCACGCCTTCCTTTTTGATAATGTTAGCGAGGACCTTGAACTGACTTGTGCCCTTTTCCGCATTTTGAACTCTGAAAAAACCAAATCCAATTAGAATGTTTTAGCTAGTAGAATATGCTTCAAAGGCTTAAAGTGTGTTAAGTCTTATATTCTTTCTTCTTTTAAGCAAGTCTCATCTTAAATAGGGTACCTAAAATAGGGTCCCTTATATGTTCAATCGCAAACATTTAAGGAATATTTATTTATATCGACTTAAATTGACCGTAAAATAATTTGTCAATAATTTAAAGTGTGCCGAATAGAAAATTTGCTTAGAGAACATGTTTGACTGGCACTTGTAATTAATGCTGATTTCTGTCACCAACCTCAACCAATAAACTATCAAAAATATTTTTTTATCTAGTTAAATTAATATTGACTTGCCTAGTTTTGACAATATCCACGGGCATCGAGGCGAAGGCAGTGACGAAGCCTGCGGTCATGGAGGCAACGAAATGCTTCGGTATGCCCTCGCGCATGTAGGTGGCTAGCACTTCACTCGCCTATTAATAAATAACCTTATAAATTAAATTGATATCAAATAAGTTGTGTTTATTCGATTGTTTTATAAATAATAGGTTCATTTTTGAATATTGAATTGAATTTGAATACTTCCGTTAACGATACTAATTTATATTCATATTGAAACCAGATCAAATTTAAAAGATTGCATGTTCGGGAATAATTATTAAAACGCCTTGAAAAAAGTTTCGGAGGTTCTTAAGTCGTCTGTTTTTTGTTTGTTACCCGGAAATTAGAATTCAGTAAATAGTTTTTTTTTTATGTGCCTTATGTGTGGTCCTCACTTTATTAGTTTGCTATTTGTAGTCCCTCTTTTTTTGTTAGAAATTATTTAAAAAAAATAACCTGGCGAGAAAAATCTAGTAATATATTGAGCGCCTGACCTGCGCGTACGTCGCAAGCTGAGCTCCGTTCACCACCATAGCCCGGGTGATGGTGGCGGTGCCCCCTCGCCACAGTGTTAACACGCCTTCTTCTCTGATAATTCTGTAAGAATAAAAAAAATCGGTAATGATCAAGTAATAAGATCAGATAGGAAAAAATGCCTCTTCTTAGAGCCAATACGCACTGTCGACTTGTCGCCGGCGACTCAGTCTCTCGGCGACCGAAACGTAGGCTGCAACCGGCGACCGAGTGCGTAAACATTCATTAAATGAGTCTAAACTAAAGAAAGTTGACACAGACAAGTCGACAGTGCGTATTGGCTCTTATATGAACATAGTAACATGCTCGTAATGGACATAATTTTAAACTATGGAACTTTTCCGCACAACGAAAACAGAATAAGGTGCTTACAAGTCAGGAACAAGACTTTAGAGTGTGCTAAAAAGACTGATACTTCTAGCAAGTGCTCATTTAGGTACAAGCTTTTTCGACACGCGACAATTAATAACTGCTAAATTAGTTCCACATGTCTGTAAGACCATATAATCTCGGAAACTATTAGACGTATCTAAAAGTAAATTAATAAGTTTTTTTTTTTCCAAAGAACTTTCCAAAATAATTTGCAATTCTCTTTCAGTAAGTCAACTTTCACAAGACGCAAATTTTTCGTTTTCTACCAACCTAAGCAGAGCATCAAAGACGTGTTTGTAGTTCCTCCGCTTCTCTGGAGGCAGTCGGCCGTCGGCAGTCATCCTGATGAGGCAGACCTCGGCAGGCACTCCGAAGAAGGAGCCAATGCCACCAGCAGTCATTCCCATCAAGATCTTACCGCCGAAGTTAGGGGTGCCGTACGTCCTTATGATAAAAGTTAAGTATTAATCAAGTAGGTAGATTATTAAACCACTACTACCAGCTAGACTTAGAGAAATAAGAACAACTTGCTAATTCGTCATTATTACGATTCGTTTTATTTCTTGTTAAAGCATATGCTCCTTAGCTGTAAATATACGAGGATGGGCAAACCTTACATTTGGTGGCAAGTAGCAGAAAAAAATAAACTAACTTTTTGTACAAGTCAAGGATCCAGTTAAAACTGCCAAGTCTTCCTGTGGTGTAGGTAGCTTGTCGGAATATAGCCGCCGAAATACCTGTTCATTGCAAAATAAGATTAAATTCTTATTAAGTACCTAGGTGTAGAATTGCTGGGACATTTCCGAAACGAAAGCAACTTTGATAAAGATAGACGTATCAGTATACGAAAAATCTGCCAGCTGAGGCATGGTCGACACATGTTTATTGTTATACCACACTAGACTTATGCACCCTGAAGACGCCATTTGGTTGGTTTCCCCAACCATAAGTGCGTGATAAATATGTAAGAACATCAATTGAAAAAAAGAAACAAAGTAGAGGCACAGCCTAGGAAGGATCAAATCCGGAACCTTTGAAATAGTAGCCTAGTTCCTATAGCGTATTAGGCTACCACGTACATCCAGTTAATAACGCAAACAAAATAAGAGACTATACCATTATAAAACCCTCTAAGGCCCTCCCTTTTTATAATTTCTCCAGCCACTATTCCTATGCTAGCTTTACGTCCCTCTTGGCCCATCAGCTGCATCCTTGTTTTCACAAGATCCGCAGGTTGTACGCAGCAAATTGCCAGAATACTGAAAATACAACCCTTTAAATCAGACACTGAATACGTTTTTTTTTCCAGTAGGTACCCGCGCTTCTTCTGCGATAAGAGATTTTCCCGTAGGAATGACATTTATTCCCGCGGTAAAAAGTAGCCTACATTCATCCCAAGCTGTTGAACTATTTGTTAAAATCGATGCACCGTTTCGACGAGGAAAGCGTACACAATTATATTATAAGTAGATTGTTGTTTTGTTAAGAAAATATTGAAGCTATTTATAATCGATTTAAAGGGTATAAAAATGATCCAATCCAAAATTCAAAAAAATAATAAAATAGATTTACCCAGCGGTACCGCCCTGAAGAAAGTTCATGTATCCAGGGATGGCTTTCACGGGTGGCGGCGGGGGCTTGGCCATCTTGCTAAACTTTAGTCACAACAGAATGTTAGAACGTGCTTGCCCCGTGGGTGTCACTATTTCTTGATTAGTACTTTGTCACTGGTCAATTTTATTGCATGCTATTTGCTATTTTATATTTTCATTTTTTCTGAAAAATTGTTAAATTTAGTTGTTATTTTTTGGGTTGTCAAGGTGTTTTGAGCTCTTCTGTCAGATTAAGTTTGAAGTTTTTTTCTTTCTGAAGTGATATGGTGGAGGATGTAGGTGCTATGTCTTTTTAAACCAAACATTTTGAGATTCCTCACCACAAAAGAAAACAAGAAATATTTGAGATCCTATCAGAATCTTTCGGTCTATCCAGGAAGACTCTTTATATTAAATAGCTTAGTTGGTACCAATTTTCTTGGAGCAAAGAAAAGAA
Organism: Emmelina monodactyla; assembly: GCA_916618145.1. NCBI lineage: Eukaryota > Metazoa > Arthropoda > Insecta > Lepidoptera > Pterophoridae > Emmelina > Emmelina monodactyla. The sequence continues at coordinate 1,174,538 of OU745319.1, forward strand.
CACATTTGACTTATACGGCAGTTAATGCGCCTTTCGTAATCAGTTGCATAACCGTTGATCCACAGATCACCCCCTAATAGATTTCGCTTTAGAGGCGACGACCTATGTTTTGCCACTATGCGATTTAAATCATAGTGCAAGCCACGCCTACATTTTTTGATTTAGTCATGACCAACCGTCAAACACGTACGCATCCGTGTCACTGCGTATTTGTGCATCGAAAAATAGTTTTCGTGGAGTTCAACTTGCGTTGGTTTATGTATTGTAAACAAACAAAGGATATCTCTTTCTGTCAGTACAAATATGTATACGGTCATCTCATTTTCTTAAAGACGCACCAATTTACCCGAGTAATATTAGAGTTTGAAAGTTGTACATCCACGCTGTCGATTTATCGATATTTTTCGTAAAAAGAGGTTGCTTAACTTTTTAAACAAATTTTAAACTACATATCGTGTAGCACCCTCAAATTAGGTAAAACATATTTACTTTGAATCTAACATTTATAAATCTTCTTCTTCTTCGTGTGATGAGTATGCACTTTGCAGCACATATTCATCTAGTGTCAGAGTTTTTGGGAACCGCCTTGTTAGGGCCTCTGACGTGGTTCCCGTAGGGTAGTGGCCACCCTACTGTCAGTATTTTTCAAGCCGCCTGTCTACTAGGCACCTGACTTGGCTTGACGAGTACGAGGTGGAAAAGTACCCGGGACCAACGGCTTAACGTGCCTTCCGAAGCACGGAGAAACTCGGGATGTAATGCCACTAGCGGTCACCCATCCTTGGACTGACCGCGGCCGGCGTTGCTTAACCTCGACTATAGAGTAGATAGACGAGATCGCAACGGGCCACCGAGCTCCTCGGTGAATAAGAAAGGAAACCCACGCAAACTTGAGCCAAAAATTAGTAGTGCGAATTTTTTTTGTGTTGGTCGGTACTTTTCTAATTTGGGCTCAACATTAATAGTCTCATTTATTATAATAGAAAAAATTGAAGGCCAATTAACCAGGTAAATGTAAATCTGTCGATATTTTTATTAAACGATATTTATAATTTATCGATACTTTTATCGAATACTTACATCACTATTTCATCACTATTTGACGGGTGCATCTTCGAATGTTTTTGAACTAGCCAATCAGAATGTCATTACTTCTTCCCCCGCACTTCAACTTTTGGTGACCCTGATGCAACGCAAATGTACGAACATGCGGAATCTATTAGGGGGTGATCTGTGCGTTGATCATAAGCAATTGATATTATGCAATATCGCAGGTCCCATATGATAAAGAGAGGTCAAATGAAAGATTATTAAAAGTTCCTATAAAAGTCAACCAATAAGTAATATCGCAAATGTTAACAATTCAAAGAAAGTTTTATGGCCGTTTTCACCAACATTCCCTAAATTAGTCATTAAGTGCTGCTTTTTCAACTGTCAGATAAATGTTATTCGAATGAAACAATGACAGAGGATCTCATTGATATGGAACAACTGTAGAAAAATCGGCTCATTAAAAATTCATGAATATCATACACACGACAATAAAATAAGTTGGACCTTGAGTTACCTACGTTATCTCCAACCAAATCGGTCTTTTCACTGAAATATTCTGAACGAATGATCATATTAAATTTCATTTAAAAAAAATAATAAGTTATTACTGAAATCCTTATTAATAGGGATTCGTGGACATTTTGTTCACAAATTGATGTAAATATTCGGAAAAATATTGGCTAATTCTCATTATTCCTATTTTCCAAAAACACAGTAATTATCAAAAAGTCTTTATTTCTTATGAAGGTAAAGTTTATTTTAATTTTATACTTACTATTAAAATCACTGATTACAATACAGAAATCAGCATCATTACATATCAATAAAGATCACATTATGGAAATAAAATCACAGTGTGGAGAACCTTGAACTAGCCATCCAACAAACAGAAAATGCAAACTGATAAGGATTGCATTGGCGAACTACAGACAAACAAAATATGAGACGACCAATCATGCGCAAGCAATGCCGACAAGAATGAAGCATTGAAATATCTGTCTTATTGCGTAGGTATAAAGTAGATTTTACCGAAAACTAAATAAAAAGAAAACTCATAAACTAGTTGGATTGGTCATTCATCAAGATAGCAAACGGCGATGCTAATGAGAAGTTATGTTATTTATGTGGATTGTATTATTTCGTCAGGCCCTAAAGCAGCAAATTAGGAAAAAGACAGGGTGCACTGACTGACCTATGACCTGGCGAATCCAAACTCATTGCAATTCTTGGGATAATAACACAAAGATGTTCGTCTGCGCTATGCGGTCAAAATAAACTTCAAAACTTCGCGAACTTCGAACGCGGCTCGGAACTGGAGGAGCAATCCCTTCTGGACAGATCTCCTGGGCAGGCAACGCGGTCTTAACTTCTGCTTTGATGCTGGTTGAGAAGCCACCTCAGCCTTGGACCAATCTTCGCGAAGGCCTTGTCATTTCAATGTTAGTAAAATAGGTGAAGCCAGTGGAATTAGGCGTGAAAATAAAAATACACCGTAATATACTCAGATATCGATGGCGTTACCAGTAGACGTTAAAAACACTTGGTGGTTATGCAATTAATCAAAAAACTTAAAAAACAATGTCATGTTTTAAGCAGGTAGGTACCTAATTCTTAAAAAAAATACAGTCGATGCTACACACAGGTTTTGCGAACAATATAATTATAGCCTTTGAGAACAATGTACTTAGATCAACACTTATACATCGTTTATCGAAACAGAACACAACACATATTTAAATATCACCGGTGTGCCCCAAGGATCAAATCTAGAACCTTTTGTGTTTTTCATTTACCATTAAATACAAAGAGCGATGCTTAGCTTAAAAAATAATTGACTCTATTACAATTTAGATTAATGCTATGTCTATAGGTTTTCTACGTCATTGGAGCCAATCAAATTTGACGTCTCTTTCAATATACAATACAAAAATTTTCAAATAGACGAACATGTTGCAGCTACATAACAAATAGTCTGTTTTCAATGGTTTATCGATGAAATTCTTAGAGTGATGATAAAGGCTTTCAGAAAAGAAGGAAAAACAACAGATGTTGTTCGTTAAAGACATTTTGTGATGTACTTTTTGGTTTGTTCGTCGTTGTGTCTCCTATTGTTAGTTGGTAGTGTTTGCCTTTTATTAATAATATTTATTACCGTGTGAAAAAGGCGATATATAATGGCGTTTTATTTTTAATCACTTTCATTGTAGACTATAGACTTAGATAGAGGTAATCTAAATTCGGGTCATAGGTAACTCATTGAATCTACGAATATTTATATTATGCTTTAAATTAATGATGTATAATTGTGGACAGATTTGCTGATTAGGAACGTAAATTAATTACCTATATAGTGTGTTCTATTTATCAACGTCAAACCGGAAACGAGTACCTAAACAGAATCACAATATAAAAAAACAGGTCACGTGCTTTACAAATTACAAACTGTTAGGATATAAAGAAACTAAAATCTGGTTGGCGATGGTTAAATGGTTTTTCAAAGTCTACGACTGTATTGTAGTTGTTAACTTTTCGTTGTTGCTTTTTTCTATTCTGTTAATTTCAATAACCCTTTTCACGATTTAATCGTTTTATAAAACTGTAGAAGTAGGTAATCGTGGGAACTCTTTGAATTAATAAGCACACTTGCGGGGTTAGAGTATTTAAATTTTCTTTGGGAAAAAATAATTTCAAAAAGAATGAGATTTTGAAGACATGGGATTGAATCAGAAGTAGTCTGTAGAAAACAAAATGTTGCTAATTGCGCATCAGCTTTAACAGCCGATTTCGAGTAGATAAGTTGCAAGACTCAAAGAACCGACTAAGGATATGAAACTATCATAATCTCTAGAGAATAGTAATAAGCTTAAATAAGCCGATATTAATAACGATTTGGCAATGTTCGTAAAAATTTTCAAACTTACCTAAAATATGCACGTTGAAAGTTATAGAATTGCCGGCGAATTTTGTGTAGACGTGACACTCGTTTAATATTTCTACTTGAAATAGGCCTATATCGAGTAGTGAATATCTTATGGCTATTACGTGAGGAAGAGACACGTTATCGGCTTTGCAGGTTGACAAAATATCTAAAGGCCGTAGAGCGAGTTCAAATTGCAATCGTAATCTAAAGGCCAAAGGACACAGACTAATTTATCATTTGGCTTCCAAACGTGCTAAAATTAAAGCAAGAACTATATATACTAGTTTATACTATGCGTTTCGTGTTTGGGTTAAGTATTACTGATTAGTCTTATAACGCATCAACATTTACAAAGTTAGGTCACATAAAAAAGTCATTTCAAGGGTAAGAAACGGCGAAGCAAATGTAAATCCTTCAGTCCGGCCTACTTGCAGAAGTTCATATGACAAATGTATATGCTGCTGAGGATCCTCACCTCTACTACGGTAGGTAGATTTCTATGGCCTGCGTGAGAGGTGATTAGGTGTCCTATGGGGTGTTACTGCGGCAATCAGCCACTTTTTGTAGTTTAGGTGTTATATTAATTTGTACTGTTCGTATTTGTATTTGGTTTGAACCAATATTTTTTTTGCCAACATGTGTTCCTTTTGTTGACATTGGCCTAATAAGCAACCACACTATGGTCAAACAGGTAAAAAAAAATCAGTACCTTCTTCGTCTATGGTTTGGTACTTCAATCAAACATACCTACCATACAAATTGTTTATACAAAACACGCATAAAATTATACTTTTGTAATTCCCGATGTATTCAAAACCCTGGAGTGATGTTTGGAACATTCTCGATCAAGATTTCCTTTAGGGAGAAGAGGAAACGTTTAAATCTGAAGAGCCTCAAGTTTTTGTGTTGTTTTTTGCTAAATTTGTTGTAATGTCTCTAGTTTATTATGCCGCAGTAGCTTGCGCCTGTTGTGTGTATTTCAGCTTGGCTGGTGGCATCTTCCTTGTTATATTAGCATGGAACTTCTGGCCCTAAGATTATAAATAAATTAAGAAAAACTGTTTTGTTTACATAATGACGACTTTTAATTCGAGGTAACTTGTAAGGACAGCACCAGGTCCTCCAAATGATTATGTGATACAATATGGTCAATTAAGAGACCAAGTAAGAGAATACAACTAAAAACAGTAAGGTTAACGTAGTAAGTTTCGATAACATTTAGTTACCAGGCCAAAGAAAAGTGTGACCTAACGCGATAGATAGAGTTAATGATTGTTTTCAGATAGCAATCGCTTGACTTTGTTAAAATAAATTAAGATGATTTTTTTAGAAAGTTTTGAGCTCGTTTAGTTAAGACACGCTATTTCCTCATAGATGTTTAAAAATAGTCTGTTTCTTCAATCTTTTATTAAAAAGTAAGTCGATTTATACAAATCACATAAACTTTTCTGCTCCATATAATATTTCATTTGGGTCTAAAGCGATTGAATACTTCGCCAAAATATCGCATTGTTAGTACAGATAATATTCTGAAAACAAAACAGACATTTATAATTGAACATTGTTTCTTTGCTAAGTCGCACGAAGGATCTCTTCTAGATAAAATGATTCCTATACTTGATAGTGCGATGGACAGCGGGTCAATTACCGTAATTTTATGCAGTGCTGCTTAGTTGCATTTACGTCTTAACGTCTAAATCCGTATTACCGTAATGAAACGAAAACCAAAGGATTCGCAAAGTAACGATAATACGGATTTAGAGGTTAAGACGTAAACGCAATTAAGCAGCACTGCATAAAATTACGGTAATTGACCCGCAGGTTGTTTGTTTGAGTCTTCAACGAACGCCTGTTATTAATCTGTCTGCCCCTTTAAATCTGTACATAGTAAACTTTTACAGTATGAGCAAGTAGTAAGGTAGAGCCAATACAGCTGAGCGTCTATTATCATAATACTTATCTCACAAAAAGTGACTAGGTGTCTACTTACCCTGCAGTTCCAGCAATAACATAGTACACATATCCAGGCATTGTTTTCATATCATCTCGTGAATGGTCTTGCTTTCGGTCAACCATACCTACTTCAAAATTGTGTAAAAACGGTTTTTATTTAAAATAATCACAATACCAGATACTTGTCGTTTTAATGTGATTTTTTATGGCTTATGAATCATTGTTTGTTCATCCTCTAACGTAGCAATAACATAGACTTATAAAACTTATACTGAACGATACTGGTAAACTATACCAAGTTTATTAAAACCGTACTTTTAACTTGTTCTCTAAATATTCTGTGGTACTTGTATTATTTTGACTTCCTCAAGGACATGAGCTTTAGGACAAATTAAATATTTGTAAAATTTTGCTGGTGTGGATTATTCTGCTAGAGGATATTTGGCTTTTGCCTCTTACAATTATACGTCACACACAGCCATAATCCCTTGACACTGGAATCCAAGCACCTTGTCATTACTATTTTCGGACCAAACATCAACACAAAATGAAACAAGCAAACTTTTCTTGATTTACTATAAACAGTTTTTACCAAAGCAAAATCTAAGAGTGATGTTCGAAATATCCTTGACTAAGGACTACTTCAGGGAAAAGTGTAAACATCATATTCTGGAGAACCTCAAGAATCTGAATTGTCTAAAGTTATTGTCATGGCTTTCTATGAACATATTCTAATGGCATGTGGATGTTTTTTCTGTATACTTGTAACTGGGATTATCATAGTTGTGGTACTGGTACTTTACGTATAAAAAATAAAATGTGTATTCTTTACAGTGACTTTATATTATAATAATAATTTATACAAGCAATTGTTCAGTTATCATCACCCTGAGAGACTATTGTAAGTAGCGTGACACTTAGCTAAACAGTTAGTCAATTGCTCCCACTTGTCTCTAAGTAGGGTTCATGTGTACAGCAATCCATTTTTTGCCTTCGGGGTCCCCTGTTTGGATCCTTGACCAAAGATTATGGGTGGTCGCAAAAAGGCTATATCGTCTTTAATCTTATATACTTTATTTTCTTTCTTTGTTTATGATTTCTATTCCTTTATTTTCCTATTTGAAGTACTGAATACCAATGTGCTAGTGTGTGCAGGGCTATAATAAAAAGAAACGGTAATAGTGGGTCACCTTGACGAACTCCTATACCAACGATTATTTCCTCTTGTTTAAAATTAACTACACCGAACAAACTGAAATAGGAATCTCTTTTTATTACATGGAACCAAACTTCAATGCTCTCCTTGCTTACAACTTCAACGAAAATGAGACTTCAGTTCGCTGGTAGAGTGGCTACTATCCTACAAGAACCACGTTAGAGCACTTAAAGGTTGTTCCCAAAAACTTAGATACAAGATGAATATGTTCTGCAAAGTCATATTCATCACACGAGAAGAAGACTACAGTTTCTTGTGTAATATACGCCGTATTTCAAGGGTCGATCTGTGTACGGTACGCAACCCACATTACGATAAATATTTTTGTACTCATGACAGCAGTCGTAGGTTCTAAAACCTCCGATACTCTACGAAAAGAAATTGCTGTTAATTGAGGTTTCGACGATTCATTTGATGTTACGCTTCTGACTGTTTACCATAGGTACTTTGCTACGAAAAGAGAACTACCTAATTAGTAGACTAGAAGTTTATAAACTTTCACGCAACTTCCTTTGAAAATTAATTTATAGGCAGTTGTTTGGTAACTAACCTTATCTGCGTTATTCTATTGAAATTAGTATCATGTTTTTAATAAAAGTATTTTAATTGTCAGTACTTATAGAAACAAAAAATGCAAACAAATGTTACTTTAATAAATTAATTATTTATTTAAATCAACAGTAAATACAACATTAAAATCTACTAAAAACGACAATTAATGACTCCTCAACTTGACATTTTAGGTCTAGCGAAAGGGACGTAATTCGATTTATTTGTAAAATCGAACGGCTCTAAATAAAGCTTAGATTTAACGTCATATTCGGTTTCAGGGCAGACGTCTCGCTCACACTTCCTTTTCATGTGGTAGATGACTTTCTGCCGGTTGCGGGCGGAACCTGAATTAAAATTACACAATAAGTAGGTAGTAAGTATATAAGAATTGAATTTTTTTTTTAAACGGGATATAAAGCGTTTTTTAGCAGTGTCCATGTTATTCAGAATTTTCAAGAGCAGACTTAACATTTAAGTCTAGTTATACTTCAAAATGAAGTTGTTTTGGCACAATCTACTAAACATATGAGTTGAAGTTATTTTAAAATTTGACAAAGCACGTTTTATATTTTCCCTTAAGAAATAGTAGGAATCATATAAATCAATATTTAGCTACTATATAATAATAATAGCAAAATATCTAACAAATACAAGCTATTAATAATTTGTTTATCGATTTATTATATTTTTAACTTACCAATAAAGCTAAGCAGGACTGGCATAAAGATAAGACCGTGTAGAGCCCCAATTAATACAGTGAATAAGTATATTTTGAGGCCTACATTCTGCAAAATGAAAAAAAAACATCAACTGTCTATAAACATATAAGCAACTGTAGCGGGCTTGGACAAGTACCTTGAAGTACACATTATTAGAAGTCTGTATAAATATTTTTTTCTAATATGAATGCAGTGAGCCAAAAAATACGTCAAGCATTTGTTTTAAAACCGATAGGCGGTCGTTACTAAATAGAAATCACATCTAGAATAACTTTTAAGCTCCTACGCAACCGAATCAAAGGCCAGTGACCTTTCCATAAACTTACTCTATAGATGGCCTCAAAGTTGGTAAAGAAGAGTATTGTGGCAGGAAATTTGCCTATAGTCGTTCCTGTAAGTAAAGTGGGGCCTGCTTCAGTGATAGCATCTGCTGCTCGATGCACTCGGGAAGGTCCTGAAGATATACCGTAGACGTGGGCTAGGAATGATCCAAAGGCAACGAACATTGCTTGGGACATCGTCTGTCGAGAAATTTTAAATAAGTTTATACTATAAAATTGTTCAATTTTTCAGACTAGACGAATCGCTGAATGCAATAGATTTATTGACTTAATTCTTGCGTATTTAAACATAAGAAGGTTAGTTAAAGGTACTTACCAAGAATATGCAAGTATATGCGTTTAATGGGAAATCGTTCCAATACAGGAAGGCCAATATATTGCATACACACATCGCGTGGTTAACTATGAATGCCTGGAAATTGACAAGACAATTTTGGAACGAGTTTTATTTAAAAATATGAAAATTCTGACATTTGAAAACAAAATTATAGAACTCTATATACTTCCTTTAAAAACAAGAACTTCTTTTTCTTTTTCTGTCATTAAAACTACCTTCAACTTTTGTAAATCATAAGTGAAAGACTTACAACAGCCGTAAACAGATCCAGACCCAGCAACAGAAACGTCGCCACAAACATGGAAAGCAGTGTCCACCCTATGTTCGTCAATAGATCGATCCACATGGTGTTAAATTGATCAAATTCCAGGAAGTATGGCGCCATAGCGTACATGACGACTGGTTCAGTGTTGGTGTCGCCCGGGGGACGTACGCGCATCTCTCGATCGAGCATTGATGTTATGTTTGTCGCTAAGGTACGGGCTGGAGATAGATAAAGATTTAGGAAGTGATGGATTAGGAGAGGTGAAAATTCTAGTTACATAAGTGAGCTTTTGTAGTTAAACGAAATTAAACTAGTGCGATACAATAATGAAAAATAGTAAATAATCGTTTATTTAGATCAATAGTGTTGATAAAGTATCTCATTTAAGTTATTTCCATTTTCATTGATTTTGGACTTGAGAAAAAAACACTATTAAAATTGTGATTTTTGTATATCCTACCCCTAGTTCAATCGAAACATTAATTATATCAATATATTTTCTTGATATCTATTTTAAAAGTATGGCAAAAAGTTCTATTAAATTTAATACTGACCAGCATGCATGGCGAGTTTCTTATCCTCATTCGAATGCAAGCTAACAAAGTAGGTGGTAAAGTAAAATGACTTGATAGAGGCCCGGTTTTTTATAAACAGCATATTTACAGACCGCTCGTGTTGCGGCATCCCACCTAAGTAAGTATTCAAACTTTAGAAAAGTAAGACATAATAGACTTTGTTAATGAAGGAATAACAGAAATATTAAAAATGTTTTTGTTTTTAAATCCAAGCACACTGATGATGAAAGTAAGGTTTTAAATAGAAAAGCAACAGCTAAAGCAGATAATTTCAACCTTAAACAGTTTGATAATCAATTGAACAGACTAAATACCTTTGATACAGTGTTTACTGGCGTGGTCGCGAATAAAATAGTGGACGTATTTTCTAAACCGCGGTCTAAAGAATATCCGGGCATCATGGCTGCCAAAGGTGCGTAAATGATGCGTCACATTACAGGGCACACACTGACTAAAGTTAAATAATCCTGTAACATATTTTAAAAATAATGGAAACTTCATTTTTAAAATTATATAATTTTCTTGCTTGTTTTTTGAGTGGGGCTTTCGGAGGGCTTTAAGTTCTTTAAGCGAGCCATAGCCAGTGCAGTGTCCTATGTATGGGAGGTAATGAGTTCAAGAGTCACAGTACAATTGATTCCTGTTCTGTCTTCGGTCTTGCTTTAAAAAGTGTGAAATCCGCTCTGATACGTGTGGGTTTTTTTATCTTTGATATGGAATTTAGGTTAGCTTTTACGGGCTAAATCGTTATCGTAAAGCCTTACGATACGATTAGTAAATTAAATAAATATGTCATCACCAAAGACTGTATAAAAAAGGAACAATTTCAAAGTATTAGTTACAGAAGAAAGATAGAGCAGAGACTAAATATAAACATTTCTAATGCCTGACCTGTGAAGTCATTAGGACAGAAGGTGCCATTGCCAGGAAACACTCTACAACATTCCTCGACTTTAAGCCAATCAATGAAATCATCAAACCAAGATGTAGGAGGCAACGCTATCATTGATGCTGACGGATTTAAATGGGCTGAAAGGGGAAAAGGTATTTAAAACTTGTCTTCTCTTAGAGTTTTGGAACAGATGATATGGTTACCAAAAGACGTAAGCGTGCAAAAATAGGAGTTTTAGATGTTAGCCAGACTGTTGAATGACAGAAATAAGATGGCAATTTTGAAAAGTGATGTTAGGTAGGTGTCCTTACAGGTATTTGCCAAAACCTAAAAGTTTGTTATATTCAGAATGTTAATTTTTTTAACGTTGGGTGCCGAGGGCATGATCATTAAGCATTTCGGATATTTCGATACCACCAAAAATGAATTTACAAATCTCATGAACTCCCTTAATAAACTCACCTTGATAAAGCATATTGACTATACTATCATCGGTGCTCCACCGTTGCATGCCCACAATATCTTGTAGTTTCGGATGCGATATGTCAAACCCTTCGGTAATGACGAAATGCACAGCCGGCCCTATGTGGACGTATCTGTTACTAAAGGTATGGTATTTTAAGATGAAGGTATCTTCTTTTGAAACCACGTGATGGGAACTGGGAGCAACCTTCAGACCTGGTATTACCTGAAATAAATCATGTTGCTGAAGCGATAAACTATGCCGATAAATTCCTTTGTTCGATTTATTTGTTCCATCGTCGAACTAGTGAGAATTGTTTTTTTTAATTTGTTTGATCGTCAAACGATCGAGAAAAGATCTATTTCAAACTAGTGAGAACAAATGATTGCGATTATGCATTCAGAACTTGCGGAGTTGCCAAAAAATAAAGATTTCTCATTGGTGAATGTTTTTCTATACATTTCAAAACATAAAGACTCTACCGGTCTAAAAACATATAAATAACTTACAGCCAAGGAACTAGCCAGCCATCCGAAGAACGCTACCATGACGATGCATCTCGTGTATGCATGCATCAGTATAGGCGTGTAGCCATATTTGAAGAGTTTATAAATGATGCCATCGCCACCAACTGATTGTTCGCGAGCCTTGGCTTTTATACAAATGAGGATGTCGAATCTATCGGGGAAGAGATGAGGTAAAATGGGTTTTATGTGTATGTTGTTAAAAGAAAAATTGTAATGACAGTTTATAGGGTCGATAAGATAAGCAGAGATCCCTTTTTTGATCAACGGGAGATATTGAGTCGCGGCCTATTGAGCTGCGGCTTGGTTCATATGATAGTTAAACATATGTAAATTAACTACTAATACCTATGTAGGTACTGCATGCTAATAGAAACTTAAATTCGCTAGTTTTGTTTTTAGAAGCCTAGATTTACTCGTAACTTTAGACTATTCAAAAAAAACTATTATAATATAAACAGTCTTACCTGTGTCTTAAATAGCGCCATCTATCAACATGGAACATACCGATGCCAAAAGTCATCATAACTATGAAATTTATGACAACCGCGGTGGTTGAAAATATAGCAAACCAATAAATAGTGGGGACAGAACTCTGTCGATTGAAAGCCAACACTATTGACTCTAGCAAAGAGTTGTAAATGAAGGCGCCACCTAACTGTGCAAGTCTGTAAGAATGAGATTTAGGTTTAAAATAACTAGTATCAGTTTACTTATCTATGGAAAGTTATTCTTTAACTAATTGTGCAATATCATGTACTAGAGGATATTTAATAAGTTTTCGCATATTTACGTTTAAATTAAACGAGTGAAGTGCATATAATAAAAATACTTGTAAATTTACTTACACTCGGCCGGAGTGATCCCACACCGTCTCATCTGCTTTCATTTTTTCTCTCCAGTGTATTGCTGGAAATATAATTTAGTCTGCTATTTTTTAGATTAATTTTTCCCGTTATTTATAAACATACTAAATCTACATAATTTATTAATTTATATATAGAAGCTGCGTTAGTTACTAAAATTACTAACCGATAATCTCAATAATCTATTTTCTATATATTTATAAAAACGAGGTTCTAATTTAGTAGGCATATTTTGTTAAGACCGGCCATTAGACTCAAATACTTTTATAATAGCCCTACTAAGAGTAAATCACGTTAAGTCGGTAGACACTATGTTAACCACTAAACGTAAGAAAATAAATTAACCGAATACCAGCGAAAAGCTGTATGTTGTTAGCCCCAAGTGCCATCATCAACACAGGCAGCATTTTCTGGTTGATCTCCGTACCCATGCCGTCGACATAGGCCATCAGCCCGCTAGCAGCCGTGATGGAACCGTAGATTATGCCCACAGCTGATATAAGAAGATATAAGAATAGATGGCTTATTGGATGGATGAATAAGCTACGAGTATAGTAGAAAAATATTTACACAATTTGTGTCTTGCGAGAACAATACATAGCAAATAAAAATTTGGCATAATATGAAGAATCTCGATCATCCTGAAACCTAGCTCAGAGCCTATCACTTACAGGTCAAACAAGAAAAGAGCCTTGAGTTGTCATATCTCCTGCGTGCTTGTATAAGCTACCTACAAGAGGTCGATAATTGTTGGTCACAAATCAAACAATCAAAAGACTGAGCCTTTAAATTTTAAATGGCGGGACCGCAGTTTTTTCAGCAAAGAAATATTGCAGCGTTTTTATTAAAATTTTAATTTCCATCGTTATTTAACCGTATATAATAATAGGTTGCTTATAACCTACATATTATTTAATTGTTTTTTTCTTCGAGCAACTCCTAACTTAATAAAACTACCAACTACATCTAAAAACATTGCCCATACCTCCAGCTGCGGTCATAAACCTGGTATCAACGACCAGCCTCGACACTTTACTAAACGTGGACCAGCTCAACGCCAGTAGGAGGAATTCAAAGAAGTATGCGTTCTGAATGTAGTCCATCTTATGAGGAGAGTCCTCCTTTTGAAGCATATGTGCTGAATGAGCGCAGTAAGCTACGTCGAAATACGGAGGTTGGTATAGTTCGACCCAATCGCTCATGTAGTTGGTAAACGCTTTCTCCCATTCGTATACGTTTTTTTGCTGAAATATTAAGATGGCTATGGGATTTAGAACGTTGTGTTGCTGCAAGGTTGAAGTAGCTATGAAATTCTGAAAGCACTGGCTTTAACCTAACGTCAATTATTGCCATGACTTCGCTATAGAAGAAAAATGTGCTGAGAAATTAGTCTACACTAGCTCAAGTTGATCAGCAAAAGAATTAAAAAACATGATGAATATACTAACAAACACCGGATCATTATGGTTATTGAAGACGAACTGGATAATGTGTGTGTTAGCCTTCAAATAATTAGCTTTTTTATCTTCGAGGTAGGCCTTGGGTTTAAGATACCCCCCCAGTACGTGAGCAGGATGGACTGTTCTTCCGAAGGTGGGGAGGCAGTCTATGTGATCCGGGAAACTATAAGGAGATATAGTTGTAAGATATATAGTTATCTTGATTCATATACTGGAAAAAAGTCTATCTTAATTCGAATAAAAAAGGATTAAATAAATTAAAAATTGGTCTAGGTCACACAAAGTGTTTTTTACTTAGTTCTCGCCTTCTATTCTAAAGAATACAGTAGGTATATCATAAGTCTAAGTGCTATTAAAGAGGTGTAAACGATCACACATCTTAGCAGATGTGATTTTTTTGTTGCTTTCTTTAAACTATTAAGAAGAAAAAAATTAATATCTGCCTGAAATAAAGGTTTTAGAGATATGCATTCTTACTCAGTGCACCGTATAATTCTGTCCAAATACGACTTATTTGCTCTCATCTTCTCAAACTCAGTCACATTATTTTGAAACCACGCCCACACAGAGTTCACTTGGCATCTATTTTGCCAATCCTGCTTAAAAGGGCCTTTGAACTTAGACGAACGGTATGGATCGAAGCAGAAATCTCGATATCTCAAACGATTGTTGTTTAAAGTTGCTTTCATTTCTATTAACGAAAAAAATTGTTAAAACTAAAATTACTATTAATTTGTGAAGCATCTCACTACTTATCCATAAAATTCTTTAAACAAAAGATAAGTTAGTAATTAGATATTTTTTTTTCAACCTGTTTTTTCCGACGAGACAGAAATAAATTTTACACATATAACACATGAAATTCGAACCATGTAAACTTACTTTGAATAGATTCCGTCAAATTCTTAATTTTCAACAAAATTGAATCATTAAAAGCCGGTCCAAAGTAATATACTTTTCTCGGATCGCTGACGACCGTCGCCTTCGAGTACTCAAAGTATCTGATCCTTTTCACGTGTACTATGATTGTGTTGATTCTGAACAGAGGTTCGAAGTTGCTCTCGAAAAATGTTCTTTCAAGATGCGAGCGATCGCTGGTGCCGACCATGTACTCTTCAGGGTCTGTGGAGATGCGGAGATAGTTGACCCCGTGGGAGAGAGCAACGACTAGAGAAAGACCTAGGGAAGAGAAGGTTTGGGACATTTCAGAAGTGGGATACCATAGCTTTTATTTTTTGGAGATTTCTATGTACAAAAAGTTCGAGCCGAAATATCAGTTGAAAAAAATAATAATTGTATTTTGCTAACACCTAAAACGAACTCTCCATAAAGCTAGAGTGAATAGCCTTGTTTTAAGAACCGCTCGCTACATATTAAATTTCTTTACTATCGACCAAACTTACAACAAATAAAAATCTTTACTGCAATTATTCGCTAAACTCGAGTCAAACAGTGCATTCTACCTATAAACATGGCAACTCCTGGGAACCGCCCCCAAAGTCGTCCCCACCAATCAAAGAACACGTGTGAACGGTCCGTTATCAAGCCGCCTAGACGAACTATAAACTGCCGGTAGCACACGCCAAACTGATCGTCGAATTGATCAACGTTTGCTAGTTCATCTCCTGCAAGTGGAAACGTATTGTAATAGAGTTTAACAGGAGAAGCTATTAGATAGGTCTTCTCAGCAAGAAGCAGTTTTTTATGGGAGAGAGCAAACGAGAAAGTAGAACACGAGATTGTAAGAGATCACTGCCGGGAAAATAATTTTTTTCGCAGATTAAGTCGCGGGTACCCACTTGTAATGTAACTAATAATACTTACGAAGAGGAGAATCCTGTAACGGTTTAAACATACGTATATGGCCTTCTTGGTTCTTTTCAAAATGTTCTATAAACAAAATTAAATAATACAATTTTATTTTTTATTATCATTATGATCATCATCATCATGAAATAGTATCAGTAAATCAAAAGTCGCTATTTGAATCTGTTTGTATGTTTGTTCACTAACTCCTCCTAAACCAAGAAACGGATTTTATTGAAGTTCTTACTAACTAATAGATTTTTCTACTTAAATGCATAAATTAAGAATCTTAAGACAGATGAGCATATTAAATAGAATTATGATATTAATAATATCATACATTACTATCACAGAAAAACTACAGTCCTGAACTAAATTGATTATAAAAATGCAATAGCTTACCAAGAGAAACATCTTGCCCTCTACAGAAATATATAGAAAGGAAGCCAGTGGTAAATAATACTGCTAGAATGGCGTATATGGAATATACCATAATCCGAAAGTTGTGGGAGTTTGCTATTAATCTGGAAAATAAGAACATTTGTTAATTGCTATAAACATATTATAATAGTAAATCTTGAAAAAACAAAATTAACTTTTTAGCCTTAAACTTAGGGCAAGTAGGCACTGAATCAAAAGAAGAAAGGTGCGTAAAGAAATGAGTCAAAAATTTCAAATGAAACTTCGTAAACGTTCATTTTACAAGAAAACGATGCTGCAACGTCAAGGTTAAAAAAACTTGCAATAATTTAATAACTAGGCTATCTAATCCCACTAAATATGATAAGAATTTTAGCCAACTCAAAGGTGTTTCATTTTATAAGCCACTATACGATATTAATTTTATACCTAAACCTTTATTTTGGAAAAAAAATATTGCTCTACTTTTACATAAGTAGGTACGTAAACCTCTCAATACTAACGCGAACTGTTCAATCTGCTGAGGTTCCTCTTCAACAGTGATGGACATATCCCGACTTACAGGACAGGACGTAGGGCAGTCCCTGCATTTACACGCGTTGTATACCGGCATCTGTGGGTAAGAAGTGATAACATAGTGCATTTAGTTTTTTAAGCGGCTGGGCTGCTATGTAAGTCAATGGCTATGGGTTGGCATTGCCTATTATTGGGGAAACGCTTTTGGTTGTACGAATTAGGTCGGCGGAGATGGCCATGAATATTTATCTATCAAGCAATGATTTTCATGCGATTAAGAATGCCATAATAGCCGCCCGCAAGGCGTCAGACGCAAAGGGAAGCGTTATTATTTAACGGGCAGACTTTTAGAGTGTAGTAAGATAATTAAGATAATAATAATCATAAAATTGGTAATGTAGCAATAACAAGTCAGGGTTATTAATAAAATTTTAAATGAAGTATTCTAAGGGTTAAAAATAATAGAACTAAGTATAATAATACCTTAAATCATAAAAATACATAAATTCGTATAAAGTCAAATAAAATAATAATAATATAATGAAAAATAAAACGTTATACAGGAATGTCAAAATAAACTAAACAATAAATACATTTTATTAAAACGTAATCTATCACATATTATTCAGTGTAAGAATTCTAAATTAATGAAATATGTAGTTTATTATTAATCTTTCAAAGTTCTACGCGGAGAGTCAAAGAACAAAAACAATTTTTAAATTTAATTTCACCCAATTTGAATAAATCCGACTTTTATGGATTACATGCGAATATTAAAATTCTCGGAAATAGTAAACGTCATTGTTTTCTTTGACCATAAATCAAAATGAAATTATCAGTGCTGACTAGATATTTTAACAGAAATAATCAGAGATCCGTATCTACATACCGGTACCTACTACATAGTTTCCTAACAAAAAAACAGATATTTTTGAAACTTTTATTTTAATCAAGCCGACTAATGAAACAGCATCAAGCAACCGTGATATTAAGTTTACGTCGCATTTTTGGGGAATTCCAACCGAGGGGGGTTGGATCCCACTAGTTAAATATTAAGAAAAATTTAGTGACTCCCTCCTTATACGTGAAGTTTTTCAATATGAGTGTTGCTTGTATTCCAAAATAGGATTATAAATATTCGTTAAAAGTTTTTTTTTAAATTTTATTATTATTTTAGACGAGTAGGTATTAAGGTTCGGCAAGATACAAATATATTAAAAAACGGGACCACACTTCAATAAACGATATTTTTTGCTAAGTTACAAGTGTTTCGTTCGAATGACAATGACGGTTTCTTGCAAAAAATATCACGTGATATTCGCCGATACTTCTTCCCAAAGTATGAGATGAGATTGGGACCTCTTTTTCCACTTTGCTTTGCTTCTTCGTTTTTGATATCTTGCTATCTTCAATACAATTTTAGTATGTTCAGTTTATGTTGGTACCCTTGTTCTTGTAAAATCAAAAACTGATAAGTAATCACTTTAATTAACGGAAAAAAAAGATTAAAACAGAAGTTAATCTACTTATTGAATAATTTGGGAATTCCCTATATTGTTCAATAATCTTTAAGATAAATTGAAAGTAATTATACTATATTATTATAAGGAAGAAAAGTTTGTGTGTAAGTATATGTGTTTTGGTTTGGTATGAACAAAAGGGTATGCAGTAAATAATGTTATCTCATTAAACTTAGCTAAACAACCTAGGATGACACTTTTAAAATCCGTAAAGTTAAAATTTGCTTCGACACATTTTTCGAACTACGAGTACATACATAATATATTTTATTTGGGACCGGCATAATTGGGACTTGATTGCTCAAAAATATCACGTGATATTCTCGGATACTTCTTCCCAAAGTATGAGATGAGATTCGACTCAACTCTACGTCTCAAATCTCTTCCCAATTCGCCTCTACATTTTCCATGTCCAACTATTTAAACACAACTTCTATATATTCATATTGATACGACCCAAAAAAAAATTAATTATTTCGGGATTTCGCGCACCAATGTTATCACTTTAGTTAACAAAAAAAAACAAATTAAGGTAAAAACGGAAGTTAATGTACTTATTGAATTAATTGAAAATATCCTATTTTACTTGATAACCATTATGATAAACTATAAGTAATAAATAAAATAACTCATCTATGCGGACTGTCATCCTATTTATGTACATTATTAAAATGAAGAAAAGTCTGTGTGTAAGTATATGTTTTGAGTTTTATTTGTACGCATTAATAGAACAAAGGGGGAGGTACGTACGTAAAATAATGCTACCTCTTAAAAATGAGAGAAACATGCTAAACTTTAACTTTTCATTCTCAAACCGTAAATAAATAAACTTTAGTACAATGCCAATTGGATGTTTAAAATACTTTGTGCAGATCCGGCATATTTCTTAATTATTTTACTATATACTTCGGTCTATTTTAGAAATTAACTAATGCACAAAGCCGGTATTTTTACATTAATATGTTTTTAAATATTGTATCAAAATATTGACGTAATTGTAATATCTCAAAAATATTATCAAGAGCGCGATAAAGGTATTAAAATTAATTATCACCCATCAGGCAAGCATTTTTGTTTTGTGTGATCATTCATAAAACATAACGACCAAGATGAAGACCTTCTTATGTTTGATTGGTGCCTTGGCTTTAGTTAATGCTAAAGCCATTGATCTCTTTATCCCAGGAGCCAATTTTGGTTACCAAAATTTACTAGCAGAAGGAGAATATGATCAAGAGAATGCTGAATCATCTATTAGCTCAAGAGTTCTAAACGGACGTCCAGCATCAGCCGGGCAATTCCCATGGCAGGTGTGTAAAAGATTTTTCACCAAATTGTTTCATGTATTTTCTGCATAAAAATGTTGATGTCCTACTACCACTATTCTAGGTCCTCCTATACATGGAGTACTCTGATGGAACCTCATTCGGCGGCGGCAGTCTGATCAGTCCCACCAGAGTCTTAACAGCAGCTCATAACTGGAACAACGGCTTCACCTCAGCCAACAGGCTGAGAATTAACTTGGGAACCATCAAACTAAACGAGGGATTAGTCGTAACCACCACCAATGTCGTGATACACGAGAATTATTACAGACCAACAGTTCTTAACGATATCGCTATCGCTATCATGCCTAATGCAGTGCAATACACAAGTAAGAAAGTTGTGATCTACTATAAAAATGTGTAGTTTAGGTCAATCTGTTTTTCACGAGTCAATTTTGTCAAGATAGAGGTATCACTAAATTGGCTGTCTGGTGCACCTACACAACCCAGCGCCGCATACGTCCTCTATAGAAACAACTCTGTTAAAATTTATGTAATTTATTTGACAAACTCTTAACTTATAATCATCATCATGTCCAAACCGTGCCTGGTAGCTGTGACTCCGGTTAGTTATTTAATTTACTTGCATTAATGCTTTCCAGATCTAATTCAGCCAATAGCTCTGCCATTCGGAAATAACGAAGTCAACAATAACTTCGTTGGAGCTAATGCCGTTGCCTCCGGGTTCGGTGATACTCAAAGTGAGTATGAATATTTCGTTTCCAGTGTCTACATACGTTAAATAATTAAGCATAGTTATGGAGATACATTAATAATTTGCAGACGGTGTTACTGGCTCTCTCAATTATGTGGATCTAAAGGTTATATCCAACCAGCAATGCATCCAGGAATTTGGTAGTCTAGGTAGCTTCATTCAGAACTCAAACATCTGCACTAGTGGAACCGGGCAAGTTGGTATTTGTGGTGGAGACTCTGGTGGTCCTCTCATCACTTATTCAAATGGCAAGCCTATCATTGTAAGTACTTTTAATCTACTTACCTCAGTAGGTGAAGTCGGAAATTTTGTGGAACAGTAATTTATTAAAAATCAAAAATAGGTTGGGTAAAACTTTTTAAAGAAATTTTGATTTTTGGATATACTAAGTGATAACGAATATTGAAAAAAAATGCTGGAAAACATACAACCGACGTGTTCCTACCAGCAAAGTAAAAAAATTACTCCAAAAATATACTAAAAATAAATCAAAATACAGTTTTTCTAATACCTTTATAGGTAATTAAAATAATAGTTTATGGCCCATGCCTAGGGGGCAGTTTGATCTAACATAAAAATAGGATAGTGTAAATTTAAATTTGTGGTCACAGTATTATTTTATTGCAATATATAGGTAATACCACTAGTTTTTTTTTTATAGTATTTATATATTTTTTTGTTTACAGATTGGTATTACCTCGTTTGGCACTGGCAGTTGTGCAGGCAACACTGCCCCGTCGGCATACGTCAGGGTTACCTCTTACAAGAACTGGATTGAGAAACTTTTGTAACTTTGATATTATCTTCTTGTTAAATTATCTAATAAAGTTTAAAGGTGTTGTAATGGTCATTGGCGATTTGATTAAATGAGTATTGCGATGCATTTGATTTTTTATTTATTCAATTATATGAATAACACAATATAGAACAGTAGGTTAATTTGCTTTATTTTTTTAGACGTAAGGGCTACGAAGTCGTTAGGTAACTTCTCAGTAAATTTTCAAATTTTACTTATTTGTTTGTAAATTTGGTTTTAACGTTATTTATTGTTTTATTACAAAACGTGTTAACTATTGTTGAAACTCCTAAAAATATGAGATAGCTCTTTCGAATTGGAACGACGAGGCGACGACGTCTAGGAAACTGTATTCGTGCGTTAATACCTACTAGTTTAAAAAAATGCAACTAATCGCCTTTTTTAAAAAAACTTTAACTTCCATTTAGTATACAAATTTGCGATTAGTTGCCTACCCATTTTATCCAACAGTGAACTGTTACCATTTGCAAAACAACCTTTCAAAATGACTACTACATATTAACTAAAACTAAAGTCACCACCTACCTTATCCGTAACCTGAATCCTCTTCGAACAACTATAAGTCTTCTCCGAGTACGGCTCATGCGTATTATCCATAGACTTCACGTTATCCACAGTCTTATTAAAGATGTATCTATAGAAGTGTCGTATGTAGGTGACGTTCTCTTACTCGGGCAGGTTGTAGAAGAGCCGCTATAGCGAACACGAGTAGTGGTCGTGCAGTTGTTTTCAAATCACTTACCTTTCAAAATGCTGCTACTAAAACAAAAGTCACCACCTACCTTATCCGTAACCTGAATCTTCTTAGCACAGCTATAAGTCTTCTCCGAGTACGGCTCATGCGTATTATCCACAGAGTTCACGTTATCCACAGTCCTATTGAAGATGTATCTATAGAAGTGTCGTATATAGGTGACGTTCTCCCACTCGGGCAGGCTGTAGAAGAGCAGCTAGCGAACACGAGTAGTGGTCGTGCTGTTGTTTTCAAAACACTTACCTTTCAAAATGCTGCTACTAAAACTAAAGTCATCACTTCTTACCTTATCCGTAACCTGAATCTTCTTCGAACAGCTATAAGTCTTCTCCGAGTACGGCTCATGCGTATTATCCACAGAGTTCACATTATCCACAGTCCTATTAAAGATGTATCTATAGAAGCTGCGTATGTGCGTGACGTTCTCCCACTCGGGCAGATTGTAGAAGAGCCGCAGCGGCGAGCACGAGTAGTGGTCGTGCTGCCCGCACATGTGGTCTAGTAGGGGCATGTTGTTGTTGGGGAGGCGGATCTATGAGAAAAAAGGGGTTTTGACAACCTCTGTGGCGCAGCGGTAACTATACCGGACTGTAAAGTGGATGGTGCCGGGTTCGATCCCCGGATCGTGCAAATATGGTTTTTAGACATTGGCTCGTGTCTGGGTGTAACTAGGTTCTCGCCTAGTTCATTGTGTGGTACCTGGAATACAAGCGCTTAATGCGCTTACCATGGGGCCACATAATTGGTGTGTTAGCCTGGAGATTTATTTATTACGTCTTACGTTTCTTTGGGGTAAGGTGAAAGGGTTTTTCTAGTGAATGAATAGTGATATCGGTAGGCAAAGAGTAGAAGGATTCTGTGACCAAAATGGAAAGAAATAGGGAAAAAAAAAACCTAATTTCTTGTCTTTCCATAATTCTGTTAATAAGAAAATATAAAGAAATTAGTTATGATGGATCTTTGAAATCTTTGGTAAGATGGTATAATAAATGGATAGTACCCATAGAATATGAAAGGAATTAGGTACATACATTTTTACAAGATCGATAAGTGTCTCGTATGTACCTCCAAGCTACAATGAGATCATAATATTCACCTGAAATCAAAAGTTAAGCGGTTAACTGTTGTTCCTTGTGTTAGAGTCGTAAAAAAATTTCATACTTTGCAATAAGGTTCAAATTTCAGGGAATTAATTCAGCACCACTTTTTTCATAAACTCATTTGTACTGATCTCGTTAAAAATGTAACTTACTCTGACTCTGCCATCGCCCATCAGCCAAGAGCCTGTACTTCTCTCCATCCAGACCACACACGATATCACACAGGAAATTCATTATATTGTACAAACAGTGCGGACAGAGCGACAGGAAATACTTGTTTCTTAACATAGTGTCGTATTTGTAGAGCTCCATCAGGCGAGATTTGGGGCAGCAGGTGTAGTTAGACAATGCTAGCTTTGGACATGCTGTCTGTACTAACCACTGTAATTTAAAATACTTACATTATAGTGAAAATGAAATACGTGAGTTATTATTGTAATGCATGGTAAAAATTGTGCATACTCTATTCTGATTAGTGAATTATGTACCTATGAAAACAAAAAGTCTAAGTTACTATTATCATGTAAATAAATTTCTTAAGAAGAGACTCTATGTCATTCTAGATCAGAGTCAGACTGTGGCGGTAACAAAATAATTTAAATCCGAATTCATACGTAAATTTTTTGCGTTATCGAGAAAAATCCATCAATCTGGTTTAAAACACTTCTATATATTTAAACCGACATTTAAGGCGTAAAATGACTCGATACCTACCTTATATTCATCCGGTATGGGTATAGGCTGCACTTTGGTATAACATTTGTATTGTATCGCGAACCAGCCGGTGCAGGCGCCCCACGACCAGCAGCGCTCCTTCACGCATGATGATGAGGGGAGCTGAAGATAGTACCAAGAAGATAAGAAGAATAATTAATAAGAAGAAGGTTTAGTATGTGGAGTTACAGAATAGACTTAGGGGGCCAACATCGTATTCATAGTCACACATCACTTATATTTACTGTTGTTTTATTAAAAACAAAAATCGTCCTCAAAAAGTATATTAATAAGTACCTATTTTTTTGGCCTGAAAGCCGAATCTGTAGCTAGTTTTTTTAAAATAGAGCTGTGATAATGTATTTCAGTAAGACAATACTATGACTCAATATTTGGACTATCTACTATAAAATACGTAAAGTTTAGAATATTGCAATTTTGAAAACTATCAAGAACCCTTTAGAACCCGAGACGAACCTGGGTTTACTCAATGACCATACGAATACTAATCTTTAGATATATGGGTAGTAGAAATCAATTAAGATAAATAAATTGGGTAGGTACTTACTTGGAATACGAGAATAATCACAACACAACTTAAAACAGTTCTTAATGCACACATGATCCATAAATTAGGTATAAATTAAGCTATAAAATAAAGCACATTTTATCAAAATAAATTCAGCAATCTTCTCTAAAGATTGTTTATGTTTTTGACAATGATATGAAAGTTTTTATCCTTTTATTCTTCTGATTCATAAAAATGTTTTATTCTGCCTAATTTTAGCTGTGCGAGTGCGGAAAATGTCCAAGTGCGAGTCGAACTCCATTTACGCCGTTTATATCTAAACGTGCGAAATTGCAAAGTAAGTGCCTGCGATATCTTCATTTCAAATTATTATATTTTTAAATGAAAATCTTTCATAAAATTAACGCCTTATTTATTAATTGAATCAACATTATTTTAATATTTAAATCACATCACGACTGCTCCAAAGCGGTTGCTTCCTTGTATTGCTCGCACCAGTGCTCAGGCGTTTTTTCAAAAGCCTGCAAGCAAAATAAGGGCTTAAAAATTTAATGATAAGAACTAATTTGAAGTTTCTATTGGCCGAATATACAACGCTATACTTATACAACGTACGTGTAAATTAAAACTGGAGTGTGTAAAATTTAAATGATAATGTACTTAAATTGTTTTGTCATTCATCAACCAATTTGCCTTTTGCGGGTGTAGCGTGATTTGATGGCTACTACGCCACAAAATTCTTCCTTGTTCTTTTATAAATTGGCTAATCAATAGCAACTCATAAAGCAAATAAATAGGTATAATTTTTTGACAACAAAATCGTCAATAAATTGCGCAAAATCGTCAATAAAGTGGTTCTCTGAGACAACTTGGTGATTTTTTGCATGCTAACCAAATACCCCTATAGTTCAGACACTGAACATTCGAGTATATCACAACACTCAGAGCTAGTTGCTTATAAAAACTTTAGACCTCTCACTCCCCTTTAACAATGCTTATTAATAAAATGTAATTTACTTACGTCAGCAACTTTTTGCAGTAGGAACAACTTTGGCACTTCTTCTAATGCCCGCTGTCCCCATTCAAACACATTTCGAGCCAGCTTGCCTTCCCCTACCTGAAAGTGGAATAACCACTTTTAAAGTATAGTATTTTTTATTTTCAAAGTCTATTAAAACTAGTCAAGTATTAGTAAGAGCCATGTTTTTTTATAGAATAACAGTAGCAACCAAAGAATGTTTGTATTAACAAGTGACTTGGTCTCTGTGTGACGTCATAGGCTGTACTAAAACTCGGCAGCCAATTAGAGGGACAATACTTACCTTGCTCCCTGTCTATACTTATAGTTATAACTCTGTTTGTTTATATAGTCTATAGTTATATTCTATGTAATAGCATTCAATGATCAATACAAACCTTGGTATAGTTTAAATACATTTGCCTCGTAAAAGTGGTTGTAAGTATTTTTCTAATGGTGTGATCATTTTCATTCATAAGGTTGGCCTCAGCTAGGAATTTCCACATATCATCTGCAAATTAATAAGATTAACGTCAATTTGAATCATAATTAGAGAAACTTAATAGTTTACAAAAAAAAAATGTTTATGGAAAAAAAATCAATTGCAGGTAAGGTAATAAATCAAGATAATAAGATATTTTGAAATCTAAGATTACTTTAATGACATAAAATATCATTAGATTCAGCTTTGGACAGATTCAGCTTTGGGTAGATAATTTGCTCCTTTCGGTAGAGTTAGAGGTAAGTATTAACTTACTAGTGGCCACCCACAACTCTTTTCGTGTGGAAGTTGGTTCCTGTGGGAATGAGAAGTTTTCCCGCAGTAAAAAGTACCATATATGATAATCTGATGTATAACCTATATTACTGTAAAGTTCGATCAAAATCCATCCAGTAGTTTTTACGTAAAAGAGTAACAAACATCAATCCATATATACTAATAAACTTTCACATTTTATAAAATTATTGTAGGATTACTACTAACCCATTGGTAGTAAGTTAATACTTTGAGAAAGTGATAGGGGTGCATGTTTTGTGTTTTTAAGTCTCTGCTACTCTTCAATAATACTCAATTTTGGGTTTAAATAAACAACACAGCACTTACAGCTTGCCCCTTCTCTATTATCACTTACCATCTTTGACAGCAGCTCCAGACATAAATATATGTGTCAATGCAGCCATCAACAGTTGCCGTTGATGTGTGTCTACCACGGAAGATTGCAGAGAATCACACGGTTCCGCTAACACCACTATGTATTGAATGCTACTTTTGGCCTCTACTTGCACTAGTTTATAACCGTAAACCTGAAAATCACGGTTATAACAAATCTATAGTCAGAAAAGTAAGGTTATAACAAATAGTCAAGGATTACTTTCAACTTACTCTTTTTAGCAGTTTATTAGCTTCAACGATAACTGTATTGATTTTGTTCGACGGTGTTTGACAGACTGTACTCAAATGTTTTAGAATTTCAGCTCGTTTTATTGGAATTTTGTTGCCTTCTCTGCAAATGATGAACCTAACGCATTCGTTAATCGAATCCTCTAAATTGACGTCTGAATCCTCGGCGTTACTTCGGTTATTTGTTTGACGTCGAGACATATTTAACGTGAAACTTATTCAATGTAATATAATTAAAATTTTAGGTTTTATGATGATAAATACGAAGGCACCGGTTTTTATCATCTCACAAACACATGAAACACAACACAAAAAATAAACAAACAAAAACGGCTGTCAGTGTCAAAATGATTTTGAAATTTACAGTGACATTGACAGAAACTGTAATCATTTATTGCCATAACCAATAGGGGATATGCATAAAATTTTAAATGGCCTAAAATATTTTTTTCTTGAATACTTATTATCGTTATATTATGATGCAAAAGTTTTTTTTTAATTTATTTATTATTTAAACCCCTAAAATAATATTTAAAAAGTGCAAAATAAGGGAGGGAAATTCAAACTTCCAAAACGGGCCACCATTGGTCGAACGTAATGTGACGTCATCTGACACGACATTGCATTCATCAGCGTCGAAACTTATACTGTTTTACAAGTTTTTGTGAAAAAAATAAATAAATTTAATCTATATTCTTGTGCTGATTGTAATGAAGTTTAGTTTAGATTGGTAGTGAATCTTTGACGATGACTGAAGCTGGTTCTGTTATAGCACATTAGGACAATCTACCGAGAACAGGTGCATTTATGATAGCATATAATTTTGCATCTGTCGCGTCTCCAAGGCGCGATGTGGGTTGTGGTGGTGTAGCAAATGACAACCCCAGATTCTTCTTTGATATTAGATTTAATAAGGTTTACAATTTGATGTTGCGTTTTCAACGGTTGGTTGGCAAGTTGGCAAGTGAAGTTATACAAAGAAAAGAAACAAAAACTACACCAAATATGTAGTTGAGACGTATTGCTAGAGGAAAGACGTAGGCGCGCAGACAGCATCGAAACCCGATTATACGAGCGCAGAGATCAGAGGATGTTTCATAGTATATTTAAGACCATAATATAGATTTTTATTCATAAATGCACACAGCAGTTTACTTAAAATACACCAAAACATTTACATATAAAAAATATATGTGGCAAAACTCCTTTAAAACTCAACCGTAGAGTACATTTTTCTCCTTGCTCTTTTATTAAATTGTATTCAATATAATTTTCTGTATCTTCCTTTACCTGGAATAAATCAACTACCATAAAAAATTCGTAAAACCACAACAGGAATAAAGTTTTAATAGAAAGTTATAGCTACTGATCTTTTCTTATAGGGTAGGTTAATTTTATACCGAATTTTCTAATGTTCAATAGCTAATGCAAAACTTACTTTTTACTAATTCACATTAAGCTGTATATAAATAAAGTATACTTTCGTTAAAATGATCTTCACAACAATATGAACAAGATTTAGGAGATATATTATCCCTTCTCATCACCTTACACGACCGTCTTCGTATTTTCGCATCACTTGAAATACGAAAAAAACACTTTCTCGGGTGTTTTTCGAATAGTATTTGTGCACTCCGGTACTATGCAATACTTATAAGATAATTTTTTGGCTTCTTCCATGGTTTTAAAGCTATTAAAACTGTAAATATGTATGAAATAACTGAAAAGTTCATAGTAAAGTCCCACTGGACGTGTCGTGTGACGTCACGCAAAGCGCGCGCAAAATGGCGGCGTTTCAACTGCTCTAATTTTTTCAATGTTTTAAATTTCGTTTTTAAAAATATCTAGAGTGTTTTGAAGCCTTTTAATATTTTTTTCTATGTTATAAAGGTGTAAGCTATTAATTTAAGACAAGAAAAAAAAACATGAATATCCCCTATTGTTAATACAATTTTGTTTTAGACCCCAAATTTATTGATAAATTATTTAAATAATAACAAAAAACCAACCGTATAACAGCAATCTCAAAGCTTTCAATAATTTACTTATAACCAAAATATCTTGAGTTGAAGTAGTCCCTTGAACGTCTACGGGCTCTAGAATCAATATTGTTGAAGTATCTTCCTACGGTGCAGTTACCAGGTGATACGCATCTTCCTGTGACGTCACGCAGCAATCCCAAGCGGCAATGACAGCCGAGTTGACAGCGGCGTGGGCGGGAAAGACAGACCCCACGGTCGCACCTAGATTCACAGCCGTAACGGCAAACGTACTCTTCATCATGGTCGGGGCATTTTTCTGTAAATATCAATTTCGCTTTCAAAAATGTAAATAAATAAATAAAGATTAAAAGGAATAGTTTATTTATCTTTTTTCTAAAAAACATAATTACTTATGTAGAGTAGGTAACTACCACAATTTACAAGTAGGTTCCCATGAACGCTTTGTACGCTTACTGGAAAGTAGTTATCTATCCCTACTGATTATCACGAGCATTGAGAATGACCCTAACCTTGGAATTTACCAGCTGACAAGAACTGGGTTTTTCCGTTCATGAAGTCATAATTTACGTAAACTATAACTCAAAATCGTACTTGTTCACCTGACTACACTTATGTGGGCAGCATCGCAGATTATGTCATCCCGTAGAGTTTTATCTTCAATGACCTCATAACGACTACTGCATTGCTATTGATATCGCTTTAAACAAACTATAAATAGCTATTCTATTATTTTTCTTAAAACACACACACGGCCTCAGACATTTTAGACCGTAGTAGTGGTAGTATCCGTAAATACCATAGTAGGGTCCCCATATTTTTGTAAATAGCAACACTTACGAGGAGAGCAGTCCTTTGCCTGCACACATCTGCCACTGTGATGCCGCAGTAGCGGGGGTCTACAAAGGCAT
This sequence comes from Emmelina monodactyla, assembly GCA_916618145.1. NCBI lineage: Eukaryota > Metazoa > Arthropoda > Insecta > Lepidoptera > Pterophoridae > Emmelina > Emmelina monodactyla. Next base: position 1,204,218 of record OU745319.1, read on the forward strand.
CCTCTAGTGCACACTGCTATAGGACATTGAGGAGCAGGTTCTGAACAGCTAGGCTCACACCAACCACAGGCTAAGTACTCCTCATCAGGACCACAGTCTTCTACGGAGAGCTCGTGGCCGTCGTTCATAGCAAACTCGTTGCTAAGGGGAACTGCAAGAATGTATGATAATCCTACTTGGGAGAACGCTTTCGTTTTATTGGAGGTTCTAGAAAGTTTGAAAGTTAGATAGACAATGCCTATAGTGAGTCAGATTCGGATACCTACCTAATATGCGTCTTCGCGCACGTAGACGCTGCTAGATATTGACTAAAGGAGCTAGTTTTTATTTATAAACAACGAGCGACAGGCCCACGCTTCGCAATGGTGTAATTTTGGCCGCTTGCTCACGAAACATTGATTTTTGGCTAACTTTAAAAAGCTTTTTCCAATTGATCTTAAAAATTTAAAAGAAAATAATACCTAAAATATGGTGATAACCGCATTAAAATCCCTCAACTGGTTAAGGAGGAGTTAGCGGCCGACATACAAACAGACAGAATTAGCGACTTGGCGACTTGGATTTATACTAAGTATGTAATGATATCAGCAATTATACAGGGCTTCCCACGGCTATGCCACATGGAGGGGAATTCCCCTTAAAAATTGAAGATAGAAGATTTAACTGGAAGAAGACTTTATTTTAATTTTAAAAACTTTTTTATCTGTATTATTCCATTAAAAAAAAATGGTTCAACCGGGAATCGAACCCGCTACGTAAGAAATAAAATACACCTGTAATTTTATGATACGGATCGGAACTCTTCATCATAGGGATTATTTTTTGCCAAGTAACATGGTGTCAGAAATAAAAGGAAGAACATTTGATGTTAAATTATGCTTAGAAAAATGAAAACCTGAAATTGCTGTAAAGACATACAACTGATGGATAGTACTAGGATAATTAGTGCCCACTTGAGAAGTACACTTCATTTTACTATTATCATTCATGAAGTACATGATAACATGATAACGAGATGCGTAGGTAATTATTAGGTTCCTGGTGTATGCAACTTTTTTGTCGTCTTTCAGTAAAATCTTCTATCTTCAATATTTAAGGTACTTTCCCTCCATGTGGCATAGCCGTGGGACGCCCTGTATATTTTTGCTTTATTAGTAGCAAAACTACTTATTTATTCAAAAAATAATTCGTTTTCCTAACAAATGTGTTGAATAAGTGCGTATGGTACTCGTGAGCAACATGTTCATTATAAACTTGGGTCATTTACGCCCTCGCCTACGGCTCAGGCTGCAAGCCTTAGTCTCGTGTATAATGAACAACTTTGCACACTTGTATCCTAATATACTTACTAATCTATTTTTCATAATAGTAGGTATGGTTTACTTATGTTTTCTTAACCGTATACATACCTGCAATCCATTGAGATCTTATGTCTGATGCAAGCCCGTGAAGACTGAAAGTGACTGGTGGAAAATATACTTACCGTTAATTGTGAATTAATTTGCTTTAAACAAGTTTAACTTTGATATTTGTAAAATTACACTGATATGATATTTTTATTTATTTAGACTTTTTGCTACTGCGTATCTAAAGCCGTTTGCCAAGGGTGGAGCCTCCATCTAAAGGGTACTTATGCCGAATTAGAAAAGTTTCAAATTTCAAGTCGTAGTGTGTGTATGACTAAATTTCTAAGAAAGGGCTCAAAATTTACTCCCTTATAAGTGTAAGTAAAATGTATCCAAATAATCAGTTAAAAAAGAAAATATCAAACATACACTATTCGAAGAAAGAACCCAAGTAGAAGAAAACATATACGTAGGTGTTGAGGATCTAAGTAGTGACAAATGCAAGGATAGGAAATCAAAAGAGTGAAATATTTGTTCAGTTTATTAGTACAAATACAGACTAAACAACATCACAGCTCGAAATTCACAGTAAATTTAAACCTACAATACAATATTATTATGCACAAAATCGACAACCAGACGATCAACTATATAAGATAAGAAGGAATTTTATAAATTAGTTTGATTTTTATTTGGCACAGGGTAAATAGGCAAGAGTCATCAAGGAAAGCATCGAAAACAGTCTAATAATATTCTTCTGTACCTTTCGGACATTCTTCAATCTTCATGCATAAACCTCCAGGACCTTTGACGTATCCAGGATCACAGAAGCAACCTTTCTTGCAAGCTTCTTGAGGGCAGGAAGGATTTGGGTTCAAACACGTTCGTTCACAACTTTCGCACTTGTATCTTTGGTAGGGGCCACATACCACTCGGTAGGGGATTGGGTCTACGTACTTTTCTGGAACAGAAACAAACAAAAGGTGTTTTGTTATTACTTTTGGAGATCATTATAGTTCTAAGCACGCTTCATTTAGCGTGAAAGCAATGAAACAACCTTCGTGGATCTTATAACGATGCAAGGGTACATACGATTGTAAAATTATGTACACAGATATTAAAACTACTTAATATAATAAATACTCTTAGCTAGAATTACCTCTGGGACATTCTTGAGACCTGATGCACTGGCCATCCGGTCCCTTCACGAACCCAGGGTCACAGAAGCAGCCTTTTTTGCAGGACTCTTTAGGGCAGGTCGGGTTGGGGTTTTCACAAGTACGATCACAATCGCATTTGTTGTACCTTTGATAAGGGCCGCACATGACACGGTATGGGATTGGATCATATTTATCTGTAATTTAAAATTTAGTCAGGATGGAAAATGTTGTCTATAAATTAAGGTATCCTAAGTCAATACCTAATTAGCAATGATTTATATTCTAAGAGAATTTATATTGGTGTGGTTTTAGCAGGACTTTTAGTGACAGTTCTATGAATCACCTCTTAAGACCTTAAAAGTTTTTAGGACATTAAAACAGTTCAGCTGCTGGTCTAGCTATTTTAAAGAAGACATCTACTCCTAGTAGTCAATTTCTCTCTCCTTCTGAACAAACGCCTGCCAAATAAGCATACTTACAATACTGGCTTTTAATCCTGCTGCATTCCTCATACTCCTTGCACTTCCCGTCCACATCCCTTAGCATGTTGCCCTTGCAGAAGCATCCCTTCGCGCATTGAGCTGGACATATCGGCATAGGGTTCTCGCAGGTTCTATTGCAGTTCTCACAGAAACGATACTCCTCGTCGTCTGCGCAGTCGGCGTTCGGGCGGGGCTCGGTTGTGTCGTATTTGAAGATTATTTGCACTGGAATATAAGTACAGTTATAGTTAAGTGACACAAATTAACTATTTCAAGAACCTTTGAGCATTCTTAGATCATAAACTTTCATAATTATCATTGATAGAGTAAACGTAACTAATTAATAAGTTATGGAAACTTATTTCTTTTTTAAACAACTTCATAATCGGCAACCTTCTAGACTATTGATAGATATCGGATTGTTTGTCACAGGAATAACGTAACAATAGATAAAGTAACAAACCAACTTAACCATGGTTCCCAAACTGTTAAAATTAATCTTTCTCTGTAGCTAATATTAAAAAAAAGCTTTAAGATAAAATAAGTTACTTTTCTTTAACAGTTCCTTTTTTATTTCTTTACCGAAACATTTTTTATTACTGATCAAGATCCAGTTCTAATTTCCAATTAATTTATCTATCTATCTCTTACCATTTGATGGGCAGTCTTCCAGCTTAACGCACTCTCCCGTGGAGTTCCTGACCATCCCTTCTGGGCAGTAGCAGCCTACGCGGCAGACCGTCGAGCAACCTTCAGGCTCCGGGTCGTCACAGGTCTTCTGGCAGCCACCGCATGGGAGAAGACGCTCATTGTCACGGCAGAGTGACGCTACTTGCGCTGAAAAAAAAAAGATGGGGCTTTTAAATTTGGAAGCGATCGTCTCTTGTCTTGACTTTGGTATTTGAGTAAGGTAGTGGAAATGGGCAGTTACCATTGTGGTAAACTCTATGTGTTCAATGAAGTAGTTAAATCTGGTTGTGTTTGTGTTAAATTGGTAGGTATTGTTACCTTTTGTCTTGCCTTGATAAACCAATACATACATGAATCAATAGTCAATAACTGACCACAAAAGCCATACAATAAAGAAGAAGTGTTAACTTAAATACTTACAATGTAACAATATCATGTTATTAACACAACTTGTAAATTGATAGTCAACAGTCACTATGTTTTGTTTGCAAAAGGAAAAAATAAGGTGAAAAGTTTATAAACTTCCAAACCGTTTCTGAAGAATTTACGAAACATTTTTGTTATGACATACGTTTTACGGTAAATAAATAATGAAGGTCCACAAAAGGAAGTGACAATTTAATTCTGTGCTGGTTAATAAATATAAAGTATGTGTGATGGTCATGCCCATGTTTTAAGTATAGTCAGGAATAAATTGTTCCTAGTTGTGTTTGGGCCATAAGTAGAAAAACTTTTAAATGTTTTTATTTAAAAGGCCTTGCCATCGCGGGCTCTTGTTCTATTAGCGAAGCACTAATTTGGGTGCGTAGATAATATTGTGCGATTTAACGCAATTGTGAAAATTATACGTTTTTGACTGGATTTGACTGTCCGATATTTACCCTATGAAATAAAAACCTATATCAAATTAATGGTAAACAGAATTGCCAAAACACTAACAGTAATCAAGTAGGTATCATAATTATTCAAAATAACTGAGTTAATACGTACGAAGGGTTTCTGTAGATACAGTGATATCGGCGTTTCAGATCATATTGCAGACTATAACTACAATATCTTAACACGGATCTTAATGTTTCTTTGTAACTATTTATGACTAAGTATTAAATACTATTTACTTAGAATCCATAAATATACCTAATAGGGAGGTAATCAATACTTAAGTACAAATTAGCACTTAACGTAAACATTCTAGCTATTTATTTGTATTGAAAGTAGGTATATGATCTCATTTGAAGGTTGCTTATATAAATATACGAATGACCTGCTCGGGTTTTACACATGCAATTGATTTACAACTAATGCAGTGTAATTGGTAATTATATTGAAAAAAACATTTCGTTGTTATAAAATTCGTGCGATGAAAGTTTGTTACATCGATTATGTAGGTAACTATTAATAACTATCAAATACTAACCTGATGTTCCTTTATATTACTAAAATAATAGCAGAGCTATGGACTTTGATTAAACGTAAAAAGCTCTTAAACTACGTAAAATATTTACTATTAAAAAAATGCCTTTCTACATTTTTGAATCGACTTCCTCAGAAAAGCACACCTTAACACAAATTTTCAGAATATTGCTGCTTTGATTATTAGGACCAAACCTGCATATAGCGGGTACTCATTATTACGCTATTATCTGAGTATTAGATGAAATCTCTATAGCTGGTGCACTTGCCTTACGGCACGATTTTGTATTCAAACACATACCTACATAAGCTATAGGCAAATTAATGGTTATGTGATGGTATCTATAGTTGTAGAGTTGTGCAACTTAATTGGGATGAAATAATGGAATGTCTTATTATGGAAGTATAAAAATGTGGTGCTAGGAACTCTACTATAATATTAGTATAGTTTCGCATAAAAATAGGATCGATTAAGCTTATATTTTGTGACAAGCTTCGATAATAAATTATATCTAATAAATACTTAATAAGTGTTTTAATTTGCCAACAGTTTCCTAGAAACTAAGAAACAAACATAATACTTATTGAAACTGTGAATGATGTAATTTTATTTATACTTATCACAAATCGAATAAGTAGGAACAAGTATTCGTTTAAACTAAGTTAGTGGATCAGTATCTACCTACTTCAGTTGTATTAAATTATTTTACATGCCAGATATTTTTACACAAAAACAAAAACTCAAGAAAATACTGCGGGTACGTTGGGAGTCTTATAAAAAAACACTTACCGAAATCACCAGTTTGCACTGCAATACACACACAGAGGAATAACACGGCGACGCTAGCCATTGCGTGTGCGCACACCGACGTTTGCAAGTGAAGTAAGAATCAACCCACCGTACTTGTTTTATTATGCAAGTGAACCCGATCGAGTTTTGATCCGATCACTCATGTGTGTTCCGCCGTGCGGCTTTTGTTATTTGATGTTTGCACCTTTATTAAATTATCGAGCTATTTTAAATAGGCAGAGACTAGAGAGTCGAGACTCTCTGGAGTTTTAGCGAACGGCGTTTGAAGATGATTTGCAATTGTGAAGGTTCAGACTGTGGTAGCAGAGCACGGATAATTGCATTGTTTATAAATATGATCTGTTGATAACAATGCTCAAGGTTACGTAGAAATATGAATAAATTAATACAATGGCATAAATGATGTAAGGATGACATCAATTAGTTACAAAAATAAACGGACACAGAGCGTTTTTTACTCGTGTTGGGTTTTCTTTTTATGGCACTATTATCCAAAATTCAGGTTTCTTTTATAGCTTTCAATGTTTTGTTTAATTACGGGCGTTATTTTAACCCATCATGTTCGTTGCGTTTGATAATGTTTTATCTAATTAGGCTACATTTTGGTTATAGGTACCTAGGTACTTAAATTAGAGGAAACTTCAAGTAAAACCTGTAAGTACCTATCTATACTGCGTCTAAAGAAAGTAAAACCGTTTAGTGGAACAAAATAAGTTGATTAAAAGATAATGTCTCGTCGATTAGTCAGGACGAATAGGTAAGTAATATTAGAAAGTGGTTTGCTTCTGAATGCGAAGATGTTAATCAAATGATAAGGAGCACTGACGTATAAAATGAAAACCTGCCTTGCATTACATTAATGGAAGTAGGTATATCTCTCAACGCAGAATTCGTTTCTTATGGTTTTTCGTTTTGCTCGGAGGTTTTTTTACCCCTATAGATGTAATAGCTTATCACCCCTTGCTTGAAACACAATTTCCTAATGGGTCCCCGGGTCGCGAGTTATCTGTTTAGTGCCCATCAGGGGGTAGTTACCCTTACTTACCCCTTGGTTTATCGCCTGCAGTATTGATGGGCAATTGGAGAAAAACAATTGAGCGTTTATTTTTAATTAAAAGGACATTTCAGCAGATTTAAAAATACCAAGTCTATGGTAAAACTTAAAAAATTAAGGGACGTTAAATTTCTTGAATTGAGACGGTGCTTGAAAATAATTTCTAAATAACTTCCTAAATCTTAAAGGAAAATCGTCCAGTTATGAAAAGACTCGCTAGGATGGGTTTATTTATACATTATTTTGTGATCCATAGAGGCAGAAGGAAAAAGTCAGGCAGGTACATAAAGTTGTAAGTTTTTTATCTTTACTCATGTTATATTTAAAGTATCAAAGTCTCCTAATTGTCACCAGAGCGTATTTTATTAGTTTGGTCTATAAGTGGGCGTTGACAGCGCTACTGACGGCCAACAAAGTGTCCAAATCTTTATCTTTACATAAAATTTTCCTAACACAATAAATAGACGTTAACTAAAAAAACACCTTATAATAATATCATAGCATTTTGTTGCTTAATATTAAATATTTCCAGAATAAACGGCTACATCACTACGCCCCCTCGATTGGTAGCAAAGATAGTCTCCACTCTCTAATGGTCAAGATTATCCACGTTTTGAAGAGGCGATTGCAGGGTTAAATCGCGCTCAGATTTAGGGATGTGACGTCTTCTGTAGGATAAGGGTTTAAGAGGTAGGGTAAGATAAGTAGGGTAAAATTGGGGCTTACTTAAACTCAGGTTGCGTGTTTTTTAAAACATTTAGGCGTATTTTTCTACGTGACTGCTTTTAGGCTGTGTTTGCTAAAATGTTCTAAGTGTGAATTCTTTTTTTTTCTTACTGAGGAAGGTTAAGATTAACAAAACTGCTTACGGTACTATACCCGTATTTCTTTGTAATATATTGATTATTTCAATTTAGAAACGGTTATACTACGTTTAGGTTCAAAGACCCGTCGTTAATTTCTTTTATTTGGGCAATTTTTATACTTAAAGTACCAGTTCTCATAACTCAATGCGGATTTAGGTCACTTGGAAATGTGCTTTTTAAAATCGATGTTTATATGAATCACCTTTCTTGATATCGGAGGAAAGGTCAACTAAGTAATAACTTATTTGCTTATTGATAAACGAATGTGGAATTCCTCAAGGTAAAAAATCTAGGCTATTGTGTGAAATCCTTGTGATTTCTTAAAAAAAGTCATTTATTATTACCTACTTAAGATGTTTTCTCATGAAATTATGTAACAACGACTTTGGGAAATAAGTCGGTAGTAATCTAAGGTGATTTAGGCAAATTTATATTTTAAAATAAACGTAGGTTACTTACCTGATTGCGTAAAAAATAATAAGGATGATTAAAAAACAAGTAATAAAACATCGAACATTTCTTTTCACTAAGTATATTTTATGCTTCAAGTTGCAAAGAAATTATACACAAAAAACTTAAAACTTTAAAAGCAAGAATTCACTCTTGAATCCTGACATCGGTATATTGATGTACCTATACATATGAAATATAAAAATATATTCGTTTTCAAAAAGTGCTTAAAAGAATCAACGTGCAAAATCCAAACCTTATTTACAATGAGGCATTATTAAAAATATATTAAGAGTCGAACCAACTTTGCCGGAACTTTTTTTTTTTGTCGGAACTTTTTATTTTTGACCTTTTTTCCTGTTAAGTGGAAAAGGCAAAGTTATTTAACCCATGCAGCCAGGATATTTTCATTAGAATATTCTAGGGTTGTTGGTAGGTATACATTACAATGTCCTTTCATCAAAAGTTATAAGTTTTGAAGGTTTTTAATTTTTTTAGTAACACCTCATTGCAACTACAACAAATATTTTATAATTTCGCCATTTTTATAAATATGCTATAGTTTTTCAACATATTTCATAGAGACACACTGTCCATTGACTAGACGAAGAAAACAATTTCCAGCTCGTTTAACATTTCTACAATTTACACGCCTTATAATAATTCTTTTGAACAAATCTTTTTTTTAACAGTTTCCCAATGAGACATTGGCTTCGATTCTGGAAAAACTCTCTCAATTAAACTAAAAATGTTGCCATCACTTTCTTAGACGTCATGTTGGAAAAAGACAGGTATATAAACTTGACTAAACGAAGTCTAAACGATTGTTTAATTGGTGGAAAAGCGCTGAATACTGTACAAAGTTTAGATTTCATTATTACCCATCTCTGTCTTTTATTATTGCTCAGTAAAAGATAGCAATATTTTATGGTTTACTTAAGAGTTTAAGGCTTTTACTGAGAATATGCCATTGTCGCCAGTACTGTAACCAAAATATAAACAATTTTGTGTTAATTTTATTGTCGCGTAAGAATCAACTTCTTTAGTTTGTTTAAAAAAAAGCAACAAAATCTTTGCTTTACTTTTATGGCAGGATAATCTGTTTTAACTATAATAAGTAGTTATACTTAAAATATTGACTATGAATGATGATACAAACGTTAAAAAGTTATTATAAGTACTTGTTTATTAAGAAATTAGATATTGCTTATTTATTACAAAAAGGCTTTCTTGAATATACTTAAACTGTACAATTCATAAATGTAAGAAAATATATCTTAGAATACAAAATACAAAAATGGTTTTTACACAATTATATTTGGCTCTTGATTTTTTTAATTTTAAGTTTGCATACGCTTTATTGTACATAATAAATGATACCATAGATTTATTATCTTCGCTCTCGCTCTTACTAGATGGAGCACTGGTACTTGTAAAATGCGGCAAAACATAAGTGTGCTGAATTCAGCATACTCGAACTTACCCGAGCTAGTGTCAACTTATATGCAGGGGCGTAGCCGCCGTATCAATTTTTTGGGGCCCCCGAGCTACAGGGGCTCCAAATTGTGTAAACTTAAAAAGAATGTATTTTTTTAAACCTACTCATTGAATATAGCTTGCTTTATAAACAAAAAATCTCCATAAGTCCATACGTTTCCAAATTGACGGTGTAAAAAAGTAAAATATTTTTTACAATATATGGTCTAGATATAGGATTTCTTGTATGCAAATGCATAGTAAGATCAAAATAGAGTATTAAAATAGTATTTAATTCTTACAGCAAGTCAATCAATGAAGTTGGCTTGAAGATAATAGAAAATAAAAACAATAAGTTTAATAAATCTGCTAAAAAATTACTGCGTTGCCACTCCCCATGCTGTGTGAAAATGAAAAGCAGGGGTGAATGTATTTCGACCCAAAGTGGTAATGGTTTCTACAGTGGCCATAGCATGTACAAAGCTTAGGTACATGCATTCTCTTTTTTGACATTTCTTATTAAAATAAATAGCCTGTAAATATCATCAGTTGTTCCAATATTCCAAGTATTGCACTTGTTCCATAGTTGGAGTCCGACAGAGGATATACTCGTATACAAATAAGTATATTTTGATTAAACTAGTAATAAGCTACTTTAAAAATTGAAAACTAGTTCTAAAAGTCACTATTTATTATAACATCCAAAACCCTAGAAACGTGTATAGTAAAACCCATAAATGAATAAGAAAAAAGAAAAATATTCCTTATATTGTCTATAATTGGTGCTTTTACTTTACTTTATTATCACGCATTTTATTTACGAGTACTATGGGCGAGGAGTAATTGTGAATCTATGTTTAAATATTTTTCATAGGGCCCTTAACAATATTGTTACTCCTACGCCCCTGTTTTTATATGACATAATATTTGACATTAACCCTTAACCACCTAGCACCTATTTTTGTCCTATTACCACCACCGCACAGTGGGCTGCATTTAAAAAAAAGGAACTTAGGATTTTTTTTTCGAAATTACGAATTTTCTTGGTGTCATTCGCTAGAGGCTACTTATACCATCAACATTTGTGATATATCATTTTTTCGAGAAACGTATACTTAATGAGTTTTGGCAACAAATGTGTTTTTTTACTATGGAACGTTACCTTACTTGCCTCAGATCTCCAAGTGGGGCACTTATCCCGTATTCTTAATACCTGAACCTTATTCTGTGGGTCTTTAGCTATCCATTGGTATATTTTTTACAACAGGATAGCTGCCACCTTGCCCGATATATGCTTTCGAAACATGGTACTTTTTTCGTTATTTTCCCATACACGCTTGGCATTTAACGGCTACCAGGAAATGAAATAATCAAGAAACTGAGGCTTAAATATAGTCGCTAGTTGACTAATCAATTTCTTTTCTGTTCATAATTGACTAATTATGAAAAGGTCGTTGAAATCTATTGTTTTAATTTTTTCATATTTCTACTTTGGTAATGACTTGAACCGAAGATGAACGTTTGATCGGAGAGAGCAATTTTACTGACACTTTTGCCCGGTAAGATGAAGTTAAAGAAAACGTTGCTGCATGTAAGACCAGCATTCAAGCTGCATTTAAAAATCAATGTAGCCTCATCATTGATGTGGTCAAACAAGGAGCAGGTTTTTGGCGATTCAAAGACTTCGGCTCGGATTACTGGAGTCGATGGGGACTTAATAGAAAGATTCCACATTATTCTCCAAACAATTGCGTGTGGAAAATCTGTAAAAGTTTCTAAGTTTTCAAAGTTTTGCTAAGAGACAGCAATCTATTATGTTGAGACATCATCCCTGGTACTGCATGTAGTACATTCAAGCATGCACAAGCTCCTCATCCATGGAGCTGATATAATTGAACATGTTAATTTGATATTATTGGGAAGCTTTCGGAAGAGGCAGCCGAAGCTCGAAACAAAGACTCGGAATAGAGTTTACAAAGAGAGGCATTCGAGGAAAATAAATCAAATTGTAATAAATGAAGACAATCCACAGTTTTCTGTTGTCGTCAGATCCACATCTTTCTCATGCCAGGCTCTTTCGTTGAAGGCAAAAGAGCTTCCGGTGCCTCTTCCTCTTGACTCTGTGTGATTTATTGATGTAGATCTTGATGATTGAACCTTGATTGTTTGAAGAATAATGTGGAATCTTTCTATTAAGTCCCCATCGACTCCAGTAATCCGAGCCGTAGTCTTTGAATCGCCAAAAACCTGCTCCTTGTTTGACCACATCAATGATGAGGCTACATTGATTTTTAAATGCAGCTTGAATGCTGGTCTTACATGCAGCAACGTTTTCTTTAACTTCATCTTACCGGGCAAAAGTGTCAGTAAAATTGCTCTCTCCGATCAAACGTTCATCTTCGGTTCAAGTCATTACCAAAGTAGAAATATGAAAAAATTAAAACAATAGATTTCAACGACCTTTTCATAATTAGTCAATTATGAACAGAAAAGAAATTGATTAGTCAACTAGCGACTATATTTAAGCCTCAGTTTCTTGATTATTTCATTTCCTGGTAGCCGTTAAATGCCAAGCGTGTATGGGAAAATAACGAAAAAAGTACCATGTTTCGAAAGCATATATCGGGCAAGGTGGCAGCTATCCTGTTGTAAAAAATATACCAATGGATAGCTAAAGACTCACAGAATAAGGTTCATGTATTAAGAATACGGGATAAGTGCCCCACTTGGAGATCTGAGGCAAGTAAGGTAACGTTCCATAGTAAAAAAACACATTTGTTGCCAAAACTCATTAAGTGTACGTTTCTCGAAAAAATGATATATCACAAATGTTGATGGTATAAGTAGCCTCTAGCGAATGACACCAAGAAAATTCGTAATTTCGAAAAAAAAATCCTAAGTTCCTTTTTTTCAAATCCAGCCCACTGTGCACCGTGCGGTCGCAAAGACCGCTAATAGATAATTGCGTTGATTTTAGGATTTAAATTAACAAATAAAAATTCCGTAGCAAAACATGCAACTTTATACGCCAATGCTTCGTTTTAGCACCAAACATTTGCTATTGAATCATAAATTTCTTTAAGAACTGAAAAAAAAATAAAGCAATTGTTTCGTATTTTTGTAATTTTTAACATAAAAAGTAGTAAAAAATAACCATCATTTTTTTTTATTGAAATTATATTTGAATTTTATAAAACATTACGGTCTCTGAGACCGTAGGTAGGTGGTTGATGGTTAAAAAATAGTCAATTTGAAGAGTAGTTACTAGGATATAACAGCTTGCAAGGAATGTCAGGGGTCTTATACAGATGGCGTTACAAAGCTTTTGAAACATTTCTTTTTTATTGCCAAAATGATTGAAAAACGACACAAAGACATATGTGTAGTTCCCGTTTTGTCGAGCTTGAATTTTTATGCGTATTATTTTGTTGCTCAGCGAGGGTGATGTGTAAATAAAAGGTTTGGATGAGATTTGACTTAAAATTTTGCATTATAAATGCTAATTTATTAATTTTGAAGTTGTAAATACTGGAAAAAGGAAATGCTCGGAGGCCCGCGTTTCCTTTTTCCAGTATTTACAACTTTATAAGGTTTGGACTTAAGCGACATCTTGGTTTGTTCCTAGTACTAAGTCAGAAAACAGGTCATGGTTTGGTCGGAAGCTTTTCGAACAGTATGTGTATTATTTGACTCACGAATTGGCACGAAAATAAAAAACTGCCGCAAGATCAAAGCTATTGTTTACAGGCAGTGCTCCATCTAGTAAGAGCGAGAGCGAAGATAATAAATCTATGAATGATACGTTAAGTAAACCTTATATACTGGGTGTTCATTTAAGTCTAGCCAAAACTTTAAAGGTATTCAGGTAGTCAACAACCTTAAGTTTTCTCAACTGTCACATTCACCCTGTATATCTAAAAACCCGACCCCTTTAAAATTATCTCTCGTCCATGTAAAGTCATTGGCCACACGTTGCTGTTTTCACATCGCAAAATTACATCGCAAAGTTCAACATGAAGTTTGCGATAGTAGGTACAAGCCGTTTTCTTTACATAGACTGAATCTAAAAACATGACATTTGGCACCCTAAAAGTATGTATTTAATGATACCCTTTATGTATGTTTTCCTTAGTATGTACAATAGGAACAGTTATAGTTTTATGTATTTACACTTTAACAAAATAGCACTGATTATTTTTTTGTAATGTCATCAAAACTATAGTTACAAACTTATTATCTTATTCCACACCTTTCAAACATACAAAGTTTAATATGTTTTGTCTCTATCTGTAATAAACGCTGACACATTAGATAGACAGAGAGAAAACATATATTAACAAATAACTATATGAATAAGACGGTTATATCATATTGATAAAATAGTAGACAGTCTCAAACTGTCTTTTACAAAATAAAAACACGACTTAAAAATAGAAAAGTAATCATTTTATACTTAAGAAAAGTAATTTTCAACTACTTTAACATTCATAATGATATTATTCAAACGAAAGGTTAACCAACCTTAAAGTCTTATTAAGCACATTTTTACTTATTACATTTTAAGTAAATGCGAAGTTATATAGTTTTCCTCTTTTAAGCACGACTATACACTGAAGTTTCACACTGATATTTGCACTGTCACTTAAAGTTCACTTGAAGATAATACAATATTTAAATTCTTTATTGTAACACTCCCATGGGTAGTAAGTATCTAAATGTAACAGCGGGCAAGCTTGGCTTCACTTGGAAATCTGTACAAGCAAGTTTTCACTTTTATCCCTTCTTAAAAAGTCCATTGCCAGAACCTATAGGGATTATGACGCACTTTAGCGTTTCATCATTCAACTCCCTCAAAATTTACCTTCAATTTGACTTCCCGCTTCATAAGTAAGCGTATTTATTCTCCGGGATTATCGTATCCTGCAAACTTTCCAATTCCTACCGCCCAAACTTCGCTATCCACGTCGCTGTTTGTTCCCCACATCACCGTTACCTCACACCAGCGCCGCGCGATGTATGCTCGCGTACTCCTTCCCGGAGCGCGGTCGCGCCAGATGGCGGTCGGCGGCATCGTAGGAGCTGTAGCTGGATACGGAGAGAGACTCCATGTAGTCTGATGTGTCGGAGGCGCCGCTGGAGCTGCTCTTGTTGGTGGTGTGGCTGTGGCGGGCCGTCGCGTCTGTGTCTGGAGGGAGACGTTTTATTAGAATTTAGGAAAGTAAGTAAAAGAAGGCGGTAGGAAGAAGAAAGTGGTAAGAAGAAGAAAGTGGTAAGAAGAAGTTGGTCTAACCGAAGACCTATATCCTCATCCTATATTGATAAATCAATGAATAGCAACTAGGAACTAAAGTTACTAATGATGTGCAAGAAACTAAGGCCCGTATTGATGAAATGCTCTTGGCTTCGAAAAGGTAATACAGAATGCAAGAATTTGATTCTTTGATTTGATACTCTTGGTATTGTAGTGTTTTAAAATGATTTAACTTACCGCTTCGCTTTTTTCTCCTCGTCAAGGTATCAGCATCGCAGGAGTTAGACTTGGTGAGTGTCGCGACCTCTTCAAACTGGAACGTTAAATTCTTGAGAGGATCAGAAGAATTCGACTTCGCAACATACGGCGTATGGACTGGAGTGAGTGTTGCCCTTCGATTGCTCTTAGCATGTTTTCTACAAGACTTGGAGCTTGTGATCGGCATTTCAAAATCATTGAAGTCGCCTTTATGATGTTTCAAAGATCCGGTAGAAACTCCAGAGTCGTTTGAACTGGACGAATCTCGGTTCTTCTCGGATTTGCTCGGCACACTTGAAGACCGACGAATTTTGACCGCGTCTTTAAACCGTGCGACAAACGCGTTCTCTGTTTTCGTTTCAGGAACTTTGAAAACCTTCTCTGCTTCATCACATTTCTTGACTTGGATGGCTTCGTTTATGTATTCGTTTTTACCGGCCTTGCGTAGGACGGATGGCGTGTAGCATATTTGACCGACTCCGAATTCGTCGTCTAATCTTCGAGTGAAATCAGCTGAGCTGGATCGTCTCGTACTAATAGTGTTGTCTGATTCCGAATGTTGCGTTGGATCAGAAAGGTGACTGATTCTACTGACATTATCAGAACAATTCCTATTGCTATTGCTTGAGCTGCTTATTTCTAAAGGTTCCATATGCATATAATTTATATGATCGTTACAGCATTCCATTGGATGTACTGTGTTCGTTGTAGCTGTGGAGATTTCATCATCATGCTCCACAATTTCTAAGGCATCTAGCTCGTCATTAGTGAATCCTGCGCTTTGCAGGATCAGTCTAGAGCTAGAATACTGATCGAGAGAAGCTATACCGATATTGGCGTAGTTCCCGTGGTCTGGTTCGGGGTTTTTGGTAACTGGGGTAACATTAACATAATTAGAATGGGATTCTAATGAATTGTCCTCAATACTGTTGACACTTGTATCACACTGGTTAGTTTCTTGTTCCTGTAGAGAATTGTTGGTAAGACTTAGCGTGTGGTCGCAAACGTCCGATTGGCTGTTGAGCAGGCATTTTAGTTTCTTTGGTGTATCGTAGAGGCTCGCATTTGCATCTACAGGATGTTCCTGCAACCAGAAAAGGATAAGGTCATTAGTTACAAAAACATACAAAAATCAACAGCTAGGTTAAAAATAAACACTTACCTGGATAAGTGGCATTGGTGTCTTTGGTACGTCATAATTCTCATAAGGTCCACTGAAAGACTTCTTTCGACAGTTGCAAGGCTTTGGTTGCATCCAGCATTGGCATGCAGTCCCCATCTTGGCTGGAACTGCTGGGCAGCAGGCGACTGGACTGGACCTCTTAGATTCGAAGCTCCTGTCCAAGTTGTAGGCGCTTCGAGGAACTGAATACTCAGAGGCACTGCCGCTGGATCTGGAGTAGATGGAGGCTCGATCGGAGTCCGAACGCTTCTCCATAATATTTTCCATAGTCCAGACCGGAGACATTATTGAGTTTGGTGTCATAGTTGAGGACCTGCAGTACAAACATTTTTTGATCAATCATTTTCAAAATCCTGGAAACTAGCAACTTAGGAACTTAAAGCATTGAATATGGAAATATTTACTGTGATTCGTACCTAGTGAGGTGGCTGATCTTTCCAATGCAACTAGAGCACCTTGGCAGTGAGGTTGGTCTCCGGAACTTCTCCTCAGGGTTGCTGTCGAGGCTGGTGTCCAGGTCTGAGAGACAGTGCATAGTCTGGCTGGTAGGTGCCCATGATGGCGATGAGGAACGGTAGGAAGAGTGGTAGCAGTCGATTATAGAGCCGGTATCCGAAAAGCGCTTATCTAAAACTGAAAAAAAACGTTCATATTAAGGCAACTTTTTTTAAATGCTTGATAAATTACAAAGCTGAATATTTTCTCAGAAACGTAAAGTTTATTGGCACAGTAGATATTTGTTTTTCGAAATATAAGATTTTAGTTCATAAACATTGTTAATCATTACCTGAACCACAGGCAGAAGCGATGCTGAGTCTCGACTGAGCATCATGGCTGTACATATTCATAACTTCAGTCAGCTCCCTGCCCCCCTCCATCGCGAAGACAAACAGCCCTTCGCCCTTCCCGCACCGAGAGCCACCTTCAACGCAAAACCTCTTGTCCACTACTCCAAAACGTCTGCAACAACCACAAAAAACCTTTAGACATAAAAATTTTACGCACGACCCTTTTAAAGCCAGAAAAAAGTGCCCTCAAACTTGTTTTGCTAACCGTACTTGAACCTATCTCAAATGTCCATCAAAGCACTGTCCCTAAGCTTCCGGAAAAGTAGTGACCGTCTGCCAGAGCCTCAAAAAAACTGAGCCTATGACGCAGCGGTTTAAAGTAATTTACGAAGTTAAACTAATTAATGACTGCCTGTTTGTTAGTGTAGATTACAGGGCCACCAACGTGAGCCCGCATGCAACAATTCATTAGCATTCCTTTAAATTGTAATGAATGAGTGAGTGAATGATGAACGATTTGATTGATGGTGTTCTCTTAATTGGAGCGGGACCTTCTTAATTTAGAATTGGACAGAGGTAGGGAT
Source organism: Emmelina monodactyla (assembly GCA_916618145.1). Classification (NCBI taxonomy): domain Eukaryota; kingdom Metazoa; phylum Arthropoda; class Insecta; order Lepidoptera; family Pterophoridae; genus Emmelina; species Emmelina monodactyla. The sequence continues at coordinate 1,222,030 of OU745319.1, forward strand.
GGAGACGTTTGTTTGATTGGTAAATGTATGTTTTAGTTATGAAATTTGTGTATTTATTTACTACTAGCTTTATACTTTTTGAAGTTCCATAGAGGTCAATAATTTTTGGGATACAAATCAACTGATTAACCACGTTTTTGTCCACAAATGTATACCTACTGTATTTAAAAAAAACTTGGCTAAAAGACTAACCCATCGTTTGGTCAATCAAAAACGATTAGTTCTCCTTGATTTGTGTGTAATACCAACTTCACAACCTATGTAAGATATGTATATGTATACTTAAGCAATATTATAAACTATATCTCAATCTATTTATTAAAATTCCGGAAATTGCACCGAAAACCTAATCCAATATCTTTCAAAGCATATAGACGGTCGGTCGGTCGGATCGGGGCATCTCAGTAATTCAGACAGCGCCTGTGTCTTAGCGAATGAAATTCCGCCGTCTGAGGTCATTGCCGATGTGCTTCGTCAGGCGGTCTGGACCAAGTTTAATTTAATCCAATCTAGAATCTTAGAAGCCTTTGAGGTCCGCTTCAAATCTGCTGCCAGGAAGAATCCTTTATAACTTGGCAAGGAGTTTTTAATGCGAAATTGTTGGCACATACTTGCGTTACGAGAAAAGGAGGTAAGTATTTTATTTGAAAGAAAGCCTTGAATGTGAAATTCATAACATGTAGGAAGTACTTAAAACGCCGCCAAGACAAAGGCAATGCTTTTTCATTACAACAGCGGTATTTAGGGGCTACAATTCACAGAATTGTCGTAAAATGAAAGATTGCATTTCTTCCATTCTTTGAGTTTCTTTGTGTTCTGTAGATGGTGTTTTTCATTTCATAAACGCTTGTCTGAACATTAAAATCAAGGGTTTTGTTATGTAGATGTCGGAAACATTGCTCTTTTCTAGAATTCCTGTTTTGTCTGCTTCCATTCTGTTTATTTCACTTTTCGTTTAAACTGATGTTTAGTTACTTAACAAAACTTTCTTAAGTAAGATAATAAATTCTAGCTTTACATACTTAGTAAGTTTTGTTTTCTAATAGTCTTAGAGTCGCTAAGCTCTGAGGTACCAGGATCGCATTACTTCAAAGGATTAGAAAAGCTGATAATAATTATTACGAGTCAACAAGGCGAGGGAAATAGGGAAGTATTTCCCGAAGGGTCACGACGAATAAAGTTGGATTTCTCACAAAGTTATGCTATGGATATAATTATTTCATATGAAGTAAAAGACTTGATCACCTATACCACTTTATTTTTATCAAGTCCTAGTAATATTAAAAGTTTAGTGATGTTAAAAGGAAAAATACTTAGATTCTCTTTCATGATTAAAATATGAAAGCTATTTTCATTCATTTTAGGTATGAAGGCATACTTACAAAATAGTATTTTTCTTTCGTGTTTATAGCTCACAATGGAATACAAACTTTACTAAAGCGACTACATTACAAATTGATACATTAATATCATTTAAGATCCCGTGAAATCTCCCCTATTTAGCTACCAGTAAATAGGTAAGTCCCGCCGTCTTGCTTTAAGTTATTGTTTGAAAACTTAATTAAATCGTTTTCTGTCTTTTGATATTTTGTACGAGTATTTTGATACTTTGCCAAGTGTCACTTTCAATTGTATCATTCCAACCTTTGATGAAAAAGGGACACAATAAACTTGAAACTTTTGCCGTTCCTATACATTAATTATAAATTATTCTCTAGGCTTTGCTTCTTGAATTATCATTGAAACCGAGAAAACTGAACTAATATTAAAAAAGGTTATTCAAAGTTCATTCCGAAAAATCTTAATCCACAAAAACAATGACACTTTAACAATATGCACGAGAACTAATGGCCAAATTCCCAAACTTACTAAAAAAAAACTCTGAAACTTCGGCTGACGTAAATTGGGCACGACCGCGTCAGTCAGATCCGCTACTTTTAGCACTTTTTCTTGAAAAATGGCGGCGATAATTCAAGTAATTTTATCTAAAAACTTCAGCTTCAGAACTTCAGCTGTTTTTGAAACGGTCCCTGCAGAAAGTTGCGAGAAACGTCAAATGGTACGGAGCTCCTTATTGCCTGGTTTTTATGTGTTAAGGTTTTTTCGGTAATTTGGAACAAAAGTTTGGACAGTGACTAATGTAAAAGTGTTTTCAGTTAAGAGTTTTTGTATCAACTATACTTGTTTGTGTAAAGGCTCAAAATGAGAAGAATTTTAACTTAAAAGTTCCTACAAATAATAAATAGAAGTTTTATCTTCAGAAAAATTTATTATCATTATACTAATTATTTTACCAACTTAAACAATCTCATGTTAGAGTTTAATATCAAATATCAGATTTCTCATATTTTTTTTAAAAAAAAGGGAAATTGAATAACTTTTTTAAATAAGAAATTGTGCGAAAATTCTATGAATTTTAAACTGTGTTTAATTTACCCAACCTTTGGCCTACATTTAGAAAGTTCAAAGGTCTTTCTTAAGTAAGGGAAAGATTCGTTATTTAACACGAAGGGCCTGTTAGTCGGAAGATTGAGAGGTGATTTAAAAAGATGATAAAATACTTTTAATTGTCTTTAACATTTCAGTAAAAAAAGAAACGTGTACTTTAGGTAATCAAATCAATATTTTTTGAAGCAGATGATAAACTTAACCATATATTATTCTGTTTAAAGGAAAGGAATCATTAAAATATTAAAAAGAAACTTTGGTTTTAATAAAAATATTAATATATCCGAAGAAACGTGTTTGACAATATAGCTACAATTCAATATTTAATTATTCAATGCATTGAAAATACCTCTCAAGAATACATAAAAAACCTGTAAAAAACTTTAACTTATCACCCCTTAAAATCAATTTTTTTTCATAAGTTTTAAGGAAACATAACATTGATCAAATGTAGTGAACTCCTAGACAAAACCTTCAGGCATTAATTCTATTGTATAATTTATACCCAATCAAAGTAAAATATTAAAACTCTTGCCCCAATTGTCACCCCAACTTACCCATTATCTTACCTAACCAATCTAAAAATGAACAAAGAATTTCATTGAAACCTTAACCTCGAGCCTAAAAACGTATTTTCAAGTCAACATTGATAATCTGCGACATTTTCCGCATATTTTTCCTTTATTTAACGCATGTTTTTATCTGGAACAGCGAAATATGCTCGCTCTCATTTTCTGTTACTTATACAGGGTGTTTCATTTCGCCGGCAGAGGCTAAATTTCAATATTCATAAACTGAGAACATCAAATAAGAGCCTGCTCTCTTTGGGACCAGTGAATTTGGATCAGTGGAAGAAATATCGCAATCAGATGAAGATTGATTTGCTGATGAAGGTTAGTGTACTTATTTGAGTATCATAAATGCATCAAATGATGTGGCAGCATCAAAATCCTGCCAATACGGTTTGAAATGCCCTACTAATTTTATGAAGGTTGGTCTACACAACAAAAAAAACCTTAGTGTCCTTAGTATTTTTCAAACCATTTTAAAATATCCCGCTAAAACTACAGGTACTTAGATATAAATAAATGTGTATCAATCAAGTCAAATGTGGAATAAATCAATCGGCGACACGCACCCGGTTCCCGTGAAATATTTGACTTCCACGAATTTCAGCATTCGGGGGTATGTTTCAGAATATTGTCCGTATGTGTGCAAATATGTATAAATGTGCTTATTATGCGAAGTGACATTCTTTTAGGTTATACGTAGATTATTTTAGCAGAATCAAAAAATCAGAATGATTTCAATGTTGATTTTTCATTATTTTACTTTATTTACCGAGTTTATATATAATTGAGTAGATTTAAATAAACTGAAAAAGATTTTGTAAGTTAAGATTTAAAAAAAATATTAAGGGACGGATGTGCTAGTCATTAAAAGACAACTTAATTTCATACGACTTTAACATACATTCTCTCTTTATTTAATAAAATTTTTTATCAATACTACACAATTAAAGTCCTAAGGAACAGCTGGCAAAGGACAATACCCAAATTTGTACTAAATCCTGACCCGACAGAAAGCGAAACTCAAAGTGAAAATAATTCTTAATTTCCGTTAATCTGTAGCTTTCGCTTTAAAGGTTACTTTAAATACAAGTTCTTAATTAACGAGAGATGAATATTATTTGTAAAAGCCTGTTCATTGGGTTCTCTTGTTAAGAAATAAAACTTTAAAGGTCAAAAACGTTTCATTTTGAATTCTATGGAGAGAATATTAAGGATTATGAATCAAATTTGGATGAAAATTTTAGGTTAGTGCTTTATTTTTTACATCACCCCACGGGTATGAAAACAATCTTAAGTAAAGTTAATTAGTACCATAAACAAAAATCTCCCTCTTAACCCTAACAAAACTGCAAACTGTTTTCTAAAGCTAACATTTTTTCATTTGCTACTGTTAACAATATATATTTGAAAAGAATTTCTAGAAATTTCTTCGCAGGCAACAGAGTTTTATTAAATCTCGCAACCCAAGGTAAACATAGCGCTAAAACAATTGAAAATCGCAACTGCAGTCCAAACAATGCTTCGAGCAACACACAGTTGTATTACCCGCACTAAAAGAATGGGAAGACCGAGACCGAATGAGTGAATGAACTAAAGCAACTGTCAAGGGACGGCCAGCGCGGTTAACTAGTTTTTCGCTTCGGGCAACCTTTTTGTTTCAGAGTGTTTTCCACTAATGAACGAAATGCCTTTCTGTGTCGAAATTCGATGTTTTTGCTTCATTGGCTTTACGTGTTGCTTTTTATTCGGTTGAAACTACGTAACTTACTAGCTTTCGGTTCTGTAATGCAGTTTGTATTAAGATTAGGTACTTTATCCTTTGAAAAGGAAGATTTAATTTAACTTATGTTTGAACGCAGCTCTATATATACCTAGTGCCTGTTTTGTCATCGCGAAAAGCATGGATCATATCAAGTCTAAGTACTTCTATTATCTTGTATTACGTTGAAAATTTTCGAGGTGGAAAATTGAGCTATTGTAAAAAGAGTTGGTATTTCTTTGTATTAGAATGCATGACCTAGCCTTGTAGTGGCAGCAATCCTGTGGTTATCTCATCTATTCATTTGAAACGTGGCTGCACTGTTGAACAAGAAAAAAAGCCCGAGTCAACGGGTTTGGCACATTTCACTGTAATACGTTAGCTTAGAGAGTATGTTTTGGCATACCTCCAAGTAAGATCAAATGTGTGATAACCGCGACTCGCAGATGGTTTACTGTATCTTAGGTTCTTGATATCGACATGGATCCTCACTGTAGTGTACCACTTATTTGGTTATTAAACACTCTCTTGCGGCGATGGAAAAGCCAGGCACATGAAAGGCCTGCATGGTCCAGGCCGTTCTAATTCATCAAGATACTAGATTGGTCACTTGGTCAAAATAGCTTCGCCTACTGCTCATGCCGCTGTGTCTCAAAGCGAGTCAGGTATACTGACAAGTCTTAGTATCTTCCATGTACACAAACCGCTAGTATTCCCATCAAACATCCTACACCCTACCTCAATAGTTTGACGTCCCAAAGCGCCAGTACATCTGGTGGTCTCCCAGCACACAGCGCCAGGCGAGGTCCACACGCGTGGAGTCGAGCAGGACCAGCCTTCACTCCAGCTCCGGACGGGCAGGAGATCACCACCGACGGGTACTCCTTGCTGCTGCCGAGGTTGTGCTGCACCTGGTTGAGAAGACGTAGGTAACGAATAGAGGATTGCTAGTTGATTACTTGATTATCTCGGCGCAAGAAAATGGTGATTGATCCTGGTTTTCTATTGTTAAAGACCAAGTATGGGCTTTGGTATTTTACTAAAGTTTCATTCATTGCCTTGGCTAACATTGAAGTATCACAATTTCTTCACTTTGTTGCCTAAAACTCATACAAAACTGTATCAGAAATGATCACTTACTTTGACTCTCCATTGAATCAGGATTTCCCTCGTATCAAAAGCCAGTACTGGAACCACATCTTCACACAGGATTGCCAGGGTATTGGACTCCTTATCCAACGTGAACCCTGACTCGAAGCCAAGGTACTGCTGCAGGGACAGCGAGGCCTTGGTCTGACCATTCTTCTGGCGCTCCTTCAGGTCTTTGTAAAGCTGCAGGTGCACGCAATCTGGAAATAAAGAAACGGAGTATCAGTCTTTGTTTTTTTTGGGAAAACTGAGGGGTTAAAAGAAGTACTTGTATTTTAAATTACTCATAAGGAATCGCAATAAATATTCATGAAATTAATGATATTCTTGAGTAAGATAGAGCAAAACTTTTAAATGAATGTAGATCAAAAACATTAGTAAACGAAAATGATTTAAAGACCCTGAAAGTTGAGATTTTTGATCACGGTTAAAACTCACGTAGCCTTCTCTTCTAACCGAAAAACCGCATAGCTATTTAGCGGTCATTACCTACACACAAATGCGGTATCTTTGCACAAAAACCTTCTACCTAAAATAATTATATTGTATGATGTCTTAAAACTTCCATATCCACTAATTATTTCCATAACTATTCCCGTTTATTAAATTATCTCCCATCTAATCAAATAATGAAACGACCGTACCTAATATTAATTAATTAACTACAAAATTATGAGCGAACATACAATATTTGCCTTTAATTTCGCGAGACGATGTTGAGTTTACATCAAAGGTAGTATTTTCTGGAAAATTCTGAATCTACCCTCATTACGAGGAACGACAAAGGAGGATGGAAGTTTTAATAAGATAGCGAGGAAACAGCTGTTACCTTAGTGGAATAATTAATAGATATTAACAAATATGGTGGTGTTATAAATCAGGTAATATTTCGGAAATAACTAGCTATGTCCTTAAGATGTTTTATTTGAATGGTTCCCGACTTTGAACAAGATTATTAATAGTTCATCTGCAATTGACTTGACGAGACATATTTTCTTCTTAACACCTGTAGGGTAGGAGTGTTATTATATGACGTTTAAATAATAATAATCTTAATTCGTTTGAAATAACTTTCCCATATGTTTTTGTGTTGTACACAGTCCATATTATTGTAATCAATTAATATATAACTTTATATTTGTTATTGTGTGTCTACCTTGTTAGAGGCACTGTACGTGACCTGAAACAAACATTTTGCGATATTTTGCTCAAAAAGTTTTTATTTATTCGCTTTCAGTACATTTTGTTGCTGATAACGAAACAAAATTATACAAATACGATGATTAAAACGATTAACTGATCACGTCAATAACTCAGAATGGATATTTTCATTATTAGTTTTTCGAAATCACAAAATTATTATGCGTCGATCGCGAAAACCTCTCAAAATTAACGTTAAAAACTAACAACCTGCCATTAAATTATCTCTACTACCATTTCCCTAATTACTACTTAAACAGAAACAATCAAGTTTCATCCTTAAACTTTACTCCGTAAGGTTCGAATTCGAATCCTGAAAAAACAACGCTACTGTCGCTTGGAATTTTACCTATTACAACCTAGCTTAGCAAAAAATGAAACAAGCCACATTGAACCTTATTAGCAAAGCTCAAAGTTGCAAATCGCATAAACACCTTTAACAAAGGACATATGACATGACAGGTGCACTACATCAAATTCGAGAGTTCCATTTTCAAATTAATTCGGTGCCGTTTTCTAATTGGTGGGACGTGCTTGCGTTTGCTTTGATTCTAATCAAGCCGAATGTTTGCCGAATACAACCCAATATTACCGACGGTTCACGGGAAGTATAGTTCCCTCATAATTACTGAACATTATTCTGGTATTGACTTTGACGTTTTGATTTACAATTGTTAATAGTTTGGTGAATGAGTTAGATAAGTCAAGTTATGCTGTTAAACTGGTAAATCTATAATTTATTTGTTTAAACTTCTAATGTTTTCATTCTGCATTTTGACCAGCAGTGATTTGATTGATAAGGTTAAATTTTCAAGCTATATGAAATGTTTTTCAAGCTATATGACACCGTGTTCACATTATATTTGCCTTCTCTTAATTGGGGGAAAATATTATATACTTCTGTTGTATCAAAAAGAAACTCTGAAATTTAAGTGTTAAGAGTTTCCCTCTTATTAATGTAGGGGAGACCGAGGGGAGTTGAAACAATTTTAATATTTTGTTTCATATACCAAATACTATAGACAGAAATCGTATGATATTAGTACCAATCGATAGGTCATTCTTTACACTTGCGAATGACTAACATAAATAAATTGTAAGCGTTAAATATTGTGGTTAAAAATCGACTAAACCGTAGCAAGTCAACTTGTTTCAACTCCCCTCATACCGAGGTTAGATGAAACATGGGTCGAGGAGAGTTGAAACATATGATTGTTGAGAAGCAATAAGGGCTGTAAAATAAAAAAATGATACAATTTAAAGGTATTTAATAAAATAATACTTTTCAAGTACGAAATAAACTTTTTTATTAATTTTTTGTACAGATATATCAGTTAAGTAGGTAACTACAGGTCTCAATCAACTCCTAAAGTAGTTAAAAGTACCATAACGTCCTATTCTTATAACATTAATAACAATAACAGTCATGTAGACAAAATATTTTACATTCTTATATATGTAGGTATATATTCTCAATCTTTGACATTAAATAATAATTAAAATGAAATTAAATGAAAATAAAAAAAGTCAATCTGATAAGCAGTTGTGGCAAACATAAGCAAGCTTCATGAGTTCTTGCATTCTAAACATTGTACCCATTTTTATTTGGAATATGGCTCAAAACAACAAAGGCAAAAGGATTCTTCTTCTTCTTCACTTCACGTCACGAAGACTTTTTTGTCGCAAAGTTACTTCTTCTGCTGCAAGATCATATATTTCGCGACTCGCCGTACCTCTGTCAGTTTTTCTTTTATAATCCGTAGGCATACTAAAACAAACTAAATAAATTAAATCAACGAAAAAAAAAACTTTTTATGCCCGTTATTCATTGACTGCTGTCTGATATAAAATTGAAAACGAGGAGAGTTGAAACAGCTTGTTTCAAATCTCCTCAGTAAGAAAAAAACTCGCAATTTTTGTTTATTCTACAATCCAGAAAGTAGTATACAGAAATCCATTGTTTCAAATATTTATAATAAATCTTTAGTAAATGAGCTTTCGAAACATATATAACTTAAACCATAGTACAAAACCCTTATTAAAATATAGGCATCGTAAAAAAACGTTAAAAACTTACTTTTCACATTTTTTGTTACGTGGCACGAAGAACTACACAACCATGCGACTTAAGCCGCTGACGCGAACTGACACGTCAGCGGGCCGAGGGAAGTGGTTGAAAAGCGATGTTGCCAATTCGCTAACGGTTTTAAGTTCCGAAAAATCGGTACTGTTTCAAATCACCTTTGTTTCAAATCCCCTCGGTCTCCCCTACTAATTTTAAAGCTTTGTAAAATATTGTCTCTGTGAAACTTATGCCACAGTTTACGTAACTCATAGAGACAAAACATATTTCAACCAACGTAAGGCCTGTTTATTAGTAAGAGCGCAAGAAGTCTTTGCCCATAGGTACTTGTTGAATTGAACAAATAGATCGAAGTTGCGGTCAATCTCAATAGTAAATACTGTACTATATAATATACTATATATCTATTAGCTATGGTCATTGTGAATGAATGTATGTATGTAAAGTGAGTGACATAATAGAACGGCTAACAATATTAGTGCCTTACATTTAGAATATGTAGTCGTGACTTGTCTATTATTTGTATATGTCTGTACAAATTAGGTCAATGAAAATGGAAAGTTGCATGAGTTTTGATAGCTTTATGATTGAGATGTTAAGACAATAGAGTGTAGCAAATTTTGAAAATACTATTAATTTACTCGTAAGAAGCCCCCTTGTTTGATGAAAAAAAAACTCTATTGTCTTAACATCTCAATCATAAAGCTATCAAAACGCATGCAACTTTTTAAAAAAAGGCTTCCATATTTTTATCCAAAGGTGACTGTTTAGTATGTTAAGTAAAGATTAAATCATTCTGCGCACTATTTAACTGTGATTTTCTCGCTTTAATTATTAAAACTATTCTTTTGTCATAAATCTTATTATCCAAAACCTTGTAAAACACGACCAAAACGTGTTCAAACCTCCATGGTTATATCCAAATTATTTTACCGTATTCTATGTTTTACCACCCGCCACAAGTAATGTCTGACAAGGGGTAGAGTAGGATGTCGTAGGATGAAACCCTGGTAATGTGCTGACGGATACACTTTGATAAACAATTTTTCATATGACGTGTTCAGTTCCTCGTGTTATATGAAGGGTTTAGGAGAACCATGTTTCAGGAGCGAAGATAGAGATCAGAAAGTTTTTAAGGGGTCGGTTGTTTAAAAATGAGCTTTGATAGTAAAAATGTGTGTTTACGGAAATTGTTGGAATGTTGAGAGCATTTTTTTTAACGATTGATTTCTAGCTTAGTATATTTTGGATAAAGGCAAGGAAAAGTGATAAGTAATGTTAAACGCAAATAACACATAGCTTTTATGAACTAAACATTTTTAAGGAATTTTACTACTAAAGCGGACCTTAAAGGCTTAGTAGTCCTTTTTTCTCTTTTATAAAGGAAACATAAAACAGACATGTGTTTACATTTTTATTGAGTTGATACACACAGCGTGGATCCACTTTCTAAATAGGTAGTAAATATGATTATTTCAAGGCAGATTGGTTTTACTTGTATAAGTGTAAAATTATTCTAGTTGTGAGTCAAGGTCTAGTGTTTAAACGTTTTAAGCATCACTAACAAATAATGTCGGAAACTAGTTTTTTCTTTTTAAAGTTAAGCGTTTCTGTAAATTATAGTGCGTTTTGTGTTGCATATGACAACAAAGTTAAAAATTCAGTGTTGCCAAATTGTTAACAAATTATCGTGGATGTGTTTTTAAGCTTTGTTGGTATGTGATTCTGCACTTAGGCTTTGATTTTTTTATTAATATTGAGCTCAACACACACAATGCTGCGTGCAAAGAAAAATACACCATAAATTGTAGCGATAATTGCAGTGTTTTATAACTTTGCAAGAATTTTTAAATTATCTTACAGCTCATCCAAAACTTTGTCCGAACATTAGGCAACTAATCATCGGGGCTGCCAAATATCAATAATTACTTTGACCTGTTTCTTAATCTCTCAGATATCGGGGCCATAAATCGGAAACTTTCAGCATTAACTCCTCATTTGTTCGGAATTGGGTAAATCGGAGGAAATGGGTGGGGGCTCGCTAGATTCCTAATTTATTTATTTAGCAACTTTTCGGAGATAAACTCGACAAGAAGTTAACAACTTGAGTTTGAGAATAATTTGATTTTCAACTTCTTTGCAATTCTACATTGAGCTTGATAGGATACGATTTGTTTTGGAAAAAAGGGAAGGCTTTTTATTGTTTTATAATCTGCTGTAGGTATAAACTAAAATGGTAATGTTGTAAAGGTCTCTTGAAGTGTCTTGAATTTCAAAAACCTCTCGTCATTGCTAGACAAGGTAACTCCAGTTGAAAGAAAATGCATACCTAAACCTATTATTTCACGCGCACGCACACACGCTCACACACACACACACACACACACACACACACACACACACACACACACACACACACACACACACACACACACTCACACTCATAATAGCATGTTTTATAATTTTCATTAATAAAAAGACTATTATTGTAATATTTTTGTTTATTCGATACATTAATATTAAATTTGTTTTTCGTTGTAAAAATAAAATAAAAAGAAATGTAATGAAATATGAAAGAACGAGTCCTCCTGATACAGGTATTTCTATACTTAAAAGAAGGTTCCAATCAAAACTGTCAAATGTAAAAAACTGTTTGTAGTAGATGGGCAAACTTTGGATTTAATGTAATTTCCCTAAAATCTCTACCTTCCCAAAGGTTGAAGTAAATGTTCTGAAAACATGGGGAAAAGGTCCTAAAAAACAAGACATTTTTAAAAAGACCTTAAGCGACAAAGATATCTGGGTATTAACAGTTCTGTATTATGTTTTTTTGTATTAATTTAGTGTGTACTTTTTTATATTTTTACATATGACAGGCGTCGAGAACATAACATTGTTATCCCTATGTGTTAAATTGCAAATTAAGGTAATAAGTCGCGTATATAACAAGAATTCCTGCCATTGGAATCCTCGGTCACAAATCACTGGATCTTTTGTGTTTTTCAACTGCGAAACGTTTTAATTAGAATTTTCAGACAACGGCCATACGTGAAATGGTATTTTGGTATTTTTAATTAAATTTTCAGCGTTCGATGTACAATTTCAATGTTTTTTTGCATACTGCTACAGGATTTGCGGATGGTTCAAATTCATTTTTACTGAATGTTAGAAATGAAGTTTTTTTACAGTTTATGATAGTTGACGCAGTAAATTTCACTTTTATATGATTTTTTATGTTTTGGTAAAAAAAATATTGTTTCTTTATTAATACACGTAAACTAGTAAAAGCAACTTTATTTTAAAGCCATCTTTTCAGCTTCAAAAACCTTATTCCTAATTTTTTTCCCGCGGTAAACTAAATATCGTGTAAACAATTTAAATCGCAACTGACGTTTACCTTGCACCCTACAGTAACAGTAAAGGTAACCTTAAAGGCAACCTTTTAAATTTAATCCTAACTCCATAAAACAGGAAACCGTTTTATATATTTTTGCTGACTGGTGAATTTACGTCGTAACTCAATCCGCCTTCCCTTGTGAAATATATCAAATGTACTGAAGAAAATACTGGTAAAGAGCGAGTGATTTTAACATAATTTTGTATTGAAAATCTTTGTTAGGTTGTAAAATAACTAAAGATGTATAACTCTATGGTCCTTCTAGTAATGAAATTAAAAATACGTCTACACTGAGGTCAGTATTAGGATGAGTAACTACTAGTAGAATCATATAAATTACATTAACCTATTACAGTTTTAAGTACTTACCACAGTTTCATATCTATGTCAAATCGTTGTTTATTTCTTTTGATATTTTTATAGAAAAACACTCTCTCCACACGGTACCCTAAACGTCATTCCATGGGGAGTACCTACAGGGTTAAATCGACCGATCTTATACAAGGGGTTGCGTTACCTGTGCACAGTATAGGGTAATACGGGGTGATAACCTAATATACTTACAGAGTCTACACCTGCAGTAATGCACGCGTATATTCACTATTGACCTCTTTTATAATCACAATAATAGTTACAAATTACTCGTATACAGCCCACTAGATGTGCGAAGATTTTCTTCTCCGAAAGTAAATTATCTTTGTGTAGTCTAGATCGGTCAGGTGGTCATAAAGTGGTTTTCATAATCGTTTTAGTTAGTTTTCTAAAGCAAATGATTACATAGTTTGAAATTTCAGGTAATACCATATCAGGGGCTTATTGAATGTTTCTTCATAGATTATGTAACGGAAAATACAACATATCAAGAAGATACTGAAACTTCAGTACTTAGCTTGGTCGGCGTTTAAAAAAAGTCTTCTAAGTATTAAAAGCCTTCATTATTAAACTTTTAGCAGAAACCGTCGGCAATAAAACTTTTCAATAAAGCTTTGAATCTTCTGTCTGTTTGCTTTTAACTCATTATCGACTCGAACCTCATTCCATTTTACCTACTAATATTTTAAATACCAAAGTTTGTAAGGATGTATTTTAGACACTATTTCACGCAAATACTACTGAACCTATTTGGATGAAATCTAAACTAATATTATAAAGCTGAAGAGTTTGTTTGTTTGAACACGTTCATCTCAGGAACTACTGGTTCGATTTGAAAAATTCTTTTTGTGTTCGATAGACCATTTATCGAGGCAGGCTTTAGGCTACATAACATCACGCTGCAACTATTGGAAGCGAAGAAATAATGGAAAATGGAAAAAAAACGGGGGAAATTATTCATCCTTGAGGTCTTCCGTTGCGTGCGCTGCGAAAACGGTTCTAGAAACCAAAAATATATGCATGAATTTTAATTCTTTAAGGGAACTTTACCGCGGGAAAACTTCGCATTCCCACGGGAAACAGAGTTATACGCGAACGGAGTCGCGAGCGGCCACTAGTTTGGTATAAGAATACACTACAACCTAGAATATTACACAAGTCCTTTTTACCGCCATATAATACCACAATCCCACAAGTAAAGCGATTCGGCTGCGGGTGAAACCGCAGGGCGCAAAGCTCGTCGTTGGTTCACAACAGTCCCATCTATAAATCAAAATGGTGATCGCTCATCCGTTCGTAAAGTTAATTGGCTAATCTGTAATTAATTAGAGAGTATCATTGATTTATAGTTTTGTTCGTCGAGGCTTGAAGAAAGGATTAGATTGGGTGTGTTTAGCTGTGTCGATCGTGTTGTTAGCTCTGTCGGCATTGGATAGTTTTATAGTGAGAAAGATTTGGTTAAACTAGATAGAGAGTTTAACCTAGGGTTTTAATACGAATAAGCACTTAAAGGAAAAGGTTAAATTAACTTAATTAACAATATGTATGTTTCTTTAATAAATAAATAAATAAATATAATAGTGCAAAATACAAATCTTTATAGATTGCTTTTACATTAAGAAATCCACTACGATTTGGGTTCATGTTTCTTTTGCAATCTAAGAAAAAAAAAAGCTTATGTTATTGTTTGTTACCATAAGAAAAATTTTAGTAGAAATTGCAGTAAAAAGAGTCCTTATAACCTCGTTAGTTCTTATTGCCTCCAAAAACAACCTTTTCCAAGAAAAATCTCTTTTTCCCAAAACCAGTCAGACAGAACTAGAAAAAATAGAATTGTGTATTCAAATATCAATATTAACGAAGAAGATCTCGGATTTCAGCTACAAAAGAAGAAAAATAAGAAATCGCTCCACATTTTCAGTAGCTTTCCAATAGGTACAACGTTTTTTTTTATTTTTCCTCAGGGATTGAATAGAGAATAAGAAATTGTATATATTTACTTTGTAATCTACATATTTCGATTCACTTTCGTTGCGAGAAGGCTCGAATGTAAAAAAGGGTATTGTAAAAAACTTTTTACGAGCTAGTTTGCAAAAAATATACAGTAATGTTATTGCAAGAAAAAGAACGCGAAAATGGGGCATAGGAAAAGAAAATGTCATATTAATGAGACTTCCAGAAGCTAGGTCATTCTCATCATCAAAGAAACGAGCGCGGTAATGACCTGTCAGCTGTCACCAGCTGTCAAATCTGACAGCTCGCGTAATGGCGCGAATTGTAAACGAGGCACGTGCAGTGTTTCTTTATTCCTTTGTTTTTTATCGTGATAAGAGAAATGAGTGTTGTTTTGCGATGTGTTGAGGCATTAACAAAATTGCAACTACATGTAATTCGTAAATGTATTTCGTAGGCTACGTTGATAAAACATTAGCAGTAATAATGTGTCAATTATTAAAAAAGGTAATTTATTAGGTGATGAGGATATAAATAATATTTGTATTTTAAGCAATATTTAAGTTTCTTTTCATTCATAAAGATTTAAAACTTTTTATTTTAGTTTTGCAGCCGCACCAGATCTGTTCCGATTGGCTCAATTTTAATACCCAGCCGGAAATTAAAAACTTCTGCGTTAGATCTTCGAATGATCTTTAAAAAATTGTACTAATCTATGTCTGGTTATATCTGTCCAGCGTCTAGGTCTAGGCTTAGTAGACCGTGTTTAAAAGGATTAAGGGGTATAAAATTGCTTTCATCTTAGAGCTATTAGAACATTTAAGGTACCGACGACGCCGTATGGAAAATTTGTACATAAATATGATAAATAAAATGATAGCAAGTTTTTGATTAACAGTTTCTTTTCATTTTATATGATACAAAAAGAAAATAAATTAAGTATATGTGTCTGATGTAAAAAAATATATATGCTTTACCTACTGCTTTTAAAGTCCTTCCTGAAAACTGAAAAAATATATACTTACATACTTAATCTCACTTAGAAATCACAGCTTTCCTAAAAAAACTATAAAAAAGACCCTATAATTAAAATTATAAGATAATTATAACATCCAATCAATAAATTAATGACATTACCTTAGTATTAATGACTACAAACAGGGTGTATTGAATTATTGCCGCCATAAGGTATAGTTCGATATCCAAGATGAACGCCGGCTGGAAGATTGGATTATTACTCCAGTGTCGAGGTGTCTAATGAATTTATACCGATATTTGATCCTAGGGTGTAGTATGAATTATACATACATAGTTGGCAGTTGTTGGTTATTAACTGTTAGTTATTAACAGCATTTGTAAGAAATATGAAACGTTTTCAAAAAAAGAAGTTACGCAACGAATAAGGTTTGCAAAGTTGGCTTTAGTGACGGGGAGATTTGGCATTTAAGGTCTCGTAATAGAGAAGACAATGCTGTAAGCTTTCTAGAGAAATTTACTGTCTAAAAAAGCGTAACATTCCATATAGGGTAATTGCTTGTTTGTAGTCACAAAATATTACGTTTTATGTAAAATGTTTCTACTGTAGACGATATTATGCCTGTCTTGAAATAACTCGGCTGTTCATAAAGAACTCATTTCAGCTTTTGTTCAAGTTATCATTAATCACAAGAAACCTTCTTTTTTTTAAGAAAATACACCATTTCCTCACAAATTTGATAAATCTATTTAAATTCAGATATATAGAGAGGTCGTCAACCTTTTTCTGTTTAAATAAAACTTTAATTAAAACACGTAAATAATCCTAAGCTCGGCTTAAGCTACCTTGACCGCCAAAACCGAAATTCAATTTACATACAATAGAACGCCTGTATTATTTTCAAATGGGATCATTGTTTGCGCGCCTAATACCTTGCCTGTTCACGGGTTTTTGTTTTTTTTTTCTTTGACAAACAGCCGGGTGATGACAAATAGGCATTGTCAGGGGCAGACGCGTTTTTCTCAATGACGTTATAGGCTGGAAGAGTTCTGTGACGTGCGGGGAAAAGAAAAGCTATATTGGTAAGCTGGGAAACATTTTTGACTGCCGACCTAGGTATTGGTAACTAAATTTAGAGTAATATGTCTATCTTCTTGGTTTCAAAACAAAAAAGGGGTAATAAAAACAAAAATATATCAAAGAAAGTAAAATTGGATTTTTTCTGCGCTACCATTTAAATTAAAGAAACCGTTATTGTAAAGCAACTTCCCTACGTTGTAACGAAACGAATTTAGTTACATACAAAACAGTGTTTAATGTAAAAGATAATAAAAACAGAAAGAACCCGCAATTATTCTCTCCTCGACAGCATTTCCGAAAAAACCTCGAATTATGATTTGGCGGAATATACCGTCCAATCATTCCGGAAATACGGGGGATAATGTGAAATAGAGCGAGCTCGGTGTTGCCGAGTCATTGTATAATATTACCCGAAATGAGGGACTAATGTTACACGTACTTAGCTCAAGTTATGGGTTTAAAACGTCTGGCTGTGAAGGGTGATCTGTCTCCTTTTTAGGGATGAGATATAAGTGGATAAATCTTGGGGAATGTCTGGTTTAGATCTTCATTTGGTGAATTCATGATACTTACTGACGTAAAGGTAGATTATTTTTTATTTTTGTGCACAGATTTAGAGGTTTTTTTGAGTACAAATGTAAGTAAATATTGCTGGGTACAGAGTTTGCTGAAAAATAAGTATTTATATTGGTAGTTAGGTTTTGTATGTACGTGTTTCCGCGCTTAGCCAGCTAAGCTGTTAAGGTATAGATTTATCGGGTAGAAAATCAAGATCAATTAAGACTATATTAAAATCTCTCGGGACGACAACGCTCCTATATCTTAAAGCTGCAGAAGATTAGGTGCAAGGTATAGACAACATATCTATTAACTAGTTCTTTACTCGAGATAGAAACAAACTATCAAATATTAAAACTACATCGCGTAATTATCCAGGTTAATATTACGGGATTGTGTATAATGGATAGTAAGAAATTAAATAACAGTTATTACCTATAGATTGTATCATTACAAAATGTAAAAATTTAATCAACACAATTTAATCTAAAAGCAACAAAATAAATGAAACCAATAAACAAAGGTTCCACACAACAAAACAAAGCATTATTATGCATTTGTGTTGGTGATTCAATCAACACCTATAATTACATGCATTAAAACCACCCATTGTTACAAAAATAACATTAAATTGGTAACACCGGCGCCATAACGTGCTATGATTTTAAAATTTAGAATGTCTGGCGTTCTTTTTGTAACATATTTACAATAGTCAATCGACCAAAGCGAAATCTGACACTTCTGTCTGGAAACGTGTTTAAAAAGTCCGTTTTTAATTAAAAAAAAGCGTAAAGTTATTGTGTAAATTGCAAATCCATGGTAAAGTTCCTCGTTCATTTAAATATTTGATTTTAAATATTTACTACATCTTCATTATGTAATCCTAAGAGAGTTTTAACATATTCACGTGGAGAATATTCTTTTTTTTATTATAAAAATCGTAGATTGAAAAGTACATTTTTGTGGTAACGTTATTTAAATAACTAAGTAGGTACACAATAAGTACCAAAGCTATTAACTTAGTGATAAGTTCGAATATCGCTGTCAAAAGGTCGTTGACCCCACTCTAATGTCAGGTGTTCACAGCATTTTGCATACTCTTACAATGAGTCATTTACTGGCCATTCCTACATTCCTTGTGCCGCGAATAAGGACTCTAAAACAAAGGAAATAGGTAGAATATTCTTCGAACCTTGTCACAGTTATTTTAGATGTATGTAGACTGAGTAAAGCACATTCCTACATCGGTTATACTTTAATTAAAAATGTTATCGATATTTTACAACGGAACATCAATTTAATTAAGAAGTGACCAACCCGGAGCTTTCCGTTGGTGAAATTCTGTCGATTTGATCTAAAGAAATAAAATGTTGTCCTTTAATGAATTGTACTTTTAATTAAAACCGTAACATAATATTTTAGGTACTGTAGGTTACTTAACTACATATCGCCAATGAAGAGTCGATAAAAATAACTAACTTTTTAGGCATTTCTGTTTTATTGAATTATTCATTACTAAAGTAATAGACATGCTGACAAAGGTATCGGGCCCCTTACTTATTGGTTTACATAAACAGTTTAAACAATTAAATGCACAAAAAATATTTAAAAAGTGGATTTTAAACATATGCGTTGGGGCCTTTATTTTTAGTAAAAAAAATTTACCATTTCGAGATTAGCAATTTTACTTTTTTTGTGAAAAGTGACAAACACAATATACACACACACACTCACAGAATTTTCGCATTCTAATATTAGTAAGAAGAAAGTTTTTTTTTTCTACACTAATTAAAATCACCAAATAATCTAATCTTAACATCTCCAACATTTCTAAGAATACACGTACTAATTCAATAGTAATTTAGAATGATATATTACAATAGTTCCGAGTTTCAAACGCATTATGAGATGATATTATAATAATAAATAACTTTGTTGTATTAAGAACACCCAAATGGATCGTTATTGCTGCTCGTAATTCAAAAAAGGGTATGTTTAATATTAGATTTATTACAGTTTAGTTAATCAGGAAGACAATAATTACCTATCTGATTAGATGGGGGTTACATTAATGGTAGGTTGGTATTTTCTACTATAAAAACAAAAAACACCAGACTAACACACCAACTATGTGGCACTAATGGACCACGCAATGGACTAGGGGAGAACCTAGTTACACCCAGACACGAGCTAATTTCGAAAAACAGTTTTGACGAAATTGGCCCGACCCGAAGATCGAACCTGGAACCATCCGCTTAGCAGTCCGGTATATACATATACCGCCGCACCACAGAGGTCGTCAAGACAAGAAAACAAGATAATCTGTGCTTACGATATTTTAGTGTCGTTAAGATTTATATTCATGTCAATCAAATAAAGTAATTACCAAAGGTAATGAAAATTTAAATAAATCTATACTAATATTATAAAGCTGAAGAGTTTGTTTGTTTGTCTGTTTGAACGCGCTAATCTCAGGAAGTACTGGTTCGAATTTAAAAATTATTTTTGTGTTGAAAAGACCATTTATCGAGGCAGGCTTCAGGCTATATAACATCACGCTGCAACTATAAGGAGCGAAGAAATAATGGAAAATACGAAAAAAACGGAGAAAAATATTCATCCTTGAGGGCTTCCGTTGCGTGCGCTGCGAAAACGGTTCTAGATACCAAGAATATATATAATAAAATAATACAAAATATATATATGAAAGAATTAAGGGAACTTTTTACCGCGGGAAAACTTTGCATTCCCACGGGAAACCGACTTCTACGCGAACGGAGTCGCGAGCGGCCACTAGTTAAGATAATATATAGCTTTAAGTTAAAATCGGTATTGTTTGATCTTAATTTTCAAACTTTTTCTTTAACACTAAATAACTACTATATGCCGTATTTTAGTGTCATATAATAATTTCATACTCTATTTGTCAATGGAAGGAAATGAATCATAATATTGCATGCTATTTAATTATTTGATAACATTATCTATTTAATATATAGGACAGGATGCTTCTGTGCTTAAAATACAAAGTTAACTGTGATATAGCTCAGTTTTCATACATTGAGTGAAATATGGCTCGTTAGAAATGCGAAAGATACTTCATGTGTTTGCAATAAAGGTATTTAAAAATACATTAATAAAATATGTTTTGTATTATTAACGTCTCTTAATAAAATAGCGTAAGTATTCTTAGTTTCCGTTAGTGTACTTTTTTTGTAATAATGCTTATAAAACATAAAAAAGGGCTCAAACAAAACAAGAATTAAAGGGCGTGAAAAGTTTTGCGTATACAGCGTGTCCCAAAAGGTTACGTAGCTGGGAAGGGGGGTGGTAGGGGTGGTCACAAGGGTTACTAGAAAAATAATAAAAAAAATCCCCTCTGGATATTTCAATAAAAAAAATCCATTTTTTAAAAAACTAAAAATTTTACACCTTGTCGGCCTATTTTGCTTACTATACCTACAAATATTGCTGTATTTGAAAAAAAAAAACTGTTATGTAATCGTCAATAACCCTTTATCAAATTGAAATAAAAAAAACTATACATATCTAACCAAGATTTTAAAGAAAATTAAGTTCTTGTCCAGTCAAGGACTTAGCAATTACGATTTCACTCAACTTCCTCAAAGCGTACTGAAAAAAAAATGTACTACGCAACTCTGGCGAATAACTTAAAAAGATAGGTCATTTTATTGCAATTCCAAAATGGTATAACACTTATTTAAAAAATTCATACTAGGTCATTTAAAAATATTTTTCTGGAACAATACTCCCGCAAAAATAAAAATATCAAAAAACAATAGTCTCAAATTCGTACGCAAATACATGTTTAAATGTCTATTGATGTTACTGCCCGTTATAATTCTCAAGATTTGAGTACAGACATACCTCAAACATTCGAATACGGCTAGATTAAGCTGTACCATATGACTGGGAAAATAATCTTTACTGCATTTACTCAAGTACACGAAAGTTGTAAAGGATCAAGCTGGTCTGTACAAAAGCAAAGGTTTTAGTTTAGATTTGATTTGTCTAGATTTGATTAGCTTATCTAACTGGTCTCTTACCTAAAAGTGGCTTATTAAATTATAATTAGTTTCAGCTCATCCCTAAAATCGTTTTGGTAATATTCATCAGAATTACAGTATAGGCCATAGACATCTATTACCTGTACCTGTAGGTACAGTCTACGACTAGGTAAGCTGTGATAACAAACAAAAATAAATCCTATTTCCATACAAAATAAGTTTGGTTAGTTAGTTTCAAACCGGTCACAACTTACCGAGTCGATTACAGTTGCGGTTTTAAATGAAACTCGAAAAGAAAACAAATTTAACTATCATTTATTATTTAAATAAAATGCCCGAAATGTCTACCACCAACATAAATACATGCCCTGCATCGTTTTAAAAATGAGCTTCATAAATGTGCTCAAGTCAACCAAGTCCCTGATGGGTTTTCCAAAATCATTTTTTTTTATTTAACGAGCAAACGAGCATGCGGGTCACCTGATGGTAAGTGATCACCGCCGCCCATGACTCCCCGCAACACTGGGTGTTGGAGGTGTGTTGCTGACCTTTAAAATAGGAATACACTCTCGACTTGAAGAGCCCCATGTTGTAGGTAGCCAGGAATATCGCTGCAGGAAGTTCATTCCACATCTGCGTAGTGCGCGGCAAAAAATTCCGCCTGAAACGCACGGTGGTACGCACAAATGATGCGCAGATCAAACTCCATATTTTTACCTGTACTTGAATGTTTGAGTTGAGGTATGTCTGTACTCCAATCTTGAGAATTATTACGGGCAGTAACATCAATAGACATTTAAACATGTATTTGCGTACGAATTTGAGACTATTGTTTTTTGATATTTTTATTTTTGCAGGAGTATTGTTCCAGGAAATTATTTTTAAATGACCTACTATGATTTTTTTAAATAAGTGTTATACCATTTTGGAATTGCAATAAAATGACCTATCTTTTTAAGTTACTCGCCAGAGTTGCGTAGTACATTTTTTTTTCAGTACGCTTTGAGGAAGTTGAGTGAAATCGTAATTACTAAGTCCTTGACTGGACAAGAACTTAATTTTCTTTAAAATCTTGGTTAGATATGTATAGTTTTTTTTATTTCAATTTGATAAAGGGTTATTGACGATTACATAACAGTTTTTTTTTTCAAATACAGCAATATTTGTAGGTATAGTAAGCAAAATAGGCCGACAAGGTGTAAAATTTTTAGTTTTTTAAAAACTGGATTTTTTTTATTGAAATATCCAGAGGGGATTTTTTTTATTATTTTTCTAGTAACCCTTGTGACCACCCCTACCACCCCCCTTCCCAGCTACGTAACCTTTTGGGACACCCTGTATATTAAAAAATATTACAAAAAAAAAGCGTAAAGCGACTACTCACAACGGTAGGCTTTTTGTGTACATATAAAAACCTTAAGGGTGTTTTGACACTGCTAAATTGGTGAAAAACTATACATCGCAATAGCATGTTTGCACTTTTAATTTTGATCGTATTGTTATTATTTTACACATTTCACAGACGAAGTCACGGGTACCAGCTAGTTAAATAAACTTTCAGACTAACACATTATGTGGCACTAAAGGAAGCGCAGTAAGAGCTTGTAATTTCAGTACCACATAATGAACTATGGGATAACCTAGTTAGGTACATTTAGACAGCATAATTATAGCAGTTACTGTAACTCCTCTAAATATAATATCATTGAAACTAAATAAATCTCATCCAACAAGATAACAAATTTTGTCAACAATTCCATAAAATCGGCCAAAAACAAAAAAAAACGACGCCTCCTAGACCGTGCGTACTATAACCTTTTTTTTGTAAAATGTGCCAGGATTTTACAAAAAAAACCTGTCAAACCGTAGCTAAAATATACAGGAATTGCGAACGGTAGTCAACCGCGAGGTTAAAAAAATATACACGGTTTTTGGTTTAGAATCATGGTCGGTTCGATAAAGTTATGTACGCTTGTACATTTTATATTTCATAACTGCTAAAAGTATTGCTACTAAAAAGTAGATTTTAGGATATTGCTTAGGAGAGACGTAGCAACCTCATATTAAAGGCGATGAGCAATTAAGTACTTCATTAGATTGTTTTAAAAGTGAAGCAAAGTAATATGCTATAAACAAACAGCAAAGGTACATTAAGGATACGCAATTTTAACCAACAATTGTAATTAAAATTAAGCTTAAACGAACTTCGGCAAACAAATCAAATCAACGTTACAAATATTGCACAATTTCAATCACCCAGTTAACCCATTTACCTATACCACACGACCATCATACCACTTCTAAAATGCACCATCTTAGTCCATGCTGTACCAAGAATAGCTTCCATGTCCATTAGAATCAATTGGTCTGCGAGAGGCGAATGGATGGCGTCATCCGACATAGAGCCATGCTCCATTTGCGGTCAAACGATAAATGGCAGAACGGACGCGATTTTATTTTGCCACATGCATAAAATACGAAATTTCGGAGTCCATTTGAATGTGAAATGCGATCAAGTGTGTATCGCTGAGTGGTCGGTGTAATAGCGTTTTTGATAACAGATCGGAATTTTGATTGGACGGGTGATATTGAATTGGGGAATGTTTTTAAAGTATGTGTTTTTTTATTATTTTTGGGTGATCAAACGAAGAAGAACTAGAAATTTCTGCGTCCACTTCACACAACGGTTTACATGATTAACGAGAGTAACGTTAAGAAAGATTAAGTTATAAGTTCTTACAATATTTTATAAAAAAGGTAAAAGTCTGTCAGACACCTTCCTCAATTCTGTAAGCGAGAGCCATTAACTTAAGTTAATTTACATTGCCCTTATAAATGTTTCCAAATAACAATATCTTCATTTAATCTCTTTCAATAATCTTGTATACCGCCGACCAAACAGAAGATCAAAGTAGACGTCAATGAACACAGTGTCTCACGGGAATGACAAACAGACACACAGCCGTGCTCGGTTCAATGTAGTAATTAATTTATATGTAGTTACAGAACTACAGATTTGTTCAATAATTTGTTTATTGCTCCTACCAATCAGTTAATAAACACTGGTTGAAATTTTAAGTGATTGTTAGCCTTAATGTATGTGTAAATATATTATATTGTAGATACATTTCTAAATCCATAAACACGCTTTTAAATTATGTTTGTTTAAATATGTTCTATCAGGGTTTGTTATATAAGTCACTTAAGATTTATTGAGATGAAGCATATTTTAACCAATGTAGGTATGTGTGAAAAGCGTTCATAGATAAATGAGTTAGGTAATGATTTGTATAAAATAGCTTGACTAGGTACTAAATCAATGTTTTACCTGTACCATTTATAAAAAGTAAGTGCATAAATAAAATGTATACATTATAGAACTCTTGAAAATTTGGTTCTGATCAAATACGTAAGAACTAAAAATCTATGGTAAGTAAAAGTTAAGTAACTCATAAATTACACTTTTAATTGCCGCCGTCCCAATTTTTGTATTCCCAACAGTTTAATTAGCGCAAAATAAACATAAATTCATTTTCACAGTATGAAACACAATAAAATCCTTATTACCAATAATGAAATAATACTCCAATGATCACGCAAGGGGCCGCATTGGACGGACGCCAAAATTTTATGATTCTATAAGTTAAATGAGCCGTGGTGATGCAATTCCGAATGCTGGACTGTGCTGGCTTTGTTGAAATTGATCATTTTTCGGTTTATTGTCTGAAATTGGGTCAACGACTGTCATCTGGTTTGAATGTAGAATAGTTTTTATTTAGATACAAGTTTTTATAGTTACTGTTGACCTGGTGTCTTATCACTTTTATCCTACTAATATTATAAACGTGAAAGTTTGTGAGTATGTATGGATGTTTGTTACTCTTTCACGTAAAAACTACCGGACGGATTTGGATGAAACTTTACAGTTATATAGATTATACATCAGAATAACACATAGGGTACTTTTTACCGCAGGAAAACTTCTCATTACCACGGGAAACCGACTTCCACGCGAACGGAGTCGCGGGCGGCCACTAGTACGTTATAATTCCTTGCAGTTATAAACAAGCTTTAATATGAGTTACAAAATAAGAGTCATGGTAAAGCAAACCTAAAGCGTGTTTACGTTTAGAATCTTAGCGTTATTTTAGCGACATATAAATAACGTTATTTTTGAAAAGCCAAATCAAAAATATTGTAATTAGGTATGACAATATTGCGGTACGTACATTTTTCAGCAAAATTTTAATCATACCCTTCTTTCATAGACTTTTTTTTCCTATTTTAATTACGTATAGCTATTAGAAATTGCTAAAATTAGGTCAACCACATCTGTTTAATGTTAGACACGCTTGCGAAATTAAGAGTATAGATAAAGAGATGTCGAGCACATAAAACTGCTTGAAAGTATCGTCAGCACAAGTCAGTGTTGTTTTAAATAGATATAGATGAGATTAGGTTACGAGCCTTACACGCCAAACGCTTTAACGCTTAAAGCATTGAACCGATTTGGATGGAATTTAGTACAAAGGTATCTAAACCTAGGCATAGACTTAGCCTATCTCGTAATAAAACTTAAAGCTTTAATATGTAAATTCAACAAAAAATGTATTAGGGCTTAAGTTAAGTTAATAAATATTCGTTATTGAAGTTAATGCTGCAATTTTAGGGACTTTTCTCTAGGTTTATGTATGAAAGCGTACCTATAGTTAACGCATACAGAGCTGCAGGCGAAACACTAGTTGTTATAAAAATATATCAAAACGTAGTAGAAAAGTTATAGAAGCGTTTAATGTATTGGCTTTTGATATATTCGTAGATAATTGCTAGTCTTTCGTGTTTTATTACTATCTCTCTGGGAGGGTTCTTCAGCTTCATTTTCAACCTTAGTCCCTTGTATTAAGGACTATATTTTTATTTTTATAATAATAGGCTGGGGTGTTATGATAAATGTACAGACAGCTTGTTCGACGATAAAAATGTAAGTAATAAAGTGTATAAGCGGTTGTAGAGAAGGGTTTGGTTATGTTTTGTAAAAATAATCTTTTTTTTACTTATAGTGTTTATGTTTGTCAAAGTCGTAAAGAGGGAAGCTTTTTTGTAATATAATCTTGGTAATTTACTATTAATAATGAAAGCCATTTGTAAGAGATGGTACGTAATTAGGTTAATACAAATATGGTTGGATAAAAGCCAAGTTCAGTTAAAGTTGTAAGTTAGTAATTAGTTGTTAGTTAGCTAACTTGAAAGTGATAATGTAAAAGGTTAATGCGATTCAATTGAAGAAAGGACATGAATTTGAAATTAAGGATTCTAATTATTTTTTGTTAAATATTTTAAGTGTTTCTGCATTAGTATTAAATTTGTTGCTAGTTTTTTTAAATATAATATAGCAAAGCAAACGAGCAAAGAAGTTGGTCGACAAACATACAAACAGATGAATAGCAACTTTGTGTTATATTTTTTAATGATGATAATAATTATTGAGTTAGTAATTCTTTGCCACAGCATATACAGTTTTAGTGGTTGAAGTGCTATCTATCCATGGTGTCAATTCGACGATGTATACCACGTCGGTGGTGGCCAAAGTCGCAGGATTAATGGTGTATAGCAGGAAATGATCGCTTGTGGCACTTTAGGGTGCGGACACATGACTGAGGAGCGGAATAGAAAGAAATATGATAGTTTTATTGTTATTTGTTTTAATAAGGGGACTGGAGCAGTGTTGAAGGGAATGAAGAAGTCACAGTGATGGTGTGAAGTATTGTAAAGTACTTCAAAAGTGATGGTAAGTGACTTTTTTGTTTATATAAATTAGCTCAAAATAAAAAATAAATGCAATTGCAAGTCAGTACCTAGTCACTTGTAACTTCATTTACCTATTACTAGTTAAGAGTCTGAATATGTTGTATCCGTTTTCGTTTTCTAAGATCTTATTTCTTATTCTATAAACAAATTTCAAATACCACTAAACTGATATAATTTCAACCGAAAACTGCCTGCCAATTGCTAACCTGTGTTTCATCCACGGATTGTGTCCAAACCGTAGAGTTAGATTATTTAGATTTACCCAGGATTGCGTGGTTCAGGCTGGTTTATGAGTGGCAGACGAACGGTGGTCAGTGAATGATTGGCTTCGGTGACGGTTGATCAATCAGGGGATGAAACTGAAGTTATATCAGTTGGGCTATAGGATATGAAGATTTTATCAAATGAATACCTGAAGATATAAAGAACGTTGTTGTATACTTAGGTCAGTCATTAAATTAAATTATACCCTATTGGATTCTATACTTATTATTTAGTTCTGAATTACCGTATCATAACTACTACCATAGCTATTATTAACTAGTCCAACGTATTGTTAACTGTCGTACCAAATAAAAAGTATGTTCCATAAACAAATTTAGCCGATTTAAACCACTTTGGAATCTGCACGTTGATTTCTCGATATCTACAAATATTTTTCTCACACTCACACGGGTCGGCGTCGGGTCAATATTTCATCAAATATTGACGATTCAGATTTACACACTTGTATGAATGTCAATGTTTGTAGACGAATGAGAATCGTGTTTTCAGACAACTGTGTTTAAACTAAAACTTAATTGAAACTAATATGATGTTAGTTTAGTTTAAGGTAATTCAGTTATTTGAGTTTTTATAAGGATAGGATTCAGGTTTTGTATAGATTCCGTGATAATGTAAAAGTTAATTTCTATTTTTAAATCTGATGACAAAAGTAGTTATGTATAAAGTTCCGTAACTGAGGTACTTACTGAAGGCAGTTCCCGGTTTTGCTATTGCAAAAGTCTTTAAACAAGCTATCTCTAAAGATTTTCCCGATGCATTTTAGCATTTTCGAATGCCTTTCCATTGATTTCTGAGGTCCAACTCTTTTATTCGTAGTAGATTCCTATGAAGACTACAATTGAAAACAATTTGGCTTATTGACAACGAAAATTACGTAATTCCCTGGATTTTAACCTAACTAACCTGGCAAATACACTATCATTCAACTTACGGCCATGCGGAGTGATTCTGTAACTTTCGAGTGACATAAACTACTATCAAAAAACGTCAAAATTCCATTATTTGTAAGGAAATATGTACATTTGACGTTTACTCTCATAGCGGTCATGACAATTGGAGAAAACGTCGCGTCGTCGGAACTAATGCCTAGCGTTCGTTCAGCTGTAACACTAATTAGACTTTTTAACTGTCATTTTCAAACCTAACTTACCTTTTCCAAACAGAAAATCAAAACCAAACTTTAGTAAAAAAACAACTTATTGACGAATAGATAACAAGTTTGATGCCCGCGCCGGGCAAATATGTAAATAGAGGGACACAGTAGTTTCACTGAATATATCTCTCCACCTATTTGCATAGGTAGAAACAGTGGCCCTTTTATTTATTTTGTGGAGGTAATGTTATTCATGAAGTAGAGGATACTTTGTTTGGAAGAAATGGAATCTGGAACGGGTGGAAATAAAGGACACTGTGACGTTGTAAGATTTAAAAGTTATTTTTTATATTCTACATTAATGACTTATTCATTCATTCATTCATTCATTCACTAATGACTTAAAGTAAGGTTCTAATGGCAAGAGTTGTTTTAAGTTTCTATGATGAGACCATGTATATCTTATATTAATGTAAAGTTTCATCAAAACCCGCCCAATAGTTTTTACGTGAAAGAGTAACAAACATCCATACATCCATAAATATTTAAAACTTTCACTTTATAATATAAGTAGAATGAATATGTCCTAAACCATCACCTAAGTTACTTGCTTTTGGAGTAAAATAACAAAATTAACCGCGACAATAACCGGTCAAAAAGTTTTAAGGTTAACAATCTAACCTTTATTTAACTAACATAAAGCTAACAAGAGTCTAAATAACATATTTTCCGATCAATATATTAACAACAGTAACCGGGCAGGGGTGTCAAACATTTTTCCTGCGAAGGGTCGCACCCTAGCTAACTTTACCTGTGGTGCGTGGACTTAGTTATAAGCTGAAGCGATAATTCTTCGTAATCACTTGGAAAATGTTTTGTTATTGGGTGAAGTAATTTTAAATGATATAAAAAATATTATCAAGCGATTATCACGATGTATAGGAACCTGTTGAGTCCTGAGTTTGAAGTTGAGCGCACTAAGCATGGCACTAAGCAATATGCTAAGCTGTTAAAGACTTTTTAGTACAATAGACACGTTTTAACCAAACCCAATCAAGGCAATTTCCTTTTTTACTGTAATACCGCAATAATTCAAAAGTCATATAATTATGTGGATAAATATGTTTAAGGGCAGTAAATATGAATTTAATACTATCTCACAAAAAAACTGAGTTCCAAATACTGACGGACGAGTATATATTACCTTAACAATGATAAGTTTTATCAAGCAGTATTCCTGTTCGAAAATCAAAGTCGCTAACTCTTGACTATTGCGCCATAGACCAGCAGAAGCATGATGTGAATAAAATGCACTGGCAACATTAAACATGAATATTTGCGCACCTGTTTCGGGGGAAGTTTTCTCATTTCTGTAGCTGTCACCGCGACGGTGTTGCCATTCGCCGATTGAGAGTTACCGCTTTTTTATTAATGCCTGGCGAAATTATTTTTTATTTAACAGATTGATTTTAGAGATTTTATTTGATTGATTAATTGATTAATGAATTGATACTGCCTTCATTATTGTTATTGATTTTATGAAGTACGTACTATCTACTGTTATACGGGGTGTAAAAGGATTGCTTCCGAAAACAAAATCTGGGCATTGCTGGAGGAGTACTGGTTACGTTTTGAGTAAAAAAAAAATCAATTATTCTATCAGAATTTACGATGATTTCAAATTAAAATGTGTTTAAATTTAATTTGCAATGAAAATAATCGCACCTGAACCATCAGTGGGTGTGTGAGCGATGATTTCAAGCGGCGAATTCACAATCCTTATAACTTTTTAAATTGAGTTTTCTGGGTATTCTGTTAGTGAATTTAGTTACTATTGAGGCTCAAGAATACATCTCTCAAGGCTCAAGTGGTATTTTTACACCCGTTATTATAATGTGAAGCAATGTTTTTTATTTTTTCTATTAGGAGTTTATGAAAAATATTAAAAGCCAATTGGTTTTAATAGGCAAATATTTTCCTACATTTCTTACTCAAATAGCAATTTTTTGTCTATATTACCTACAGGTTACACACGGCATCCATTTCCATTAAATCAAAATTAACCGTCTATAATAAAATTAAAATTATATTTTCCACCCTCCCCATAAGGGGTGGTTTTATTCATATTTCACCAGTGATAGATTCGGGATAGACATTATACTGTGCATAAAACTGTTTCAACCCTCAACAGCTTTGAGGGGTGGTAATATTATAAGCGAAGGTAAATATCCAATCTCGGGGCGGACTTATCTTAATTTCAGTGATACAAGAAGCGTAATTAAAAGGGTGTTGGGGAAAATGGAAGGAAATGTAGCAAAAAATGGATTTTCAATCTTGTTATGCATTATAACACGATGCTAGCAAGTAAGGATATCAAAATATAAGTGTTTTTCCATGGTTCAGAATGGGAGACTGCTCACTAGACCATAGTTTAAGTTTTGACAACAGTGTTTTAAAAAACGTATAAAATACATTCTAAAAACGACAATCATAGACGTAAATATAAGAATAGCTGAACCAAATTTGCATAAAGTTTTTCAACCCTGAATAGCTTTCTATCGAATAAAGTCTTAGACAAAGTCAAAACGTCTACTGTACCCTACCTTCCTTGCTATCACAATCGATAGCTATAACCTTTATCCCTTTACAAATACACCTCATTTCTTTAACCACTCGGAGCGTAAACCCCGATGTCTTTCTATCAATCTTTCCCCGTGCCTAAACTTTGTTTTGATTCGCAAAACGTAAATGATTACTCCTGGCGCCCCCATTTGTAAAACTTTAAAGGATTTCCAAGGAAGTAACAGCTTAAGGGCTTAGGGAGGATTTGCATAATTGTAAGCAGCTTATTATTTGTATCGGAAAGTAAATTTTCTTTGACTTAACTGGTGGGTGCTGATTGGAAAAGGGTTTTACCTGAAACAAATTAATTTAAATGATTAGTTAGTTAAAATTATGTCAACCTTAATACTAATTGTAATTGGTTTATAAACAATCATGTTAATTAACGATGATAAAAATATGTTAAGTTTTGTAACAGCCGAAATTATTCACAAATGAAAGACAATGATATACGCAACACAAATATTTGCTTTGCAAAAGCAGTGTACCTGCAAACAACGATTAACAAACAGCTACCTGTATCTCTCCTAAACACACGACTCCTGGCCAAAACAATCTGTCAAATGCAACGCGGGAAATTCCTCATCCACCTCTGTCACTGTCACTTTTGACAGCCCGCCCTCGACACAGATAAATCATGAACTAGACAATCGCGAACTGAAATATTCGTTTATCGGTTTTTGTCATTTTTTTAACTTCAGACGACAAAATCAGTGCATCGATGTGAAATACACGCAGAGAAACGTCGAAAATGGTTAGCCTTAAGCCTCATTTACACGATACCATTTTCTTGCACGTTCAATAGCAATAATTGAATACAATAGTGGAAGCGCAATATTTGCATTTCAATAATTGTAAGCAACTGTTTACACGTGGATATTATTTATAAAGTTGAACGCCATTATTGAATGCAAATCTTGAAAAGAAATAATTGCCAGCGTGTTTTGTTTAAGCCTCATTTACACGATACCATTTTCTTGCCTGTAGCGTACAATTATGTCGAAGCAATACTTGAATTGCAGCGTATAAACAACATGCCATATTCTTTCTCTACTAGGCAAGTTTTGCATTCAAAAATGTTCTCCGTTTAAACTATACATACAATATTTTCTTGTGCAATACTTGTATTCAATAGGTTTGTCACTTGACTTTGATAGTCATTTTATCCGAAGACGTCCAAAACTTGAATGAAAATATTCGTCTGAGCAAATACGGTCAATTCTTGAAGCAACGTGCCAGTAAATGGAACAGGAACGTACAAGTCGATGTTTAGACAAGACAATTCTTGAAAGCGATAATCTCCTTACCATTATGGTATCAATGTAAACAAAACACGCTGGCAATTATTTCTTTTCAAGATTTGCATTCAATAATGGCGTTCAACTTTATAAATAATATCAACGTGTAAACAGTTGCTTACAATTATTGATTGCAAATATTGCGCTTCCACTATTGTATTCAATTATTGCTATTGAACGTGCAAGAAAATGGTATCGTGTAAATGAGCTCTTACATTGATACAATAATGGTAAGGAGATTATCGCTTTCAAGAATCGTCTTGTCTAAACATCGACTTGAACGTTCCTGTTCCATTTACTGGCACGTTGCTTCAAGAATTGACCGTATTTGCTCAGACGAATATTTTCATTCAAGTGTTTGACGTCTTCGGATAAAATGACTATCAAAGTCAAGTGAGAAAACTTTTGAATACAAGTATTGCACAAGAAAATATTGTATGTACAGTTTAAACCGAGAACATTCTTGAAAGCAAAACTTGCCTAGTAGAGAAAGAATATGGCATGTTGTTTATACGCTGCAATTCAAGTATTGCTTCAACATAATTGTACGCTACAGGCAAGAAAATGGTATCGTGTAAATGAGGCTTTACAGATGGAAGGCAAAGGCGTTACCGCAAATGACATTCCATTTTTCCAATCGCACCTCAACTCCCCGAATTCTAAATATCTGGTTCGAACCGGTCCCGGGTGTGTCAATCAGGACTTTGCCTCCATTTCTCACTGACATTTCACCGGAAGGAGGTAACTTTTTAAAAAATAAAGTGCAAAGCGGGGTGCGCGTCGCGATATGGATGACTGCATTAAAAAGGTGCTACATCACGCTTTTTTTTATTTATTTTTCAACCTGTCAATTTTAAACGCGGGGGTGTTTTATTTACAATCTCGCCGGAGTATCTTGACGTGTGGTTTACCGGAAATTTAGTTACGCCGACGTGATTTAAACAAACATTTTTTCGTTTTCCCCCAGTTGCTTGCATTTGGAAATATTTGAATAGAAGCGAAGAAAATTGTGTATTGTTACAAAATAAAAGAAGGTTTAAAAGGGATGTATTATAATTAAAGTTTCTACAAGGGAAGTTGCACCGAGACGCTTAAAGTCTACATTGAAATACAACTTTTTTAATAGTAAGGATACATCATAATTTATAACTTTGCATAGCACAGAAAGCATGCTGATAGCAAAACTTTAAAACAATCTAATATCTTCACACACATTAAATATAAACTTAACCTATTATTTAACTACGACGACTTCCGTAGTACAGGTAGGTAAGCGCGGAAAGTTCCGGGTTCAATTCCTGGGTCAGGCCAACTTAAGCAATTTTATTTCATAACTGTCTCGTTACTAACGTTACTGAATTGTACAAGTTTGAGCTTTGTTTGTGACAAGTAAGTGTTTTATAAAAAAAAAACTGCTACCTGCAACGAAACAAGAATAACTACTTATTACGTACTAATCAAAACTCATACTAAAAATAAACCAATTACAAGAATTAACGCAACATTACACAATAAAGCTGTTCTAAATCGTTGCTGGCACTTTCCAGAAAAACGGAAACGGAAACGCTAGTGTTCGACGTT
Organism: Emmelina monodactyla; assembly: GCA_916618145.1. Lineage (NCBI taxonomy): Eukaryota > Metazoa > Arthropoda > Insecta > Lepidoptera > Pterophoridae > Emmelina > Emmelina monodactyla. The sequence goes on from OU745319.1 coordinate 1,256,292, forward strand.
TGAATAGAACGCGCTAATTCGACCGCGGCAAGATCAAAGGGAATGCACCAATTATAGAAGTGGCATGCGCACAGCTAAACGATCAATTATTATTATAATTGTTTGAAGTGATACAAGAAATATAATTATTTTTCGTTATGTTTCAAAACGAAGCCTTCATAAAATATTCAATTCTGATGAAATATTTAAACTCATCGCAAGTAATTTATAGTTTTAATTCGTGCTGTGTTATGTTAAAATCATGTAATGCCACTTTAAACAATAAAATTGATGGAATCAGGCGTTACTTTGCGGAAATCCATTTAGATGACTTTTTAGTAATTACTGTGCAAATCCGCTATAATCGTATATACATACAATACAATATACATACAATATAATTATAGCGGATTTGCACAGTAATTACTAAAAAGTCACTTTAAACAATGTTTATATACTTCAAGTATTTTTATACAAATGTTTAAAATTATAATTTTATTTTTACATATAAATACCTGTCTATATTAACGTCTAAAGATTCCTCATTATCCTTACATCAATAAACATATTAATTTCAATTTTGTAACGGTAACTAAATTTTACAAAAAAGACCGCTACCGCTCATGACTTGTACCGTACAATTTTCGACAAAAACTTCGTTATGTCCGTCGATCTGTTGTAGCTGGTATTCCGTTGAGGAATGTTACAATTACTGAGTAACGGCAGCTTCTAGAACATTCCAGACTTATCTAGGTCACCAACAAAGGAAAGAAAACCCGTATACGTACGACAAACGTCGCGACGTTGAAATTGTTGATACCGGTATTATTATTATAATTTTTTTTTAATTTGCTAACATACCTATAAAGAATTGTCCTAATGATGATGATAGTTACAGGTAGGTATTGATAGTTATAGGTAACTGCTGTATCAGAAGACTTAGGTCAGCTCTCAAAGTTGATAAGACCAATATTGTGCTCTTTCAATCGATATAAGCCTTATTATTTAGCGATACAAATTAATGAATAAATCTCCAGACTGACACCAATTATGTAGCCCTAAAGTTGCATTAAGCACTTGTGTTATAGGTACCACATAATGGACTAGGTGAGAACCTAGTTACACCCAGACACGAGCCAATATCGAAAAACCATTTTTACGAAATTGGCCCGACCCGGGAATCGAACCCGGAACCATCCGCTTAGCAGTCCGTTCTATAGCACTGCACTACAGAGGTCGTTAAATTGATATAGGATGTTGGTTACATCTCAGTCTTGAAAAATTATCCCTTCTTCCGAATTTGTGTCAAAAACCACACAATTAACTCCTAAACGACTCAGTTCAGCCATTACAAAAGAATGTTCAAATAAAACTGTTATTGAAATTCCCTCTTAACTTGAGAGCTTATAAACTCCTCCCCAAGGAGGTTCGTCTTAAAATAGTTTTTATAGTTTCTCCAAGAGGGTTGTTCACTTGTCAGACATTATTATACTAAATGTTAAATTTTTGAGGCAGGTATGTTTATTTTAAAGTTAAATACACACACGTGTTTTCGGAATTAGATTTGTATTCTTAAGACTTCTTCTTCATCGTGTGATGACTATGCACTTTGCAGCACATATCCATCTAGTGTCAGAGTTTTTTAGTAACCGCCTCTTTTTAAGGCCTTTGACGTGGTTCCTGTAGGGTAGAGGTCAGCCTAATGTCAGTATTTTTCAATCCGCCCACCTAAATAGGCACCTGACTTGATTTTTTTATGCTTGAGACTGAGACATTGCCTTACAAGTATAGTATTTAAAACAAGTGTAATACATATCTATACACCGTGATCCCTAAGTGACTGGACTAGCAGCGAACATTATCACAACAATAGGCATAATCTATTTTGAATATTTCAAGAATAATAAAGTTCAGGTTCTCTTCAATTTTTCACGTTAATTGCGGATTTCTTCCATAGACTTTCAAAGTAACGTATAATCGCGCATAGACAATTTTCTGAGTTATTACAACCTCTGTTACAACTTTCAGCTATTTATTTAAATAATTTGACACGACCCAAGATAACACTGTATCAATCGAGAATGCAATTCTAAAATTATATTCAATCATTATTTATTCCGGAAATCATAACTGACCTGTATGGACATTAAATAGACAACTTTAGTTAATGAAATGGTAATAAATAAAGACTATCTGTAATACTTAAAGAGTGATGGGTGGCCTAGCTTAGAAACTAGTTAACAGAGGTTCTTCCTATCTAATTGAGTAAGTTTTAAATTGTGGTAATAACATATTTATATGTATAAATGTAGTCAAAAATTTTGTTTTAATAAAAAATATTTTTAACATGTATTATTGGATCAAATTCCCACAAAATAATCTCTATTTATGGGGTTATTTTTAAATATTCGCATGTATAAAAGAAAAACAATATTCTATAACTCAATTTTTTTTTAGATATATAATACCTGACTGTTTTTTTTATTATTATTTTAGGTCTAAATAGGCTACAAAACATCAAATGAAGCCGTGAGCCACAACTGTAGTATAAACTCCCAAGTTCCGGATCGTCTGCTAAGTTTCCTTCAGACGAGGCCGTTTCGGTAATGCTCGGAAGATGGCCTTAAGATGGGTGCACACTGATGACATTAGAGAATAAAGAAACGAATAGAATAAAGAAAGATTAGAGAATAAAGAAAAGAATAGCATTGTTAAAGTTTATACCGGCCGTTAATATAAAAGTGAGTGAAGCTATCCTACTTATATTATAAACGTGAAAGTTTGCGTTGCGTTGATGTTTGTTGCTCTTTCACGTAAAAACTACTGGATGGATTTTGATGAAACTTTACAGTAATATAGGTTATACATCAGAATAACATATAGGGTATTTTTTACCGCGGGAAAACCTCTAATTCCCACGAAAAACCGACTTCCACGCGAACGGAGTCGCGGGCGGCCAAGGGTTTTAATATAATTCAATTTAAAATCTTTATCAATGTAACGCTTAGCACCCTTTTAACTTCACACTGCGCAAGCTTATGACATCTTTCAACAACTAACATTTTAATAAAAAAAAGGCCTACACCCGTTTTCCCTACCTTTCCAACCTACAACACAGCCCATGAGACACTCTACACACCTACATAAGGTATAAACTATGTAGGGATATCAATATAACCCGTCCTTACCCTTACAAGACAAATGCATTTGTCTGCCCAAGAATTACCACTAAAGCTGTCTGTTGCCAAACTATTGCTAATGTCTGATGGCTACAGGGTAACTGAACCTTTATTTTGAACTAGCCTTCCGCCCTCGGGTTCACTTGGTTCGAAAAAATAAGTTTAAGTTTATAAAAAATATGCTTATGACATTCCCTGATAACGTAGTTTTCTGCAACTGAAAGATATATTTTTAAATCGGTCAAGTAGTTCCAGAGATTACCTCGTACATGTACACAAACTCATAAACTTTACCTTTCTATAATATTAGTAGGTAGGTAAAATAGATCTTTATTATAAAATAACGGAACCTTCTTTTGCTTTTGGTGAAAATAATCATTTTTAACTCATATTTTTGTATCAATCTTTTTGATTCCTGTTACAATGGTGATAGGAACTATTATCGTTTGTTTCTCCTTGTCTAAAGGGGGGCTATTTCGGTACCAAAACAAAAGAAGCTAAGTGCGGTATTCTCGCTTAGTGCGATTTATGTGTAAGTCGAAAATAGCCTTCCAAATAGTCTTCTGTGAAGCACTTTATAAAGGGACGGACTTTGAATCAACATAAAAAACAAGAAGAATATTTACGATCGTATACATAAATAGTAGAGATGCGCCGAGTAACACTTTTGCCGAGTACCGAGTACCGAGTAACTACTCGGTTCAATTTTTTTTTTACCGAGTACTCGGCCGAGTAACTCGGTTCTATCAAATTCCCAATTTCACGCGCGTAAACAAGTACAAACGAACACAAGTATATTTAGAAGAAAATTTGTTGGCAAATGGTGGACAGGGCACCAAACAAGGCATCATAATTTACATTTATTAAATTTTAAATTTTGATTATTTTTATTACTGTTCCTTTAATTTTGTCTCACTAGTACTCCTGCATTAGCATAATTTTGATTTTATTACTTGAGGATGTCAAAAATTTCCTCAATCAGTACGTTTTGATTAACACTGTTGTTTCAATTATATCTACCTAAATATATAACTTTCTTTAAACAAAGTATATTACTTTTTTAGTACTCGGTACTCGGCATTCGTATACCGAGTTACTCGGCCGAGTACCGAGTACCAAAAAACCCGCCGAGTACGCCGAGTACCGAGTATAAACCGAGTACTCGGTCCATCTCTAATAAATAGGGTTAAAACCAAAGATGTTGGAATTCTTTTAAAACAGTTTCGACAAATTTACAATTATGTAATTTGTTATTAGATTTATAATAGTGGTTTACTACTGTGCAAATACTAATTTTAAATACCATAAAATCTTCGTTGTTATACATAAAAACTACATGGTTTGATTTTTGTTTATCCATCAAATCAACGAACTCAATAACATTCCCAATTCATATCACACTGAAAATCAACACCAAACAAAACAAGCTTCTAAAATCCCTGTAGCTTACGCCTAGGCTGGATCTTAACTACTTTTTTAATTTCCGTTTAAAGTGAGACGTAGCTTGCAGTTTCAACCGAGGGATGCTGATAGTCAGACTGGCAGGAGGCCAAGAATCCGATGCGCAGGAGTGGGAAGACGCAGAAGGACCGCTGAAGGTATTTAAAAGAAGAATAATGGTGTAAAAGAAAATTTTAGAGCTTTTTGAGTTGGATAAGAAGTGTGGATTTTGAAGAAAAATTGGTATGGTTTATTAATATTTTTGCTTTTTTTTACTTTCTAGAAGAATTACAAGAGAAGGAAAGTTTAATTAAACTGAAAAAGAGAGTTCAAATTGTTCAAATCATTTGACGTTGTCTCTGAATCTTACGTTACTTTTAAAGCATGGTACAAATATAGTTGGTATACAAATACATATTTTCAAAAATACGATTTAAAATTCAATTAATTTTAGCTTCAAATTTGCATAACTTTATAGGGGTAAAAACAAACTACCAATTCAACATACCTACTCGTTTAAGTTATTTAGGCAAGTGTAAGTGTAACTCTTTAGTAAATGTTGTTCTTCTGCGCCATACATATGTAATGTGCACTTTAAACCAACTTTTTCTGGCGACACTTCAGCTCGTGTATGCATCGATTGGACTATTCGAATTTTTGCGTCGGCGAGTGGTAGTGCTTTGTACTTGCATAGAAAACCTATCAATTACAAAGGCTTTGAAATACAGATTTGAGCTGTAGTTTTGGGTAATAAAATACTATTTTTCCTTAAAACTCGTGTAGGTACTTTTGAGTTAAAACCATAGTTTTCCTTAATCTTCGTTTAAGCAAATAATTTCTGGGAGGTAACTTGAAATAAGACAAGAATAAAGTCGGTTGTCGTGAAATAAACACCAAAAGAAAATTGTATAATAAATAATTTATTAAACTAAAGTTATATCCAGAGACGAAAATTGCATTTTAATCCGCGTCACACCGGTTACAAACCTTATCCAGAGCTTACATAACCTTTACTCCATTCACACTAAAGCCTATAACCGCTTATCAGTTATAACTCTTGTTATTAGTAACCGAACCCCTAACTACGTGTAATTTGGCAGCTGAACAAAGCAACAATGCGATATTTAAGTTAATTCGACCTCAATCGTTCGCAATTTGAGAAGATGTGGTGTCTACGTGATGGGAAAGCTAAACATGCTGCTTTTTGGAGCTGTGACCTTATAAGAGTTTATAGGGTGTACCCTCCACAGTCTAATGTAATTCAGATATGTAAGGTGTCGCACGCGATGTTATAATGACTATACGAAACCAATTGACCTCCGCCTAGGTACCGCCATTTCTATGTACCTGCCGCAAATTGGTACTTACCTATGAAAAACTTTCTTATAATAATTTGTGAGGATAAGAGTATTTGTTGAGACAATCATATTACTTTGCCAAGCTAAAGTACCTAGGCATGTGTATAGTAAAAAGTAAAACAAATAACAATAAATATACGTAGGATTCGTCGGATTTTCTTAACAAGAAAGATTGATTGGTTGTCTTTAACTGTAGGATACAAAAAGGGATGCTGAATGTAAGTGATTGACCCTCTTTTTCTTTACCCCGTTTTTCTTAGCGTGTGCTCTTTTGTAAATGTAATGTAGATATCTGAGTAAAACTAGGTATATTATAAATATTTATGTATGTATAAAAGCAAGTAGGTTTAAATTAGTAATAGTATTTGCGGTGCTTTGTGTTTGCTTTGCTAAATCACCTATGAAAATTCTCTTACTGCTCGGTTGACATCAACAGAACTTCGTGTCTGAAAGTTATACGCGGATAAAGATGAGGTAAACTTTCTATTCGTAACGTTTCTTTTCGCAATTTTAATAATCCGATGTATTAACAAGGATGCATTAAAATGTTGTTGCGATGCACACGATTTTATTATTAAACTAGCGACCCATTTGTAAGGGACTTTGTACGAACTTTGCTAAAACGTCACCATCGGTGACAACAGCTTTCCTCAATAAACGGACTATTCAATACAAAATATTGTTTTCTTTTCGTAGGTACCAGCCATTCCTGAGATTAGCGCGCTCAAACAAACAAACAAACTCTTCAGCTTTATAATATCTGTATCATTTAATGTCTTTATTCAAAAGGTTACAAAAACAGCCTATACAACTTGCAATTAACCGTCAACCCTGTTCTGTATTTAACCCAGCAGTTCGTCATAAACTGCCGGGTAGATTTAACTGCTCGTTTCCGTATTACTAAGAACACCCTTTTACTACTGACTGTTATTGATACCTTTACTCTTGGCCTGTAGCAGTTGCTTTGATCGTGAGGTGGGACTAATTTTGTATGTTTGTAGAAACTTAGTAAATATTTTTAAGAGGAGTGGCATTTTGAATTCTACGTTCATGAAAATAAAGCCTATATTAAAGATAGTGTTGATAATATCACGCGATTCAAGGCAAGGATATTAAGTCGAGAATGAGATGCAAAAATACATATATTCAATCGTGATATCATTGAACAACGATGATTTAATCGTCATACATCGAAATAAACTAATCAACCTAGTCATTATGTACTAGATATATACTAGTTACTAAACTCTTTAACAAATGAATTTATTATTTACTAGTGGCTGCCCGCGACTCCGTTCGCGTGGAAGTCGGTTCCTCGTGGGAATGATAAGTTTTCCCGCGGTAAAAAGTACCCTATATGTTATTCTGATGTATAACCAATATTGCTGTAAAGTTTCATAAAAAATCGTCCAGTAGTTTTTACGTGGAAGAGTAACAAACATCCAACTTTCACGTTTATAATATTAGTAGGATTTTGATCTGACCAACCGATTATCCTTAACCAAGGTAATTCAATCGCAAAAATCAACATCTAAAAATGATGATGATTTTTGAGATTTTTTCATCATGAATATCAATTTAACATAAGTCCAAATTGTCCCCACAATTCCAAACCTAAATTCACTTACTTTCGTGTCATTATTACGCAATTACTAATACAGTTTTCACACTTGTAACACAAAAACATGTGACTAACGCCTGCCTATATACATACATACTGTTTTTGCAATCGAGGTTGCATTACCATAATCCTTAGTTAAAAAACGCATTTCGCTTGCCAATTCTGTTTGTTTTACATTATCTACGTACCGTGTGGGTTTTATCGCGATCCTATAAAAGTTTTTGCAAGGTGATGAGGGCTGTATAATGTTTGTAATGAATACAGCGAGATATTCGCACTTATGGAAATTGTGCAACGGTTTTGAATTCATTCTACTTGGAACAGCAACACACTAAGCGTAAAAAGTTCCTAAGTCGCGACAAACATAAAATCACTAGTGGCCGCCCGCGACTCCGTTTTCCCGCGGTAAAAAGTACCCTATATGTTATTCTGGTGTATAAACTATATTACTGTAAAGTTTCATCAAAATCCATCCAGTAGTTTTTACGTGAAAGAGTAATAAACATCCATCCATACATCCTCACAAACTTTCACATTTATAATATTAGTAGGATTTAAATATAAGTTTGAAAACTATATCAACAAACTAAAAACAAATCTAAACACATGTGATTAATAATTTCTTCAATTCTCGCGCAGGAAAAACCCTATCCATTTCAGTTAATAGAAAACGTGTTAATCTTTTTCAGTGTTGCCATAAAACTAATGATTGTGAAGCGCCACTAATGGAAGGATTGTATATCAAAGTGGTACGAGAAGGAAGATGTTTAGAAAGAGATGGATGACTTGTAAAAGATGATTTAGGACTTAGGGTAAGTTTGAAAACTTGTAGAGTAGTAGAAAAGAGGTTTAAAAACGTAACACCTTAATATTTAACAGTTTTTTTTTAAGAACTTATAGTGTGAAGGTAAAACGTGGCTAATAGAACGTAACACATATTTGTAAACATTAGAATTTAAATAAATAAATGAAAGCCGTTTTTATTTTTATTTTTGTTGTAGTTTAGCCACTTCTCTTATCATACCAATCTATTTTAAGATAACTTTATACAAATTAACATCTTTTATTAAAATCCCGATGTGCACTAGCTCTTACCGCCTAAATATAGTCTCCTTTAAAGTGGTATAAAACGTAAACATCGGGGAAGATCATCGCAGGCGCTTTGATGGACTGTTTATATGCGCCGGCGCAGAAGCAAGGGGTCCATGTGTGGCGTGTTTATAGTTTACCACTTAGGGATGTGGGGACTGAACTAAACAAATAGGGTTATAAATAAGTTGAGGTTTTTTTAGGTTATTTTTATTTTGTATTTGTAGGTTATTTTTTGGTAAAAAAGAGTTGAAAGGAATAAAATTGGAAGGGGTGGTTTTTTTTTTAAACAAATAAGTTAGTAAATTGACATACAAATAGTAATAGAAAGTTTTTGTATGTGTATATTTTTAAGCCAATACAATTGTACCTACGAAAGTTTGTATGACTATCTGTCTATATATTATGTTTGTAGTATGCTACTTCCTTAAGAGTTTGACATTTTATGTTTTCTTTTTTTTCTTAATAATTAAATAAGACTTCCATTTCAGATATTTTTTATTATAAGGACCTTCACAACAGGACCTACAATCGCCACAAATACCATAGTTGTCATGGCGATCGAGTGATAAAAACAATCAACTTTAATTAATTAATTCAATTTTGTCACGTTTGGCTTGTAACATGTAAATAGGTGCAGCCACTTGCGTGATAAGTGCCTGCAATGTGTTGTAGGTCTTTCAATATTATAATTAAATTGAATAAAGAATAGGTCAGTGGTGTGACTTTTTTGGTATTACCGGCCAGTTCTAAACAATCGAACAGTTTAAAATAGCATAGTTCGCATTTCATTTGTTTAGTATTTTAATTATTGAGTATTTTATTGTTTTTTTTTAGATATGTAATATGGAAAATTTTGTATGTTGTTCCAAAAGCGAGCCTGTTTTGCCATTACTAAGATTCTAAATTCGAATATCACTTTAGTATGCCACTAGTTTTTTTTTTTTTAATTATTAACATATTCGTACTATCCACATACAATATTTTTTGGACTTTAGATCTGATATTACTTTTACAAAACGGGAAATAGTAGAAAATACAACATGTAACCACTATTAGATTCAATGCAATCCGCCCGAACCGGGAATGTCGAACGCTAGGGATGTCCAGTTACCGGTAACATTTATTTGACATGTAACAGTACCTACATAACGTAGAAAATAACTCAGTCTACCCTAACTAGTAATACTATGTATACTTACATAATAAAAATACATATTTTTATGTTATGGCTAAACCTGCCTATTACTATTAGTCAGGCTATTTACCTATATTTGCATAATTCCTTCAGAGAAGAATTTTATCTAAGAAACGTGCTTAACTCGTTTGTTGTCAATTATGCAAACCGCATACCTACTAGAGATGTTTCGCTTTTTCATTGAGAGGATAATATTATCTAAGGTACCAAGTATTTAAGCTACTATATGAGGGGAAACAATTAACCTTACCTTAAAAAAAATAACCTAAACCGGCTTATGTTTATACATAATATGTTTCCAACATACAGATTTTTTTTCTACAATTTTCCGCCTAACTTTCAACAAGGAAATGATAACAAAAAGTGAATGACAAGCGCAACCGAACTGAATCGATTGTTATCTGACAGAATATGTCAATTACATGACAGTGACATAAAAAGTGTCCTTGTAAAGCGCAATTTGTAAAAGCGGCGTGTGCGCATTTGAAGGCTTACTTAGTAATACAGTGATTAAAGTATAAATATTTAAAAAAATAATGTAAATTTTTTATGATAAATAAATATTAAATATATAAATATTTAAGGATTTTAGACAGACGGCGACTTGACGACGACGTATAACAATTAGTTTTTTTTAATTTTTCTCATTAGTAACTTACTTCAAGATTTAAAGAAGTTTTGAATAATAAAAATAACAGTTCCAAATAAAAAAGTAAGTAACCGAAACGGCTTACATGAATATTCAATGACACTCTAAAACGTTATTTTCGCGCTAATTGCGAATAAAATTAATTAAAAATTCACCTTCAATTAAGTATTCATTTGCTCGTTACAAAAACGAAAAAGTAACCGTTTTTTGCTACTTCTTCAGTTTTCAACTTTTTATTTGCAGACATGGTGATCGCGGTAAATTACGTCAAACTGACACTTTTTTCTAATGTCATGAAACGTCAATTTAACTCTGAGTGGCATTAACTTGTAAAATACAAGACTGACCAGTTTGTAAAGCGGTGTAAACAGGTGCAAAATCAAGATGGCTGATTTTGTACATCTGCTGATCTGCAACGTTAGGGTTGGGAAAGATATCGATAAATAAATTCAAAAATATATCGATACTTTTTAGAAAAATAAAAAATAATAATATATTTTTTAAATATCTTTCTTACCTTTAATAAGTTATATTTTATGACTAACATGAAGTAAACATACAAAAATTTTGTAATAACCGAGTTTACTGTTTATTGGTAGTTTCATATTGTATGTCATAGAGATCGATTGGAACATGATAAGCTACAAGGTTCCACGTTATAAAGTACCTATTGTAGTTTTATTAAATTTCTAAACTTAACAAGACCGCAGAGCATTATGACGTAACTGGCCCTAAGCCCGCTGCGTTATAGTCGGTAATCACAATAACATTACTTTACGACGTCTACACAACCTTGTACTTAATTTTATAATATGTAACCTAAGTCGTTTATTTTAGAGTTTATTAATACAATCCGCATGTTTTCTGTTTTTTATGAGTTTACTTGTTACATAATGTTCTTTTAAAAAGTTGTTAGACTAGGGTAATTAATAAATTGTGGTTAATGACTTGATCCTGGTTTAGTTCGTTTAGGGACGAAGTTATCGTTACAACATGATGTTATTATATATGTAATTTTATTTTATTTTCAAAATGATATAATTAAATGAAATGATCTCACCATAACAAAGCTACATTATATTATAACATCGGCGATATTCACGGCACCCAATAAACTTTTATTTTCATAATAATAATTTTAAAATTCAACATAAATGAATGTCAATGTCAGTATCAATAAATATTAATTAATTAAAACTCTTCTTTGTAAACCGCACAAGAGTTTGAGTTGTTGTCGAAATTAATATATCAGAGTTAAAATATGGAAATCAATGCATTTAAAATGTGCTTAAGATTAGATTGCTGATAATTCGATGATTTCATTTGACTGTGGCCAGTAACAAACTTCATTCATATTTAATTATGAAAAATATAATTTAAATTTATTTTAAATAGTTTGAGGAAATAATGAACACTATTATGAGGCACTTTGTCGTTCTTTGTTATACGTGTTTTCTTTAGTAAATTGGAAAGCGTTTTAGCCACGTCTATTCAAGTTTGGATCATTTTAACCTTTACGTGCACTAATATTAATATTCTGACACTAACTCTATCATAAACTTATTACGGAAGTTCTAATTTTGAACTAAACTCAAGTTGAGCGCAACTTACTTATTCTATTATCTACCCCGTCCAAACTTGTGAATAGTGATGTTCTAATGTGAGCAAAATATCGATAGAAACCTAAGTCAATTACAGAGATTGCAATGTGGAAATCACAATGAAATTAAATCTTGTTTTTGATTAAATTATGTTTAGAAAATAAAGTGATTTTGTCAATGTGCTTGTAATTTCTTAAGTTTCTTCTAGTAAATCATTATTAGATTGTGATGTTTTCAACGTATAAAGAGGCACCATATATTGGTTAAATCGGAAGCAATCGACTCAACGCCATTATGTATACAACCCTATGCAAAGCAGTTAGAATTTTCAACCTAAGTGAACAGAATGTCCATTTCACTACTTGAGTTAAACTTAGACAATTTTAAACTTTATCAGTATTGCAATAAGATACAAAATGTAGAGGAAAAACATCAAAGGGAAGTTTTAATGTTTGTAAAGGTGACGATTTGTTGAGAGGGATGTTTCGAACGTTCGAAATTTAAATTGAAACCGGAATTTCCTATTAAGAATTCAACGTGTGGTGACTGGCTACTAGGAAAGAAAATGGTTTCACTTAAAAATAAAATAAACAAATAAATCAACGTCGCAGCGTGATATTTTGAGAATATTTTTCTAAAACCGTTACAAACCAACCGTCATTAATCCCTAATTTGACATTGACAAGTGACGTGTGACATGTTATTAACTTGTCATCAGCAGATTAGCAGGAAATCTTGATCTCTACCTGTTAAACTACTCTCTAGCAGGTAATGACGTCATTGCCGTTATTATGACGTCATAAACCTATAACAAGATTATATTAATTAACTTTCTAGTACGTAACATACGTCGTTTAATTATTCAAAAGCATTAAAAATGCTACGATAACATTTTTTCGATAAAATAAAAAGCTATCGATATTATTAAAAATTTCTCCTCCAAACTTTAGGCCTACAAGGAGCACAACATTATTATTATCGACTACCCACCTGTCAAAAGCTACAGATGCAATCGAACATTCTGTATTTAAATTGGACGCAAATTTCGCCAACAGGTGCGCAGGATTCGCCAAAGTGGTAATTTTGTGAATCTAAAGATTTTCTTAATATCGATCGAGCAAGTTGAAAACAGCAGGTGCTGTGAGCAGATGTCGTGGAAAGTTCCTTTAGGAATCTGTTATTATACCCATAGCTATTTATGACATTCTTTATTATGAGTAGTTTTTTCTGATTTTAAATTACCCATATTGTAAATGCGAAAGTCAAGCCTCTCTGTTTTATACGCTTTTACGTCATTGAACTGATTTTGTTAAAGTTTGGTATAAATTTCGATCTTGCTTGAGTAACTGACGATTTATCGCTAAACAAACTTAAAGCGGTTAAATTAGGAAATGAAAGTCTGGATAGAATTACATCTCATTAAGAATTGTTTACATGATATGTCGCAGTCGAAAAACTAGAAACAAATTGTATTTCTTAAATCAAAAGACAACTCATCTTAGCTTTTCTATGTAAAACAAAAGCAACTCTCCCAAGTCCATCCAATCAGAAACTATTCTAAATTTAAATTACCCAATTACATTCAAATTAGAAACGCCAACAGACCAATAGCAGTGTCCTTTGTAAGCAAAATGGCTGCAAATGCAATAGTAATTCTATTCCGTTGGACTGAATTTCAAATGAGGATGAGATGTTTTCAGTTGATATGTACCGTTATTAGAGCGATTCACAATCATTCCTTTATCTCGTTTGAAACACTACTACTGTTAGGTATACTAGGTTAGCTGGTGCTAAGGAATCACAGCCTATTCTAAAGATAGATACCCATGTCTATGATTTAAATATGCTCTCACGACTATTACTGGTTACAGGGTTCTATTTCGAGTGAGAATTGTTTTATGCCATTGATACATTGTTATAACCTAACATTGCTTCAATGTAAATAAAATGTTTAGCGTCTAATTCTAGAGATTTAATAGCTTAAAAACGTCAATCGAAGTTCTTAGCTTAGATTGTAAATACCCAAAAGTTACGTTGCATTCGATGAATAAAGTCCCAACAATGAAACTTAATAGAACCTTCCAGAGTCATTAAAAATAAACAACCTACTTCCTGGCGTGACAGTGACTAAAAATCAAAAAAGTTTAGATACAATCTGCTGTACGAATTTCAACTTTATATCTCGGAATTTAGGTTAGTATTTCCACGGTTACACCAGAAAAAAAGTAGAATATTAGGTGTTTTTATCAAGACATTTGGTAACGAAGTGAATGCCTTGGCACGGTAAAAAGTTGTTTTTATCTGTTACGTAGTGAAACACAACGGATTTTCATATTTTCTCAGCTGTCGGCGCGTGCAAACACAAAAATCGGGAGCGTGAAAATTTTGTGAATTTCATAAATACACAGTATGGCTTCACGTTTTAACCTAAATATTATGTTTTACATATTCAGTTTAACAATAAACTGCATGTATGAATGAATACGTATAGTAAACTCGTGTATCATTTTCAGTCACGCTGAATCAACCTTAATTCGAGTTCTTGTCTATTTAACTTTTAAGAGTTAACGAATTAAAGTTAAACTCTGATTAATTCATATTTGAGATGACAAAGTCAACTTGTTCGTTGTGCTTCATTTTACACAGCTGTGAATTGATTTGTTGGTTAAGTTTGACGCATGAGTTGCACAATTTATTTTTATTTATCAGGAATTGGCGGTTACAATTTATAATAAAAACTATTTTTTTCAAAATGTGTATAATAATTTGTTAGTAAATTGTTTTGTGAATGTTATTAAAAGTATATAGGTATATAAGAAATAACAAAAACAACGTTCTTAAAGTTATAATCAAATATAGGAGATCACCTTTATAAGTCTCATTCGTTAAAAATAAGCAACCTACGTCATACTTTACTTTTTGTATTAATAAACAAGAAATTTTCAAAACAGGAACCCAGTATTATAACAAAAACTGGCGATAATCTGTTTGTTTGTTGAAATATAAAAAAATAAATATAAAAACCGTGCACCTGTCTCGACACAGTTAAAACAACAACGCTTTGGATAGTGTTGCGGTTTCAACTGTTAAATATCGATGAAAAGGTTGTTTTGAAAATGAATTTAGAAATTTTGTCAAATACAATTTTTGTGTTTTAAACAATTTCAATATTTATTGATATAAAACAAAACTAAATCAAATGACAATATTGACAACTAATCGTGTTTCTAGTTAACATTATTCTAGTTTAAAATGGAATGTTATCTTCTATAATTTTTATCGATAAAATATTAATCAGCATGCCAGCCCTACACCATGTAAATCGTTATCTTTTTGATTTCCTTTTACAAAACGTGCGTCAGAGTAAACTAGTTGCGTTAGTAACCTTTGAAGGGCTTTGTTCCTTATCCCTTAGGGTTGAAATTCCCTTGACAATGGAAAAAATGTGCGAAATAATAGTTCCTTGTTAGGGAAACGTATAATTTTACAAATCCGGTTGTCTTTGTTGTTGATTTTCAGATTAGGTTGTATAAAACGATTCAAAGTACTTTGTCGGACGGTGATGAAAAAAAAAGCAACGCATATTTGGAAAAAAACATCGTAAAATGTATCGCGTTTTAGCTTCCCCAAGCTAGGCTTAGTTTTTGTTTTTCGAAGACCATAAAAGGAAGCCAAGATCAAAGTTTGTTCTACATGATTAAAGTCCTAATACTTATCTACTTTAAGACGCATTTTAACGCACTCAATTCAGTAATTGGTGATAGGAGACTTTTGATGTCCTAACATTTAAACAATTGAGTTCTTTTTGCTTTAAAAATATTTTAATCTGAACGTGCGTTATCACATAAATCTTCACAGAAATATCTAAAAAATTGGCATTCAGTAGCGAAATGCAAAAGTAGGTAGTAGGTATACGCATAAGGTTTACTGAGCGTAGTTCCGCGCACCGTGGGACTCCACTTATACATAATAGTATGCAGTTCTCAGTCAATCAGACAGACAGACAAACAAGGATCCATTCATACAAAGGTCGATGAACGTTTCAGTTACAGTTCTACAAGTGGTTTAGTTACGTTATTGTAAATATGTAATTACAGACTCAAGATCGTCAAGTTGTGGGAGTGTGGTTTGAAGTGGGTGGACTTTTTTTAAAGATGAAAATGATCTGTTTACGGCCAGTGTGGGGAAGATTTGCGGTTATTGGTTTTTTTATTTTGTTTGCTACAGTGCTTTGTTTTTTTATAGGTGGTCCTATGTCACCTTGTCAAGTAACGAAATGCTGGAAGTGGTGCAAATGCAATACTCTAGAAAAACATATGGTGGAGGCTTATGAGGACTGTAGCTTTAAAACAGATGAATTGATTTATTTATTAAGAGAATTCGGTTCTGCTCTATCGAAGGTTCTTTCCCATTTTTTCATTAAATGTGGGACCCTATCTTAAGTAAATTATAATTCACAAGAATTGGGTGCCCGGTCATTAATAATAAGACAATAACACTATGTTCGATTATAGCTACAAGAATTTTTGAAAGTAAAAAATAGTTATAACATTAAGTCAGATCCGTATTAAAGATCGAGTACGCGACACACCTATTTTAACGACTGACTAACTGAATGTTATCTTTAAATATGTAAGTTAAATCTGCAAGTGTAATAAATAATAATTATGATGCAACTACTATGGAATGCGTAATAGCAGTTGAAGTAAAAGTGTGAATTAATTCATGTTAATCATCGATAAACTAGATTGACTTCGTATAAGTTACAAGTAGTTTTTGAAAAGGAATTTAAATCGTAGTAGTAGTATTTATAACCGTTTATTAAGGTCTAAGAAATACGTACATAGTTAAAAAAAGTCGACGCTTGTCTTAAGTCTTACGTAATATCTAGTGTCATAGTTATGATAGAAATACTCTTAATCGAGCAGTCAAGAAAATGAACAACAATCGTTTAAAACTACTATACAATATCTAACTAACATCTAACTCATAATTTTACACCATTGTTTGTATGGGTCATGGTGACAATAGTGTTTCTATTTTCGCAAACAAAAACAGCAAAAACACACAAAATCAATGACAAAACTCCCGTCCTTTCATCGGGTAAATAACTGAAGTTCAGCATTTCATTCAGGCATGTACAGTTATGAAGAAATATGCAAAGAATGCCGGGACAAAGTACAAACGCGATTCTTATGACCCCTTTCACATTTTTATGAACAACTTTCTACCAAAAAAGAAATATACCAGCAGATGTAATATATCATGTTATAATATCCATTACTAAGATATATTGGTAATATTCTGAGATAATCCAATTCTTAGTCAAAATATAACGGTAGCTCGCTTTATAAGATGTCGTGTTTATTTTATAATGTATCTGAATTTAACAGCTAATTGACCTTATTATTTACAAATACTCAAATTAAAAGTTATTTATTTTATCGTGGTTTTATCAATCAAAAAACAATTATAGCGGACTATAATTTCATGAAACTCACTTCGAAAGATATTTTTGCGTTAAAATCCCACACGTATTTTTTAATTTAAATATTACCTACATATTCTAATAAATTTTTCCAATACATGAAGGAAAGCATTCTGTTATTTTTATCCAATCCTATGCAGTTATACAAGGTGTCATTATTTTAATCATACTATCCCAGCGTTGCGAGCCACGCTGTATAATAGTCGTTTAATTGCTCTAATTATCATAACGGGACAAGAAACGTCGATATTTTTATTTTCTTTATCTTGCATATTAAACAAGGATAAGCGTATTATTGTGAACTGGTATAACTAGAGGCGAGATCTAATAAAAATGTAGTTGTACGTCTGTCTGTATGCAAAAAAAATTGTTGTCTAAGACCAAGATTTGACAATCGTGACAGTGTCTCAACTTCTTGCAGCAACTTCTTCAAGTTCTTCATCAAACATACCTAAGAGCAATAATTTAATGTGACATACAAGCAGTCCACTTGATAGAATTCCAATCTATGAGGAAGCAGGAGCGTCTTCAAAGACTCTAGATGTCTTGAAATTAAACTCATTGGTCACGGGTGGACACGGTGTTTGTAAGAAATGACGAAACGTAGGAAAATCTAAAATTAAATAATAAGCGTACAATCCGTTCAAATGAGTTTAATTTCAAGTAATAATGATCGCGTATGTCTAAGAAGTTTACTCTAAACGTCATTGGTCAATCTCCCGTGTATGGAGCTACCCTGCCAATCTTACAATGGTGTTAATGCTTAACAAAAGTTACAGAACGCTACCCATTTTGTAGACTTCGGTCCCAAACTCAAAAATCGCACCTGAAACTGTATTCAGTATATGTCAACAAAGGTTTTTTTTGCGATAAATAAAAAAAAATCTTTTTTTAAATCGTGAAACTCGCCAGCGACATATAGTCATGGCGATAAAAGTTGTATGCAAATATAAAATTACCTTTAGAGACATACAAGTTCACCTTGGTATTTCTAGGAACACCTGATATCATGCGAAGTTATTTTAGATATTTAGGTGTGTCTAAATGATGAACGATGTCTAGTATCTTTTACGATGACGAAGTGGTATGGATAGACAATTCTCAGCTTTATTATATAAGCAACAGGTGTCTAAATAGATTGTTATTAACAATTATCTATAAACTATGGTAAATATAGACATTGTAGATAATATGTTAAAAGCGTCATCACCTTATTATTGTTAGTTTACATCTACTGGAGAACTAACTGACATATTTAATGAATTAACTAGAGTTTTCGAAAATTCTTGTAAATTCAATGCAACATGCTCTCAAACGTCATATAAATGAAATAAAGCACATTTACCGTTGATAGGAATTCAAACTTTAAATAACAAAAGTGAACGTTTATTATCAAACATCTAAGATTTGCTTTCTAGTATATTCTAATAAGGTTTACAACGTATAATAAGTCAGAGTACCAAGAACTTTCTGTTCTGACGGCCTGACTTGTTCACTTTTACTACTAAAGAGGTCAAACCGTCAGGAATTCTCAAATCACCTAATGGGCAATTCACTTTGCTTAAGACGCGACTTATCGTACGTTCCTAAGCACGAAGTTACTCAAAATTGTTTACTACTAGCGGCCACCCATCCTAAAACTGACCGCTGTCAAAGTCGCTTCACCCCAACAATTGCGGCGACTTCCGAGATCGCAACAAGCCATTGATCGCGCTTTACCTAAATAACCCAGCGTCGATTCCCACTAGACTAATACCCATCGTTTTAATATACAAAAGTTAAAAGCCCCGAATCCCCGCGACGACAAGCAGAAAACTGTAAATAGACGGAACTTTCACGTTACATCGCTTTAAAATTGCATCACCTAGGGCTGTTGCTGAAAGTTGCTGAGTTTCGTTTTTTTTCGTCTGTCCCTAGAAATAAATCCGTAACTTTGTAGTTTCGGAGAGGTTGTACTCGTTTTATCTAATTAGAAGCAGTTTTATTTATGACTTAATTTTAAAGTTGGATAGAAATGAAAATTCACGCAGATGACCTAGTAATATTCCATTACTGATTTTCATCTAATTTGGATCATCTAAAGGCTAAATAAAAAAGGCTTGATCTAATGTCAAGTATTTTTTATTCACTACCCAATAAAAAAGGCACCCATAAAATTCATTATGTTGTGTTACTTATTTAGTATGCAGCACCCCTAATTTCATACCTATTTCTTCGACACCAAGTTGTCTATCTCCTTGGATTTATCTCTAGTGGTGTGCGCAGGCGGCAATACTTACCGTCTTGGGTATTCAACCGAAACAGCTGATAAACTGATCTACATGGTGAATTATTGGGTTACAGATTGAGACTAGCTGAGGTTGGGACATAATATAGAATAGAGGACTTAGGGGAGAACCCTGTTGTATTCAGACAAGAACTTTATTAGTAAGACTTTTTATTTTAGTAAAATTATTAATACATAAAGGTCAACGGGGTTAGACTTACACATAGAAGTCAAAAACTCTAAGTAAGTACTTACATATCCGAAAGCGGTCGTTTTATTAATTAGAATGGTGAATACTTGAGTAAAATTATTCATTTTAGCCTATTACTTTGTTATTGATAAATTGTCTAAAAGATGGAGCTTTATTAAAATAAAATACTCAAACCTGTTCATTTCTATACCTGCCTACTGAGAACTCTGAATTAAAAACAATTCTAAGAAACCTAAGGTCGTTAGAAGGCCTCAATACTCATTGAAATAACCAACTCTAAATCATATATAATAAGACTGCATTTCCATTGACCACGGGTCATAAAACTTCCGTTTTTGAATTGATGAGTCAAACGCACCGGGGAAGTTGGCTGTTCCAAAAAATTGCTGGCCAATAACTATTCGAGGAATCCCTTTAACGTAAATAATATTGTAGACTTAATGGTTCTGATAATAAGGTTCATAATCACAGGTTTTGTTACCACCTGTATATATAAATGTATATATATTGGAAGAGACAGCTAAGGAATTTCACTAAAAGATAGTTGAAGACAATTTCGCTAGAATAGATTACATTTTATTGTCTTGGACTCTACTTATGGTGATTTTACTAGTTATTCGTATTTAAAAATGTTCTATGACATTTTTATCAATTAAAGTACTATTTAGTATTTGCATAAGAGACATACCTGCAACTGGTGAAAGCTTTCGCATGACGCACCATCTTGACTTCCACTGAAAAACAAAATTACACAATTAATATTAGGAAATGAGTTCAAGTGTAAGATATAGTGCAAGCTTAATTAGGATTGGACTTGGTTCAAAAAAATTTTCAATTTAATATGTATTTTTTCCATTGCTACGTGAATCGTATTACTATAGTGTTAGTTCAAAAATCTTCGGTATTTATGATAATAATTTCATTAGATCTGCTATACTTGTATGCAACTTATTATTCGTATTCAAGTATTTCGCAAGAATTCTGGTACAGTTATCTCTAAGCACATAGATTGATTTGATATAAACAAAGTCAAGTGGGTATACTAGCAATCCCTGGAAATACCTACTACTTACTAATGATTGATGTTGTATTTTACTCAAAAGATAATTTAGATGTAGGTTGGTAGTTTTTTAAAGAAAACCTATTTCTGCATCTTAACGCCTTGAATTTGGATGAAATTTGGTTCAAAAATAGGCTAGACCTCGAGGAAAAACATAGGCTACCTTTAAACATACCTGCTCTGTATGCGTTGTATAAACATACATGTATGCGTTATCAACATTTTTAGATTCTACTTTTTTTCTTAAAACGGCAAAAACTAATACAAGACCTATACACAAACTTCTACTTTTTGTTACTTTGAAAAATGCCTTATTGTTTCTTCTAATACCTTACTCCAATGTCCAGCATATTAATATGCACAACCGCACTGTTTACATCTAAATTCTAACACACGTTGCATTATTATTGCTTGCGTGTCGCTACAAAGGCGTTGGGTCGATAAACAATCGATACCAGCACTATGCGAGTTACTCATGATATCGATTATGATCTATGTAAACAAGGTGAATCATGGGCATAACTTCCTTCTGTTCAGATAGTCGTTAAGGTACTTGATGACATTGTAATCTAGAAAAATTTCTTAAAACAAGTTATTTTATTAACAAAGAAAATCTAGAATCATCTCTAGAAGAGAATAGAAAAGCTAATATTATTTTTTATAAGGTATGCGCACAGCGACGGTTTGTAGATTGTGCGTAGTATTGTGCATTGTGGGCTGGTTCATTAGACCATTTTTTTAATAGACGTTTTGTTAGATTTTAAGATATTATTAGGATATCTATCAACGTATTTGCTTCTAGGTATATCTACGTAAAATACCTAGTCAATTTCATCTCAAACAAATTCTATTGACCAAATCAAAGCATTTTCTAGTCGATAGCACAACATCTTACAACTAGATCTAACCTAATTATTTGGGGCGACCGAATCGAGTCCGAAATATCAATCTCGCTCAACCGCTCATTCGTGCTTAATTCAATTTTGACAGTTAATTTCCAGCCGAGATAGAATGAACGAACGAGTGAAGTTAGTAAGGGCAGGAATACTTTTGAATGATAAAAAAAAAAGTTTTCCATTTCCAAAATGATAACTACAAGAAATAGGATCATTATTGTAACCTGTAGCTAAATAAACTTCGAATTCAATAAAAAGTGACCGTTGTAAAACGATTACATGTTATATTTCATTGTATCACAAAACAATGTGTAGGCTTCTAGAAATTTCCGTGACTTTTATTTTAAAATAGTTCGTCATAACTGCTACCGTTACAAAATGGAACTCTACACTTTTTATCGATAACGTGCGTGACATATTTCTCAACATCGATAAAGTTATCGATAAGATAAGATTTCATCGTAGGTACGTACGTAGGTGTTTGACCGTTGATTTTATGGTTCGGTAGATTGATTTACATGTATGTGAAGTTTCACAATGTTGCATTGTCTTTGTTTTTATGTTATTCGAAAGCCAATTCTAATATTTTTGTAGAAACTCTATAGCTCGATACTCTAGAATATACAAGTCGATTTTCTCGAAAAAATCTGCTTTATTAGAGAGGGACAAGAAAGGCTATTTTTGGTTACTAATATCCGAGAATTCTCTTGATATATCAATTGCCAGATAATAGAAAATATTTGAATTTCCCACCTTTTTTCCATCTCGAAACTTGACAGTTCCCTCGATGATAGAATTGGCGGGACTCGCGTCCGCCATCTTGGTTTTTTACGTCACGTGATGCCACCGCAGCGCCACAGCGGACGCATAATGAACTAAAACATTTTCACCACTTCACTTGTCACGGTAATCTGAAAAGGAAAACAAGAGGTTATTAGAAAAATTGCTTTTTATTAATTGCTGTAAGATAATGAAAAATAGGAGTCTGTCCTTGGGTATGATTAAGTAACCAAAACAATAAGAACCTAACGTAAAAAATGATAATTTAATAGGAATAGTTTTTTTTTTAACCATACAAACTAAAGTTTTTAATTAAGAACTAACTACTTTATTTACATCCATGCAACTAGAAAAATCTGCAAGTTAACCACATTGATTGATGTCTTGCCTATCCTTTGATATTGTCCTAACTTTAAACCGATCGTATTTTATGACTAAAAAAATTTAAGTAACTACAGTAACTGAAGAGTCATTAAGCTCCCATTAACGCCTCGTTAAGCCGAGTATAGAAACCTAGCATTAAAAAAGTATACACAGTCTAGACTCAGCAAATTTTATTAGTTACTAAAAAGTTTGAGGTTGTAATCCAATGCAGACGCATTTTATAACAAAGTTTAACAATAAAATTTCAAATGGTTCTAGTGAGAGGATTTTTAGGTTTTCGTCTAGATTAAATATAAAAGTTTAATAGATTTTCTAATACCTAGAAGTTAACCAGGAAAATAAGTTTAATTCTAGCTTTTATCTTGCCAGAACCAATTTAGGGACATTCACGTGAAATTTTTCATTCGTAAGTACAATTTTTTTGGTTAGTAGGTACCTACCTACTAACAAAATCAGGACAGTAGCTTGTATATGAAAATATAAGAGAAAGCAAAATAGTTCATAACGAAAAAACCCAATTTTCGTATTTGTAATAAGAAAAGCTTTCCGTCATGTAGTCGATTAGCGTTTCCCTTTTTCTGAGAAAACGAATATAACCGAAATTACTTAATTAGCCGAGGAAAATCTATTTGCTAAGAAAACCATATGAGAAATATTACATAATACTGGGAAATATGTTGCTCCAAATGTATTGAAAAGATTCTTACTTATTGTGGGCTATGATATTTATTGTTAGTTACTTGAAGTTGATAGTATGATATTCGTGAAATAGGTCCTTATCTACTTAGCTTTAATGAAATTAAGTAAGTTATGAAAGTTTAAGTTATTTTCAAGACACTACATAATAATAGGTACATAAAAGAAAGAAACCTTTAAATAAATGTTCTTTGTCAAGTTGGCAAAAATCGCACCAATGCAAAGCTTTGATCCGCCCAACTTGCAATAAATCAAGTATATTTCAATTAATTCGATCGCCCTTTCCAACCAATTTAGATTAAAATCGAACCGCGTTTCACCTCTCCCTACACTACAGTAAGTATTATGCCGAAAATAAATAAAATATTAATACACGTGCAAACAAGGACCCCATGTGGCCGACAGTAATAATGGTGGACAAAAAGAATCAATTTTATACAAAATGGCCCCCAGAGTGCCATAGAGGTGATGTGAGTTATGTGCGATCATGGATTTACTTGGCGGTTGCCATTAGTAAAAATGAAGGCTCATTTCATGTATTAAATGTGTTAATTTAATCATATTTGTCAGATTTCAGTAAAAATTAACGAAGAACATAAAAAAAACTAGGACCTTACCATTTACAAAATTGAATTGTGTAAATTTTATAAAACATATATAAAAATGTCGATGTATTTACCCGAGAATCCTGTCTTGGTTTATGATTCATGTAAGTTTACGTTCAGCAAACCAATTCGGAATCAAAGCTGTTACTATTTTTACTGGAACTTCTATTTTGGCATTCATTTAAGAAACTTCTAACGCAAATGCACAATATTTATTCAAAACTAACCAGTATTATACAAAGTCATTGACATTTAAAATGTTTTAATGTCAATTAGTATTCCGCCAATGACATTAAGCTAAACACTCGCTATTTGACATAAATTAACATTTGCTAACCGAGGGGTAATAAATTCGACAAATGGCAACTTTATCAATGAATGACATTTCGTTTGCTCTATTAGAGCAAATAAATTGATAAGAGTATAGTATAGCATATGCCTTGTTCAAAGACAAACATTTGCAAATAGCAGGCAATCTTTAATTGTTAAATTTGACATTGACATTTGGGTTATCAAAGATTTTTGCGATCGGTACAGCGACAGCTACATAGAATTTAATCCTGTATTTATTTTCTACATAATATTTTACCTACCACAGACATAAATGCCACAAACAGTAACTAAAGTAAGAAATCAAACTCCTCATAACCGATCTTCAGCTGTCTATTTCAAAAAAAGAACATCTGCTCAAATCACAAAGGACGGTACTGTTAATTTTGCACCACTTTCCCAAATTTGACAATAGTTTCGAATCCTTCTCTTCAAACATTTCATAATGAACCTTACTTCTATAGAATACGGTTGAAAATGGTGTGAGGCCAATATTATTACCTAGAAGATGCATAGTTTTGACGTAGAACCAAGACAGATGGGCAGGGCTGCCACATCGCAACTAAATTCCGTATTCTATCAGGTTAGTCACAGTAATAGCTACTGAAGGTATATTTGTTACATTATTTCTTGTGATATATTAATGTTATCTTTAAAAGGGGGCGATAAGAAAACGGAATTAGCAATAAACAGAAGTTTCATGTGTATTCGAGTACCTAGATGTATAAAACGAACAACGAATAACACTTGATCCACAATAATGTATAACTAAAATATTGCCAAAAGAATAGGTACTGTTGCAATAACAAGTCGTTTTAATAAAATGTGTAACAAGAAAAGCATGTCTTTAGTATTAAAGTAAAAAACAATTTTCTATAAATACACGTATTTATTTACGTACAAAATGATCTTTAAATTGTCCTTCAGTTTTTAGAGCATGCACTAGAAAGATAAAATCAATCAAGTTTAGTTAGTTATGACTCTCACAACATTTTTATTTGCGTACCATTTATTTTGTCAACCCTATTCATACAATAGTAAGGAATAGTATTGTCCCAAGGGATAGAACCGTGTCTTGGCTGACTTGAAGTTGTCAATTTTAACTGATATTTTAGTTAGTGTAGTCGTCTGCATGCGAAATTTAGAATATCATAAATTGTTGATGATGGTTGATGAAAAATGTGCCACTTTTTTATGAGGTTGAAAAACAGAGGATGGACAGCAATGTCCTATAATGTGTATAATACAACACTTTACTAGACAACACATGTGTCAAGCAAGTATAGTACTTATTGACAAAGCTTTAAAGGCCTTTGACTCTTATAAAGTGATCACAAGAAGACATTCTTTACGACTTATTCTCTCAAAACTATAAAAAAGTATATAATATACAGATATAATCCCTTACGCTTACAACCGTTACTAATATCAAGAAATTTTGTATAGATTTCCAACTTTGTTAGCTAGTTAGGTCATATTGTAAATAATGTATTCTCGGAAACTATTACAAATCCACGTATCTATTCATGAATATAATTTCTCACGAATACCTGCCCGCAGGAGGTAGGTAAATGAATAAAATATTAAAGACTTTGTAAATCTTACTGTATATTTAATTGCTAACACGCAATTCTCTATGGCAGCTATGCTTTTGCCTTGAAACGAGTATTAAAAAAACAACAATCTTGTGTAGCCTCAAGATAACCTCATATTTCAATTATCTACATAGAAACCACATTTAAAACAATTATAACTCTTATGACTTAAGCAATAAGGTTTGTTTTCGTTGAAACAATGTTAGAGAGAAATACATTGATTTTTTATTATCTATCGATAAACGTTTGGAATCTTGTATAGAGAATAAATACGTGTGAAGTTCTATGTTTGTGCTGAAGCTAACATGTCTTTGTATATTCCAACGCTTGCCTATAAAAAAATACCTGAATAAACACTGTAACTATCTAATTCAATATAACAAATTACAGCAGTCTACTAACTAAACACCGATACCAACCACAGATTAAAATAACTGTCCCGCCCCATACCTTACCCACTAGCGCCACCTTTGAGTGCATGTTAATTCCAAACCCCTGGTTACTGGTAAACCAGCGGGATCCGTAAACCACCCGGTTTCCGGGTCACTTTAAACCACAAAGCCTTAATTGAACTGCTCTGGAGGATTCTACTTGGCTTTCAAGTTGCCATTGGGGTAAGGAACACAACGATTGTGAAATACCAACTACATTGAATAAAGTCCCTCGGGTACGACAATGGTTGGACAGTGTACGATAGATTTGGAGTTGTAGGTTTACAGCGATTGTAGGGTCGTTTAGGATTGAGTTACAATTTGAGGAAAGCAAGTCGTATGTTGGTAAGTGTACATAGATTACATTCTCATGATATACCTACAATGTTTCTGCTAAAGATTTTCATTTCAAATAACTAAAAATGAACTTAGAAATGTACTTAGATTTTTGAAGAAGTAATTAAGTACAAGAAAACAGTAACTCAGCGGGTCGAGGGAAAACCTTTTATTTGACAAACTCATTACGTTATTTTAAAAATGTAGGTTCCTACTTATTAATAATGTTCGCGTCAAACTTATAGTACCTAACAATATCTATATTCATTTTTGATTTACAACTTATAATTTCCCAAAAAGCGATTGTAAATTACAATGTTATTTACAACGACCTTCATTGATATTACCAATTGCAGACAATCGTAGCATTAAACCAATAAAATGTCCGTAATGAAATGATATCATACCGCGAAGCGTTATAAAACGTCTAAAACAAAATGGCGGATCACGACATACCTCATTTGCCGACTACATTGCAAAAACTTAATTTACTTGTGGTGCAGATATAAGGGAATTGCGATCTTTTTACTAACTGAAATATTGAAATGAACTAAAAGGAAAGTTTAACAACTTTACCTTAATAAAAGAAGATTCTGTAACTTGATAACCAAGCTTTCTTTTTTTGAAAGAATTTAAAAAATCAGTTCAGTAGTTTCAGGTATTATATCGCAAAATTTTCCTTGGCAATATTAGTAAACATAGATACATATATTTGATTTGACTTTACCATTTGTTTGGGTGTTAAATGTAAATGTATTCGCAAACGCCTCGCAAATATTATTCTAGAGCGTACCCTTACTTATACTTATTTAATTAAAGATTATTCGAGATTATTAAAATTATGATTGATATCTTATTTAACAACATTCGTAAATAACACAAATGTAGATATATTTTTCACCTAGAAAGCTGACCCTGCCTGTATTATATCTATCATATTTGCTATTCGTAACATAAGTACGCGATATTAATATTAAATCAGTTTTTTGTCAAACAGTAAACTAAAAAAACTCATTCAATCATAGCTTTCAAGTAAAATTTTATATTTTGAAAAACATCAAATGTGATTATTGATGATTATTTTATTTTAAGATTAATATTAATTAATACTAAACAGGTAAAAAAAACGTAAGCAGCAACCGGGTACAGGCGGAACAACAAAGGAATCACTTATCAAAATATCACTTCACTCAAAACTGACAAAAAAATAACACGTTATAATCATTATCCCGAATCACTTACCAAGGCGATATCTTTAATCTTACTTACGCTTATATTCTTAAGTATAATTTTCCCGCCGAAACTCGCCCCTTGAAACATCGAGCGGCGGCGTTCCGATTTGGCAATCCGGCCAAGCCACGGAAAATTAGACGCGTTACAGCACTACTATCTATATTGTCATTGTTAAAATAAAGCACCTAACTGATACACTTGTGTTTAGGAAATTATGTTTTATAGAAGCCTTGTAACGAGATAATAATAATAGAAGTTAATTTTGTAATCATAATGCAACTCAGCGAAGATTTTAGAGAATAAATAGAAAGTTCCATTTCAGTTTTTAACATTCTTTCAAATAGTAATAAAGTTTTAAAATACAGAACAGACTAAATGCCCTTACACCAAAACGCCACTTAAAATTTTTCCTCGCTGAAAAGTATCCAACTCATTATACTCTCAGAGCTTTTAATGTGAATTTCTGAAGTAACAGCATCTCTTACTGTTACTGCTAGCTATAATAGCATAATGCTGTTATTACTGTTATAGGCGGCTATTGAGCTCACTATTTGGCAACATACCATCTAATAAAAGACTGTTTGAATCCCAATTTCAAAAGCCAAAGTCATTTTGGCCTCTATTTCTGTTGGTATCTTTAAAACACTTTTTGTTGTTTTTTTTCTAGAAACATCTAGTAGTTACCAGTTTGGCGTACATGTTAACATTTGTTATTGATTTAATTGATGTTGCTATTTCGTTGCAAATTAATATAACTGCTTTCAAAGGAAATTGGATAATACTTACATGAGATAATAACTATCATTTTATGTGAAAGTTGGTTCTGACTAGTTACTATTTGACAGGTTGGTATGGTTTAGACTTTCGTTTATTTTGGGTGCTTGTTACATAATGGCGAACTTTTTGATCTATAAATAATATTATTATAATTATAAGTCAATATCAAAATAAGGAAGGTTAGAAAGTGCTCCAAAAGCAGAGTTAGTTTAAACAGGGATTGTCGAGCGAGAAACACAGTTTGCTTTTTAATGGACACTCTTTAAGGGAAGCCAAGACTCGGCGCGTTTGGCATACGTGTTGGCGTCTATATAATAATGGTTGCACTCAATAGAACACTTCGTAAATACAGAAAAAACAATTCAAGTTAAATTTGCGTTTAAAAGAGATCATGATTTGTGTTTTTCCTTACGCGATTACCCCCCGATTCGTATTTCCACAACCAGCTCTTATAATAATGGCACTCACGGGACTAATTAAAAAAACATGGCCCAATTACGCACACAGCTCTCTGACTAGTCTATTAAATAAAAGGCCGTTTCATAGTGAATCAAACGGTAGTTGCCAAACCCTAAAATCTAGCTGAAACATCAAATCATTTCATTAACCATTTTGCATAATGATTGGCCGTTAATTAATTGGTTAGTTCAACCATGGCGCTTACGCCATTTAGGTATAACTGACCCAGAGTTAATCGTGAACCGTGCTGAATATTTTGAAATTCAAAATGGCGTAACTACAATACTAAAGATAATGAAATGTAATAGTTTTCTGAGAAAAACGCGATAAAATTGTCGTGTTTCCTAAGAAAAAGGCAATAAACTAACGTTATTGTTTCTTTGTATTTGTCAGGCGATGTTTTTATTGTTTTTGACCGCATTAATATTAAGTAAACCTTTTGCTGTTATTTTGGATTTTCGTCTTTTTATTATCTTAGTCTTAACTTGCTTAAATTGTATAAGTAGAAGGTACAGTAAAGGAGTACACATGTCTTATAAACTACAAATAGTGTAAAAGTAAAAAAATACCCTTAATTACACCTTAGCAAAGATAAATTATGATTCAACATCGTCATAGTAAATTGAACTTTATTTCAAGTACTATTAGAGAACGTTTTTAAATACTATAAGCGTTTGTGAAGGTAAATTATGATCTGTCAAAATCGAATTCTAAATTACAGTAATTTGACTTCTATTCTGATTTGAACAAGAGTTACTGCGAATCATTTGTGACAAGCGAAAGATTGCATGTGATGGTGACTTTGAACTATTTTACTAATATTTCATTCGTTATCTGTTTTGAGTCTGTAGGTGTAAATTGCCAGATGAATAATATGAATAATAAAAATATTAGATAAATGGTATCGGGAAACCTCGGTGCTAAATATGGCTTTTGTATTAAAAATTGAATAGTTTTTACAATCAATTTTGCCTTTTATATGCTAACATTATAAATGCATATTCAATGTGTTTTGATTATTTAATGTTTATGATATTTTTGTTTCGGAAAATTATATTATATAGAAGAACACAAAATAATTGCTATAAATAATAAACTGTTTATCAAAGTAAGTTAATAAATTATATATAAATGCCCAAACGAGATCTTAACATCTTCAAGCGATGACAGAGTTGCCTGCCAAAAAACTGTTAATTAATACTAAAACGGTGATTATCTGGCTAATAACATGATACATGTTTCTAATTGATTGTTACGTGATTGTATGTGAAAGTACACACTAATTACACAGTAAAAAATGTGATAAATGCAGGTAGTTGTAACTTCGGAATGGTGTGCGTAAACAGTTAGTTACTGAGGTTTTTCATTTCATCAATCACTTGAAAATATATTATGATTAATTAAAATTGGATTCTTCAAATGATCAAGATGTCTATCAGGAAAGACTGCCTGACTTTTATTTTCATGACGAAATTTTACTACCTATTTACTTTATTACGTAGGTAAAGGTAGGTATTTACTGCAATTATGTATTGTGTCAAGCATGTTTTATTTTTATGGTCATTTCTTACATAACGATAATTTTGGATTGTGAATTTTCATTTTGTTGCCTTGTTAACTTTTAATATTAACTAGCTCAAGCTATAAAGTGTTAACTAGTGTTGGGAAAAAAGAAGGGAATTATAGTTATTCAACGAATTTTATAATATACCTTTCATTTATTTCATTATAGGACCTTAAACAATAAATATCATCTAATACCTTAAAAATAATGTCCGGAAAAATAGTTAATGTTACATTTTTTCTCAGTAGGTATGCCAACGGTATATGCCTCACAGTAACCATATGTGTGACGTCACAAAATGATGTTTACATAGGACCGGGAAGACTATTAATATTGAACTTTTGTCCTTTTTTGCGGCAATCCGGCGGAATCTGGTTTGGTCCGGTCCAGCTCTGCTTTTAGCCGGATAATTCAGGATTGCGAATAGAGACAATGGCCGGTTTAGATTGGGTTTGTCGATTTAGTTTCGTTTTTGGATGTGTTTTAGGGATTTCTTTTGTAATTGCCTCTCAGTATGTAGGTATGTGTCGCATGCGTTTATTTTCGTGAATAGAATCTTTAAAGGTTTCTCTTGACGAAACACGATTATCAAGTAAAGAATACATTTCAAGCATCACTAAAAGAAACTTGGTTGGTCTTGGCTCGGTTACCATAATTCAACCGAATAGAAGCTAGCTGTTTACATACACTATAACTATTGTTAGTTAAGCTAAGGCCAGTATAAAAAGAATAGAAACAAACGTTCAACTAGAAGCATATTGTAAATTATGTAATTTAAAGAAAAACGTCGTATAAATTGGATCCACAGCAGGCTGCGAAGTTATCACTTTAAAAACACGATAGACAGAGACCAGACGATTTGAAATTCAATTTGTCTGAGTACCCTTATTAAAATGCAATAAATCCAACGCTTCGAAAATGAATCCAACCTACGTACTTTATCTCTGGTTTTCTCAAACCTTGACCAGTAAAATGTAGTGTAAAAAGGTTTGCATTGGTATTTAGATTAGACCAACAGACATACTGTGTGACCTTTAACTAAGCGAAAGCATGCATTATAGGTTCTAAGCAATGGACTAGAGGAGATTTCATTAGTTAAGCAAGTAAGCAATGGAAATGTGTCTTTTCTTGTAGGATTATTAATCGGCTACTAATATAATAGACAAAAATAACGTTTTCAGGTTATTAATTTAGGTCAAACAAACATCTGTGGAAAGTAGAATTCAGTTAAAACGTCGTTTCGTCAGACGTTCGAATTCGTCTTCATTTTTTGTTGCAATACATTAAAACGAAGCGTGTGGGGTGTTATTTTAGTTTCGGATTTCTATTAGTTAGGTAATTATGGGTTTTAGGGCTATGTGGGGTTGGGTTTTTTAAATAATAAGTTTTGGATGATTAGTTTGATTTTTGTAAAGGATAAAAATGTGTTTTTTTTAGAGGTAAACCAACTTTTAGGTTATAAAAAACTCAACTTGTAGTTTTAGTATTTCTAAAACTAGCGTTAGAATTAAAACGTTTTTACAACACACACTTTACATTTCTTTAACATTAAAACGTTAACGTTTTATAGTTTATAAAATTTATAGGATTATAAAAGGGGAAGACATCTTAGTTTTCAGAAATATGGTTTTATTTACACGCTTTAAGTGTGATGGTTAAACTCTCGGATGCAATTCTAGTTAAGGTATAAAATAATCTTGGAGTTAGGAATAATTTAATGTTTATTATGATAATAAAGGTGAACGTGAGGGTGACTTCGTACGTGGGTGAAATAAGTTAAAACTTAACTTGTTTCATGTCTATAAAGTTATTACTAAGTAAGAGTAAAAAAAATTGACGAATACTGATAGTTTTAGTTAAAGACTCAAAATTAATTTATAAGAGATAAATTAAATACTAAATTAAAAGAGTCGATATTAATTTAATATTCATAGGGAATTAGTAAGAAGAAGAAAAAAGTACCTAATCTTTTTTTCAACTTATCCCTGTTTGCAATTGTTTAAATAAATTTAAATCTGCAATATTAAAAAAATTATACTTACCTAACCCACAACACAAATACACCTGTTTCAAACAAAAACATACTGCTTGTTTTTTACTTTCAACAGGTAAATCCCAAACAGGTTTTTCCTCATACCTCATAATTCCTAACAAAACCTAACTTATCCTCATCTAGACTTCAAGGTAAGCAAATCGCGTGATTTATTCAAGGAAAGAACTACACCGTAATATGTTAATTATAGTCTAATATTTTACTATCTAGCGCACAAGAAACATGCAATTTGTGAGCGACATATATCTGACACTAGCCTTCCGCTCGCTGTTTTATTCGCGTGTAAATAATGTCAGGTTAAACAAAAGAAGCCTATAACACTCTCTGATAAAACAGCTATATATAGGTGAAAGAATTTTGAAAATCTGTGCAGTAGTTTCAGAGTTTACTACGAACAAACAAACTCACAGAGTTTACGTCTATATATATTAGCATAGATAGTATAGTACAGCGAAAGGTGCCGGATACAAACAATCATTAATTAAGTTATATAATTGTGTGATATGACAGCGTAATTAATGTAAATTACATGCATGTTGCTTTGAAAACTTCCTTTTGTAGGTACTCTACGATAGAATAGGATGTATTTTCTTAGAAAAGGGTCGTGATTGCTGTTTTGAACCGACTTTCAAAAAAGGAGGAGGTTCTCAATTCGGATTCTCAATTCTTTTTTTTATGTTTTTTAAGATGACAAGTTAGGAAGCTACTTATAAATTTGGTAACAAATAAATATGTTACTGTTTTTTAAACACTTTTTTAAATTTTATATTAAAGTAACTAACAAACATTGCATTTACCGGCGAATTGGAACAGAAGTAATAAACACTTTTATAAATTTTATATTACTTACAAACATTGCATTTACCAGCGAATCGGCAAAACAGTTATAGATTCTGCTTGATAAATTAACACTGTGACTATTAACTATATGAAAGCAAGTACAAAATAATAAAACACATCAACTCGTAAAAGTCTATTCAAATCCTATAACGACATAATTATCTTTGAATGCTGAAGTGTACCTGTCGGTACGTGTTCGACAGTTTTTTGCATCTTCCCGTGTCGATGAAACCGGTTTTCGTTTTTTTATTATTTCTGAGATGAGGCCAGGCTTCAAAGAGGTTTTTATGGTATTTCGAGACTTCACGGTTTGCGGCGAAATCATTCACCATCACGACTTAGTGTTTTGAACTCATTTTTGATGGAAATTTCTGGAAATACTATGTTATAGTACTAAGGCTCATGCCTATAGATATCTATCTTTAATGCACTAGGTTGTAACTAATGATCTGGTTTTGAATTCTTTTACCAGTAGAAGGCTTCGTTATTAGGGTGTGACTGCTAGAAGCTTAGTATCTATGTGTAATATCACATACTCGCCTTCTAGTTTCCTACTACCAGCATAGTTAAGGCTTTTTAACGGGTTAGTTTATTAATTTTTATTGCATTATATTTATTTGCTCAAACCTCGGTATCGATTGACAATACTTATAAATGCACTCACA
This sequence comes from Emmelina monodactyla, assembly GCA_916618145.1. Lineage (NCBI taxonomy): Eukaryota > Metazoa > Arthropoda > Insecta > Lepidoptera > Pterophoridae > Emmelina > Emmelina monodactyla. The sequence continues at coordinate 1,291,075 of OU745319.1, forward strand.
ATTAAACCTACATACTTACTTTAGGATCAAGTAAAAGTGTGAGAACGATTGAAATCAACCCTACTACCTGAACTTAGCGCATATTGTATCTCGCAAATTTAGTATAAGAAGGCATTAAACCCATAAAATTTGGTAAATTTCAAGCCTTGTGCTACACTAAATAACATTATATATATACACACGGTGTTTTCCACTAAACAATAGGGCAATGACCTTCACAGTTTTTACGTTGATAATGTTTGTGTGAATTCAAGGTTTCGGATTTCGGATAATATCCATAATTAGACACATTTTTAGTTTAGAGTTATGAGATAACTCAATGGAATACAAGGTTAAAGATACAGTGATTTGTGGAAAATTCACTTTAAGGCATTGCATTATGGATCTATTTGCCTATTGCTAGCTTGAAAATAAAAAATCTATCCCGTGTTTCGGCTAACTAAGGTTTTCGGTAAAACAAAAGAGCTAACCGTAAATTTAGGATTAAGATTAAAATAATTGTGTCAATTCGTATTTAGGTAAAATTACTTTGTGGTAATCCTTAAGGTATGTTTCTATGGTGCGTAAAGAATGTCCAGTAGGCAAAAACTGATATAAAAAACCAAACATATGGGCGACTCATCGTGTGTTATTATCGTATGAACTACGCTGTTAATTACTAGATATTTACAAGGTTTTTAATTGTCTTTTAAATTATGATTTGTATTAATTAGCACACATGGTATTGTAATCGGAACCAGACTACAAAAATGCGACAACAAACAAATTAGGTTTATAACAAATACTGTTCCTACTTGCAATATAGTTATAAAAAACGGTCTACTTTTAATAATAACCTTACAGCAATGTGTTCAATTATTAGTGAAAGTCAACAAAATGTAGTATGTACCTACTTTCACCACTTGGCAGTATGAAGTTAAAAACATAAGTGTTATCGTTTAAAATATTTGATCAAAACAATGAAAGATATTAGATATTCAAATCTAGTTTTAAAGGAATCCGTACTTAATATTAAAAATGTGTACGATTTTAATGAATTTGGATGGAAAGAGGCTAACTTTTCCAGCAGGAATTAGCTTCATTCCCACGTGAAAAAACACACTTATCATAGACAAAGTCACGGGAACCCACTAGTTCCGTATACGTGAATATGTCATAAAAGGTGACTAAGGGATTTGAGACCCAGTGGATAACTCTGAGTCCCAGAGCTTGCAGATTTTACGGTGCGGGGCGATTTCGGAGTTTCTAAATTAAACTATGGCTCGAAGACATGGCTTGAATAACATGCCAAATGTAACCTACCTCCTTTGGTTTAAATTTATAAAATGTTTAAGGAAGGTTTATAAAATGGTTAAGAATTCCATATTAAGCTTGAATGAGCTTCAAATCAGATTGTTGATATGTTAGTAATATGGTTAAATCCGTGTAAAATGATTAAAACCTCTATTAAGACAGTTTTCGTAATTGACGGAAACAGATATTTCAATAAGTTTTTTATAGTTTTTCATATTAACTTTGAATATAGTACAGTAGTAGAGGCGAGTCGTAACATTTTTAGTATCTCTACTTGCAAACTTAAGCGAACAAAGGCGCATATGTCAGTAACTCTTATACAGGAATATTCACACTAAAGTTTCATCGTGTTGACTAGTTCTTTAGAATTCTAGCCACACAGCAAGCTTAGTTCTTGGAACCTTACAAATGCAAAATTGCCGCCTGAACAATAAGACTATTCTCAAACCTATATGAATCACTATATTTTCGCCTTTTGTCCGACATTCGCCTTCCTAGTAAAAAAAAAAGAAAAAAAATGTTGATGACGTAGGTATCTGTTTATAAGGTTTTTATTGGTTGCATTCGTCGAAGAATGAATGAATTTAAATCAACGTTATAAAACTGACATTGGCATAAATTTTTGAGTGCCAAAACCGGTTTTGGTAAAATATGTTATTTGTTGAATAATGTTTCTATTATTTTTCTACAGTCTCGTTTTGCTTAGGTCAAGGTGCGAATTATATAAAGTTTCACAAAGAAGCAATTTTTATTTAGGTACTTTTTATTGTATTGAAGACAAGTTTTAAGCCATGCTTAAGTACGTCTATTACATAACTAATGTAAGAGTTCACTTTATGGTTAATATAATTTAAAGTCACTTAAAAGAGACCTTTAAAGCCAACCTTTGTAATTTATAAAAAAAGAATAATAAAATTTCAATAATGTACCAACGATTTCAAAACTTGCATTTTAATTTCAAGGATATTCATCTTAACAGATTTCCTACCGTATTTATTACACTCATTATGTGAACCCATAAAAAATTTGTAAAAAACCAATCACTTTTTAATAGGTTATCTGTTTGTATTGTAGTTTCATGCCAGTGCGAGACAAATTTGTTTAAAAAATGCGGGTAGGTAAATAGACGGACCCATCCTACCTACATTTATTTAACTTTTAACTCAGCTATCAGAGTTTTTATCAATAAATGAGTAAGCGAGATAGTTATTATTTGCAACATTGGAATTACATGCAATTTAATCTCGGTAAGAACCTACCTACACTTCAATCGCGGTAGAAACATTGTTAAAATAGTATTGAACATTTTTACAATTAACTATCGTAAAATACTCGGACAATTCTGTCGAACATAACCTGATACCAAATCTAAATCGCCAACTCACGTTTAGTTTAAACTGATAACAAAAAAAAGGTAAGTACTAACCGTAAACTCCGTTCACTTTGCACTAACACAACGGCACTAGCTTAGATCTTTGCAACATTCCTTTACACCACTCAACACTGTACGTCTACAAATAACCACCAAAATCACAATCACTTTAGTATTTGTACACAAAATCCGGAATAAAATACTTTTATTTCACTTAGTCTACGAAAGTAGTGCCGATTTTGAGAGCAACGTCACACGCGTCTACCTCCCACGGCGTCTTGACGAGGACTGAACGTAAACCGTGCGAGAGGGAGAGCGGCGATCGTGTCGAAATGTTTCCATTGGAGCGAGGGAGATAGCGAGTGGTATGAAGTTGGCGGAATAGAAGCGGTTTGAAATGACCACATGGCACGCATTCGAGTACAAAGATTGCACAAAACGTCAGAAAAAGGCGGGCTAAGACACGTGTTTGTGTTTTTTTTAGGAGATGTTGAGCTTAGATTTTTACAATTAACACTTTTTTTTTTTTTTTATTTGCCTTTTTATTCTATTAATTCAGAGCATAGGTACAAACTGAATGAAAAGTCTTTTAATAAACTTAAACTTTATTGTAGTTTATTTTTATTTTAAAGAAAGAATGGGTTTTACATAGGCATTGTTAGGTATTAGCAAACATTTGTTATGGCTTTTAGCCAAAAATATTACCTATTTAACCTAAGGTAAAGGTTGTTTGCCATAATTTAAAATACGAAACACGTGTTATAATTTAACCTAAACATATAAAGCTTAACTTTAAACAATTGCAACGTTTCACCCGTAACTTTTTACATGAAAAGGTTTAATAATCCGACGCGCCCGTAAAAAAGGCCGCTCTCGACGCAAAAAAGGGCTGAAGTTTCCGACTTCCAGCCGCAGTTTCAAGGGGGTGTTTACGAAAATGCGAGTTGGAGATTAGTTAAAAGAAAAGGTCAAAAACCTGCGAAATTGTTTTTGTTTGGAGTTTTTGATGTGAGCTTGCTCATGCATAAAAATAATGTGAGGTTTAAATTGTGTTAAAAATTTGTTTTCGGCTAAAGTTTTTAAGGTGCGCGAAATGACACGCCAACTAAAGATTATTTTTTTAGGTAAAAGACATCTTTTTTGTATTCTATGGTGTGCATTTTTGCAGATTTAAAGTAAGTAGGTACAGATTATTGTGTACTAGTGGCGGCCCGCGACTCCATTCGCGTGGAAGTTGGTTTCCCGTGGGAATGAGAGGTTTTCCCGCGATAAAAAACCTTTTGTGTTATTCTGATGTATAACCTATATTTCTGTAAAGTTTCATACAAATCCATCCAGTAGTTTTTACGTGAAAGAGTAACAATCATCGATACATCCATACATCCATATGTAAGTATACAAACTTTCACGTTTATAATATTAGTAGGATGGTTGTCATTTTTGCAGCTCTAAAGTAAGTAGGTATCGATTATTGTGTATCTCGCAAGTCAGATTTATGACTTATGACTATTTTAAAATGATGAACAGAAAACGATGGCGCTTTCTAGCACTAGCTTCACTTCAAACGTTTTACCGTTAAATTTATGAGACGAAATATATAGTGCAATTCAAAGTCTAAATTTTAGTTTCTAAATTCCAAAGTTTTGGCGTAAAAAACATAATATTTCATCATTATTTATTTTGATATCTTCGATAAAAGTCAGAATATGGACAAATAAATAGCAAATGACACTGATTGTTAAAGATTTTTCACTACTCTTGTTACTTTGAGAAAAACTTATAAAAGAGAATGAAGAAGATAGAATGAAGTATGTAGAATATAAATGGTGTATTTTTTTTCTTCTTCTTCTCTCTTCTTTTCTCGGCTTCGCAATGGTGTAATTTTGACCGACTTGTTCAGGAAACATTGAATTTTGGCTAACTTAAAATAACTTTAACGTTCTAGCATTACAAATTTAAATGAAAAAAATACCTAAAAGATGGCAAAACCCGCAGTAGAATCCGTTACGTAGTTAAGGAGGAGATAGCGGACAAACATACAAACAGACAGAATTAGCTACTTGCATTTATACCTACTATGTACCTAATGATGATATCGACTCACCAAAAAAATTGTATTCCACATTCAAGAAGAACATTTCATATTGAAATAAGGAGCACTTTGTATTTACTCATGTTTGTCTGTTTTTCTTGTGTTTTATCATTTTCTCATCATTGTGTAAATGCATAAGTTATAAATAAATAAATAAAGAACTAGAAACAAATTTTAAACCAAAAAACTCAATGAAAATACTTAACTATTTATTTCTACTGACAGACTACTAAAAAGGCTGCATACTTTATAAGTCCATCTAAAAGTCAAGACCGCACTTTCTAGACCAAATCACTAAAAGCTAATCCCACCATTCTTATTTTCAACCTTAAGACCTTAGAAATATGATTCATTTTCAATTGTTCATACTTTTCTGTACTTAGATGTGCTTACAGAATCGCTAATTCTACAGCACTATATGCTAGGGCTGTCGCAACAGAACAATGTACAGACGTCAAAGGTACGCAACAAAGCTATACGCTCTGAGGAGTTAGAGTGAGGACATGGTGACTAGCGGCGCGATAAAAAACAATTCATAAAGCACTTCATATAATACAATATGGTCGCGTGTAACACCCGAAGTAATCAAAAAGTATTGAATATGCACGTATATTGCAATTGCAGAAGCAAATTTAATTTTTTAATTAATAATATCGACATTTTTATATATAAAATGTGATCGTAACAAATGAAACAAATTAAACCAAAGCATTTTTAGGTTTCTTGAAAACGGCAGATAAGAAAGTAAGACAAGAAAGCTTATATTTTGGAAACTATTTATTTCTACGTTCTAATAATATTTACCAACCAACAGAATTATTATATGCAATTACATAGTTTAGCACCAAAACACGTAACCTAAACAACAAAAAAATATAATTTTCCGCTCCCGCGTCCGCCTATCTGTAACCGCAGTCTTACGTCGCACTTTTCCACGTCTTTTGTACGTTGCTTGACTTTCTGCTCAGCACTAGAGTAGTTACCGGACGCAGAGAACTTTAAGCTGAATCCTAGAACACTGAAACCTTAAAATAATATTAAGTTCTGTGAGAATTATAGGAACGTATATTTTTAGTCCCAAAAAGACTATGTAGGTACCTAAGGTATTTTTAATTTATTAATGTCGATATTAAAAAAAAAAACCTAAGATTTTTGGTTAAGTATAAAAAAAAATTGTCAAGTGCGATACGGTTTTGCGCATTGAGGGTTCCGTTATTTATTGTGATGCAACTAAAATCTACAGTTTTCTGTTTATTCCTCCTTTTTATTGCACTTGTAATTCGTTTTAAAATAGAGATAAATTCTCTTGTACTCCTCCAGAGTAGGTGAAACTTGTAAGGCCCTCAAAACTTAAGTCTTTTCTTTGTCTGAATTCACAGTTATAGTCTAAGTATTGCTAGTCTAGCTTAAGCATGCGACCACACTGCGACGCTAGCGTGTTTGCGGCGGCGGGCGCGAAATATCAAACACTAGCTAAATGGCTTTCCCGTGGGAATGAGGCTTTTTCCCGCAGTAAAATTATCCTATTTTCATCCCTGAGTGTCGAACTATCTCTATTCCAAAACCAAGACGATCGGTTCAGCTGTTTTTACGTGAAGCGAATCCACAGACCGACGGACTGACAGACATACACATTCTCACATTTATAGTATGGATAGACCTACAACCTATCCCTACTAATCCCTACTAATATTATAAATGCGAAAGTAACTACTGTCTGTCTGTCGGTCTGTCTGTCTGTCTGTCTGTTACGCTTTCACGCCTAAACCACTGAACCGATTTTGAAGAAATTTGGTATGAAGAAAGAACTGAACTTGGGAAAGGACATAGGGTACTTTTTAGCGCGGGAAAATTTCTCATTTCCACGGGAAACCGACTTCCACGCGAACGGAGTGCGTGCGGCGGACGGCCACTAGTACCTATATCTATATCTCTATGATGTCTGCCCGCTACAAATAGTCGCTTGTCAGTGTGGACACGCATGCCTGGCTTGTTGCGCCCGCGCCGCCTCAGTCACCGTGCGTTCAATGTGGACGCACGCTAAGTTCCAGCATGTTCAAGATGCACTAGGTAAGGCAAACTTTAGTCTTTATACTGTTGAAGTTTGAACAGTTATTTCATACAGTCGGTGAAGACTTGCATAAGTTAATACTAAGTAAGGAAAAACTTGAGCGGCATTGCTTAAGAAGACGGAAGATTTTAGCAGTTTTAATTTGTCTTCATTACAAGGACCTACAATTGATAAAAAATGGCAAACTTCATTCAATTTTCAAAATATATATATTCAAAATGGATGAACCTATCTGTTTAGAATAGCTTGTTTTGATTAAATATATTAAATTTGTATAGTTATACTTAAAATTTTCATATAAAAAAAAATGTGCCAAACTTAGGAATCTAATCATACTCAAACATTATACATACGTACAATACCTATAGTCATATAAATTGTTAACAAATTTTACTGCTAACTTTTACTGATAACTTTTTATTTGAGTTTAGCATTGCCAGTCTAGCAATAAAAAACTAAAAAGTACCCTACCTCAACTAATATTTTTATAGCCTTCCAACTACTGTTAATCGCTCCCAATTAACAAATAAAGGCTCAAACTGCGTTATCCGTCTCCCAAAGATGCTGAGATAAGAACTATGATGGTTTTATCTAAAAGTGTCATTAGTTTTATGATCACGCTATGTTTGACACCACCCACTGACATCAAACTAGGAGGAACTACTGGTTTTACTCGCGGCGTTTAAGATAATGTGAAATAGGAGTGTAAGTGTCTAAATTTTATTTTCAAGCTTAATTCCGCGTTCCCTTGGTGCGTGAAACGACGCACAGCACTGCGCGCCGTATAAGCATGAAGACTGTTTAGATAAGTACTTACTATAATCGAACTTTTAAGTAGGTACTTCGTAAGACATATCACGCATAATGGGACCCTGTAGCTTTTTTTTTGTGTTTAAAGCAAATTACGTAATACAAGTGCTTAATTCAAAGTATTTTATTTCTTGGCAATCACATGTTATTAAGATTTTGCGTTTTTCAAAGAATTATATCCCTTATTTAAGCCTAAGTTAATAAACCTAACATTAAATACGCTTGAAAACCACTGAAATATTTATTAACATAAAAATATATGTATAGGTAAGTTAAAATCATTATTCATTCAAAATTCATTCATTTAAATTCGCATATTCCACACAGATTTCGAAGAAACCGTTAAATAAACGTAGTCGGGTCACGGTTAATAAAATTTAACGTCTTTGGCAAAAAAAGCGTCACAGTGTCGTGACTCGCTAATAATTTGAGTTTTTTGAGAGAAATTTAAGATCTAAGTAGGTAAGTAAACAAATATTAGCGAAAATCGACTCATAGTGTACGTGTGAAAGTTTGTATGATTGTTTTTTAAAAACGCAGAAACGGGAATTTGGTAAATAATTAAATTGTATAAATCTTCAAATAAAACACAGAAACGATTATAAAAAAGTTTAATTTGCTAAGAAAATAACATTAGATCACAAGAAAAACTGTGGTGTGGAAGCTAGTATCTAAATCTATTTTCTGTAATTTCTAAGATATCTGCCAACATAGTTTTTAATCAATGAAATTTATTTTTACGGAAATAATAAATTTCAAGTTAAGCACCTAGGTGTTGCAAATAATGGTGTAGCAGGCAAATATTCAAAAAATGAAAGCTAAGGCTTTTTAACCAATTAAAACAAAGTCATAAAATAAACATACATCCTCTGATGCTCAATTATGTTAATTAAAACTTAATCATGGCCAATTAAAGTTATAATGATCGTCATTAACTCACGTTATTATTCTGCACAAGATTTCTATAATTGTGACGTGTTAGCGGAAATTAGCACCTTCGTATGCTCCTTGAAACATACCTAATGTGACCACATTTTATTTAGCTTTAAAAGCTTTTTAAATATATTTGGATGATTCATTCATGACTTGATATTAATTTAGTTATTTCACCTGTCACCTGAAAGTTTTTGTTACATGAAAGGGTCCTAAATTGACTATTCCTGCGCACTTAATACACCTACGAACATAGATGCATCGAGGGATGAAGTAAGGTGTCTTTCGCCTATGAACGGGTGTAAAAGGACCACTTCCGAAGCCTGAAACCATGTATTCTTGAGCCACTAATTGTATACCCAGGAAACTCGATTTAAAAAAGTTATTTAGGGTTAAAAAGTCATACCCGCCGGTTGAAATCATCGCTCACACATCCACTGTTGATTCAGGGGCGATTATTTACATTGCAAATTAAACAAAAACACTATTTAATTTAAAATCATTGCAATATCTGTTAGTATAAATGCAATTTTGTACAATTACGTAAAAAAAATTTTTTTTAATCTTAAAAAAAAAATCATTTGCTCAAAACGTAACCAGTACCCCTCCAGCAATGCCCAGTTTTTGTTGTCAGAAGCAGTTCTTTCACACCCCGTATAATATACCAGGAATAATAACATTGTTCCTGGTTTGTGGCCCCATTGCAACGCGGTCTGAAGATGCGAGTCCATTGAGCGTGTAACACAAAACAATTGAACGTCAAGTCCGGATTTGAATTGCTAAATTTAACCTAATTTAAATCACTGCTGATCGTTTTGCAGTGCGATGCGGTACGTAGTCTCGGTAAACTTTAGGTACTTTAAATAAAACACATACTTATATTTTTTTATATTTTTTTACTTTTATAGTGTTGAGTTGAGGTACTAGAAAATAATGTTATATGTTCACTGAAGGAACTTATGTTATGATTGTAAAATTTCCGAAAAGAGTGCTGGGAGTTTTTTCCGCCGGCTTTTTCTCTCTGTCTACGGTTAGGTAAAGTCGAAGTTTGTAACATTGACGTTCATTAAGTATATGTTACATATCTATGATGAATAAAAGAATTTTGATTTTGATATCACGGGTAATACTTTAAGGGTCGACTTCCTTATATATTTAAAACTTACTGTAGGTACTATTGCACAATGGCTTACCTTTATGACACAGTAACGCAAGTAGACTAGTCCTCACTCGTTTTGTCAATTATCCAATATACCTGCTCTCCTCCAACACACTGCAGTCGAAAGAGATAGCAATACTTTAGTTCAATTCAGCCCGTATTTCAGTAATCTTACCATACACGTACTTCAAACATCTGTATGCACCCAAGTTATTAATTATGGCTCCCCAGACTATCATTCAAGCTAGACGTCGCTCGTTTAGTTAATCATTATAAAGCTAATTATATCCTACAATCTATCAAAATGCCGGGTGCGGGGTTCTGTTGCATTAAATAGTTTAGGACAACGCACCCTTAAATTGTAGGGTCAGGTTACTTGAGTAGCTCTAATTGTGTGTTTAGAAATATTGTTCACCCTTTTAAAACCAAAGAAGTATAAAAATTATTATTTTGAAAAGAAAATTGTTTTTTTTTAAATAATATAATAAATAAATAGCCTATAATGTCCCATAGTTGAGCACAGGCCTCCTTCTCGGATAGCGAAAGAGTTTAAGCCGTAATCCACCACGCTGGCTCGGTGCGGGTTGGTGGTTACCCTTAAAGTACCACCCTTAAAACACACCCTTGTTGAAATATAGTTTTGGCGCGTGCTATAGTTAACATTATGGTTAAAATTAACCCTGAAATTATGGTTACACTGCATTAAAGTAACTAGGGGTTCAAAATACATGTTAAAGATATAGTGGTGTGTGTTAATGGTTATTGTAATGAACTATTTATGAAAAAAAAGATGTTGACAATCTATTAAATTTGCTTAGCTTGGATATTATTAATTTAAGTACCTATACATACTACTAATACTATAAATGTGAAAGTTTGTGAGTATGGATGTATGGATGGATGTTTGTTACTCTTTCACGTAAAAACTACCGGACGGATTTGGATGAAACTATACAGTAATATAGATTATACATCAGAATAACATATAGGGTACTTTTCACCGCGGGAAAACTTCTAATCGCCACGGGAAACCGACTTGAACGCGAACGGAGTCGCGGGCGGCCACTAGTAGGTTTCTAAATCTTAAGATGTACCTATCTTCATGGTCGAATCATAATAAAATTAGCTGCAAAACACATAAAATCTGCACTTGGTTATTGTCAAACTTTATTTACAAAGTGTGTAAGGGTCACTTATAATATGGTCCATTGGTGCATTATTTCTATTTTATTGAAGCTTGACATTAGTTAAAATTATTATCACTTGCGCCGATACATGCGGTGCGGTGCATGGCTATGCGCTCCGTGAGACCGCAGCATTACCAACCGTGGGACCGTGCCATTACAGACTATACATTAAAACAATTCTACCAACAACGTGATACAAAACTTCCATGTTATCCTGGACATAATATATAGCATGAATGAAAATCTAGAGTGTTTCCTGTTTCGTTGAGTTATGGTTCTATTTTCGTACGGGATTTAGTATTCATTCATATATTAAGTTGTTATTTTTATATGTTCTCTTTTGTTTTCGCCAGCCCTTGATAAAGGGTAAAGTTGTTTTGTGAAATTATTACCCTAATTTCTACTATAACTGTTACGTATCTTTATGGTGTATTTGCTTTGCATTTTTGTTTCTCTTGTAAAAAACAACATTTTTGTGTAGTTTTAAATATTTGTAAAATGTTAATTAAGGTAGGTTAAATCACATCAAACTAATCAAAAGTTTTCACGATTAAGATTTGACATTTAGGACCTTAAAATTTTCGACTGTGAAAACACTACTATGTATTTCTCAGATTAAAATAATTAAACTATTTAGTACAAACTATAAGAGAAAGCACTAATGGCCGAGACTCTTACGTAAAATAATGTTTCTTCACAGAGTTGAAAGCTCTTATCATTTTGACACTAAACATTTAACTTTAGGACTCTTTTATCAAAATGAAAAGCACCTACTAAATATCTGACAACATTAAATACAACCAATTTTGATACCTAAAATCAGGGTAATAAGGTTCAAAATCTAATATGAAAAATGACAAGTGATTTGTATTTATTATTGCCCCCTCCACGAAGTAAACAAATGGCCGGAAATGTGCAAGCGCAAGACAATAATTCGAAAATAGAACACAATTAAGTCGCACGCGCAGGATGCATTATCGGAGTTTAAATTTAGAACGTCCATTAACTGTGTTTTTAAATAATTGATTCTATAATGTTGCGTTAAGTTTGTTCTGTTTTGAAATTTGTTAAAATGTTCTGCCTATTCAATTCGGTATACGTAGGGCAGATAAATTATGTACCGTATTTTTCAGGAAAGACTAAAAAGAAAAAAATTAGAATTTATAACAGGCTTTAAAATATTAAATTCTCCACCGAGACAGACTAATGTTAACAAGCAATATAAGTTAATATTTAAAAAAACCCTCCTCGATTTCTCTCTTTTATAGTAAACGTTCAGATATAGTAAAATAATTATAATGACTACTAATATTATAAACGTGAAAGTTTGCGAGTATGTTTGGATGTATGGATGTTTGTTACTCTTTCACGTAAAAACTACTGGACGGATTTTGATGAAACTTTACAGTAATATAGGTTATACGCAGAATAACATATAGGGTACTTTTTACCGCGGGAAAACTTCGCATTCTCACGGGGAACCGACTTCCACGTGAACGGAGTCGCGGGCAGGCACTAGTGACTACATAAATAAAATAATAGACTACAACAACAATGCCTCGTTGAAAGAATAAGCGACAGACATTAGTTCATTCAAAACAAAACACATGTTAGGTACGTCATATAGTTACAAAGATGTTATGTGTATTTCACAACAGTAATTTTCTACGTTGCATATAATTAATTGTACAAACTTTATGAACAAATCATAAAACAACAACAAAAAGTATAAAAAAATTAAGGGTTGCGTTAACCTTGACCTAAAATCAAAACAAAACCACATATCACGTTACCACAAAAACTATTCCATTTAAATATATAAAAGCCATTTTATTCCAGTTATTTCCAGTTCCCACCGGATTCTAACCAGTTAGAACTAGTTTGCTATGCAGTTCAATATGTTTGTCGTAAAGGAAATGAGTGTGCTATGCACCCTACCACGTCACACCCTTACAATAAGGGCGCGTGTGGATAATAATCATGTAAGGGCTAGGAAATATGTATCGGAGTTTATTTGCGAAATCTTTTAAAACAATAGTAGTTGTAGGCAAGAAAATCCTGTGGGGCATTCTTAAAATTGAATTAAGTCTATATTTATGAAAAACATTGCCCGCTTTATATAATAATAAAAATTTGCAAGCACCGGGTATTCTTAGAAGACTAGGTATTAGTAAATGTAGGTATTAGCCAAAAGTAGCTTAACCATATTAATTTTAAAATATGTTTATTAATTATTATTTATATTGATTAGAAGATAATGATTAAAAATACTCATAATTTGATGCGGAAAAACTACGTAAACTGCCAACAAACTTGAAATAAACAGTATGTTTGATCTTAACTCCAATTAAAAACCTTCAGACCACATTTCTTTAATCAAACAAAGAACATAAAAAACTGCATGCCAAGTTTCCTGGCCCCACACACGGCACGTGGCCACAATATCCGCTGTTTTGTCTGTTTGTCTGTCTGTCACTCTGTCTGACAAGTTTGTGCTCGTAGAAATATTGAATTGTTTTCGATTCTTACCACTCTTTTGTATTGGGTTTTATTTGCTATTGATTTGGGAATACAGCTCAATAGTTAAGTACTTTAAATGAAAAAGGTTCGGTAAATCAACCTTTGAAAGAGCATTTTTTTAAAATAACATTTTATGAACGACATGACAAAATTGCCGAAATTGCTTTAAATTAGACTTTTTATTTTAATCAACTCAAGACAAAAACGTATACGTAGTCAACAGTTGCATTTGTTTTTTTTTTTACAAATAATTAACAGTATACATGTTACGGCTAATACCCGAAGTGCGGCTACACCTAGTTTTAGCCGGTTAGAAGTGTTTATAATATGGAAAACTGTAAAAAAAAAATTATACCTATGTATATAAAAACTGGCTTGAATCATGAGTCGACGGAGTCCCGCTAAGCGGGACTCCTTTTTCTGGGCGTTATCAAAAAAGTAACCTAACTAACCTAACCTATTGATGTTCTAACCGGCTAAAACTAGGTGTAGCCGCACTTCGGGTATTAGCCGTAACATACATAACAAAATATTCAGCATTAAAAAAACATTAGGGGTACAATCCAACTGTTGGCTACCTAAAATTTTTAATGTTTTTTTTTTTTTTTTTTTTTTTTTTTTTTTTATGTAATATAGGTAGCAAACGAGCATGCGGGTCACCTGATGGTAAGTGATCACCGCCGCCCATGACTACCCTCAACACTGTAGGTGTTGGGGGTGTGTTGCTGACCTTTAAGAAAATATATATATAAATAAATAAAATTGGGCACCGGATACCGCACTCACCGAACGAAACGCAGGAACATCGTTCCTACTTCACGTCGGTTTCCTGTGCGACGGTGGTATTTCACCGGTCGAGTCAGCCCAGCAATCGCTGCAGACAGAGCCTACAGCTAGACTCTACCACTCCAAAAAACCTCACTGTTGCAAAAATACTTTAAAACAAAAGAAACTTCCTCACAATAAACTATTTCTTTGTTTTCTTTACTTCTAAATTGTTGAGCTTTGCAAATAAAACAATGCGTCATATTAAAGAAAGGGTGACATGTTTGAAAACAATTAATTTGTTAAGGGTGATGCACTCATCTGCGTTGGTAATAATAACCCCATTGCTATTATGCATTATTAAACATGCGATCAAATTGCTTGTTTGTAAAGGGCTCTTCGTAACTTTAAAAATAATTCGACAATGGCGTCGATTCGTAAATATTGCTATTGCTTCAACAATATTAAAATTGACAGACACGAGTTTCAGCTACAATTTTCAGACAATGATTTAAAATATTTAGCGTACTCTTTACAATGTGGTCATGAATTTGATAAAGGAATTAAACTAACTGTATCAAAGTTAAAACATCAGAAAATCATATGGTTTTGCGCAATTCCGCACACATTTTTACAATTTAAAGGGTTCAAAATCCAGACAGAAACCGCTCAGAAAGCGACAGTGCCCCACGCCCCCTTGCGAGGGTGAACGATCAACGAGGGCTGATGGTAATTCTACCATCGCCAGTCTCACGCTCAGGGCACCGCGCCACGTCTCATCGTCGCGGCTTCAGGGTGTCCACATAGTGTGAACGTCTGGTGAAGAGCTTACTATAGAAATGATCCTATGAAGTAAGGTCTTAGTTGTACTAAAATTTGGACGGGAAGTCGTTGTCTGGGCGAAAATTGTGTAAGCGCGATTTAATTTTGCCGTGGCGCCATCTAGATTCTGACTGCGGTAACATCGCGCTCGCGACAACACGTGACATCATAACCTTGACAAGCCAACGATACACACACATTCTATATTTAAATCAGATAGTGATGTTTCTAGAGTGAATTTCAATACTTATGTATTTAATTAAGGTCTTTATAATAATAAAGAAAATGCCAAAATAAACATTAAACATGGCGTTAAAAATTACATTAATTATGCAACAACAAAATTCACCAAAAAACAAAATCTGGTAATTCTTTCTATTCTCCAAAGTCCTAAAATACATCTATTATTTACCGGTCCACTAAACAATGGGAGGTACTCACTATAAACCAAATTGACAGTCACTGGGACATCTACATGACTATTACATTAGCGGGATCGGCCAAGGTACGAAACTTGGTCAGTGAGCCGTTATGTTGTAGGTATGAAACTTTTTTACTGTCATCATGCAGAAAAATCTAAATAAACGTAATCTAAAGAAAATTTCATCACCTATCATGTTTGTTTTGTATTAGGATAATATAATTAACAATTAGGGATCCCTTTGTAAGGATATCGCATGATTATTTGACTATACCTACTTCTTGTAAATCCATTAACCTGCATGTACAAAAACTATGGATTAAATTTTAATACAATTGACTAATCGATAAAAAAGTTTGTTCCTAAGTAGTCTTACATGTCTTCAAGTCAGGCGTTTAAATCTATAATTAACAAAATTAATTCATTCTCTTCGTATGCCCATTTTCAAGAGCGATTTCCCCAAATTTAGGTGACGCCTATTGGTGCTTAGGGATCACATAAATTCGATTTTGTTTTCAACAAAAGTAAGAAAAGGAGTATAGTATCCTATAGTGTAAACAGACACCTAAATTATAAAATTGATTTTCGAACTCCTAAATTTGAAGTGTCTGTTTTAATGTTAAACAATGATTCTAACAAGATCTAACGAACACAAGATTTCGATTACAAAGAAAAACATAACTATCATATTATCTGATAAATAGTTCCTTGTGTTATTAATTACTCTTCTAATGCACAAGAATAGCTCCAAAACAAAGAAGAAAAATGCCTTGCAACCAATAACCCCACTCCCAAATTGGTAGCCTGAAAGCTCCCACTTCTGAGCCCGGTGTGTCCAAATAGCCAATAAATCGCATTGGTCAATATTAGCCCCATTCAATTTACGAGGCTGGCCAACGTGTTATTTATGTATTGGACCAACTACACCTTTCGGAGACTCAAATAGAAGTCGCAGGGTTTTAAGGAGCTTTTAGATTTCTTAATTGAAAATAATAATGTTCAATGCAGAACTCTAAATTGAAATATTAAATTTAAGTTTATTACATAGTGCATAGTATAAAATACCTGATCTGAATAAGTAATATATTTGTATTTAATGCCAATATGTTTTTTTTTAATTTTACAAAAAAAATACTATACGTTAAGGTATGCTCTCTTCATTACCTCTAGAATGTGATTAAACAAATTTAAAACAATGATTTTATTCTAAAAAAATCTCTAGTTGTTGCTTCCTTTATTTACCTACGTTCAATATTAACAACAGCCTGTGATATGAAGTATTATATGTCATAGATATTTTAATGTCAAGTTCAAGGTTGACAATACAATTAAAATAAAGCATTCTCATCCTATCTATACTAATATTATAAAGCTGAAGAGTTTGTTTGTTTGTTTGTTTGTTTGTTTGTTTGTTTGTTTGTTTGTTTGTTTGAACGCTCTAATCTCAGGAACTACTGGTTTGATTTTAAAAATTCTTTTTGTGTTGAATAGACCATTTATCGAGGCAGGCTTTAGGCTATATAACATCACGTTGCAACTATAAAGAGCGAAGAAATAATGGAAAATGTGAAAAAAACGGGGAAAATTATTCATCCTTGAGAGCTGCGCTGCCAAAAACGGTTCTAGATACCAAAATATATGTAAGAAAGAATTAAGGGAACTTTTTACCGTGGGAAAACTTCGCATTCCCACGGGAAACCGACTTCTACGCGAACGGAGTCGCGCGCGGCCCCTATCACCAATAAACTCAATAACATAATTACTAGTAAACTTTTCCCACCCTACCTCAATTAGTGAAAGTCGTCCAAATTCACAAATATGTCAATCAATGGCACCATATGGGGTGTATATGGGGTTCAGTGCCATATGCGCAGTAATATTGAATGACATGCGCACGATTCTATTCGGGAGAGAGAAGGGAGATCTTTTTATTAATTTATTTGATTAATTAAAGAATTTGTGATGGTTAGTATGGGGATGGGATGTTGTTAATGTTTTGGAAACTGAATATTATTACGTGTTTTAATTGGATCCTCATTATTTCACAGTAGGTATGTGTTTGTTAATGTACAAAAATAGAACCTTCGCATGACATAATTATGTTTTATATTAAAGTTGGTGTCTCTATAACTTTACCTTTTTGCAAAAAGCAAAAACTAACTTGACTCTATATAATTATTAACTTTGTTTACATCCTTGTTTGTAATTAAATAAATCTTCGTAACTTCCCTCTCAGTCAATTTGGGAGCGGAAACTTTTATTGTCTTTGATGTTCGTCACTGGAGATATCGCAAAAGTCCAGTTAACTGTTTATTTTAGGGTTATACGCAATAATAAGCCATAACAATCTTCATACCAACACACCAACTATGACGACCTCTGTAGTGCAGCGGTATATGGTTCCGGGTTCGATCCCCGGGCCCGGGTCGAGTCGTAAAATGATTTTCCGATATGGGCTCGTGTCTGGGTGTAACTAGCTAGGTTCTCCTCTAGTCCATTATGTGGTACCTATAACACAAGTGCTTACTGCACCTTACTTTAGGGCCACATAATTGGTGTGTTAGTCTGAAGATTTATTATTATATTATTATTAGGCACATAGGCACGCAATCACGGATTATTTTTTAAGACTTTAAACAAATAGGGTCGACCCGTAAATCGAATCCAGCCCGGTATATTGCTGTTGCAATATAGATTACCTCTTCGCTGTTTCCTAAAATTGTTCGAGTGAGAATATTTGTGCGTCGATTACGCAAAACCAATTTTAATGTACGGAGTGCATAATTACAGCTCAAGAAAACAAAAACTGGATAGATATTGCTATATAGATGGTAGGTACTAGTAATGTTTAAAGTAAAAAAATGTTTACTGAACAGTACAAAATTATATCTATACTATCAGGTTTTGGGATTTATTAAAATGCAATAGTGTTTTCATTAAAACTGCTGAAACATCAACTGATATGTGAGCGTTGAACTCAAGCGGTCGACATTACTTTTCAATCATTAAATTTGTAAAATTTCTGGGTGTTTTGGATTGTTTTTGGTAATTAACTACTTTAGATCAACGATACTTATGTGGAGGCTTCGGAAATGGTCTGTATTCGGTTAATATTTTAATTATATTCTAAGATAAATACATAATTTTATGTTCATCAACACGTTATTTTATATAAGTAATTAATATAATAGCAACGTACTTCGTTTTTACTACTGAGAAATATCTTTTTCCTACAGAAAAACCAATTAAGCCACTGGTAAAACACGTCGTAAAGTCGACACCTTCACGATTATGACTCGATTTGTATCTAAACATACGTTAGAAATCAGTTTAAAAATAGACTCCCTAGCTTCTCACACTAGGCGCCAATTTAGAAACCTGACTGCACTCGCAACATCTTATTTAGCTTAGAATTTCTACCATTTCCTCAGGCACTTCAAATTCTTGCCATAAAACTTCGGAATCCGTTCATTATCCAGCAAGCGAGTGGGATAGAGATGTCTAAAACTTGAAATTTGTATAGCGTGGTCTCTGTCTGTCGACTTTCTTAGACGTACTTGGGATGGCTGGTTAGATTTCTGTATGGATAGTCTACATTCCTAAGGTCTTAGGAAAACGTCAATTGAATGCTAATGCGAAAGGGAGAAATATTATCTCGTAGAATAACAAGGATTCAAAAGGTTTTGCGGATTTTTCATGTTTTCTTTGCTATTTACTAGATTATCTATAAACACAGTCGGAGATTGAGGTTAACCAGAATTAAATGCTGCTTATTTTGTAAAAAAAATAGTATAACAATCTATTCCGTATTTGAAGCTTAGCTTTTAAATATAGTCTTGCGTCACTACATAATATTTGGAATTGTATATTTTACTGTAACTCTAAACGCAAGGCAAGAAGCATTAAGGATATAGCAAAGCCTAACATAAGAAACAAAACAGAAAGAAAGAAGAACAGTCAGAAATCTAAGTATTGAAGAGTGCATTCTATTTTTTTTCTTTTTCCGTCTGAGAGGACAAACGAAAAAGCTAACCAACCTTTTACCTTTAACCCTTAAATTGATTTTGGTATACACGGAGTACACTGATTTCAAAAAAATCTACAACAATTTTTATTTATAAATTATTATTATTTTTTATTTGGTATGACATGAAATTTCACTAATTTTGTTAGAAACTAATTTTATCAGTGGTAGCATTTATATTAAACTGTAAAAATCAAAATTTCTGCGAAGCGGCCCGATGTGTCTGCGAACCGGTGACGTATTATTGATATTTTTAAACGATTTTTTAGGTAAATAATATTTATTTGGAATTACATTGCATGCTAAAGAGATACGTGGGTGCCTACTATATTTATGATAAAGTTAGATAATAATGACTTTATTGGCGCGCAAGATTTTGTGTACACCGTAAATACCATTGCTAAATAAGCGGTAAATTACACTTAACAGACTTCGGTATTCACGAAGTACATTGCCAAGCTCTATACATAAGTTTTTATTTATTTTGTGGTGTTATACCCACATAACGTGTTTTTATTTAATTGTAGAGCATGTTTTTCGATTTATCTACAGTGCTTAATGTTAAGACGCTCGCACAAGATTTTAGCTTTGTTCCGGCAGACAGGGGTAGTCGACTACCCTCAGTTTAGACATGCTGATCTCACTATCCAGGACGCCATTCAAAAGCCGAAATTGTATTGTTTTCTTCAATTTTATATACAATTAGCCCTGCGGGGTCATTAAAATGACTTTTCCCGTGGGAATAAGGCTTATTTCTGCGGGAAAAATATCCTATTTTCTTTTTAGGGTGTCGACCTACCGTTATTCCTAATTCATCAAAATCGGTACAGCCGTTTTTACTTAAAAGCGAAACACACATACAGACAGAAAGACATACACATTCTCACATTTATAAGTAATATTATTAAGGATAATTGTATTATTTTTAATAAATAATGATAAAAATAAATAAATGAATTTTGTCTTATTCTTGGCAACGTACTCCTCCTAGTACATAGATAGTTTACTCAGTAACTGGCAACGTCATTCATGAAGCACATTCATTTTCGCGAAAACTGAAAATGTAGGATTTTTTTTTGTATTTTTTTATGCATTTTAGGTTATAACAAATCGAGAAAGTACAAAAAGAAAGTTGAATTTGGACTTAACACATCTTGCCAATTTAAGGGTTAAACCACGGCACGAACTTCCTAAACTAAATACACCTACACAGTAAATATTCTCCAAGGCTCATTTGCTATCTGAAATGGCACTAAATTCAATATGTCTTCGCAGAGTGGTACGATTCAATGATAAATGTAATATTATTCATGATGCGATGCGATGCACCCTGTCTAGAATTACATTAAGACTTACACATACATGTGATATGACTGCTTTTGAATACTATTTATTGAAATAAGAATGTAATCTAGGCCTGATTTAATCATTTATTAGATTTGGTTAGAAAAGTTGTTGATTATAAATTTACATTATCCATATCAGAAAATGCGAAATCGGGTCCTTTAATGTCTAAACAAAATCTTGTTTAGAATATCACAAAAAAATATTTATCTTTTTTTCTATAGATGCCATAGTCACAAAGCGACTGTAGATGTTATAAGTACCTACATATGTTCAAGTATATCTTTTTATAAATAAATAAAAAATCTATCAGTAATTACACGTGAATACAATTATATAAAAATGTATACCTACTGTTTTAAATATCCCTACATAAACAAATTTTCACTAAGACAAACTCCTAACCCAAACGGAATTTAACCAGCATTTCAATAAAACAAAACAAGCAATAAACAGACAAATTTTGACATCCTCAACAAAAAGGGCTCTTAAATATCAAAGGCAGCCAAACTACCGAAACAGCTTGAAATCAAAGGGCCCTTAACGTATTTAGGGCAGGATAAAAGTACAAAAGGATTTGGGCCTTCTTAGACTGATTGAGTAGGTTTAGGGACGGTTGCGTAGGCTTATGATTTGGTACGTGATTATTATTTCTAGTTAAGGATTCAATTGTTTTAAAAGGAATGATTTGGTTTGAAGAAATAGCAAGTTGGCTTATTAAGGATTAGTTATTAAGTGTAATGTCGCTCAATTTACTGTAAGTGAGTCGTTTTTAAGTTGTAATTTTTCTTTTAAAGTGGCTGCGTTTCTGTATTCATTTAATTTCTTGTATATCTTTTGATGTTATGTGGCGATCAACAAACTGTTGGTGCAATTGTTAGTAGGAAATAAACTTGTCTGATAGATGCAGGGGTATTGTTGACTTTCGAAACTTTTAATGTCCAGCTTTTGTACTAAATATTATATTTGTACCGTGCCTATGCTTTAAAACCAGAGTGCCCTGGAACTGCTTAGCTGTAGACAGGATAGTGGCACCAACGCAGTTGACATGCATACCATAAAACACCATAAATTTTTCCCTTTAGTGACACTCCAGTTACTTGTAAAGATTTGCCAAGCACCCTCTTTATTCTACTAAGCCTGCCTTCCTACTATGGCATTTATTTTTGCCTCAAGTTCTAAAGGCCCAATTGAATCACGTTGCGTAACTGCGTCGCTTCTTGCAACTGTCCTGCGCCCGAGTCGATGGTATCAAGCCTTTGCGCCACGTGCTTTTTATTAATGCGGTGAGGTGTAAACTTACCGTGGTCCGATATTTATTTAATTACAAATATTAGTAGGTCATTGTGGATAATCTTGACTGTTTGGTACCTATATAATATTTTGTAATAAAGTAGCAATAGAATAAAATTTGAAAACAATAATTTTGGTCCTTTAAAATAATGGTAGTTATAACCTAATCTAAACCATGTTTTAATTCAAAACATACTTACATACTTAATTCTGTTCCTAGAAAGAAACTTTCTCATTACCAAAATAAACGATTTTGTTAAAACCATAAAATTTCGACTTTTGCCATTTTCTATATCCATACACACTTTTTCGTTGTAATATAATTATTTCATGTTTATACAAATACTGTCATTTCCGGATACATTTTTTTAAGCTAGGCTGTAATAACATACCTTCCTTTGCCTTTTCCTTTGAGATTATAAAAAGTTGCGAAGGCGCGACGAAGAAAAAAGATGGACGGTCGATTCTTATTTGTAAACAACGTTTTAATTGTAGTTATTAATTGTACGTGCTCTGCAAAGTGTTAAAAAGATTTATCGGTAGGTATATTTGTACAATCTACTATAGTTGACATTATTACTCACTGTGAAAAACTTGGACATTGTGAAGTGCCTCTAACACTGGACGTAGCAAGGTGGGTGCTTGGTCTTTCTTTATAAGCTAATCTATAAACTATTTGAGCTACTGCTCATTCTTATTGCACAAGGATATAAAGCCCGATTACTCTGAAGTAATTTCATGTACCTATTGAATTATAATTATTTCGACTCTTTACCACCGCCCGAGTCTCTGCTGCTAATTTTTTCCTTTTTTATTTCGTGTGTGAACGATACGCTCACTAAGAATTTTATATGTAAGTATACGTCAATACATTCCTGATTTACAAGTAATCCCCAAAACTTTCTATTTATCAATAAAAAAACCGTTTATCAAGCAAACAAGGGGTTATCGAATTATCCAAGGATAGGGTTTGTGGTAATCCGAGACTTCTATTTGCATTCAAATGAGACCTTTTTATAAATCATTCGGAATCGGTTCGAAATTTGAAAACCGCTACGTTTAGGAAGGGCTTTTGTTGGAAGAAACGGTTAACATAAAAGTAACGCAGCTCTTTTTGAAAGGATGTACATATAAACATTTTAAGGTTTTTTTATCCAATTAATATTTTGGTGTTTCATTAAAAGATAGAATTTTAATAATTTGTTATGAAGTAGGAACTTAAGTAAATATTAATAAATAGCTTCCAATTAACACTGAAAAGGTTTTTTTAATTTTTATTAAACACGCCTTCTTTTAGTACCGACATGATTTCCTTAGTTTCATCACCATACAGAACAAAAACTTTCAAACTTATTTTTAATAGTTTAAAATTTCTGTGCTGCCAGTCCTGCCTCCACAAAAAGGCTGAGTTCCACAAAGGTCGGTAACTCTACACTATTTCCTACGTAGGAAGTGACGATCATATTCGTAAACTACCCTCTTTATTACTTGTTTCGTTCTTGGTCATAGAACTTTATAGGGACTAGGGATTTAAGGAACACATGGAGTTTCAGGCTATTAAGGTCTTTATTGGCTGGGTGATAAAAATGATATTTGTCTGTAACGTATCTTCATAGTTTTTTGGAAGTAAAAAAAAAACCGGCCAAGTGCGAGTCGGACTCGCGCACCGAGGGTTCCGTACAAACCTGCAAAAACTACTTAAAATTTTAAGCTTTTCGGAATTTTTCTGTTACCTGTGCTGTAAGCTATTGCTTCTTACCAAATTTCAAGATTCTATGTCAACGGGAAGTGGTCTTTAGGTTTTAATTCCCGTGCGTGTAGTTGCGAGTTTCAAAATATGCGGTATCAATGGTTGTACTTTTGCGTTTTGCGTTTTTGCGTTGACTTAGATTTTTTTTTTTCACGGGTTAAAGGCAATTAGATCTAAGTATTAGATATGAATTCCAACTTATAAGTTTATATTTATTAAAAAAATATATATTTTGTAATGTAACTAAAAATTTAAGGTTTTCGGAATTTTTCCTTTATGTGTGCTATAAAACGTTGCTTCATGCCAAATTTCAAGATTCTAGATCGACTGGAAGTACCCTTTAGGTTTTGATTCCCTTGCGAGTACTTGCGAGTTTCAAAATATGCAGCTTAAATGCTGTTTCTTTTGATTGCGTTGACATAGAAGTTTGATTTTGTTACAGCTTAAAGGTATTATAGACCTGAGTATTTGGTATGAATTTCAATTTAATACCTCTACGCATTTATGAGGAAATGGGTAGTAAGGTTAAAATTATTAAAAAAAAAAATTATGTGATGTAACTAAAAATTTATGGTTTTCGTAATTTTTCCTTTATCTATGCTATAAGTCGTTGCTTCGTACCAAATTTCAAGATTCTGAGTTCACGGGAAGCACCCTGTAGGTTTTGATTCCCTTGCAAGTGTCGACTTGCGGCATAATTTGCGGCATAAACGGCTGTATCTTTTGATTGCGTTGGCTTAGAAGTTTGATTTTTTCACAGCTTCAAGGGACAGTAGACCTGAGTAATTGATATAAATTTCAGCTTCATACCTCCACGCGTTTTTGAGAAAAAGGGTCTTGACAGACGGACGGACGGACAACAAAGTGATCCTATAAGGGTTCCGTTTTTTTTCCTTTTGAGGTACGGAACCCTAAAAAAGAAATTATAATAATAGTCTTAATATGTCTAGATGTTAGATTGCTCAATCTTACTTCAAATTTTGAAAGCATCACCCAAATACAACCCGTCGGTTTTGCATGATTGATAAACGAACATTTTAACATGCAAACTTTCATATATTTGTAGGATAAATAGGACTTGTTAAAAGAAAAACTTTTTTACAATTTTGGTTAAATATTTATTTGTCGTCATAACTCGGTGAAAAATCTGGCTTAATTAAAATATGTATCCTGAGACTTTGATAAAACGCTCTACTTAGTTTTTTACTTCGCTACAAAATATTCTAGCTTATTCTATAAATTTGATCCAAAACATAAATTTCCCAGCCGGGCCATTAATCAGTGTTTTTATTCAAATTACCCCCATTTTTTCCTCAAATAAACAGACAGCTATTATATTCTTTTAATGGTTTCGTCCAACCCTGCCATCTGTGTTCAACCCCCGATAGTGTTCGATACGCCCCCACGCGGGTGAAAAATATCTACTCATTAATTAGTTGAAATAATTATTTTTTTAATTGACTTCTTCTTTCAAAAATATAAAAGTCGATTCAGGTGTGGTTTTCCTGAGACTTAAGCTAACTTAATAAAATATAAGACGCCGAAGAGTTTCTTTTTGTTGAATATGTATCACCTACGCTATTATAAACACATGCCATAACCAAATAAAAACATTCAACCAAAATAATCAAAAAACATTCAAAAAATGCTAAAAATATTAACCTCCTTATTGACAGACGTGGGTTCCAGACATGACAGATACTTTTGGCGCCATAAAAGATAATGTTTTTTTAAACTCATGACTACGGCAATGCATAGTCTTAGGTGATAAACGTCAATGCGATAAAACTAAACGTTTTTACTATTAGCGGTCCAAGTGTGAAGTATTTTAGATAAAATTAGTACGTAATAAAGATATGGAAGATATTTTTAAGTTATGGATGTAAGTTATAGATATGGTGAAAAGTGTTATCTTGTTTTAGGCGTCCAGATGACAATTATAAGCGTAAAAACTACAAATACAATATTTCTAGATAAAATATAATAATAAAAAAGTCCTTCTATTGAAAATGGTTAAGTTCAGAACAAGTGTAGTTTGATTGACAACGACAAAATTTTACATTGTTCAAAAAAAAAACCTGAGATGTATCATGATGTATCTAAATTTATAATACGTAAGACGCTCCACACATTTGTGCGTATTTTATGGTATGTTTTAAAAACTAAAGTGGCATCAGCACCAACTGGCAGCCCTTAACCTTGAACATATTTACACAGCCTTAACCTTTATAATCAGATAATGAGTTAAATATTTGCTTCTTTATCAAAATTACCCTGACGCGTCTAAGTTATGATGAGCTGTCATAAAAGCTGTAATCTAATGTCATTAAGGTAGGTTCGGGATGATAATGTTTCATAAACATGTCATATTGTGAGGATAGGAAATGTTTTACAGGTCACGAGGTGTCATAAAGTTTGGTAAAGACTAACATACTCACTTTAATGGAAACAATAAATTAAAGTATAAGTATTAGACGATAGGACACTATAAAACTAAGCACAAATTAGAATTGAATTAGATGTTATGCGATGGAAAAATCTTGATAGTAATAGCAGATTCAAGTTATTGAAAAGTTTCAACTACAGTAAGAATATTGTGAGTAAAAATTAAGATAAAAATTAATCTTATCTGTAAATGCAAAATAAAGCTTTCGGCAAAAAGACAGATCACTTCAAACCTTAACTTAGGTCCTGTAAATATGATCAAAAAGTTATCCTACCATACGAATATCAGAACCTTCGTTGCAAGGGGAATGGACAGGCTAACTGACGGTTTAATATCCCTAATTGATGCCTTCATTGTTTTTGGTCGGGTATCGTTAAAATTTATAGGCATTTTCCGTGATCAAATGTTTGTACACTGACAGGGTAGGGGTTGTGAAAGGTTTTTTTAATATTTGTAACGTGAAAAGTTTATAAAATACATTCATATGTTTCACTTTAAATTAAAATGTCAAAGGTTTTTGTGCAGTGGTAATTGAAATTGATCTTGACTCAATTTGTTGGCTCATTGTTTATTTCCATTTAAGAAGACATCGTTTCCTTTGCTTTTATACGTATCTAAAGTAGACCCATTGCTTTATTTGCCCATTGTATGAACTACATTATAGGAACAAATGATTTGGCTTGTAAGTATAAGTACAATTTAAACTTTCAGGTAATTTTACCTGTGAAAACTTACACAATACTCCTTGGTAATCAATTAAGTAAATAAACTAATTCGAAACTACTAGTGATACATTTTCTTTATTACTATTGATTAGAAGAACGAATCAGGCTAAGTAAGTCCACCTATCTTGTCAAACATCTAAAAGTCTGTAGACTCAACAATAGGAGTGCACCGAGTGTATAACAATTCTACCCGTTGGTAACCTATCAAGTAGATAAATAGCTTACTTTTGCTCCTATTATCAAAAAACTAAATATTCACAATGACCCGGTACTAAACCTATTTTTTTTTGTACATTCTTATTGTGATCAAATCCTCACTATTTAGGCAGCCAACTATCTGTGACCAGGTATTGTGTTTCTTCACGCCAGCATAGACAGACTATGAAGGTGATGGAATGATTTAAAACTTAAAATGGAGTTCCGGATTTGCCTTTTGTTGTAATTAAATCTATTATATGATACAGAGATCTCTACAATGCTATTTATAAAATATTTAGACTGTTATGTCCCACTAGTTAGGCACTAGGCTTATTCTAGGATTGAGCTGTAATCCACCACACTGGTTTAGCACAGATTGGTCAATGCACAAGATGGACAGTCATCCTACAATTTGGGTTCCTTCACAACGTTTTTGACCAGCAACACCAAATTTTAATAAACAAACCTAGGTCGTACTAACCTCAATGGAAATCAAACCTGGAACCTTCATCTACCTTTTCATACCAATATTATCAAATCATTCTATTCGATACCAAGTGGTATCATACAGAAACAATTGAGTATCAGTCGTGTCGAGTGACGTCATAGTCTCCCAGTGGAAATCTACCTTCGACGGGTCATGATGGATGGGAAGGCGAGGCGTGTCAATATAGACTTTAGTAGGAGGTAGGTAGGTAGGTATTTGTGTGTGCTTTTCGTATTGGGTATGAAAAGAGTGATTCTTTAGTTGAGCTGAAAGCTACGATATGAATGTAAAGTACCTACTGAAAGGAACTGTGTTGTTAATTTTAATATTATGTTTGTATTGCGGAAATACCTGCAGTTGTGTTTAACCTGTGTAAATAGGCCTTTTAAAATATAATAATCCAATCGATCAAAATCAATTAAAATTTCGTGAAGGGTTAATTAGACAACGTCAGTTTTAAGAGATTTTTGACTGATTAAACTGTATTCTGAAAATTAATGAATATTCTGATCTTGGCTCTGTAGCGGCTTTAATCATAAAAAGTAATATTTGTCTATAATTTCTTAAAACGTTATATTTGCCTGAAAATGTTTCTCAATAATAAAGTCCAATTTTTGCGATTGTGTCGTCTAAAATAAAAAAGCTCAGCTAGGTCACTAGCTTACCAGTAAGTAGGTAGCACATCATGTTATGAAAACCTAACGTCATTCCAATTCAAATATAATGATCGATTATTGTGATAACATCGAGTTATAAAGGTTACAAAAACATTCGCAACTGTGTGTCTAATATCATTTGATTGATGATTTGTTTATCTTTATTTGTTTTTTTAAACCTACAAAACAAATGTATACAGATACATAGAGTGTACAAAAAAGGTTTCGTAATTGAAAAGTTATTTTACTAAGGAATGGTGCTTGAGGGCGACAAAAACTTAAAAAATCTTTTCAGCGTGCATTTATTATTGTTTGGTTCTTATCGAATATTCCACAACTTAGCATATTATGATAATTAAACTTGTCACGTCATAATATAGAAACTAAGAAATTAGGCTAAAGAAACAGGAGGTTGTAAGTAAACTAACTGATAAATCAAGATTTATGCTTATTTATTTTGTGCACAGCAATGTTATTAATGTTAAGAGGCAAATTTAAAAGAAATATTAAATATGTAGTTGATCTCGATGGATTATTGTTGTTTTCCTCAGGCGACACTCACATTTTCCTGTGCTTCGTTTTTTTTTAAATGGCCATAAATCAATAAATATCTAATAATTTGACTGTTGCCTTAAGGATAAGCTAAATGGTACTATACTCAAGCTATTATATTAGACTGAATTCCGCCTCCAAAATGTGTATAAAATGTCGTGCCGAAATAAGACTCAATCTTCTTATATAGTAGTGTTTGTAGAACTACCCATTCATAGATTATTACTAAACTTTTCCACTCCACTAATCCAATAAAAATCTAACACAAAAACAAACCACAGTTAATATGTAACTCCAACAATTGCGTTAACGAAAACATTGCGTGTTTCAAGTCAATAAAACGAATAAAAATAACATTAGCTGTTTTAACCGATTTGCCGTAATGAGGTGAGTCGTCAAACGAATCTGAAGCTGACGAAACAGAGCATAAAATGTTACCAAATCATCATTTGGTTGATGTAAAGTGTCGCAACTCTAGGTGCTAAGGTTCCATTTGAATCAGAGGAAACTTTTTTTAATACGATGAATTATAATATTTTGTGTACGCTTTAAGTACCTACCTATTCTTGGACTAAGGTTATTGACTGGTTGCCTTTATATGATTTCAATAAATATGATAGTTATTTTTTGGTAATTTATAGAATACTAGTGGCCGCCGGTGGAAGTCCGTTTCCCGTGAGAATGAGAAGTTTTCCCGAGGTAAATCTATATTACTGTAAAGTTTCATCAAAATCCATCCCGTAGTTATTACATGAAAGACTAACAAATATCCATCCATACATACTCACAAACTTTTACGTTTATAATATAAGGGCCGGTTTTTCAATAATCAGATAAATTCTATCTGAAAGAAAATCAGTATGTTTTTGTTGCACGTCGAACATAAATACTTGACATATGTATGAAGTGACAATGAAAACATACCTCTTATCAGTCAGTTAGCATTTATCTGACTATTGAAAAATCAGCCCTTAGTAGGATAGATATACAGGGTGTTTGGAGGTTGAGTAGCCAAATGAAAATGGTGGATAGGTGAGGCTATTAGCTATTTACTTCCACTTATTAAATTTCATTTTGGTTCAAGTTTTAGAATTTATTCGATTTTTAAGATTTTCTTAAGAAAATCCCCGATGTTGTCATTAAAAGTCCAATATAATTTTTATTTACTGTTGGAACCAAACGAAAATAGTTTTAATTTAAAGCCTAATACTGTTTTATTCATATGAAATCATAAATTAATACAAATCATCTCAAATAAAGTTACAGTGGGTTCATAAACTTCGCGGAACCAGTGGGAAAAAAATGTTCAGTCAACTTTGCTATGAAAAAAAATAAAAAAATACGAGAGTTTCAAGATTTCATTTGCTTTTAAAAACTTCTACATTTAATACACATTATAATGATATGCCACATGTAACATAAATAATTAGAAATCTCAACAGAAATAGTAAGTTAATCCTCAAAGACGCCTGGTAAGGAAGGTACAAACCCGTTAAACTACGTATGTAGTTAAAAACTTTTGTCTCATTCTTACAAAACTATGCCTATTGTGTTATCTCATTCGACTCCCTCTTCACTTTTCTTGCCTCGAATAGAAGAGGATTCTACTATTTCACATGTTTAACTCCGCTCAGCGCAGATTCTCGGTGACCTACACTTTTCTACAGACGGAGTAAAATGTTGCTTGAAAAAAGTCATGACCAACGGTAGCGTGGCCTTTGCGCATGCAAGAAAATCTCATTTTACAAGTTTTTTTTGTTTTTTTTTAATTTGCTGGTGAAAGATGTCACTTGAAAATAAGCTATTATCTATCTGACTTTCGTCTGTCTAGTCATAGCCAACGGTAGCGTGGTCTTTTCGCATGCAAGCAAATATCATTTCACCAGCTCCAAGTCATGTAGAACCGGTTCACGGAGACTGAATCTAGGAGTTTCTTTTACTCCGCCCCTCACCACCCCAACCATCCGCTCTTTGCGACCCTCGCAAGAGGCGACCAATCACAATCCTCAAACGAACGTCAAACGTCAAAAGATTACCGTAAGAAACAATCTGCTTCCTCTAGCCCGCGCCCGCTGCCGCGCCGGCCCGGTGGACACGATAGTGGTAATAGCTTTAAATCTTCCCTATAAATACACCGCTCGAACCAGCAGGTGCGGCATTCAACATCCGGTTTCCTCGACTATCAGATCCGACCCCCGTTGAGTTTCTTGCTGGGTCTTCTCAGAGAGAGGCCCCTAAGGGAAACAGTGTAGTGGAAATGATCGAGACGCCCTGAACTGAGGTCTGAATCCAACTAGGTGGCCTTAGTGGTCGCATAGTTCGGTGAAGCTATAAAGTTTTCATATGGGCCAACAACAATCTTCAGTCAGAAAATAAAAACATTTTTTTATACATGAGGTCGCAAACAAGATAAGTGTGGCCTAGTGACAAAATAGATAACCCAATAGGCATAGCATTGTTAGAATGAGACCGAAGTTTTTAACTACATACGTAGTTTAACGGGTTTGTACCTTCCTTACCAGGCGTCTTTGAGGACTAACTTACTATTTCTGTTGAGATTTCTAATTATTTATGTTACATGTAGCATATCATTATAAAGTGTATTAAATGTAGAAGTTTTTAAAAGGAAATGAAATTTTCAAAATCCCATATTTTTTAATTTTTTTTCGTAGCAGAGTTGACTGAACATTTTTTTCCCACTGGTTCCGCGAAGTTTATGAACCCACTGTAACTTTATATGACATGATTTGTGTTAATTTATGATTTCATCTGAATAAAACAGTATTAGGCTTTGAATTAAAACTATTTTCGTTTGGTTCCGACAGTAAATAAAAATTATATTGGACTTTTAATGACAAAATCGGGGATTTTCTTAAGAAAATCTTAAAAATCGAATAAATTCTAAAACTTGAACCAAAATGAAATTTAATAAGTGGAAGTAAATAGCTAATAACCTCACCTATCCACCATTTTCATTTGGCTACTCAACCTCCAAACACCCTGTATAGCTGAGAAGTAAAATCTAATTTGTAATACTCAAAGTCATACGATATTCTCTCCACTACCTATTATTATCTTAGGTTTAACTTAATAAGTTAAACTACTTACTATCATACTAATAGGGAAGTTAAATTTGTTGAGATAATAAAATTCAGACATCGGTGTTCCTTTAAAAACCCTAATAAAATTTTATATAAAAATTAAACAAACGTTTTAACTTCAAAACCTTATCTTTTGTATAATATCGTAAAATCAACAGCGCCAGCGATTCTTTTGTTTTTTTTTTTTAATATAGGCCCTAAATTTGCATCACACCTTCTTAGTCCTACGCCATTTTCCAAAAAAAGAAAATCATAAAATTCATAATTGGAACTCGATGCGTGTGGCCTGCACTAACACCGTTAACGATTCTCTTCACACAAACTAAACCGTGGATAGATAAGCCAGCTCTCGCAGTTGTGTGGTTAAATTGTGTTTGGCGTTGAGTTTCGATATTAAAATATGCCTCTCTAAATCGTTGCAGACTTAAAAACTAAGAATAATATCATTTAAATAAATTATATTGAAAGAAATAAATGTAAAAATGCTTATAGCAATTGTTTTATCCTAGGAGAAGAAACTAAACTTCTTCTTTCGTGTGATGAATGTCGAATAAGTTAGGTATTAAAATCTTTCATTATCCCTGTCTATTAAATATGTAGTAAAATCTTTCATTAGTAATTTTTACCGCCCAAAAGTGACTCATTCTCATCAGATAAGCCATTAAGCAACGGGTAGCCGTAAGACGGAAAGCTAGTTTAAAATGTAAAGCCAACAGTCTCAGTATCTCCGTTCTGTCAATTTCTGCCACTAAACTGTACACTGTAACCAAAACTTTTAAGAAGTGATGAGATGAAATATACCTACGTTTAAATGTTCCTAAAGACCATAGTTGTTTGTACTTTCTACCATCAAATAAACCAACTGATATTTGTACAAATGGATCAAAGCCAATTTTAACGAAATCAATAAGTAAGTAAACCACTGTCGCATCTACATCTCCTTACTCTACGTGTCCCGCATGCATTGTTCCGGCAGAACAGATTATTTACGATGACAACGCGTCATCTGTGGATTACTGTGTTGCGTTCGGTGTGATGGTGGCCATTGCAACATGGATTTATGAATGATGAGCCTTTGCCTTGGGATGAAAGGAAGTTTCAGTTATACTGATTTCAAGTACCTAACTGTTTAAAGTAGTCTAAACGAAACTATAAGTAGTGTTAGCTGTAAAAAAAAGTAATCGGTAACTGGACATCCCTAGCAATCGATGGACATCACTGGTTGGCGTCACTGCCATGCCACACTGGCGGCTACATGTTGTATTTTATTTTAATTCATATTTAATTAAAGAGATGTTTAATCTAAAGGCCAATAAATATTGTACCTTTATAGTAGTTATTGCTTTTCATTTATTTACTCGTCAAAGGTGAAAAACAGAGACAAAGTATGCATTTAGACACAGCGCAAGCAATTAAACAAAAAAAAATACTATAAGTTGGACTAAATTTGACAGATCAACATATGAAAGTTTGAACATGTGAAAGTTTGGACAATATATTTCAACGTTAGGTTTTGAGATTGTTTTCAGAATCGGAACCAGTCCTCGCCTAGAAATTCAGCTGAGCAATCAATGAAACAAAGATCAAGAAGCGAGACTTAAATAAATAGAAAGATATTAGTCCACTACACAAATAAATATGTGTTTATTTTCAATATATTTTATGTCTCTTGTTGTAATTTTTTAAACATACTGACTGGTAGGGATTAATCGTATATTAAAATGGAAAATTAGCTGTACAATGAAACGAATTGTACCCTCTTTATTTTGTAAATTGGTATAATTTACAATCAGCCAATAAATACGCTCCATTAACTGTATCAATTAGTTGTTACTACTTCCGGTACAAAATGGCGACCGGACCAATTTGGCGGGAAAATAAATAAAACTCGTGAATTACCATTTTAATTAAATTTAAACATTATACTTGTTATTCAAAACAAACTATTTTACTATTCATTTATGTTTTTGTTACAACTACTCCACACAAATGTATATTATTACGGAAAAATAATTAACTAAATAAAAAAACTACAGAGTTCATGAATAACTTTTTAATATTAATATGTTTCTAATCCAAAGTATTTTGGAAAAACTAATTAGTTAACTTTTTAATTCAATCCTTTTAAGCAAACTTAGAAAATTAAACTTTCTAAAAAACCGAATTTGGTAGTCGATTAGCAATTCAATCGAAAACCGACTAAATCGAATGTAAAATAGGTAAAAACGGATCGTTTCCCTGAGTTTGCATAAAGGTGTTTCCAAACAAGAAACTTAACTCCAAAAGCGGATAATCCTTACAGATTAGGATGTGATTAACTACGGGCTAAGTTATTTCGTAAACAGGATGTTACATCGAGTAAGTAGTCTAATGGTCGTATTTCAAAACAAAACTTTAGTCTAAAACTAGTATTAAGATTGTTTTTTTTTACAATCTTAATACTAGTTAGTACTAACAAAGTAAAATCTAGTATTATCTATGCCTATATCACTTTCAATTAGGCTAAATCCGATTAAACCAAAATAATAAAAGTCTAATAATAAAAGTCCTTAAATTTAGTAGCTTGAAAAATACATATTTTATAATACGTCCATTATATGTTTTAACTTAAAATTAACATACTTTGTTTGTAATTTGATGTAAAATATTTAGCTAAAAACTAAGAAAACTATTTTAGAGAAACTATTTTAAATCAGAACAAATTACTTTCTTGAAGTATAATAACTTTTTGTGGGATTCTCAAAAAACAATGATTAGTTATAAGCATTATTATTTAGATTTTTAAAACAGCGTAGTACAAATCTCAAGTTAATAAATAATGCTTGTAACTTAATACTCAGAAAGTTGCATTTCTGTGCAGATGTAAATCGTAAATTAGACTTTATTTAGCAGACAGTAGAGTAAGTAATATAAATTATTAGAAGGAAGAATAAATTACTTAAGTTGGTTGACTACAATTTGTTGTCAACTGAACTGAGCGAATTTCTTACTTAAATTGTACTGTTTCTTACTTACAGTTTCATTTTATAATTACTGCAACGAAAACTCGCGATTGAAACATCGATTAAAAATTTGTATTGAATTTTCGAATCGGATTTAATGCCATCTCTAGTGTTTTGGTACTATTGAGCACCGAGAAGTTTTTAGTCTTGCTTAGGGCGTTTCTAAATATGAGATTACCGTGAACTGCATTAAAATTAGTTTCTAAAAACAATTTAAAGAACGTATACTTGTCCTTGTAAATATTATGATAAAAATGTGATTAGAAAAGTCTGTCATTAGATAATCATGCAAAAACACTTGGATTCTATTCTTTGGATGTTTTGTACATATAAAAATATAATAACTTAGTAAAACTCATTTGGCAGCAAGACCAAAACGCAACGAGAAAATCAAGTTACCTCGATAAACGACACAATAAAACCTCAAAATCATTACAGCAAAATAAACAAAGTCTTCCACCTGAAATAACTTGAAGATAAATCCTGAAGCCGTTTCATTTACAAGCCACCTTTTCAGATCCGAGTGTTCCACAATTCAGCTTTGCAGAAAGTTCGCGACCAATACAAAACATTTGAAGTTGCCAACTTTAGCGATAACTCAAATTCAAAACCATAACTCGGTAACTCTAGACTATAAATAGTGATGTTCTTTTCAATAAAGTCACAGAAATTTTAAGATACTTTTTTTATTTTGAGTGACGTCGTTATAGCAAGCCTAGTGCGGAAATCGATCCGTTTTTGAATAAATTTATGTTTCTTTTCTATAGGAAGGCTTTAAAATAAAAAGTTTGGGTTTCAACATATATTGAACTGACTACAAAAATAGTGAGATTTAAGCGTCAGAAATCCGACGACACTCTGATTCGTAGGAAGTAAACCTTTCCATGTAAGTATAATTTATATACTCATCCTCTACTTTGGTTACTCTAATTGATGTCATGTAATGTAAATCGATTAATTAATCGAACATAACTCGATGTTTTTCATCCTGCGTTTCCCATCACTCGTTCATTGGTTGTAAATGAAAAGTTTCACCTGTTTTGTTTTGGCTGCGGGCTATTCACAGTTTGACTAATTGTAAGATATTGTGCAATATTCTTGTATATATCCGAACACAAGTTTCAGGACTTGCTAAATATTTCTAAGGCCATTTAAGAAGTTGTTAACTTGGGACTGTAATGTTTTTTTTACTCGCTCACAAATTAATGGGATTAGGTATATGATTAAGGGAGGGTTATGTTTTTTCAGTAATTGCTTGTTACAAATGTGGCTTCTTATATCATAAATATCGGCATATAAACACCTAAAGAATGGGAAATTTAACAACTGCACTAAAGTATCTGATTTTTCCTGCAGTAAAATAACGAATGTCATCACATTTTTAAGCTCAGCAATGGGCATTTTATTCAGTGACATTGGTTTAATTAAAAAGGTTTAAGACAGAAATGAGTTGCCAAGTAAACGTTATACCTAAGCCTCACTTTTTCACTTTTGGTTTGGTTATAAATGTAAATCTGATACCTAACGTTCAAAACTTACTGACATTACTGAACACAAGTTAGTCACGTAGTTTACTCCGGTAGTTGAAGTTTAACTGAAGCCCACCGTTAAATTATGTGCTAGCCAAGTTCCAGTTAATGACAGAGAGTAAGTTAACATTTTGACCAACCTGTAGTTAAGGTTCTCTGTGCTCAAAATGAATTTGATTATTAAGTCGTTCTAAAAGCAAACAGTAAATATTTTCTTTGTAAGGCAGAGGGTCAACACAAAATTCTCAAAAAGAGGACCTCTGAGGTAAAGCGGTATTAAGCCCCCGGGGTCGATTTCCAAACACCGAGAGTATTGCAAAAGAGAAACAATATTATTATGAAAATTGGTTCGAGTTTAGACGTAACTAGGTCCTTCCTAGTATAATGAGTTGTACCTATTCTACTAATATTATTAACGTGAAAGTTTGTAAGTATGGATGTATGGATGGATGTTTGTTACTCTTTCAGGTAAATACTACTGGACGGATTAAGATGAAGCTTTGCAGTAATATAGGTTATACATCAGAATAACACATAGGGTACTTTTTACCACGGGAAAACTTATCATTCCCACGTGTAACCGACTTCCACGCGAACGGAGTCGCGGGCGTTCACTAGTAACTCATACGTTTACTGCGCTTACTTTAGGGCCAAATGGTTAGTGTAGTAACCAGTAGTTTACATGTTAATATATTTAACTGTTTTAAATATAAAAAAAACATTCGGTTCGTATAAAAAATATAGTTATTCCGAATGCGAAACAACTGGCAGGCAAACGTAAAGTGACATTAACTTATCCTAAAAGCTGTGTCCTAAACAACTTTCAGAACTAAATTGAAACGCCTAACTTAGCAAATTAACAATTGTAATGAATCATACTAAACGCACTACAGATTGTGAGCACAAGTGTATGAAGTCTGTAATAATTAATTTTGTTTGTTTGTAGTTGGCAACACTGCTAAGTAAATGTGTATCTAGTTCTTTGGTTATATGGGAGATGGGTATAATATTATTTAAAAAGTTGAGTTTGTGTTCAAATATTCTGCGGCATTAAATGTTACTAAAATCATAAAGAATTTTAAAGAAAAGTGTAAGGGGGTTTTTATACATCAATATTAAAGTATTTTTTTTATATGCTTTGGCTCTGTCGACCCTATGTGATAGTAAGTGCCTATTCCTAACTAAATAGAAAAAAATCTTGGAAAAATAACTAGCATTTATAAATAGATAGACCAAATTATAAAACGAACATGGAACAATCCTATAAAATGTTTTTGCCTGATTTGAAATCATTTACATCTGTTTATTGTATACCTACCTACTCAGTGATCGTGACATGCGTGTGCGTCGTTATGTACCGTGTAATGATTCTCGGGTAACTGACACGATTATCGTCCACATACTTTTATTTGATATCAGGTAAAAGTGTTTCGTAAAGGCTAGTAGTCCTTACGATTAGAGAATTAACTCTGTTATTCTACTAAATCCAGTAGTCTTAATGCGAAAGATTAAATTTCGATTAATGAAAAATACGAAACTACAACAAAAAAAATTAAGAAGAAATTTATGAGATACTTAAGACGTTGTTATTTTCTTTAAAAAACGCTTTTTTATTTGGTATAAGACAGCACAGTGTTTATTTTCTGCTTTCATTACAATTGAATCGTCAAATTATACGAACTTGATTCATTAAAATCATCATGTTAACAGTCATAATAACAGGACGCTTTGAATAAAGTTTATAAATATTTATAAATAATTTATGATACAAAGGCTTTTTGAAGTCACTTCCGATTGTAGTATTGTATAATGAACTTGTGTATTAGTTAATAATGGATAGCACAGTTTAGTTACTGTGTTGCTTAACATATCGTTTTGGTATTTTATAAACATGGGCGAAATGGCACAACAATTGGAGTAGATACCTTAATTTTTAGGTATCAAAAAAGTAAATGTGACTGCGAAAGGTTTTTTTTTTTTCGTATTTTTTACTTGTACTTTGTTTACCAATTTACATCAAAACAATGAGCAAATTACAATAACCTTATTTTTAAATACCTATATCTGTAATAAGGTGATAACTCCACTTAATTCTATAGTTCAGTCTCAGCCACGGTAGAGAGCGGACCTCTGCTTGAATCTGTGAACGGTTTTTTCTGTGCTTTTTTCTAATTGGCTGTTTCTTAAATTATCGATTCCTTGTCACTCTTTAAGAATTTAAATTGCCAGCTCCTCCTAGTGGGCGTGCGTAGAGCGGGATAAACGTTGTGTTGTTGAGTTGTACGTGAAGTGCTTGCAATTAAACACGCCCAGCCCGGCCGAGGTTTGAACCACCGACCGCTGGATCGACGAGCCAGTGCCCTACCCATTAGACCACCAAATAGGTGAGAGCGCGCGACGAAATAACCAACCGCTTGCTTGACTGCTTTGGTACTGCGCCTGCCGTATTTGCTGAGCAATTAACAGTTTTGCTTTATCTGCTTCTTAAAGCTACTATCAATATTCTCGCAACTTATTACCACCAGCTACGAATCAAAATGAAAAATAGCGGCTGCCCGCTTTGCGAAGACTTGCTCACAGAAGGTGCCCACTGTAGCGCCTGTGAACAGGATCTACACTATCACTGCGCCGGAATAACGGAAGTTGGTTATCGAAAGCTCGGCGACCGAAAATCAATCTGGCGTTGTCAGAAGTGTAAGCAATCAGGCTTTTTGACGGTGGCTGCTTCGGCTCCTAATTCTCCCGCCGGCGGCACTAACCAACCATCGACTGCTTTACTTCTTGCCGAAATAAGATCCTTGGCATCGAAGCTAGCTCCGCTTGAGGCACTTACAAAAGATGTTAAGGCTTTACGTGAAGAGTTTGCTGCATTGCAGACAAGTGTCAAGGTTGCCAGTGAATCGATTGGCGCTTTTGGTTTGAGAGTTAAGAAGATCGAAGATAGATTGACACGGGTTGAAAACGACAAAAAAGACCAGCTAAATCTTTTGCAAAGGCGCTTGGATAAAATTGAAGGCGAAATGCAGAACAAAGAACAATGGGCGCGTATGAATAATGTAGAAATTAAAGGCATCAAGCAAAACAAGAATGAAAACTTATTGGATATAATCACTGGAATTGGTTCTGTAATAAAATATCCGATTCAAAAATCGATTATTAACTTTGTCTCAAGAGTTCCAACTCAAGATCCTAAGCATGTGAAACCAATTATTGTATGTTTCAATAATCGGTACATTAAAGACGATTTTATAGCAGCGGCCAGGATAGCAGTAAAAGAATCGAAGTCTAACAACTTATGTTACGGAGATAATACCAAAGTTTTTATTAATGATCATTTAACCGTACATAACAAAACTCTACTAGCCAGCGCCAAAAAACTAAAAAATGAGTTAGGGTTTCAATATCTTTGGGTCAAGCACTGCAAAATACTTATCAGAAAGAACGACACCTCACCCATAATATGCGTAAAGTGCGAAGACGACCTCAGCAAGTTACAGAAAAACCATTCCACCTAACTGTCAGCAACTCTGTTCTAAACTTAATACATTGTCGATCTTTATCATCACTAGTACATTTTAAGAATCCTATTCATAATAATGCAAGTAATAGTTTTGTTGTTACTTTTATTTTTATTAAACCTTTTTCAATTTTTTATAATATTATACAATATTCGTGGGCAATCGTTAGTGGCTCTCTATTAATATTTTATCTTACTAAGTGGCTTGAGAATAAATTTTATTGGTGTTTATTTATGGTTAATAATGTCTATTAGCATATATTACCAAAATGCTCGTGGGCTGCGTACAAAGACCAATATGTTCTTCAGAAGTGTATGTTTGTGTTCTTATGATTTAATAGTTATAACTGAAACTTGGCTGCTTGATGGTATATCCGATGCGGAATTGGTTGACGACCGTTATATGTTGTGGCGTAGAGACCGTGACTACGGACGAACTCGACAGTCACAAGGCGGAGGGGTAATGGTAGCTGTTAGACGTGATCTGGTTGTCACAGATAACAGCGACTGGCGCAGTTCAGCTGAGGACCTGTGGC
The DNA here is from genome assembly GCA_916618145.1 of Emmelina monodactyla. NCBI lineage: Eukaryota > Metazoa > Arthropoda > Insecta > Lepidoptera > Pterophoridae > Emmelina > Emmelina monodactyla. Next base: position 1,331,680 of record OU745319.1, read on the forward strand.
TTACAATTTCGACGAAAGTTAAACATCAAAAGGTACTCTCAAAAATTCATATATGTGCTCTCTACCTTATAAAAGAATCGTCTGGTAATAGTTATAAAACTCAATTATCAAATTTTACAGATCAGCTAAATGAAATTGTAATGTCGAACCCATTAGATAAATTTATTGTGGTAGGTGATTTTAATTTTGGGGACTCTATTTCATGGAACACTATTGACGGTGTGCTTGAACTCACACCATCCAACCCCATAGGCGATCATGTAATTGAGTTTATTGACACCGTAGAGTCGTGCTGTTTAAACCAATATAACTCATCAAGTAATCATATGGGTCGCATTCTTGACTTGGTCTTATCCAACACGCCTGTTCGTGTTTTAACTTGTGTTAGTCCATTAGTTCCAGAAGATTCTTACCACAAAGCTATTACAATTCAAACCGACTTCTTATCACCAGATAACTTAGATAGTAGACAAACCACCAAATATCTTTATAACAAAGGTGACTACAATTCAATACAATTGTCCCTGAATAGCGTCAACTGGGTAGAGTTACTTAACAGTGATACCATAGATAACGCTCTAACAAAATTTTACAATCACTTATATGAGTGTCGAGATACCTATATTCCCACGAAAAAGTTCCGTTCCAATTCATATCCACCATGGTATAGCTCTGCTTTAATAAAGGTTTTGAAGGAAAAACATAAATTTCACCGTAAATTCAAAATATACGGCAATACAAGTGACTACTCATCCTTCTCTCTATTACGAATAAGAGCTGATAAGCTGGAGAAAGAATGCTTTACATCTTACATAGCAAACTTGGAGTCCTCTATTATACGCAACCCTAAAGCTTTTTGGACTTACATTAAAAACAAAACAAGATCCAGCAATTACCCAAGCGTAATGAGTTATGAGAATAAAACAGCAAGCACAGGTGAGTGTATTAGTGAATTATTTTCGCAGTATTTTAATTCAACTTTTCTCGACCACAACTCCACATCCACTCCTCTAGATGACTCAATCCCGTTAAGGCAAAATAATATCTCTTACATCAGCACAATCTCAATTAATGAGACTGAAGTACTTAAATTACTTAAAGGTTTGGATCTCACAAAATCAGGTGGGCCAGATAATCTGCCCGCTGTTTTTGTCGTAAACTGTGCCGTGAGTTTGGTCAAACCGTTATGTATTTTGTTCCAGCGCTCTATTGCCGAAGGTGTTGTTCCGTCACTTTGGAAAGCAGCATTTGTAACGCCGGTTCACAAGAAGGGAGACAAATCAGATATACAAAATTACAGGCCTATATCTAAACTTTGTCTTTTTGCCAAAATACTAGAGAAACTAGTTCATAACCAACTCTATACAGCTCTAAAATCAACATTTCTCGAGGAGCAACATGGCTTTCTTAAAAATCGCTCTACTGTTTCCAATCTTATTCTCACCAACGAATTCATAACTAAAGGCATGGAAAATGACGGCCAGGTTGACGTCATTTATACGGATTACAAAAAGTGTTTTGATCGAATCGACCACCGCATATTGATGCTCAAATTGGGTATGGCAGGTATCCACGGTGACCTGTATCGATGGTTTTGCTCTTACGTTGACCATCGCACACAAGCCGTGGTTCTTAATGGCTACATGTCCACGTGGATTAATGTCCCTTCCGGTGTGCCGCAAGGTTCAATATTAGGACCGTTATTGTTTTCCATATTTATAAACGATATCCATGATTGTTTTAAACACTCAAAATTTATTTTATTTGCTGACGATATGAAAATATTGAAAATTATAAAAAGTATTGACGATATCCATAAATTACAATTAGATTTGAATCGTTACGAAGCATATTGTAAATTAAACAAACTAGATTTAAACGTCTCAAAATGTTTCTATGTTTCATACTCAAGAAAACCCGTAACCTTAGATCTAGGATATAAAATTAAAAATTTAACTATCACTAAGGTTTCTGAAATTAAAGATTTAGGTGTTACTCACGACAAAAAGCTTCTTTTTGATAGTCATATCGACTCAGTCGTTAAAAAAGCCTACAAAAGTTTAGGCTTTTTAATGAGAACAGCATCAGTTTTTAACAACCTTAAACCTATTAAAATATTGTATTGTGCCTTTGTACGCAGCCATTTGGAATATGCAAGTGAAATTTGGAATCCCCAATATGATATCTACATTAATCGTATTGAAGGGATCCAAAAGAAATTTTTAAGATACCTAGATTTTAAAACGAAATGCGTTAATATCAATTATGAACAGAGATGCAAAAGGTATCACTTTTTACCACTTCATATGCGGCGTAAAATTAGTGACATTTGCTATTTTATAAAAGTTGCAAATGGCACTATTGATAGTCCCGAGCTACTCTCCATGATTGGCTTACGGTGCAACGAAGTGCGCCTGAGACAACGATGCACCATTCATGTGCCATCGTGTTTTACTAACTACAGACGCAATAGCTTTATGCAACGGGCGCCAGCCACCACAAACGGTTTCCCACTCGATATTGATCCATTTAATACAAATATTACTACATTACGAAAGTCCATAACAACAAATTATTTTATTAACATTTAACCTAGATTCACTTATTATTTTGTTATATATAACTTCTTATTTTGTACTTTAATATTTATTTTCAACAGTGTTATTTCTCTTAATATTGTATTATTTTAATAAAAGTCACAAGACTGCAAGAACGTTTTAGATATTACCTATGTATAGCAATCGGTGGAGACTTTTTATTGGCATTGAGTTATGTTATAGTTATAAGTAATTTTGTTGTAATTTAGCCGTAAGACTCCCAAAGATGAATAAATAAATAAATAAATAAATAAATAATTGATTTTTTTAAGCTTTGTTAACCAATTAGGTACTCAATTTAGCCTTTTTTAGACTGAAGTTGTAATTAAAACAAACTTTATTTCGAGGTATACTGGGTAAGGTAAAGTTAAAACAAAGATTTTTAGTCGTCTGACCGATTTCAGTAGCAAAAATATTACTGAACGTTTTCATAACTCTGTTTTGATAGGTGCTTTGTAAATCTTAATGTCTGTTTATTTCTGTAAACCTAGCCGTGGGCAAAGAGAAAACCTGGTTTATTTTATAATTGAATCTGTGATAGGATATTTTTCTTACATATTTTCTTAGAAAAGGCACAGTCAGTAGGTAGATAAGGTTCAATATTGTATGTTATACCGTTTATTTATAATATTAAAGGCTTTAGTTTGCCAGTTTGTGCTTTATCATAGCGTTTTAACTGTAACGGTTCGGTCCAACGGAATGTAAAACTATACGATGCTTGATTCAAACTGTCCTATTAAAATAAATACACAAAATAAAATCAGAGTTCCAATTTAAGAAACTTAACTGTTATATTTAAAGAGTAGGAACTTAAATGTGAGACAAAATCTAATTCGAAACCTAGTAGGTATACAATAATAAAAAAATAAAAATCTAGTCCTTACCAAGATATTCCTTCTTTATCCTATAGAACGTAAATGTACAACTACTATTGGACAAGATTTACGACGCTCATAAGATAAAACTAATATAACAAACAAAAGTTCTTATCTTGGGTATAAATCTTACAAGAGAACGAGCGAAATATACCAACCTATTCATGTTATAAACATTTTTGTCCAAAAAATTTACAGAAACTAATTTTTTCTGTATCAAAGTACGTTCTAAGAGTTTTAAGTAAGTAGTTTAATTCAATTTTATAGAAAATCTATCTTTGTTACTTTATAGTTTGAAACTAAAATCGATAAAGAATCGATTCATTTCGAATATTATTATATTGTTGATATTGCAATCTGCAAGCGAGATTGAGTAGTGCATGGAGTGTGTTATAAGATGTCAATGTGTTTAAGAATTAAGACGTCTTTTGAACTGAACTTCTTATTGTTTAAAGATATAAATATGGCTTGAAACTGTAGTTATAGGTCTCGAAAGTGGGTGCAATAATATATATATAATAAAAATTTTGTTGGTAGGGCAGGTGACCCGGTTGTGGCCACCGACCCCTTTGTGGCCATTTGGGGTTTCAAATAATTATAACTAAGGCAAAAACAAATTTATTAATCTATGGTTTATATTATTTAGAATATTGAATATTGGTAGCACTGATACCGTTGATAGCTCTGATGTCTCAAACTTGACTTCGATGCAACAAGCCATTCTTATTAGGTGAGCGCGAAATTGTTAAGATCTTAGTAAAAAGGCTAAGGCGAGCGGGTGACTAATAAATTTTTATTTTTTAAGTCTTTGACTATTTTATGGATTTTTATGTTAATTCTACTTGAAGAATATATTGTCTAAGTAGAACTAAAGTTATTTTGTTGCCATATGTTTGTGAAGCGAGGTTATGAGCAGGTGGCCACTAATGGAGTCAAAATCATGTATTTCTCCATCTTTGGCCACGTGGCTGGCCAAAAGTGGTGTACATAGATACCCCACTTCTGGCCATTCATATTTTATCGAGGTTTTTTTACTTGGCTTTACGTACCAACGTAAGTGTTTCGATACGTATTTTTTATTTTCAGAGTTACAATAAAATGCCTCAACCAAAATCAAATAGTGACAAAAAAGAAGCCGTGAAAAAAAAATTATTCCAGTACTTACACATAAAATAACTTTAGCGTTGAACGCAATTAAGAATGGGATGCCCGTTTCCACTGTTAATAGAGATTTTAATGTACCTCGAACGACTTTGCGACATAAAATTTCTGGAAAAGCATCTAAAACTCTTGAACATGTAGGACCCCAGGCAGTTCTTGGAGTGCGCGTGGGATATCTCTTCGTGCGGCCGTCCTCTTTCCTGCTCTCTGGAATACTTGTGTTCCAAAGGGAAGGAAAGGGGTTCAACCCGGTGCACCCTGTGCGTCCCACAACCGTGTTCCTATTAGGGTTCATTGTGGCGGGATGGCGAAATCCCACACCGGGGCCGGTCGTGAATCAGTCCGGCCCACGAGAGGGGGACTGCTGCAGCTGGGCGTAAGCCCAGCGTGTTGATGCGCCCGGAGGGGCGTGTGGCGTGTCGGTGACTCCAGCCGGTGAGGTCCCGGGTCGGCGGCGACGGCCAAAGACCCTGGGGTGGTTCCCAGGCTGCCGACACAGGGCTAGATCGGTGGCTAACCAAGGGAACGTGAGGGGGCAGGCGCGCCGCGGTTTGTCCCCTCCAAGCTTGAGGGGGCTGCCTCGGTGGCCAGCCGTCGGCGGGTTCGCAGCGAGGGCCTTAACAGGACTATTCCCGTGTCCCCGCCACTATACGACGGCCAGAAGGACAAATCCAGGTTTTTAGTCGGTGCGAGTCCGACATAACCCGTCTCCTTTCCCTGGAGGGGGGGGTATGCGTAGGCATTTTCCTGATCAACAAGAAAAAAGAAAAAATAGGCAGTTCTTGGAAATGAAATAGAGAATGAACTTGTCGTATGGATCAAAGACTGCGCTCGTGCTGGGTTTTCTAATAATAAAGTATCTGTCAAAAAATTTTTAGTAAAGGGCCAAATTACCACTCTTTTTTAAAATAATAGACCTTCAGGATCGTGATTTGACAGATTTACGGCAAGATATCCTGATTTGAGGCAAAAAAAATGCAATTTAATTAATTAATTTTGATTACTTTGAATTCATCTGATTTTATTTTTTGATGGCCAGAACTGGCACACGACCATGGCCAGAAATGGCGTCAATCTGGCCAAAAATGGCACATACTGCCTTTATTTTTTTATTTTTAAAGTATTATTTTTCTATTGAACGTTCTTTAAAAAAAGGGTTTTCTTAGGCAAGGTTAATATATGTTTAATGACTTTTTGCAAGAAATATGTTCGTAATAACAAAAACCATAAATTAAGAAAGCCTCAAAGTCGAGAAAATCCTTAAAGTGGCCAAAACCGGGTCACCTGCCCTACATACCTGCGACTTTGACTGCGTAGGGTTCAAAACAGTGTAGGGGTGTCGAAATATGTCTATCAAAATACTTATATCCGTTTTAGCCGTTTCGATGTGTCATTTCAAATAAAAATATTTAAAAACAAATAAAGTTAAAATTAAAATAGTTCTATATTAGATTTTTAAGCGGATTTTGAAACCGTATTCTTTTAACTTGAACCGAATCCGACGGTAATACGGTTTAGATGCACGATAACTCAATTTGGATCACAGAAAACTTGCAGCAGTTTATAGAATACATTTTAAACTTCCTAGCTTATGTGCAGACAAACTGAATTTACATTTTATTGGATGTTTGTAGAATATAGCTCGAATTGCTCTGGGGAAGGTTTCGTGCTTTCAGGAATTGTTTATTTTATTAACTTGACTGACATATGTATAATTTGCATCGCTTTTAACCATGAATTTATTTACTTGATGCTTTGAATTAACTTAATATGTTAATTTAGTGTCTTATTCATAATTAAATAAATATCTTAAAGAATAAGACAAGTTAAAATTTAAGTTAAACTAAATAAAAAAAAAAAAAAGAAATATCATCATTATTTTATTTACGAAATTAAAAAAAAAAAGAAAGATCATCATTATTTTACGTTTATATGTCCACAGGTCCTAGTATCAGTACCTAGTGAGTCGAGTTGCGCCGTGCTTCCAAATAAATAACAAGACATTAAGTAAGTACTAATTAAAAACTACCTACTTCTAGGTGACTGTTACAATTAGGATAGTGGTCCAATTACCTTTCTACAGATACATAAAAACTATTTTGCTATAAGCTACCTGTTGTATATACTTTTTAACTAACAGATTATACAATTATACATCCCTAATCAAATCTTAAAATATTTGCTCACATTGAACTTCTTGCTTACTCCTTTTATAGAACTCTGTAAAAATAAGAAGTCAAACAATGTAGTCCTTGTCTAAACCCTTTTTCGTTGAAACCTCAAAACTCTTTTTCACACAAAGAGCGAATACAACCGACCATAATTATTTTCAGTCGCGTATCAGAACATTAATCAATTTCATTTCTAGATTTATAGTTTCCTCTGCTCTTGCCCATAAACACTCTCACAACCAAAGCTATACCTTATTGAGTGTGCTTTAAGGTATATTTTAACTTGGCAATAGTACAAAAGACAGGGCTATCAAAACGAACCATCATTTTTCATACAAACAAAGGGTTGTACCGAAAATCATAAAACGACTTTAAATTCGTATTAAATTAATGGTTACGGTAATTGAAGTTTCAATCATTCATCACAATAAAGAACAGACAGGGTAAAATAATAAAAAAATGAAAGACAACTTTTCGACAAAACATATTATTATTGAAACTTTTATATTCACTTCTTACTTACATTTAAATATGTAGATGTTGTCATTTGCCAATCTAAAATATGTCTTAATGTTTTTGTAATAAAGTCGTACTATCTGAAAACTATATCGAAAGCTACCGCAATACCTATCACTTTACTATATGGCCGGCAATCCTAATATTTGTGTCATACTACCCGCATAGTGTTTGCTAAGCAATTCAATCTAGGTAATAGAGCCTTTAATAATGTATTGAACACACGAGTAGCGAATTCATTGGTACTGTATCGTGGGTTTGTGCCTTTATGTTTGTAGGAAACAATAAAACATTGTTATTTGAGTCTGAACTAAAGCTGTGCTAATAAAAATTAAAAGGGTAAGATTAAAATATGATTTTCAAATAATACTGTTTATTTATTTTATTACGTTAATCACTATAATACCTTGATTCTATTTTACAACCCTGTACCTACCAAACTTATAACTAAAGATAAATACAGCGATTTTTTTAAACTTAGTTTATAATTAATTATTGCGCAATTACGTTTTTTTATTGTCAAAAACAATAACTATAATACTTACTAATATTTTCCTTAATTTAAATTTTATTTATTTTTGTACGCATTGATTAAATACACACCCAAGTTACGTTATACGGCAGCACCCTATACGTGCCACGACGTTTTTTTTAATGATGTCTTATTCATACTAAAACGTTTTACTGAAAAATGAACAAATTAATTACAAATATTGTGTAAAATCATGTTATAACACACGAAACTGCAAACAAAATCGTTTGTTTCAGGAATTCTAACACGAGTAAGTATAGCTACAAAATATGATTCGAATTAAAATTAGATACATAGTAAAATTATAAGAATTATGGATTTCACATAATTATGTAATTAAAACAGCTCTTTACTTCTAAAGCTTTTAAACGATCAATGTTACCTAGTTACTTAAATAAATATCAAGTTCACCTTTTTGTAATACCACCTCTGATTACCTTACATTCCTAAATTCCCATATCTTCTATCCCTCACTGAAAATCGACATTCGACTTATTCAAGATGCCCTGAATCACATCCAAATACCGATCCAGCAGTCCATCAGCCGTTCTATTCCCGCACCTCTCCACACTGACGCAGTCCCCGTTCTCGCTGCGCAGGAGTCCCGGCGCGCACACGCAGCCGCCCGCGCAGATCTTGTTGCAGAGCGGCGCCGGAGTCGCGCAGGTCGGCTGGCACGCGGCGGCGCAGATGTCGTAGACCTCGTCGGGGTTTAGGCAAGGCACTGTGGAATTTCAAGTGGATATCGTACATCTGAAGGTGTTAGATGGATTGGTCTTAGAGAGCAAGGACTTATTAAAAATGTTAAGACATCCTATCCTACTATCCTACTAATATTATAAACGTGATAGTTTGTGAGAATGTATGGATGGATGTTTGTTACTCTTTCACGTAAAAACTACTGGATGGATTTGGATGAAACTTTGTAGTAATATAGGTTATACATCAGAATAACACATAGGATACTTGTAACGCGGGAAAACATCTCATTCCCACGGGCGGCCACTAGTTTTACTATAAAGTTAAGGAATGAAATTGGTAAGTTTAGACAACTTGTTGGCTTGGTTTAAATAGTTTTTATTTATTATTATTTATGACTATGACCAGCATAAATATTTTCCTCCTAGAACAAAAATTATCAAACAAATATACAAGCAGTTAAAATTTTCTTAACACAAATTTTTAATTGATAAAGCGTGTGTCGTTTCTTACAAATAACTTAAAATTGGTTAACATATCCGTCCTTGTTCCTTTTTGACTGACATAGATCTTTTCATCAACAATAAACATCTGCTCTTTCTTCATTTCTTCCACAACCAATCTTAAAATCCCTACATCCCCCCTACTTACCCACAGGACACAGCTCCCGCGTCACGCACTTCCCGCTGGCCTCCTCTATCACGAACCCTGACTTGCAGAAGCAGCCCATGCTGCAGGTGACTCCGCAGACCGAGGGTTCAGGGTCGGAGCAGGCGCCAGTGTAGTGACTTACGTCGCTGCGTCGCTGCTATTTCTCTATTTCTTCCACAACTAATCTTAAAATCCCTACATCCCCCCTACTCACCCACAGGACACAGCTCCGGCGTCACGCACTTCCCGCTGGCCTCCTCTCTCACGAACCCTGACTTGCAGAAGCACCCCACGCTGCAGCTGACTGCGCAGACCGAGGGTTCAGGGTCGGAGCAGGTGCCAGTGTAGTGACTTACGTCGCTGCGTCGCTGCTATTTCTCTATTTCTTCCACAACTAATCTTAAAACCTCATCCCCTCTACTTACCCACAGGACACAGCTCCCGCGTCACGCACTTCCCGCTGGCCTCCTCTCTCACGAACCCTGACTTGCAGAAGCACCCCATGCTGCAGGCGACTCCACAGACCGAGGGCTCAGGGTCGGAGAAGGCATCTGCTATTTCTTTATTTCTTCCACAACTAATCTTAAAATCCCATCCCACTTACCCACAGGACACAGCTCCGGCGTGACGCACTTCCCGCTGGCCTCCTCTCTCACGAACCCTGACTTGCAGAAGCACCCCATGCTGCAGCTGACCCCGCAGACCGAGGGCTCAGGGTCGGAGCAGGTGCCGGGGCAGGCGGCGCCGCAGGAGAGGAACTCCTCGTTGGCATCGCAGATTGTGCTGTTTTCTGGGACAATATTGGGGGATAGAGGTATTTTAGTTGGTAAATGTATGATGTTTAGGTAGTTGATTGGTGCTTTAGTAGACAGACAGCTACTAAACTGTGACAAAAATACTCTATTGACTCTATGTTTGAATTTTTTGATATTCTTAATACTAAGTAAAGCTGCGAAAGGTGCTTGAAACACGTACAATTATGGCTACTGAAACCAAACGTAAGATATTTTGTGCATCGAATCACACTTCGTGGCAATAACACCATTAAGGTATCTTTATCTCCCTTCGGTAAAAAAACCAAACTCTTAAATGTTACCCATAAATACGAAAACTACATAGTGCACAAATCTCCACTTAGCAGAATTAGCAGACCTAAGTGCAAAACGTACTAAATGCAGACAAAAACAGCTTTTTTCAAGAACAATGGAAAACCCGACAAACCATAATTTAGAGAGCACATTACACATTTTTACGACTACCCTCTTATCTTAATGCATTAAAATGCATGTGATATTAGAATTTTATTATTCCCACACTGAATGCAGGGAGTATGTAATGGATTTTTCAAATTTCCATTTAGTGTCGTTAGCATACGGTTAGCATAGATAGCGATAAGCTTTTGATTTGTCTGTATTTGAAAATTTTATTTCATTAAATTGGATATAATAATAAGTATGTTTTTGTGATTGGTTTTCATACAATAACTGTTTAAATTAACCTAAGATGTTTGTTGCAAAATTACGTTGAAAAACTTATCCTAAAAACTCATTTCATAACAACACCAATTTGAGTGTAAGTGACAAAACTAATTGGATACTGTTATGCAGAAAGGTGTTAAGTGCTTTTTTGTCATTTTTCGCTAGACGCGATTAAAGATTTTGACATCAGCTGGTTTTTCAAAACGTGTAGCTGCAAAACTAATAAATGTTATTTTATAAAAATTTGTTTACACCTATAAAAAAGTATTGTTTATATGACAACATAAACATTTTTGAATAGAAATTCTAATTTTGATGATAAATCGTGAAAATACAACTTAACACCTTTTTGTTTATTGCTCTATGTTTCGAAATATGTTTCTTAAAAGCATTAAGTCACTTTGAATCGCTTTTGCAAATTACTTTACGAAGATAAAAAGATAGAGAAAAAACATAAATCTCATTAATTCTTACTTTTAAAATTAAGTTTTACGTTAAAAAAGCCCGTATATAGGAAAATTAAAAGTTATTCATGAAAAAATAACCAGACAATTTTAAATAGATAGGTAATTTTTTTTACTTTCGTGTTCACTGGCTTTTTTGTAGTATTATTGTGTATAAACTTATAACAATTAAAAATAACTTAAGGAAATCTATGAATTTTACTAACTTTGGTTTTGACTATGTTGAAAATAAGGAAATATTAATTAACTAATAATCTTCTTGTCTTAAATTTAATCATATTATGTCAAAACTCCGGTTAAGTGCAAGTTGGCCTCGTACACGAAGGGTTCCGTACCTTTATCGATTAAAAACGGTAAAAATAACGTTTTTTGTAGATAAGCATTTTTGTTTAATTTTAATTTGGTATCCCAGTTATTTTTAAAACGAATTATTTATTTATTTAAAGTGAATATTTAAGACGTCTACCAGTTGTCTTTACTAATTCGAGAACAATGTAGCAAAAAAACTGTGTTGTATGGGCGCACCTCTTATTAATTGTTTTATAATGTTTTTAATATTCGTCTGAGCAAATTTCACGGTTCATAAGATACAGCCTGGTGACAGACAGATAGATAGACAGACGGACGGACGGATGGACGTACCTACGAACCCCAAGAATCTACCTCAATTCAAACTCACGAAACCACAATTCGCACACAGAAGATGTTTTCTGTTTTGTTTCGGGCCACCAAATTCTGCCCAAAAATTCTGTCGGCTACCAATAACGGTGGCCACACCAGCGGTTGCAAGACGTCTTTTATGTTTTCCCACGAGCTATAACGATCGTGTCTTCGGCAACACAGATCACGCTTAAGCTCCTAAGGAGTGCGCCTCAAAGAACCCAAACATATCTGACGTTCCACAAGAGTATGCCCAAAACTGAGCCCTGTGGAAAGCAGCAGGTCATGGGAACCACATTTTTTTCCATGTCGCCGATAGTGTGTTAGGCGCCTGCCGTCCAGGTATGCCCCGATTATTCGTCCAAGTTGGGAAGGACGTTGTGGAACGGTAAAGCCCTCTTTATACTGTTCCAGAACTGAGGTTTATGACTGTTTGAGAAGAGGTGCCCAAAGGCGGAGGTTTACTCTATCTATTTTTGTTACCTCAGAGCTTACGATTGGGAGGTAGGCGGTTTCGATGATGCCTCTTAATTCTAAAGGTGGTGATTTCCGTGTGGTTCAATGTCAATTTGGTCTAGTTCTGACAGTGACGAAATCCGTATCCGTTGATAGATAACTGACCTTTTCTAACAACCGTAAAATACTAAAGAATGTCTCGTCCTCACAGAGTTAATGTGAAGCTAGTCACAAAAAAACATCAGGATAGCTAGCAGAGGGCTATCTGACCACTGAGAAAATTTAAAACTTTATTTCTCGTCTTAGTTAAAGCTATCAGACAGTTCAATATTAGCCATTTTATTTGTCTATTGAAAAACTGGCTCTAAAACGGGTAAAAAATACCAAAACGTCTATAATAGTACCCTACTATTACAACGTACGTATTTGGTAACACTGCCAAGTGTGCTTCTCGGTCGCGCATGAAGCAATTAAACAAAAGGTGTCAATTTACTTGAATTTCCTAAGTACTATCTTTCTTTTTGGATTCCGTACCCAAAGGGTAAAAACAGGACCCTGTTACTAAGCCTCCTTATGAACCGTAATAGCTAGAAAGTTCTTCACACATGTTTTATTTACGTTTTTTACGAATAAGCGAAGCAGTTCAGTTTAGGTCCCAAACTGAATCGCAATAAGAGTTCATGGTAGGCCTCCTGAACTTTTTGACATAACACTGTTATGCAAAATTCAAAAGGTGGAGTAATGAAATTTGCAAAACCTATTTTTTGTAAATAACTAAAAATATATAATTTTTGGAGAGTTCACTTTTGGCGTACAACTAGATTATATGTTTACAAAAACAGTGGTATACTTAACTCAATATCCGATTTTTGGCACTTAACACCTTTCTGCTTAACAGGGTCTAATTGGCAATATAAAAAAATCTAGGTAAAAAAATTTAAGAACTGCTTTAAACATGAAACCCAACAGTTAACAATAAAAACCATTAAAAAATCTACTTACTGCCGCATTGATCAGCTGTGACACAAGTTCCATTGTCACTCCTCAAGTACCCCGACTTGCAGAAGCAGCCTTCAATGCAGTCATCGCTGCAGACGACCGGCCCTTCAGGGCTGCTGCAGTTGAAGGGACAGGACGAACCGCAGAGCAGGTACTCCTCGTTGGCAGGGCATTCTCCTGTTGGTGGTTTAATAATAATAAAAAATAATTTTTTTTTTACCTAAACTGTCCCACTGCTGGGCAAAGGTCTCCCCCAAGGATTTCCACCGTGTCTGTAACATTGACGTTCATTAAGTATATGTCTATGATGAATTGATTTTTCTGGTTTTTAGCTTTGTTCAGCGAATCTGTAGAGAATTAGGTTAAGTCCTCACGCCATCGTTTTCTTGGCCTGGCCTTATGATGTAAAAAAATGATATTCTAATTTAAAGTCGATTAAAAGTAAAGTGTATAAGTTACTTCTGAGAAAGTTTCGTCTAAATCGGCCCAGATGTTCCAGAGATGAGTTGGAACAAACAGTAAGACAGATAGAGGGACTAAGTTTGTAAATTTTTTTAAAAACTTTGTTATATTAACTTGCTTGTACATATAACAATACATATGCATAAAGTAAAAAGTGGTTAATTTATATAACTTTACTTTAAATTTAGACTGATAATCTGTTTAAAACTCAATAATAATTAATTTGTAGACTCCCATAAAATACCCAACACCTTGTTAATGGTATTTAATCAGAACAATTATTATTACTCAGTTTTTGTTTACGAGTATTTCAAGATTCGTGCATCTTAAGTAACCTTGTAAAATCACTTCCTATAGAATTTTAGCAGGTCTTATTTGAGGAAAACTTTTTTCCTTCCTTCGATGTAATTTCCTTGTCTGTATTTAACAATAACGATGATTTACCTAATTGATTCATTTAAATTAAAATCGTAATTGAGTAATAAATTGGGAAATTATTGTAATTTATTACAAAATGAAATGAAAAAACAATGAACGTTTTGAATTAACTTGTGATGTCGTTTATTTTATGTAAAATGAAAGCGAGGATATTTTTAAGTCTTCTTAAATGTATTCTATAAATTAATCGTAACATATATTTAAGCCAAACCAATTTCATTTAAAGTAGGCCTACATATTTTGCCAAAGGGAATGAGTCTACTATTCAATAGTCCATTTAAGTGACCATAGATAGAAAATTTCTACTAATTGGGCTAAATTTGATAAATTTTACGTATTCTTCGGATTTTTCATCCGTGGAATTTTCCTACTTCCTGACCATATGACTTATGACTTACTATGTCGCTTTTTAACAGATTGAGGGCTGATTTTTCAGTTGTCAGATCTTTATAGAGACCCGACGAATATTTTTAATCAAAAGGTGTTTATATCGCAATAGTCGGCACATGTCCGAAATGTTACAGTGCATACATGAATCATTCATTGTGATTTGCTGGATTTGTGAATAAAATAAATTGATTTCCAATACCTGAACAAGTTGGTTACGGTTGGACATGGTTACATCAACTCCATTTGATTTCAAGATCAAAATTCATGTATTTATCAATAAAATACGTAGCTTTATCGCTCATTTTGCTATTAAATATAGAAGTACATGTCTTTTGTATAATGTTACGTAAGTAAAGATTTTTATTATCAACATTTTTTTTAACACAACGACTTAGGCTCATTAGCATTGTGATACCTTATTTGGGATTGTGAACCTAGTGGATATTAAGATTCGGGCACAATTCATTAAAATTATTTTTATTAAGTATATTATGAAGTAGTAGGATTATATTTCGCTTACTCACGTAGGTACTACGTAAAACGTTTCTTTTTGGTTGAATTAAAATAACTACCAGTCTCTTTCAAAGTTCTGAGTTAGTTAGTATATTTTTAAGTTATTGCGTTGGCCCTATGAAAACAGATTGCAGAAGAGAAGTTTCATCACCATCGCGCTAAAACAACAATCTTCTCTCGTAAGATAGCCTAAAGAACTTGCATTTTCAACACCGTATATTAATATTTCCAGATACACATTGTCCTAACAATGAAACCTACAAACCCTGTAGTTTCTTCACCGAATACACCTGCTGGGAAACTGTGGAGAAAGACAAGAGAGTAAAGATGCTGCCTAAGAGACTAGTTCATTGTATACAAGGCTGCTTTTGCAAGTGAGTTTTACAAAAATACATTTTTTAATCCCTACATAGTATAAAACAAAGTCACTGTCCCTGTGTCCATATGTATGCTTAAATCTTTAAAACTACGCAAGGGGTTTTGATGCTGTTTTTTTAATAGATAGAGTGATTCAAGAGGAAGCTTAACATGTCTTTATCACTCTATCTATAAAAAAAAACATCAAAATCCGTTGCGTAATTTTAAAGATCTCAGCATACAGACACACAGATGGCGGAAAGCGACTTTATTTTATACTATGTATTGGCGGTATTTACAAAGGAAAAGTTGCAGTTGTAATGAATTAATAGGTACTTAGGGTTTAACATTGTCTATGCTAGGATACCACTTTTGTGAGGGCTAAGACTCTTAAAGGTTAAGTAACTAGAAAAAAAGAAAATTTTGTTTATGAGTTTCCCCACGAGCGATGTATACCCGGGAGAGAATTTAAAGACCAATCACTGTACCAGATCGTCAATGCTTTACCTGATAGTCTTAACTTTCCTGGATGCTAAGGCATTAATACAAAGGCAATAAGGCAAAATAAAAAATAATGGTGTCAGTTGTTGTGCCCCATTAGGGAAACCTTAACAAACTTTAACGGTGGGCTGACGGTGGAAATACGCAGACTGACGGTAGACGAACTACCGTACGATTGACGGTGGACTTTGGACAGACTGCCAGCGGAGTGACGGCAGACTGAAGGCTGACGTAAAACTAACAGTAAAACTCAATAATTATAAATTAAATGAACCGAATAGAAATATGTTACTAATTTTCGTAATTGTATTTAATTATAACAGTATAATATTCAGTATTTATGAGAATTCTGTCTTCAAGCCCGGTGATGCTGTAAAGCCCTTAGTGAGCGAGTCTGGCTTGCACTTGGCCGGTTTTTTACGAGTATTTCAAGATTCGTACATGATAAGTAACCTTGTAAAATCATTTTCTATAATCGGTAGATTTCTTTGAGTTTAACTTTTTTCCTTGTTTTAACGTTTTATCAATTTCAATCATAATATTGTGTAATTTTAATTATGGTTGAGTAATCAATTATAAAATTATTGTAATTAGCTGTTAAACCATGAATGTCTTTAATTAACTTGATTTGATGATTAATTTTTAAAGGAAAATGAAAACAGAGATCTTTTTAAGTCTTAAATTAAGAGTATTAATGGAATCTTAACATACCTTAAAAGCAAAGCAATTTTTCAGTTTAGATATAGGCCTATATCTTTTGCCCAAGGATCTGAGTCATTTATTCAAAAGCCTACATTAGAGACCACAGTGAGAAAATTTAGTTTCTGACGTCTTTTATGTGTACCTACGAGTATATTATGTAACTGTCAAATAAAATTTATCGGACACTTGAAAAATCTGCCTTAAAGCTCCTGTAGGTTTTGTATTTGACCGAAGCTTCGTTTCCACGATGCAAGAAACCGCGCGTTTTCGGTGTATAAGACCGAACACAACACGTTTACCAAGCGTGGCAAAACTCAATTGAGAGCCAATTTTAACTAATATTTTAAAACAAAACGGCGCTGATAACACAATACTTAGTTGGCAGTTGAATGAATTTTTAGTGTGCATACAATAATTCATTGTGATTTTTTAGATTTGTAAATAAAATAAACTGATTTTCTCTCCAACTCGATTTGATTTCAAGATCAAAATTCATGTTGAAATCAATAAATTACGTAGCGTTATCGCTCATTTTGCTATCAAACATAGAAGTACATGTGTGTGGTATAATGTTACGTAAGTAAAGATTTAGCTAGTTGAGTCCAGGCCTCCTCAGAAATGAGTGGGCTTGAGCTGTAACCCACCACGCTGGCTCATTGCCGTTTGGTGGAATAAATCTATACCATGTTAGCGGGAAAAAGACAATATTTTTCAACGTATAACAAATTTGGTTGCAGATGCCCATTGCCCTAATGATGAAACCTTCAAATCTTGTAGTTTCTATGCGGAATACACTTGTTGGGAAACTATGGATAAAGACAAGAGGGTGAGGATGCTTCCCAAAAAACTTATACATTGCATACAAGGCTGCTTTTGCAAGTGAGTGAACAAACATACATTGCATATAAGAATGTTAAAGAGACTCTGTCTGCAGACAAATTGTTAGAACAGTTTTGCAGGCTATGTAATAGCAGTGTATTAATAATACATAAAAAAACAAAGGAACCGTTTCACCACTCTATCGTTGTGTTTTATCCCTCACAAAAGTAGTGTCTGAGTACAGTTAATTTAAAAATAAACCCTAAGAACGTATCTTTATAAGTATCTTTAGCTATTTGGTTATAACGTATTAGATCAGAAATGTAAGAAACACAACTGTTCATATTTATATTCCCACGAGAAAATTTATTCCACTGAAAATCGTGACGAAATATCTACTTAACATTGTAAAATCAGTTTTTTAGTACCAACATTGTTACTACAAAATTAGAAATGGTCATTACAAATATTTTATTAAATAATATTTTTCCAGAAAAAATTTTGTTCGTGAGTTTCCCCACGGGCGATGTATACCAGGGAGAGAATGTAAAGACCAATCACTGTATCAGATTGTCAATGCTTTACCCGACAATCTTAACTCTCCCGGATTGTAAGTGTGGCACGAGAAACAGATAGATGGACCAGTGGGAAGTAACAGCTTTACTTGTGCATGAGAATTAATGAATTAATAAATTAAATATTATTTTTGCAAAGTTTTATTTTATTTTTGATTTTGGACTATATAATTGCAGACCGATAGTTGTCATATGGCAGACAGACGGTTGACTAACGGCAGACTGACGATGAACTGACGGTAGACTGACGATGAACTGACGGTAGACTGACGATGAACTGACGGTAGACTGACGATGAACTGACGGTAGACTGACGATGAACTGACGGTAGACTGACGATGAACTGACGGTAGACTGACGATGAACTGACGGTAGACTGACGACGAACTGACGGTAGACTGACGGTTGAAATACGGCAGACTGACGAAATGACTGCAGACTGGCAGTCTTTAAATATTAACGAGCTTGTATAAAGTTTATCTATTAAGGATTGCTATTTATCATAGATCAGGCTCCCTTAAATTTACGGCCTACATACTATTATCATAGTTCAAACCCCTAACTAAATAGTTGCATGATAATTACTTGAAACTGTCATCTATCTAACATTATGACAATATCTGCATCTATAAACAGATTAATATAGTATCCATCTTTAAAAAAACTTGGGGTTGTAGCCGCTGCATAAACACAGAAGACTTTTATATTATTTAAGTGGGCATAAATAATCCAACTATAAATTGGTACCTTTTTACAAAATATTTATAAATCGATAACTTACCTTGAGTGATAAACGAAGCACCAGTTAGGGCTGCCACGCCGAGCAAAAACGCTACAATCTTCTTCAAATTTCTCGCCATTACTAACTTCAATATTATTTTTAAAATACAACTGCCTTCGCTAACAAATCAAATGATACTGTTAAAATAACAATAGAAATCGAGATCCAGGGTTGTTTATTTGACCTTTTAATAGATCAATGCACAATATGGTTTTTTACGCGGTAAATTGTTCTTGCTGATCCTTGAATTGGATTAGTTATGCGAGAAGTTGTGAAATACTGTTGTTTGTTTACGCTGAAGTAGATCTCAATCGTTTTTTTACTGACCTAATGGTTGAGGAAGATTTAATAGCTTAGGCTTTTATGCAAATGAATAGGTAAACAAGAATGTCTAAAAAGTCTGTGTAAATTAAAGTTGTTAATTTTATCTGAATGAAGATGTTTATTTGAAAAATATTGTGGGGAAGTGATAGGTATGTATCAACAATTATTCGCATAAGTAGGTACTGTCGGATACGTTTTGTTTTTAGTCACAATAAATTACTCAAAGAAGCAACACGCATTTTAATATCACTCCGTTCGATCAAAGAAAACTGAACCTTATAGGCACTAACATATGGTCCAAACGAGCCGGATCGAACGGCAGGCGGACTCGAGCAAGCGAAAACAAAAGGATTGCATTCCTATACAAAAAAAGTTGTTTACGCAGTGTGTGCATCGGCGAACTGTTATCTATGCAACTTAACTATTGTGTGTTGCGGTGAATATTTTGGTGAATTGAACTATTTCATAGAACTGTGAACTGAAAGTGTAATTGTAATAGTTGGAGAACTGTGTTCAAGTAAATAATTAAACGATGTCCGTACCTACAAAAGAACAAAGTGGCTATTTAGCGAGGTTAGAAGATGGAGCTGGATTATTGCAACAGGCGCAAACTAACCTCAAAAAATGCCCGAAACAAAGACTTACTGCCGGTTACATCAAGGCGCGAATAAAGACTATAGAAGAGTACTGGAATGAATTTAGAGAAGCAAATACGGCACTTACAAAATGTACACCGCGGGAGCAAAGGGGGTCTATTCAATATTTTTTGAACGAAGATTACTTTACAATAGAAGAACTGTACCTTACTTTGCATGCCAGTTTAACGGATCATTTAAGTAAATTGGAGACCGGTCAGCGATTAAATGAGTCAATGTCATCCCAGGACGTGAGTTTGGCAAGATTGCCTAAAATACAATTACCTACCTTCTCGGGAAAATACGAAGATTGGCCGACATACCACGATTTATTTCTTGCACTTGTTCATAATACCAACATAAGTAATGTACAGAAGTTGCACTATTTAAAAGGTAGTGTCACGGGTGAAGCGGAGATTTTGTTGCGACAAATACAAATTACAGAGAGCAATTATGTACAAGCGTGGGAAAAACTAAAAGGGCGTTTTGGCAATAAGAAGATGATTGTCAATTCAATTTTAAAAAGGTTATTTAGTTACAGAAAAGTTGTGAATAGCTCAGCGAGTCACATTAAATCCATTTTGGACACAACAACAGAGTGTATTAACAACTTAAATAATGTGAATATAAACACGGATTCTTGGGACCCTTTAATTATATTTCTGGTTGGACAGAAATTGGGTACAGAGTTGCTGCAAGACTGGGAGCAGTTCACATACACGGATAACCTAGAATTAATGCCTACTTGGAATGACATGAAGAAGTTTTTAGAATCAAAATTCCGCACACTCGAATTAGTCGCCCCATTTACTTCACCAATGCAAAACAAACCACATTCATCAAAATCATTTCACGTTTCTACAAGAGAAGAAGAAAACAGTCACATTCAATCAGCACAAACCAGTATGAAACCACAACTTTCTTGTAGTTACTGCAACAAAGACCATTATATTTGCCACTGCAAAGACTTTGCGAAGCAACCAGTTGAGGAAAGAAAAATCTATGTGAAAACAAAGAACTTATGCTTTAACTGTTTAGTACCTAACCACAGTGTATACCAATGTAAACAAAAAACATCTTGCCGAGTCTGTCGAAGAAGACATCATACTCTCCTGCATCACTCAAATAAAGAAGAAGTACAAGAGGAGAATACACAAAAAATGCTATCACACCAAGGAGAGCAATCACAACCACAACAAAGAATCACAAGCGCACACTTTTCACAAGAACAACCTGTACATAGAGTATTACTAGCCACAGCACAAGTAGCAATTAAAGCCAGAAATGGAAAAACACACCTACTGCGTGCTTTGATTGACCAGGGATCGGAGGCTTCGTTTATATCAGCCAGAGTGGTCGATCTACTGAAGTTGCCAAAAATCACAATCAACAGTGTTGTCTCAGGAGTAGGAGAAGAAACTCAGATACCTATTAAACATTATGTGGACCTGAAAGTTGCGCCGCGGACTGACCCTAATGCAGATATTAGAGTTAAGACATATGTAATGAAGAAAATCACAACTATGTTACCATCAAAGAACATTACAACTAACTGGATAGATATGCGAGGTCTAGAGCTTGCCGATCCTTCGTTCAACACTCCGGGTAAAATTGATGTTTTGCTCGGAGCCGACGTATTCTGCACAATCATAAAAGACGGTCTGCTAAAGATGGCTGATGGTATTGTAGCCCAGAACACAAGTCTTGGCTGGATCCTATCGGGTCAACAACAATGTATTGAGGATACACACAACAATCATCGCAATTTGTTATCGTTACATGTCACAACGATGGTTGCTCCGGATAATGACACGCTAAGGCAGTTGTGGGAAATAGATGGAGAAATTTACAGAAAAAAAAGAATACTCACTAGAGTAGAAGAAATCTGCGAACAATTATACAATAATACAACAAAGCGAGATAATACTGGAAGATACATAGTGAACCTACCTCTGAAACAAACAATTGAAGAAACTATAGAATTATGCGGAGACACAAAACTACAGGCTATAAATAGATTTAAGCAGTTAGAAAGAAAATTTGAGAAAAATGAAAAGCTTAAAAAAGAATACACGAAGGTTATCAACGAATACAAAGAGATGGGACACATGGTAAAATCAGACACAAACGACGCAAAAGCTATTTACTTACCTCACCATGCGGTGATACGTGAAGATAAAGAAACAACAAAGGTAAGGGTAGTCTTTGATGCTTCTGCCAAGGGAGTGAACGGTTTTTCTCTAAACGACGCAATGTATGTGGGACCCGTCTTACAACCTGATCTACGAAGTCTCATTACAAAATGGCGTTTGAACAAAATATGTGTAGTAGGTGATATTATAAAAATGTACCGAATGATAAAAATGACAGATGAACACACAGATCTTCAACGCATTATTTGGAGAGATGATTCTAGAGGTGACTTTGAAAGCTTCAATTTAACAACAGTAACATTTGGTACAGCAGCTGCTCCATACTTGGCGGTTCGTACGTTAAACCAAATAGCCGACGATGAAGCCAAAGACTTTGCAGAGGCTGCGCCTGTAATAAAACAATCATTTTATATGGATGATTTGATGATGGGACATGATAATGTAGAGAAAACAATGCAAATGTGTGAAGAAATAAAAATAATACTTAAAAGAGGAGGATTTGAAATGCAAAAGTGGTCCAGTAATTCAGAAGAAGTTATAAAATATTTACAAGAACAACAAGATATAGATATAAAGGAAAGGATAGAGATAAAACTAGATAATATAATAAAAATACTTGGACTTACCTGGAATAGAAAGGAAGATAGGTTTGAAATAACAGTCAACTTACCTGCGCTGAAGTATCCAATAACGAAGAGGTCGGTTCTCTCTGACGTTGCACGTTTATTCGACCCATTTGGCTGGCTAGCACCTGTTATAGTCATAGCCAAAGTTTTTATACAAAAACTGTGGCAAAGCAAATTGGATTGGGATGATGAACTCCCAATTGAACTATACAAGCAATGGGTAGCATACAGGAAGGATCTAATGCATCTGCAAGACATAAACATACCTAGATGGTTAAAAACAACTCTAAATAATCACAGCCTTATAGAATTACATGGGTTTGCAGATGCATCCACCCAAGCATATGCTGCAGTCGCTTACCTGAAGGTCATCGAAAGGGATGAAATACATATAACCATGATAGCTTCTAGAACAAAGGTTGCACCAGTTAAGCAAATATCTCTTCCAAGATTAGAGCTATGCGCTGCTGCTCTTCTGGCGGAGCTAATAGAAAACATCAAGGAAATTTTGAATATACCAGAGGACAAAATATTTGCTTGGACGGATTCCACGGTAGTGCTATCATGGTTGCAATCGCATCCTAACCGTTGGCGCACTTTTGTAGCAAACCGAGTTTCCGATATTACACGAATTGTAGACAGCAGTAGGTGGAACCATGTTAGATCAGCCGATAATCCCGCTGACGTCGCCACAAGAGGTATTAAAACTGCTGAACTCGCTACATTTATGCTGTGGTGGACTGGACCAACATGGCTGAAACATAGAAACCTGAAAATTGAAAAACTGAATGTACCTGAAACTGAAGTTGAGCTAAAAATTACATGTCACACGGCGCTAAAGGAAGACAAACCAATTTGGGAGAATTTTTCAACATTGTCAAGGATGAAAAGAATCTTGGCATACTGCAGAAGAATGAAGAGGAGACAAGAACCTGAAACAAAGGAAAAACATTTAACACCAAAGGAAATGAACATTATATTGGATCATTGTTTTCGGTTTTACCAACAAACACATTTTGAAAGAGAAATTAACGACTTACAGAAACACGGCAGAGTAAGGAAAGGCAGTTCACTGATCACACTTTCACCCTTCTTAGATGAGAATGGATTGATAAGAGTGGGAGGTCGTCTTCAAAATGCGTTGATCCCTGAAACTAGTAAACATCCTGTTATCATTCCTGGAAATTCACATATTGCTAAGTTATTGATAAGCGAAGCGCATGCAAGAACTCTTCACGGCGGAATACAACTGATGATGGCATACATACGATCAAACTACTGGATACTAGGCCTGAAATCGGCTGTTAAAAAATGCATACACACATGTAAGACATGCATTATTGACAAAGCAAAGGTGAAGACTCAATATATGGGACAACTTCCGACAATGCGTGTCAACCAGCACAGAGCCTTCGTCAACAGTGGCGTTGATTATGCGGGGCCAATATTATTAAGAACTGCCAAGGGTCGTGGTCATCAAACTACCAAGGGATACATTTGTTTGTTTATATGTATGTCCACACGTGCTATACATTTAGAAGCAGTAACAGACCTAACTTCACAAGCATTCCTTGCTGCTTTTAGAAGATTTGTGTCACGAAGAGGTCACTGCAGTCATTTATGGAGTGATAATGGCACAAATTTCGTGGGGGCAGCAAAGGAGCTGAAATATCTTTTTCAAAAGGGTAAAGACAACCTGGCTCAAGAAATAGCGGCACTTCTAGCTAACGATGGTACAACATGGCATTTTATCCCACCTAGAATGCCAACATATGGCGGTTTGTGGGAAGCAGGAGTTCAATCGACAAAAAGGCACCTGAACCGCGTTACCAAGGATACTAAGTTAACCTATGAAGAGATGTCCACATTGATGGCTCAGATTGAAGCATGCCTCAACTCCAGACCGCTTTGCCAAATAGATACCACAACCGAGGAACCATTAACTCCGGGTCATTTCCTCGTAGGTGAACCTTTGATAAGTGTTCCAGATATAACCTACGAAGATCACAAAATGAGCGCACTTACCAGATGGCATCTTATACAAAAGATGACAGAAGGATTCTGGCGCCGATGGCAGGCTGAGTACCTCCACACCCTACAGCAAAGACACAAATGGCAAATTCCAGTCTCGTCACCTGCCGTTGGAGATTTGGTTGTCATAAAAGAAGAGGACACACCACCTGCAAAATGGTTGCTAGGCAGAATCAAGTACCTACATCCTGGAGATGACAACCTTGTGAGAGTGGTCACTGTGCAATGCAAAGGAAACCACGAACTGAAACGGCCACTGTACAAATTAATACTTCTTCCAACTGACACCGAATAATTCTAGCATGGTGGGCGGTACAATTATTTGTTTGTATTAAGATTTTATTTTAATTTTGCATTTAACTTTACTTCAAAATTATTTGTATTAATATGATATCCATTATGTAAAATTATTTCATTAAGGTATAAATAATATACCTAAAAATTGCATTGTATCGTTTAGTAGGTAAAAGTAAAACTTCATATTAAAACTCAAAATACAGTCCATTGCTATAAAACCATAATTTATGTGATTTGTAATCTGTTAGGTACCTACCTATGTACTTTGAATTGGCTACTATACTATTTTATAATTTGTTATTTAGTGTCTTAGACTTTCATTGTATGTAATTTAATTTAAAAAACAATTGTTTTTGGTGGGCGGAATGTCGGATACGTTTTGTTTTTAGTCACAATAAATTACTCAAAGAAGCAACACGCATTTTAATATCACTCCGTTCGATCAAAGAAAACTGAACCTTATAGGCACTAACAGGTACCTTATCCTACTAATATTATAAACGTAAAAGTTTCTAAGTATGTATGGATGTTTGTTACTCTTTCACGTAAAAACTGCTGGACAGATTTGGATAAAACTTTACAGTAATATAGGTTATACATCAGAATAAGACATAGAGTACTTTTTACCGCGGGAAAATTCACATTCCCACGGGAAACCGACTTCCACTCGAACGGAGTTGCGGGCGGCCACTAGTGTTATAATAATCCTAAGTAATTGTTAATAAGTAGCAGAAGCTTTGAAATAAAAATATATAACGTTAGCCATTTTCCAATTAAGGCAATGTAAGTTGGAACATTGTTACTTAATAAATAATTTTCTCCAGCGTATAACTTTAGTTTAGCGATCGCAAGTAGTTTTCTGCAAATTGTGTAAAGTTAGCTTTTCTGTGAAATTCTATGATGTATAACACACTTTGTAAAAAAATGTAACCAACTAAGTAATGCAACCGTAGATATTGGCAAAAGGGTATCCTATATCGAAACGATGACAGTTTTTGAGGGTCAGCAAATTATCATTTTAATTGACTATTGGGCCAAAAATAATTTAAGTATAGGTAATTAAAGGAAATTTTATATAAATTAATATTAGATAAATTTATTAAAAGTAACATTAAATTACAATATTTCTAATCCATAATAAAAACGGCAGTAAAACACTTAACACCGACGCGGAATCTGTCCATCCCTTGCCTATTGGAAAAGATGTGACGTTGCTCATCTGAAACAAAACTGAAATTAGCGCCATCTATATATTACACTCGGAACTAACACGAAATATGATTGTTACTTGGAGCGTCTGTGAGAAAGACGAGGCGTCCTATAGTAGTTAGCATAAAAAATCATAGATGGCAGGACTATGCTTACTTTTCGATATTCGTCCGCAGTGATGCCATAGGCCATGTATGAGTAGTCAAGGAAGTCAGAATTATTGGAGACCAGTTGAAACACCATGGTTGTAGAGCCAGCGTCTCCTCGTATCATGTTGAATTCAATATCTCCTAAGGCGTCTACTGTAGCTGTTACATCAAGGTAGGAGATTACGTAGTTATTCTAAAAAAAAAGATTTGGTTAGTTATACAGACTATTTGGTGCATAATTAGGACATTGTAAATGGATAAGCTTATTTAGAAGCTATTAATACACGTGCAACTTATTAAATGCATATGGACCTATCAATATTTTTGAATTTGGCCTACGAATGCACGTCATTATATTTTTTCTCCAATCTCTATTGCATTTATATTAAGGTCCCATATTTAAGTTTCATTGATGGCGTAATTATATCATTTATTAACTACTTACTCTTGCGGAAACAGAGATGGTGACTGTAAATGGATCGTAATTGTTTCTGTGCCGGTACCTGTCCGAACCACCACTCATAGGCAGGGAATCTGAAAAATAAACATTTAAATAAAAAAAACATAAAGTTACTTTGAGTTGAGTTTTAAAGATTTTACGAAGCATTTTGAGCACCTTTGCAAGGCTCAATTTAAAGCTTCAATCATTATACAAGTGATTGAATAATAGGTATTTGTTATAGCAAGTATGTAGATACGATAGAAGAAAGGGCTGAATCTTCAATTCCATTCGATAGATAAGCTTTATGTTATTTTTGCAAGTCAAATATAAATATTTGGCATGTGTATGAAGTGGCAATGAAAACAAACTACTTGTCAGTCGAATAGTATTTACCCGACAATTGTAAATCAACAGAAAATATAAACTTTGCATCACTTGCAGTGGCTGTGAATTTTCTTTCAAATCTTTTCATAATTGGATGTGGGATATTAGATACATTAACATAAATTTGGAAGAAATACCCCTTCCCAACTCGTTAAAGACTTTTAGACACTTAATACATTGCAAAACAATTATATTAGGTTATATAAAAAAACAGGGGTAATAATATAAAAACACTAGTGGCCGCCCGCGACTCCGTTCGCGTGGAAGTCGGTATCCCGTGGGAATGAGAAATTTTTCCATGGTTAAAAGTACCCAATGTGTTATTCTGATGTATAACCTATATTACTGCAAAGTTTCATCCAAATCCGTCCAATAGTTTTTATGTGAAACATCTATACATCCTTAGATACTCACAAACTTTCACATTTATAATAGGTATTAGTAGGATGATGTGAACTATCACTAAAAAGTATTAAATGTGCTTTCATATTTTTTTTTAAGAAAACACGGTTTAATATGTCTGAAAAAGAAATTAAATTGCTAAAATGTATTACATTTTCTGATTAAAGCTCAATTTCAATATATAGACAGAAACTCGTACTCCTACACTGCCTTCAGGCTATTCTCCCAAAACCAATAATGAAATTCTATACGAAGGTTTTTTGACCTTTTTGGTTTTGTAATCTTTCTTTTTTCTTAAAAAAGGTTTTTGCCGCATTTTATACAATTATGTTTAAGTTATTTTTAATTCACAAAAGCGTATTAACTCAAGAACCCTTTCCTTCACTTCAGTAGGTAATAAATTATTTATATTCTAGTACAAACTTATTTGTTAAAAAAGTTAAATGATTTTAACCAAACCTTATTACAAGTTAAGTTAAACGTACCTTATACCTATGCGAAATATTACAAAACGTAGTCCTATAAAATGTAGGTGTCTACCCTACACTTTTAAAATAAAAAATGTGCTATTCCCAAATGCGTGTGGTCCGTAAATTTATAATTGGACCTTGTTAAAAAATAAAAAAGAACAAAAAATACAAACGGTCATATTCAATTCCAACTTTGAATTTTTCAGTTTGAAACGGGTCCGGCAGACTGAAAACATCACTGCACTGGCACAAAATAAAATAAAAAATAAATTTCGTCCGCATTTTTCACTCGAAATTAAATTATTTGCTCAGCAGTGGATATTACTACCGAAGAATTTAGAGTTCTTTGTCGTTTTATCTTTTATCTCGATGTGATAAATTTCAGTTTGGAGTTAGGTAAATGGAAAACTAAAGTGAGAGATAAAATTTGGAATCGGGAGGTAAAGTTTTTGAGTGGTGGTTGTAAATCTTTATGTTTTACGGCTGATCGAAATGGAATAAGACTTTGTGCAAAATAGATCCATACTAGTGGCCGCCCGCGACTCCGTTCGCGTGGAAGTCGGTTTCCCGTAGGAATGCGAAGTTTTCCCGCAGTAAATAGTACCCTATATGTTATTCTGATGTTTTACCTATATTACTGCAAAGTTTTATCAAAATACATCCATTAGTTTTTACGTGAAAGAGTAACAAACATCTATACATACATCCATACTCACAAACTTTCACGTTTATAATATTAGTAGGATAAATATTTTTTTAGATTCATACTTATTTATAAGGTATTCTTCAAGTAAAATTTATCACTTATAACATTTACACACCATTTTTTAATTTTTGATATCCTTTAGATTTTCATGTTAAATAAATCTTATCATGAAAATAGCTGAAGTAATACTGTTTGAGCTTAAAATAGTATGATATATGAGAAAGTTAAAGTACATATTTACTATTCTTGATTTATTTAAAAAATATTAAACTTTTATGGCTTATATGACTACGAATTACAAAACATGTATTTAATTTTTAAATTACTTCACTACAAACCAGAAAAAGAAATCCTTCTAAGGATTAGGTAACAAGAGATCAAGTTGAATGGTTTGCGAGAAATCAATTGATATATTACGACAATAAAAAAAAAACTACGGAACCGACACTTTAATAAAACGATCGTTCTTACTCATTTTTCTAAAATCGATCCGCAGATTGAAACATAGTCGGTTTGAATTTCGCAACGGTGCTCGCGTTGGCAGATAACAGATAACTTATCTGGACATATCAATTTTACAATGCAATTTCTATGTTTTTAAAGTAGTCCTTCACATAGTTAAATTTTACAAGGCCAAGTTACGCTTACGTTTATGCTCAGTACATGCACTATATTTAAACAAGAAAACAATAAGATTATTTTTGAATAATTAACAAAAATATGACTTAGGTACAAGTGGCCGCCCGCGACTCCGTTCGCGTGGAAGTCGGTTTCCCGTAGGAATAAGCGGTTTTCCCGCGGTAAAAAGTACCCTATATGTTATTTTGATGTATAACCTTTTACTGTAAAGTTTTATCCAAATCCATCAAGTAGTTTTTACGTGAAT
Organism: Emmelina monodactyla; assembly: GCA_916618145.1. NCBI lineage: Eukaryota > Metazoa > Arthropoda > Insecta > Lepidoptera > Pterophoridae > Emmelina > Emmelina monodactyla. Next base: position 1,361,191 of record OU745319.1, read on the forward strand.
GAGTAACAAACATCCATACATCCATACATACATCTATACTCTCAAATTTTCCCGTTTATAATATTAGTAGGATTATTTAATAATTAACAAAAATATGAGTTTTTTTCAAAGTAATTAACAATACTGTTTTTCTGTTACTGTTGGTCTCTGTGTTGCGCATGAGTGTGACGTCACTAGCTGAACTGAAACGTCGAATATTTTTCTTTTTATAAACAAACTTCTTACATTTTTTTAATGCGTAGTTCAATCCATCGTTGAATCACTATTTGCTACCGAAGAAGTTTTTTCTTTTCCATTTTTTTACTCAGAAGGTTAAAATAAATTTTCAGGATGCAAAATTACAATATCAGATTTAAGAATTGGTTCGATTCCCAGTCGCGCAATTCTCGGAGACCCGCGTTCCTTTTTCCAGTGTCTATAACTTCAAAATTTCATTAACTTGAAATCCCTACTATAAAACTTGTTAAACAAAAGCGTAAGTACCTACCCTTTTTACTTCCTAGAATACATGTCTAAAATCTCAACCAAGTTTAAAAACTCTTAAAAGCTATATCCTCTATTAAACCAGGTTAATATTGCAAACATCATCAAAATAATGTTTTAGTATCGCTTTTATGGTAATGCCCCACTGCGGATGGTAATTCTAAAGATAATGGGTAGTATGTATGTTAATTCACCTTTGGTTAGCAAGTCTCATATGCTGAAGGTAAGGCGAAAATGATTTTGCTTGACGATAGCTATGTTTTTATAGGTAGGTGTAATGTCATGTAGGAGACTTAGGTAATTATTATATTTTTTGGAGTGGTAGAGTCTAGCTGTAGGCCTTGTCTGCAGCGATTACTGGGCTGACTCGACCGGTGAAATACCACCGTCGCACAAAAAACCGACGTGAAGTGGGGACGATGTTCCTGGATTTCGTTCGGTGAGTGCGGTATCCGGTGCCCAATTTTGTCAAAGGCTCAGCAACACACCCCCAACACCCACAGTGTTGCGGGTAGTCACTTTTATCGCTTTTTATTGCCATAAGACTTAACTTTTTTTTAAAGTTGTTCTTGGTTTCTTGACTTTTTCTAAAATAAGGACGATAAATTTTAGCAAATTTGAATCTAAAATGTAGTTTTAGTTATCAAGCTACCATAAAACAACGAAACATTAAATTCAATTTTGAATTTTTCACTAAAAGGATTCATTTGAACTTCGAAAATGGGTTTCTTTATAAAAAATCTTAAATGTTGCATATCTCAGAAATTATCAATTTTCGGACATAGCATATTATGCCTTAATTGACTGCAAATACGATCTACTTTAACCTCTTAGAAGGAATGTATCGCATTACCAATCACCCTGTATTTTAAGAATATAAAGATCACTAATACCTTTAATAATTCAATCGGGAATCACTCAGCATTTGACTGCATTAAACTGCTGCACTGAGTTTTAGGTATACATTTTTCTTTCAGACTAATACTGGGAGACCGGCAAAAATTTAGAAAACCCCGTAATGGAGTATTGGAAGTACCACTATATTGGTTGCTTCCATGTTTATTTTCGCAGTTTTCACGTACCATTCAGCTTTGTTTTAGGTATCATCTTATTCTGTTAACACTTAAGGTTCTTGATTGTATATAACGGGTGTAAAAAGACCACTTCCGAAGCCTGAAACTATGTGTTCTTGTGCCTCAATAGTAAATAAATTCACTAAAAGCATAACCAGAAAACTCAATTTAAAAAAGTTATTAATTGCCGCTTGAAATCATCGCTCACACATAAACTGTCGGTTCAGGTGCCATTATTTACATTGCAAATTAAATTAAAACCCTATTTAATTTGAAATCATCGCAAAATCTGATAGTATTAATGCAATTTTGGAAATTTACATAAAAAATATTTTTTTTCTTAAAATGTAACCAGTACCCCTCCAGCAATGCCCAGTTTTTGTTTTCGGAAGCAGTTCTTTTACACCCTGTATATATTCAGTTAAGACCAAAATTAAAAAAATATATATGATATAAAAAAACTTTTTTAGACGCCTTTGGCCTCCTCGTGTTTTTATTATAACCAGAGAGAACAACTACATATAACATTAAACAAGGAAACGTTCAATTACTCTTTAAAAAAAGAACATTACTCTACATTTACACTTTTTGGAGTGGTAGAGTCCTAGCTGTAGGCTCTGTCTGCAGCGATTACTGGGCTGACTCGACCGGTGAAATACCACCGTCGCACAGAAGGCTCAACAACACCCCCTACACCCACAGTGTTGCGGGTAGTCATGGGCGGTGGTGATCACTTACCACCAGGTGACCCGCATGCTCGTTTGCTCCCTTTGTTATTAAAAAAAAAAACTTAATTCAAAGGAAATAAGTTTTCCCAAAAATATAGTTCAAACTGTCTGAAAAGATTCACTTTGGACTATCGAAGTGTAAAGTTTATTCAAAGTTCTAGCAACCCTTACATCCGGTGTAAGGTAAAACTTTTCGGAAACATCCTTTATAACAATTTCATAGATTTGATTTAGTTATTTTCGGGTTTTTGCGAGATATCTGGGTCGAAAACTACTGGGATTGGGTTGTGATAACTAAAACTGTCTAATGATATTTCAGAGGGCAAAATTCGTGATTTGATAGCCTTTGACAGTTTTATATTACAAGAAGGTATAAAATCTAAATCAAAAATAGTTTCCTTCCTGAAACAAAATAAGTAGGAACGTTAACTTAAAGTGAAATCTCGCTCCACTTTAGTTCATTGCAATACGACTTTAAGTTGTAGCTTACTTAGATTGAAATAAATACCGGCAATGCACACAACTGCAGTGCACTCTTCACAATAATTCAATTTGAAACAAAGAAACATCGTTAATAAGCCACAGAGCGAACCTGCCTACTTTAAATTTCATTAGCAAATGAAAAAAAAAACGCAGAATGGAATCGTCTAGCGTAGAAAAACCGGCCAGCTACTGAAAAGAGTTTTTTCTCAAAAGAGGTTCCACAAAAGAGGCTGAAAAGCGACCTGCTTGGGTGACTGCAGTGCGTGTTTAACAGGTGGGGGAGGGCCTAGCTGCGCCGCATCTGGGATTCATCTCAGTGTATCCCGAACCACGCTCGGGAGCGGACGTGTGTTCCCGCGTCGCGACGTCAACAAAACCTTACGTTTCGACGTTCCCGGTTAGTGAAGTTCGATAATGTGCCAATTTAATTTTCAATGGCTGTGTCTGTGCCGGTTCTAGTTTAAAAAGCCGAATTGTGATTGGTTGTAATGTAGTTGTTTTTTTTGTGTGAGAAAGAAAAGCACGGTGCAATGGATGGCGAAAATAGGATTATTTTAAACGTTGGCGGAATAAGGTAAGTGCTTTATTGATTTGACTTTTAAAAAGACAACCTTAATAAGTCTCCACTTAGTAAGTTTCATCATCTAAATAAACTGTTCTTTTAATGTGTAAGTAACGTTAAAAACTCTCCCTCTCGCAAATTGCTCTTAATAAAAAAAGTCTGATGAATTGTTACTTTTCATTGCTTTCCCTTCAAAACTTCTAAGTGTACCTACCTTACGAAATTTTATTCGACATGAAAGAAGAAGTACCTACCTACATCGTATAAAATTTATAAATTTAAAAAATACTACATCTTCTTAATACAAAGAAAATTAATAATTTCATACCCATTTTAGTTTTGAACTTCGGCCATTCCAAATCTAGGGCAAGCAAGAACTGTCCTTCAACAAAATTAGAATTTAAGGGCAGTACTGTGTTAAACTGTAATTAAAATAAGACTCGCAGAGAGCAAGCTCAAATAAGATTATCTTGAATACACTCTTTAAGTGTTCTTTGTTTAGGCTACTTCATAAAAAAAGGAAACACGAATCCACTTTGAAATTTTTGAAATTTTTATTTGCCTTGGATGAGTTTTTTCGTAATGAAAGTAATGTTTAAAAAATGAGGAGCAAGTCTTTCAAAGACCCAAAATAATTAAAAATAACAAAAACAATAGCTTTAAGTCTGTTTATTTTAATTACTGACAGAATATATTAAAAAGACGGCGAAAATCTCTCCGAAACGTTTGGTCACATAAAATTGTAGAGATAAAGTAACGTTATTACATTATTTATAGAAACGAATGTAATATTTAACTGTGTATCAGTCGATTTGTATTTATTTTTCTGAAAGCCTCGAGCGACGCTTCAGTAACTTTGAATAAGTAACATGTCGTAACTATAATATACTACTATAAACGCAAAAATGACTCTGTCTGATTTCAGACCATAATTGTTGAACGGATATTAATTAAATTTGGACTGTGGAAAAGGACTAGTTAAAGTTAAAATATTTTTTGTTATAAAAGAATTAATTTCATAATAACTTCGTAGCCAACATAAAAATGACTGATTTGCATGCATTAAGAGAAATTGCAGGCAACAGCTAGTTCTACGAGTGCTTTGAAAGATTAAAGGCTTAGATGATTGTTAGGTACTCTCTCATGTAAACAAGGCAAGTTGTATTTGGCTGAAACCTACATGTATGGATTATATTAATTCTAACCCAGAATAACATACGAAACACAAATTAAACCGAATTGTTAAATTAACAGTCAACACGTGCTGTATCAAAACAGATGGCACCGTGGATTTAATTACAATTTAAAGTTAACGCAGGCGAAGCTGAGTGTGAAATACTAGAAGTTCCTGTAAAGAAAAAAATACATTGGATTGCAAAAAAATATTGAGATATATTTGGCGAGAGTATAAAATAATTGTCACTGCAACTGAGTTTTTGTGTTTTGTGTAGTTTTTTTCGCACATAATCGTACTAATATTATAAATGTGAAAGTTTGTGAATATGTGAGTATGTATTGATGTATGGATGTTTGTTACTATTTCAAGTAAAAACTACTGGATGGATTTGGATGTAACTTTACAGTAATATAGGTTATACATCTGAATAACACATAGGGTACTTTTTACCGCGGGAAAACTTTTGATTCCCACGGGAAACCGATTTCCACGCGAACGGAGTCACGGGCAAGTCTATGTCTTTGTCTATACACTTATGTATAGAGAAAACCTTGACACACACAATCCTCTCAAATCGAACTATAGAACTCAACTTAGTTTAGTGCACATATATTACACAATTATAGTGCAAATTTTGAAGTGAACTCCTGCACATTTACTATCTTGTGTCACAATAGTATGAATTGTTGCGGACTGAAGACAATCTAGTTAGAAGTTTTGTTATTATAGTAAAAAAAAAGTTTTTGATTTTAATTCAAGTTTTCTTCTTTAGATTAGTTGTTTAGAACTCAATATTTTATTGAAACCAGATTTTACGTGTTTTAAGGTGTATAATGGTAGGTCTGTGTTAAAATGGATTATTTTTTTATATTACACTATTTGAAGCTTTACTCTATTTTAATCCTTTTTATAACTATAACCTTTTTTGTTAAGTTAATATTTAAAATAAACCTTCCAAATTTTAAATGTCACTGAAAATTGAAATGGAATTTCCTCTCACTGTCGCCTCAATTAAAACTATTTAAACATTTTTAAAATCCACAACATTTCGTTTCGTCGCGCGAACTTCTATCCCGAGTGGCGGTAAATTAAATTAACTGTCAAAAAAGTCGCCCGCGCACCGTAATTCATAATTGGAACGCATAGTCGGCATTTTTTTAAATATATTGCATTCTACCCTCTTCTCTAAAACGTTTAGAGGAGAACGTTATTTGAAATATTTCTTTATTTAAAAGTCGTGGTAGGGCTTGTCTGACGGTCGGCGAATCTTTTTATAATTGAAGTACTTTAAAGCGTTTGTTTACAAGGTTTACTTCCTCTTTAATTTATTTGAAAATAGAATGCCTTGAGATAGACATTTCCGGTATGATTTGAATTTGTAGTTAAAACTACTTACGCATTACTATTTTTAATACAAATAAACACTAATGGATATAACAAGTGGAGGTAACATAAGATGCGGGGGGCGAGGTAGGAATCGTCGCGTCTAATTGGCTGACGGCGTTTTAGTACAGCCTGTGACGTCACACAGATACGGGTTAGTTGCTAACACAATGACTGCAATATGTCATGAAAAAGAGGTCTCTTATTTCTCAACGTTATCTACTTTTTAATTTTATTACATAAAACAGGAGAGCTTCTACAGCAATATTGCATTCCAATGCAGTAAAGAAAAAACTTTAAATTTTTATCGCAGTTTCAATTTTAGTGCCAAAGTTTAGAAATTTAACAACAGAATCTACTAAAGAGCGTGCAAATTGAAAATGTGCTAAGTTGGCTGGCTTCAGTAACGGCTGAATATTTGAGTCGCACTAAGTTGGTGTAAATAATTCAAAACTTGTTTTACAGAAAGGTTCGGGTGCTGAAAGTTGAAACACAGCTTGTCGTCGACGACGTAGGTTACATTCTTAGCTTTAGCTATTTAAGGTTTTTCTACATTTGAATTAAAAGAAACGACTTTCGTTACAATATTGGGTGTTCTAACCTCTGAATTTGAAAAGAAAGATACAACACAACCAAATTTCTTTACCTAAGAATTTTATAAATCATAATATGTTTTAACTCTGAGATTTTACTTTTAGTTTTGCATTTAAAATGCTAATTTATTAATTTTGAAGTTATAGATACTGGAAAAAGGAACGCGGGTCTCCGAGCATTGCGCGGCTGGGAATCGAACCCAGGACCTTTAAATAACCGGTCTAATGCTCTGACCACTGAGCTACCGCGCCGCTACAGTGACTCAACGAAATTTACCCCGAATTTTGACGTTATATTATTATAACTTCAAAATGTTTTAACTCTGTTTATATTAGGCGACAGCTTTTCTAATTCAGAAAGACCGAACATAAGATTGACTAATATTACTTGAACATTGTTTTTGAATAAGGTCGGTCGTTTTGTTGTTTTCTAAATAAAAGAAACAAATTCGATACCATTTAGGAGTTTTTATGGCACAGAGACACAAAAATTCGCAATTTAAACTTTGGTGCAGCGGAAGTTTACTGAGCTGTTAAGCGGTAGGGCTGGGTTCTAATCCTGAGTCAGACTAATTAAATTTACGGGTATTTCTGTTGTCTAATTGGCGTGTCGAGTATTGCTAGGTTCGCCCTTTGTCCGGTTCATTATTGCGTGTGAAACCAGCAATTCCTATTAGCCTGTGTATAGTTAGAGGCAGCCACCTTTAACACCAGCTAGTTTGGGCCCAATTCAAGCTTATTAAGTGACCCAGTTCTAGTTTTAACAAATTCAATGACACGCTACTAAACAAAACACTCTTTTTTTTCTAATGAAACCAAATAAACAATATTAAATAACACGCTACAAAACAAAACACTCTTTTCTTCTAATCAAACCTAATAAACAATATTATTATAATAATAAACATCCAGACACTGGCTGAAAACAATTTACCGTTTTTCCACCTAACAGCAGAGTGGCTTTGCTAATCTGACACTTAAAATACAAAGCCTGCGAGTAACAGGCTAATAAAATGGAAGTGCGTGAAGGTACTCGCAAAAATAAGAGAGAATTAAAAATAAACAGGATTATGTGTAAGAATTTGTTGGAATTGTGGATGCAATTTACTTGCGTAGTGCTGAGCAGAGATTTAGAAATTGTTGATACAATTATATTTTTGGTTATTCTTAATTGTAAAATTTAAATACTTACTATCACGTTTTTGCAGTTTTCTTCCGGAGTAAACTATTATATACGAATTGTACGATCCGGTGTATGTATAATCAATAATATGATTTATCTTTAAGCCAACTTAAATTAACTATTGTTTGGTGTTTTCAAAGTTGTAACATCATTCCGAGTCAGTTTTAATATAGTTTTAAGACTTTAAAATAAATTTAACTTCAACACCGAACATAAAAAAAAATTCAACTCACATATTCGAGTAAATCTCTCTTGTCTTATGAAATAAACCACTAACTTATTTATCTACCCACATCATTTAAAACACCCGACACCTGTACTCTTTTCTCCTAACCTAGGGGGGTTTACCCCCTTTAATGAATCACGATATCCTCGTCATGAACCGGTAGGTAGAATTACCCTACAAAGTGTTTGCGCTAATAAAAGGTATGTACAAGATAACAAGGGTCCAGCCAGTATAAGAGATGGGCAGAGTACGAGGAGGCAGTAAGTCGTTAATTAGAAAAGACGTCCAGTGAACCAAATCTGGTAAGTGCAGGAGAAGATTGCGGTAATTGGTTTTAGTGATGTAGGACCTAATGTGAGTGAAAAAAAGACTTTTTGGAATTGCTTTTTTAACTGTAGGAGATAAAAAGTATTATTTAGGTTTTAATGTACACAAACCGACAAATACATGTATATTACATCTACTCTAGGTACATGGTTTTTGAAAAAAATATTATAATTCAAAAAGACACCATTAAAATAAAATTCAAAAAGTTTTTTAACAAATGATCAGTGGATTTTATTTTTAATTTTAATCAAACATAGTGCTGTTTTTAAGTTGGTGCTTTGCCAGTTTCATTCTAACAGGAACGTAAATTATCACTTATAAATACGTGTTTTACGAATTTACTTTCATGCTGTAAGACAAACAAATGTTGTATTTTTTTTATTTTGGAACACAATCACTAAGAGACTGAATGCTGAGACAAGGGTATTCCATTAAAGGTTTATTTCATGACAGTAACATCCAATGAATAGGTACCTGTGTATGTGTGACGTCACATACTGTGCTAAATGTCGGCAGCTAATTAGACTCGACGATTCTTACCTCGCCCCCCGCAAGCATAACTACTTACTTGATACAATTGAATAGGTACCAAGGTTCTTGCGTCAGCCTTCTATAGATGTGACTTAAAATTGCACCTTAATTATCATTATCATTACATAGTATAAATCCAAGTCGCTAATTCTGTCTGTTTGTCTGCTAACTCCTCTTAAATCAGTTGAGGGATTTTAATGCGGTTTTCACAGTCCTTTAGGTAAGTTTTTCATTTAAATTTGTAAATAAAGATAATTCAGAAAAAGTTTTTTTAAGTTACCTAAAATTCAAAGTTTCGGGAACAAGTCGCCCAAAATTACACTATTGCGAAGCGTGGGTGGGTTACTAGTTTTATTATTAGTTGTTCTTCTGTGTCGGATTCTTGTCAATTTCAAGTGAAAATAGTGTTATCAGCAGACGCATAGATTTAAGTATTGTAAGACCTTTGTTGCACTTGTAACTAGAAAACTTTAGACGGTTACATACCTACGTTCTTAATACTTGTTCTTAAAAAGAAGCAATTGTTATATCATTTTGAAGCATTATTATTTCCTTTTTTCAACAATAACTAAATGTGGTTACGACTTTGTGTACCTGAACACCATTTTAACCGATAAAACTATTCATTATGAACTTATTATCAATTGACTAAATACACCGTTTCTTTTGTAAAATAACAGCACATGATGTTTCTGAAATCTAAAATCTTTTCGCAGTTCTTCGTAGTTTAAAGGAGTTTATTTTAAAATATTATTAATTCAAATCAACGAAAAGACGTCAACTTTGCGATAACGCTGTTTTATAGTTGTCATCATTATTATCAAATATTCATGCACAATTAATAGAAATCCCAAATCTAAATCCCAATATAATATAGCAAAGCAAACGAGCATGCGGGTCACCGGATGGCAAGTGATCACCGCCGCCCATGACTCCCCGCAACACTGTGGGTGTTGGGGTGTGTTGCTGAGCCTTTGAGAAAATTGGGCACCGGATACCGCACTCACCGAACGAAACACAGGAACACCGTCCATTCTTCACGTCGGTTTTCTGTGCGACGGTGGTATTTCACCGGTTGAGTCAGCCCAGTAATCGCTGCAGACAGAGCCTACAGCTAGACTCTACCACTCCAAAAAGAAGAAAATTATAACCAGAAGACCGCCCTGAATTTAATAAAGATCTAAAGCTTATAATGCAGGTTGATATATGCAAGTTAAACAGAAACAATTGGTTATTTGTACAAAGGCCTAAAAATGGGTAAAATGTAATATTTTTATAATATAATTTTATTTGGTCATGTATTTTTTACTGGGAATATTATCGATACGATGTGCTTCAGGTGACGTTAAAAATACAATTGAATTTTAATAATTTGAATATGTATATTTGATAAAAATTATGTGTTTACGTCGTCTGATAATTGAACTAAATGAATACTAAAGTTTTGCATGAGACCTGCATTACACGTCTGTTATAACCACTGAAGTTATTAAGTTGAGTGCTAATCTTCTTGAGTCAATAATTTTACTCTCTGTTAACTTTGAAGGAAAATACCGAGTAACTTATAATTTTATATCAATACTAAAAATATATCGAGACTTGGCAAGTCATCTAAAGCTTTGGCATATTTGAATTAGTTATATTAAAGTCTAACCAGCACTAACCTTAGATAAACTGATTCTATAAAAAGAAATCTTGGGGAAATTAGCTTTACTATTCAATTCAAATGTTATATTTATTTAGGGTCCTTTGGTCTGTTTTTATCTTTAATTATTGGTTAACTTTATTCTCAAAAAATATCCTGGAACTGACACCAGGTCAGTTCGGAGACTCACCACAAGCGTTCGACTACGTGGAAGTCCGTCCAGGTGCTCATTTGTTTTAATGGCTGTTCTTCACGACTGCTGATGTGGAACACTACACGGAGAGGCCTTTGATAGTGTGGCTTCAAGGGGGACCAGGATGATCAGGATCTTTTACGGCAGTTGGAAACCTTGAGATCATGGGTCCGTTAGACATGAATCTGCAACTGAGGAACTACTTTTGAGAGTGGTAGAGTCTAGACTCTCGCAGCTAGCTGTAGGCTCTGTCTGCAGCGATTACTGGGCTGATTCGACCGGTGAAATACCACCGTCGCACAGAAAATCGACGTGAAGTAGGGATGATATTCCGCGTTTCGTTCGGTAAGTGCGGTATCCGGTGCCTAATTTTGTCAAAGGCTCAGCAACACACCCCAAACACCCACAGTGTCGCGGGTAGTCATGGGCGGCAGTGATCACTTACCATCAGATGACCCACATGCTCGTTTCCTACCTATATTATAAAAAATAAAAAAAAACTACACTTGGTTACGATTTTTATGACAATGTTCCAAACAAATTCATAACCTTCTGCAGACTTCTCAACTACATCAAAAGAGCGAAGATGACCGTGTCTTGTAATATATCAGTGATAAAGATTGTTTTACCGGTCTTCTCTTTAAAAGAAACAGGAATACAGTGAAACTGATTAACGATAGCTAAAAGCATAAAGATTTTTATGTAATAGCTGCTACCTTTAGTTTAACTCATTTTATCACTTAAACTGGCACGAAAACTGGCTATAACGAAATAAATGGTATTTTAACATTTCAGGTGAAAGATTTCAACGTAATGTATCTAGATACTCCTGTGGGAACTGGTTTCAGTTACGCTGATAGTCCTGCTTTGTTTGCTTCAACAAATGAACAGATTGGTCAAGCAAGCGCGAAGCGGTTGCGGGTCGAGGGGGAGGTAACATCATGGAGTTTTCTATTAAAGATGACAGTACGGAACCCTTCGTGCGCGAGTCCGACTCGCACTTGGCCGGTTTTTTTGTTGTTCTGTATTAAACTTTTCAATGAAGAAAACCCTTTCGTGGGAGGTTGAAAATCTATCCATCATGTGAATCCTGATCTAAGCCACCGAGAGGGATGACAGGCTCAATCCTTTAATCGAGATGAGTCCTCACTCATACCTACCTTGTTTTATATCTATGGCTATGGATTTCTATATCTTTATGATTTTACTTAAAAGCACTGCGAGAAAGAATGTTGACACTGCAAAGTTATTCATATCATTATAACTTTTGTTTGTCTACTACTTAAGACCAAAATCGTCAAAGCGTTATTATTTTCAGGTGCCCAGAGATAATCCAGCAGTCCCGCCTTCTTGAGGGCAATGACGGGATTTTAACAAAAATAATTTTAAGCTAAGTGTAAATAAAGTCGACATTGAATTGGTCGCGTTTTATTTACTAGTCATCATTATCATTATCATTACATAGATTTAGCGACTTGGATTTATAATCCAAGTCGCTAAATCTGTCTGTTTGTATGTTTGGCCGCTAACTCCTCCTTAACCAGTTGAGGGATTTTAATGCGGTTTTCACCATGCTTAGGTCATGTATTATGCTATGCTCAGGTGTTTTTTTCATTTAAATTTGTAAATAAAGAACAATCGGAAAAAGTTTTTTTAAGTTCGGCAAAATTCAATGTTTCGTGAGCAAGTCGGCCAAAATTACACCATTGCGAAACGTGGGCGGGTCGCTCGTTCTCTATAGGTAAATGGTAATTTTTTTATTATTGATTATTTTCTAAATGGTCAAGTGTGGGAAAAAAAACCTGTTAAAATGAAGTATGTACTTAAAATAATCGCACAAGTTTTATTACATATGCCTAAGGAGGACAAAAGAGGACAAAAACTTTTTTATTTTTTACAGAAGACCTATGAAATTGTCCTATTTTTATTTGATAAATCTACGAGTATAATTATCATCCTCAAGAGACCGTCTCATAAATTTCACATAGTTTGGGAAAGTGAGTCGTACGCGTAAACGTTCGTGAATTAGTATAAATTTACACACATCCACTATTCATGTTTCATAGAAGAAGAGTATTTTACGAGTGGTAGAGTCTAGCTGTAGGCTCTGTCTGCAGCGATGAGTGGGCTGACTCGACCGGTGAAATACCACCGTCGCACAGAAAACCGACGTGAAGTAAGGACGATGTTCCTGCGTTTCGTTCGGTGAGTGCGGTATCCGGTGCCCAATTTTGTCAAAGGTCAGCAACTCACCCCCAACACCCACAGTGTTGCGGGTAGTCATGGGCGGCGGTGATCACTTACCATCAGGTGACCCGCATGCTCGTTTGCTACCTATATCATAAAAAAGAGAGCTTTTACAACAGTCTAAAAGCCTATTAGATACAAATCACAAAATTTGGTAGGACTTTGAAGCAACTCCAAACGCTTGTAAATCATAATATCTTTTTATAAAGCCTTCTTAAATCACAGCATATTAAATTGCCCCGCTCCATACTTTGCCGCAGATCAAGAAATTTCATTCCGCCACCCAAATACTCAATACCTGTGCTTGATTACCTGCGAAGCCTTCTTATGATTTCCCTAGGGCGCAGGAATAATGCTATACAAGGCACAATATGTTGGAGGCTTTGACGTTTGTTTGGCAGCCCCATTGATATTGTTTCTACCGCAAAAAAGGCTACATTAGCATAGGAAGTAAACCCTACTATTATTATAAACCTGAAAGTTTGTAAGTATGTATGGATGTATGTTACTGTTTCGCGTAAAAACTACTGGACGGATTTGGATGAAATTTTACAGTAATATAGTTTATACATCAGAATAAAACACACGGTACTTTTTACCGAGGGAAAACTTCTCGTTCCCACGGGAAACCAAAGTGGAAGTAGTCCAATAAAAGGAAACTAGTCTCTATGAGAAAATGACTAAAAATTTGCTTATATTAAATGCAAGAGGTTTGTTTGTTTGAATGTAGGCAGCTTCTAATTAAAAAAGAAGACCTAGCAACGAAGCGGAACAACTTGAAGTAAACAAAACTTAAATAAATAAGGTAGATTTATGGTAGGTATTCATCCATTAATTTCTTCCATTTATTTCAAAATGTATAGGGTTTAAGATGTCGAGTGATCTTTTGTCAGCTTCTTGATAATATTTTCATATTTTTATGTAGGTATTTATGCCTGTGCAGTTTGAAGTAGTTTAAAGATTTTCCAGGTCCAGCAAAACGTATTCAAATCTCTAAATTAACCAGCAACAATCAATCCAAACAATTTCACATTCCAAAACATTATCTAAAAACACTTTAAAAAGATTTTACCCAACTTAAAATTTACAACCAAAAAGTATTTCTTTCAAAGACCAACGCAGCTGTGGTCTAGAAGCAAGTGGAATAAAAAACGTGTACAGCATTCCCAAGATATAAAGAAATAAAGCGTCTGTAATACGACCGTGGCCTCGACCCTGTCAAACTGACTCGTTGTAATTAAAACTGAACCAAGAAAACCACTTTTATTTTTCTTTTCATTGCGAATATTGCGGACACTTTCGTTTACAGCTTCTGGGTTAGTCCAGATTGTACCGGATTTAGGGTGGGGTGTTAAACTAATATCGGATTATCGATGTGATTTGCAGTTAATATCGGATTACGTTTTAATATGTTCATTCGGTTTGGAGAGTTTATCATATAGAAAAAATATGTTAACGTTATGAAGTGGTTTTTTGATATGTATAAAAAATCCTTATCTATTTAATGTTCGAACTAAAGCTGCGTTAAATTCGGAGTAAAACTCCTTTGCCTGTACTATGTTAGGTACTATACATGTAAACCTTCCTCTTGAATAACTCTGTCTATTAAAAAAAACCGCATCAAAATCCGTTGCGTAGTTTTAAGCATACATAGGGACATATAAAGCAACTTTGTTTTATACTATGTAGTGATAATGGAAATACATAATGTTTTAGTATAGGTACGGTTGCCAAAAATATCATCAAAATTGGTTTGGCCAAGTTAAATATTAACATTTTAATAAAACTTTCTAATCTAACACCAAACAAAAATTAACCATTAAATAGGATCCACTTTCGCAATCAAACTAACGCTTGTAAAACTCCATTCAAAATTAAGAAGAAACTTTTTCATTTACGGAGCAATTCGGTCATAAAATTTCGAACCCACATAAAGTAATAAAAGTGTAATAAAGTAAATGAAATACAACTTAACTCAGACATACAAGTTTTACTCGACAAATTATTATGACGAAAAAACTTAAGCCGAGCAGACTTCGTATACTTTAGGGCTCTGTTGCTAAGCGACATAAAAAAACCTTTAAGTTTTGATGCTAAGTAATTTTCACATATTAACCTCGAACAAGTGAAAGAATAATTATCAAGTTTCCTTTTAATATTGAAACCCTTGCGGTTTCATTATTTAGTTCCGTTTTTCTTTGTGAATTTCCCTTAAATCATCTTTGATCATATAATCTGTTATGAAGAGGTGATGAAAGAGGCTTTATTTCATGTGGTGCGTGAAATAATGCATTGTAGGTACACAAATGTGTCAAAAACATCTATTCACACGTCAGTGACTTTACGACGCCGCCGCCACAACATCGGTCGTTACACTGCATTCACCTTAAAAACAATTGACAGCTCACTCTAGCATATGCAAATGGTTTTATTTAACATTGATGACATAACAACGCAACTTAGGCAAGTGCGAGTCGGATTCGCGTGCCAAGGGTTCTGTACCATTATCTTCATTATGTTTATTGATTCGGGAGCCTACTTTGAATATTTATGCTTTTTATGTTGAGCATTTTATTTGTAATCAGCCTCTATGAAAACTATAAATTTATATCTATCACGGTTAGTAAGATACAGCTTGAAGACAGACGGATTGACTAACAGCAGAGCATACTAATAGGGCCCCGTTTTTACCCTTTGAGTACGGATCCTAAAAATGTCTGTGAATTTTAACTAAACAGTGATCTAAGTATGATGAGAGTAAGACGTAGGGGTCACCTTGTTATTTACTGTTTAGTCTTAGGGAGCTAAGTAACTGAATTCCTGTCTTAATTTTCAGCGTTTGTGACAAAATCGTATTGGCAACTTTAAATCTGTTAATTGCAAAGTGCTTGCGTACTAACTAGCTAAGAACTCATGCCTCGTTAGCGCCTAAAGCTTGTTAATAGCTAATTAACCTACCATTTTTAGAAACCTCTTGTTAATTCACAACTTACGATCCCTATAAGAAAGCTATCCATATCTTGTATATCTAATTTGGCTGAAAAAGCAGCAGAGGCTTACTTACGGGCTATTAAACTAGTGTTTTATCATATTTACCCAACCAACCGGAATATTAGGTAGGAGACTTATGGTACAGTGTTAATATTACTACTGGTTTTTATCAGGTAGCGTAGAAATAGAAAATAAAATTTATGTACATTTTTATATGTAACTAAACCACTTATTGATAACTTGATAATTTATTAATAGCAATTTACGACATAAATAATTGTATGATAATAAATTTATATTTAGTAAAGTAATAATATATTACAATAGCTGACCCCGCAAACGTTGATTTTCCATATAAAACTGTTAGGGGTGGACAACCCTTATCACTAAAGGGTATGAAAAATGGATGTTGATTCTTAGACCTACTTAATATGCTCACAAAGTTTCATGAGAATCGGTCAACCCGTTTCGGAGGAGTACGGGAACGAACTAAGTAAGGCTTCTTTTTTAGAATTGTACGTTTCAAATACCAAGTTTACGAAAAAAATTAAATAATATGCCTACCGAAATAAAAACCAGCTACACAGAGTTTTCCTACTTATTTTGCCTCAAACTCCTCCTAAATTACTGCTTTTGATAAACTGATGTGTCAAACGAAATAGAGTGTTTCTTTATTATTCGCTCTTTTAGTAAGAAAACGAGCAATAATGTTTTGCTAACAATATTTAATGGATCTCTTGGATAATATTTTTCTAAACGCGCGAATATGAGGAAAATGGGAGCTGTATTAATGCTATCCCTTCTTTCATTTCACTAATGCATAGTTACTAGGAGTAAGAATAATACGGTGCAGAAGGTTGGCAAAATAAATACGGTAAAAGTGGTGTTATTGGGGCTACCACAGAGGAGCGTAAAAGAAGATAATTTATTGTTTACTAGTGGCCGCACGCGACTCCGTTCGCGTGAAAGTCGGTTTCCCGTGGGAATAAGAAGATTTACCGCGGTAAAAAGTACTCTATAAGTTATTCTGATGTATTACCTATATTACTGTAAAGTTTTTACGTGAAAGAGTAACAAACATCCATACATCCATACTCGCAAACTTGCACGTTTATAATATTAGGAGAATCATGTGTTAATGGAGATTCGCGTAATGAGGTTTAAGCGACTGCTTCATCTCCAAAAATATCATGGATAAAATTTTGAAAATGGACCTTTTAAAATAATCAGCGAATCAAATACCTATAAATACAATTCATGCGTTCACTCCTCAGTTTTCAGAACTTTAGGAAATAGGTCATAAATATTTATTTCAAACATATTATAGAAGATAACAATGACTTAATAAAAATAAGTATTTGTTAACTTCTGCGCCTTTATTATGTTTACCAGCTTTATTTACGTTTCCATAAAGTAGAAGCAGGATGTTTTCCTTATTGTGTAGTTACAGATTCGACGATCCCACTCGGTTTATGTGTCTAACTGATACCTGTTGCGGATTGGGGAAGACATCAGATAATTACAAAGGCATTATTTTTTGTATGGAAAATATTGATGGGTTTATATCAAATAATTACAAAGCCATTCTTTTTTTGTATGGAAAATATTGATGGGTTTTTAATTAACTTATCTTTAAATTTTTTACGTTTTATTTTTACTGTTTATATTTGCTATAAGCAACAACATTTTTTTGGGTAAAAATGGAGTTAAACATAAGGTTTTTTTATCTATTCATATATCAAGTTACATTCAAATTCGTTCTGTGGTTTTTATGTGAAAAAGTTACAAACATAAAGATCCATGCATCTTTACTCTTAAATTTTTGTATACTACGAGTAAGATAAAATTGGATATTCTGCCTAGGATTTTACCAATGGATTAGGAATCCTACCAATCCTACTATTATTATAAACGTGAAAGTGTATGGATGTATGGATGTTTATGACTCTTTCACGTAAAAACTACTGGACGGATTTGGATGAAACTTTGCAGTAATATAGATTACATATCAGAATAACATATAGGGTACTTTTTACCGCAGGAAAACTTCTCATTCCCCCGGGAAACCGGCTTCCATGCGAACGGAGTCGCAGGCGGCCACTAGTAATGCATTATATTGTTAAACTTCAGTTATAGAATGACCCCGTGCGTTGAAAGGTATGCTAAGTCGTTAACTGCCAGTTTGCGGTACAAGTTTAATGGAAAGCACTTTAAACCCAAGTGAAATTCAATTCCTACAGTGGCGTAGACACGTCGGAAGCTTGAAAGGCATTTTTAACATGGGCACTTATTTGTATTTGCTTCTTCTTTTATATTTTCTTATCGAGGATTTTTAAAGACATGGAAAGCTATACTTTGTACATAGTATGTTCATGTATAAAAAATAGCCTAATTAGGTTCAATTAGATTAATTGTTAAGTCGTTTCTATTTTTACTAAATTGGCTAGTAGTTGTCGTATATTCACATTTTTTCATGTTAATAATATTTCGATAGCTATTTACCTATTTATTTTTCATTTAGGAAACCAGTTTCAACCGGTTGCATCTGGTGGCAGCTGACATTTTGATTACGGCTCTTGGCCTCACGCCAAAGTATACAACTTAGACATTTTCAACCAAAGTTTCAACTTAAAAATTGCATATAAGTTGTAAGTTTTTATAAGAGAATAGAAGAAATATTATGGTTTCGGATTTTCAAGGTTTCTTTTTAATTTTACTGGCAAATGACCTGGAATGTCCTATTTATACTTAATATAAATTTAAAAGTTTTTATATTTGGTTATTCAGATATCGATATTGAGTAACAATACTCAATCACGCAAAAAACGGTTGGATGAATTTAAAAAAATAAATATAAATATATATTGATGATAACTCAGAACACGAGTTAATATAAGTTTCACTAAACTGTTAAAGGAAATGTTATATTAACCAAGAATAAAACTTCAATTTAAATAGAAAATTTCATTAAAAATTTATATCAGAAATCTTAAGTAAAAGCATGCAAAGCGGCGACGTTAACCTAGTAGGTACATACTATACTAATTAATGAACTTATAGTAATTAAGACGTTTCTAAATTAATGATGATCGATTACACAAACTTGTTATTCAAAATATATCAATGTCTAATTAATTCGGGAACATCATGAACATCGTTCATTAATAACACGAAGTTTGCGCTAATACGATCTAATGCACGTCATTATCAGTTATGATTCTATTAATATTTATTATTAACTAGTGGCCGCCTGCGACTCCGTTCGCGTGGAAGTCGGTTTCCCGTTGGAATGAGAAGTTTTCCCGCGGTAAAAAATACCCTATAATAATATAATAATAATATAATCATTTATTTCTCCTTTTCAATACTTAGACAATCTAGGGTTTTCTTAAATTACAATAAGCCTAAGACATAATTTTGCCCAAGTGAAAGTAAGGAGCTGGTGTCTGATATAGGCCTAGGCCTGAACTACAGATCACCAGGCTCTTTACCCAGGAAATATAGGGAACAATTACAATTATGATAGAATAAAACTAGTTTAAGTTAAACAATATTGATTTCAAGGCTTTTTATGATCAATTAATGTAATGATTGAACATTTCGTTAGGGATAAATATATATTGTATGTGTTCATTAACGTTGGAGTGTGAATAGCGTGGTCAATGATAGAAATAAATAAAAAATAGCTTACTACTTCATTCAATATATATAATAAAAAAAAAAATAAGAGTAGTATATAGGTGTGTTCCGGCATAATGTATATTAAAAAGAGATAAAAAGCTATTCAGTCATATCGTAATCTAAAGTACGCAGCCATTTAGAGATTCTCTTCTTAGCGAGAAAATTATTAAGAGAATAGATTGGCGTAGCTTTGTTAATTTGGTTGTAGAGAAAGCCTCCAAGAAAGATGTAAAAACGTTGAGAAAACCTGGTATTCAGCTTTATAGTCGGGCACACAAGGTCTCTTCTTCTTCTTAGATTTACCTGCGCAGGATCATATGTAAGACTGGAGAGTTTATTCATATGTGTTATTCTGATGTATAACCTATATTACTGTAAAGTTTCATCCAAATCCGTCCAGTAACTTTTACGTGAAAGAGTAACAAACATCCATACATCCATCTATACTCACAAACTTTCACGTTTATAATATTAGTAGGATAAAAGCTGCTGCCTTTAGATAAAGACAAGAACTAGGTGATCAATAATTAAGATTAATTCGAGATAGAGTGGTGTTTTTCTAGAAACAGAAATAAATTACTAAATCGAATTGTTGTGGCTATTCCAGTTGCAGTACAACTTAGAATTGTAAAGTAATTATTCGAAGTTAATGAACTTCAGGAAAAAATGTAGTTTTCCTAGCTTAAAGCTGTACTTTGAAATAATAATGATTATTTTTATTTAGAAATCAGTTTCCATACTAAACAAGTCAATCATCGTAACATCGTAAATGAAGATTCAATGCCATTTATTTTAGACACATTTTTATCTAAAATGGAATGGAAAATAAAAAAAGCATACATAGTTTTTTTAAGACTCAACTCTGTTGATCTTAACCTCAAAAGAGTAATGTACTTGTTCTGTGACCTCAAGTTACACAGAATCAAAAAGCCATTTTTGCTAGCTTCTACGGAATATGAAACTAACTTACTTTTGACGTTCAGATTCAATTAGGAATTTCGTTTTGGACTTCTTTCCATCTATCAAGTTGACTGTCATTTGTTTCTTTCTTCATATTCTTATAAATCACTTCATTTGTTTGATTGTGGTTTGTTTTCTCCGCAGATACGAGACCTACAAGGCCACCCTGAAGAAGATCCCTGCGACGCGCCTCTCCCGGCTCACGGAGGCGCTCGCCAACTACGACCCGGTCCTCAATGAGTACTTCTTCGACAGGCATCCAGGGGTCTTCGCACAGATACTCAATTATTACAGGTAAGAACTGAAAACACTTTTTGGTAGTGGTAGAGTCTAGCTGTAGGATCTGTCTGCAGCGATCACTGGGCTGACTCGACCATAGTGAAGTAGGGACGATGTTCCTGCGTTTCGTTCGGTGAGTACAGTATCCGGTGCTCAATTTTCTCAAAGGCTCAGCAACACACCTCCAATACCCAGTGTTGCGAGTAGTCATGGGCGGCGGTGATCACTTACCATCAGGAGACCCTCGTGCTCGTTTGCTCCGTATAACATAAAAAAAAAATGTTTTTATAAATACTATTTCAAGAAGCTGGCTTCGTTCCGTCTTGCCTCAAAGCAACAGAAAATCGATGAGAAGTAGGGACGTAGTTCCTGCGTTTCCTTTGGTGAGAGCGTGAATGGTGCTCAATTTCTCAAAGGCCAGTAACGAACCCTCAACATCGATGTGATTGCAGGTGTATATGGTCGGCGGTGATCACATCCGAGCAGAAACTAACAATAAAAAGAAAACTTTTGAATTAAATTTACAATAAATTAAAATTAATTCGCGTTTCCGACTGAAACGTTCATTAAAAATCCAGAGCCAGCTGACAGTAACCAAAAATATTTACATTGACATAAATAACGAGTGCGAATCAAAATAAACCGTTATTTTTATGTGGTTCGTAGTAAAACCAAATTAATTTGTGACGTCATTTTATTAACTGTAACACTGGAAGCTTTGGTCAGGGAATGTTATTTCTTATAGTTTTTAGGGTCCCGTAACTTGATTGGCAAAAAAACCCTTATAAGACCATTTTCTAAAGAACACGTGCAGAGATTAAATTGAAATTTAAATGAAAGACTTGGTTTAGTTGTCCCTTGAAGCTCTGTGATCAATCAATCTTGAAACTTCACCCAATTAACAGATCCCTATGGACAGTTTTATCACTTGTTTTGACACTTCAAAATAAATATTACTCTGCGTTTACCTAGAACCAAAGAAATTTTAATTATTCTTAATGATAATTACTATGCAACTGTAACTCATGATTGAGATAAAACCAAGAAAATTCAGTTTCATTTATTTTCTTTCCTCTCTTTTTAATTATTTAAAAGGTTGACTGGCAAAAAAGGCCTTAAACATAAACTCTGCCTTTATCGGAGCAATGTATCAATAAAACCCTTTTCGCTATTTTTAAACTGACTTGATGTAAAAGGAAGCTTACAAGGAAGTTTATATGTTGGACAAACATAGAAGTAGTTTTCTAAAAATAGTTGATACGGAACCATCGAGCCGTGAAATCATTTCGCTTTTGGCCGCTTTTTGCGTCATGAGTCTACAAATAAGCAGTTGGTTTTATGATATTCGTATATTATATGATATAATATGATATTTATAAATTAATAATAATATAAACAATTTTGTCCTACGAGTTATTTATGTAAGATTACTATTCTATTTATTTAGTTATCTGAGTTGGCTCATGTAGAACTAGTTTATTTTGATGTTTCTGTATAATGATGAAAGAAAAATGTAGATCTTGAGCTTGCATAAAGTATTTATTAGATATCGTAAATTCAGTTGGGTCAAACATTACTTATTCAATATTGACGAAGTCTAACTAAAAAAACTAAATAAATACGTTTCTTTTAATAGAAGCCAAACATCTTACTTCAAACAAAACCTGTAAAAAGACAGCCTCTTATAAAATGCTACTTTTTAACTAACTTAAAAAAAAAACAAAACTTAAACTTTTTTTTTACTGCGCAACAAGCTCAATATAAAACTAAAATAAAATTCTAACTTGCCAGTTGTAAAAAAAGCCACCAACGAAGCATTTCAAATAAACTTCGGCTTGACTTCCGCTATTTCGAAAATCCGAAAAATTGTAATCGGAAGTGCAACGCATTTTGAACTTTATTTGCAAAGCTTAAGTCTAAGAATTGCAAATTCATGACATTGGATTTAATATATGAGAAAGTCTAAGGTCTTTTACAAATTAGAAAGAATTTCACGTCAAGATTGTATTTTAAACAAATGCGTACCCTACATTTTCTTACTGCAAATACAAAACTTGCAAAATATAACCCCTTTTTATTTATTATTTAAAGTAAAACCCCTTAAATAAGGTAAGAAGATTATCCCAAAATGTTGACCTCCATAATACGTTCAGATAAAACGTCATCCTCTGACAAATAGTCTGAATATAGCCTAAATCTGAAAATTATTCCTCGTTCCCCGAATATCGGTATTATGAAAATTGACAACGATTTATACTTACAGCATACCACCTATGACATATTGAACGATCCGGGAATAAGGAACTTTACACAGTCCGACACGACCACGATTTATTGACAAATTTTTGCGCTTGTGTGTTTTAGTAAAATACTTGTGACAATTTGTCAGTAATTTTCGTTATTTAAAAGATTACCACATTGCTGATTAAATCAATGTAAGTCTCTAGGGAAGGCGTACGACCATGCTATAGCTGTAGTGACGATTTTGACATTAGAATCAAATGCTTGGGTTGTTATTATGTGTACTGCCCCCTAAACCTAATAAATCCTTGTCATGGCAAGCCACTTGGTCTCTCTGTGACGTCACACGTCACATATACTGTCTAAAACGTCGGCAGCCAATCAGACGCGACGATTCTTACCTCGCCCCCCGCCAAACGCCACAACTTGCAAAAATAATAACCTGCCGATATTCTCAAGAAAATACATACTCCATGAAAGATGAAGAACAATTTCCATTAATGTTTTCAAACATGTCTGTTTCAGTGTGTTATTTCAAGTCATTTTTCATTTTACCATATTAATTTGACAGTTAGAAGACACGCATATATTGTAAATTTTCAGACACGCTGTTTGTTTACGATTATTTTTCATGTAGAGACTGCATTATTGTCTTTTTGGCGAATGTTTACACTTGCAAAACCTAAGGTTGTTAAAACGTATAATTTAATTTATGTTAAGCATTTTTTACATTTATGAAACCTGCCAACATTTTGCTAAGTTTTCACTTATTTTTAGCGAAACCGAAACATTCTTGATTGAATTACTTCTATTCGAGAAAACTTAACACAAATAAAACTTTTTTTCTGCTCTGGTTACAGCAAAAAAGGTTTTCTCCTCATATAAATAAAGGCGATTTCCTTTAAGTGGAACATAACTAAAGTAAAAACGTTTGAAACGTTTAAATCATCTGTAATTTAGATCGACAAGGTGACCTTGGAAATAGTCGGATGGTATAAAAAAGGTTTTTCTCGCAACCCGTTTATTCAATTTATAAATAAATTCACATCTGACGTGGAAATTGTTTAGGAATACATTTTTATGTTAATTTCGGTAAAAGGTTCTGTATTGCATAAAAAAATATTAATATTTGACCGGTTAATTTAGTCGATACTACGGAATTATCGTATAGGAAAGTAAGGGTAGGTTGGGTAGGATTTTTTTTTAGTTTTGTGTTGACGCAAAACGAAATAATCCCTAGCTATCCCAGACTATATCAACTATTTTAGTTATACACCATGATGTACGGAGATATGAGATATTGGCACTTTTTTATTTTGTCATTTATTTTAGTACGAAGCTTTTTGATGAGCTATGCTGACCATCAATTTGCGTTATACAGGGTCTGTCGTAATGAATGGATAACCCGTTACCTACAGTTGATCCGGATGTGAGGCTATAAGAAAATGGTATCTTCTTGCCAGGGTTGTCAACCATAAGAAAATGGCGTAGACTTTTAAACTTTTTTATAAATTTCCCATTTTTTTATATTTATTCCGCTGCCATTTCTTCAAATTTTGATATATTTGTCTATTTTTTTTGTAGTATACTCCTGAAGACGTGTATTATGTAATTTTAATACAATTTTAGGTGTTATTCACGTTGAACATTATCAAAATTCTCATTTTAAGAAAAACATTTCCAGTGTTTTTTCTTTATGTCAACTTTTGATCATCTCCTGTGAAAAAAAAAAGTATGACGTTATAGCTGCCCATGATCTCAATAAATTGTCTAGTATGTGTAGATTTTAAAAAGGTATAACGATGTGTACTTTACAAGCAACATTAAGTTACAGGAGCGAGAACACTAATAAAGGTCGGAATTTTTATTTTTCAAGTTATGTTATAAATGGTTGTAAAACTTCGTCATAATGATTTTATTCTATCAAGATACTTTGCACAAACACTATCGGGCCACTAATAGGATATTTAGAAGAAAACCCGGTTGTTTTTGGGGAAAAAATAACATTACTCCACGACAATAATGTCATGAAAATGTACAAATGAAAATTGTTGTGCTCTAATAGTTACATGCGACAAACATGTTGCGACAAGTTTATTCGAAATTGAAACGGATTTTAAAAATCGAACAAAGTCCGCATTACAAAGAACAGTGGAAAAAAGTGGAAGGAAATTGTCCTTCCATAAATGCATTTTGCACATGAACACACGGTAATCAGGATGTCGCACATTTGGATATCTTTCTCGATAAACACTAGCTCTATTGGTGTTGCCATTGCATACACCGTTAATGTTCGCGTATTCGGCCGGCGTGTATTGTTGCGGCATGATACACAAACTATACAAAAACTTTTCCAAAACAACAAGTTCAATCGATAGCACAACACAATGTCCGTAAATGTGAGCAAAGTCATCGGTATAACCGATCAAGTCCAAATCACAAGGAAAATCAAAGTCCGATATTAAAAAGCAGTAACAAATTGACGAAAATAATGAGAACAAAAGCACATGCGATGGTCAAAAAAAATTACACTGATGTGATGAGTACCCCTTTCTTTGTAATGCGGTCTTTGTTCGATTTTTAAAATCCGTTTCAATTTCGAATAAACTTGTCGCAACATGTTTGTCGCATGTAACTATTAGAGCACAACAATTTTCATTTGTACATTTTCATGACATTATTGTCGTGGAGTAATGTTATTTTTTCCCCAAAAACAACCGGGTTTTCTTCTAAATATCCTATTAGTGGCCCGATAGTGTTTGTGCAAAGTATCTTGATAGAATAAAATCATTATGACGAAGTTTTACAACCATTTATAACATAACTAGAAAAATAAAAATTCCGACCTTTATTAGTGTTCTCGCTCCTGTAACTTAATGTTGCTTGTAAAGTACACATCGTTATACCTTTTTAAAATCTACACATACTAGACAATTTATTGAGATCATGGGCAGCTATAACGTCATACTTTTTTTTTTCACAGGAGATGATCAAAAGTTGACATAAAGAAAAAACATTGGAAATGTTTTTCTTAAAATGAGAATTTTGATAATGTTCAACGTGAATAACACCTAAAATTGTATTAAAATTACATAATACACGTCTTCAGGAGTATACTACAAAAAAAAATAGACAAATATATCAAAATTTGAAGAAATGGCAGCGGAATAAATAAAAAAAAATGGGAAATTTATAAAAAAGTTTAAAAGTCTACGCCATTTTCTTATGGTTGACAACCCTGGCAAGAAGACACCATTTTCTTATAGCCTCACATCCGGATCAACTGTAGGTAACGGGTTATCCATTCATTACGACAGACCCTGTATATTGCAAAATTATTAACTTGTTAGGATATTTTAGCAGAGGTCTACTAACCTAGAAAAATAACAATTATATTATGATTGCTTTATACAAATACTGGTATATTCCGATCAAAGATTCGTTCATCATTCTACGACAAGAGCTAATCTTAAAATGTTCCCTCGCTGCAATATTAAAACATCGAGTCAGGGGTGGCCAACCTGCGGTTTTAAAATATTAGATTTTGTTAAATCAATTATGACGGCAAACGGCTATGTCGTTTACTTCTGATCGGATTTTAATAATGTTATATCAAGATTAAGTTTGCTGATCATATTAAAACCTGTAAAAAATATTTTATTTTAATAATTTTTTTGATTATCTCAGAAATACTTAAGAGATTTTTTTCAAGTGAAAGAGAATATTCTATCCAGTTAATTTTTAATTTTCTATAAATAATCGAAATGACAGAAATCAAACGTTGTCGTTTCCATTTTAATAATTCTGTTTGCTTCAACTTTCTCAAATCGATTTGAACAGGCTCTGCAGTAAATAAGTGGTATAATACAATGCTTTAAAAATGTAGCCCACTCGTCTGTGTTATTTATTTATGTATGTTGATATACAATTATTCTTCAACGCACAAAGTTCTCTAACAACAAAAATATCAAGAAACAATTTTAGGCTATTTAATAAAAAAATGTAAAAAAGCCATTTTGACAGACCTTCAAAAACCATAACCTATATAAAAAACCTGCATCAACACCCCAGACACACTTTCCAAAACCCATCATTTCCACCCGCTTCAGTGCTGTTGCAAAAATGTTTATGCTCCCTGCACCAAAGCCTCTTTTACACGAGGCGCATAAAGCTAATGTTGACACACGACCAGCTTACAAAGAGAGGTTCCGATTTCGCCGACTGAGTGCAGCCGGTATTTATGTCTTGGGAAAGTCGCTTGCAGTTTTAATATTGCCTTTGCTGGATATCGAGTAGTATAACTAGGAATGGGTGACAGAAATTGGTATTGAAATTGTTGGGCTGTAGTTTGTAACGCAATTTAAAACTATATAATATATTTCGTCTTTGGCAAAAAGAGACAGCTTTAATTTATAGAGATACTAGTGGCCGCCCGCTCCGTTCGCGTGGAAGTCGGTTTCCCATGGGATTGAGAAGTTTTCCCGCGGTGAACAGTACCCTATGTGTTATTCTGATGTATATCCTATATTACTGTTAAGTTTCATTAAAAACCATCCAGTAGTTTTTTCGTGAAAGAGTAACAAACATCCATCCATCCATCCATACTCACAAACTTTCACATTTATAATATTAGTAGGATAATAGGATAATATACTTTATTCAAAGAAGAGTTATCATTACTAAGAAGAAAGTCTAAATCTGGAGTTAGTCTGCAGCAGATGATAAAATAAATTATCCTTATTATTTTGAGCCAAATACAATAAAGTGCATAAAACCAACAAAGAGTTCATTGGCATTTATACATTTTCTAAATGCCATTGGCGGGGGGCGAGGTAAGAACCGTCGCGTCTAATTGGCTGCCGACGTCATAGTACAGCTTATGACGTCACAATCTATTATATGAAATAGATTACTTTTAAAATGAGATATGAAATAGAGGTTTAACACAATGGTTGTACTAAACTATAAATTCTAAGCAAAATCAAAACCACAGTTCTTTATTTCTCTCAAAACAACTTGTTTTATTAGCCCCGCTGGTGATTTTATATCTGTCACTAGTATATTTGTAAGAAATACACCCATTAGCTCTGTGGGACCCAATTACATCGACTGAAGCGTAAATTTTAGCTCTTACTGCACCCAGCGGGGTATAGTCACCACGTATTGGTGGGAACAAATAGAATTGTATTTTACTTAGTATTTATTATATAGGACTATGTGTAATAAGGTTGAAAGGTCGTTAGGGGACCATTGGAAGTAAATTTGGTTAAGAATTTTAAGAAAGTGTTACAGAATTTGGATATGGACATAACAATGAAAATAGTTCAACTTTAATTGAAATCATTTCCAAAAATAAGAACAAATTAAACTTTTCTCATCCAGTTTTGTTAGTTCTTCTATATGATAGTGATAAACATATGTTTAGAATCTGGGCGTTTATACCAAATGTTCCGCCGCTTATTTTAGTTTCATACAAACTTTCATCCCCTATTTTATCCCCTTGGACTAAAATAATTGATCAAAATCCTTTCTTAGCGGATGCCTACGTCATAAAATCTGCCTGCATGCCAAATTTCAGCCCGATCCGTCCAGTGGTTTGGGCTGAGCGTTGACAGATCACTATGTCAGACAGTCACCACTGTGTTAATTTATTCTTATTTTATCAGTGTTCATTACTGTTTTATTTTAATAACAGTTCGCTGAGGAGAGTGTAATAATTAAAATCAGAATGCATTGAAATGTACAAGCCGGAATCAGTGCATATGAATAATTAATTTATTATTTTACATAAATTATTGTTTTGTGTGAATGTCAGCCATCAATATTTTGTTCTGACATGAATACGTAAAAGGTACCTATTTTTATTGTGAACTGAACGACAACAAAAAATATACAGTGGTAACGCAACACAAAATACTTAAAAATATGTATTTTAAACTTTTAAACGCCAAACAATTGCTCATTATTTCTTCACATTTCTTGATTTAATAATATTTTTGATAATGGTATTTAAACTAATGACTTTTAGTATGAAACTATGAAGAAAAATTAAACGTAATATTAAAAAAAGGTAGTATTCAAGAAATACCTAAGTTATAACAATCAAACAAAACATACAATTTCAACGCTCACAAACGCCCAGTAAAAATACCACAACAGTTTTACAAGTCTAGTGAACACTTTCAAATTTATTCACTCGCAAATTTCCATAATCACGCGAGGATAAAAACCAGAATTCTTATTGTATTTATCATTTAACCTCCCTTTATGTTAACGTGGATAAATCGTTCTGTTTTCGAAATGATGACGTGAAATAAAAAATGGTGGCCTATACATTGTCATTGGTAACACATAGTGACTGTCACATTCGTGATTGGTGTTGATATTAAGGGACATGGGAACATTTCCTACTAATATATAGTATTATAATCGTGAAAATTTGTGAGTATGTATGGATGTATAGATGTTTGTTACATTTTAACGTAAAAACTACTGGACGGATTTTGATGAAACTTTGCAATAATATAGGTTATACATCAGAATAGCAGTACTTTTAACCGCGGAAAAACTTCTCAATTCCACGGGAAACCGACTTGCACGCGAACAGAGTGGCGGGCGGCCACTAGTTAGATATTTTTTTTTAACTTCGCTCATTAAATAATAAAGATCGAGATAAATTGTTGCCTTCATTTTTGCTTACGGCTTTAAATGACTTCAACAATATAAAAGGTATCTTAAATATTGAAAATCTTTAAGTAGTATTTGTCAACGTGAAAAAATACTTCATAGTTTTGTTCTAACGTAACTCATGCTTCCTAGATGAACTCAAATAAAATTCTCAATAAATATTCGTATTATTGTTTCGAGGTTTAAATTAAATCATAATCCCTCTTGAAGTTTTATTGTTTGATAACAAATAAACTTCTAAGCCGGTACAAAATTAAACTGATTAAAACTCGAGTATATGCTTTTGTTCATTTCCTATATTTACAGTCGTGTAGTTATTATAACTTGTTTTTTAACTTTTATTAATTTCTCCTAGGTTAACGAATAATTTATATAAAAATATGTTTTTTATACTAATGTACTTATGTTTTTATTTAAAGTTCGTTTGTTTTCTCTTTTCTTTAAAATAAATCTTTTTGGCGTAGGTTCCAGGAATAAATAATCTGTGGCAATAAGCATCAGTGTTTTTTCTGTTTCATCACGTACCCAAAATTTTACCCAAACACTATAAAATACTAGAAACACGCTGTAAATATATCATTTGAACTTTTCTTCCAACATTTGAACTCCACTCGTGCAATCCATGAGACTATATAAATACATACATATATATTCATATATTCCCAACTTCTAACTTTTCGTGTCGGAACAATAAAATCAGTCAGTTGGTAAACAGGCGGTAGTTCTGTGTAACATTACTCGTAAATTTTAGTCTCGTTGTAACATTTTATTACAACTACTGTTTTCATATAAGCATTGTTATATTATTACTCGGATTTTGGATTCTAAAGCTTTTTTTTATTTATGTTTATTTCTGGTTTTTATTTTCATTTATAAATAAAAAAAATAGTACCATGCATATTGTGAAGCTTTGGAGTATAAGAGAGTACAGAATCAAATTGAGACGAATCTAGTTACAGGCCCCTCTTTGATCTCGAACTTGGGAACTGTACGGGTTAACATTCTGATATTCGTACTACTACGCCATATGGGTTGTATAAACCTAATAATGAAAACTTTGAATTAATTATCATACTGACTATTGTTTTTGCTAAGTGTTTCTAGGTGTGTTATAAGATATAGTTTACGTATAAAGAACCATAAAACTTATTTTTATATACTATTCAGATTTTAAACATCGATTTATGTGCGGTGCGTTACGTGCGCACCAGACTGCTGATAGGAAATAAAACAAATTGTTTATGTTTAAGATTTGTTCTGAATATACTTTACTTAATTCCTATTATTGATTTAAAACTTTGTGTCTGTTAAGAGCAGCACACAGATTTGGTCTTGTTTTTTTATTTCTAAAAACTTTCTCTGAACCACTTTTATCAACGCCATTCAAATTCTTTATACCTAGCTGTGCCTATATTAATTACTATGAGCTTTTATCAAACTTAAACAGAGCGTCTAAAACAACTTTATTATTTAAGCCCTATGTTACAAAACATGTCAAAACAACATCATTAAGAAACCCTTTGTAATAATATTATATGTACTTACATAATTAAGGCTCGATGTGTAAGCAAATACTTCACACTAGGCAAATAAACACAAACAATGGGTACAGAGCGATTTAGTGTTTATTTTGATGTAAGACTTGTTTTATCGTACGATAAAATACTTTGTTTGACTCATTTTGATACCTACTCATATATGTATAACGGGTTAAAAAAGACCACCTCCGAAGCCTGAAATCATTCTTGAGCCTTAATAATAACTGAATTCGCTAACAGTAGGGATACCCAAAAAACACAATTTAAAAAAAATATTAAGGATTAAAGAGTAATATTTTCCACGTGAGGTCATCGCTCACACATCAGCTAATGGTTTACTTAGCAAATAAAACGAAAACACTATTTAATTTGAAATCATCGCAAAATCTGATAGTATACAAGATTTTTTTACAGTAAGGTTCAAAAAAATGTTTTGCACAAAACGTAACCAGTACTCCTCCAGCAATGCCAAGTTTTTGTTTTCGGAAGCAGTCTTTTTACACCCTGTATTATTGTCATATGAAAGTAAAAAATACAGTACGTTGCTGGTGAAGGTAAACACTGACAAAGGGCGGGTTGTATCAAACAGTTGGTTAACATATCATACGTACGTAACTTTTTGACGATTACATCAGATGTTTAACGTACCTACGTCAAATACAAGGCGTTGTTTCGTCACAAAAAAAACTGTCCGTCGATGTTATTCGAGTTGCCATTAAAAAGTAAATCATTACTATCATTTAAAAAGATGTCCTGTCAACACAAGAGAAAAGTTACGTTAACCAGTGGGTGGATGGCCGGTCAACGTAATCGTTAATTTTTAATGTCCGTTAAAGGCCGACATTGATGAAACAACCCGTTTTCTAGTTTGGCAGTGGTTAACGCCATTTTTAACGTTGACAGACACGTTAAGTAGTTGTGATACAATCTAAGTATTACATAAAAAAAAATAAAGAAAAAACACTAGCAATCAATAAAACGTAGAAGTCTAATAAAATAACATATTTACCTATTTTACTATAAAGTCCGGTTGGATCCGGATCAAACTCGCTCAATATCCGGATATTACTAGTATCTACTTGTGTAATGGAAACGTTTCATAACCTAACCAAGTAACAGATATTTGAAACCCGAGTGCTAATATTAACTGTTCACTCTAAGGTTAGTTTAGTAATTATTATAAGAGCAAGGGCGTAGTAGCTAGTATTTTTACGGTGTCCCTAAATAGAGGAGGAGAAACCAAGAAATATGAATTCTAAAAATAAATAACAAATTGAAAATAAGATAAAAATACCGTAAAGATGGGTCAAAAGCGTATTGCCAACATAAACTGATTATTAGATATGGTAGTTTTCGATACACGTAAGTAAAAAAGTAACAAGTTTAAAAGTGCCCTTGTTAACAGTGAACTAGATGCTTTGGTTTAAGCGTATAAGATTTAAAAGCTCATCTGTCAATTCATATACTTTCATAATAGTTCACCTAAAAGGCCCTTTATATCCATAAATCACTTACGCCCTTACGTTGCATGATTTACAGTGGCTTCAAACTATTAAACCCTATCTGAAACTAAACAATTTATAAAAGATAACATATTTTTTACTGTATTCCGAACACATATCTATACTAATATTATAAAGCTGAAGAGTTTGTTTGTTTGTTTGTTTGTTAGAACGCGCTAATCTCAGGAACTACTGGTTCGAATTTAAAAATTCTTTTCGTGTTAGATAGACCATTTATCAAGGCAGGCTTTAGGCTATGTAACATCACGCTGCAACTATTAGGAGCGAAGAAATAATGGAAAATGGGAAAAAAACGGGGAAAATTAATTATTCATCCTTGAAAGCTTCCGTTGCTTGCGCTGCGAAAGCGGTTCTAGGAACCATAAATAAATGTATGAAAGAATTAAGGGAACTTTTTACCGCGGGAAAACTTCGCATTCCCATGGGAAACCGACTTCTACGCGAACGGAGTCGCGAGCGGCCACTAGTCTTTTATAAAAGCCTTATTGTACGTAAAGTTTGTTCATTTGAAGATGTTAAAGTAGGAGTTAAATTGTCGGTGGAGTGCAAAAATAAGTTTTCAGTTACACCGATTTCTTAGTTAAAAGTTATACAGTGGATGTAGGTAAGCAATTCTCGCGCGACCTTTTTGCTAAACCAAGTTAATTACACTAAAATTAGCTCAGTAATGAAGTTAGCGCTACGTAAGCTAAACTGATAAAGTACCACAGGTAGAAACAATTTACGTTTATCGTCCGCTCATTTCTTGTATGTAACAGCCATAAGATACATAAAAACGCGTCACGACCGAGTTAAATTTGCTGGTTGGTTATTATTATAGGCCTACTCGGAGGCGATCCTAACTTTCTGTCTTCCGAAGTTTTGCAGTTAAATAAGGCTTGTGGGATTTGAATTCGACGAATGATCGGCGTAAAAATTATATTGAGGTTCTGAGCGTCACTAGCTTTCGTATAATAAATAATTATAATATGTATATAATATGTTTCGGTTTTTTGCACTATTTGTGACTCGAGGGCTCGTTGAAGTAAATGCAGGATTTAATTAGCTGAGTTTTTTTATTGGTTATAATTATCTATTCAAAATAATTATTTTATTGCGAGTTTACAAGAAAAATAGTCAGACTCAATGAAAATCTAAGATTTTTTCAAATTACATTAAACAATGCCCACTAAAGTATTATTCAAACAATCTAATTAAACTTTTATACCTACCTAACTAATACAGATTTTCTTCGTAATAACAATGAGTATGAAATGAAATAATCTCTAATTGAGGCACAGGAAACCATTTCACTACAACATTCGTGGAAATTAACATACGCAGAGTACGTTTATATGAAACAAAGGATTTAATTAACTTCTGGATACAATTACTAATTACCTTGGTTTTAGATAATAAGTGGTAGAATTATGCAAAAGTGAATTGAAATTGTATTTGAAATACTACAAAGATATGTTATATTATAAATTTACTCATAACACTAGTTTAATTTAATATAGGTAACAAGTTTGATTTAACTTGAAATAAAATTGTGTACGTATACTCTATGCTTCAAAATAATAAATTTAATATAAATTTAAATATAAAATAAAACTGTCAACTTAATTATAAGTGCCTTCTGAGATACAGCTTCACACTAGTTCTGAAGGCAGGGATCTATTTTATTTGTATTATCGGCTCATTTGGGCATTTCATATTTAAATAGTCTAGATTAAGATAAGATTTTATTCATATTATATTCTGATTAAAGTTAAATATTTTAGTTAGTTCTTTTTGTATTAGGCCTTTTGGTAATAAACTATTTGTATTTGTATTTATAAAAATCTGTAAAATTGCTAATTGCGTATTATAAAACAATATTAATATATACGTTCACAAGAATCTAGAATAAAGAAAAAGAGGTAAATTTTACAGCGGGAAAATATATCATTTATACGAGCAAACTCATTTTACTGCGGTTGAAACCGCAGGGCGCAAAGCTACCCTGTGTAAATAAAAACCGGCCGAGTGCAAGTCGGAGTTACGTACGAAGCGTTCCAAACCATGTAATACGCCTACCCAAAACTTTTGAAAAAATAAAAAGGAATCGCTGAAATCTATCTATCTGTAAATCTTTCCATCGGGACTAAGCTTCAGATTGAATACACAAAAGATAATTCTTGTTATCCCTGCTTAATATTATAAATGCGAATGTAACTCTGTCTCTTTGTCTGTCTGTTACGCTTTGAAACCTAAACCACTAAACCGATTTTGATGAAATTTGGTATGAAGAAAGAACTGAACTTTGGAAAGGACATAGGGTACTTTTTACTGCGGGAAAACTTCTCATTCCCACGGGAAACCGACTTACACGCGGACGGAGTTACGGACGGCCACTAGTTACTAATATTAGGGTAAAGTTATAGGATCATTTCGTAAAAGACAATTTGCAGTTTATGACTAAGTCATATAAGTTAAATAAAAAAGTTAATTATTTATTTCCTTTAAGTTTTTTCAGCGCTTTAATTCTTACTTAAAATGTGTTTATAATAATTATATTATCTTGTTCATATGCTACTTGAAAAGCCAGAACGAAGAACCTATCCAAAAAATCTCTCGTTAGGTTCCACGCTTTCATTTTATTTTATTCAAAAACAAAAGAGGTGTAATTACGATCCACGCGTGCGCCATTCGGTTACAAAGCACGCTTGATTACAGAAACATAGGGATGGGAAAAAGGTAGGATAAGGATTAAATGGGAGACCGAAGTATTTTTTAAAGATTCAGCCTTTAGGTTTGGAAACGTGGGTTGAATGTTTGGTTATTTTAAATAAAAGTAAACTCTTCATGAGTTATACTCAACTGTACAGTAAAAAAATAAAACATCGTTCACATTTTGTTTAAGTAAATATCGTTATGCATCTAACATATATTACTCCGTTCGCGTGGAAGTCGGTTTCCCGCGGGAATGAGAAGTTTTCACGCGGTAAAAAGTACCCTATATGTTATTCCGATGTATAACCTATATTACTGTAAAGTTTCATCAAAATCCATCCAGTAGTTTTTACGTGAAAGAGTAACAAACATCCATACATCCATCCATACATCCATACTCACAAATTTTCACGTTATTATTATTAGTAGGATATATTAGCGACAAAACTCTTTTTTACCAGTAAAATACGAAATAAACAGGATTTACCCTATTAGAACTATGATTCATTCCACCGACAGATATACACATAAAGATAAATTAAACATATTTAACATACAACTTTTTTCCGTTCGCCATAATAAAAAAAAATAACAAGTAAAATCCGTAGCATTTTCGTAGCACCAAACCGTAGCACGTAGCATTATTCCGTAGCACATTTAGAAACCGCGATCAAGTCAGAAACTAAAATAGAACTGAAATATCAAATTCACAAGCAGATTATTACCTAGAGCCAAACAGTTTGATTTCCAATGATGCCGACGAAAGCTTTAAACAGTTAAATTATTCAGGCTTTCTCTAAAGTTTGACAGTTCTCTGTGGAAGGTAGGCGCCGATTTTGCTGGGCTGCAAGGGGCTTTTTGGTTTAACATTAAAATTAAATTGTTGCTATGTGAACATATACAAAAATCTTTTAACATCCTGTAGCTCAATTTAAGACAAAATAAAAAAATAACAAATGAGTTTGAGTTGCTTTAACCCAAATTTAAGTTGATCAAAACTTTACCATTAGATCTAATAATTAGTCGATCAATCATCCTTTAAGGAACTAGGGCTAGAATAACCTATTTCAATATATCTGATATTTTGCGACCCCTTGCGCCCCACATAATCGCAACTGCCCCGAGATAAAATTTTCACTTGATTCAGCGCAGTTATTATGGGATTTGTATTCGAGTCGCGTTTGTAAGTTGGAAAATTCAAGCATGAATACGTCGTAATACACCCCCAGCGAGATTCCAAATATAATTTTATTTTAAAATCAACGCATGCATATTTTTATTATTTACACAGAATGAAAAACGAATCGATACAAACCTGAAAGTGTAGTGCAATAATTTTGAATATTAAAAAGAATTTAATAAAATTGCTCTTTTTAATCATTGGCGCGTCTTAGCCTAGTCACAGCCGTCAAAAATGTTAATTTTAAACATCTATTATTGGTTGTAAGGTAATTTATTTTTAATATAAACTATAGAATATACAACAATATTTTTAAATGCTTTTCTAAGTAGTTTCTCTTTTTAATTGAACCTAGAGGGGACCTATTTGTAAATCCATAGATATATTAATTTGTATTGTTTTTTGGGGACGAATCTCTTTATATTTGCGCATCTTACTTCTTTTTTATGTTATAAATACGTATATTTGTGAGTAGTATGTATTTGTGTTTGTTTTTCTTTTACGCAACGTTTACTTACGGATTTGTATGAAACTTGATACATAAATTTACCTTTAATAACACATGGAGTACTTTTTACCACGGGAAAGTACCCAATTCTCCTAGAAATATCCTTTTAACGCTATTGAAACCAGAGGGCAGCAGTAGTAATCCTACTAATATTATAAACGTGAAAGTTTGTAAGTATGTATAGATGCATGTTTGTTACTCTTTCACGTAAAAACTGCTGGACGGATTTAGATGAAACTTTGCAGTAATATAGGTTATACATCAGAACAACACATAGGGTACTTTTTACCGCGGGAAAACTTCTCATTCTCACAGAAAACCGACTTCTACGCGAACAGAGTCGTGGGCGGCCACTAGTGATAAATATAATAGTTATCTTTATACGTAAGTAGTGGACCTTAACCTTAGTTTCGTGCACTTTACCCTTCACTATAATTATATTTGCCTTCCCTTCTAGTTCAATAAGATCCCACGCTGTAGCAGTAATCATTGCTAGATGACTTGAGTAATGCAATAAAGATGCAGTTTAGTGTTGGCTAGTGGTTTATCGACTGTCGATAAATTTAAACATCGATAAGTTTATAGTAGGTGTGAATGGCAATACAACACTAATGCATTAAAGTGAATCAAAATTAATGTTTTCAAATGAGAGTAAGGTAGTAATGGAAAAAGTTTATGAAAAAAAAAACATTTTTATAACTAACTAGCGACATGCCCACGCTTTGCAATGGGGTAATTTTGCGTAATTTTGTTCACGAAGCGTTAAATTTTGGCTAACATAAAAAAACTTTTTCTGAATGTTTTTTATAAACAAATTTAAATGAAAAAAATACCCAAAGGATGGTGAAAACTGCATTAGAATCCCTCAACTGGTTTAGGAGGAGTTAGCTGACAAACATACAAGCAGACAGAATTAGCGACTTGGATTTATACTATGTAATGATAATGAATTGAATGACTTATTAATTGATTAAGTTATTTCTTGGGAAGTAAGCTCCTATTAAAAATAACTTATTAAAACGTAATTCCTTTTTTTATTTGTTATTACCATAAAATATATTTATTATTTCGTTAAAGTGGTGTTTAACCTTAAGGTTAATTTTTCCCCGGAGAAAACACTCCAATTTGAACTTAATTAAATTAACATGGTTAGGGTGTTTT
Source organism: Emmelina monodactyla (assembly GCA_916618145.1). Lineage (NCBI taxonomy): Eukaryota > Metazoa > Arthropoda > Insecta > Lepidoptera > Pterophoridae > Emmelina > Emmelina monodactyla. The sequence goes on from OU745319.1 coordinate 1,399,468, forward strand.
TATTTTATTTGTTATTTATTTGTAAGTACTATCTCACTTCAATCACCCAAATTAGGCTGCCTCTATGTTGTACAAGGCCTCTACGTTTTGGCCCAAAACTTCATATTTGTACGTAGAACATTTTGTTTTATTCAAAAGAAAAACGAATTCAAAAAATACAAAATCGTACAATTACAAACCAATTTTGCAATAATTGTAAAATATCACAAACAAAGTTTCTAAAAGTTATGTTTCTACATGCAAGAGGAGGTCAATTAAAATATTTTATTAAAGCTTACGTGAAGTGATCTACAGGGGATTTTACTCTATTTGTCGATAGTTAATTTTATAGTCTTGTAAGGATTTAAAAGGTAAGTTAAATTGCTGTTGGTCTTATGTAATAAATATTTAATATAACTTCTTAGATTTACGCGATTATTATTACTTGAAATTAAACTCATTTTAACGGGTTTGACGCGTTTATTTTATTATTTTTGATTTTCCGACGTTTCGGCATTTTTGTCACCCGTTAAAATGAGTTTAATTTCAAGTAATAAATATTTTATTAACTTTTTTTTATACATCTTTACTTATATTAAAAGACTCTTTTTTATATATTTTATATTACATTATCGATCTCGGAACAACCCTATTTCCTGTAATCAATAGCTATGTTTTTATATTTAACATAGATATAGCTAAAATAAAAATCATTAAAAATGGTTTTAAATAATAGATAAAAATTACACATACACTATGTGATAGTAACATTAAAAAAAAGTGTGTAAGCTAAACTTGATTGGACTTAACTCAGTACACTAATGAACTTTAGCTGTACAAAAGCTAAAGTTCATTAGTAGTTCATAGTAAAAGCTCAAATTGACTGATACAAACGGACAATAATTACTACAAATAATTACGAAGAATTACAGATAATATACTTTGAACTACAATAATACATATACAGTGGTACTAGTGGCCGCCCGCGACTCCGTTTGCGTGGAATTCGGTTTCCCGTGGGAATGAGAAGTTTTTCCATGTGTGTTATTCTGATGTATAACCTATATTACTGTAAAGTTTCATCCAAATCCGTCCAGTAGTTTTTACGTGAAAGAGTAACAAACATCCATACTTACAAACTTTCACGTTTATAATATTAGTAAGATTTGGTGCGGAGAGTAAATGCACTCACTAAATGACTTTTGGGTCTATATATATTTATTAGCCTGATAATCTTGCAGTATTAAAGATACTGACATTCTACTGTTAACCACGGTTGTCGTCCATTACAATTACCATCTCTTAGTTTATCAACATTGATAACAGTTTTTCTGATCTGTTGGTTCTTAAAAGCAATTTTCCTTTGTCGATGAAGATTGAATCGATCTCAACAACCTTTAATACTAAGAATCGAAATCCGATTACGTGTGTATCGACTTATGATTGATGAAGAAGAATTGCTTCGTGGAACAATATTGGTATTGAAGATTCCTATCGGATTAGAGTACTTGTTGCTATAGTAATCTTAATTCTATGTAAAAATTATTGATGTGAAAAGGAGACCATTCACGCTCATACAAATTTGGGCCTAAAATTAAAAGTGCCGGCCAGCAAAAAAAAAACTTTAAAATGATTGGTCACATCCATTCTAAATTCTACATCTTGCATGTTAATGGGAAACGAAAGTTGATTTTTTTCATACAAAAAGTGGAAAAATGAAATGCATGCATTTGTAAACTTTTTTTTTTATTCAGGTATCATAAACAACCTATTTTTTTACAATAAGCGTTTTGTTCGATTCAAATAAAAAAAACAGTTGTTATTGACAATTTCTTGAGTAATATAATACTCATTTGGCCAAATTATTATTTTATCGAGATCGTCTGGTAACAGGTTCATGTCTTACGTAGGTAGATATGTGATAATTCAGGCAAAGAGCATCACATGCGAGCAAAACATTTGTAGGTAATCCCCATCTTCTTCTCGGTGTTTTAAGTTGGTCATATTGTACACAGGCCTAGCGTTTTGTAACATCAAGCACATTGTCGGTGCACAGGATGAGGTCTTCAATTATACAGTGTGATCATTGCAAAAATGAGCAAGTGTGAAATAGACAGGAATAATAAATAATAAATAATTATTAAACTCACCGTGCACACCGTGCAAATGATTTGGCGATATTTATGTTGACAACTTCTGATCGTGGCTAGACGGGTTACTACATCAGACCATACCTACCGCGCGGTAGGGACACGAGTCATGGTTTTTGACGGGTAGTAGGACTAACAGGAATGGGAGGACAACCGCGGTAGGGACACGAGTCATGCATCTTTTTCGGCCGGAGAAGTAGAACCTGTAGGTGGAAGTAAGCGACGTATCCACAACCTTACTCTCAGTTCTGAGGGCGATGTATTGATGGCTTTGGTTTTGGTCATTTCTTTAAGGATTTTACTGCTTGAATGCATATTATAAACAAGTGGCCGCCCGCGACTCCGTTCGCGTGGAAGTCGGTTTCCCGTGGGAATAAGAAGTTTTCCCGCGGTAAAAAGTACCCTATGTCCTTTCCCAAGTTCAGTTCTTTCTTCATACCAAATTTCAACAAAATCGGTTCAGTGGTTTAGGCGTGAAAGCGTAACAGACAGACAGACAGACAGACAGACAGACAGACAGTCAGACAGACAGAGTTACTTTCGCATTTATAATATTAGTAGGGAAAAGTAGGGAAAAGTAGGGATTGTGAAGCGTGGCTTACTTAGTTATTTAGGAGGCAATGAGGATTTTTGGAGGCGTAAAATGCTATTAAGAAGAAGTCGGTTAAATTACCACCCTTTTAAAATCCTTTTTTAACGCAACTCATGAACCAAAATCTCTGTTTCTGTTTTAAGAATCTCGGAAGCCTTATTTCACAAACGCATCACATAACCCTTAAATATCAGTAGAAACGTAATTCTCTGATCCTACAACCGTTTTATATCGTAAATGATCAAACTATAGTTCACTTTGTCAGCATACGACGTACAATTTAATGTCCCGAAATTCCTTGTGACGCCTTCCTAGTTCCTTTAATGGGCCGTTTGAGAAAAGAACATTAAATGTTGGGATAATCTACTCGGTACGTAGTGGATAAAGATTTTTGTGTGTAACATTATTTTGTGTTTGTGATTTTGAGGAAACGCGTTGTAAGAGGCGGGTTTGCTTTGAAGAGTTTTATTAAGAACCATTTTTTAACATATATAATATTAATGGTAGTAGAATATTTTATTATTGTAAGTTTACAATAACCCTAAAATGTAATATAACTATTAGGTTTAACCCTATTCTATTTAACACTTTCAATCAGCTTTTTTCGGTACTTAAAACCAAAATAGAAACTAACAAACTTTGCAAATCAATGCCAAAAATAATTACACTCAATTTTCCCATACAACTTTCTTCACATCTCCAAACCTTTTTCCTATTTAAAGGCCCTTATTAAACTCCACACTTTTTTATATTTAACTCTGTAACTGTCAATCTACAGCCTAGCTACGACCAACGACTAAACCACCGCGGCATTGCCAGTCCAGTGGCTTGAAATCAATTTCACAGGCCATTGCCCAAGTTATAAACAAACCTGAGATACGTGTGTTATACAAATAGATGATGTATTCTGTAATCAATAGGGATTTACCTTGTTGGTGGTTGAAGACGTTTTTTGAAGATAACCTGTAGAAAAGCTCGTCGATAGGTAGGAATGTAATTCAATGCAAACGTTAATTTTTTCTATCTATGTTTAGTTAAATAAAGCATTTTAAGTAGGTACTAGCGACCCGCCCACGCTTCGCAATGATGTAATTTTGGCCGATTTCCTCACGAAACATAGATTTTTGGCTAACTTAAAAAAACTTTTTCCAACTGTTCTTTATTTACAAATTTAAATGAAAAAAATATCTAAAGGATGATGAAAACCGCATTAAAATCCTTCAACTGGTTTAGGAGGAGTTAGCAGCCAAACATACAAACAGAATTAGCGACTTAGATTTATACTATGTAATGAAAATGATGATAACACGTGGTTTGATTAACAGGCTTTTTGCTTTTTAATTACACGTGGTGCCCTCCCTCTATTTTTTTTTCCCAACTTCCAAAAAAGAGGAGGTCTTCAATTCTATTTTTTTCGGTATTTTTTTAATTTTTTTTATCCCGTTGTTACAACAACGTATTTTGTAAAAGAAATTTAAAGTTTAATTCTGGGTTATGAAATATTATTCATAGACAAAATTTTAGTATATGAATTACATTTCGTTCGAAACCAATGCTGCATGACTGAGTGAAATACAACGTTCACATTTATGATATTTATTTTATTTTATTTTATTTATTTGGCACACAAATAGCATAGGGTCAAACATTAATATTGATATACAATAAAGATAGTTTCATGGCTAGACAATAATATGTGTAGGTACACAAGATGTAGGTTTTTTAATGAAGTGTTAAAATGAAATATGTTTTACAAATCAAAAGTACTACTTACTCACTATTTATAATTTACTGATCATGAATTAGATTTATAAAAAAAAATGTTACTGCTGTAATGGAGAGCCTAATGATTAACTAATAATTACTTCTACCATGAGAATAGAAAAAATGTGTTTTTTGTGTATTAAGTTTTCTCACCCAATATTTATACTAGTTATGTGAGACTGCCTAAAACAAAGTATTTTCGTCAGCTAAACTTCGGGAAGTATAAATAATTTTCCTGTTAACGTTCCGCTAAAAGGCGAAACTTTAATAACGGTATTTAATTTTAATTAATGGCCTGTGAGGGTTTATATGAGAACATGATTGGTCCGCAGTTAATTAAATTTTCAGGCTTGGAAAGTTAAAATATAATAGAAAACCAGTAGTTTTTTATTCGTAGAGTTTTTAAATACTAAAGAATATAAAAGACACTTTTTTAGGTTTCCGTACCCAAAGGGTAAAACGGGACCCTATTACTAAGCCTCCGCTGTTTGTCTGTCTGTCTGTCTCAAGGCTGTATCTCATAAACCGTGATAGCTAGAAAGCTGAAATTTTCACAAATGATGCATTTTTTTGAAGTTTGATTTTTTTATGCAATAAAAATATTTTGGCAATGATAATATACATATGTATAAACCGAAATAGCATAGTAAAACAGTAATTGTTCTATTAATTATGTTTCGGCGCACGTTGCAATTATGATTCCGCATCTTTTAAGTCCAAAAATTATGATTACACGGTTTATTAAAAAAAACGATTCTGATTACCTTTTTCTTACATAATAGCCCAGCAAATCGCCCAGTAAAACTATGTTAGTTCATTACGACCGCATTATCATTAGCTTTTAGGTTTCCTTTCCATTAACCGCGTGAAATTTTCACATATCCACAAGATCTTGATATAACCATATTATATCAGCAAGCATCTTAAGTCCAAAGCTGTTAAAACATGGCCAAACTCTCGCTTAGCGTAGAAAATAACAAGAAGTTCAGAGATTCTTTTAGTATTGCAGCGAATAATCCTCGCTGCTTACTGGTTTCATAAATATCGCGAATAGAGAACCGTGTGAACGCTCAGGCAATACTCGTGACAGCACAAAGAGTAAGTGTGACTGTAGCATTAATATAATTATGAAACAAGTGGTAATATCCCTGAGGAAATTCGACATGAAAATGTAAAAAGTAATTTTAAAAGAAAACTTAAGGAACACTTATAAGCTACCTTAGACAGTTTTAGTGTGTAAGTAACTAGTTTATAAATAAACCTTTTATATGAGACTCACAGATCCCACAGACAAACTGTGTAAACAGTTTTGTGGGACTTTAGCTAAATACCTACTGTATCTAGATATTTAATAAATAAATAAATGAATAAGTGAAGAGCACAGACGAGGCACGTCACGGCTTTAAAAATTAGACTTAAGGAGGCTTTTTTCATAACAGTTAATGCTTAATGCTCATGAGGAAAACACTTAGTGTTGACATAAGTCAATCATATGCTCTTCTTATGAGCACCACAAATTCCACCATACCTGTATAGGTTTACATCTTAAAACAACCAGAAAGCCAGGCAACTTTTATCATTGTCATAAACAATCCGAAGCCACAAGGAAAACATTTCAATATTTTACTGCTTTTTTTACAAGACTGTCAGACCAATCTGCTCTTCCCAAACCAATAAGTCTAGCAGACATCTCCTGAGAGTGAAATATATTAAATGATGTGGAAATATATATTTTAAATTGGTAACTCTCGTCACGTTGCATCTGCGAGACGAAATAAACCAGAATTTCACGTCTGCTAGACATTTGTTAAAAATTTTACCGACGTTTTATAGATATTTTATCACCACATGCTTTCGGATATATTTTGAGAGATTATTTTATATATTTTTCTTGCTTGGTTAGTTGAGGACTTGTATGAAGTGTTTGAGAGTATAGAAGTGTCAAATGATACTAAAGTAGACTTTGTGATATTATAATCGTAACACTCTTTAAAAAGAGGGTATTATAAAACAGTTGAGCCGCACTAATAAAAACCTACCTCAAATGCTCGGTTACATTTCCTCTTTCACAAATTACTAGCGTTGGGTCATGACATGACTACGTTTAGCAATGGCGACATCCATCCATACATACCTGCAAACTTTGCTATATGTAGTATTTTAGGTGATGATAGTAATGATTAAAATATTAAACTTGTTCCAGAACTGGTAAACTGCACTACCCCACAAACGTGTGTGGTCCTCTGTTCGAGGAGGAGCTGGAGTTTTGGGGCCTGGACTCCAACCAGGTGGAACCCTGCTGCTGGTCTACGTATAGTATACATAGGGATACTCAGGTTAGTTGAAGGGAATTGAAGACATGCGTGGATGAAGGTGATATGTCATATACTGCACTTATCATCCACTCACGTCGTTATTGTTTGTTTCAGCTGTTTTTATTTACTTTGAAACATGAGCAAGAATGATTGGACACCTTAAAAGGGTCCCAAGGGATGTGATTTAATGTACAAAAGTGGCAAAAGTAGTTCAATAAGCTCTAATAGATAGCATTTTAAGCATCAATCTATGTGGCAGGGTTTTGTACAACCTGGGCCAGCTTAAGGATCGCATTTGGTCTTTCATAGTATCTAGCAACTACGGACATAAAAAGGTCATCCAAATATTAATTGTAAATTCTAAGAGTTATAATACAAGAGTTTAATGTGAAATATGATTTAAAAGAATCCAAAAGATGATGGATTTTAATTGTCCGAAAATAAACATTTTTATTTTTATTTATTTATTTAAAAGGCTTCTTCTAAAATATACATTTAAAACTTAGCTAACTATATTTTTCAGTTGTATACAAAGCCAAGCTTTAAGCGTCAAGTCAAAAAAACATTCCCAAAAAATATAAAAAATGACGTTACAATTTTTCAGACCTTAAAACCTTTACCCTCACTGTTGATATACGGGAACAACTTAACCCCACGTTGCACATAATCTGTGCCTATCACTCTTTTTGACCTTTTAACCCACTCGGCCTGTAACCTGCGATTATTCAAGCAAAAACAGCAGCCGTTAACTCCAAACAGTTATCCGCCATTTTGTCACACTAGCGCCATCTGTGGCCGAGTACTGGTAATGTTTTAACGCTACTTTTACGATCGTCACAAAATACAGACTAACAAGCGCTTTGTGCTGTAATAGGTTTTAAAATAGCTTGAAGAAGTTCTGAATGAAGTGTTATCTTATGTTGATCTGTGAATATCTACAACTATAAATAATTTAAACAAATTCGCATTCTGTGTTGGTTAGTCTGTTTATCCATTAACTTCTTTTAAAATGTATTATAATACGATTTACTATTGCTTCGATATTTTTCAGGGAGGCTTATAAGTAATTTTTTCCTATTTTTTCAAAATATTAGTATTTACAACTTATCTTCTATAACAAGGGACACTCAAGCCAAGTTTATTTAGTGTTCTAGTAGTTTAGTTTATACGTATTCACCTTTATCATAAGTGGCATTTGGCATGACTAAACGGATAAAATAAAGTGGTAATCTACAGCTTCCACATAAGTTACTAAGACCGACGTTCTCAATTTGGCAGCATTTTATCATCATACTAAAAGAATTTATTTCTATTCGCGTTTTTATGACTGTATCGTAAGTGTGTACAAAATGTAAAGAGGTGTTTAGATAAAGTGTTTTAAAGCAGACATAATAAAAGATTAACGAGGTAGATCGTCTGGAAACTATCGCGAAATAAAGTCTCTTGTTTATTGAGAATACCTGTTAGTTGTCTTTTAATTTTGAGTTTTTTTTTCTACAAAATATTCTATTAATTAATTATGTTTGTTTGTAAGCTGTAAATAAGGCATAGTAGGTAAACATTTTTTTACATTAATGAACTAAATTTGGTTCAGCTTTCGTTTGTGAAGATCAAAATTTAGTTACAGTTTTTTTACATTCCGACTCAAAATTGTCTTTTCCACAAGTAACTTTAATAAAACATCAACCCTAACCACCCAAATATCTTTTTACACCCCGACCTTATGTCTAAAAGCATCCTAACCAGTATATTGGTAGCGTTTGCTGGGGCACTAAACGATATAACCTGAAACGCGTCACAAACCGTCGCGTTATGAGCAATATTGTCAAATTTTATGTATCACCGTTGTGTAATACAAAAAATACAAAAAACGAAACCAGTGAAAAACAGATTCAAGGTTTAGGTTGGGAAGTAATAAGCTTATAATCCTACTAATATTGTAAACGTGAAAGTTTGTGAGTATGGATGTATGGGTGTGTGGATGTATGTTACTCTTTCACGTAAAAACTACTGGATGGATTTTGATGAAACTTTACAGTAATATAGCTTATACATCAGAATAACATTAAAGTACTTTTTACCGCGGGAAAACTTATCATTCCCACGGGAAACCGACTTCCACGCGAACGGAGTGGCGGCCGGCCACTAGTGATAATAAATAAATGACAGTTTTGACCTTATAATGTTTGTGTTAGTGACGCAGTCTCTTTGTGACGTCATTGTATTAAAACGTCGACAGATTCTTACCTCGCCCGCCGCAACTGACATGTATTAGGAACATCCATTCATCATCATTCCATTGGTTAAATACTCAATGCTTTTAGTACTGGTGTAAAATGGAACACGATATTCCACGGATGATAAAGTTTCAGAGTTATCACGTTCTAAACTAGCTGTAGGTTAAATGCTGGGTAATCGAGCATTCGACAACAATATCTTACAATACATTGGTAATAGATATTTAAATAGGAGTATAAATTTAAGTTTATAGCAGGTAGTGGTTCAACAACAAACTAATGTTCGGGCACCACCGCAAATCATTTAAATGTTACTGCACTTTTTTAAACATTATATTAGTATGCCTTTTTAGGTTTTCAATTCTGAAACACTAATAAAAGTAGACTAATTACAAACATGGAGACCTCACACCTTAAGTATTTACAGTCAACGACGCTCCTACTAAAGAAGTCTCTTGGTATTTCGTACCGTCATCTAAAGTTCTAAGCAATCGGTCAACTGCTTGTGAGTTGATATAATAATTTGATCCAACTAATATTATAAACGTGAAAGTTTGTGAGTATGGATGTATGGATGGATGTATAGATGTTTGTTACTCTTTCACGTAAAAACTACTGGATGGATTTTGATGAAACTGTACAGTAATATAGTTTATACATCAGAATAACATATAGGGTACTTTTTACCGCGGGAAAACTTCTCATTCCCACGGGAAACCGACTTCCACGCGAACGGAGTCGCGGGCGGCCACTAGTTATTTATAGAATTTAAACCAATATAAATTTAATGTGTTTTGTTTCTATGAATAATGACAACTGCCACATAAGATTGACAGATATAAATCATGTGTTTAACGAATGTAGTTAGATGTAGTTAATAAGAGGGTAATATTGCAAATCGTTAAAGGTTTTGGCGCAGTGCAGGACAGTTAAATGGAAAGTTTCCAATTAGCCGAGCGATTTTGTAAAGCCAATTGTCCTAACCGCTATGACAACAAACGTCAAAATGTACATTTTGCCATACAAATAATGGAATTTTGACAGTTTGTGATAGCAATTTATGTCACTCGACAGTGACAGAATCGCTCTTCTGATTCTGGGTATTCTGGATATCGGGTCGATTTGGGAAATTATGTTTTCGTAATTGGCTGGATATAACTAGTTTCTGCGCTAGTCAGTTGATGGATGCCTAAAGTATAGGAAATACTTAGTTAAGAGTCACAATTTAAACGATTTCAAGTGAGTTAACGTTAGTTAGATAACTATATAAAATGTATGAAAGCCAAATTGCTTTTTTGAAAATCACATTAAAAAAGTTAAACATTATAACACCGAAGTGTTTTATAATAATTCTGAACGTTAAAGCTGACTTTATTTTCAACAATCACCGGATAATCTTAAACAACAAGCTGCCATTACCCTCTGTTGTCCCTTTCAAGAAAAAGGCATGTTTAAAAACAATTTCTTACACAATTCCAAGGAAAAAACAACTCTTTTCTGAAACGAATAAGGTTTTAAAACCGCTGCATTGTTCTCAATCTTTATTGTTACATCATTATGAGCTCAATTTACATGATGTAATGCTTTCTATTCAAGTTTGAGTCTTATGGCTACCTCAGTTAGGTTGTTTTTAGCTTGGTGGTAGCTTAGGCTGTTAATGGCCGTTTTTCGGATCCTTTTTCTCGACTTGTGTGCCGTTGTGTACCTAATTATCTAGATTGGGTGATTTTAATCCACTTAGGTGAAACATTTTTTTCTATTAATAAGGAGTTATAATAGGGTTCGGGTGCCTGCTTCAGACTTTTATATAAGCTCTGGAGATTAATTGCGATATTGAAGTTGGGAATAAACGTCGTATTTAAGTAAGAAGGACTCTGTGTAGCCAATTTGTTATACTTTACATAGTATAGTATTACTTTTATATTCGTCAGGGAAATTTACAATAACTTAAGTTAACCTCTAAACTTTTAATAGCATTTAGTTACAAGTACGCTTATTTCTGGTCTTAGAAAAAAGTCTAAAAATATGTTATTTTACAATATTGAGGATAATTTTCTGATTTATATAATATTCGATTTACCAGGAGAAAAGTGAGCCCCAGCAAGATTTTTCCTCTACCTGATGTTGCCTGTAAATCTCGAATGGATGGTTCTTAACAGCACATAGAACATATCTGTCTTTTACAAAATAATTCTATGAATACTGATAGCTTTTTTTGTTTGTTCTCACACTTGGCATTCTGGCGGTGGTAGGACTTACATGATCACCAATATATGTTAAGACTAGTGGCCGCCCGTGACTACGTTCGCGTGGAAGTCGGTTTCCCGTGGGGATGAGAAGTTTTCCCGAGGTAAAAAGTAATCTATGTGTTATTCTGATGTATAACTATATAACTGTAAAGTTTCATCCAAATCCGTCCAGTAGTTTTTAAGTGAAAGCGTAACAAACATCCATACATCCATACTGACAAACTTTCACGTTTATAATATTAGGAGTTGGATTGTTTTTTTATAGCTAAAAAAGACCTTACAAGCCTTGTTCTGCTTCAGTGTTATTTTGGATCCTTAACATTTTATTAAATTTAATTTTATTTTGATGATTCACGAAGAAACAGACTTTGCTTAAAGTTACTTAATTAAAAGGTGAGCAGAGTTTGACAAAATGAAACGATTAGTACAATATTTAATTATAATAAGCTGCTTGCTAAATAAATATAAATTGTAAAATTTACGGGGTGTTATACTTGAAATAGAATTGCTTACCTTTGGGCTTTTGTTTGACTTTTACATTAATAATATGAATGTTAAGATTTGTTTGTGACCTCTATATTTTATGAACCGTATTAAAAATTGCAAGTTGCGGACCTAAAAAGTAACTTTACCTGTTAACAAGCCAAAATTATACATGTTAATACAACAATAATCTCTCTTCTAGAGATTTGATAAAGACAATTAAGAAAGAGTTAGCGACACTTTCTGGAAAACAAGTTTTATAAATTTTATAAGTCCCTGATGAAACTATACATATGTAGTTTCTAAATAAAATAGAAAACGTACAGTCGTAACAAAACACTTTATTTCCCTTTCCAATTTCTAACAAGTTTTTCCATTTAAAGCTAAAGGTTTTTTAAAGCGGAAAAATATTTCCAGCGTCTATTTGCCCGCACTGGAGCAAAATATCGTCACCAACCACCATTTATATGTAAATTGTGTAAAAACACCAATTCATGGTAAATAAGGAGCAGTTTTACCAGACGAAATCTCGAATTTGTTACAAGTTACATTTATTTGACTCCTGCTAAATGATTTTAAACCTTGAGTGCATTGAGATAGAGTTAGTTTTGAAATGATGTGGTAAATTAAGGGGAGATTTGATATGTGGAGCAGTAGGTGAAAACAGCTTTTGGGTGCTTAAAACAAGCGTTTTGTATGATATCAACGCGACTGTTTATTCAGTTATTTTATTGTGGCAGTACCTATTCTAACAAAATTTTTGGTAGAAAGGTTAAGGTTGCATATTCCTGTAATGTTATGTATACTTGGAATGATAACAGATTACTTTGAGTAGTCGGAAAATAAATTGTTTACAAACGGCCGAAACCAATATTCTACTATAGTTAAAACCTTGGTTGTTGGAAACTGCTAGTTTTGTTTTTTGATGTGTTTCTGTCATTTCCATATCAACAGCTATCTACCATAGTTTATTGTGACGCAAAAACATGGATAAGGTTACCATAGTTACACAAATAACAAGGCGTCAAAGGTTAGTAGAATATTGGTTTCGGCTGTTAGAGTATTTAATATAACAAAAATCTTTTTTAGCTTTTTTTCCGAAGGCATAAACCTATGCTTAATTCTTAATGTAGGTAGGTACTGTTTCTTTATACTTATTTAATGCTTTCTAATGTTTAGTACTTTTCCCGCAAAATAGCAACAAATTTCCATCCTCCCAACTTACTCGCAAACTTTCACCTAAATACTCTGAGCAGAACTAGTAAGCCACCATCTTAAGCACTTAATTGAAGTATTCCCTTAGTTCTTCATACACTATCACTTTACCAAACGATCCTAGTCCCGAGTCGTTACAATTTGGTCTATCTTTCAATTTGTTCTAACATTCGGTCTATCTCTTCACTTGTTTCGAAGTTTCGGACAATTTGCGGACCACCTTTCTATTGTGAAGTGGAATACTTTGGATTCTGTTAACGAGTATATAAATAGTGGAGAGAATATCATCAGGCTTTTGTTTTGGATGTAGCGGGAGGGAGGTAAGAATACTCGCGTCTGATTGGCTGCTGACGTTTTTGGAAGACCTGTGATTGGCATAGCAAAATAGAAATGGGAACCAAAACTTATCTTCAATATTTGTGGTCAACCATCTATGAACTGTCCGCGGCCGAAGTTGCCTTCCCCTAACATTTAAGACTGCAACTTTAACTGACATTCATGAGTTCAATGACCCGCCCACGCTTCGCAATGGTGTAATTTTTGAATTTTAACATTGAAAAATTAATAACATTGAATTTTAGCTAATTAAAAAAACTTTTTCTGATTGTTCTTTATTTACAAATTTAAAAGAATAAATTCCCTAATAGATGGCGAAAACCGCATTACAATCCGTCACGAAGTTTAGGAGGAGATAGCAGCCAAACATACAAACAGACAGAATTAGCGACTTAGATTTATACTATGTAATGATGTTACAGCTAATACCCGAAGTGCGTCTACACCTAGTTTTAGCCGGTTAGAAGTGTTTTTTATATGGAAAACTGTAAAGAAAAAATTATGTATATAAAAACTGGCTTCAATCATGAGTCGACGGAGTCCCGCTACGCTACTGTGGCGACATAGATGGCGCTGACCGTGGCCAACATTCCTTCCCGGCGGTACGCATACAAATCCTATATCGCGCTATCAACATTTCAAATGCAGTTACTATATATACGACTTCTGAAATCATCTCAGTGGCCCCGCTTGGCCCTAGACCTGTGTTCTGTCTAGCACTGGGAGATCTCCCCTTTTACCGCCAAAGTACTATTGATGTTCTAACCGGCTAAAACTAGGTGTAGCCGCACTTCGGGTATTAGCCGTAACATATATACGAATAAGACCGTTAATAGGTTGCTCTAGAATATACAGCACCTCCGAATGATCTTCCAAAATTATGTACTCCATGAATTTCAGTAATGTAGGCTCCGTAATCGACAGGCAACAATGGGACAAAAGTAGCAATTTTCTATACCGGTACGAACTGGTTTCAAGGTGGGAGCTTATTGGATGAATTACGAAAATTTATGTAAGAGTATTTTTTTAAAATGTATTTTAAAATTGTTCGACAAAATTCTCAGAGAAAAATATACATTTTAAATCTTATTGGTTTGAAATTGATTTTAAAACATTAGTTTGATGTATATTCGAAAGTAACATTAAAATTCTCAACTGAATCATTAACACTATTTATTACTAAGAATCACAAGTAAGTAGGTACCTTTTTTGTTAGCATTTGAACCAAATATATCACTAGTGAGTGATTAGGTATATAAACAATACTAACCCAGATTTAGTGATGTAAATATAAATAGTCGTTCTAAAAATACGATGAAAACATCGCATTCGTAGTTTATATAATTCTTTATTGCAATAGGGATCAATGTTGTTTATGTTTATTTCCGATTTCAAAAGGCTTTTTCGGTGAATCGAAACGTCGATGAAATGTGTTTATTTTTGTCGTATTTGTTAATATAATACAGACAAAAAAAAACGGTATTCACGGAATTGAATTTATTTGGCCTTATAGCGCAGAAGTAAACGGACAAAATTCTTCCTAAAACTGCTCAAACTATTGCTTCTTAACATTGTACATTAATTTTATTGTGAACTTAACCTTACCACATTCTTCTAATAATATAAACGTGAAAGTTTGTGAGTATGGATGTATGTATGGATGTTTGTTACTCTTTCACGTAAAAACTACTGGATGGATTTTGATGAAACTTTACAGTAAAATAGGTTATACAACAAAATAACATATAGGGTACTTTTTACCGCGGGAAAACTTTTCATTACCACGGGAAACCGACTTCCACGCGAGTATAATCATATAAAACCATGCCAAAAGTATTTTAATTTCAAAAATATTGATAGCTAAAACTGTATTCCAATATAGAGTTTTCACTATAAACTCCATAAATTAACCTATTTTGTTACTCCTAAATACACGCGTTCATAGATTCAGCTTTAACCCGCAGTCAATATTGAATTCCTTTTGATGTGGCTATTCTAAATGCATATTTCATTCATCACTAAGCTTTAGTCTATTTCAATTTAAATAAAATATGAAGCGAGAATCCGATGATGGATAAATGCTATTTCGAGATTGTTGATACTGCAGACTGATTCGATGTTAAACTATAAAGTTTTAAACTATAAACAATGTTGTTATAAAGATTGGGGTGTTAGCAATGATTTTGTAAAAGATTAACGCTACGAAATTAAATTTTCACCCTAAGCGGTAGGTTATAATCCTAGGTCGAGGTGATAAGATTCAAATATATTTTATAACTAGTGACCGCCCGCGACTCCGTTCGCGTGGAAGTCGGTTTCCCGTGGGAATGAGAAGTTTTCCCGCGGTAAAAAGTACCCTATGTGTTATTCTGATGTATAACCTATATTACTGCAAAGTTTCATCCAAATCCATCCAGTAATTTTTACGTGAAAGAGTAACAAACATCCATACATCCATCCATAAATCCATACTCACAAACTTTCACGTTTATAATATTAGTAGGATTGGCTCGTATCTGGGTATAAATGTTGTTTTCCCCTACGTCTATTGTGTGGTGCCTATTCTCTATTTAGGGCCTCTACTTTAGAAACCACGAAAAACTTATGAACTGTTGCAACGAATCTTCGCTGTTTTGGCAATTACTGATTATCAAAGGTTACTTATTTGAAATTGAAGGGCTTTAATGTGATAAATAAACAATAACTTTACATTTTGCAAATGACTTTTAAATGAACAGATTTAACAAAATGATTGCTAAATATTTTCGTTAAAATTTCAGAAACCGCACTAAGTAACCGTAGGTAGCTCAAGAAATGGACGTTTCATTTCAATTGAAAGTTCAAGAGCAAGTTGAAGCTCTGGATCGCTTCTAAGAGCTTACAAGTTGTTGGAAGCTTACAAAGTGAGCTTTTGAAGATTAACCCTAACTAGGCTAGGAATCAAACTTGTTTGAACGGGTTTACGCGCATTGTTACTAAGATTTGTGTTCTACTAGCTACTGGAAAATAATGAATAAACTTTTTTATTAAGCCTTAATAAATATAAAGATGACAGAAATCAAAAACTCTACAACAGCTATGTTTTACTCGTAAGTGGCAGGGCCTATTCTGCAACTTTTAAAACAAATTCGCTCAGTCTATAAATATGATGTTTTTTTGCAATGTTCGTACAAATTGTCACTTAAATGACTACCGGTATCTTTCACGCAATTCACCATGTAATGCTAGCTCAAATAGTAATTTCAAAACTATTTTATACTAAACAAACAAAGAGAATTGTTAAATAGATGCACAACTAGTTACACTAATTAAAATATCCGTAGATATTTTCAGGAAGCTATCGATCGATTTTTTCGTCCCAAAGCAAAATGGTGAGTACCTAGTTCCTTTCAAATACATTGTTAAAATATAATCTTACATCAATTTTCGTAATTCATCCAATAAGCTTCCACCTTGAAACCAGTTCGTACCGGTATAGAAAATTGCTACTTTTGCCCCATTGTTGCCTGCCGATTACGGATCCTATATTACTGGAGTTCATGGATTACATAATTAAATTGAATATATTATATTCAAGGATATATAAGTAAGGAAACTTTCCTTACTTTTTTCATTAGAAGTAGTAATAGATGGTTTTGATACCATTTTCGTAGAACCATTAAAAACGACTCCATCCATTTGCACTTAGTTAAAATAACTTTAATATAAATAAAAATTACTAATATGAGTTTATATACTAATATGAGTTTATTATTCTCTGTGGTTTAACAGAAAATGTAACCTTTATGTGAATAGTAAATAAATAAATAAAAATAAAATAAATAACTGACACGACGAGCATTCCTACTTTTGGAAAGCATCGTGTACCACTTTCCTCTAATCTAATACATCAAATATGATTCGCTAAAATATGTATGAGGATGACACATAAATATATAATTCGCAAAGACGACGGTTCGATAAGTCACGTTTGTTCGTGCTTAGCTTACCTTGGAATAATCTTATATTATGTCCTTTTAATAATACATAAAGTACTTTTATTAATGGAGGAAATGTGGAGGCGTATCTGTAGAGAAAATCTGAACTTACCTGCTCTATGGGAGATAAGAGGGTACTGTTACTTCAAAGCTGCATTAAAGGTAAATCTTTCCACAGGTTGTGTAACACTTCAACTTTGAATTCCATACTTAACAATAGTTTATTAAAGGCGTCAAAATATTCACTCATTCACTCATTCACTCATTCACTCACTTATTTACTCATTCACCAATTCATTCTGACTCTGACACTGATAATTTCCGAGATAAAAAGTATCTAATGTTGTGCCCAGGATAATAAATTATTACTCGATAATCACGTAATGTAAACGGGCTGGCAGAGAAACAAAAAATGTTTTGTTACTTTTCTGGTTTTGATCTATGTAGTTTCGATATAGATTGATAGCTGCAAACTAAGTGAAAATAGTTTCACAAGCATTCTTTTCAATTACAATTTCATTTGCAAGTGATTTTTTTGACGCCTTTAAATATTTTAAATGTACCTACGGAATTTGACCATTTGCAACTTTATTATATGTACGTATAGATACAGTTAAATTGCCCTAGAAAGCCTACAAGCCTCGGCTGGTAAACTGCCAACTACATACCCGAAGATCTTCTATCAAATATATTTTTTTATTGGCTCTTAGAAACATGAAAAGAAAATAAGTGGCCAATTTAGTTTTATTCAAAATCATATTTGAATTCAGCAAGTTAAAACATGTGATAATAATACCACACTATATAAGTAAAGAAGCTCTGAGAGATTATATAAACTGGAGCGTTCAATCAAAACTCTATTTTATGAATCAAATAGAGTTTTGATTGAACGCTCCAGTTTATATACTCTTGAATCAAAATTTAAAATAACTCAATTATCCTACTAATAATATAAATGTGAAAGTTTGTGAGTATTGATGTATGGATGGGTGTTTGTTACTCCTTCACGTAAATAGGTACTACTGGACAGTTTGGATGAAACTTTACAGTAATATAGTTTATACATTAGAATAACACGTAATGTACTTTTTACCGCGGGAAAACTTCTTATTCCCAAGGAAAACCGACTTCCACGCGAACGGAGTCGCGGGAGGCCACTAGTCTTCCATAAAACTTCAGGTTTATATCATACATTTTTACAATCTAAACCCGTTTCGTTATAATTCTGCAAAAGTGTCAAACCTCAGTTTATAGCCCGTTTCTCACATAAGTAGGATTTGCAGCATTAAACGCTGCATATCTCAGGCACTTTCACGTCTACAAACTTTATCTACACTATAGAATAAGGAAATATTTCCTAACTAGCCACTGAAGCACTCGACCCACTTTCTAAAAGCCTAAACTTTATGTGGTTTAACTGTTGCAGAATACTGCATAGCTCTGGGTCTAAACCATAGGTTCCCAACCGGTGGTCCGTGGCGAACGAAATATAAGATATGGTCCGTGAAAATCAATAAATTTTGTACGCACACTAGTCTTACAAGTAATGCACGCACTGTTAGTCAATCATACTATTTATTGTGCATTGTTTATTAAGAAGCGGTTTCACGGTACGCGATTCGACGCACAAGATACGTGTAGTAAAGTGGTGTAGTGTGAGGTGCGCAGTTTTACGCACAGTGAGACCATCCTCTTTAGAATTATTTGTACAACGTATATTTCCTGTGGTCACTGCTAATAATATAAAAATCAAAGTGGTCAAAGTCAAAAGAGTTTGTGAACCACTATCTCTACGAAGCCATATCCTATAGTAATCACGTTTTCCGCTACAATTGCTAGTCTGACGTCACTCGGAGAGCTAACTGTCCGATTGGGCCTAGATTGACTAGTCATGCTTCGATGGTTACTTGCAATGCTATCAGTTTAGACAACGTCGGTTACGTTTGATGCTACATGTAAATATAAGATAAATATAGGTTCACAGTTATCAAGCCTGCAATTAATATTATTCGTTAACGAATAATCGTATAATTCTTAAGATATAAACATCAGTGCAATCAAAGGCAATTTTTAGATTCTATATTTTAGTCTTCTATTTTCGTGAGGTAAATAAGTATTTATACCGGGTGTCCAGGAAACAATGGATAACCTCTGAAGGGCTAATAGTAGAACTAAAGGCAAGCCTAAAAATAATTGATAAAAAGTATAACCCTTACACTGCTAGAAATATGAAGTTTTTTTTTAAAGCACCATATTTCTGGCAGTGTATTTGGCAGCACATATTCATCTAATCAAAGGTTTTGTTTCTGGCTGTTAAGTGACTTTTATATGTTAAGCTATATGGACGTGTTTTGATTGTTAATTTGATGGTTTAATATAAATAATTGAAACGTGGAAAAGTAGGAAAAACTCAGCCCATATAATCCAAGAATCTTTAAACAAAAGTAACCACCTACCATCAAGTACACGCACTTATTTTTTACACATTAAATAAAAAATGCTAAGTATGTTTTCTCAATGTGTAGGCGTCAAAATAGGTAAGAATATGCAAAGTCGAAAGCGTGGGTTTATTAGCTAGACTTTTTATTCATAGAAATAAAATCAACCCACACTGAAATATAAAGTCACAATTTCAACTTTAATTTACAAACTTGAATGTTGACCTGAATTTTGTACTAAAATAGGATTTGAGACAGACTTTACTTATTTGAATATTTATATGAATAAGTATTTTATTAAATCACCATTTTTAAAACGATTCACTTTACAGAACTACTTAAAATTTGACTTCTATATTTCTTCTCACAGTCCACCTTTGCTGTCTTTCAGAATCCTTCTTAGTATTTTAAATTATCTCGTTCGATATTCACTGATTTAAAGTCGAACCGATACTATCATACTCAATAGCTGATCTCTAATAACTGACACTGATTCGGAATCAAATAGAAAATTATTATAAACATACAAAAAGTCAATTTAGAAAGGATTTTGGGAAAGACTCAAAATCAAAAATCAAAATCAAAGTTCTTTTATTCATCATAGATATGAAACATATACTTAATGAACGTAAATGTTACAAACTTCGACTCCACCTAACCGACGACCGAGAGAAAAAAGCCGGCGGAAAAAAACTCCCAGCACTCAAAATACAATAATAAATTACAATTTAAAACGTGTACATTCAGTGAACATATAAATTATTTTCTCGTATCTGCCCGCTCAACACTATAAAAGTTAAAAAAATATTAAAGTGCTCACTCAAACTCATCCTACATACCACGAGAAAATGTGTTGCTGCAGTTGGAAATCCTTTATTTTAAAACCATAACTTATATTAATTGATCAACGATAAAAACATCTATTTAAATTAAGTCAGTAAGTAATACATCTTCATATTCTTGACTTAAAACCTGTCTGTTTGCTGACGATAATACTAATAGTCTTACGACTCTACCATTTAGATCTAACGTTCTTAACTAAACCTTGCAACTTTATTACACAGTCTTAGAGTTGTTTTTCGCTTAGCACAGGTCAAAGCGAGGTTGTAGTATATTTGTTAAAGTATAAAATATAGTTGGGCTTGCCTGGTCCGCGTCAAATTATGCTGTTATTTTCAGGCTATCGATTCCGACTAAACTCGTGATGACCTGAATCAAAAAGCTAGATATTTTGTCTGTTGAATAATATTAAAATTCTTGTAGCCATGCATTGTTCTGACCTAAAAAGGGTTATGTATTTATTTTTCTCTCAGTAGTTGTATAGTTACCTATCTTTTAAACGAATGGTACGTTTTGGTTTAATGGTAAATGCCCTTTTTAACAGTTCTTTACATTTAGACGGACGGTCTTCCTTATGGCCGGTCTCAATGTTTCTACTTTAGTTAAAACCTCGGTAACGGGAAACTGCTTGTTTTGTTACATTTTTTGTTTATAAACGATTTTTATGGTTTATTGAGACGCAAAAACCCAAGTAACAAGGCGTCAAGTTATCCAATTTTTGAAATTGTACGTAAATCTGCTCTTATGTCACCAATCCTTTAGTTTCCTCTTACAAAACCCAAGGAAAAAAGCTATATAGTCTATTCTTATTAAGGATCCATATGTCACACATAACAGTTATTTATAATAAGGTTCCTAATCATGTCCTTGAGTGGCAAGTACAGATGAGTCCACACTTTGTCAGATCGTTGAAAAGAGGTCCCACTCAAAAAATATCGAAACGTAATCCTTTTACGGAGCGCCAATTCAAACGCAAAATCTTCTTCACCCTTTTACAAATGTATCAAATATATTTTACTAAGGAACCAATTTCGATTGACCTGCAAACACTTGATCGTTTGAATAGGATAAGGTCAAGATATATTGGTTAAGGTGAAGGGTCTTCCAAATGTGAGTACCAATTGAAAGGATTTCGATTTTGGATGGTAACAGTTGGTATATTTTAGTCTATTTGGTCCTCGTTAGATCATTAAAGTTTGGTTTAGTTGGGAGATTGACCATTTCATTCTGGTCACGATCTGTGATTGAATAAATTAATGATTTGGCTGCTGAGTAAGTAAACGACATTCTGAGCGACATTTTGTTGAGTAATCCAAATTTGAATATTCAAACTGTGACGGTTGCTAATACTTTAGATAGAAATGTGTTTGTGGTTGATCGCCTTTGGTTGTATAATTTGTAGATTTTAATACCTACAAACTAGGATTTGATGGTATCAATATTCCGACTATAGTTAAAACCTCGGTAAATGGAAACTGTTTGTTTTGTGTTTGTGACTTTCTGTCATAAGCATTGAAATAGGTCACTATAGTAACACATTTAACATGGCGTCGATGGTTAGTATATTATTGAGATTGGCAATTAAAGTACAAAGTGTTTGACAATCATGCCATTTTGATGACTTGAATTAAGCACTCATAAACATATGTCTAAAAAGTATTAGCTATTTATAAACATAAAATGTGATTTCCATATCATTTAACTCCGACCACGATCGGCCAAATTTCTCAGGCGAATACAAACAACCTTATCTTATTATTCGATAAATAAGAAAAAAAACCCCTAAAGATTGTGGAACCAAAAAATCCTCCGGCCTAATACATCGTCAAATAACGAAACGTTCCATCCATCGTTTCACAGATCATTGTGCTCAAAATCGAATGAGGGAAAATCACAGGGAAAAATGAACTATATTTCTTTACCTATTTCTGTGACATGACCCTGATATTGGGGCAAAAAGATCCTTTTTTCGCCGTGTGTGACAAAGGGTTGATCAGGCGTTCGCTTTAAGATAAAATTGGATTGATTTACGAGGTTAGGTGGACATGATTTTTGGTGATATTAGAAGGTCTTGGAATAATCTAACTGTAGTGTTATTTGATATGTGTTCAAATGTTTGCAAATTGAGGTAATAAAATTTAACTCAAGTGTGTTAAAGTAGAGTTTGAAGTTTTTGTTACTCTCTCATATTGAACATTACTACGGATATGAATAACATTTAGTATACGAATAGACTAATATTGAAACTAACGAAGTGTACTTTTTCAACATAAATGTAAAAGGAGTAAAACCGCGACCTAATCTGATAGATTATCGTAAAGTCTTTACTTTTTTTTACCTGTCAATCTCAATCCCAGTTAATTTGACGTGAAAAAGCTTAAGTTTAAATATAAAAATAAATAGTTAAGGATTATTTTAAATATTTTTAAACGCTGTATAGGTAGGTAACAGTTAAGGAATTTCGCTTATGCAGTTCAAAACGCACTCTACCCCTTTTTAATTTTTACGCTTTCCAACAAAATAATTTCCTTACCTATTATACAGAATGATTCATAGTCAATCACTGTTTGAACCTAACCTGTTCGTTAAAACCAGTGTCTCCTAGCTTCAGACCTACATCAACACAGCATGTCCTAAATTACCGAGGCGCCCTTTCCCTACATAAATCGCTATTTAACGCTTCAGTTAGCAAAACTCCCACACTTAGGCCGGGCTCAAACAATTATAAAGGGTCCAAGGAAAATAGGTGTATGACTTGGGTAAATATATCGTCTGAGCAATACGTATGAAAATGTGAAAAGATTTATTGTCTAATAGTAAGAAATAGGTTTGCTTTTGTTTTTAAAATTGTTACTATTAAATTGACTTGAAAAAAATAGGTATTTATTCTACTAGCTACCTACCCATATTTCTTATGTGATTTAGGTAATGTACCCATTTTATTGCCTAAAATGTTACTTCCATAGAAAACAGTTTTCATATAGGACAACAATGTAACCTATTGTAAATTGTTTCTAGACATACATACTTTGCGACTTAAAGCCATGTCATTTCTAACAAAAGAAAAAAACCACATTAATCCCTCTATTCTCATAAAATATATTAAATTCCAACATTTTTCTCGTAATATATTATTCTTTTACAAATCTCTTTTGTGAAACATAATCTTAATACTCCTTACCGTTTATTACCTGTATTAAATTATTCAGTTCCCTTCCTCCGTTCATAATAATATCATCTTACTCAGTTTTTACTATTTTTTTGACCCTTTCCAACCCTTCTCAATTAAGGGTAGACACCCTTAACTGAATAATCGTTTGATGTTTCACGAGCCTTGCTAAGAGTTCATAATTTAATTAGAAGATGAATTTGTTGAATGATTGTGCTAATTTGTTTAATGTTTTTTATATTCTGAGTTCAAATTTAAAATGCGGTCTCATTAGGTTACTCTTTAATATGATATTTTAATAATGATAATATGACTAATACTAGAAATTTATGAAGAAGCCCTAAGTTCAGAAGTGGACATAGTTTGGGTATTGATGATTGTGATCTATACTAATATTATAAAGCTGAAGAGTTTGTTTGTTTGTTTGTTTGTTTGTTTGTTTGTTTGAACGCGCTAATCTCAGGAACTAATAGTTCGAATTTAAAAATTCTTTTTGTGTTGGATAGACCATTTATCGAGGCAGGCTTTAGGCTATATAACATCACGCTGCAACTATAAGGAGCGAAGAAATAATGGAAAACGGGAAAAAAACGGGGAAAATTATTCATCCTTGAGGGCTTCCGTTGCGTGCGCTGCGAAAACGGTTCTAGAAACCAAAAATATATGTATGAAAGAATTAAGGGAACTTTTTACCGCGGGAAAACTTCGCATTCCCACGGGAAACCGACTTCTACGCGAACGGAGTCGCGAGCGGCCTCTAGTAATAGATAATAATGACCAGATGATTGATAATAATACAACTAAACGCGTTCCTCACAATATTTTTCCTCACTGTTAGTGCGTGAAAAACATGTGCATTATCTGAAAAACACTAAATGAGTGGTATATCAATAGGAATGGTACCTGAAATCTTGAGTAAGACAAATTAGTTCTTATCATTATCTTAGTCTTCACAACGCACTTTTTTTGCCACACTGCTTATTGTTTTGAAACTTATCCCAAGTTTACAGAGTATATTTTTAAACATAATTTAGTACAACCTTTTATAGGAGTTGTGACGTTGTGGGTTGTCCGTTGGGAATTGGAACTTAGACAAAATTTCTCAATATATTTTGTCCTATCACAATCTGCAATATTTAGAATATTTTCCCAAGTGACTGCTGCATAATTCAAGTAAATCAATATTTTCTAAATAACCCTCATTTCTAAATAACCCATATTTCTAAGAACACACTGTTCCAGTAACCTCGAGTTGTTTAGGTACAATTTTTTTTTTTATTTGGATTGCCTGTGTTTTTTTTTCTTTCACTTGTACGAATTGTTATTCTGATGTATAATCGTTGTATAGATTTGTTTTGTTTCATCCAAATACATCCAGTAGTTTTTGCGTGAGAGTCATCATCATAGTTTCATCCATACATACTCACAAACTTACACGTTTATTAGTAGGAAAGATGAGATACGAATGTTTAATTACACGTGATGTCACAAAGTTTATATCTTTGCACTGCATTCTTACATTAAGATATACATATTACATATTAATGTAGCATGTCAAAATGCGGAAGTCAAAACATTGCAAGATAAAAGTTTGAAGTACTAAAGGTTGAACTTGCTTAAATGGTGCCGTCACAGTTGGTTGGCCGTTTGACAGCCGTCAACAAATACAAAGATACATAAAATTAATTAAATTAGAGTTTTTTTTATGTAATATTTGATTGAAATGTATGGTCCAATCACACTGTAAGATAATTTTCATTCTTAAACACTATGTAAGTAACGTAATATTGATAAAACAAGAAAAAGACTAACCATAAAGCTTGACAATGCGTTTGTGATAATAAGCGTTTGATAACTTTATACATTTTTGTAACGTTAAAGTTTCAATTCAAAAGATTTTCAATCAAATCATATTTCCAAAATTTCAAAAACAACCTTTAGTTATTATAAACTAATTAATAATTTCCGACTCCATCCCACATTGGTCCTGAATCCAATTGTGTTGACTGAAGCCATCCTATCGCACTGCGGATCTTTTGTCTATGCCTACAGTACAATACCTTATCCATTTATCTGTGAATATCCCAAATCGTAGGGACTCATCCCTTTTGTTCTGTAGACCAAATGGAAAGTGGAATAAACAGGATTTCCTTCCATTATTGGAGATTATGGTGCGGAGACTGCGGGTGTCACGTTTGGTTTCAGAGTAATACAACGAATATTAAGAGTTGGTGTAAGGAAAATCGTAATGGTATTTATTAAAAACTGCCCACGCTTCGCAATAGTGTAATTTTGACCGACTTGCTCACAAAACATTGAATTTTGAATTTTTTGAACAAATTTAAATGAATAATATCCCTAAAAGATAGCGAAAACCGCATCAACATTCCTCAACTCGTTAAGGAGAAGTTAGCGGACAAACATACAAACAGACAGAATTAGCGACTTGGATTTATACTATGTAATGTTGATGTTTATTTTTGACAATGGATCTGGGGAATAATTTAAATGTTGAAAATCGTATGGTTGGAACATACGAGCGAAAATGTTGTTTGTGTTCCAATAAATTATAACCCAGCTATAATTGTATTTAAATCCATTACTCATTAAAACTGTCATGCGATAAAACAGGGATTATAGATCATTATTTTGTTTGTTAATGAAAGCATCGTTATGGTGTGAATAGAGTTTCAGCATAATCCTTTCAGTATAATGACATGACCATAAATGCTTATTAATTTCTATAATACTGTTAGTGTAAAAGTTTATTACTTTACGATTTTTTGCTAAGCATTATGTTGTATATTATGGGGTGTAAAAAGAAAGCTTTCGAAACAAAAATTGGGCATTGCTGGAGGGGGGGTACTGGTTATGTTTTGAGCGAAAATATTTTTAATTTTAAAAGAAATATATTGTTGTTTTTGTGTATTATTAGCTGATGTGTGAGAGATGGCCTTAAGCGGCGAATATCATTTTTCAATCCATATCACTTTTTTAAATTGAATAAATTGGTATACTGTTTGTGATTTTACAGCCAATACGCACTGTCGACTTGTCGCCGGCGACTCAGTCGCCGGCAACTGTGACTTTCTTTAGTTGGCCGTTTAGTATGGAAAGTTCTTAGGTACTTGTATTTTTCGGCGTTGTCAATTATTGTAAGAGGTCGAAGAGAGGATTGCAGGAGTCTAGAATCTAATTAAATAAAATATATTACAATTAAACCCTAAACTGACCCCACTTTGTAGACTGGATAACTTGTACCACTTGTATTTTCACTTTTATTAAGTTTCTAAGATTTTCTTATTGAGCAAGGCGCACGCACAAGTCCAGCTCGTTTCCGGAAGTAGCGTCCAAATTACTCCTCCAATCAAAGGCGTTTTCCCAACCCCACGTGAACAAGACAGGGATAGGAATATATAAATATAACATAAAAGAGAGAGAAAGCTATAGTGTTTTGTGTGAACCGGAAATAATACTCTTTTTTTATGTCAGATAGTCAGCATTTTTGTTGATGGTAATCAATACTAAACAAGTTTAGACTCATTTAATGAATGTTTACGCACTCGGTCGCCGGTTGCGGCCTACGTTTCGGTCGCCGAGAGACTGAGTCGCCGGCGACAAGTCAACAGTGCGTATTGGCTCTTAGTTACTATTTGGGCTCAAGAATACGTGGTTTCAGGCTTCGGAAGTGGTCTTTTTACACCCGTTATATCAGATTTTGCGATGATTTTAAGTTAAATGGTGTAATTTGCAATGTAAATAATCGCACCTGAACCAACAGTTGATGTGTGAGCGATGATTTCAAGCGGCAAATATGGCTTTTCAATCCTTAATCACTTTTTCAAATTGAGTTTTCTGGGTATATTGTTAGTGAATTTAGTAACTATTGAGGCTCAAAAATACATCGTTTCTGACTTTGGAAGTTGTTTTTTTTACACCTGTTATAAATTGACTAGCTGACCCGGCGAACTTCGTACCGCCTTATCGTTGCAATGATGCACAACTACGATGACAGCAAAACAAACGATGCTCTTTCAATATAATCTATGGCTGTGAATGACATTGACATTAGTTACGCGAGTTTTTTTAAATATGCAAAATTAAATGTATATTTGAGAGATTTTCTTAATATTTTTTTCCGTAAGAACCTTCTCCTAATAATAACAAATACACCAAAAAAAGAATTAGTGAAATCGGTCCAGCCATTCACGCGTGATGCCGTGACCAAGGAAAACGGGTTTCATTTTTATATATATAGATATACCTATATGTTGGAGAAGCAATAATTATTTGTGCGTAATTTGCAAGATTCGTAACGTAAGCGCCACCATGCGTCTTGTCAGTCTTAAGACGCAGCATGGATAGCAAAGCCCTGATAGAAATCTGTCAGTCTATCTTCTGGATGATTGGGAAGTGAATGTAGATTATAAAAACTTTTTATGTTCCGTAATTTTTTAAAAAAAATAAGCGGACGTCGATTTCAAACAACATTATTCACGAATGTTCAACTGCTGAGTGAAAAATGAGTACATAGTAATTAGTACAAACAATGTAAGGATATTCAACATATAAATAGCATCACGTGGTATTATCTTAACCCCATAGGAAAGCTCATCTTGCTGCACGGTGAAACATTGTATTTCTTAATAATATTGTATTTTCAAGTTATTACTTTAATCTATTGAGCGTTTTGCAAAACTTAGTTTCGACTTAGACATTTCGTGGGTCTTTCAAAAAGCTTTAAGCAAAATCATTTAACCATAATTTGGTGAAAGTATACCTATCCCAACAACCACAAAAAGAGCTTTTCTATTTTTTAAATGTGTTTTTTATTTATAAACCTTCTCTACTTATTGATTGATGGTAATTCAATCTCGGCTTTAGCGTGAGATCCTTAAAAATATATAAGTTTCAGACTAGAGAAGAAATTTTTAAAAAGAAAAAAAATATCTCTTGCTGTTGGCCATTTATTTCAGTTTGTTGAAGTTAAAAAATAAAACAATATTCTGCCATCATAACTTCCAGATGAAAAGTTTTAAACGAACTTATATTCAAAAAACGAGACATTAGCGAGGCATTTCATCACCTAAATGTTTCCTAAATATTTCTTATCTTGGCAAAATTGCTCAAGTTTTAGTCAAAATAAAATGATCGATGGATTCCATTCTTGTCCTAATGACTAGCATTTTGTATAATAAATGGTAAATACTTTTAAACGAATTAAACCGCTTTATAAAATTATGTTTTAGTTTTAATACCTGCTGTTACTTAAGAACAAAAATGTATGAAAGTACTGAACGAACGAACGACTTACTCATCTCTTATTGGTATAAATACAGTTTTCATGTACCTATGTATTTTTTGCTCAGAACATTTACTATTTCGTGATTTTGTCGTAGAAAATGATAAATATTTTGAATTTGATAGTAACGACAAATATTTAGAATGACGGCATTTTAACCGAAGACTTGGTAAAGGTTGGTTCTTAGCTACTGGTGAGAGAGATTCAGTTGAACGTTTTTTAGTGTACGTTGCCCACGATCATCCAAAGGTTCCTTATTGTATTCTCTCCAACAATAAAAGCTTGTCAATGTCAATAACACGCTTTATGAAGTACACGTTATTAAAATTCTATTCAATAAATAACCCAAAACTTTCAAAATGACAACCCTGTTCCATAATTACTAGGCTCCATATAACATCAAAACTAAACGCAATAATCCCTAACTTACCACTCTTACCACCAAACTTACCACTGTTCTCTCTTCTTCTTTTCCAGAACACCCTGGCAATCCTCGACAAGCTGGACATCGACAGCGAGAAGCCTTCTGAAGAGGAGATCGCGAGGCTCTTCGGCTATGAAGAGGCCTACCTGGCGGGCGAGCTCGGTGTCTGGCAGCGGCTCAAGCCGAAAGTCTGGGCGCTGTTCGATGAGCCATCCAGCTCACCAGCCGCTAAGGTATGGTGATCCACTTCTGAAAGAGTGCTGTTATTAAATCTCCAAATAATAAATCTCCAGGCTAACACACCAATTATGTGGCCCTAAAGTAAGTTGCAGTACGCACTTGTGTTATAGGTACCACATAATGGACTAGGGGAGAACCTAGTTACACCCAGACACGAGCCAATATCGAAAAACCATTTTTAACGACATTGGCCCGACCTGGGGATCGAACCCGGAATCATCTGCTTAGCAGTCCGGTATATATACCGCTGGACCACAGAGGTCTTCAAAATTGAGTCGTTATTGAGATTTTACTTTTAGTTTTTAAAATGCTAATTTATTAATTTTGAAGTTATAGATACAGGAAAAAGGAAAGCGGGTCTAGCCGTAGCGCGCGGTAGCTCAGTGGTAAGAGCGTTAGACCGGCAATCGAGAGGTCCTGGGTTCGATTCCCAGTCAAGCAATGCTCGGAGACCCGCGTTCCTTTTTCCAGTATCTATAACTTCAGAGTGCCCTTATTTTAATTGGCATTGTAAGGAAAGTTGAGTTTCCCAAGTTGCGCATTTACTACGAAAATTGAAACTGCTTCTTGTATAAGTATCCAATTTTTTTAAGTAGAGAATCCACTATTGTTGTAGCAAAATACTACAAACGTAATTTCCTTATTCTTCAAAAAGCTTTAAGGAATAAAAAAACGAAAAGGAACTGAAAATTATTAATGAACAGCTGTTGTCTTTGGAAGGGAAGTTAAGTGTTTGACCGTCATTTCAAGTTGTTACATGAGTGTGCCGTAGAAATTTATGAGTAACTAGTGGCCGCCCGTGACTCCGTTCGCGTGGAAGTCGGTTTCCCGTGTGAATGAGAAGTTTTCCCGCGGTAAAAAGAACCCTATATGTCATTCTGATGTAGTATAACCTATATTACTGTAAAGTTTCATCAAAATCCATTCAGTAGTTTTTACGTGAAAGAGTAACAAACATTCATACATCCTACTAATATTATAAACTTTCACGTTTATAATATTAGTAGGATTCAATGAATTAAACTTGGTCTAAAAAACTCTCAGGTTCATGTTTTCTTTACTGTTACACAATCTACATTTACCTATCGTCCACGGCTGAACAATCAGAAGTGTGTTTCCATTTTAATCTGCGAAAGTGGAGCACATTACAAAATGGTCTGATAACTCAAGGCAGCTGCGGTTTTGGCTACCGGATAGTTTTGATG
Source organism: Emmelina monodactyla (assembly GCA_916618145.1). Lineage (NCBI taxonomy): Eukaryota > Metazoa > Arthropoda > Insecta > Lepidoptera > Pterophoridae > Emmelina > Emmelina monodactyla. The sequence goes on from OU745319.1 coordinate 1,430,383, forward strand.
CTTGTGTTGATACTAGGTTTATTTGAGGTTGTTATTGAGCTATTTAAAGAAAGTAATTTAAGTGAAAAGCAAAATGTAAGTAGGTTTTGTGAAGCATATGTTTTAATATGACCAATGTCTGGCAGACCGTAAGATTTTTAGGTTTTGTAAAAATATGCTATGGTGTCCACAACTTAAACAAAATCCTTATATTATAAATGTTAAAGTATCTATAAAGGTATGTTTAGCTAATTTTGAGTTGAATGTTAAATTTACAACTATCATCAAATAAGACGACGCCTCGTGAATTAAAATCTATAAAATATTAGAAAAGCTTCTGAATAATTTTTCATAACAATACAGATTCTTTGTAGTTTTTCATTATTCAATTTATTTGTTCTTTCTCTATTAAATACCTTTAGATCAAAAGAAAAGTATTCTTTGCTAAAATTGGAAAATATTTTCTCAAATACAATATTCCTCTACATTGTCACTGGAAAATAATATTGTAAATTGTTATTCATTTATATTTACTTACGCTGTTGCTTTGAAAATAAAAAAGTTTTGGAGAAAAAATATTTGAGTTAAGATAAAGAAAAAAAAAACATAAAGATATTTTTTCCATCACAGTTACAGCAAATTATTTTTTTAAAATAAGAACGGTTTTGTACGTGTCTCTCACACTCTCTACTTAAATAGCGGCAGCTTGTCTTCATTTATCTTGTGTCGAGTATAACCTACGCATTGCATATTTTCTAAGTGTTAGAATCCGTTAAAGGCCACTGTCATTGTTCATGGCTTGATGAGTACGAACTATTTTCTAATTTGAAAGTTGAACGAATCAAAAGCTTAACATGCGTTCCATGTTCGAAAAATTAAGCGGCAGCTAATTTAGCGCAAACATACCCCGTCAAAAATTGACTACTTATAACAACAAAAACTTGTCGATATTCTTACCATTAGCTACCCACCCCATACTGTAAATAAGGTCCTAATTGCGTCGCCGGACCGACACAAAATGGCGGCCCTTCCTCAAATTAGTCAACGAAACGTGAACTACCCTCATAATCTTAGTATAAAACCCAAAGTTACAACACTGCAGTATCTTATTTAATCCAAAGTTATGCCGCAAAATACTGCAGTGGGAACTTAGCGAGACGGGTAGGCTGGGGGCTTGATGCAGTTAAAAACAAGTAATTATGGAAAAATAGCTTTTTTCATGTGTGAAGAATGTTCTAATTTAGGTATAGCATACCTAATTATTTTTTTGACCCCACTTTGAAATATACATGTACGAGTATGTGTGTATTGTATGTTCGTCTATATTTGAATGTAAGAAATGTTTGACTTCAAGTAATTGAAAAGTATCCACAAAGCTGTTGTTACCAATTTTTTTAATACATAAACTTACATTGTCTGTTAGCAAATCTTTGATATGCATAATGATTACCACCCAAACAAAAACAAAAAAATAATAAAAAAAATCAACTAAAATTTCTTTCACAATTGTTTATTGTCAGCTCCTGGTCTATCGCAAAACGTCACATCTGCTAAGATTCGGGTCAGTAGCAGCCGCCTTTGCTACGTTTTAAGTCGGGGCCTACTATTTGAGAGTCGTTGTTTTTATAGAAGAGGCTTAACACAATTCAAAGATAAGGAAAGGTCAAAAACAAAGTCATGACTGAGATGTTTTTTGTTTCGTTTAGATGATATAAGAAAAATAGTGTACTTATAACACAATCTAACTTCACATACGAGTACATAAATACCTTTTCGTATAAATGAAATTGCCTGTACTTAAATAGAGTGCTTAAAAATCAAACACGATTATTAAAACATTTGTTGTGCTTCAGTTTTTGCTTATACACGAATTAAATTCCTCTTTTCAACATGCCTATTTAAAACATTAACAATAGTTTTACGATTACTACTTACTATTACTACTAAACTCCACATCCATCATTTCAAAAACTTTATTTTCATACACATTTATTTCTATACACTCTTTTAAAATTCTACAAAAATAGGCCTCGGAAACTTCTACCTATTGTTTATCAACAAGAGATTTCCTACGAATTTGTCGCTAACTCGAAGAACGCGAGTTCAACACAAATTTTACCGGAATTGTTTCAGCCTGAAAGCCTGTAATTAATCAAAAGCCTTCAAACAAAGAGTTTTGGGTCGGTAATGTGATAATCAATTTGGTGTAAACGCTGTGTAGCACAGGGTCTTAAAGAAGCAGCTTTTGGAAATTAAAGTTTACTCGAAATAAAGTGGGTCACTAGTGTTATTATGTTTTACCCGAGTTTAACATGGGTTTAGAGTTATTTGACGTGACACGTCTTTGAAATTGTTACCATACACAGGGTTCCCTGTCACAAACCTGAAACGTAACGAAATTGTCTATATCGACTAACCTTAATAACTACCAAACGATTTTCCGTTGAAACATTAATTTAGTGTATTTTTTAAGCGTATAAAGTAAGCTTAATTTTATTTAAAAATTTAACCGCAGTCAATCAGGCTTCCTTTTATTCTTGAACACTAAAAGATTTTCTATACACGTCTCACGTTGAGACCTACGGCCGTGTGCAGCCCCATCCAATTTTTTTGTAGCATACTATTCGGTACCCGCGACTTTGTCTGCTAAAAGGTATTTTCCCGTGGGCTCATTCCCACTTATTTCTCTAATAAAAAGTTGCCTATTTTCCATACCAGGCTGTTGAACTATGTCCATTCCAAAATTTTACAGAATCGGTCCGGTCGTTTCAACAGGCAGACATACACATTTTTACATATATAAAATTAAGTAAGGATTTATACTTTAAAGTTTTACTAACTTTTAAACCTCCTCAAAAACTTTGTTTTACTTTGTCTTAGGAACAAAATTAACCTACAACCCTAAAATATGCACATAATAATCAAATTTCACTAAAGATCTTACTTCAAACAATTGACGCGCTAACAAAAACAACTATTTCGAAGCGTCGTTACTGTTTTTGTATTAATTATACACGAGTTTGGTGGTAATTAACATACAGTTAGGCGGTAAAGGGATATCTTATAGACTAAACAAAAGCAAGGGTTACGGCCAAGCGGGGATAATGAAATAATTTTAGAAGTTGTGTATACAGGGTGTTTGCATCAATAGCCATAGGACAATGATAGGTAGAAAGAGCCACCTATTTATAAAAGTTACTGCGAAACTTTTACATTTCACATTTGGTATGCAAAGAAAAACAAGCATTGAGCTAGCGTAGCGGATTGTTAAAACAGAAAATTGGCGGAAAACTGCAATGATATTAAAATCCATACCCATCCATATTACATTGTTTGTTATTTTATCTATGACGCACTTTAATACGAAAAATATTGAATTTATACACGAACATTTCATAAAAATAGCATTTTATATAGAAAGGGTCAAATTTACAAAAAAACTCCATACGTTTTCAAACATTGGAACCATTTTTAAATGTCATTCCATTTGTGTGATATGATGATAAATCCTCGTTTTAGGCCAGAGCCTGTGATTTGAAGATAATATGGAAATAAATAATTGGACAAAAATCCAATTTTATTTTAGCTTGGTTTTTTTAGAGCGAAATTCAGAACGACGGACTTTTTCCGCGTATGTTCATTTTAATTAACGGAGAAATATCTGAAAGGTTTACATTTAACATTTTTGGAATTCTGTGAATAGAACAATGGGTTAAAATTGGAACTGAATTCAAGTTAAAACTCTCTAAATCCTACTAATATTATAAATGTGAAAGTTTGTGAGTATGTGTGGATGTATGGATGTTTGTTACTCTTTCACGTAAAAACCACCGGACGGATTTGGATGAAACTTTACAGTAATATAGGTTATACATCAGAATAACACATAGGGTACTTTTTACTGCGGGAAAACTTTTCATTCCCACGGGGAACCGACTTCCGCGCGAACGGAGTCGCAGGCGGCCACTAGTATACTTCAAATATTTGAATCAGTAACTCAGCAATAGTATACCATGCTTCGGAAGGTACTTTAAGCCGTTGGTCGCGTTACTTATCCACTTCGTACTTGTCAAGCCAAGTCAGGTGCCTAGTAGGTAGGCGGCTTGAAAAATACTGACAGTAGGGTGGCCACTACCCTACAGGAACCACGTCAGAGGCCCTAAAAAGCCGGTCCCCAAAAATTCTGATACCAGATGAATATGTACTGCAAAGTTCATTTGCATCACACGAATAGAGAAGCAATAGTATAAGATAGAGATATGTAGTAATTTTAATTTGGATAACATAAAATTTTTCATGCATTGTGGACACGTTTAGACCAGTTCTCAGTGTACTCATGCTATTATAGAGTGACTTTGACCACGTTTAGTAAGACCAACTTTATTTTACTAAGTTTGAGAACGTGTTAGAAATTCGTTTGGTTAAGATATTTAAATAACAATGCAAAGGATATGAAATTTGAATAGTTATTTCTTCATCATATTCACGTTTTGTTTATCAAATCAAAAACATAATCACGTCATGAAAAAGTAGCTAACACATAATAAAATTAAAAAACAAACATATCGACACGCTATAAATAAATTTCCTTCCTTTACATGGCCGTAAAACAAAATCCAATCGTTTCCACTGTCCTGACTCCTAAATTAATGAACTCCACATCAACAAAGTCTGGACTAGCTATCTCCATTGGAACGACAATAGTGCCGAATACAGCAAAGGAGAATACCAGAGATTAATAGTAACAGTCTGGGGTGTAATAAATCTATGTGGCTTACCTCAGGGTTCGTAGAACGCTTGACGGTCAGAAGTGTCTGGGTTGTTTGAAACTGAAGTTTTGCGAAAATGTGTGAATAACTATGGGATTGATTTTTAGGCAAAAACTTTATTAATTGAAACCTGTTTATTGAGTTACAATAGTATAGACAAATCAAATTTATGAAAATTCAACAACCAATTCAATTTAGTTTTTGAAGAAAAAAATCGTGAAATACAAATGTTTCTGGAAGTGAAATTAAACGGTAAACGACCCTTATGACAACAAAATCATTGGTAAATGACAAAATATCCTGTATCAACAAATATTTTTTAATTACAATACTAAATCTTGTTTTTGTAAAAATACCTATTTTCTTTTATTTTCAGTCATTAAATGTTCTCTTACCGCTCCGTGTGACGAGGTCAGTTTTTCTTATCACTCAGCACCATCTATGCCACCGTTGCGGTTAAAAATAAATCGCCGTTTTAATAAACTTTCCCAATGCGCCATCTGAACCTCAAACATTCTGAGTCAGCAAAATAAAAGTGTCCCGGCGGCTTTGCTAAATATTTGCACGTCACAATATTATGACAAATTCTTGCAAGGATTCTGTGTCTGGTCTCAAGGCACAAGAGATTTAGAATAGAAGTTTTACCTGCTTTAATATCATGTTTTGTGAATTTGTCCGTAGGTGTATGAACTTGTTAACTTAAACCGTGTTTGTTTTGTGATGTTCTGTTGTTTTACAATTCTGTTTTGTACGAGTAGGGTAAAATATCAGTGGATACGGTTCTGGCTGCTACCAGCTGGTCTATTTCTATTGATAGGCTGTTAATTTAGTAATCTATCTAGTAAGTTACTAGTAACATTATTTGTTGCAAAATCAAACTACGTTGGTATACCATCTTTACCCTGAGATTTTACTTTTAGTTTTGCATTTAAAATGCTAATTTATAGACACTGAAAAAAATACTGGAGGAAATTTCGTTGGGTTGCCGTAGCAGCGCGGTAGCTCAGTAGTCAGAGCATTAGACCGGACCCAGTCGCGTAATGCTCGGAGACCCGCATCTATACCACATGAGTAAAGAAACTGAACAGAGACAAAGCTTCTAAAGAGCTAGCAAAATTTATACCTATTTTGGTAGGGTTGGCACAATTGAATAAATTAAAAATATAAATGTACTTTTTTTTCAAATTTTTTATTAAAATAGGTTTTTTTTTTACAAATTACATACTCTAAATATTTTTTTTTTATTACTTTTGGTTTTTAATAATTTGTTGTGTCTTTTAATCGAATGATAAATTCTAAATCTAATATAAAGTTTTTTCAAATAAACCAATGGGAAACACTCACATGGCATATGAAATGTACAATCTTGCAAACGTGCTAATATTTAATTACCAATATTAACATTTTTAATATGAAGATCAAAATATTCGCGAAATTTTTGCTCAAGCAATTCAACAAATTCAATAAAATTGTCAGGAGGTATTATCAAAAAACCTGATTTCACACTACCTTCATTAAAGTCCTTATAATGGCAAAAAAAAGAATCTTTTCCTATATTTTTAAATACTTTTTAAAAACTAAAACAAAAGTATTACTACGTATTATGTGAGAAACTCGAAAACAAAAACAAAATACGCACAACGTTCGAGCGTCGCGTCACGCCTGCACGCCCTGAGATTGACCACTGGCTGATCTAGTTTGAAGCGGTTTCGGCTCATACGTGACAAGCGGCCAGTGGTCACGCACACACACGCGTTGCACTTGTAGTGATGTACCTGTCACAGCGCATTCGTATGTAGCTTTGTCTCTGTTCAGTTTCTTTACTCATGTGTCTATACCTTTTGTACAGCTAATAGAGATAGAGATAGAGCAATAACTGTTAAAAATATTGGACATTTAAAACCTAAAGAGATTTTTAAGCTCCAGGATTTTATAGGCTTTTGTTATCGCCTACCATCTATTGGTCTGCTTGTTTGCTGTCCCATAGCACTAGAATAGTTATGCAGTTTATTACTGCTAGATGTTCATAGCGTGGTCATAAGTAAGCCATCATTTAATGTTGTGATGATCTGAAATAGTAAAGTGAGGTTGCAGTCGCAGAAGTCGTTGAAAAATGTGTCGTTCTTTATATTGAAGATAATTATTGTAAACTAGTGGCCGCCCGCGACTCCTTTCGCGGGTAAGTCGGTTTCCCGTGGGAATCAGAAGTTTTTCCGCGGTAAAAAGTACCCTATGTGTTATTCTGATGTATAACCTATATTACTGCAAAGTTTCATCCAAATCCATCCAGTAGTTTTTACGTGAAAGAGTAACAAACATCCATCCTCACAAACTTTCACATTTATAATATTAGTAGGATATTGTACTCACACATATTCTGCACAGTATTCCCTGCAATAAATTATGCAACATTAGTAGTAATCGTACCACAATGAGACTATCGAGAGCGGGTGTAATACATTTTACTTTTATTAGTAGTAGCTTTTAAAACTATTGTGTAAATGAGACCTGAATATAAAACACATTGAAATTTTGGCTAGGTTCTAAAAAATAATATATATTTTTTCTCTTTTCTTCTTGCTTGTACCTCAAATCTATTTTGACAAACTCCATTCCAACTAACAATGATTGATGGTCCGACTTCCGGCGGAAGCTGTGTTTTTTGTTTGTATTTGGAACGCCAAGCCTACAAACGTATAGCGGACGGTAGATGGATAACGGCGATCTGTGAGAGTATTTTATTAGATTCTATTATTTGTGGAGATATTTGCTGGGAATTTCTGGGAATTATTTTCGTAGATATTTAATTAAGTTCGTTAGATGGGTTCTGATTAAAGGTATACAATAGTTAACGGTTATTATTTATTTCATAACTGATGTATTTATTGTTATTATTATTATTTGCGTGTCTTAATCAAATTTTCTCTACGCTTCAATTAAATAAATAATAAGAATACGAGTACAAATAAATTCAAGTGAAACCATCCTTTGCCTTTCATGATTCAAAAACATTTTCTGAATTTATATTTTGTCAAAGTTTATTTAACTTTCTCATCATTAGCCAAATGAGGATACTTTTAAACATTGCTCATAAAAGCAAAAAGTAATTTCCTTTTCTAAATAACTCAAATGATCTTCTTTATAAGCAAAAAACATAAAACATGTCACAAAAATGTGATAAAAAAGTAAAGTTTGCGTTATTTTTGTCATTTTTATTACTTATAATAATATATTTTTTCCAGGATCTTAAAAATATGTTGTTTGTTAGAGCAATCAGATTCAGTAAATTTATGGTAAAACTTCAGTTATTCATCAAGATTTATAGGGGTTGGTGTCACGGAGATAGTTTTTTGCATTTGATTTTAACTTCGTTTTTTAAGTTTTTTCTTTATGTTTGTAGAATGGTTACACAAACAACACTAAGAAAAATAGTATTTTTCATATTTTTATGATTTATCTTATTTTGGTACTTTTATGTCAAACTTGACAAATGGTTTTGACGACCTCTGTGGTGCAGCGGTATGTATGTTATGGCTAATACCCGAAGTGTCTAAAACTAGGTGTAGCCGCACTTCGGGTTTTAGCCGTAACATATATGTTACAGCCAAAGTAATAAATCTGGATATTATATATACTGTCTAGCCATTATACATAATGTCTACTCAATTTAGATAAGGTGATAATTGACACAAAAATAATCACATTAACTGGTTATTTTAATAAAATATCTTCGAATACTTGGATAATATAATAAAACAAGTAGATATTCGTTTGTGTTACGGCTAAAACCCGAAGCACGGCGGCACCTAGTTTTAGCCGGTTAGAAACATCAATAGGTTAGGTTAGTTAGGTTATTTTTTTTGATACCGCCCAGAAAAAGGACTCCGTCGACTCATGATTGGAGCCAGTTTTTTGGGCGGTATCAAAAAAGTAACCTAACTAACCTAACCAATTGATGTTTTAACCGGCTAAAACTAGGTGTAGCTGCACTTCGGGTATTAACCGTAAAACAAGTCGGCTAGGCCGTATTATTACTTTGGCTAACTTTGACACGCTATTATGAATAATGTCCAGATAAAGTGATTAATTTATTACATTGTCTAGTCAATTTGGCTATTATAAATAATTACTAGTCATTATGTATAATATCCATTTAATCACTATGACTGTAACATATATACCGGACTGCTAAGCGGAAGGTTCCGGGTTCAAAATGGTATTTTGAAATTGGCTCGTGTCTGGGTGTAACTAGGTTCTCCCCTAGTCCATTGTGTGGTACCCTATAGTACAAGCTTTGCTTAGTTTATGGCCACACAGTTGGTGTGTCAGTCTGGAGATTTATTTATTACTAGTGGCCGCCCGCGACTCCGTTTGCGTGGAAGTCGGTTTCCCGTGGGAATGAGAAGTTTTCCCGGGGTAAAAAGTACCCTATGTCCTTTCCCAAGTTCAGTTCTATCTTCATACCAAATTTCATCAAAATCGGTTCTGTGGTTTAGGCGTGAAAGCGTAACAGACAGACAGACAGACAGACAGACAGAGTTACTTTCGCATTTATAATATTAAGTAGGGATTATTCATTGACGTTCATTAAGTTTATGTTACATATAAATAATTTTGATTTTTTTATTTTGATATTAACTGAATCTACTTTCTGCAATTCTGTGTCTAGAATCAAGCCAGTTGCTCTATGATTGTAAAGTTTGAAGCATATTTCTAAGAAAAGCACTTTGATTGTAGCTTTTGTGAAAGCACTCAGTTAAGCGATTTTTAAGCAGCGCGGGTGTCTTTTCTTAATGTCAGAATGTTAAGATCACGTTTTAGTGGGCGTAGAAGGCAGCAAACAAGAACTTAAAGCATTATGAAAGAATATAGGAACAATCTGTTAACTACTTTAGCTCAATGATCTGATAAAACTAATGCAACTGTATTGAAATGACCTGCCTCACTACCATAATGAACTACAAGGGTATTTGGAATAATAAAGAAACAGTTTAACCTTTAACTTTGTTTTAATTTACCGGATTTATAAAGACAGGTACAATCTGTCTGACATATTGAGTGGAGAAGAACCCGGTGAATAAACTCCACTCTGCCATTATCACAATTTAAAATACAAAGGAACGTTATAAAACTCGCTATTACATTACTCACAGAAATCTAGCAACTAGTTTACATGATTAACGGACACACTGATACTTAGCTTTCGTATTGAAGACTTCCGATACAGCATTAGAATACAAACTGTTAAACTTAGGCAATGACTCGATATAAAATCAAACAGCAAATTGAATGTGGACAAGACAACTGCTTCTCTCCGATTCCCGCGCTATTCTGATAATTTAGGTGTGAACACTTCAATTTCTAAGAAATGAATGCCCCTTCCTTGAATGTTCAATGTCTTTTATACCAAACGGCCGTTTCCGTTTTTATCAAAATAGCACTAGGCCTTGCCCAGGTTCTCCGCTAGAGGGCCTGCCTTTCCGGTCACAATGATTTAACAATCAAATTAATCCTACAACAATAACTGATTCAGTAAGAATTAAATCATAATTAAATCACAATTTCAATTAGGTAAATTACACAGCAAATGGTATTAAACAAAAATTAAATTAATTCAGGTCAGCTTGAAAATGCTTAAGATGGCGCTAGTTGTCCCAAAATACCGGCCGATTGCCAATGTCTCGCCATCATTTCCGACATATTCATAAGTATAAAAAAAAACCACAATATTCTAGCTATACATTTTTTTTTTTTTAAATTGGAACGTTAAAAAATATCTATACAATTGCAGGGATAAAAATAAATTAAATGTAGAATATACGCACGGGAACATAAATCCTACTAATATTATAAACGTGAAAGTTTTTGAGTATGGATGTATAGATGTTTGTTACTCTTTCCGTAAAAACTACTGGATGGATTTAGATGAAACTTTTCAGTAATATAGGTTATACATCAGAATAACATAGGGTACTTTTTACTGGGGAAAATCTTCACATTCCCACGGGAAACCGACTTCCACGCGAACGGAGTCGCGGACGGCCACTACGAATATATTTCATAACTACATCCATGCATCCATACTCACAAACTTTCACGTTTATAATATTAGTAAGATAATAAGCATTATTTATAAGCTTATTAAGGTCAAGCATGTTAGGCACTGGCTTCGTTTGCGGATTGTGAGTTAAGGTAGTAAAATGCATTACAAATTTTTTTCAAACACTTAACTTTCTTCTAATTACCCTAACCTGACTAAAACACAAATAAATTTATTAAATCATAGTTGAATAAATAATCACCTAAAAACAAAAAATAAAAGTTCAAACTTAAAAAAAACCTTAAGGTGTATTTAAAATTTACCTACGAAAACTGCGGGCCATTCACTAGTGTTTAATAAACATCAAAAACACATATTCCTCTATAAGTTTTTCTCCACCGCTACCGCTTGATTGAACTTCAGTTTATAACTTCACTAAGTGAATGAAGCCCCGACATATGCTATGAAGTTAGTCGAGCAGAAGTTAATTTAAGTTTATATGACATCGTTTGTAAGCTAACTTACTTATAAGGGAATTGAAGGGTCCTTGGATTGGCTTGGCATCCTGTTAATTTGAAAAGTACGGATGGTGTAACTTGATAATTCGTGGTAGTAGATTAAATATCGGTTTAAGATTTAGGATTATTCGAGAATCTGTTTTTTTTTTTTTAATATGTGATAATTATAATAACTTTTTTCTTTTAAAAACTACAATTGTTAAAGAAAAAAACGGACTTTTAAAAAGTGGTTTTAATAAAAAAGACTGGAAGTAGAAAATCTTGAAAAGAGAAACTATTTTACCTGTGCAAAGCAATAAACAAGAAACAATTTTTCTACAAAAATTGCTATCAACGTTAAAGTATAAAAAATATTAAATAGGTGCGTAATAATAATGATAAAAGAATAGACCAGATATCACACTTACATTAGAAAATAACAAAACGACTAACCTCATTGATATTTCAATCCCGAATACAGAAAACCTCCATAATAAATACATTGGAAAGATCCAAAAGTACATCCCCCTAGCAGATGAAATGAAAGATATGCGGCGACAAGACCAAACTAAAATAAAACCTATTATTATCTCATCCACAGGCATAATACCTAAAACCCTACACGACTCAATTGATCAACCAGAATTACCCAAATATTTATATATGCAGCTTCAGAAATCAACCATTTTAGATACATGCGCTTTAGTTCGCCGATTTTTAAATAGTACTTCTCTTGTGCCTACTTCAGTGGCACTGAATACTTAGATATGGGTTAGACGTAACTGCGGTCTTTGGCCTTAGTGCCCGACAGATACTAAATCCAGCTCGACTGGAAAAAAAAAATTACATAAATAATAATACAACCTATCCTTTGTCCCCAGGTGATATCAGCCATCTCCGTCTTCTTCATCTGCATATCGGTCCTCTCTTTCTGCCTCAAGACGCACCCCGACCTGCGCGTGCCCACCTACCACCCCGAGGAGCTGGAGAATGTGACAGTTGACACTGACAGCATATTCTTCGAGTTCAGTTCAATGGACAACGGGCAGCCGCATGTGACGTTTTTTTATATTGAGTTGGTGTGTAACGTGTGGTTTACTATTGAGCTGCTGGTGCGGTCTGTGGTGAGTATATGGTTTTATTATCACAAAATACAAAAAAAAAAAATCAGTTACTTAACCTAATACATTTAATTCACTTGGTGCACCCTTTTAAGCTAATTTACTTGTGATGGGAAACACCGCCCTTCCATAGCTTTTTTACAAAAGACTATAATTTATAATAAATATTGTTCTTATCTTTTTATATTGTGTATAAAACCAATGTTATAAAATAAATTCCTAGTATGCGCGCGTGTGTGTGTGTGTGTGTGTCAGTGCGTGTGTGTATACGTATAAGTGTGAGTGTGTTTGCGTGAGTATAGCATGGATGAAAAAAATATATATATGTTAGTTAAAGAATCAATTCTTAGTCGTTATATGTCTATTATTTCTAATTTACATTCGTTTTTATTAATTTACAGAGGTTTTTCAGCCGATGTACCGATTGTTTGAAGCTAAAGTGAAGTTAAAGTTTTGTTTTGCCAAAAATATATCTTTTTTTCACCTTTTGATTTATTGATACCATAAGACAAAAATGGCTCGTAAACTATTTTCATAAAAACAAGTATTTAATAAATAATAATAATAATAAATCTCCAGACTAACACACCAATTATGTGCAGTATGCACTTGTGTTATAGGTTCCACATAATGGACTAGGGAAGAACCTAGTTACACTCAGACACGAGCCAATATCGAAAAACTATTTTTGCGAAATTGGCCCGACCCGGAGATCGAACCCGGAACCATCCGGTATACATATCGCTGCAACACAGAGGTCGTCAATTCATTCGACAACCTGAAAAAAATAATTTCTACGTCCAATTGAGGTGCTTTCTATACAAGATACATTATTTTTCGCCACGCTTATGTTAGGCATTTAATACGCTAAGCGTGATCAAGCTACCAAACCTATAATGTTCCAAATACAAACTCTTTATTTCATTACTATAGTAATGCTAACCAACCACACCATTATCAAATAACTTCAATATTGCTGTACTTAACCATTTATTTATTACGCGATATGCTATTCAAACCGCATGAATTAATATCGCCATTAAACCGTAATTAGAGTTTTACCACTAACAGCACTTTAATTTAACTGCCGGCAACGTATTTCCAATAATTAACCGCTTGTGTTAATAAAATACCAATTAATAAATACCTATATGATATTTGTCTGCAGCTTCTTACGATCAATATAAATAATTATTTTTCTTTATAATACATCACACTAAAAATAGCCTTATAACGAGCATCATAAAGTTCAAAATAGTCTAAACTCTATGTGTGTACTCTCGATCAAATTTACATTGAAACTAAAAATCTGAACAAAAACACACAAATGCCGAATAATATGTATGCAAATGTATGCATTCTCACCAAAAATTTCTCCTTTATTTTGGTTGAAAAAAAAAATAAAAAAAAATAAATAAAAATCATTTATTTCATCATTAAGTAACTTAATTACATTCGATGAAAGTCAAAATATCGATCATCAGCTTATCATCAGTAGGCCGAGAGAAAAAAGCTGGCGGAAAAAAACTCGGCACTCTTTTGTCCATCACCAAATATACAAAATCAAGGCATACAACTACAACAAGACAAGATAAAAACGTAAGGTCACAAGACGGTTAAATTGAAGTAAGAAAATACAAATACTAATTCTTGTGTCTTGTCTTGGTCCAGATGCTAACAGAGTACCTAGTTAATAGTTAGAATAAGACACAAATAGTTACAATAAGATACAATCTAAAGAAATAGCCTGTCCAGAAATCAATCCCACGCTTTTTTATCATCTAAATAATCTTTAACTTTATAATAAGCCTTTTTACATAGTGTATGCTTAACATGTAATTTAAATTTATTAAAAGGTAAGGATTGAACTGACTCCGGGATTTTATTATAAATATGTATCGACATACCAATAAACGATTTACTGCTCTTGGCCAATCTATGTTAAATAATATAGATTGAAAATAATAGTTTAAATTCAAAACAAATATAAATACTTTTGCCTTTGAATCTTAATTTTTATGTGCCTTGTGTATAATATGTTCTTAAATAATAAATAAATAAATCTCCAGACTGACACGCCAACTGCGTGGCCCTAAACTAAGCAAAGCTTGTACTATAAGTACCACGCAATGGACTAGAGGAGAACCTAGTTACACCCAATTTTTTACGAAATTGGCCCGACCGGGAATTGAACCCGGAACCTTCCGCTTAGCAGTCCGGTATATATACCGCTGCACCACAGAGGTCGTTCTTAAAAGGAAGAAATGAAAGTTTCAGCAAAAAAGTTGTTTAATGATTATTCACCATTTGAATCCACCAACCATCACAGAGTAATTAAATGACAACTTTCTTGATTTGTCCAGAATTTAATCGCTGTTATACCAAAAACACTTTATTAAAATACTATTAACCTTTATCAACCCTACTTTGTACAGGGTGATTATTTCTTTCTGTCAGCTTCATAAAGAAGAACGCCAAGAACAGAAAATAAGAACACTCTATATTAACAAACAAAAGTGCGCGTCTGTCTGTTTGTGAATGACATGTTGAGTGCAGCTCGGATACACAATGTGAGTGGAAATACACGGGGGTAAAGTTGAGGCGTTAGCGGGATAGGAAAAAGAAAAAAAAATGCCAAGGTTAAATTAATAATAGAACCAAGAAGGTTAAACCAAGAACTTAGTTATACACAACACTTTTTTTTGTCGTTTTAAAGCTACGTATAAACTACTCGTCACTTTCTTTATCTAAACCTTTTTTTTCAATAATCATCATGCACACTCGAAATCTTGTCTCTCTTTAATATTGTTCAGCTTCGACCACTTGTGTTTCAATGTTCACAGGCTTACTAAAATCATATAAATCCCATACTGAAATAGAACACTTAATCCTACTAATATTATAAACGTGAAAGTTTGTGAGAATGTATGGATGGATGTTTGTTACTCTTTCACGGAAAAACTACTGGACGGATTTGAATGAAACTTTACAGTAATATAGGTTATACATCAGAATAACACATAGGGTACTTTTTACCGCGGGAAAACTTCTCACTCCCACGGGAAACCGACTTTTACGCGAACGGAGTCGCGGGCGGCCACTATTCCGCTATAAATATAAACGTTGCCGGTGCATTTTTCAACTCGTAAGTCCCCTGCTATATGAAACTAGACAGAGCCGGCAAACAATGCTGCACTAATAGCATTCCTGGGGCATTCTGACCGGACTTCACCAAGACTTTACTGGCAAATCTTTGTATTTAGTATCTAGTTTATTTAAAGATAGGATAGTGTCAGAAATAATGTGTACATAAGAAGTGCAGTTCCATATAACCTGAACATAACTGTTAAACTGATAAACTTGGAATTTTTTCTTTTTTGTTTTTAAATGGTGACTTGACAATAATCTTAACTCAAAGAAATTAGCACAAGTGTTTTTATTTTCTAAACCAATTCAGATGCCTATAGAGATTGCAAATTTTTGACAATAGATGGCTACAATAACCATTTTTAGAGACTTAATACCCCGGTTTCTAAAACTCCCACGACAGATGAATATAGCTCATATTTGTCACACGATAGACGTAAAAGTTCTTAACAAAAAATCTAGCTTGAATAATTCCGTATACGTTAACTCAAGTATATTTTAACCCAATTATAAATTTCCATCAACAAGTTGACCTCGGGCGTGGAACAAAAAGCGGCAAATGAAACTTTGCAACTGAGAAGTTTTGGAATCATAAAATATTAATTACAAAAGTCGACGTTCTGTAAGAGGGGCTTCGGTCTGTGTTCAGTAGAAGGAAAAAGAAAATAAATTTGTGCTAAAATGTACACAGTTAGTTGCTTTGATTTTTTATGGTATCTTAAAACTTTTTTCGTAGTACTCCTTGTACAAAACATATTTACAGTCTTCATCATTGAATGGAGCTAGAAAAATATAAAATTACTATGTTGAAGAATGTTAGCTGGTTTCAATAACTGACTTGTATGTGAGCCTTATTAAATGTCCTTAGTATAGTGTGCATCTTTTGTGACTCAATAAAGGTTAACTGCTAGCTTATGCAATGACAGTGACCTAAATTCAAAAAATATTTTCTCAATTTCATTTTAAAAACAGCGGCATTTAAACTTTTTGTTGTTTCTATGGAGTTAAAGTGAAGTTGAGTACCTCTATAGTGGATGGTCAGCAAACTAATCTTGTAACGGTTTTTACTTTTGACCTTTGTAGCCCTTTACTTCTTTGATCTTCGCAATTAAGATTTCGGGCCTCCTTCCTTCTTTGCTTAAAACGAACGCTGTGGCGTGGTTCTTAATGTGCTGAGAGTTAAGTTATTCCATTAAAAAAAAATTAACCTAAACTAGCCTACTTCTGGCAATAGACACGTATTTACCTCCATTGGTTTATGGTTATCATAACTGCCTTTATAGTACACAAATCTCTTCACACATCTCATATCGCTCTCATGTTTGCACCCGTATAAATGTCAAACCTTTTTCTTCCGACTCGCGGTCACTGTCCAACAAAAGCTTTGATTCGCCTCACCAGCCTTGTTAGCAGAGTAAATAACGAACAACTCGGCACACTGCTTTGCAAATAGAACCTCTGCATACAAAGGTTAAGTACCACTTTGATCTAGCAAAGTTGGGGGAACATTGAACCTTATTAAATAAATATCGGGGGAAAACTTTGTTTTTTTTTGTAAGAGGTCTTGCTACTAATAATCTTGAGTTTTTCTAAATAGGAAAACTGTAGCAACCAAATTGGTGCTAATGAGATATTTGGTTGGAAAATAAAAATCGTTTGTTTGTCACTTTCATCAAATGTATAAAAAAAAAAAACCCTAAAATCACCCACAGACGGAAACTCCTCTCATTTGATGGAATAACGTCAGCTATATGACGAAAGCACATAGATACTGGGGGAAATTTACTTGGGTCACCGTAGCGGCGGGGTAGCCCAGTGGTCAGAGCATTGGACCGGTTTTCCAAAGGTCCTGGGTTCGATTCCCAGTCGCACAATGCTCGGAGAACCGCGTTCTAAAAATAAAAATCTAAGTCCATCTGATGTTAAAAGTATTTTTTTTTACTAAAACGCTGTTTTTTTTAATTTAAATGCAAATACTTTGTATAATGTAACAAATAAAGTCTTACTTTTACTGCGTCTATTTTGTCCAAAGTCAATATAGCAAAAACTAACTTCCTAATTGCTTTAAGAAAAGTTAAAACTGCGCAATCTACTTGATTCAACTGTTAAGTGTTTTCGATTAAAATATACAACTTCTAGGAATCGATATTAAAGTATTAGAAGATTGTCCGTATTCTTAACGGGATGTGATCTTAGAATTTTTGTTTCTACAAAATTTTCAGCTGTTAAAACTTATTTTACTTATGATATAAAATATGAAAAATGACACCTCTATTACATGACGCATAAAGTTGTTTTCTTATTTTGTATCGAAGATTGTGAGTACCTTGTGCGCTGCGTTTTCGAGGCGCTTTGGTTGATGCGGAATTGAGACCCTTTGAATGTGTCTTTCTATAAGGCTTTCTGCACGTTACGATGTATTAGAGCGACGTGAATGCTCTGATGAATGTGATGACACTGGTTGATTCGATTCATCGTGAGGACTCTGGTTGTTTTCAATTATTTGGCTACAGTGGATGTTACGAACTTTATGATGCTGTAAGTACTGTATTGTGTTAGATATGCTTCATACTTACATATCCTATTCTGAAGTATTAATCTTCTATACTTATAATAAATCTGTAGAGAGGTAAATTCTGTACATTAAATATATTTCCAAAATAACTATTAGGGGGTGATTAAATACTGATGCCAAAAATGCAATCAGTTAAGTTTTTGTCTGTCTGTCTGTATAACCGTTATAGAAAAAAAACTACTTGACGAATTTTAACGAAACTTGGTACAATTATTTTTCATACTCCTGAGCTGGTTATAGTATACTTTTCATTACACTACAATCAATACGAGCAGAGCATTGAAGGGAAATGTTGGGAAAACGGGAAAAGTTACAGCATTTTTAAGCTTCCGTCGCGTGTGCAACCTTAATGGTTAAAGGTACACAGAAATAATGTATGACGGAAATGTTCTCCTTAAAATTATATAAAAAATATCCCACTACAGCATGTGTCTATTTTTTATGGATGACTCACAATAACACGTGTAACTCCCGATAGCTTAGCAGTTCGAAGCTTTCTGATTTATTATATTTGGCTACTCTTACGTTTATAACACTCTCAGTCATCTCTAATTAAGAAAGTTAACATTATCAACCATTCCATAAAAATATTTATAGAAATCGGTATAGAAACACCAAAGTTATAAATGGTAAACTTTTTATTCCCACGGGAAACCGACTTCCGCGCGAACGAAGTCACGGGCGGCCACTAGTAACGAATAAACTAATATACCGGTATTCTTCCATACAAAATCGTGTCTTCGTATTCCTCATTTTAATCAGCCCAATCTAAACCTATTTAAAAAACACCTATCCTTAAAAAACGATGTTCATTTTTCTATTAATTGCTTTTTTTAGTAAATCGTATTTTTCTGAAGGAGACAGGATTTTTCAAAGATGATTTCTGAAAGTGTGAAATAGTAACTACATCCAAGTTGTATTAGAAAAGTTGAAGATGCTGAAGCTGCGAGTTTAGAAGCTAGTTTTGAATTGGATTATACTTCTAAGAAACTCTTCCTACTAAGAACTCGTAGATTTCCTTACTTCTAAAGGCAAAATAAATAAACTTCATTGTTTGTCTGTCTGTTCTTCAGTTTGGATAGACCCTTTTTTCTCTTTTTTGACAAAAATGGTATGCTAATGACTTATATTTTTTAATCCAAAGTAATTATAATATTTTACTGAAACTACTGAACGTAACTCTAATTTGGGTTTTGTCCTGAATACGAAATGCTTGAATAATAACAATCCGTGTGACTTTGCATGCGGGTTAATTATTTTAAATAGGTTCAGGATGATTCCGCACATTGCACCATATTTGCAATATGGTGCAATGTGCGGAATCATCCTGAACCTTATATGCAATTTCATAAAGCAAACATTGCACCTTACACTAACAACCTGTATAAATTAAATATACTTTTTCGTTTTAGGATATAAACGTAATTTGGTGAAAATAACAATAAAATTGTTTTTTAGTTAAGATGAGATTCGTTGTTTTTATTATTTCAACATATTGTTAAATAGAGTTTAGCCTCTAACTAAATTTTCTGAATGCATCAGATACGATTCAAAACTTTAATTTATTTTTTAATTACCAGTTACCCAAAAGAGACAAAAGGTATCTGAAAACAAAAAAAACCTCAGGCCATATATTGAAATTAAAATTTCTGTCCCCACGAGTGATTCTTTTCATCGTACTCAGCTGGAATTCATGAAATAATGCAGTTTCACTGAAACGAAATCTCCTGATAAACGCTGAAAATCTTTTGTGTGTGTGAAAGTCCGTGGATTTTCTATGTCATCGATTCTCTATTATATTTGAGCGATGAAGCTAAAGTTTTTGCTTAAAATATATACGATTGTAATTTTGAAGTTATCTGGAAAAAGAACCGCGGGTCTCCGAGCATTGCCGCTTTTCCAGTATCTATAACTTCAAAATTAATATATTAGCATTTTAAATGCAAAACTAACAGTAAAATCTCAATATATACAGTTGTATTTTATTCGTTAACTAAATAAATATAAAAATCCTAAATTTACATATTTAAATACGTGTGTACGTGTGTATATGTTACGGCTAATACCCGAAGTGCGGCTAAACCTAGTTTTAGCCGGTAAGTAGTCTTTTTTATATGGGGAATGAAACAAAAATGTATATACCTATATATATAAAAACTGGCTTCAAGCATGAGTCGACGGAGTCACGCTGAGCGGGACTCTTTTTTCTGGGCGGTATCAAAGAAGTAACCTAACTAACCTAACCTATTGATGTTTCTAACCGGCTTAAACTAGGTGCTGCCGCGCATCGGGTTTAAGCCGTAACTTATACAGGGTGTCCAGGAAACAATGGATAAGCTCTGAAGGGCTAATAGTAGAACTAAAGGCAAGCCTAAAAAATAATTGATAAAAAGTATAACCCTTACACTGCTAGAAATATGGCGCTTTAAAAAAAAACTTCATATTTTTTTGACTGTGTTCATATTTTTACTCGTAACGAGGTCAAATCACTTAATAACATCAATATTTCTGTGCTAAAATAATTAACATTAACCGCATCAGTGAATAACTATCAAATAAAATAGCTAACTAAAGTATTTTTCTCAAAAAATAATGTTAAACTTTTGATTTGTGTAAAATTTCTGAAGAAATATTTTTGATGCGCAACTTTGAACAGCTCTGGTGTAAAAAAATTATATGAAAGTAACAGTGACCAATGATTTCAAAATATTCCTGGTTTAATAACGTTTTTAAAAAGATGTAATATGTCGTTATTGTAATGAAAAAAGATTGAACTAATGGTATTAGTGTGTAAAATGGGATAATTATTTAGTTCTAGCAAAATTATAAAAATACAATAAAACTAAAGAAATATGATTTTCAATTGATATTAATTGCAAACCCATTGGAATAATTGAGAGCAACTGTTCAAATTGTCTGTCCCCATCCTGATGCAGGCCCTACAACTACGAATAAAGGATCTTCAAAAAAATCGCGCGTGTCGTCGATCATTGATTGCAGCGGCCTGAACACGAGCTCGTAGATCTTGTAATGAAGTTACTGGTTGCCGGTAAAACTCTTCCTTAAAATACCCCCAGTAAAAAGTCTAAAGCGTTTAGGTTTAGGCGGCCTACCTACCTGTTAGGGTAGGTTTCGTCAAGTATGCACATAATGCAACAGCATAATGTGCTAGACAGCCTTCATTTTGAAGCCAATATGTGTCGCGAAGCTCTTCGGACACGTCTATCAATAAATTGGGTAAGTCATTATGAAGAAAATTTGGATCACTTTCTCCTGTTAAGTTGATTTCTTTGAAGATCCTTTATTCGTAGATGCAGGGTCTGCATCAGGATGGGGACAGACAATTTGAACAGTTACTCTCAATTATTCCAATGGGTTTGCAATTAATGTCAATTGAAAATCATATTTCTTTAGTTTTATTGTATTTTTTTAATTTTGCTAGATCTAAATAATTATCCCATTTTACACACTAATACCATTAGTTCAATCTTTTTTCATTACAATAACGACATATTACATCTTTTTAAAAACGTTATTAAACCAGGAATATTTTAAAATCATTGGTCACTGTTACTTTCATATAATTTTTTTACACCAGAGCTGTTCAAAGTTGCGCATCAAAAATATTTCTTCAGAAATTTTACACAAATCAAAAGTTTAACATTATTTTTTGAGAAAAATACTTTAGTTAGCTATTTTATTTGATAGTTATTCACTGATGCGGTTAATATTAATTATTTTAGCACAGAAATAATGATGTTATTAAGTGATTTGACCTCGTTACGAGTAAAAATATGAACACAGTCTAAAAAATATGAAGTTTTTTTTTAAAGCGCCATATTTCTAGCAGTGTAAGGGTTATACTTTTTATCAATTATTTTTTAGGCTTGCCTTTAGTTCTACTATCAGCCCTTCAGAGCTTATCCATTGTTTCCTGGACACCCGGTATACGTTATAGGTAATGATCGCTGTAAAATGATTTATTATTTTAATGATTTGTTTCAATTTAAAAATGAATTGTATGTGGCCTAAACTAAACCTATTTTTTTTACAAATTTGTCTCACTCATGAATAAGTAAACAACGGCATATGCGAACCTTTTTTTAAAATGTGGCCAAAAACATTATTTCGATAACAAAGTCATCAATTATTCTATCCATTTCTGTTGACACTCTCCAAATTAAAACAATTACAAAAAATGATTGAGTTTT
Organism: Emmelina monodactyla; assembly: GCA_916618145.1. NCBI lineage: Eukaryota > Metazoa > Arthropoda > Insecta > Lepidoptera > Pterophoridae > Emmelina > Emmelina monodactyla. The sequence goes on from OU745319.1 coordinate 1,452,722, forward strand.
TCGTTAGTTCTAAAAACGAATATTTCGAATTTGAATGATTGATATTAGCATATTTGATTACTGGCTGATGGTACAAAATAAAAGCTTTTATTTGTTAAACATTTTGTATTATAAGAAATAGATAATTTCAGATTTGACTTTCAGATTATGTGTTTTGTTATTGCTCTTAACAAAATACAAAAATACCTAAAACCAAGGAAATCTACTGATAATCTTAAAACCATTTAAAGGTTTTTTGTAAATTCTGTTTTGAGTGCTTAGTTTTGCTAACTTTCTATTTTTGCTGCAAAGTGCGAAGAAGCCTGTGATCAAAATAGGTTAATTAACCTTCATTTCTGAGGTTTGTATTCTTTATACAGGGTGTAAAAAGGCTGTTTCCAAAAACACAAACTGGGCATTGCTGGAGGGGAACTGGTTACGTTTTGAGCTACATTTTTTTATGAATAAAAAATATATATAACGTATTGGTACAAAATTGCATTCATACTATCAGATTTTGCCAGAACCTGAACCAACAGTTGATGTGTGAGAAATGATTTCAAGCGGAGAATCTGACTTTTTTATACTTAATAACTTTTTTAAATTGAGTTTTCTGGGTATACTGTTAGTGAGTATAGTTACTATTGAGGCTCAAGAATACAGTTTCAGGCTTCGGAAGTGGTCTTTTTACACTCGTTATAATACTAGCTTGCTGCCTGTGGTTTCACCCGCAGTTAATGACTTTTCATATGGGAATGCGTTAGTTTTATCCAGTTAGTTATCCCATAGTAAAAGTAAAACATACGGGTTGTTCTCTAATATTTTTAATTTGTTTTTGATCATCGACTTATGCTGCTGTCTGTACACATGCTACACTATCTATTTAAAACTAACTCACTTAAGTTGAGGCCTTAACAAAATGACATATCACATTGTGTTAATCTATTACTGAGCTATAAGCTATTAAACCAGACAAAAGCTTCAGGCTTCATCCTATCGACAATATGTCAGAGTAAACAGACACAATAGTGTATGAGTATCCTACTAATATTATAAACGTGAAAGTTTGTAAGTATGTATGGATGTTTGTGACTCTTTCACGTAAAAACTACTGGACGGATTTCGATGAAACTAGACAGTAATATAGGTTATACAACAAAATAACACATAGAATACTTTTTACCGCGGGAGAACTTCTCATTCCCACGGGAAACTTCCACTAGTTTAATCAATAAAGTGAGGGCATCATGTTTTTGTTTCTGCAAAGCTTTATCTTATCAACATGTCAGTTAAAAGCTCTGCAAATAGAAACTTAATAATATGTGTATTTAATCAATAGGGAAAATATCGGTACATTTTTGTTCTAACTAATGAATCTAAAGATTTCTTACTTGCAGGGGGGGGGGGCGAGGTAAGAATCGTCGCGTGTAATTGGCGTCCCTATCCAGGGGTTAAAAAACTGCTTCCGAAAACAAAAACTGTGCATTGCTGGAGGGGTACCTACAGGTTACGTTTTAAGCAAAAAAAAAAAATTTTTTACTTAATTGTTTAAAATTGCATTTATACTATTACGGTTTTTCGATGATTTAAAAAAAATAGTGTTTTTAGTTGAGTTTTCTGGGTGTTCTTTTAATGAATTAAGTTACTATTGAGTCTCAAGAATACATGGTTTCAGCACATGAGTAAAGAAACTGAACAGAGACAAAGCTTCTAAAGAGCTAGCAAAATTTATACCTATTTTGGTAGGGTTGGCACAATTGAATAAATTAAAAATATAAATGTACTTTTTTTTCAAATTTTTTATTAAAATAGGTTTTTTTTTTACAAATTACATACTCTAAATATTTTTTTTTTATTACTTTTGGTTTTTAATAATTTGTTGTGTCTTTTAATCGAATGATAAATTCTAAATCTAATATAAAGTTTTTTCAAATAAACCAATGGGAAACACTCACATGGCATATGAAATGTACAATCTTGCAAATGTACTAATATTTCATTACCAATATTAACATTTTTAATATGAAGATCAAAATATTCGCGAAATTTTTGCTCAAGCAATTCAACAAATTCAATAAAATTGTCAGGAGGTATTATCAAAAAACCTGATTTCACACTACCTTCATTAAAGTCCTTATAATGGCAAAAAAAATAATCTTTTCCTATATTTTTAAATACTTTTTAAAAACTAAAACAAAAGTATTACTACGTATTATGTGAGAAACTCGAAAACAAAAACAAAACACGCACAACGTTCGAGCGTCGCGTCACGCCTGCACGCCCTGAGATTGACCACTGGCTGATCTAGTTTGAAGCGGTTTCGGCTCATACGTGACAAGCGGCCAGTGGTCACGCACACACACGCGTTGCACTTGTAGTGATGTACCTGTCACAGCGCATTCGTATGTAGCTTTGTCTCTGTTCAGTTTCTTTACTCATGTGGTTTCAGGCTTCGGAAGTGGTCTTTTTACATCCCGTATTACTCTGCGGGATATACTCTCCATAATCCATAACATAAACACTGATAAACATATTGCCATGTCTTGCATAGGTATGATGACCTCTGTGGTTCAGCGGTGTGGTAAACCTATACCGGACTGCTAAGCGGATGGTTCCGGGTTCGATCCCAGGGTCAGGCCAATTTTTTCAAAATTGTTTTTCGTAATTGGCTCGTGTCTGGGTGTAACTAGGTTCTCTCCTAGTCCATTGTGTGGTACTTATAGTACAAGTTTTGCTTAGTTAAGGGCCATGCAGTTGGTGTGTCAGTCTGTAGATTTATTTATAAAAAACAAGGTAATATAAGGAGATGAATATTAATCTAGTCTAGTAGAGACATAACAGAGTGAAAAGAGTTATTTTTATTCAACTACTGTATTTACGAGTGGTAGAGCCTAGCTGTAGGCTCTGTCTGCAGCGATTACTGGGCTGACTCGACCGGTGAAATACCACCGTCGCACAGAAAACCGACGTGAAGTAGAGTGCGGTATCCGGTGCCCAATTTTGTCAAAGATCAGCAACACACCCCCGACACCCACAGTGTTGCGGGGAGTCATGAGCGGCGGTGATCACTTACCATCAGGTGACCCGCATGCCTGTTTGCTCACTATATCATAAAAAAATTATTATATTGTTTTTCTTTAGTTAATCTTGGCTGATAAATTAATTAATTAAATTCATATTAAAGTAACCTTTTTTAAATTAAAAGGCTTTTCAGAGTAAACGGTTTTATATTAATAGAATCTAAAGTGAATTGGCTACATAAAAGATAATTTTGCTCTAATTAAAAAGGGTTCGAGATAAAAAGAAAATTACTTAATGAGACCCTGTTATACCACTAATTCGGTAACTTTTTCTATCACATAAGAAAAGAGTACTATGTCGTCGGCGAATCGTAGATTGGTTAGGCGATACTCATTGATCTTGATACCTTTAGCTTTCCACGGATCAACGAGCTTTCGGAACACTTCCTCAAGGGTGGCGGTAAAGAGTTTAGGTGAAAGCGGGTCTCCTTGCTTCACTCCTCTTTCGATGGGAAAAAGTGGACCCTGAGAGCTATTTAATTTGACGTAGGATTGGCTTTGCTGGTATAGGATTTGCAACATTTTAATGTACGGCTGATCTATTTTTTGTTTCTTCAATGCATTAAATATCGGTTGGTGTTTAAGGGAATCAAAGGCTTTGTTATAATCTATAAAGGCTAAATATAGAGGCAAGTTAAATTCTTGATACTTTTCAATTATTTGGTTGATGGTATGTAGATGATCAGTTGTTGATAGACCGGGACGAAATCCAGCTTTTTCTGGGGGCTGTTGGTCGTTTAATTTAGTGCTAATTCTGTTTTCAATAATTTTCATAAAGGATTTATACAAATGAGATACGAGACTTATTGGCCTATAATTATTTATATTTGATTTATCACCTTTCTTATGGAGCAGTGTTATAATGGAGTTACAAAAAATATTAGGGAATTTGCCATTTTTTAGAATAAGGTTAAATAATTTTGTAATGTGTGGAAGAAGAGTAGGTAGACCAGCATTTAGGGATTCGGCTGTGATACCATCATCACCCGGACTACGATTAAACTTTAGTGATTTTATAGAACGCTCAATTTCGTCACTAGTTACGGAAGGAATATTTATTGATTCGCTATTTTGATCTGAAAAATTTTGTATAGCATCATCATGGTAGAGTGTTTTGTAAAAATTTGTGCATATTTCTAAAATTTTATCTCGGTTTTGTTGTCTATGACCTGAGTTGTCAAGCAAATTGGTGATCCATTGTTTTTGTCAAATAGGGCCTTGTTTTGCATTTCGTAAAGAACTATTTCTGTCTATTGCAGTTTGTATTGTTTTAGTGTAAAAATTGCGAATATCTTTTCTAATGTTTCGTTTAACTTTTCTATCAAGTAATCTATAATTTATATCAGTAATGGGTGTTAAACTTTGTTTAGCATGTTCTCTTTCTTCTATATATTCAATGGTTTTATTTGAAAGTTTTGATATTTTATTGTTGATGTTTTTAAATTTGGAGCTAGCATGTTTAATCGATTTTTGAATGTTCTTATAAATAATATCTGAATTATTTTCGTTTTTGTCAATTTTTAATAAATCAAAACTGTTTTTTAGTTCTAAGTTATATATATCATGATTAACGAATAATATACTTTTATCGATTCTAAAGATTTTATTTTTATGCAAATTGTCTCTTATTATTTTATTTTGAAATTTTATTTTGTTTCGCAAAGGACGGTGATCTGAGTTAAATTTTATATTATTGATTGTTTCTACATTATGAATTATATTATTATTTGATGTTAAGAAGAAATCTATCTCATTTTTCGATATGCCATCTGGTGATATCCAGGTCCACCTGTGTTGTGGTTTTTTGTAAAAATATGAATTACTAATTGAGAAGTTTTGACCAAAAGCAAATTGTATCAAGCGAGTACCACGTGAATTTCGGTTACCCAGACCATGAGGCCCTACGATATTTCGATCTCCATTATCTTGTCTTATCCCAATTTTAGCATTAAAGTCTCCCATTGTGATAATCCATGTGCTTCGTTCTTGGTCGCACGCTGTATTAAGAAGATCATAAAATTCTTCAATTTCCTCGTCTGGGTGCGAAGAAGTGGGTGCATATACTTGGATTATTGATATACTTTTTGTTTCGGAAATTTTAAGTTTAACACACGCAATCCTGTCTGAGTATGATTTGAATTGTAAAATATTGTTTTTCCATTTTTTTGCCACTAAGAACCCCACCCCACCTATGCCATCAATGTTGCCAACGTAGTAAAAAAATTTTTTATATTAATTATAATATTTTTTCGTGATTTTATGTGAAAAAATAAATTATAATGTTACAACGATGGTGCCCCTAAATAGACAGAAAAATAATAGCATACAATTAAAGTAAAATAATCTTAAGTGTTTTTGAAACAATATAATAAAACATTTATAAAAGGAAAGTACTTTATCGACGACCGAATTAAAACCAATTACGTGGTTGCGGAGAAGAAAGTGGACAAAAAAACAAAGAGAAACATAAAATGAATTGATGATGAGAAACCGCCAAATTTTTTTATCAATTTAAAAATTCTTTTTACACTCTCCGCTTATAAAATTGGACCAGTCTAACATTGAGGCTTACCAGCCAAAAAATAGCGGTTATATATATTTTATGATCCATATTCTTTTACAACGCAGTCTTAACGAGTGCTTCCCAAAATGGCCGCTGTTTCGAGTAAAACACATTTAATTGTGCTAAACGCTGCTGAAATGAAATGAGCCTTTTGTAGGTTTTAGTATGAGCTTAGCTTTAAGGGTTTTTTCGCTGGGTGATAAGGTATTATTCGTTTTATTGTAATACACATAGATATAACGGGGTATTATCTATCTATAGTATTTATTTTTTGTGTTATTGTAGTCATGTCTTTTCAATTAAATCCTACTAATATTGTAAATGTGAAAGTTTGTAAGTATGTGAGGATGTATGAATGTATGGATGTTTGTTACTCTTCCACGCAAAAACTACTAAATAGATTTGGTTGAAACTTTACAGTAATATAGGTTATACATCAGAATAACATATAGGGTACTTTTTACCGCGGGAAAACATCTCATTCCCACAGGAAACCGACTTCCACGCGAACGGAGTCGCGGGCGGCCACTAATTAAACATATGTTTGAATTATATAAGGATTTTGGGAAATACTCGCTGTGTATTCTGGCCGTTCTCTTTAATTATTTCCTAATGCACTATATATTAATTACTAGCTTTTCGCCCTGTGGTTTTCGCCAGCAGCTGATTCCGGAGTAATGATAAAATATTGGAGAAAAAATAATTCGTGTGTAATAAATATTCTTTTTAGTACTATTTGATTTTAAATAGTTGAACCGTTTTTTCAGTAGAAAAGAGCTTATTAACCAATAATTATATATTTTTACGGCTTAAATACTAGAAGTAAAACTATTTTAATCAAGCGGAACCTTTCTCTTAAAATTGCGTTTAACAAAATACTAAAACAGCTTTTATGACGTTATTGCGAACTAAACAAACAGTTTGCAAGCTTGCTTCTGCTGGTAAAACATAAGTGCTGTCCCATCATTTACCAGCCTAAATTAGGCTCTATACCTACTAATAAACATAATGCTCAAGATGGAAACTGTCAGTCCATACATAAATAACTTTTTGAACTAATATATTATATCATTTATTTCATACATTTCATCTTTGGATTATGCATGTTCATTCAAAGTTAGAGAGACTAGGCCGCCCGTTCATAGTTTAGTCATCTTTAAGGCTACTATGAAACTATTACCAGCGTCGATTCACTTCGAATTTGTAATCTATAAAACAAAATCTTAAATAAAACCTTTTCCAAGGCTTCCGTAAGGAAACTAATAAAACTTTTACCGCTTCATAAACAAGTTCTATTAAATTTTACATCTCGGATTTAAGCCGGACTTGTCGTTGGAAACTCGACAATTTCATAATTTATTCATTCAGGATACGCCTTGAAAATATGAGTTTTATGATGTTTGTGTTCTTAGAATCAGTTGAAGTGTTGTGACGTAACTTTTGAAGGTTGCAAATAAAAATGTAAATAAAAGGGAAATTTTATTGTAATAAATTTTCATATAAATTTTTAGGACAATACTAAAATTCATTTAATTATTAAAAACTATGTTGAAAAAAAATACAAGAAAATAAACCATAAATAATAAAAACAAATAGATTTGTGTATACCACTATAATAATAATAATACTTAAATGCCAATAAACACAAAAAAAACATAAATCAAGTTCTAATTTCAAGACATTTCGAATCAAAGTTAGAGCCAGTCCACACGGCGCGTTGCGTCAGCGTTGCGTCGACGCAGCGCTACCACTGCGTTGTTTTACATACAAATAACCAAGGTGTTCACACGGCGCGCTGCGTCGTCGCAACGCACACATGACGGACAGCAGCCCCCGAGACGAAGCGGGAGGGGGTGTACTCGTGCGACGTCGGAGCGTCAGCGCTCAGTTGCTTGTGCGTTGACAGAGAGGATACACGGAAGCTCATTTCGTTTTACGTTTACGTTTTTGTATTTAGTTTTATTTGCAGGGTAAAATGAATACCATTGAAGAACTTGACATAGATTACTTGATTACATTGATACAGGAAAGGGAAATTATATGGGACAAGTCAAACGTAGATTTTAAAAATAAAAATTTAAAAACAAAAGCCTGGGAAGACATATCAAAAGTTTTATTTCCTGATTACGAGAATTTCACAGCTGAACGAAAAAACAAAGTTGGTGAGTTCACAGTACAGATATTTATGTTTTTTTTATTTAAGAGGGCTTTCAAGATTTTCTTGCACCGCCAATTCCGCGATCAGTACAAAATTAATATCTCGACACTCTAAAATTTTAAAACTTAGGGAATTTAGATTAGCGTGAGTACTATTTTATTACTTAGCTCAAAACTAACCTAGACTACGCTGAGTAGGTATAAAATATTATTTTTTTACTGATCGCGGAATTGGCGGTGCAAGAAAATCTTGAAAACCCTCATAATACAATTATACCTTATTTAGCTGCCAAGGCAGAGTTCCTCTAGTCATAAAATAGGTCGCATATTGCTGTCTTATGACATTCGGTGCTGTCTGTTCTTCATGTACGGGTTGTATTGGGAGAAATTCATCAACACTTATAGCAAATTTATCTCTTTGTCTAAAACCATCTCGATCAGCGACAAAATTGTGTAATACACAACATGCTTTTATAATGTCAGTAGCGAAGTCATAGGACACGTCTATCGGTCTGTGAAAAATGCGCCATTTGTTAGCCATAATCCCAAAAGCGCATTCGACATATCTTCTGGCTCTGCTTAGACGGTAATTGAAAACCTTTTGTTGTAAGTCGAGATTTTGACCGCCATATGGACGCATAATATGTTTGCTCAGTCCAAAAGCTTCGTCACCCACAAATACATACGGGGTTGGTATATTGCTACCAGAGAGTGGCTGGGGTTGAGGTAGTGGTAAGTTGTTGTTAATCATTAGCTCGTACAGTTTAGAATTTTGTAATATGGTTGAATCGCATTCTTTTCCGTATGCACCGATGTCGACAAATACGAATTTGTAATTTGAATCCACAATAGCTAGCAACACAATCGAAAAAAAGGCTTTATAATTAAAAAAAAGTGAGCCACTATTTGCAGGATTACACACGCGGATATGTTTGCCGTCGATGGCACCAACACATTGAGGAAAATTTGCCTTTACATCAAAACCCCTCGCTATTGTTTGGAAACTTTCAGTTGTCAGTTCAGGGATGTTGTCTCGAAGAAGATTGGTCCATATAGCACGACAAACTCTTTGTATTATATATGCAATAGTAGATTTTCCCCGTTTGAATTTGAAATGTAAATCAGTTATTGAATTTCCACTTCCTAGGTATCTGAAAAGAAAATAATTATTATAATATGCATTTATGAGATAGATAGATACCCGAAAAAAAATACTGACATATTCAGACATCGATAGCAAATAACTTTCTCTATGTAACCAATTAATTCTGGAATCGCGAAAAAAATAGCAGCTGTTGCATACATTTTGATTCAGTAGGTATTGCTTTTTGTATGTAACAGCTGTTATATTTTCACGATTCCAGAGTCGGTCACATAGTGTTTGTTAACGATATCTGAATATGTCATTAAATTTTATCGAGAAATTCACTATGTATAAATTATTAAATCATGTTTACTATTGGTTTTGCAGGTAATGATTTAATAAAAAAATGGAGAAGTGTAAAAGATAATTACTTCAGATATTCAAAAAAATTAAAAGAAGCATCAAAATCGGGCTCGGGCGCTACGAAACTGAAGAAGTATCATTTATACAATCAACTCCTTTTTTTGAGAAAAGTGGAACAAAATGCCACCGAATCTAGCTTAGACTCGCCTAGAGAAATCAACAATGAATCTACGTCTACAAATGATGACATTACCACAGACAACACTCCGCGCTATGTTCCAGTCGCGCGCAAAAGGGCTATGCAAATGGATGAGTTTGAAAGAGAAGGACTAAAACTTCTCAAGGAGCCGGAAAATCGCCATATGTCCTTTTTCAGAGCTATATTGCCATCTATTCAAGAATTTTCCGACCGAGAAACTCTCCGTTTCCAAAGTAAAGTTATACAAATTATAGATGAAATGCGGTATGGACAAACATCATCATATGTGAGTGGCCCATCAACGTCTCACCAACCACCATATGGGTATCAAACAGCAAATTTTCAAAGTACATACATTTCTGATTATAATAATTCAATTACATCTCCAGAAACATCTCAAGCAAGTGAAGAAACTGAATACGATTTTTCTAATTTGTAATTACTGGATGATATCTCTCTTAAATAATGTCTAAATTTAAAATTATGACAATTGCTGATTATTTGTGAGTTGATTACTAATTAAACAAACCAAAAAAACTGTTATATTTTTATTACTTAAATATATTTATATAGTTACCTTAAAGTGATTCCCAGCATTTCTACTGGTTCCACTGGATTCCTCATATTAGTATAGTTTTTTCGTATGTGTGGTTCTAAGGACTTCAATAAACATTCGAAGCTGGATACACTCATTCTAAAAAAATTATAAAACTTCTTTTCGTCTAATAGCAACTCCCGATATTCTAAAAAAAAAAACTGTCCATCACGATTTCTTAATGAAATGAAAGGACTGATCCAGTACCGTCTTGTGATCTTGCGTCGATTTCGGCGGTGACGTAGTAACAGGAGCAATGCTAGACGTCTTTTCCGATCCATGATTTGCTATAGACTGACTGCGAATTTTTTTCAAAATACTTGCCGCAACTGTGCGTCGCCGCTGCGCCGACGGAACGTTTAAGACTGCGTCATAGTAACGCTGCAGCGCCCGTGTGGCCGGCTATGCGTCAAAATATTTGCGTTGCGACGACGCAACGCAACGCAACGCGCCGTGTGGACTGGCTCTTAGTCTCGAATCAGAGATCGCAGCGCAGTTTCGTATTGACCAAAGCTTCAACAATAATAAGTAAACATTTACATTATCACCCTTTAGAGGCAGAGTGTTACAATCAAACATAACTCAATCAGTTTACCCGTTCAACAAATTTTTATGCTTCCAACAAATCAATTAGTATTAACTTCTCATTAAATTTATAATCATCAATTAATTCAGTCAGATTGAATACAACTGAAACCTTGCAATTAATAATCTTTGGAACACGAGCGTCTAATCTAATTTGGCGAAGAAAATTGGATTTAGCGAGAAATGTCTTCATCACTGATGTTGGAGATCAACGGTTCTCAAATGTGGGGTGCACTAGCACCTCAAAGTAATCCTAGTAATATAATATTATAAACGTGAAAGTTTGGATTTGAAAGGTTTGTATGGTTGTATAGATGTATGGATGTTTGTTACTCTTTCACGTAAAACCTACTGGACGGATTTGGATAAAATTTTACAGTAATATAGGTTATACATCAGAGTAACTCATAGGGTACTTTTTACTGCGGGAAAACTTTTCATTCCCACGAACGGAGTCGCGGGCGGCCACTAGTACTATTATAATTAAACACTAGTTTTGGTACTTTGTCTGCATCAACATATAGACATAAGTTTGCTAAAAAAAACATTTTTGATTTGTTTGTTAATAATACTGGATTTTATGCCTTTTTCGTAATTGGTTACAAAAAGCATCAGTTTATTTTATTAAAGTATCGGTTCAATATACTACAATATAGGTTCCCAATGATTCACAGGTTTAGAAACTCTGTCCAAGATTGTAAGATAATACGATTATGAGAGAAATCAAAGTTCCTTGATTACGTTTTCTTGTCTACGGTTTAATTATACTCATAATTTTATTTATTTGTATAAACAGTTATGTATGTAAACAAATAATATTTATGTTGTTAGTCTTACATACAAATCCTATTATACATAGTAATTAAACTTGGAAAATCTAAAAAGGTAATTTCTCAAAATGTGTGCTCAAAACTCAAAACCTATGAAAAAGTATGTTTGTATCAAGAAATTAATGACTTATAATAAAAATTTTAAGAAAAATAATAACAAATGGAAATTAAACACTGAAAAAAACTAGCAAATGGTATTTCAAAACCCCAAAATCACCGTACCTTGATTATGACCCGATGTAGTATTACTACTGGGTCAATAACTTTTCGGACATAAAAAACTCGGACACCTTGGTAAAAAATATTATTAAAATTGAAAAACCACAATTTGGCCAAGGTGTCCGACTTTTTTGTGTCCGAAAAGTCATTGACCCTTACTACTACAGGTCAAATATTATATTTGCGACATACAAACTTTAATATCTAAGGACCTGAGCGTCTTAATCTCAGAAAACAAAGCACGATCACCTACAACCTGGCTGTAATAGCCGCTTGCCACAACACGGTCTCAAGTTTAACACAGAGTATATACATTTCGGAGAGTTCTTATAGGAATGGTGATAGGAGATAAGCTGTGACGTAGGAAAGTTATTAGTTAAGGACGACCTCTGTGGTGCAGCGGTATATATACTGGACTGCTAAGCGGATGGTTCCGGGTTCGATCCCCTAGTCCATTATGTGGTGCCTATAACACAAGTGCTTACTTCAACTTACTTCAGGGCCACATAATTGGTGTGTAAGTCTGGAGATTTATTATAACTATTGTTTGAAGGCTATGGCTATGGCATAAGATGGGAACAAGATTTGGACAAGTTTTTAAGTTTAATCTATACGTGTGTGTGGGTTGGTAGATAAATATGATAAGTTGTTTTTTATTAGGTTAGGTGTGTTTTCTTATGGTAATTCCTTCTGCTTAAGTGCATAACATGGTTTTTAGATTTTAAGTTCGAGCACCACTCGACTTAACAATTTCTTTCTGTCCGGTTTTATTCCTACAAAAATAATATAAATAAAAATATTTTTAATTCCCCAAGCTACTCCTGTAGACATGTCTGTGTGTGACGTCACACGCTGTATTAAAATGCCGTTAGCCTATTATATGCGACGATTTTTACCTCGCCCCCCGCAACTATTACTTTTTAAAACAAATGCATGTAATCTCAAATGTAATAATTCTTTTTACAAACATAAAATAAATAAGATACTCTCTCCATTGCTTATATACTCCTTGAATGAAGGTTCCAGACTGAAGCCGTTTATGACAACAATCTGAAGTGGAATTTGCATCGGAAGGCAATTTTATTAATTCCAGACACCCGCCAGTGAAACACTGCGGTTGCAATATTCGCAAAGGAACAATTATTATTCAAATAACAACTTTAGGTGGGGGCGTAGTAAGGGCGGGTTTTAAACAACAAAAAATCTTGATGGCTATTCGAAACGGCAGCACAAAATTTAAAAAATTTATTTGAGAAAAATATATTCAATGTAACCCATTTTTTTATTAAGTGTTTTAAAGTTTTGATCCCAAACCAGATTACCTTAACTACAGTGAGAATTTAAATAATTCTTGAAAGAAAAGTTTTGTTCTACTCTGCTGGAGAAATGAACCACTTTTGCAATCCCTACTATATTATAAATGCGAAAGTAACTCTGTCTGTCTATCTATCTGTCTGTCTGTTACGCTTTCACGCCTAAACCGCTGAATAGATTTTGATGAAATTTGGTATGAAGAGAGAACTGAACCTGGGAAAGGATGGGAACTTTTTACCGCGGGAAAACTTCTAATTCCCACGGGAAACTGACATCCACGCGAACGGAGTTGCGGGCGGCCACTAGTGTTTTCATAATTTCTTTCCCAATTAACTCATCCTTATTCTTATGTGTGTGTGTTTAGTAATTTGAAATTTGTTTAATATATTTACTATTTTTATTATTATATAGATTGTCATTGACCGATTATTGTACTCTGATTGAATAAACATCAACAAATTCAAAATTATTATTAGTTGTAAATCAACTAATTATTTGAATCGCTGACAATACCACCACACCCGAATATTCAAGATGGCCGCACAAATAACAAAATGCTAATGCAAATTGTGTTCCTGACGAATGCAGACTCCAACAAAACAGATTGCACTGTAGCTTTGTTCTGTTTATTTCTAAAAGCCTTGCAGTCTAAGGTTTTTTGAAAAAAGAACATTCTTATGAACCTTTTACTTGTTTTCATAAAAAAAACAGTTGGGGCTTTATCGGTGCACACGGCCGAAGGTTTCCATGTGAAACGTCCATACCAACCAGCCACTTTTAGTGTTAATTTAAAAAGAAACTAGATTGACTTCAGTGTTTCTTCGATGAATCGCTTTGAAGTTATTAAGGTCAGACAATATAAACCAATTCGTTATTGTTCGGTTTCGTAAAATGATGCCATGTTAACGATTTTAAATGCATTTCACGGTAAAAAGAAAAAATATTTTTCCCTATGCTACGACACTACGGCGTAGCTTCGTAGCACATTACCGTAGTCGTCTCGTAGTATGGAGCAATTCATTCTCGTAAAATATACGGAGATATTTGCATTTTTTGAGAGAAACGTACTTTAGAGAAAATAAAGTGTTGTTGGAAACTGTTGTCTGTGAAATGGAAGTTAACGAAATGAAATATGGTTTATTTTCTTTCGTTTGGAATGTAAATTTATAAAATTTGTAATGATCTGATGTTATGGAATCGGATTTAAACTTACAAAATGAATATCATAGAAGATAGACTTAGGCATTGGGCATGATATATTTGAAACCAAAGCGTGCTTTTTGTAACAAATCTTCATCTAAAGGGTAATAGTTTAGTTTGTTAATTTCATATTTTTATGGTTAAGGGATCAATTATTAAATAAGTGGCCGCCCGCGACTCCGTTCGCGTGGAAGTCGGTTTCCCGAGGGAATGAAAAGTTTTCCTGCGGTAAAAAGTACTCTATATGTTGTTCTGATGTACAAACTATAATACTGTAAAGATTTATCAAAATCCGTCCAGTAGTTTTTACGTGAAAGAGTAACAAACATCCATACATCCATACTCACAAACTTTCACGTTTATAATATTAGTAGGATTATCATTAAGTAAAAATGGGTAGGTACTAAAAAAACAGTTACTTTTAAATATTCATTATCGAATATGCTATTAATATAAAATACATTAAAAGTAACAGTAAATTGAATAACAACTTATATAATATTAATGCTAAACTAAATGCCAATAACTTAAATACACTTTTGTCCCCAAGTTATTGGAAACTAATAGAAATAGTGAAAGCAATCAATTTTACATAACAATGTTCGCGACAGCTGACGATTTTGAATTATTGCTGTAATAAAGTTTAAATCGCACAGAGATGTAGCGGGGGCGGATAATAATAACATCATTATCTATACTAATATAATAAAGCTGAAGAGTTTGTTTGTTTGTTTGTTTGAACGCTCTAATCTCAGGAACTACTGGTTCGAATTTAAAAATATTTTTTGTGTTGAATAGACCATTTATCGAGGCAGGCTTTAGGCACATCATCATCATATAACATCACGCTGCAACTATTAAGAGCGAAGAAATAATGGAAAATGTGAAAAAAACGGGGAAAATTATTCATCCTTGAGGGCTTCCTTTACGTGCGCTGCGAAAATGGTTCTAGATACCAAAAATATATGTATACAAGAATTAAGGGAACTTTTTACCGCGGGAAAATTTCGCATTCCCACGGGAAACCGACTTCTACGCGAACGGAGTCGCGAGCAGCCACTATATAGTATAAATCCAAGTCGCTAACTCTGTCTGTTTGTATGTTTTTGTCCGCTAACTCCTCAGTTGACAGATTTAAATGCGGTTTTCATCATCCTTTAGGTATTTTTTTCATTTAAATTTTTAAATAAAGAACATTCAGAAAAGTTTGATTAAGGGCTGATTTTTCAATAGTCAGATAAATGCTAACTGACTGATAAGAGGTATGTTTTCATTGTAACTTCATAAATATGTCAAGTATTTATGTTCGATGTGCAACAAAAACATACTGATTTTCTGTCAGATAGAATTTATTTGACTATTGAAAAACCGGCCCTAAGTTCTATGTTTCGGGAACAAGTCGCCCAATTGCGAAGCGAAGGGTGGGTCACTAGTTACTACTAATAAAGCCTTAATAAGTCCCATTAATTAGATTCATGCCTTCGAGTTACACCGTTATACACTATGCTGGCTCAGTGAAGGTACGCAAAGTGTTTCAACTTTTAAGATAACTGACATAAAATTGTTGATTTTAGAAAAGTAAAAATAAATTGAAATCTTTAATGAGAATTTTACGTTTAAACTATGCATTTTTTATGTTTATATTACTTTTACAGCCTGAACTGATTATCTATTTATTTATTTATTAATAATTTATGTACATATGCAGAGTAAAACAATAAAAACAGTTTAAAGAAAACATTGTACAAAGGTACTACATATCCCTTAGAGGAATTTCTTACTGTAGTCCTATGATCGGAGTGGTGGTAAAAAAGCAAGTTCTGTGCGTACTTTTAATAAAATAAATAAATACGAATAAAATCTACATAAACATACACATATAACGTTATCTTTAAGTTTTAAGAGACTTATAGCTGATTTTTCAATTGTCTTAATGTTATCTGACTGAAAGGCAGTATGTTTCTATCGTCACTTTATACATATGTCAATTAATTTTATTCGTCGTGCAACGAAAACCTAATGATTTTACTGAAAAAACAGCCCTTAGAGCTAGATAATTATCGATAGCATTAAAATGAATTAAGTTTTTGATATAACAATGGTCACAGGACCAAGACATATTGTTTTACTTTATTTTGTTAAATAATTATAAGATCAAAGTCTAAAATATTTATATCCGCTCCCGCCCGGCCTCTATGCAACGTACACACTGCGCCCGGAGCGGCTGCCAAAATGTCGTTTTATTCAATTTTGAAGCAGACTCTGGCGAAAATCCAAAAAACAGGCTTTGTTTTAAACACAGCAACGAATTTGGAATCTTTATATATGTTTTAGTATATCATATATCATGTTTTATTTAAAGTTTTTTTTCATGACGATCAAAAATAGCTTTTATCTATGAAGTATTTTATTTTTATTAATCAACAAATATCTAAGCTTACACCAAATGTAAGGTTGTATGATTTCTAATGTTTTCTGAATCCATTATTTTCTTTAAATAATAACAAAATTAGGAACAAAATCTTTTCAATATCTCACGCATTACTAGAAGAAAAGTTACATTTAAAACTACATTTAAAAAAGTTTTTGACAATAAACCAAGAGAATAAAAAATTAATTTACTGAAGGCAATATTGTGAGACCAAATAAAACTAAGTTTAGAACACGATTCTCTAGAAATGAATTAAAAACATTTTCCTCTTCGCCAACTAACGAAAGTGTATTTAATTTTAATTTATTTGCAGTGAAACTGGAAGATAAAATGTACTGCTAATGTAAACAAACAAAGTAGAAATGAATATTATTAAAGAGATTTTGAATATAAGAAAGAGATATCTATTCAGTTTGTTTGTACTTCGACATGACCCTTTACAGCCTTTACAAAAAAGTTGATGCCAAGTTTATGCCCATTAAGCATCCATTTCCTTATTAATTCTTAAAAAAGGGTTTTTTTATGTTCGCAGAAATCTTGTCTGAAGTTAATACTAGATGAATGGAATGAAATGAATGAATGAAAGAATGAATGACGTTGCAAATACATAGTCACTACACGAAAAAACCGAAACGACTTTTCACTTCTCCATAAGGTAGTATTTGATTTTGCAAAATATTCAGTATATTAAAGACTAGTGGCCGCCCGCGACTCCGTTCGCGTGGAAGTCGGTTTCCCGTGGGAATGAGAAGTTTTCCCGCGGTAAAAAGTACCCTATGTCCTTTCCCACGTTCAGTTCTTTCTCCATACCAAATTTCATCACAATCGGTTCAGTTATTTAGGCGTGAAAGCGTAACAGACAGACAGACAGACAGACAGACCGAAAGACATACAGAGTTACTTTCGCATTTATAATATTATATTAAAGATAAAGGGTTAGAGCTAACCACAAATTTATCAAACATTATCCAACTCTAGTTAAATTTTAACAAAGTTACTAAAAGGTCCACTATTTTAATTTAATCAGTGAATCAGTAACAGCACTGGCACTGCTTAATAAAATCATGAGAACCTGTTAGCAGTTATAATAAAGTTTGGGGCTTGACTACTGAATAATAAACTTCTACATTGTTTTAGAAGTAGGAGAAAGAATAATTATGAAAGAATATATTATTCATCAACAATTGTTAAAAAAACATTTAAAATTATAGTTTTGTATAGTCTAGGGTACAATTTTTTAACTAAACAATTTATTCTGTATGAAATTAAATTTCGCTATTCAATTTCTTTCAGGTTACCGATTTCTAATCAGCTAGCCTTATATTGTAACAATTTAGCCTATCCAACCAGATATTTAATAAGAACTGTCTATCATCATTTCAAAGTATAAATCCAAGTATTTGTGTCTGTTTGTATGTTTGTCCGCTTACTCCTCCTAAACCACTTAACGGATTTAAATGTGGTTTTCGCCATATTTAGGGAATTTATATATTTAAAATGGTTACCTATCTTAATCCCGAATTTTAATATTCCGAATTTCATAATCCAGAAAACGCTTGGACATTTTTTCATAATCCCGTTTTTTAGAATTTCGAAGTTTTGTTTGCCATATAATCGCAACTCCGAATTTCATTTACCCATTTATTCATTTGCACGACGTTTTAAAATCCAGAAGAATGAGTTCCAGACACACGAAATCTAAATGCGCGAAATCTAGATAACCGATATCCATATGCACATACGAGTAAGCCAGATTTTTAAAACACGAATTTTTGAAATTCAGTTAATTGATATCCAGACAAACAATATCTAGATTTTTAAAATCAAGATTCTTTAAATTCAAATAAACGATATCTAGAACAACTAAATCCTAGTATTATTTTAAATGGCTCTCTACTTTTAGAAAAGAACTTCGGTTTTGGCGCTTCGCCGACCGCTGCCGCGGTACGCTCGCTTCGCTCGCTCGGCTTGCGCACTGTGTGGTCACCATTCAACCTCACACTTCTCCTCGCTTTGCTCGTCGTCGTACCTATTATTTTAATATATGAACAAAAAGCGCATACCAAAAATTGTAAATTATAATTTTAATAATTTGGTCGACCTAAAACATGCCAAATAAAATTAGCTTTTCCTATAAGTAGTTATGACAAACCAAATCAAGATAAAGCATTTTAGGAATGATGATGAGAATGTTATGCCAATTGAAATAAGGAATTTTATACATTATGCTAAAGAATAATATGCCTATAGACTGTTTTGCCATTTAAAAGTTATGCAAAGGATAAATTTTGTTACATGAGTGTTATGCTTTTTGATGATTATGACAATTTATGTATGACGAACGATTTTGGGACAATCGACGTAATGCAAAAGGAGCGGCTCCCATTGCAATAGTTAACTAAGCTGAAACACAATTGTATGGGAACCAAATAAAAAGATTATGAAAATCTGGCAATAGTTTATCAGGAATTTGATTGTATGGGAACTAAATATAAATATTATGAAAATTTGGTATTCGTTCATTTGGAAAATGGTACGAAGGGAAACAAAAAAAAGTATTCTGAGAATCTGGCATAGCTATATCTGAATTATGAGAATATGGGTAACAAAAAAATATTTTATGAAAATTTGGTTTTAGTTCACCTGGAAATTGATTCATCTGGGAAATAAAAAAAGGAATTAAAAAAAAATGCCCTTCAGTAAATCTGTCTTTTAAAAGTTCTACCAAACGTTTTCGGGGTTTTAAGATTCGGGTAAATGAAATTCGAGTTTTTAACAGGTTACCATTTAAAATTGTAAATTAAAAAGAACAATCGCAAAAAGTTTTTTAAGTTAGCCAGAATTCAATGTTTCGTGAGCAAACGAGAGAATCGTGGGCGGGTCGCTAGTAATTCTCTATGTCCACCATTCCATACACAAAAACAAAACACTACACCCCCGCTAACCCCCCTCCCTTGTTCCAGGTAGCACCAAACATGATTGAGTTCATCAAATCGCCCGTCAACCTGATCGACTTCATCGCCACTCTCAGTTTCTACATGGACGTGGCCGTTGAACTGTCAGAAGTCCGTCGCAACATGGACAAAGCTGACATCCTCGAGTTCATATCCATCATCAAGATACTGAGGCTGTTCAAACTGACGAGGCACAGTCCGGGGCTGAAGATCCTGGTGCACACGTTCAAGGCTTCGGCGAAGGAGTTGACACTGCTGGTGTTCTTCCTGGTGCTCGGGATAGTGATCTTTGCCAGTCTGGTGTACTATGCGGAGAAGTCGCAGGTGAGTTGGTTTAAATTAAAAATATAAAAATATATGTCGGAGAATTCGTTATCATGGCGGGAACTTCGAAATAAAACGTGGAACTAGACATTGACATTGACATTTCAAAACATGGACAAGGTAGATAGTAACGTAGTTCTTCAACTGGCCAAGTCCATCAAATCTGTGTTCTCTCCGACATATAT
The DNA here is from genome assembly GCA_916618145.1 of Emmelina monodactyla. Classification (NCBI taxonomy): domain Eukaryota; kingdom Metazoa; phylum Arthropoda; class Insecta; order Lepidoptera; family Pterophoridae; genus Emmelina; species Emmelina monodactyla. The sequence goes on from OU745319.1 coordinate 1,472,784, forward strand.
AAATAATAGCCTATACATATATGTCCCATAGTTGAGCCCAGGCCTCCTTCTCGGATAGCAAGAGGGTTTGAGCCGTAATCCACCACGCTGGCTCGGTACGGGTTGGTGGATCACATGATGGATAATCATCCAGCCATGTGGGTTTCCTCACGATGTTTTCCCCAACATAAAATATAACGGGTGTAAAAATATCATTCCCAAAGCCTGAAACCACGTATTCTTGAGCCTAATTAGTAACCAAATTAACAAACAGTTTACCGAGAAAACTCAATTTAGAAAAAATATAAAGGTTTGAAAAGTGATATCCACCGCATGTGGTCATCGCTTACACATCATTTAATGGTTCAGGAGCGATGGTTTAGATAGCAAACAAAACTAAAACACAATCTATTGGAAATATTCCGCAAATTTGATAGTTTATATGTAATTTGGCACAATTCGGTAAAAAGTAAAATAAAAAGAAAACAAATTTTTTTTTTTGCTTTTTGCCCTTAAACTCGGTACTTGTTACGTTAAAATTTAACCCTTTCAGCAATACCCAGTTTTCGTTTTCGGAAGCAGCCTTTTTACGCCCTGTATTTACTAAGTTGGTGTATACCTTATTGTATAGTTTTAACTTCAGATTGATGGTTTGCAAATTTTGTACCGTGAGTATTTTACTTTTCATTCTTATTTCTACGGCTAGCTCCTTTAACCAATACCATAAAGAAACTTTTAACTACGAAACTTTTTAATTTCAATTTTTGAGAAATAATTTTTTAAAGAAAGAAATTAGCGTAAATGTGTAAAGTCAAGTACATTTTTAAATTACATGTTATTACCATTACACTGTGCATATGTTCATCCTTGCCAAGAAACACCAAATTCTATATTTCATACTAGTTAAACACGAAATACCGCTTTCATAATCAAATTAACTCCACCCAACTGTAAGCACATTTCCTACCAATCAAACTGTGCATTCAAACGAGCATAAATTCATGTGCATTTAATCACCAAAATGAAGTATACAATGTAAAAACAGGTAAACGAGTTGATTTCATTATGGGATGCACGTCAGCGGCCGTAATACCCATTACGGTTCACGGTTCGATTCTCGGTTGATTATATTATCTGGGAAAAGCGACGGTCAGTCGTTTTTATTTTACCGTAAAGAGATCAATAAAGTTTGTTATAAGGCGGATGTAAGAATAAATATGTTTTAAAAGTTGAATAAAGTTAAATCCTACAATATTATAAACGTGAAAGTTTGTGAGTATGGATGGATATATGGATGTTTGTTACTCTTTCACGTAAAAACTACTGCACAGATTTTGATGAAACTTTACAGTAATATAGGTTTATACATCAGAATAACACATAGGGTACTTTTTACCGCGGGAAAACTTATCATTCACACGGCCACTAGTAGTCCATAAAGTCGGCATCATCGAGATGAAACTTATAGTAATAGTTTCTTTTGAAGCAAATTTTTTGTGTTTAGTATTAAGTGTATAATTTAAGTTTTACTTATTAAAAAATCACAGCCTTTGTGCAACTTTAAAAATTGATGAAAAACTCGCTGCATAAAGAATAACATTCTTAAAACACTTGTAATATCCCACAATAAACACTTTCATTCTTAAAGCAATATAAACCACAATTTTAGGTCATTCTAAGTCTATATATTCACATAAACAATCGTACCAACAGCTTCATCTCACCTTCTACCCATTCCCAGAGTTACAGCGGTCAAAAAACTAACTCACAAATCACTCAATAAAATGAGACCTTTTTAAAACAAAATTGAAATGGTAACTACAGACCGCTCGATAAAGATGGCCACCATTCCGGTCGCTAATAAAATCGAAAACAAGGTTTTGGTTTCTACTTTTTACGATGATCTGAAGCAAAGTACTTATTTAGACGTGAAAATAGGAGTTGAGTTCTAAGTGTATTACATATGTGGTATATACAGGGTGATTGGTAATGCGATACATTCCTTCTAAGAGGTAAAAGTAGAGCTTATTTTCAGTCAATTAATTGATATTTTTGAGATATGCAACATTTAAGATTTTTTATAAATAAACCCCATTTTCGAAAAAAACAAAATTAAGTTTAATGTTTTGTTGTTTTATGGTTGCTTGATAATGATATCTTAGATTAAAAATTGCTTAAATTAATCGCCCTTATTTTAGAAAAAAACTTTTTTTTTGAAAATAACAAATTTCCGTATTATTTCAAATTAAATAATCTTTTAGTTTTATTTGCTATGTAAACCATCGCTCCTAAACCTTAGCTGATATGTGAGCGATGACCTCAAGCGGCGAATATCATTTTTCAATCCTTAATAACTTTTTAAATATAGTTTTCTGGGTATACTGTTAGTGCATTTAGATACTATTTGGACTCAAGAATACATGGTTTCAGGCTTCGGAAATGGTCTTCTTACACCCGTTATATATTTGATTTATTTTACTGAGATTCATGTACCATAGAGCGCAATCACCGCAGTTTTATATTTCTTTGGAAAGTATTCTCTGAATTTCAACAAATAAATCATGTATTTCAAATATGAAAGCTTTCAGCTATAGATCAGTTATAATCAAGCCAGTTACTCATCCAAGAGTAATTTTAGATAAATATCAGGTCATTCGGAATCAAATTAATTGCCTGTCGAATTCGCTCCGAGTGAAATGTTATTTGTATTCGATGATTTATTTCATTGTTTTTTCGGTAAAATTGTGTGGAGAGCGTTTCTATGAAAACTGGTCAAAGGACTTTATAAAGGTTACAATAAATTTGTCGACAATTCAATTGTGTTTATGGAAATGTCTGACGTTTTAAATAAGTAAGGCTTTCCTTTTTTAAATATCGAAGAATGAAATTTCCTATTCGCTTTTTTGTTACCTCGAACCCAATTTTTGCTAAACAATCTTTAGTACACAAAAAGTACATATAACTTTAATACATAGTATGATAAAATAAAACAAATTATGTAAAATAATACTATATGCATAATATAATGAATACCTGAAATGTTTAATAAAAATCTGCATTTTCTGAAAAACAATAATAATTTTCATAACTCCACAAGTTATTAAATTTCTTCCTTTCTCATACAATAGAACACGAACAAACATTATTTACAAGCTTTTTGTTAGGTGAATACCGTACCTCTTAGCTGTACATTAAATAGTTGTGATGTTCAGCAAATGTGTTTGAACATGAAACCACCTTCCATGATCAGCGTAATAGGCTTTATCACGAGAATTCATGTGATGACGTAAAATTACTTCCTTACGTACGGGAAATGGTGTAGTGTAGAAAATGTGGGAGTTATTAAAGAATAAAAAGGAACTTAACTTAGTTAATGATGATCTTCATCAGTTACTCTGACGAGAAAACTATTTCAAGACATAATGTATAAAAGTTACTATACTTGGAATGTCAAATTTGTTTTAAGACAAAAATATTTACTAGTTCAAAAGTTTTTACTAGTTCAAAACAGATAGTTCTGCATTGAAGATGGATTCATTGACATTCCAAACAGATTATTGATATTTTTAAAATGGTTTAAATTAAAGTAACACTACTGATATTTATTTATACTATGTCTTCTTCAAAATGAACAGGAACAATCTACTATTTTATATCATGACACAAACAAGAAGCTAGCGTAATGGAAACAGTCGCTCATAGTAAATGTTACAAGGAAAATAATTAGAAGTTTCCTTCTCTTTTCTAAATAAAAAACCGGCCAAGTGCGAGTCGGACTCGCGCACCGAGGGTTCCGTACAAACCTGCAAAAACTACTTAAAATTTTAAGCTTTTCGGAATTTTTCTGTTACCTGTGCTGTAAGCTATTGCTTCTTACCAAATTTCAAGATTCTATGTCAACGGGAAGAGGTCTTTAGGTTTTAATTCCCGTGCGTGTAGTTGCGAGTTTCAAAATATGCGGTATCAATGGTTGTACTTTTGCGTTTGGCGTTTTTGCGTTGACTTAGATTTTTTTTTTCACGGGTTAAAGGCAATTAGATCTAAGTATTAGATATGAATTCCAACTTATAAGTTTATATTTATTAAAAAAATATATATTTTGTAATGTAACTAAAAATTTAAGGTTTTCGGAATTTTTCCTTTATGTGTGCTATAAAACGTTGCTTCATGCCAAATTTCAAGATTCTAGGTCGACTGGAAGTACCCTTTAGGTTTTGATTCCCTTGCGAGTACTTGCGAGTTTCAAAATATGCAGCTTAAATGCTGTTTCTTTTGATTGCGTTGACATAGAAGTTTGATTTTGTTACAGCTTAAAGGTATTATAGACCTGAGTATTTGGTATGAATTTCAATTTAATACCTCTACGCATTTATGAGGAAATGGGTAGTAAGGTTAAAATTATTAAAAAAAATATATTATGTGATGTAACTAAAAATTTATGGTTTTCGTAATTTTTCCTTTATCTATGCTATAAGACGTTGCTTCGTACCAAATTTCAAGATTCTGAGTTCACGGGAAGCACCCTGTAGGTTTTGATTCCCTTGCAAGTGTCGACTTGCGGCATAATTTGCGGCATAAACGGCTGTATCTTTTGATGGCGTTGGCTTAGAAGTTTGATTTTTTCACAGCTTCAAGGGACAGTAGACCTGAGTAATTGATATAAATTTCAGCTTCATACCTCCACGCGTTTTTGAGAAAAAGGGTCTTGACAGACGGACGGACGGACAACAAAGTGATCCTATAAGGGTTCCGTTTTTTTTCCTTTTGAGGTACGGAACCCTAAAAACAAACAAAATTAGTAGTACTTGGTTAAAAAGTTAAATACACAGATGAACAATTCTATCGCTCTACTTTACTCTATTACCGAATTATATTTTTTTATTCTTTCCCATAGTCTAGTATTTTTTTTGGAAAGGACTGGCATATAGGTGTGTTAATTAAGTACGAGATTGAAACTTTCTAGTACTGGGAATATTATATGGAAGATCTGTTTAACATATGTTTATGACATATGAACGAATTGCAAGAAAAAGTTGAGGTAATTTCGGATAGGGAAAGTCAGTATAAATGTAAATATGAATTGAAAGTTGTGTAGCACGATGCCATTTTTTCCTAGGTGACAAAATATTAGAAAATTTATTTACATTCTCCAAATAGTGATATCAGATGTTAAGTCAGTGATAGAAAATTAAGTCTTCTTATACGAAATGAATACTTTGCAACAGAAATAGGTGTACGTAAAAACTTCATACCCTAATTTAACTATTTTTAATTAAATAAAAAAACTACTCATTTACTCGTTGATACTTAACACTTGTTTTAAGCTAACGCGCATTGAACACATTGTTTTTACTCTATCCAGGATTTCGCGCGGTTATTTTTTAAGCAGAAAGGTAACGTATCTCTTTGCCCGACTTTTCGACAGGGTTACACCTATCGTGGTCGCGGGCGGACTGGATACTTCCTTCACCATTCTCTTTGCTTCAAACTTAACCTCTCACTCACAATTTCAAACTCCCCAGGACAACCCGGACAACCAGTTCAAGTCGATCCCCCTCGGCCTCTGGTGGGCCATCGTAACTATGACCACGGTCGGGTATGGCGACATGGCTCCGAAGACCTACCTGGGCATGTTTGTGGGGGCTCTCTGTGCGCTGGCCGGCGTACTGACTATAGCGCTGCCTGTGCCGGTCATAGTGTCCAACTTTTCCATGTTCTACTCGCATACGCAGGTCAGTGGTGTAGCTACCTACCTATATAGCTACAGAACAGAAACTTCAAGAGGATATGGTAATGGTAATCCAGTACGTATTCTCTTGACCTTGTAAGTATCCTCTTGTAGTAGGTACTTTTCTGTAGTGTTAGCGGTAAAACAAAAAGTAATCGGTAACTGGACATCCCTAGCATTCGATGGACATCACTGGTTGGCGTCACTGCCGTTGGGCGCGGTTTTGTATTGAATCTAATGGGGGCTACAGATATTTTCTACTAATTCATATTAATGAAAGAGATGTTTAATCTAAAGCCCAATAAATATTGTTGCTTTATAGTAGCTATGTAGGTAGGTAGCTACAGTGGTTTTAATATTATTACAAAGGTATTGCAAGTGAATTATAAAAAAGTAAGTTGTTAAAGTAGGGCAAGGATTTGGGAAAAGGTGTGGACAGAATTTTCTGTGTAACAAAATTATTATTAGGATTATCATTGTTCGAGCTTTAGGGTTTTGGGTTACTAGCATAATCAAATAAATAAAACATATGTTTTAAAACACAAAAGGTTAATTACTACGTAATAACGTTAGATTAAATGGATATTCTTTGATCATACTGATGATGATAATGTGTTCATATCATTCCTAAATCAAATCAAATCAAAATTCTTTTAATTATCATAGATATGTAACATATACTTAATGAACGTCAATGTTACAAACATCGACTTTACCTTACCGTAGACCGAGAGAAAAAAGCCGGCGGAAAAAAACTCCCATCACTCTTTTCGGAAATTATACCAAAAACACATTTTGAACTTTACTCGTACCTTAATAAATAATAAATACCTAACTAAAAACTCTGACATCAAGCAACGAAACCTTAAGCAACTGAATTTTCTGTGCGACATGAAATTATATCTACATAAATACAATAGAACTCCAATTAAGACTACTCAAAAAGTAAGCAAATGTCAAAGGTCAAGGGAAATACGAAAATAATTAAGAACACAACTTTACGAATTACCAAGTTTTATGGAGTTTATTCATTAAACTTCAGCTATTTCTTTGATAGGTTGCGGTTGATGTTTTTGACAATAAAAAAATGTTAAAATAAGTTTTCAAATATTTTCGTTTTTTTATTATTCTTGATAATCCTACGAACGGACGAAACCACCCAATAACTATGAGTTTTATTTTAAATACTGACTACAATTTTATTCCTTATAAACTCTACAAATCAATTTCACACTTATTCTCTTAATTCTCATCAAATATGACGTGAACTAACAAATGAGTAGCCAATTTTATATAATATTGCCGACCGAGCCACTAACCCAGTTAAAGTAACATTTCGCCCGTTTTCGACCTAGTCTATTAAAAGCGCTGAAAGCTGCCGAATCGAATTCAGCTCAGACTATCAATTATAAAATAGTTTGGTTCGATAATAGCATCGAATGTACTAGAATGTGGGGTGAATATTCCAGAGTACAAGCTCTGGGTACTAATGGATGTGTTAATTGATTTGCTGCGTTTTTTCTCTTTTTGAAACGGAGTAGGTAGTTCTTAAGGGCTGACGACTCAACATTAGTATTGTTACAATATGTTATTTGTGGTCAGGATAAACATTATTCGTTTTAAATTAAGTATTTAACGATTATTCTGATAGTTTTCAAATTCAAAACCTACTATTGTTACAACCTAATTTAATTTAGATCTCTCCAGTCATAAGTTGCTAATTGTAATTATCTTTTTTGCATAGAATGCGCTATTGTGAATGTATGTCTGAAATGTTAAAAATCTTTTTCTGCTTCAGATTTTGTTATTTTGCCCTATAAAATATTTCTTCATAAAACACAAAAAATGTAATAGTTCACACAATAAGTACTTACCATGATTCCGTTTTATGATATCCTGGTAGAAATAACTATTTTACTACCTGGTAGTCTTCTTTGCCAGGTTTTATGAAAACTAATGGCTATAAGCATTAAATAATGCAGTAGATGTGTAAAGATAAAGCAAACATTAATGTTTCGCTATATTTTAAAGATGTTATTTATCTGGTTAGGTGATAACAGGGTTTATTTGATGACCCCTGTAGCGCAGTGGTATGTTAACACTGATAAGCAATGTGTCCCAGATTTGATTCTCGGATACGGGACCTTTCAAAAGTGGAGGTGTATTTTGCCGTAGTTCATTGTGTGGTTCCTATTATACAAGATTTTGCGTAGGTTCAAGAAATGAATTTGGTGTGATGGACCATTTTGAGGTCATATTGCACTTACTTTATAATTGGTAATCTTAATGAATCAGATATTGTTTTTAAGAATAAAACAAATATAACGTACAAATAGGAACTATTTCAATCTGAATTTTACAGTTTTCTCAGTAAAAAGAATACTGAAAGCCTACGGCATCTTGCCCTGTATTTGCACAATATCTTGCATATAACTTCACTACACAATCATCATTTAATGAAACTATCTCAGTACTAGACGACCGCTTCATACTGCGAACATTTCTGCACAATGAAGCAGAACTCTAGACTTGAGAGAAGTTTTGATATTAAATTTCATTCTACAAGACAAGTAGTATATTGGTATTTAAAGTAATATTAAAGTGATGAGGCTGTAGTATTATTGTAGGTGACATTTTATTTAGTTTCTGCTGGTTATTGTAAACTTTATAGAAATTGGAAGCGTGGCTGAATGAATAAACTTACAAGTAGACACGGGGACTATGGATATCACGTGGGATAAAATCGTGTAGAAATCCAATTATTCACTACATACTATAAAACAAAGTCGCTTTCTATATCCCTATGTATGCTTTAATCTTTTAAAACCACGCAGCGGATTTTGATGCATTTTTTCAATAGGTAGGGTGATTCAAGAGGAAAGGAGTTTTACTCCGGGTAAAAGCTAGTTGGATTATTACCAACTTGGTTGAAAGTGGCTTAGTACCTCTCACTATTCGAGAAGGAAGCCTGTGCCCTATTAGTGGGACGTATACGGGTTGATATTTTTTCCTTTTATTTTTTTACATTAAATATAATAAAAACATCGGAACTGTTTTTAATTTTGCAAACGATCTCACTTCAAGCTATTAAGACTATAATTCAATAAAACGAAACAAATTCAATTAGTGCTGACAAGTGTTCAATTTACCCGACCTCCAAGTTGAAGGAATTAAATTAAGTTTTGGAAATTAAATTGATGCTCGAGTTCCCTGTTTGATAATTAAATGAAAAATTATTTTAATTTATTTTTCAATGTCTCTTATAAGCACTATAGATATAGTATTACTGAAACTGAAGTTAATGAGAAATTTTATATTTAAAAATAAGTTTCCGCTGTATTTTAAGAATGTCTATATAAAATAAAAATTTAATAACGCACTTTTTACGAAGTAATATTTTCATTAAAATTGAACCAAAGCTATCCCGTGATTTAGATACTAGCTTTTTTATATAGCAAAACTTTAAGATTTTCTTTACTTCCGTGCTTTGTTATAACTAATTATCGTTTATTTCTTTGTGTATATGTTACGGCTAATACCCGAAGTGCGGCTACACCGAGTTTTAGCCGGTTAGAAGTGTTTTTAATATGGAAAACTGTAAAAAAAATAATTATACCTATGTATATAAAAACTGGCTTCAATCATGAGTCATGGGTGGTATCAGAAAAGTAACCGGCTAAAACATAAACATATCGACGGGTCCCAAGAACAAAGTCGTATCTACCGAATGTTCAGTTTTCAGTACGCAGCTTTTTAGTTGCGAGCAAAGTAAAATGTCGTTTACTCCGTTACAAAAAATATTTGAATATCGAATTTATTCAAAGCTGATTTGTTTTATTTAATTACATTATTTTCACGTTCTTATATTTATTAATAAATATTATTTCTGTAAAACTCGGTTCCTATAATAAAATCGGATTTTGTTTTATGGAATGAACTAAGCACTAACTGCACATACGACTTTGTTTAACGAAACCGCAGATGTCTTAAGTATTCTTGCGATGTTTTACTTTGTAATTGTTCCATATAATTACGTCGTATGTTGGCTTTGCCTATAAATTATATAGTAATTGAATGTCAAAAAATCTACTAAAAACTTTAATTTTTGTCATAAACATAAAACAAAATAAAACTAGAAACTTTATAATATACTTTCTTGTTGTGGTATTACTATCCTACTAATATTATAAATGTGAAAGTTTGTGAGGATGTATGGATGGATGGATGTTTGTTACTCTTTCACGTAAAAACTACTGGATGGATTTGGATGAAACTTTGCAATAATATAGGTTATACATCAGAATAACACAAAGGGTACTTTTTACCGCGGGAAAACATCTCATTCCCACGGGAAACCGACTTCCACGCGAACGGAGTCGCAGGCGGCCACTAGTATATTATAAAAAATAATCATCACGGATTTTTAAATCAAATGTAATATTGTTTTATGATGTTCAAAAGATAAATCATAAACTGTGTTTTAATTAATTAAAAAGTATCTTTCTCATCGCAAAACTACTTTACATTTTTGAGTAACATTATTAACCAGTTCCTATTTGTTCACACCAATATTGTCTTCTTCATGATGATTATCTTCTGAATCATAGAGTAAGACTTTAAAATATAAACCATTAAGTAAATGAACCTTATAACACCAATATCACACATGCTTACAAATTTTTTATATTTAACTTTCGTTATTGTCAAGTCAAAACTTTTTCAATGTCAGATACTGCGGTAGCAATAGATTCACTAGATTCTATTGCCTCATGTTCAAGTTTTTGTTTCAAACCCCGTGCAATTTTCTTGGCTTTTTTACAAGGCTCTCAAAGTTCTGTATTTGATCATTGGTGAGCTTAGAGACACTGCGATGAGCACGGCATATTTCACATTGATGTTTTGAACATATTTTGCAATATTACTCCACTGCTATTCTCGACTTCCAAGCTTTCAAAACTTCGTCAAACATTCCAATAACTTCATCATCAATAAGTTTTCTTATTTTTGAAACAGCTCTTATCCAAATTTTTAATTTTCATCCCTTTACGTCAGACTTATTATCCAACACTTAACATTTCCTAGTCTTTTTTTCCGAGTTGGTGATCTACGATCTAGACATGAACAATGAATGGGACAAAGATCATTAGATTTTTTTTGTGTGCATTTAGTAGAGAAGGCATAGGCGTAGCTAAAACCATATTAGAAGGGATGGAGTGGAAGCTAGAGTTCCTTTAAATTCTTCCAAGTGCATCTGGTGAGTTATCAAAACTGGAGGGTATAAAAATAGGATATAATAAAGGTGTAATCCTACTAATTTCATATACGTGAATGTTTGTTAGTATGGATGGAATGGATGGATGTTTGTTACTCTTTCACGTAAAACCACTGGACGGATTTGGATGAAAATCTACAATAATATAGGTTATATATCAGAATAAACCATAGGGTACTTTTTACCGCGGGAAAACATCTCATTCCCACGGGAAACCGACTTCCACGCGAACGGAGCCGCAGGCGGCCACTAGTAACATCCTAATTTGTGAGTTGATGAAGTAAAGGAATAGGCAAAGAGGAGGAGTACTGTTATATGTTACTTGTGTTTGCTGCTGTGATATTTTGATACTATCATCACACATTTTATCTAATATTTAAGCCTAAAGCGATACTGGGAAGTTCAAGGCAGCGTTATAAGAATCTTCGGGTTCTGTCATGAACCAATAAAAATTAATAACGAAATATTCAACAAACTAAATACCATACTTATAAGGAAATTATCGATGTGACTTTTGTTTAAAAAAGTTTTATATTTATTAAGTTAATAGTAGAACAAAATCGTATAATAAAATTAATGCCAAGGAACAAAAACTTAAAACTACATGCGTCATTTTTTTTCAATAAGTTTTCCATAGTACAATGTCGGATCGGCGCAAGCGATAGTAAATTTTGAATGCAATTTAGGACAAAAAAGACGTATGTGCAAATATTTTTTTAAAAATAAAATATTTAGTATCTTAGTTGGAATTCATATTTAAATTAACTTAATTATATTTAACTTCAAAGTAATAATAAAAAAATTGTTTTATGATTATTTAATATTTTCTTAGAAAAACATCTAATAATCACAAACGACAGTAATTTACAGTTATTGGTACTTTCCAAGTAAATAATGTATTGAGTTGTACAAAAATATTTTAACGAATATGTATTAATTTAATGTGAATGTTTATATCATTACTCATCTAAATTTAAGTTTTCTTCATCTGTTTTCTCACTTAGAGTTGAACGAAGGTGTTTTTTTTTTCTGGATTAAGGGCTAAATTCAAAATTCTTCAGTTCGTTGATAAGGCCGTCATTGTATAAAATGCAATGAACAATAAATCTTAACTTTTGATTAACATCAATTGGAATTGTTAGAGAAATAGCCGCGCCCTGTCAAAAAAGACCCTGCCCCGAGAACAAACCCGCGTCTGACGATACACTGCTGCGCGCGAGTTTCGAACTCCGAGGAACAAGCTTGTACATGTTCATACTGTATTGTTCTTTGAAGTAAAATTCAAATAGGATGATGTTCGTTTGGGTATCTACTAAAGTATAAGTTTTATAAAAAAAAATTAAACATATTTATATAGCTAATATGATGCCAAATACAAATAAATAATAAAACTAATTTTGTTGTATATTAGTATAAGATTTTGTTCTTGGGACCCGTCGATATACATCCCTACTAATATTATAAATGCGAAAGTAACTCTGTCTGTCTGTCTGTCTGTCTGTCTGTTACGCTTTCACGCCTAAACCAATGAACCGATTTTGATGAAATTTGGTATGAAGAAAGAACTGAACTTGGGAAAGGACATAGGGTACTTTTTACCGTGGGAAAACTTCTCATTCCCACGGGATACCGACTTCCACGCGAACGGAGTTGCGGGCGGCCACTAGTAAAATATAATACTCAAATAACATAAGCATACGAGTATAAGCTTTGAGCTTCGAAAGTTAAGTTTTTAAGAAGCAAGGCGACGTAGCGACATGTCAAAGTTTAATGTATGTTTTATTTGGAACGTGTTTACTTAAATTTTGGATGATAAACTTTGCCTTATTTAAATTAGTTTCCACGATATTTATTTTAATTTACCAAGTTTCCGCGAAAAACAAAAAAAAACATTTCTTTCCTTTTTTTATTTTTAGCATGTTTATTTTTGGATAATTATTCTTATCGTGTCAATCGAACAAGTCGTTGATGGATTATGAAATATGTATGTAGTTCAAGCTTCGTTTCAATGGATTTTGTACTGTTTTTGTACTTTATTTTAACATGAGCCCTTATTTGAATCGATTCATTCCACTCCCGCTTAAAGTCCAACATATTAGCGAGTAAAAACAAAGCAATCCAAAAATGAACATTATAACAGAGACTATAATCAAGAAATTAGCCTAATCACAATAAGTGTACTTAAGCCCTTCTTACTCCCAGCCATCGACACCTTGTTTTCCGCGGTAATCCCGAAAACAGAACAATTAGTTCCGTCCACAAACGAGATTTATCATCGAGATAAATCTGCGGATAAATCCTTCCTTTTATCGGGGGGAGGAGAGAAAAGTGTCCAACACTTGTGTTCTCGTCGATCAAAGAGATGAAGAATTGGGAATAATTGGAATCCTTTTAGCGAGAGAATCACAATGAAAAGACATTCGTTTGTGACAAGTGGCTGAGGAGGTAATTGCTTTGGGCGAGTTAAGTTATTTTTGTTGATGCTAAAGATTTCGCTGTTATTGGTACTAATCTTTAAATGATTTGTTCAAATAAAGGAATATGTGCATCAGATATTCTTTTATAAGAATATTAAAAACTAAGCAAAATGTTTTGTATAGAAATTTCAGCATATGTTATCATTACGTACACGGTGAATATAGGCACAGAACATAGTCGATCAGTTTCAGTGGACATAGTATTACGTATCTTGATGTTTCTGAGTCTAATTTGCCGCTAGCGTGGCCTTAGGTTATACGTTGTTATGGACAGAAGCCTCTAAAGTCAAGTTTGTTTTTACAAAAGGGCTATATAGAGCTTATCGACGGGTCCTACGTAAACTAGTGCAAGTATAGAAACGGAACTTTACAGGAGAGCAGTTTAAACATTCTTAAGCTTGTAACTTTGGCGTATATAAACCGAATTTCTTAAAATTTTGTAATGTTGTGTTCGAATATTAATAGCAAAGAACTGCATTATTATTTTTCAAAATTTATAAAATTTCAGGATATACTTACATTTGCATTTATATAGCCAGTCCTCACAGAATTATCAAAACACGTAAACTGATGCAAGTGGCACTTGTATTAGTTTACAGTGTACAGCTTTTTTAGCTATTAATAAAAAGTTTAATGGTAACCAATTGTTTTTCTAACATTATTTGTTTGTAATTAAGTTATATTAAGCCTCTTTAAATCCAAAACATCTTTTTTCAAAAAAAATAACACTTACACCAATATAGTCAGTACCAAATAAACTACATGTACCAGTTATCTATGTTGTTCTCCTGTCAGGATTTGATTATAATCATCATTACTTAAAACTAAAATTAAAAAAAAAACATTTTTTTGTAATTAAGGTTTATTAATAAAAAAACAAAAATTAAAAAATCTCCTTTAAAAATAAAAATATGAACGTTTTCTTTTAATAATGTGAGTAAACTATCGTAATGAAGGTAGGTAGGTAGGCTAGGTAAATTGTTGGTTTAAAATATATTTTTTTAAGACATAAGTAAATAATCCTAAACTATTTTAAAATATTAAAATAAAACACTTTATCAAAAACAAAATTCAAAAACAAAAATATTAAAAAAAACGAAACAAGCCTCAATATAAATAATTCTAGTAAAGCAATCAAGTTCTTTACGAATTAAAAATTAAACTATAAAATTGAACTGTTCGACTAATTCTTACTAATTTTAATCAGACTCCTCTCCAGTATTCTGAGATCTAAATTTTAAATTATTATAATATAAGTGGTACCGTTCAGGAATTATGTTTGATTTGCAAAGATTTTGTAGATCTTTAAACTTTTTTTGGTCAATTGGTAAGCAGCTTTTGTAAGCTACATCTAACTTTTCGAGTTTTTTAGTAACTTTTTGTATGCTGGTTCGTGTTTTACTCTTAAGGCATTTAATTGTTTTGTAAGTTTCTTCATCGAAAGTATACTTGTAATAAAGAGTAAACAATTCTGCGGCTTGAACATTTACTTCACACATTTTACTCCACATAACAAGTTCTTCACTGGAGTTCTTCTTCCAGTTATCAAAAATAGTGAGACAAGACTTAAAATCAAAGACGATAGATTGAGTAACTTCCTTAACTATGTATGGTTTTGCATTAGCCGTCGCCATTCTGAAGGCCATGATCCATTGATCTGGAGTATAAATCGTTATATTTTTGGTTTTCCTTTCAATAACGGAGTGCATACTATCACCCTCGTTCTGAGTATGACCAACAACAAGATACCTATGGGTTATGTTCACTTTAAATTTCCATGCACAGTACATATACATGAGGTAAATAATTCTATTTCTATTCTGACCTCCACAATTGTCTGACCAGAAAATGAAATATTTAACACCCTCCTTTACCTTCATAGAAATGAAATCAAAAACACAGCTGGCAATTTCATTGGCTCCTTTTTTTGCTGTCTGTTCATCCCAACAATAACAATATCCTTGCAAATCAGCCATGTCAAAAGGAGTAAAGTTGTGAAAATGTAACTTTCTTTTATAATAAAAAGTGCTTACGTTTCCGTGTGGTATATTTTGTGTTTTCTGCAAGTCAAAAGTTACAGCAATTACAGTTTTATCATCTTTTGCTAGTTCTTTATCCATGTCTTTTAATTTTCGGGCTCTATCTTTTTCTTCTAAATGCTAATTATGTTTTAATGATTGTTCATCTGTAGGATTTTGTATGTTTTCAAATGCATGGCAAAGTTCACATTTATCTTTTTTGGGAATATGGAAAGAAAGATTAAATTTTTTATTTACGATATCTCTATACTGCCTTAAGGTAGTTACTCTATTATTTGTTGGAATTTTTTCCTGGTTACACCATTCAATGTAAAGGTTAAACATTTTCAAAAAAGTCAACGACCCATCTAAATATAATTTACTTGATTCTTTTCTTGTATAGTGAGATTCGACGGGCTTGAACATCTTGACGTGGGTACAAACACTATCTTTGGCACTCTCAGGTATCTTTACTGGATGATTCGAATGCTTACCTCTACGATCTTCTTCAATTACACCGAAACCTTTATCAAATTTATCCAATGAAGTTTTTACAAAATTGTAGCTGATAGATAATGTATTAAGAAACATAGTTTTGCAAACGTAAATCCTTTCAACTGCACCTATGTCTTTGGTTACTGGTAAGGAATATTGTAGAGTACAATTTCTTTTGGAATTTTCGGTTACTACCCGTTTCTTTTCTACCCTCGAAACATACTTAGCTATGAAATCCCATTGCCTAGTGTGATTAGCTATATCCCAGAAATTACTAAACACCTGGTATCTTGTAGATTCATTAATTTTTTCTGAACATTTTCTTGGACATTTACAAGCATTATTCATTTTTTTCTTTTTATATATTTTTCCTTTCCGACTCATATATTCTAAGCCTCTGTTCAAATTGTACTTTCGTTGTTCATCTAACCACAATGTTTGGTATCTTTGTCGTAATCTTCCTTTATCTTTCTTTTTTTGACTTTTTCTCGTCCCAACTGCCGGACTACTTAATGGTGTATCAGTATAATCCGAATTCAAATGTTCAAAATTATCAAGCATTCTTTCAGATTCTTCATTAGTTGGTGAAAAAGAAACTGATGGTGAAGGCATTGGTGTTATGCTCTCAAGTTCTTGTTCAGGTGGGTCATAAAGTGTGTGAGATGTATTTGATACTTGGCTTGTATTTTTATGTGGGAATTCGTTTGGAAGATTCGTTTGGCATTTGTTTTCTTTATCTTGTATGCTATGAACAATGGCATTTACTTCCTGGACGAGAATATTAGGACCGTCATCAGAACTATCAGACTCAGACGAAATATTTGATAAATGTTGGTATAAATTTTCAACTGTTGGTGTAACTTCGAATATATCTTCTGGATTGTTTAAGCTGACACACTGATCGAGGAAGGATATCTCTTCGGCTAAAAAAACTGAACTTGGAGGCATAGGGGAATCTGGCTTATGAGTTAAGTTTTTATCTGTAAAATATACTTTTTCTGTTACTTCAGTTGGCTCAGTAGTTTGGCACAAATTAAAATTTAGGTCTAATTCTTCACATGGTTTGCGTTTTTGGGCCGTTACCATTTCTGGAATCCAAAAAGTCTTAAAATTAAATGTTAACCATAATAAAAACACTTACACCACTATACGCGAGTCTACAATATAATAAAACAAAGTTTGTATACTAGTGCAAGTGAAAATGTAAATAAACTATATCATAATTAATTAAATAAAAAGTTTAAATCATTAGATTTTATAATAAAAATGATCTTTACATTTATTTATATAACCTTAATACGTACCTTCGTTAGTACCAGGTTTGTTTATTTTGTTGCATTTGTTTTCTATCAAACTTAGCATTAATTGACCACGTGACCGCTTCATAATTTTAATTATTGCATCTACTCCTAAACACAAATAAAAACTTAATATTTAAACACCCGTATTATTTCTAAAAAATAAATTAGCTGCATTTGCATCAGTCTTGTACGTGCATGCTCACACGTCGCTGCACGCATACTGGTCTGAAGGTCATTTGCGCTCGCGGGCGGTGCGCGGGGGAGCTGCGTACACTAATGCAAGTGGCTTGCATCAGTTTTGACTGTTGTAAAACTTAAAATATTGTTACTTACATCATTTTACGGCTTTGTATCTTCGAAACTATATGTTATTTTTAAATATTTTTTACAGCACATATTAAACACGTTATTTTAAGGCTATTTATGCAAAAAAACTATTTTCGGCATTTTGTGACTTGCACCAGTTTACGTAGGACCCGTCGTTATATGCAAACAAAGTTTATTAATAAATTCGGAGAATTTATTTTTTAAATAAAATTTATTATTCAAAGAAAATATCTTTAGAAATCTAAAAAAATCACATTTCCCTCTATATCTTTCTATTAAATTTCAAATAATCGTTCTAATTCTTTCAAGTGACAAAAGGCAGTAATTCCTTTCGTCCACATTGAAAAAAATTGGAATTTCCCGCCAACAGTTGGAAACAAAAGCTCTAGAGAATTGTGAGAGCTTTTCAAAAGTTCAAGAGGTGTTCGACATTTTTACTGAATGCTTTTAAAGATGTTTTATTTTGTATAATAATGTCATATGGGATATTGATACGGAGTTTCCGCCCTATTCATATAAGCATACGAAGAAAAATATAAGGGAAAAAAGTTTTGTCTCTGATAGTCTTATAGACAACTTTCTTAACTGACAGCTTTACATCCTACTAATATTATAAACGTGAGAGTTTGTGAGTATGTATGGATGTTTGTCTTTCACGTAAAAACTACGGGACGGATTTGGATGAAACTTTACAGTAATGTATGTTATATAAATCCTTTGTGACAGCTTGCATAACTGACAGATACAAAACATATATTTAAATTACCTATAAGCCTAGCAGTGTTGTCTTTAAGTAAGGAGGTTAAGATTATTCATTAAACTTTTGAAATTAAGCCGAATCGAATTCACAACTGGTCCTTTGTACTCCATTCGATAAATCGTGGTCAAAGATTGTATCTGGTACAATCTTTGACCACGGCAATGATAGAATAGATATTAATTAAGATGGAGAGTCAGAATAGAGAGCGAAAATTAATTAATTTGGTTAAAGGAGACTTGGGATATAAACATGGTATAAATGAACCTGAAGATTATGATGATGAATGTATTACATGTGAATGATCTTATGAGAGTAATAGAAATGAATGTGATATATGCATTAAGTTTATCTAAAATAGATCTGAAACTACACTACATGAAAGTCGTGCAAAGGTTCAAATTTACAATACGAAGTAATTGTTATGTTTAAACTGTTTTTTTTTTTGAATTTTTAATACCTATTTCATATTTATCATACAACATAATTTAACTTAATTATTTACATAAATTGCTCATAGTTTAACTATTTTGCACAGTTTTATTTGCCAACGTATGCACGTATTGTAACAAATACGCGCATATCTTATTAAATGATTTTTATTTACAAGTGCATGAAGTAATAAAGTTGTAAACTTTTGGCCGTTTATTCAAAATTTTCCAGCGTAATAATTTTCGACGTACGTGTAGCTTTTTGATTAAAGTGTATTAATTAATATTTTATTAAAATATTGTGCAAATATGTAATCACATATGCGTTAATATGTTACAAGATTCCAGTAGCAAAATACTTGGCTAACGTAAATGATGCGTTAATGTGTAACCCTGTATGCACCAAATGTTTTCAGATTCCATGTGTCAATTTGTTTATTTTTAAATCAGTAATGAAATTAGCAACATAAGCGTTTTTTTTATCTTTTGACCTCAATAGCCTTATAACTTTGTAAGGGAATTTTTTTTCTACATTTTCATCATAATTCAGCAGAAATTTTGCCTTAATTATAGCTAATTTACCGCCCCCGTTAATGAGGGAAGCTTTTTGCACCAGTAATTTTGCTAACACGGTATTTTTGACCTGTTTTTTTAAAGAACGATTATTAAGAGTAATTTTTTAATGCATAAATATTTTTTAAGGATAAAAATGGATACCCAAGTTAGAATGGAATGGAATGGATGGCCAAGTGCGAGTTGGACTCGGGATCAGTAGCTTACGTAATGATTTTAAAACTAACTATTACAAACACCTTAAATTTCAGTTTGTTTTGGACAAATTCTACGGTTAAGACCAATGCATAAATAGGTGATACAATGAGGGCTACCAAAAAAATCTATATCTAAATCTTTTCTCCGTGCTGGTTAATATCACAAAGATTTGCTTTTTTTAAAGTAAATTTTAGTAAAATATTGTAAAACTTTTGTATTTGTCCGTGTTATCATACATAACTCAGCCGCATAACCCTGAGATTAGAAATAATCCGCTCGCCTTTGAAAGATTACCCGCTGATCTTTTACAAATTGCAAACGTGCTGAGGATTTCTGGAATAAATTAACCGAATAATAGGTATTACTTCAGAGATGTCAAGAGTATCTATATTCATTTTACTGACTAGCTTTCCGCCCTGCGGTTTCATCCGCAGCTAAATGGCTTTTCTCGAGGGAATGAGGCTTTTCCCGCAGTAAAATTATCCAATTTTCTTCCCTGGGTGTCGAACTATCTCTATTCCAAAATCAAGACAATCGGTTCAGCCGTTTTTACATGAAGCGAACCCACAGACATACGGACAGACAGACATACACATTTTCACATTTATAATATTATAGTATGCATAGACCTACAACCTATATATCTATATCTTAAGTGAAAACAGTTTTTTACACCTTATGTCCGAAAAACCCAAATATCTTATTGCACCCCTATTTTTCCAAAATAAAGCCTATGTTACTCGTGGATAATGTAGCTTTCGAATGGTGAAAGAATTTTTAAAATCGGTCCAGTAGTTTTTGAGCCTATTCATTACAACCAAACAAACAAAGTTTTCCTCTTTATAATATTAGTGTAGATACTGTTAGCGGGCTGAGTGCAAGTGTGGAAAAATAAAACGACTTCGTCTGCGATAAAATTATCTTCCCGATGGGAATAAGAATTATTCCTGTGGTAAAAGTTGCCTATTTTCTATCAAGGGTGTTGAACTAAGTTTATTCGAAGATTCATTAAAGTCGGTTTAGCCATTTTGCCGTCGTATTTACGCGAGTGAAGCCCATGATTAATTTAAATTGTTAACTTAGACAAATTATTTGATTACCAGTTTTTCGTCCTGCTCTATAATTTGTAGATAATTAAGGTTTTTTTTTTCAAAAATTTTGGATACCTGCAGTAATATAAACTGTTCTTTCATAACAATCTCACGTAGCAATTATTCTTACGTAGTAATTTTCCTGTTTTAGCCTTTACTCATAGGTATTTTTTTTTAACCCATTAAGCCGATTTATGAGTAACAAATACACACGTATTCATTTTTTTAATATTAAGTAGAATGAAACTTAAACTGTAATGACCTAGCTCCTTAGATTTAATAATTACTTGGCGAGGCGTCTTGGAAAACTTCCAAAACAGCTCACAGTGAATGCCTTTTTTTAGTCGGGAAACGTTGAATAATTTAAGGCAGACTGGTAGTCAAGTTTCAAGATAAGCCAAATATTTAATTAGGTCTATAAAGAAATGATATCAAATACGTAGATGTTTTTATTTGATTGCCAATAAGCTTTTCCTTTACAGTATGCTATGTATGTAAACTTCTATATTTGTTCAAACTATCTTTAGTTTTTTTTTTATGAATTTATAAGTATTATATTGGCTATAAGTATAGTGTTAATAACACTCTCTTTTACCACATACTATATACGAGTTTAACGTAATACTATTTGAGTATGCAAAGCTTTGTTCTATCCATACAATGTTTACCTAACTCTGTCTTGACAGATTTCTGCCACCATTTGGCCATTAGTGTCAATATATCATGTGACGAGGGGCGAACACTTTGACACGAAACTGTAAACTCAATATGAGTACCAACAATTGTTGGAACTATAACATTTTCATTATATCAAATTAAAAACGTTTATAAGAAACTATTTAGGTAATGTGAAAGATGTGAATTTCGGTCATGCAAGACAAAAAAACTTTTGCTAGGAAAGAAATATAATACATTTTTCTTTTGGCTCTTAGAAAAAACGTACAAGATTTTCTTCCCTTTAACGTCTTATGTTATAAGTAAATGAAATCTAAATAAAGAAATCTCCAGACTACCACGCAAACTGTGTAGCCCTAAACAAAGCAAAGCTTGAACTATAGGTGCCACACAATGTACTAGCGGAGAACCTAGTTACAGCCAGGCACGAGCCATTATAGAAAAGACATTTGAACTACTTTGGGCCGACCTAAGAATCAACCTTCCGCTAACAGTCCGGTATAGATACCACTGCACCACAGAGGTCGTCTAATGATTTGTAATGTCTAACACATTTAGCTCAAAATCACAAACCAAACATCGATAGTAGGATATTTATAATATTGATGGGTAATATTTTTGTAAATAAAACTTCTTATATTTATATCTATAAATAATGATGTTTACTAGCAATATAAATGTATGCTTTCATAAATAAATCATAATATTCGGTAAACATTATTAACTTCCTGGGGGTATGTATTTTTCTGCTTCACTGGACACTGAATATTGTGACGGAATAAAGATAGTAACCAATTAATTCCAATTGGATGTACAATTATTATGAAAATGTTACATAATTATTATATTAAGTCAATGAGGCTTAAGTTATATTATCCGTATATAGTTCAAGCTTTTTTGGAGATATGCGAGAAGGTCCGTGAAGAATGCAGGGTCGTTGGAAACAAATAACGAGTCCGGTATAAAGTTAATAATTATATTCATGAACACAACACACATAAAGAAATAAATGGCAATAGAAGGAGTTGAAGAGTAACAGCACAGAAACAGAAAGATAAAGTTCGACAGGTACGTTAGTGAAAGATATTGCGCGTAAGCAAGCGAGGTAGTGGCGAGCGACACGGGCTTCGCGGGCAAGAGTATGTCGCCACAGTTTGATAGTTAAATCTTGTTATTTTAAAGTGGGATTTATATGTAAACCAGTTTGAATCAGCAACATTCAAATCGTTACAGAATTTTACTTAAATATTTGCTTACGAAAACTTATTTAGAAGTTCTCTACTAATGGCTGAACTATTTATTTATATTTCCTTTTAGGGAAACCATTTCCGTTATTACTTTTCTAGCCACAAACTTTTTCGTATTCTTAAAGTACCTAATGAAAATAAAGCAAATGCAAATAGTAGGTATAATAAGTGTAAAAAAAGACCATGTTTGTTACTCAATTATGCAAAAATGGCTGGTTGGATTAAGATGCAATTAGGGAAAGAATAATTTATACCTAAACAAGAACACGCGCTAATTCAAATGTAGCTTAATTGTTTTATTAATTTAAAAAAAAATCAAATAGAGGCCACCATGAGCATTTATTTAAAATCATTTAATGCATGTGAAACTGTGAGCATTCACTACATAGTATAAAACAAATTCGCTTTCTCTGTACCTATGTCCCTATGTATGCTTAAATGTTTAAAGCTAGGCAACGGATTTTCATGCGGTTTTTAATAGATGCAGTGATTGAAGAAGAAGGTTTATATTATGTATAAAACATTGTATAGGGAAAAGGATATTAATCCGAATTTAACGCGTGCTAAGCTGCGGACAAAAGCTAGTATTCTAATAAAATAAAAAAATAAAAAGATAACTTACTAACTAAATAGTTTCAAAAGAATCAACATACAAGGTTTATGATAGAATAATGGCTAGCTAGAAACTGGGATTTAATATTGTAGTTGCTGGGTTCGATCCCAGCTAATTATCACGTTAGTTAATCAAAGGAACTTCCCATTAACAGTCCTTTATACCTATACATACAGTTGCGCCAAAGAAGTTGTAAAACTAAATGGAAAATAAACATGTCTGTATATAATTGTTTTAAAGTAGGTTTTTGGATCGCAGACTGTTGAAAGTACATAATTAGGTTGGTTTGGCTTCTGTATATTTATAACCCGTTTTAAACAATGCTCTTTCCATGGTATTCTTGATGAAAATGTTAGTAAAAATGAAAAATAAAATGCCTAATGTCTCAGCTCCGATATACTTTGATAGCTATGGTCTGCATAGTAAAGTTTGATTGTTTTAATTTTTCTTTCATAATAATAAGTTTTATTGTTCTTTCATAATAACACAGTTTGGTTTGTGGCCGCAAAACTTAAAAATGACGCCAATTTTACCCAAGCCCTTTTAGATTTATTTATGATTATCCTATGAACCTTTGAATTCGGTAGGTATGTCACTTAAATTTGAAAATAACGTAAAAGCCTAAATAAGTAATAAATTGGGTTTACTATCTACGCTCTTCAAAAAAATATCCTTTAAACAAATTCATTTGAAAATGTAAGAATTAACAAATTAAGCAACAATTGTATCGCAACAACTAAAGTGATTGTTCGATTTGCATACAACAATACACTCTGCCCTCTCTTGTGATCAATCATGGTGGTAGTGGAACTGAATAAACCGCTTTGTTTACTTTATTTGAAGGATAGATGTGTTGTCCTGGGGAAAACACCACGGTTCGTGTGTGGTTACACGTATTCCTGCGTATATTGATTCTATTGATATCAATTAGTGTAACTAATTTCTTTGTCTATGTTTTAAATAAAGTCCAGTGAAGGGAAAAAAATGCTAATTATATAACTAGTTACGTAGATTCTACTAAATTAAAGTTGTTCATTTTAAACCTTAATTCATAAACAAAAAGGTCTAAAATCAACTGACGTCCGTTTCCAAAACGCAACGTCATGACTGCTTAACAAATGAACGACTACCATTTCCCAGTAGACAATTACTTTCGTTCATTATTCATGATTCACCTCCGACTAATCACTGATAGACAGTTAATTCACTGGAGGTTCGCAATTTTTTCTTGTTTGCGGAGTTGTGTAACTTTCCTTGCTTGTCCGAACTAGTTAGCGTGGAGGGAAATTGTACAGGAACAGATAATGTTAGAAGCCGTTAAATAGGAAATATTATGTAATTTTAGTTGTGATTTAACTAAGCAAGTAAAAAGTTTCTCTTGCCAGTTAAAATTAATGTTGATCTACAGCATCGTTTTTGTGGATTTTATCCGCAACAGGGTGCATTTTTTTTAAAAATGTATTGCTTTATTATAATTAAATATTAAAACTTTCATATCTGAGAGATGCCAAAAAAAGTAATAATTTAATTGATTAAAAAACATACTGCTGTAGATAATGATTATGATTTCATATAAAAAAATGTTTTTTAACTATTGTTATTTGTTGTACATATTTCATTTCGATGTAAGCAAGCAGCAGTACACCCAAGTTTTGATGCCTTTTGGCTTCTACCACCTAACCAGTCTACGAAATCATCCTGAAACTAGTTCCAGTAGCAATGAATAGATACTATTCGGCATTGTCTTGTGGTCAGATAACGAACTTTGGGACATTCCGTATGTTGGTGGTAAAGCTGTACGTCTTATTGAGTTATGGTCTAACTTAAATTGAAGTTTATATATCACAAATGAAGATTGCTAGATAATGTAATATAATATATTACGTGTAATGCATACAATGTAATTATTTTGTGGCTTTCAACTCGTATATCAAGAATAACACAACAGATAATTGTTACTGCAGGGAAATACCTCATTACCACAAGAAATAATTTACTTGCAAGGCAAACCGCAAATCTGGTATATGAGATTCTATTTAAATAATTTAAAAGGCTAAATAGCATTGGACTTTTGACGACAGTAAAATAAAATGAAAACTATTTTCAATCCATTTAAAAATATTTTAAAAGAGTTTTTATTAAAGTAGTAATTCATTTGCTAACGCTTCCTGTCGACGAGCTGAGGAATTAATTGCCGGTTAATTAACTAAAAAATAAAGAGTACAGAAGTTAGTGAAGCGTGTTAAGGCTTTAGTCGACGGTTAGGTGGGACTTTTTTAAAGGTGGAGACACATTTTTTTAACACTTAAGCTTTAGATGAATTCTCTTTTAAACGAAATTTAGCACATTTTGATAAATAGTTATTTTATGTTTCAAAAAAATCTTTTATTCATCATAGATATGTAACATATACCTACTTAATGAACGTCAATGTTACAAACTTCGACTTTACCTAACCGTGGACCGAGAGAAAAAAGCCGGCGGAAAAAACTCCCAGCACTCTTTTTGGAAATTATGCATGAATTTGTCAGTATATACTTCTTTATTTTCTTTGGGCTTTGGTCCAGCAGTGGACAGCAATAAGCTGAAATACAGAAACAGGTTTTCTCCATTTACTTTTAACTTTCACTGATTATACTGAATAGCTAGTTTTCTTATTGTCATCACTTACAAAGTGAACACATTTTTCTTATATATTTTTCTAAGTTTATCTAATTGCTTTAACTTTCTCACAAAATACAAATGAGTAAACTAATTTCTACCAATCACACCCCTATCATTTCTCTTGAGATACCTCAGAAGTGAAATCTATAAGATATATGTAGCACCACCCTTACCTATCTCAATTAGGGGTGGTTCATCGGGGGATTAATTAAGATTCTTATAGGCATTAGACCGGGGGTAGTAATTGGATGGGAATTAGAGAAAAACAAGTGAAAACGTTTTATGATAATTGATCGGTTTTAGAGATGTTTTATTTCTATTTTGTTCAGTGTTGGGGTTTTTTATGTACCAATTCGATTAAATGTTTTAAGCTTGTTATGTTTTCAATCGGAACGATAGAAATGGAAAGTTTTACACTATTCCACAATTTAAACTTTTATTTTTCTTGGTATACATAATTAAACTACGGTTGTCACAGTAACTCTCATTATGCATAGTGTTAAATGAACTTGTATTGAAGAACGACGGTAACCTAGTGATGTAACGAGTAACATTATTGCAATTTACCTACTCGAGTCAGTATGAAAATTGATTTGATTCGGCTTGAACTTGTTGTCGGTACAACATTTGGTAGGTGCGAAATTAGTTCGACAAATATTTTAATACACTCCGTATGTTCCGTTTGTTCGACAAATTTCGCACAAAAAAAATATTTGCAAAGCTTGCATTCGTGTTTTAAAATCAGGCTGGTAAGCTCACTCTGCCCTTGTCTGTACATAATCAAATAATGTGAAACACAAGTAAGGATGACACTATTTACCTTGTTACCATTATTTTCAGATAGTTTTTGACCCAAAAAATATGGTATTAGTCCGACATTTTGTTTACAAAAATATAGTTGCTTCTTAAGTTAAAAAGAAATATTTCTAGTTATTACAAGTTAAGCGATACGTATCATGAACGTGTATGATTTGCTCCTACCTAGTTGTCTGAAGTAGTTCAAAGCTAACCGGAGTCAACTCGATTACAGTACGTTACAAAATATTACCTACTGGTGCTAGTATTGCTAGATTAACGATCGTGATGGCCGGTGATTGCGGAATAATTTACAAGCGATTGTTAAATATGCAACATTATGCAGTACGTAAAAGAATTAAAAAATATCTAAGTCATTAACTTTAAAGTAAATTTATTATTAAAAAAGCCTATTTAAATCTCCAAAAACATAGCTTCTTACTTGTGACGATTTTTTTGACATTTTAACTCTTCATAATGTAAGTATACAATGTATTCTTGCTTTTTATGACTTGCACCACAGAACACAGTTCATTCTAATCCCCGGGTATGCGGCTGTTAGTTAAAAGGAATACTAATGCAGCGAATATTACAAGTTACGGGGAAGCTATAAACTAGATTGGATGTAGATGCTTTCTTATTTAAATATATGTACTTATTTGTTAGTGAAATAATGTTTTAGTGTTAGTTTCCTTTAAGTTTGAATCTTAACGATCACCTCTTACTTTATTTAGTAAACGTTATAGAGTGATAGATTTAATTTTAAACTGGATTAAATTACGGTTAAAAACCATTTGCTTAAAGTAAATATTGCTTTAGCTACCAAAAACTAAAAATATAAGATCGATTTTAAAACATCTAATCTAAACCTAAAATATTTTTAGTTTATTTCTATACACTTATTTTAAAAATTACTTTAACTAACTTAAAAACAATTTGAATGCATAGCAATAACGTTGGTTTACTAAAAAGTACTTTAAAATTAGCCATTGTTCGAAAACCCGCACTTGCCAACCATGACGTCATTAAAACTGCTCAACCGAGCTTAAAACAAGATTTCAGATTGTTCTAAAAGTCTCTGAATATTCAACAGCTTGTAAAATGCGGTTAGAAGGTTTACAGGTAAAGTAGATGCAAATAGACCGTACTTAACTTGAGAAGGTATAGGAAGATATCGTTCATTTAAGGATTTTAGGAATAAATAAGTGAAACTTTAAGTAAATAGCTTATGACGCTGAAAAATTGATGAAAGGGGATGGAAGACCCGATTCGTGGTTAAAAGTGACTAAACTAAACTTAAGATATTGTAACCCTTTACGCAGCAACACAAAAATTTAACGTGCGTTTTATTACGACATAAGCAAGTTAAGAATAACTAGTAAATAACTCCGATTATTTATCTTAGGTAAGGGAGACCCTACTCATCTTCTTCCAATGCACAGTTAAAATACACAGTTTAACTTTAACTTGTTTTCTAAAATGAGTCCATTATTGCGTGTACAATGTTATTTACATCCAAGAAATGTGTACTTCATTGAATAAATGATATGGTTTTTTGTATTTTCTTTTTATTTTTGGCCGTATATTATATCCGAAATTGTAAACTGATTATATTTTGCGTAACAATTTTTATAATTATAACGATTGACTAAAAATATCAATTTTTACCCTCCGTATTTCTAGAATCGAGACCGCAGTGTTAAAATCATTTGTTCCGTCCGGACCCCTAATCTGACCCACTTCTAGAGATGTGAGCAATCTAATCAATCAATCAGTAGATTATTTGCTACAATCTGGTGGTCAGATCGAACGTTGGTTTGTTATTGATTTGCGGTGATCAGTTGTATTATTGAAACGAATAGTCAATGAGTTATGAAATGTTTGTTATTTTAGAGTTGATAGGTCAAATGTCACTAGACTCTTTTATTTGAATAATTGAATGAGTAGTAATATTTAAAAGCAACGAACTAAACTAAAAATAATCAACATAAAATGAACTACGGCGTAGCATTTGTGACTACCGTAGTAATCGAGTTATAAAGTAGTCATTGGTATATATTATTAAACTGTTATTTTACTTTACATACTATAGCTATAATGTTGTTTTGCATAAACTTATGACAGCTTTTAAAGTAATAAATTTGAATAAAATCATAAAAAAAGGTGATAAATTTCGATGATATTTTTGACTATTCAAGAGTTTTATATTATTTTTATTTATAGAATTTTATAACCTCAAAGTTGTGTTATCATTCTATTCTTTTCATGTGATTGAGTTTCAAACATGAAAACTTCGGTAGTAACTTTTTAAGAGTTGCTTAAACTTAAATGTTTAAATTTCGTCTCTTACAGTTTTGTTCCATAGATATTTTACCCAAAGTTCGTTACCCATCGTATTTTTTTACGGTTTTAAACTTCGAACACCAACAGCTTCATGAAACTAGCGGTGTAAAACCTCTACCTCTTTTATAATCCGGTCGTCTGAAGTTTATTGAGTGTGAATGCGAATTGTATTGTTACTCACTTCACACTGGATTGAGGGTCGACCTTTTGTGGCTATGTTCAGAGCGGTCAGTTTAAAATTGGAATTTTACACACTTTTTAGAAGGTTGTTATATGATTTCAATGTAAAGATTGTTGGTAGTATGGCCTTAGTATATTTTAGTTGTTATTTTCAATAGAAATTTATGTTCCTAGAAATCTAAAAGCTTACGTACTTTTGCTCCTATTCTGTAAACGTTTGCAAAATTTAATTTAATTTTGTTCTACACGAAGTGCTACGTAGAAATCCATTAGGCTCAATTAGTACTCAATTTATCTTTAAACTATAATATATTCTGTGAAACAGATGGCGCTGATGTCGACACAATTACTCAACCCTTCACATATTTCATAAACCTTAGTTTTCTTGTCATATTCACAAATACTAAAACCTCTCAAAAATTGCAATATCTATGAATCAATTCGAGCTATTAGAGGTCAAAAAAACCCTTAACATTCCTTATTTTTTCTTTCCAGTAGACGTCAAAAGTAGTCTTCCAACTGCAAAATCTCCTAAGCATCATTTATTAATCCCTCAGACTCAGTTGTAAAGTGCACTCGGCACCGTCGCGTCTAATTGCGTACATTCATTTCATTCATTCATTCATCTTCTGCGCAAGAGTACAATATGACACTTGCGACGTTAGTGGGGGTAGTGATTGGTTTGTTTGAGGTGGGGGGTGTCGAGACTGTTTTGGTGATTGGTAATATGGAATACTTATCGACTTTTGGATAGAAAAGATGTGTGAATAACGATTCAGCTTTATATACTTGTTTAAATGTGTTCTTTGTATATTCGTGAAAAAAATAGTCCAACAAATAACTACTGGTTCTGTTCATAAATATAATACAGTTATAAATTAATATAACACAACAATTAAATTAAAAAAACCTTTAAAAAAAGTTACCTTTAAAATGCACTTAAATGTTAGTGACAATACAATTCTTTCTTCGAGAAACATATCGGTATACACACAAATAAAACAAATATATTGCTTATGCATTAACCTCAGTACGGGTACTAATTTTCTTTAGTTTTCTTTACTATATCGAAAAAAGTAATCACCCTGTACACAATACAGCGTGTTTTATTAGTTGTCTGTAATTTATCACGCCGGCAATCCGGTTCGTGATTAAACCAGCTTGTCGCCTGTGATTTGTGGCCGCAATTTATGTAGACCCACCTGCATGTGGCTGTAGGTAGACCCTGAGAAGAATAGGGTGTAAGAGGCTTTGGTTTTAAGTGTTCGTAGTGAGAAAGTGTGTGAAATAATGTTAAGAGGTTTTTGACAAGCTTTACAATACTTAACACATGTGCTAAAAGCTAGTAATTTGTATTTTGTTATGTGAATACGAAAGTTTGATGTGTGTTTGTCAATCTTTCACGTAAAAACTGATGTTTGGTTTTGGCTAAAAAATTGCATATACATAGACTATAACTTGGAGAAACAAGGGGTACTTTTAAACGCGGAAAAATATCCTGTTACTATTAAGGAACAGCCATTTTGCTGCGTGTGAAACCGTAGATTTGAAACGGTTAAATATTCATAAATCTTACAAATATGTTCAAATAAAGAACCTAAGTACCCGGCTTAAAAATAGTAAACATGCCATCAACCCAAGAAAAACATTTGGAAAGTTCCACAGCGTTCAAGAAACGTCTAGAAATTCTCTTTTGCCGCTTTTCAAAGGCCCAACTACATCGTTACTTGTGAAGAACTCTGTTATGTGACTGGCAGCTCATAAAAATGTATTCGAAACCAGACGGAGACCAAATTTAAAAATAAACTTAAAAGCATTTCAAAAATGGAATAGAAGAATTGAGTTTCATTGAGGAATTAAAATTGAATTTGAATTTAAAAAAAAAACGAGTTTTGTGAAATGCTTGGTTGCTATAATGATTTATGATAGGTTTCTGTATTCTACGGGTCGTTAAGCGTTGTTTTACGTCCGGTTTCTAGAAACGAGTACCGATATGTAATTTAAAATTTCACAAGTCAGCGAGTCGTTCGTGCTTTGCAGTATCTCCATCGACCATGAGCAATAAACAAGCCGTCGGTAATTGATAATGATAGACTACCCTAATGATTAATACTTTTTGTGTTACAGATAATATGAAATAAAAAAAAAGCTTCTAATCCTGAAACTTGTATAAGAATCAAATACGTGAAAAGTGGCATTTAACTGTTTTTCTAAAACACCAATTGTATATGAAAATGAAAACTTCATGTCAGAACAATAGTTGAAGGCTGTATTTTTTTATTTGCTTAACCGTTAATAATTTCACTGCGTTTAACCATATTCCAATAATTTCATAATTAAAAATATCAGTATCGTTTTCTTCTTTATAGCGTCAAAAATCAAGTCGCATTCTAAACCCAAAACCTTTATTTGTCCAAGTCATTTCCCGCATCAAAGCATCAAGTTAAAACGACGTCACCTTTTTGCAAACAGCCTTAATATCTCCCCATAGACACCCGATAACTCCACAAAATATATTTTTCTTTCATCTTTAACCTTTGATACCTTTCAGAAAATCGCCCATTCACTTCATAAATATGTCGCAAGCCAGTGACTTAGCAAAAAGTATTTATTCTGTTCGGTTCACGGGACACGAGCATAAAAGTAACAATATAAGAAGTATAGCAACCTCATTATTGTCATACGCTTGGTGGGGTCTGGCCGAAAAGAAAAATAAACGTTTTTTTTTCTCAGTTTGCGTTTCTATTCTCCGCGTTACTGGCTTTTGAAGTGTTTTAGGCCAGTATTAAGTAGTCGTCAATTATTTCTAAAAAAACATGAAAATAATGTATTTGGAGGAATTCTAATAGTGCCACAGCAAGGTAAAAAAAATAATATTTTACATAAAGATAGACAAGTAAAACACATATTATTTTAATATTACGAAATCTAGGTTACTTTCTCTGTTTCTTATTGAATAAACCATAACCAAACAAGAAATCAAGTAAGTATTTGGGAAAATATACTTTTCTTTAATGTTTAATATAAAGGTATACTATAATCTTGTTGACGCAAATTAATGATCTTCTCGCAAAATAAGAAAAAACCCTCGGATGATAAATAACTTAAAAATTGACCCAAATAAGACAAAAATAAAGCTTTTTTTTCTAAAAATATTTGTTGCCCTCTGAGCTCTTTTAAATCATCATCAGAATGAAGCATAACGCTAACTGTGTTTGTTTGTAAAACCGCAGACTTATTCTGAACCATGTAAAGGATTACGAGACGGTTACCACGTACATTTGCATATTTTTATGGGACGTTACGTATAAATGTGTAGAACATAAAAAATAAACTTACTTAATGTCTGAATACTAAGTACTTTAAATAGAACTATGGAGAACTTTACAGTTTGCCCAATAGTGGTTTTTGTATTTATGACTTAACCATAGCCCTAGATGGTCGCTAAGTTTTATTCAAAAGTTAAATAAAGACGTGTGTAGAAAATTATAAAAATAATAATAAACCTACATAACATTCACGAATAAAATCAACTGGCAATCACCACGAAAACCTCTCATACTCAGGAAATCAATACCACGCATATATTAAAATTAATATTTACTCAGAAAATTTACTCTCCGCCTCTTACATGACGCAGTCGTAAATTAAAGGAAAACCAACTCTAATATAACAAAAATACGTACATATGTAGGCTCTTTTGGCATTTCTCGGATTTACTGAAGAAAAATACGTGTAATTTTTTACTAACTCCCTTCTGTGGGAAGGCTTCTCGGGTATTTATGAGATCCTGGTATAATTCAGTTTTGTATGTAGGTTTTGCGGGAAGATATTTCGGAAGAGCCAATAATAGTTCTGAGGCTAGGTAACAAATTTACGTAACTAATCTTCTTTTTGCAGGTCAAAACTATTACAGGTGACTTGAATGTATTGTTTGAAATTTGTTTATTCAAAGCATTTCTGTAAGAATTAGACTAGATTAAGGGCCGGTTTTTCAATAGTCAGATAAATTCTATCTGACAGAAAATCAGTATGTTTTTGTCGCACGTCGAACATAAATACTTGACATATGTAACTATTGAAAAATCAGCCCTAAGTAAATTTTCATTTGTTTTCCATTAACATTAAGAGCACACGTCTTTTTCTTATAGTGGACCACTTTAGAACCCTCCTTTTGTTTATTTCTGGCACATTACATTTAGTAATAAAGCTTTTTACAATATGATAGTTTAAAAATCAAATCAAAACACGTTTCTACCGAAAGTAAAAACGTGTTTATTATATTTAGAAAGTTATAAAGAATTAAAAAATCCAAATAAGTTGCAAACCTGTGAATCAGAAATACCATAAAAACCACTCATAAAATTTTAAATTTTTTATTTTAAAACCAAACCCATTGTCTAAATCTGAACCCTAAATATCAATTTTTTCGCCCACTGATTGGTGAAAATTGAATGATAGTAGAAGTTTTGATCCGAACAATAATCTATTTTGGCGAACAGATTCATTAAGGGCTGTCACTGACAGAAATCGGTTGGAAATGTCGATAAATAATCGTTTTACCTAATGGACTGGACAAACGAAACAAAACAACTTCCGATGTGGACTATCTATTAAGCAGATATTTGCTTTAATAACACCGTAAATTAATTATTATTTTATGAATGAACTCATTGCAACCTGGATACAAAATTAAAATATGTTTGTTTTTTCGTCAATATGCGATTTCGAAACTGCAAGAGACAAAAAATAATTATTTTAACTTGTGCAAACTTCTTCACTTTTATCCGTTACCTTTTTATTTTGTACTAGCTTTCCGCCTTGCGGTTTCACCCGCAACTAAATAGCTTTTCCCGTGGGAATGAGGCTTTTTCCCGCAATAAAATTATGGTATTTTCTTCTTCCCTGGGTGTCGAACTATCTCTATTCCAAAATCAAGACAATCGGTTCAGACGTTTTTACGTGAAGCGAACATACAGACAGACGGACAGACCGACATACACATTTTCCCATTTATATTATGGTAAGAATAGACCTACAAAAAAGCCCTTCGCAGTACCTATATACAGGGTGTCCCAAAACTCGACGTCAACCCGAAACCGGGTGACAAGGCAAGTCATGCTGGTTATCAGAAAAATGTTTAAAAAAATCTAAGTCACGTGTTCTCAAAATTATTGGCATTTTAAAAAAACACGCAAAATTTCACACCCTGTGACAGTGTTTTTGCTGCTGTTGCCACAAATGTTCACTTTTGGAAACTTTTTTTTTTGATATGTAACCCTGAATAATGCTTCTCTAAACTGTTATCAACATTTCAAATCTAGCTCCTCGAGATTGCATAAAAATAGGACTTATTTCCAAGAAAAAAATTAAAAATTAAAAATGGCCTAGTTTTAACTGTCTGCATTGAAAAAAAATTGTATTACGCGAGTTTGGCAAGTTGTGTCAAAAGTTGGCGCATTTAGTAAGGATCCCAAAATGGTATGACACGTGGTAAATTGTAGTTGCTAGCATGAACAAAAAAAAAAATTCGTAAAAATCCAGTGTTCAACAATTTTTTCTTACCTGGTTAAAAAATATTCTAATGGGCCCAAGGTTTTCCAAAGAGTCGTAAATTGTAAGTAGTGACAAAGGAGTCTTTCTAGGAAGTGTAAGCGAGATAGTATTTGTGCTAAAGTGATTGAGTGAGACGGAGAGAGTCACCTTCTCAAGTGCGAGCGAGACAGGTATGGACGCTAAAGTGACTGAGATGGAGAGAGTCATTTTACCAAGTGCGAGAGAGACAGAGAGTGACGCCAGGTATTCGCTATTGTAGATACACATTACAAACCAGTCAGTACGTTACGTTCCTTCGTTTACTGCGCTTGTTTTCGTATTCGTTTGTGTTGATTTCGTACTGTTTACTTTTGGCTATGTTTATGGACTTGTGATTGCTTGCGATTTAGATTCGGACTGTTTGTTTTCTCTTAACGACGACCTTTGCTTTCCTCTGGACTATTGTGTGAGTGTGTGACAAGTGCCGAGATGTCTTCGTATACCACTCGCGAATACGCTAATATGCACCTTATTTATGGTGAGTGCAGGTGTAATGCCAGTGCTGCTGCCAGACTTTACCGCGAAAGGTACCCAAACGCTGCTCGTTACCCCGATTATCGGGTGTTTACGAATGTGCATCGGTTGCTCTTCTCAGAAGGCCGCCTCCCAAATCAAACGCATGGTGGAGGCAGACCCACCAACCCTATGGAAGAAGAAGTTCTACAGGCTGTCGAAGAAGACCCAAGTACTTCAGTAAGAGCTATTGAAACGAACACCGGAGTGCCCAAAAGTTCAGCCCACCGTATTTTAAAAAGAAATGACCTACACCCATACCACGTACAGCGAGTACAGACATTATTACCCGGTGACTACCAAAATAGGGTGAATTTTTGCCGGACGATATTGGAGAGGTACAGAGATGACCCACTTTTTCTAACAAAAATTTTATGGTCGGACGAATCAACTTTTAAAAAGGACGGCTACGTGAACATGCACAACCTGCATGAATGGCGTGTTGAAAACCCTCATTTAACGAGACAGGATCGGCCCCAGTACCGATTCAAAGTTAACATGTGGACCGGAATTTTGAATGGCAAAATAATTGGTCCTTTTGAGTTGCCTGATGCATTAACTGGCGAGGTTTACTTAGACTTTCTTCAAAACCATCTTCCAAATTTATTAGAAGACGTGCCGCTAAGCATTTACAGAGAAATGTGGTTCCAACAAAAGTGAACAATCTGTTCATTCAATAAAGATAGACGAGTACATCAGTACAATGTACAATTCAGTTAAATTTAATCAGTGTGTAAATTGGAAGCGGCTCCAATGTAACCAACGATAAGCTTTGCAATTTTAACCAAGTAAGAAAAAAAGTTAAAAATGGGTTTTCATGGAAATATTTTTTTTTCATGATAGCAGCTACAATTTGCCAAGTGTCATACCATTTTGGAATCCTTACTAAATGCGCCAACTTTTGTCACAACTTGCCAAACTCGCGTAGTACAATTTTTTTTCAATGCAGACAGTTAAAACTAGGCCATTTTTAATTTTTAATTTTTTTCTTGGAAATAAGTCCTATTTTTATGCAATCTCGAGGAGCTAGATTTGAAATGTTGATAACAGTTTAGAGAAGCATTATTCAGGGTTACATATCAAAAAAAAAAGTTTCCAAAAGTGAACATTTGTGGCAACAGCAGCAAAAACACTGTCACAGGGTGTGAAATTTTGCGTGTTTTTTTAAAATGCCAATAATTTTGAGAACACGTGACTTAGATTTTTTTAAACATTTTTCTGATAACCAGCATGACTTGCCTTGTCACCCGGTTTCGGGTTGACGTCGAGTTTTGGGACACCCTGTATATCTTAAGTGATTGACATGTTAGCCTACACTGCAGTAGCTACCTATATGCCTGTATTATTTTGCCTTATTACGTTGTTATAAAGGGTTTCCACGCGAACAAAGTCGCAGGCGGCCTCTAGTTTCACCATAACTTCAAAACCAAACGTCCAATTTTGATCATTCAAAGACCAAATATTATCTACATAACCTGTACTTAGTGACGAAATAATTTATTTTGATAAGGATTAATAGCATGAGTAAAATAAACGCGTTTAAATGTAGTCCAAAAAAAATTCAAGATTTTTAAATAAAAAATGGTTGTTTTGCCTCACTCGACATAGATAAGTATAGTGTGTCGCGGACTTTTTTTATAGATATTTATAAGATGTACAATTAATTAGAACATTTTATGGTTATAGTTAAGGCAGCGTACGCAAAATAAGTAACTTTTCTGGTTGATTTTTTACACCTTGTGTCCGAAAAACCCAAATATCTTACGGAACCCTCTTTTTTCCAAAATAAAATATAGCCTATGTTACTCGTGGATAATTTAGCTTTCGAATAGTGAAAGAATTTTTAAAATCGGTCAAGTAGTTTTTGAGCCTATTCGATACAAACAAACAAAGTTTTCCTCTTTATAATATTAGTATAAAAAACATATATTTCAATAACTTCTTAGTTAATTAATCATTAAAATTTTACTTTGCCATTTTCAACAGCTTTAAATAAAATTATGCGGAAAACCAAAAAAGCATATCGAAGCAGCAGAGTATACAATAATAATAGTTTTAATATTGTATTTCCTTACCCTAGGGAGAAAACATTCGAATTTGTTTGTTTCGTCGAAACACAGGAAATAGAGAGAGCAGTGGGCAGATATGATATTCATAACTCATGCGAGTTACTTGATTTTTCATTTTTTTTTTACTTTTTTTTATGTAAGTATATGTTATATTATTATATTGACATTTCCCATAAAATCAAGTTCGGATCCATAGCTTTTGTATCAAATGCCACAAGAATCAGGCTATATAAATAATTAAACCACAAACGCAAGTAACTGAATTACAAAGCTACCAAATCAACATCGCCGCAATCAAGAAGTCCATATTTTACTTTGGTTCATTTTCCTGGTATTTTTTTTGATTAAGCCAAAATTTCTCTTGTTCTACCCTCTTTTCGTGGAGATAATTTTATTGTGAAAAACAAACAGCAGTCTTTTGAAGTTTGGTATTAGAATTGATTGCTTCGGGCGTTCGGAATGTCTGCAGTATTATCATGTATTCATGAGTGTTATAATTATATTCCTTTTTTTTATTTATTTATTTGAGGTCGCTTTTTAGCAACAAGGGCATTATTGACCACTGCATACAATTATATACGGTTATAAATTTTAATAATTCTTACAATGTCTAGGGTTTTACAGCCTTCTTGATTAAGGCAACTTTAGGTTGTAATGCAAATTACACAACTTCATTTCAAAAAAACTTTAAAAAATTATTAATCTTACAAACTGCTACTATCCAAATAAATGAAATTATGAAAAATAGTTTCTTTGTAGTCATCATATAGCTTAGTCTATCTGTAACTATAAAATCTTGAAACTTACATTTAGAACGCGACACGATCTAGTACAAAATATTTTCATAGCATCATTTACCTCAGACTTTCGTCCGTGCAAGCTCTATTTGCATGCAATAACTAGACAGCGTAAAATTGATGCGAACTCTACTGCGCAACGTGATGTTGTGATCATTAGAAGGCATCGAAAATATACCATTTCAGGTTCAATTCGTACGGAAAATGAGTTGAGAACTTGCTCCGGTGTACAATGCTATGGATCATAATTATTATTGGTCCAAATCCTAATGATATATACAAAAAATCAAAAATAACCAACCATTTTTATGTTTTGTTCTGTGGGTCACATAAGTGAAGTTATGTGTAGGTACTAACTAAGCTCACACTTTTTTCACATAAAATTGTATTTATCAATAAATTTCCTTTTTAGTATTAGTGAATATGACGTGAGATCCATACCATGCCATCGTTAAGGTAATACCACGTTTTTATCTCACACAAAAAATATTTTAGAACAGACCTTTTACTACAAAATGTGGGTATCTCATTGGACAATAAATAATAAAATATGACACATTCCTGAAAGACCCATCCGGTTAGAAGGTCCGTAACCTTATTAACATGACATTAAACTGATATATTTGAACCCACGTGCGTAAGTTATCATAATAGATTCATGAATTAAGAAAAAAACGAGTAAAATTTATAATTATTGTGTGTTGGTGAAAAATTTAAACAAAAAAAATATTTAACGCTTCGATCGCGTTTTTACGACTTAAATGTTTTACGAAATGATATTTTTAGTCTAGGAACTAGTCTAAGCTAATTTTTTTACAAGTGACATAAAGTTAACACATACTTTTAATAAACACGCACTCTATAAGATAACCTTCAAATATTTTGACAAGCTCTTACCCTAATTTATCTATCTTGTTCACGTTATAATGTGCTCATGAAAAATACATTTTCACCTACCTCCATCTATGAAATTGAAAATTTTGTACCCACATTGAATAAAATTAGGTTTCTCTGTACTAGGTGGGGTAATAAAAGGATTCTGTTAGAGATGGTTATTTGATAAGATCCAGCTATATGGAGGTGTTTGTGTTACAAAGTGTGATGAAATAAAAGCAGAAAATTGTATTTTCCCTTTGGATAAGATGCTTGTGATATCATATGAAATATAAAAGGGAAAGAGCTCAAAAAATATAGTAGACTTACCTATTTATATGACTGTTACTATATTTGTTTTCATATCGAA
This sequence comes from Emmelina monodactyla, assembly GCA_916618145.1. Taxonomy (NCBI): domain Eukaryota; kingdom Metazoa; phylum Arthropoda; class Insecta; order Lepidoptera; family Pterophoridae; genus Emmelina; species Emmelina monodactyla. Next base: position 1,512,165 of record OU745319.1, read on the forward strand.
GGTAATATGGTATTATTGTCGTAGGTACCCACAGGGCAGTTAAAAGTTTATTTATAAATTAAAAAAAAGAGATCAGTAGAAAACTATATAAACAAATGAATATTTGTTAACAAACCATTGAAGTATATTTTAAATACTGGCGCCCAGCAAGGGTCCATCTTAAAATTGGCGCCCAACGTGGGGCTCTTTTTGCGCCTAGTTTTATCACCTTTGCATACTTAATATCGTGAACGTAAGTAAAAAGACCAAATAAATAAAAAGAATAATCAAATTCATCAAAACTAAAAGTACACACTCATATTTAAACCTACAATAACATAGATATATTTATTGCAAATACTCCGATCATAAACAAACTTTATTCCAGTGTGAATACAATCATAAAATTTATGATTTTCTGACGATTGTCATAAATCAAGATTTATTTGGTGAAAGCGGCCCCGTAAACAAAGTTCTCCAAGTTTAATGTGTTGTTGGTTCTAACCACAAAGTGTTCACAAAATATCTTACGAACACTGTTACTATACACAACAATCATAGTTTAAATTTTATGACTATCTATACTTTATTACCATATAAACAAATACAATTTGAAAAGTTCCCATATCCCTTATCAGTTTAAATCCACTGAAAATCTTAACAGCACCATCTATTGCAGGCGCGGTCGAAACTACCAAAGAAGCGTCGCCGAGTTCTCCCTGTGGAGCAACCTAGAAGAAAACGCGACGCTGGCGCCTCCAACCGGCGGGTGAACGCAGTTAAACACCCAGCAGTTATGAAGGACCTTTCACCGGGAAGCAACAAGTTTGGTACGTAGTTTTCTACTTCGATCATAGATGGCGTTAGTTAATTTTTATTAAAAATGGTTTATGCCTTTCAATTTATATGTTCAAATAAATAGAAACTATAGCTTTTGTATGGTAAAAAATTGGTAGTTTAGATCATCCATTTCTCATCAAATTTCTATGAAATTCCAGGTGTCAATGGAATGAACATGATAAGCCTTGCTCTTCAAGGTCCACCGAATTTACTTCGACCACCAACCACCGCGATGCCTCTTCAAGCACGAGCTCCTATTGGTATACAAAATTTGATATTCATTAACCCTTTACTGGGACATCATCCAGCTTTTAGAATGAATGATGGTGGCGAAACGTCTAAAAATATAGATCCGCCACCGAGCTGTGTTTAAATGTTAATAAAATAAGTTTTACTGTATGAAATTATAATATAACTATACTTAGCATATTTATGTTTAGAGAAATGTTAGTGTAAAGATTTTATCACATTATTAATTTAAGTTTAAATTTATTAATATACTCAATCTTAAAACTTTTATCAACTCATCACTTGATATTTCTTCCTCATAACTAATTGCATGAATTAGAAAAATACATAGCCATCATAAGAAAATAGTAATTGCATGGTATTAGCATCTTTTAGCAAATGCACATCCTTCCTTTCTTTGAACTGTAAGAAACACTACGCTTTTACATATCTATCCGGCTTTTAAACGCTTCTCTATCCGCTTCTTTGCGCTTTCAAACTTACACTCTCAGTCTGATAGATCTTGTATTTCTTACAGTTGAGAATCCAATCATCAATACGCAAGCAGCTGCAATTTCCCTAGCGTCATTGCAACCACCACTGATGACAGTTCCACCCTTGCAACCGCGACCAGCCACCACCGGATCCCTAGACCTGATGCTACCACTCCAACCAAAACTACTGCCAGGGTACAACCTCCAGTCTTCATTCTTATCTAGCACCTTGTCGACTGTCAGACCACCCGACATCAAAAAAGATTACGACGACTTCAAACCCAATATAGAAGTCATTATTGAAAAAGAACTAGAATCAGAAGATTCGGTCAAACATGTTGAAATGTCAGAGGACAGTAGTGACAGTGTAGATAAATTAGATTTAAGTAGCGTAGAAATTGACAGAGTAGATAACGAAGCGTATGCTGAAAATGATAATTCAATCAGCATTAAAGATGAGATTAATTCCAATGTCATTATTGCTAAGACCGAACCTAGTGTTAACAATAGTTCAGGTGATAATAGTCCTAACAATAATTCCTATTAAGAACCATTTGTGTCAAATTTCCCTAAATGTTAAAATTGACCTTCTCTACATTTTTTGAAGTATAGTTTTTAACAATTTGGAAGCAAGATGACCAAAAGTAGATAGTAGGTGATAGAACGAAATAATGTTAAAAATATATTAATGAAAGACAGAACAGTGATTATTACAAAAAAGATGGATCTACGAAATTTGAATCTTAAAAGTGTAAAAATTAAACTTTTTTAGCTACATCAAAAATAAATTTTTGTTGAGCCTTACTGTTTTGGTGCTTTTGGTAAACATTTCGTAATTTTTCCAGTTCGTTTAGTAAATATAGTTTTTTTGAATATAGTTTTAATAAACAAATAATTGTACTGTGCCAAAATATAAAAAAAAAATTATTAAAATTCCAAAATTTCCAAGTTCAAGGCTAATGTTTTAATTAAATTTACTAAAAGTAGATATTATAATGATAAAACGTCAAATACAAGACACTATAATAAAGAATATTTAATTATTTTTGAAATAATATGTGAAATCATTGGCTGTTCAATCGTTACAGTATTTGTATAAATAATTGTTAAAAATCGACTTTAAAATCCCAAACAAATATTTAGAATTGTATAAATTTATTTATTGACTGCATCAGAAATATGTTTGGCAGTGATTATCATTACCAAAGTTACATAAAACCTATAAATATGATGTTAAATATGATGTCAAAAAGCTAAATTATATGATTACAAATTAGGAAGCAGTAAAATATGTGGAAACCATCAGTTATGGTTAATATTAAAAATACGGTAGTTGTAAATTGTGTCATAGCTTGATGTTTGTTGGTAAACAAAAGAGAATTATAATGTTACGAAAAACCACTTCTTACCAACTTTAAAACTAAAAACAAAAATTAAAAAACCTACATTAAAAAATCCCAATAATATTTCTGATGACGTCAGGCATAGATGTAGAATATTTTTCTAACGTAACTATTTTCAATGTTTTTTTAAGAAATAGATGTAATATATTAATTCTGCTATTCATTCTGAATGGTTTACAAACTCGGGTTTTGAACAAGACGTGATCAAAGGCAACTAAGGAAGTGTGAATGGCAGGATGCTCAAAATACGATTTAATTATAATGTGACCCCAATATTTTTGGTTCAATAAATAATTGAAAAGTGGTTTAATATCTAATTTATTATTCTAGAAGTTATATTCGTTTTATGTATACAATTTGACGACCAACGGAACTAAGTACTCTGTAAATGAATAGAGTTTTAAGCGAAGGGTTTAATTAAGGTTTGATTACTTGGTTTAGGCAGGCCAATTTAGTTGAATGCCTTTGTTTGATTTTTGTATTATTTATCACCTATCAAAATGTGTGTGTCCCAAGGATTTATTTTAAAAAAAATTGCTTTAAGGTAGTAGTTATTTCCTCAAAAGCCTTTCATCTTTCGTGCAGCATGCAAGGCTCTATACACAAATAAAAGGCTGCCGTCTTCGTTACTTTTGCTCCTAAAACTATTTACAACAAGCTGGCCACCCAAAACCCTCCTTGCAAAAGGCAATTAAAAACTTATACAGGCAATTGCTTCCAGACAATATCTTAGGATGTAGGGTTCACTGAAGCTCGGGTCCCGCATTCAATATCCGCCGAGAACCTTGTCAACTGTTGCCTCAGAGTCAATATTTGGTTCCTCAACGCTAGGGCTGACACTCGATTAACAATTTGATACAGGGAATGGTTTACTTAAGATTTATGACACACACTTTTATTTTAGGCAACTAGGGATGAATTCGGATGTAGATTGTAATTCTAATTATTAAACTTCAGGTTAAAATTAGTAAACATCACAAAGTATAAAACAAAGTCGCTTTCTCTGTTCCTACGTATGCTTTAATTTTATAAACTACGTAACGGATTTTGATGCGGTTTTTTTAATAGTTTTTTAATAGATAGAGTGATTCAAGAGGAAGGTTTACATGTATAATAACATAGTATAGGTAAAGGAGTTTTACTCCGAATTTAACGAGTGCGAAGGCGCGCGGGTAAAAGCTAGTTAAAGTATAAGTGACCTCCGACCTGCAGTTTCACTTGCGGGTAAATTACTTTACATGAAAGAACGAAGTACATACATCTTATGTAATTCTAGATTATTATTATTCTATCCATACGGTGACCACCGATCCGAAGCCAGTGACAAGAACATCTAATATATGTTATGATAGTCTTCAAAAAAGTAATACATCTTTCGTTTATCGAAGACGAACTGCAAAAGAAATACAAAAGTTTCGTATTCGTTTCTAAATTTCTTCGAAAATATGATATTAAAATCAGTAAGTTCAGAAGAAACAATTTTCTTACATAAATCATTGTTAAATGACTTTTATACAAATATTAATATAACCAAATACTTATTAAATTTATTTTGAGCTTTAGGTGGATTGGACTGAAATAATATAATAACAGTAGTAGAAATTTAACAAAAAGTTGCTATTTTAGGTATCTATCCTAAATCATTACTTATAATATGGTTTTCGCAAAGGTAGATTAACACAGGATGCGGTAGAACACCTCACTAACCACTTAACCCAACACCTTGACAATGGCATTAAGTGCGTTGGAGTCTTCTTGGATCTTGCAAAGGCTTTTGACACCGTGCCCATCCCTACTCTCTTACACAAATTGGAAGCTATCGGAGTCCGAGGTCATGCGCTTAACTGGTTCCACAGTTACCTAAACGAACGGAGACAATGTGTCAGGATTGGTGATATTACGAGTAACGAATTTCCCATTAGATTTGGAGTACCTCAGGGCAGTGTCCTTGGACCGACTCTGTTTGTGCTTTACATCAACGATATCGTACACAATTTACCTCATGATTCCGAAATAGTTTGTTATGCGGATGATACGGTGGTCTTGTTTAGTGGTAGGACTTGGGAAGAAGCACTAAGCAACGCTGAGAATGGAATGACTTCTCTTAAACAATGGTTTGACTCTAACACGCTCACGCTAAACCTAGCCAAAACAAACTACATCTGTTTTTGCAAGACCGCGGCATCACAACCACCACGAAACACCTGCCTCAAAATACATACCTATAGGGAAGTGTGACCCAGCTCCTTGTACCTGCATAAGTATAAACCGTGTGAATGCCGTTAAATACTTAGGTATTTTAATTGATGAAAGATTGGCCTTCAAACAGCACATCTCATATTCGACGCAACGTGTTAGAAAAATAATTTACGTGATGAAATCACTGCGTAATTCAGCGAAACTAGACACACTTAAGCTGGTTTATACTGCCCTGTGTGAATCAATTATTGGATATAACATAAAGGTTTGGGGAGGTTCCTGTGCTTCGGCCATGCTTGAGATAGAGAGAGCGCAGAGATCTGTTTTAAAGGTTATGTTAAATAAACCTTTTAGATACTGCACTACAAACCTCTATCGCGACGCTGAAGTGCTGTCGGTGCGCCAGCTTTATATAAGCGTAATATCCACATCAACCCACTCAAAGGCAATAAAATCTGTAAATTACCAAGCTTTAATCTCCAGGAGGGTTTACCGGTTACCTCAAATAACAATTAATACTACCTTTGCTCAAAGGCTGCCATATTTTCTGAGTAATTTTGTTTACAATAGAGTTCTCGTTCACTGTAATATTAAAAGCGATACTGTTGGACAGGCTAAGTATAAGGTTAAAAAGTGGTTGCTAAAATTGACATATCGTTGCACTGAAGACATTCTTAAAATCTATAAATAAAATGTTACTTACCATTACCCTAACGTTTAGACGACCTATCTTGTAATTTTAATTTGATAATGTTTATAATGTATTCGGATGTTTGACTTAATTTGTTTTAATGTTATATATTTTATTAATTTAATTTGATTTAGTTAAATAACTGTTTTCTTTTTATTATTATTACTTAATTTCATTTCCAATGTTAAATAACTTCTTGCTTAAATTATTATTATATATTTTTTACTTTATTTTTTCTCCTTTTGGGGAAAATTGTGTTATCTGATTGACGCGGGGGAAAACCCAAGCGTTACAGACTTACTGAGTTGGTGTTGTGTTGGTGATTTGCGAAAGTGGTGTCAGAAACTTTCGGGCTATGCGACACGTGTTCAGAATTACTGCTTTCTGTATAGTGTCTGTAATGTGATGAGGTAGGCCTAAGGTTGTAAGGCTGTCTTTTAAAGATTTAGGTACAACACCGGTAGATGATATTACAACTGGGATTATGTGGACTGTATCGGCTCGCCACTGCCTTTTTATTTCTATACCTAGGTCTTGGTATTTGGTCAATTTTTCATGCACGGTTTTCTGAACATTATTAGTGTTTGGTACGGCAATATCTATGAGGTAGATGGTTTTACTTATTTTATCGTACAAAGTGATATCAGGTCTATTGGCTGAAACTGTCCTATCTGTTATTATGGTACGATCCCAGTAAATTTTAATAGAGTTGTTATCCAAGACAGTTTCGGGGCAGTATTTGTAGTATGGTACTTTTTTGTCTACAAATTTATATCTGTGTGCGAGATGTTGGTGCAACACAGCTGCAACCTGATCGTGTCGGTGCTTATAGTCGGTTTGTACGAGAGCCTTACATGAACCAGTTATGTGTTGAATGGTTTCGCTACCAGAACTGCATCTTCTACAGAGGTCTACTAAGTTGGGTTCTTTAAGAATAAATTTGCGATAGTTTTTGGTTTTTATCACTTGGTCTTGTATACCTAGCATAAACGCCTCAGTTTCGGGAAACAATTCGCCTCGTCTAAGCCACGCGTTGGATGCATCTTTATCCACATGGGCTTCGTTGAGGTCGGCTAAATGTCTGCCGTGGAGAGACTTTTGCCTCCATTCTGTGAACCTTTGTTCCCTACTGACTTGGTTTTCATTTTGTTGCGGTCCACTATGGCTGAGATTAAGAGGGGTGAGATTGTTATCCAACTGGTTTATGAGGCTATGCAACAGAGAAGTAGGAGATTTAGAGTAAAAATATTGTCTTAGATTTGAAACCTGTTTATTATGCAAATTTTGTATGTGTATTAAACCGCGTCCGCCATCTTTCCGCGACAGAGTGAGCCTTTGTATGCACGACTTTGGGTGATGTTTGCGTTGTTTCGTTAGTGTTGTGTTTATTTTTCTTTGTAGTTTAATAAGATCAGATTTAGTCCATCTAATAATTCCAAATGAATAAGTTAAGATTGGTGTTACAAATGTGTTGATAGCTTTTACAATGTTCCGAGAGTTAAGTGAAGTTTTTAATATTTTATTGAGCCGGTTAGTGAATTGTTTGGTAATATCTTGTTTTATTTCTTTGTAGTTTAGCATTCTAGACTGATGAAATCCTAAATATTTGTAGGTATCTTCACCTAGAGATTCTATTTTATCACCTGTGTTAAGTATGTATGAGTTTTTCTCTAGTATACCCCTATTGATTGATTGTGTTTTACACTTATCAATCCCAAAGCTCATTTTGATATCATGCGAGAACTTTTGAGTGACATCTGCTAACTTAAAAAGTCCATTTTTATTATTTGCAAACAATTTGATGTCATCCATATACAATAGATGAGATAATACGCGATGATTATTGTTGTGTTTTAAAGTATACCCTGTATCTGTATCGTTCAGTAGTTGTGATAACGGATTTAAAGCCATGCAGAACCAGAGAGGGCTAAGAGCATCTCCCTGGAAAATGCCCCTCCGAATACTAATTGATTCAGTAGTTACAGTTTCACAATCTGATTTAATTTTAAGGTTTGTACTCCAGGTTTTCATTGTGGAATCTAAAAAGGCAATAATGGAGGGATTAATTTTGTATAATTTTAGAACGTAGATAAGCCATGTATGTGGTACGGAATCGAATGCCTTACGATAGTCTATAAACATAGTGTGTATATTATTTTTGGTTTTATGGGCATGTTTTGTCACGATCGAATCAATTACTAATTGCTCTTTACAGCCTCTACTTGCTTTTATACATCCTTTTTGTTCTTCGTGAATGATTTTATTAGTATCCAGGTGTTTGTATATAGTTTCACTTATGCAAGCTGTAATTAATTTATAAATTGTTTGGAGGCAAGTTATCGGTCTGTATTTAGATGGATCTAGAGTATCGGAATCTTTGGGAATCATGTATGTAATACCTTGTGTAATAAAGCTTGGTAGAGTATCTGGTGATTTTACAAATGTATTTATACTAGTGTGAATGTATGGATGTAAGAATGTTAGCTTTTTATACCAAAATATATGTATGTTATCGGTGCCGGGGCTTTTCCAGCTATGACTACGCTGTAGTACTTTGTGAAATACTTCTGGTGATATGAATTCAAACTGTTGTTCGGTTAAGGTTTGATTTTCTTCAATTTTTTCTACCCACTCAGCATTTTCATTATGTACTACTGGATTTTCCCATATATTAGCCCAATAATCTTTTAGAGCCTGAGCTGTGGGAAACCCATTTTTACTGGTGTTTGTGTATTTTGATGAAATATTTCTATAGAACTGTTTTTCTGCAGAGTTAAATAATGAATTTTCTTTTTTGCGTTCTGTGCACTTAAGGTATCTTTTAAGACGGCTAGCTAACGTGCTTAGTTTTTGTTTGAGAGTATCAAGATAGTCTTTAATATCATCGTTATTATTTTCGTGTGTTGCATGAATAGTAAATTTTTGTCTTATTTCTTGTATCGTAAAGGATTTTAGGTTTGTGGTTTCCTGCAACATATTGGGTAGTATGACCAATATAATATCTTAATTTAGTAACTCTCTTTTCTAAGCGTTTTTGCCACGGGGGCTTGTTTTTAGGTTTACGTTGCTCAGTATTTGTAGTTTTAATTTTGTTTCCGTTACATACTGAAGTAGTGTAAGCAGCAGAATATATTAAGGTATGGAGTGAAAGGAAATCTATATCAGGAGTGACATAAAGCGGCAGTACGATTTCATTTAGACATTTAATAATATTTGCGAGTCTTTTAGAGCAATTAAGTTTAGGGATTAGAGGTCTATTTATTGGGTCGGTATGTCGAAATTGTTGGAATACGGAGTCAAATTGGGTCTTAATATTTTCTGCATAGTCGTTATTAAGTTGCTCGGGTAACATTTGGCTAGAATCACTAATTATTGAATTGTTTACAGGAGATACATTTACGTCAGATAAATGGAGAGGTTCCTCAGGTATTGAATTGAGTGTAAGATGAATGTCAGTAGCCGTATTTATTTGAGGTTCGCTAGGTATAACAGGTGTTTCTAAAGCAGAAAAATCTGCTTCCGCTCTACGTTTAAGTTCAGCAAGTGTAGTTTCCGAAATTGCTTTTCGCGATATTACGCTGCGTGCTTGGGTGGCTAGTTTATTTCCATCAAATACGAGAGATTTGGAGCTATTTGGGTTCCTTTCTTTAAACAATTGTTCTAAGTATTTTACGTAACCTCCACCACGAATTCTTGATCGATAAAAACAATACAACAACTCAAGTTGTTCACTTACTGTCCATTTAGATTTATTACAAGTATTATTATGGGATCTAGGTTCAAGTTGAGATTATTTGTTGATTCTGTTTGAATTTCGTTGTAGATTGCATTAATTTCTTCGTCAGTTAAAAGTTTATTACGTACTATAGCTCTCCTTTGGTTTGCTAATTGTTGTGGGGAAACCGTTACTTCGGGGAATTTTTGCATAAATAATGAATGTAGTGATGTCACGTAGTTTTTTGTGTCAGTATCTAAAGATGTTAATTGTAGATATGCACGCAATATGAACCGATTCATTACCTTAGTCCATTTTCGGCGTGTAGCTCTTGATTTTGAGTTGGGTGCAGGTGTATTGACGTTATCCGTCTCCTGCACAACATCTCCAAGAGACGAAACGGATGTAAAAGATGATGTGCTTGGCGGTCTATAGACCGAATCTGTTTCAGAGAAATCTTGTTCTCTAGAAGATACGGAAGTAGCAATTGAATTAAGGCGACTTCTTAAATTATAATTAGTTTTATTGTTTTCCATTTTGTTCCCACGATTAGCTAGGGATTTATCGTGGTCAGTCCTGGCAGAGCCCCGCTTGCCAAGATAAGAGCTTACCTACTTAACGTAGGCTACATCTGGAGTTCGCTCTAGCTCCAGGCGTGGCACGCTCACGACCGGGCTCGCCCCCGGCCACGCATCCCTCGGCACGGCAGACCTTGGATTGGCTTTAGGGCAGGAATGTGGATTGGGTAGGAAAAGGGTAGAAGGAAAAAGGGTTAGGGATCGGAACCGTTAGTTTGGGAAGGGTGTTATGTTGTTATTAGATACTCCAGTACCATGCTTCCCGTAAGCCCCCCTACCGCGGCAAGGTGGTCCCTCAGGGGGGTTATTATTATTATTATTATTATTTCTTTAAATTGTATTTGATTTGAGACTGTACAACGTAATATTATTGTTATTCTGATTCACTTTGATGCTTCCAACACAGGTTTGACCCATAGGAAGCACCGCTACCAATATTTTTGTTATCAGCCTGTGCCTGTATATTAATGAATAAATGATTATTATTATTATTAATCTATGCTATCCCACTTCTTGGCATAAGTCTACTATTTTTTTAAATATATTTAAAGTAGATTTGATATTTGGTATTTAGACATCTTTTTCTGCTTTCTTGAGTTTTTTTTGGTAAACAAAGACAATACTGTACGAATCAATTTACTCCCTTTAAATTTCCTTAACAGCCTTCATACTCTTCATTTTGTTTAGTATTGATAACCTCAAGAAAACATGCTGATTATTTGTTATAACAAAAAGACTATTTAAAGAAATTTCCGGTTCACATACAAAACACTATAGTTCTCTCTCTCTCATATATATTATATAGATATACCTATCCCTGTCTTATTCACGTGGTGTTGGAAAATACTGCGATTAGAGGATACGATATTTTGATGAGACTCTCAGTTATAAGCTTGATTTAAAGTTAATTTAAGTGAAGTTGTCAACGAAGTAGGTGAGTTTAAAATAGTATCGTATTTTCATATTTTTATTATATTCTAGACTCCTGCCATATATGTAATAATAAAATTTACTTACACTCTAAATCGCAAACACCTTTACTTTAATATTCTACAAAAACTACTTTTTGTGTCATCCAGAACTGTAGACTAACCATTGACCTGGAACATCTTGCGACGAACCATTTCACAACTCAAATACCATTCCGAGCTGAAACAGCATTAAAACAAGAAACCTTTTCTTAATAAAATTGCAGTTGTCTCAGCTAACAGAAGAAATTCAGTGTTGGAGTCTTATCGCAGTGCTCCAAAACCGAGTATAATTGGACACTTTCGTGGCTTTCATTAACAGTTTAATTTTGGCAGTGGACTGGATTGAAGGTAAGTTTACACTTTGCTGTGGATTTTACAAACTGAGACAGTAAATGTTAATTGGATTTTGTTTTCTTAAGTTTTTTTTACGATACTACATACAGAAAAGAGATGTCAGAGGTCTAATTATAATTTAAAATGTTATAATAAACTTTTAATACAAGATTTTATTCAAATGCCCTAAAATGATTAAAAAAAAAATAATTATAACAAGAACATAGACATTATGTACTCAAGGTAAATAAAAAGTTTTCATAATAGTTTATGAAGAATCAGTTTATGTCTATCTGCGTGTGGGATACAATGTTTTTTTAAGTTAGTTGTTTCATTTTTAAAATATATCGTGCAAAATGCTCTCATTATTTAATAATGTAGCCGTTTGACGTTCCGTGAGAAAAAGGGGAAAAAAATTGACAGGCTGCTTCACCGTTGCATAGTAGCCACTGCATTCGTAGTAAATAAAAACCAGTATGTTAAGTTGTTAAGCCCAAAGCAATGTGTGTTTCGTTTTAAGTAGCTACTATTACAATTTAGAGAGTCTATTTACAGACTGGAGTCCACTTAAACTAAACCTACCAACACATAACTCAAAACACTTTACTTCGTTTTAAACTAAAAAGTTCATTTTTTTTTAAATAGTTCCAAAATGTTAGTAAGTGTGAAACGCCCTTATCTCACACTTAATATGCATTAAATGCAGCAGCGTTTACTTTGCCGAAGACCTGATTCCAAGTGTAATTAGCTCGTAGAGCATGTAAACAATGGAGATGACATCGACACGCTTTTGTTCTACCAAGTTGTCACTTGCGTCATTTTATTCGTACTTGCGGTAAGAATCGTCGCGCCTAATTGGCTGACGACGTTTGTAGAGAGCATGTGACGTCACGTAGATACCGCATTATTTATGCATACAAGCATTGGTTGCGACTAACTTAAGCTGATTTAAGCCATGACAAATAGGAGATACGGTGAAAATGTAATGCACTACAACAAGTAACTTTGCTGCATAATTTTTTCTATTTTTATTTATTTATTTATTTAAAAAATTTTTTTTTTTTTTTAGGAGAACATACATCTAGGAAATAAAGATAAAATTCAAGTTTAAAAATAGAAGGCCAATTACACGTTCCCACATTTAGTTAAAATGAGTTTACACTTAAAACAAAATTCATAAAAGCTAAATACTTACACAAAATACAAAGTTACAGAATACAAAAATACAAAATTAAGGATTTACAGTAAATTAACTATTTTTTAAAAATATATTAGCGATGCCGGTCCTCACACTTGAGATGGTGGTATAAAATGGTATAAAATGCAAAGCGTCTATAATGACTGGCTTGTTCTTGCGATAAAATACATATGCGTTATTATTACTTCAGACACAAAATCTGTTTTGTGATGCCTATAGTAACTTTCCCTTACTTTTTTATACCATAGCTCCATTCCACGTTCACTCTATTATTTATGTACTCAATGGAATAGAACAGAAATTGTATGCAGAAATAATTGGCAGACGAGGGACCAGACTTAAAGTTTTATGCTCATATGCAGGAAATGTTAAATATACAAGTTCAAAATAAAGTTTATAGTAACGTGCAGATGATAATGGAATAGTAAAGATAAAGTATACTTCATGAAGTGTCCTGAAATATACGTAAAAATAATTTTGGTGTCCCAAAAAATATTGCCAGGAAGTACTTGAATTCTACTGATTCCTTACACAAAAATATCCAGTATTCTCTTTCGATAATGATAATTGCGCTCTTTTACGTTTGTTTTGCAGGCAGTACATAAAAAAAGATTGAGAAAAATTACAATGTGATTGATATTACGATAAGAATAAGGAATACTAGCTTTCTGGCCTACGGTTTCACCCGCATTTTGCACCTTTCTTAGTGCTCAGTTACATAAAAAAATAACGCCTGTACCCAATTTCATGGCCCTAATTTTAATAGTTTACGCTTGCTGATGACGAATAAGACAGTCAGTACGGACGGACCGCATGAGATAAATTTAATAGGCAAATAAAAAACCCCATAACTAATATTTAAACTTGTTTGATTATGAAAGTATTGATCTACCCTCAAACGATTCCATCAAAAAAGTTTAACCAACACTTAGTTTTATAGCGACGGTTCAGTAATAAAAAGGAGTGAAATAGCACCGCATAAGCTGAACTTTGTTGAAGTTCGTCTTTTCACAGTATCATATTAACATATCGAAGGGTTGCTTTACGACCTGATAATATAGAAACTTGGGAGCTTAAGTGTTTTAGGTGCTTTATACGCGAATATGGTGTGAGAAAAAGTTTAATATGCAGTTAATATAAATTGAGCATAAGTTGCTTGATGCTTGGAGTATTTTACTAATGGAATCTTCTGTGGCACAATTTTGGTCTGTTTTGGGAGGCGAAGTTAGAATGTATCTGAATGTTACGATTATTAGATAAATAAATTAATTATTATCAGCCATAAGGTTTTCAAATCAATTAATTAATTTCCAAAACACTACACCAACTTTTCGGCGCCTAATAAACCACATACATAATGCTAGAGGAGAACTTAGTCAATCCCAGATTGAGACGAATATGGAAAAGACATTTTAATAATTTGACTCTTTCCACGAATCGAATCTGGGACCATCTGTTCAACACTGATACCCTGCGCACTCTTAATAATATACTCAAATAAATTTCTGACTATTCTAGCAATATTGTGTTTTATGGCTTTTGGGGCTGATTCTCCTTTTCGTAGTTAAGTATTTTTCTTTAATATAGCGAACTAGCAACCTGCTTACGATTCAAATGTGTATTTTTGGCCGACTTGATCAGGAAACATTAAATTTATTACTTAAAGAAACTTTTCTTAAATGTTCTATATTTTTCAAATTTAAATGAACAAATTCCCTAAAAGATGGTGAAAACCTTATTAAAATCCGTTACGTAGTTTAGGAGGAGTTAGCGGACAAATATACAAACAGACATTAATGATGACGAAAAATAGACAAGAAAAAATAATCAACCACTTTTTCAAAGACTGATTCATTAATATTGAACAACTTTACAATCAAATCTGAAAAATTAATAATATTACCTTGTCATATTTACTTTACTTAAACTCATTCAAATATTCTCTTTCCTCCCATAAAATACATAGAAGCTTTCTACAGCAGAATCTTTCTAGGATTTGTGTTATTTATAATATGGACTTGAAAGACACAGCATTTCAATTTATTCTCAACAAAGATGGACATTGAGAAAAGCAAATTGGATGAGCATAACATAGTTGGATGCATCCTACCTATACTTACATTTCAAAGAGGTAAAGTTTCCGAGTTTGAATGTTTGCAGTAATCTCTGCAAATGTTGAGACGATTTTGAGACATTTTCACCTGTAAAATACGTTATCAGGGAGTGCCTTGCACAATGTATAAAAAATGTTTTAGAATAAAGGCGTATGTATACATAGGTTCATGTACATACAAATATTACGAAACTTTCTTTTTGTATTGTATGTATATGTTACCGGCAATCTGTATAATTCAGGTATACCGGATTATGCACATTGCCGGTAACATATACATATTTTGATTCCTCTTTACAGTCCGATATGCACCACTTAAATACTTATTTATTTATTTATTTATTTAAAAATTTTAGGAGAACATACAGCTAGGAAATAACAATAAAATTCAAGTTTAAAAATAGAAGGCCAGTTTACACTTAAAACAAAATTAATAAAAGCTAATGATTTAAAAAATTATTATAAGCAAAATTAATAATTATAATGACTATACAGCCAGTAGGTACAGTTTTAAAAGCCTTAAAAAGCCTGTAATAGTATATTATGATACATGTGTGCAAAGTTGTTCATTGATAATAATAAATGTTTTTTTCTAATATGGACACATTTATTTATTCTAAATATATAAATGGATTTTCAGTGGCATATAACCTCTTTGTTGTTATAAAAAAGAACTATATTATCCGATCAAATGGAAAATACTCTGATTACTAGCATATATCTAATTTGCAGTAAGGCACTACCTTTACTTTGTAGGGATCCTTATACTTATTATGCGCTTGGCACTCACTAGTGTGTTATAGGTTGGTTTACGGCCCTCAAAACGGTGTTTTAAGGCTCACTTTCTGAGCAAGTGTCTTAAAAAAAAAAGTTTAAATTGGAATCATAGCTGCATGCAACAAACGTTATAATAAAAGAAATATGAAACAAGAGCATCGATCGCCGCGTGGCCGTCCCTCGGAGCGGGGGATATGTTTTATTCAGCAACACCTTACGAGATCTGGCCAGGTATGATGGCGAGTTTTAGGGGTGGGCAGCGGTCGATGGTGCTTTGTCGATGTTTTTTTTAAAAGCGCTTGCTAGCCCGAGAACAACAAGAAAGGTTTTGTTTTCAATAATTCTGGAAAGCATTTTGCAGAAAACAATTCTTCCTCTACTCTCATAAAGGAAGGAAATGTCTGAGAGAAACTTTAAACCAAACCTTTCTTTGTTCTATACAAAGATATTGTACTTCCAACTCAAAGATTTAAATACATAGCATGTGTTTATAATCTAGAACTGGCTTAAACTATAATGCCTTATATTGCTATTAAATTAACTACGATTTTATTTTAGAGTAAAAATGTAGAAATATCGACATCTACTATCGACTTTTCTACAACTCTAGTCTATGCCTACAAACTGTACAAGTAGGTAGTTGTGGTAGATTTATAGGTAAAATAAAGAAATGGTAATCCTTTATTGAGAATAAATGGTGTACGCATGTTTCACAGGCACACAGTATGAGATTGACTCAATGTGTCTATAGAAAATATTGTCTCTATAGAAAAAAATACTACAATTATTTGATTGTAAAGAACTATTCTTGCTTTTTTAGTATTGTCGAAGTTAAATTAAGAAAGAACGCAGTTTTATGTAGCAGTAAAAACATTTTAATTTATTGTTCATCTTAAACTAGCTGTAGTTTCACTACATAGTATAAAACAATGTCGCTTTCTCTATCAGTCCCTCTATATGCTTAAATCTTTAAAACTACGCAACGGATTTTAATGCCGTTTTTAATAGATAGAGTTATTCAAAAGGAAGGCTTAGATGACAATAATATATTATAGAGAAAGGGGTTTTACTCCGAATTTATACGTGCGAAGCCGCGGGCAACAGCTGTTTAGTTATAATTAAAACATTTATCTAAAAACGCATGCTACTTAAACAATCGTAATAATATATACTAGTAGGTACCAAACTCTGTGCAAAATAATGATTCTCGTATTCTTTATAGTTACCAAATAAATGTAATGTTCAGTTCAATAAATTCTTTTCATACGCCTTAAGCAATCATGAGTAAGCTTACAAAACGAATGGGGCCTTAGTATATCTGCTACATTTATTCTAGTGTTTCTACTTGAACTGACACAACATTTTCCTTTAATTTCTTAATATACTTTTGCTGTTAAATATCTTAATGTATGTTTATTACTCTATTATGCAAAGACGGGTTCGGACAAATCTTTGTGTATGTACTCTTTAACTTGGGGTACTTTTTACTTTGAGAAAGTGGTGTATTTCCACGGGAAAAGCCATTTCGCTACAGGTGTAGCAGTGTAGTCCTAAACTAAATGCAAACAGAGACCAAGGGAAAATCTACATTCATACTGGATATAAGTTTTCGACTTGCTTTAAACCAATAGCTACTAATATTGGACGACCGCCGTAGCAAAGCGGTCAACAAGGCTGCTAAGCGGATGGTTTCAGGTTCTATTCCCGGGACGTACCTAATAATATTTTTTGAAATTAGCTGGTGCCTAGGTGTAACTGAGTTCTCCTCTGATCCTTTGCGTAGTGCCCTAATACAAGTTTCATTTTAAAAACTTTTGACAGTAGGTTAGACCATTTTCCTACGTCAACTAAATTGGAAACAAATAGCGGTACTTCCAAATATTCTTACGCGACTTAACATATTCTAAAAAGGCAATTTAGTCACACATACATAGTAATATCGGCATAGCAACACATTTACTTTTAACCCGAGTTTTTTAAGTCTATACCTATAACAACAGTTTTTAAACACACTTCTAATACTATAAGTCACATACCGTCACTGGCAGGTAACGTTCGTTGGTGCAGTGAAGCGAAAACCAATACACTTTGATGTTTCAGCAAGCGAAGCGAACTAAACACAACGTAGAGTGATGTGTTTATGATTTTGTGAAGTAAATTAGAAGGAAGTGACGAGGGGTAGTGTCTGTTTACGTTATTTTATACTCAGACTGAAAGGAACTGTAGTCAGTTTTAAGAATTACTTATGACGTAAGGAAAGAAGATTATATTCTGTGAATTAAATGTTTTATTTAATGTTACAAAATCTGTAAGCCGTGTATTTGCGTAAAAAATATTGTATTTTGCAATCAAAATGTTTGCCTTACCTTGTTTGCCTTAAGATTGTTTTAGGATATAAAAACGAGTAATAAATAATGTATCAACATTTTATTGCCGGTTAACGGACGAAATTAAAGCTTCTAGCCACGAACGCGTCGTTAGCGGTTGAATATAGCAACCGAGAATTAAAACAACTTTTTGAATAGGTAACCCTCACGTAGTAACCATAAAATCATTGAATTTAACGTATTCACGTAATCACAAACCTTCGCACTTTATTACATTCATTTTCACCCTTAAACCTACAAAGGGATTATTCAGGCGCCCTCCGATTCAAACCTTAAGGGTCTTCCGAACTTTCCCCACTAAAACAAAGTCTACTTACACATTCATTTTACTCACGAAAACAATTCCTATTTTAACATATTCTCACTTCAATACAATTAAAATTCAACTACATACGAAAGTGTAAACGTTCTCAAAGTTGTGTCTTGCCCTTTATTTTTTGTCACGTGCAAAACCAAACTCTATTGTTGTTAAAATATGGTTTAGTTTGGCAGTGTAGGTGTTTGTTTAACTCCATTACAAAATGAAATGTGCCGTAGGTACCGGCCTAGCACACACTTGTTACAAACGACGCATGCGCCATCCCGCCCGCACTTTAGCAGTGATCGGAGAAAACCCGCGCAAACCACACGGCCGCCATTACTGAACGCGAAAATTCAAAATTCGAAAGTGAAATACATACACATAAGTAGTGCAACTTTTTTTTTGAACGTGTTTGTAAGTGGCCTGTCAAAAGTGACGTTAGATTTTTTTTTCTTTTTTTTTTCTTTTATTGTGTAAGAGTCAGTGTTTGGCGTGTATGAACGGATGTGCCTAACAAACTACGGCCTTTGGACGTAAAGGTTAGTAAAATTAAATAACTTTGTTGCGTGTTGCGCTCGGAAATTATTATAATGTTATGTTTTAGGGAAACTTGGTTTTATTTATTGGTTTGTGCGTTTGGAAAATGCCGGTTAATGTTCATTTGGTTAGAGCTTAATTTCAGATAACTTGTAAAATATTATAAAAAGGATTGTGGTTTTTATGTTCGCTTATCATGTAATAAGACTTTTGTTAGCTTAAAATATGGTTTTTTCGTACTTTTATATAATATTTTGTGATACCCATTTTTTTCTTGCCAATTAAGTAAGAAACACTCTTAATTAACTCATTATTTCAGTTACAAAATCTAACAAATTAAGATGTCACAAACAGAACTAAGACCCTTCATAGCAGTAATCATATTTTTAACAAGATTCAAGTTACTATTAGTAAGTTAGTAAAATCACTACATAAAGTTTATTACCAATTCAAGCTATATTGGTCGCTTCTTTTGAAACTCTGAATAACCTCAGTTTTTTCAGTTTTAGCATTTTTAAAGTAACTTTTTGTTCGTTTTTGAACTGCACACAAAAAATTATAAATATTATAAAATTTAATGCAGCTGTCTCTTTCAAATAATAATATCAAATTGATTTTAATCATTAATATTGAACTCCTGCTTATTAAAATACCCTTCCATAACAGAAAACCACATTTTTATCCAGAACCTGCTGTTTTCGCAAATTAACTTCAACTTAGGTAATCTCAACGAAGATTAAACTCAGGCCTAGTTATAAAAAAACACAATGATATTCTCATACCACGCTAGTTCGTCATCGTAAACCCAGATTTTACGATGGCAGAAATATTCTCTTTACTCCCTTCTCTGTATCTGGTTCGAAAGCGTAGTCCTGATGGCTGGACATAAAAAAATGAGGCTTGTTAGATTATGGTGGATAAGATTGCGTTTATTGAAGTAATGAAAATAGATAAGGGTGGCGGCATGAGTGCGGTCGTAAACATGTGGTATTGGAAAAGAAATGGATAAAACAACGGGGTGGATGTAGTCTTTGCTTTTGTGGCGGGTTAATTCGATGATATATTGACTTGGAAGGTTACTTTGGCAGCAGTTTGCTGTTTTGGAAGAAGATAACCAAATGAGTAATGAAATTTTGTTTAGTTTTAAAAAAATCGGGGTGCCTGGATTCAGTTCTAAACTTAAGTTAAAATATAAGCCGTCTCCTTAGAAATGGTATAATAGCTACCACGCACTTTAATAATAACCAAGCCCTGTTTAGGCAGAAACTGTAAATTGATTTAAGCTAGGCCCGTGTACCACAGTTCAAACCAATTCAGCAATTACTATTTACTTAGTTATTAGGGACCTCTTGTTATGTTGGTAAAGTAAACATCTAGGTTTGATAGTTCTTGTGCAGATTGTACTATCCATAGATACTAACCGTATACCTCGATTGTTAATTAATAATATTGTATGAACTGTTTTCATTATTAGAGGCGGTCCCACGGTGCCTAAAACCTCGCACCGCACTACACCGCACACAAATCGGAACTTGTAATAAAGTTTAAGTAAGCTTGGAAACACCAAACTGCCGGTATTAAGTGCATGGAATGGCATACCGTGGGAACGCCACTTTAAGTTTTTTATAGTATGTTGTAGGAAGGTAAATAAAAAACCAACACGTGTTACGATTTTGTTGTTTTAAGTGAGTGTGGAGCAAACTAGCAAGCAATGTAATATAATGAAGAGAAAACCAGCTACTGGACTATTTAGCTAATAAATAGAAGTAACACTAACGCCTATACATGTAAAATGGATGGAATTAGATGTTATTCATCCTACTAACATTATAATTGTAAAAGTATGGATGTATGGATGTTTGTTACTCTTTCACGTTAAAACTAATGGACGGATTTGGATGAAACTTTACATTAATAGTGGTTATACATCAGAATAACACATAGGGTACTTTTTACCGCGGGTAAACTTTTCGTTCCTACGGAAAACCGACGCGAACGGAGTCGTGGGCGTCCACTAGTATTTTATAATTTACGTCTACTGCATTAAATAGCATGAGCATTGACGACTATACGCACCGATCTTTCTTGTCAATAATAAGCCAAAACTCAGTAAAAAGCAGTATAGTCATACGCTTGGCGGCGGTACTATTGCATTTGGACATAGCATGATAATTTAGAATTTGACACATGCAAGATGTTTGAAAATTGTAGAGTCTAGTTAGTTTCATGCTCTTTCAAAGTCATTTTACGTTGTTGCAAATAATACATGCAAGGTTAAGTGCCTACCTATAATGTGTATAGTCTTTAATTATTCCATGATTATTATGTAGGATACGATTATTACTATATAAAGCCGAAGAGTAAATTGAAGATAATAAGCCGTTCTTTTGTGTATGTCAATATTTGTAAAAAGGGTTACTGATTTGACTCTTTTATTTCACAAATAAGAAGTTACTGATTTGGATAGATATTCATTCGCTCGATGCGGGAATTGTGGAAGGATATTGTTTGTTTTTTATTTGATTTTGGATATTGTTTATAGACTGGAAGGAATATATTAATACACTATATAATCTATATTGAAGACTTGAAAACCTTTCATACAGGATAGAAATATGCAATTAACTTAACTTTATAAGTACATAAAATAATTTACATTTCAAACGACGTAGTATCCACTTGTAATATCTAAGTGGGTCGAAACACTCAAGGAAATAAAGTTTTAGGGTCCCTTTGTCTTGATAATGGAGACTTTAACTAAGCATTGTTATAACAAAATGGGATTCCAAATCGTTAATATTCAGTAGCTACCTAAAAGATTAGCCCATTTAACTTTAACAAGCTGCCTTTAGATTCTAACACCGGTAATAAATTAAGGCATTTTTTATCGGATTAGAAGTTTTTCTCTAGCGGAAAATCTGTCGGTTTTGTCCGGCAAAGTTTGAAAAGACTACTTTTTACTTTGTCTTGCCTTTGTGATCCTAATAGGATATAACTGAACTGTTAAAAACAGATTTTAGAAAACATTTTTAAAAATGACTATGACTATATTTGATTTAATAAAAGCACACAAAGACATTTGTGCAATTTATTTCTTAAGTTTCTTGTAGGTTTTACACGCTTGAATTCTTAAATTATACTATACCATAAGATACAGAAAAAGAGATGTTTTTGAAATGGCATGAAACTGTTTTCCTTTCTAGTCGCGCAATGCTCGGAGACCCGCGTTCCTTGTTCCAGTATCTATAACTTCAAAATTAATAAATTATCATTTGAAATGCAAAACTAAAAGTAAAGTCTCAAGATATGGACTTCCACAAGAAAAGTAACACTAACCTAAATTAGAAAAGTACAATAAATATTTACATTTAACGCAGAGAACTTTCCACTGAAACAGTATCAGAATGTCTATCTGCACTCCATTTAATCTGGCAGGTGTTTATAGTCAACCACTTACAATCATGTCGTTACATCATAACAAAACTATGTGTTGCCAAAATAAAAATAGGTGTTCTCATAGGGTTCCGTACCCAAAAAGTTATCACGGAACCCAATTGCTAAGACTTGGCTGTCCGTCGGACTGTCCGTCTGTTTGTTTGTATCCAAGCTGTGTGTCTTGAATCGTGAGAGCTGTTAATTACGCAATTACACTATTGCCGATATAGCAATAAATACTAATATTAAAAAAAATCCAGGACTCCCATACAACAAATGTGATTTTTGTCAATTTTTACAAATAGTACGGAACCCTTCGCGCTCGAGTCCAACCCGCACTTACCCAATTTTATTGTTAGTTCCAAAAATACTCCTTATTTTAAACAATCTCAAATTTAGGACTATACGCTAGATAACTAGCCTGTTCTGGAATTCATTATTTATTACTTGCAACACTGAAATAGATCTTTAGCCATGTTTACGACCACGACCAATGATTTTAATGTGATGTGTAATGTTTTATTGCTGAAGTTACGAGATCAGAGATCGGAACCCTATTGCATTGTGCCAAATTCTCACATGCTTTGGTTATTTATATAAGGTACCTATATACGTATGTCTGGGGGAATCGTAACAGATTTATTAACTTACTAGTGGCCGCCCGCGACTCCGTTCGCGTGGAAGTCGGTTTCCCGTGGGAATAAGAAGTTTTCCCGCGGTAAAAAGTACCCTATGTCCTTTCCCAAGTTCAGTTCTTTCTTCATACCAAATTTCAACAAAATCGGTTCAGTGGTTTAGGCGTGAAAGCGTAACAGACAGACAGACAGACAGACAGACAGAGTTACTTTCGCATTTATAATATTAGTAGGGATTAGTAGAAGGCGGATAAAATCACATAGTTTGGGTAGTCTTCTAGGAGCTCAAATAATACGTTATGTTTGTTTTTCAATCACGGTAGCAGATTAGAATGAAAAAATAATAATAAATGAATTATGTTAGTGATGAAATTTAAGTATGTATGTATATATGGGTATATTATAAAACATTTTAAAGGCTTTACTGACCGAGTAAGAATAGTTATAAAATACTAATATTATAAACGTGAAAGTTTGTGAGTATGGATGGATGTATGGATATTCGTAACTTTTTCACGTTAAAACTACTGGAAGTATTTTGATGAAACTTTACAGTAATATAGGTTTAAAATCAGAATAATATAAAGGGTACTTTTTACTGAGGGAAACCTATCATTCCCAAGGGGAAATCAACTTCCACGCGAACAAAGTTGCGGGTAACCACTAGTTTATTATAAACAAGTATAAGTATAGATAAACTTTAGCATTTATAATATTAGTAATATATCTATCTGTATTTTAGAAGCGAATATATGTTAAGCTTGATCCTAATTAACATAAAATATAACTTGAACTTAGGCATCAAATTGCCTCATAATGTTAATTATTAATTAATCAACTGTCATACACATTTAATACGGTAGATTAATTACTAATTACATTGTTTGATATAATTATAATTAAACGCAGATTTTGAGTTAATAACCTTATCACAGCCTAGGTTAGGTGAATTTATTATTAAATACCTGTTTTTGTAGCGAATGTTATGGCTCAAATAAAGTTATTTAATTTGATTAAAGGATTCCTTTCAAATATATGAGGACCAAAGTTTTGGACGTGTACAAAATATACCTACAGTCAGAATGTGAGCAAACTTTTTAATATTTTCGCTATTAGTGTCTTCTTATGATTAATTTTCTCGTGAGCGATGTCGTCAAGTGAAATAAAAAATGGGGTTTAATTTATTGTAATGATTACTTCGATTAACAAAGTTTCATCGTATTTGACTCTTAGTTTACCAACTCTTATTTACCACACTACAAATGAAAAACATTATTGAATATCCCATTTTTTAAACACTTTTTCAATGAAATATTGAACCACAATACAATAGATCAAATCAGCGCCATATTTGTAGGTTCAGTCGGCTGAATCAATCAAAGCGGCAATCAAACATTAATGGATTGATCGCGGCTGGATTAATATCTTATGACGTCATTCTAACATTTACAATTGCTAAGTTACTGATGGCGGTTTATATATTTAGGGATAAATTGGAAATTGTTTGTTTGAGTCCACAGATATTGAAAAAAGACCTTGTAAGTCTTTAAACAGTTCAAAACTGTTTAAAAAACGCTTGTAAAAAGGTTTAGTTTTGAAATTATCAGCAATTAAAAAAGTACCCAATGATTTTGTCACGTACTTGACTAGGTCTTATCTTAATAAAGGTTCATGATCATAGTACATTTTTTTTAAGAAGCTCAGCATTTTTATCTTCGTTTGAAAATTTTTTCTCCCCCCCTGATAATTATTTTGTAAATATATTTCATGTACAAAATTGACCTCTCTACAGATTTATTATAAGTATAGATAAGACTGAAGCCATCAATATCATTATCGGTATACCTTATCCAACACCGATTAGAACATTTTCAAATTACGTATTTTTTACATTTTAAAACATTAAATAAATAGGTAAGTTTCGAATAAACCTCTATTCTTTCAAATGAAGTACATAACATGTAACTGTCAGACTGAAGTTTATTGAAATTGAGTGAATATAACCGATTGATTCGTTGACTTTTATCCCTCTGTATGTTTCCGACTTGTCAATCAATATGATTGAATCTGCGAATAAATTGTTCATTCATTTGTGCATTACTCATTCGACTGGTTGACATGTTTTCCATTTGGATTGGTTGTTGAATCTGCGTGGGTAATTAATCATCTAAATTAATGTTATTATTTGAAATAAGATGTCTTAGGATGTTTGGTATAAAGACAGATTTTGGTTTAAATTGAACCAAATATAACTAAAGAATTACACTAACTATAGGGTCAGTAGTCGTTTCGCCTCATTTTCGTTCGAGGACATCTTTTGCGTTTAGGCGAATAGTATAGTACCTACTGATTTAGACTTACCTATTTTGCCCACACTTAAATTTCCTGTGGGCTAAACCGAACCGACCCTTAGTAATATTCAAAATTGGAAGTAGTTGATTTGCCCAATTCGGGCGAATAATAGAGGTAAAACGACAACTTACCCAACATCAGTCTTTTTTTAAGACCCATGGTCCATATAACACGGTCGTTATAGGAAAATATCTGCCATGGATAACTAAACGTTCATTCTTTAAAGCTCTGAAACGATTTGTCTTATTTTAGTTGATTATAGTTGACGTACATTACATACGACGATGTTGATTGGTGTAGGGAGGGAAAGTAACAAATATTAAAATGAGAAGTTTGGCTGACACGTTCCCAGCATAGTCATTCAAGGTATATAATTTGTGGTTATGGTTAGAAGCTTTTGTAGTTATACCGTTAATTTTTGAATTGAGAATATGTTATTCAGCGTGGGGTGGCCGCTGGATGTTAGGGTCTTCGATAGCTCAGTAGCTCAAGGAGATTTACACGGCCACTCTGACATTCGGGGGTGCGGGTGGTGTTCTCTACCACTCCACCTTTCTACCCAGTGGGTGGTAGATATGACAATCCTTGTACACAACCAAAGCATGCAATGACTTACTGGAGAAGATAGCTCGACAGATCCTGGCAATCGTCCTGGTGTTCACTGTATCCAAATGTCTTTAGTAGGTACACTTGCTGGCCAGCACTTCACATACACTTTAATCAAGTACTAAGATTGTCTTTGCGGTGCGGTATAAGTCTGTCAGCGTGACAGGGCTCAGATAGCGGTTAGGATATGCGGTGAGCGTCGACCATTCAGAAGGGCGAATCGATCGAGACTACTTTCAGCAATGCCATTGCAGCGAAAGCAAATATAAATTAAAAGAGGGTACCTATACCCCCTTGAGAGCCGGTATCGGCGCGAACACAGTGGTTTTTTCAAAAACTGGCGGTTTCTTGGTATAATTGTCTCTTTGACAGCTTAGCCAATGAATTCCAGTGATGCGCTGTCACAGAGCGGCGTAACCCAATCACACGCTGTTTTAAAATTGCTTCAGCCAATCACGGACCACGATTCTTACCCCTCTCCGCATTGAAATCGGTTACCTATTTTCGCTACACAGTGAGTGCTTTCTATTAGTTATTAATTCCACGATTTAAAATTACTCTATAGACGAAACCGCAGAGCATTTAGCTAGTAACTACTTAATATTGCTGACGTCATACTGATTTTATAGATAAACGATGGTGGATATAAAGTGACGTCATATTTGTGTTTCGTGTTATCTAAATAAACACCCACTTTGTAGCTTTTAGGAACGGGAAAGATAATATTTGGCTGTCGGTCTTTATTTATATGGAGCACTTTATTTACGTAAGTGGGTTTACCTTTAGCACTCTATTAAACGCGCCAGCTGTTTTCAATAAACGTTTAACAAAAAGCAGGGAAATGAGGTAAGACTATGACTATAGACACACACCCACCCAAACATACAGGAAGTACTTAAACTAGAGATCAGGTGTGCATTACTTATAAAAACTGTACTGATTTAAAAACTATATAAACTCGACTATAAGCATTAAAATATGTTAGATTTCTTCAGATTTTAATCTAAATCAAATACTCAAAATCAAACAAAATACGGTTCAAAATACAATCGTTTGAGGAATGTAGGAAAAGTACCTTTTTAGCCAAGCCCATTTCGTACCTACAACAAAGCCTTGACATTTCAGCGCGGCCTGAAACAATAACCCTAAACGCGATGGTAATAAAAACTATTATGCTTTATCAACCGCTGCTAAACTTTTGTTTTATTTTTAACGCGATCCCATTAGATTCTTTATCGGTGTTAAACATCACAACAGATGTATGTGAATTACAAGAAGTTGCCTTTAAAAAGTCAAATACATCGTGAGGGAAAACATAACTTTATACACAATGATACCACTATATGTATTATAAAGAGTGATGCATTAGTGAATTTCGAACTCAAAATTGATCTTTCAAATATACCTTTTCCAATTTTTAATCCAATGATAAATGTTTTGACAATATAATTTTACAACCTAATTAATCTTTCAGTATAAAATCGCAGACGATAATTTTATTTCCGTCCAAAAAAAAACATTATTCATATTTTAGTGTTAAAATCTGTTTTATTGATAATTATTTTAATTCAACAACTTTTATAATATGAAGTCCCAATTCCGAATGCAGGAAATACAAAAATTCTGAAAGCACAGTAAAACAGCTACTCATGGTATCCATATTTTATAGGTTTTGCTTTGCTTTTGCCCAGCCAATCCTTCGTCTTAAGTTAAACCCTTAAGTTCAGTTTATTAGCTTTTTTTCTTAGTGTCCAGCTTCACCGTCATGATTTGAACATACCATTAAAAATGTTTCCTAACTTAGGGCCGGTTTTTCAATAGTCAGATATATTCTATCTGACAGAAAATCAGTATGTTTTTGTTGCACGTCGAACATAAATATTTGACATATGTATGAAGTAACAATGAAAACATACCTCTTATCAGTCAGTTAGCATTTATCTGACTATTGAAAAATCAGCCCTAAATCCATAAATATATGAACAACAACCAGGTTCCCATTTGATTCTCATTTGCACATCCGCGACCGATCTCCACAATTCTCCGTTTAACCATTCGTTCTAAACTTTACTGAGCGTTTATGTTTAAATCGTGTCATAAACCGATTTTTGTATGTTTTACGACCAACCGTAAATCCAATTCAGAATCGTAGTTTCCGGTTTTATGTGCAGTTTATGTAATAAACCACAGTAATTGCGGGCTGCGGTGATAATTAAACATGGTCTTAAAATATGTGTGATTAGAGTTTTATAAATAACACCACCTGGCGGTAGAAAAATGTACCGTTTAGTTTTTTTAATCGTTCCAAAATAAATTGAGGTGTAATGAAAAACAGTAAATTATGAGAGAATATATTTGACGGATTCTTTTTTTAATCTAAGTGATTGCACTAAGACACTTATAGATAAGGATGTCCAAGCTTTTTTTCCTTCAGCTGAACTGTTTTAAGAACAATTTCTTTATACCCCCGTAGCGCAGCAGCATAGTTGGCTGTTACGGTTCTGATATCCTATTAATTTAATGTTGCTACGTAAAATACCAATAGTTAAACGAGTGACGTTTTGTGAAATCTAGAAATCAAGCATATATTGTACTAGTGGCCGCCCGCGAAGTCGGCTTCACATGGGAATGAGAAGTTTTATCGCGATAAAAAGTATCCTATGTGCTTTTCTTATGTATAACCTATATTACTGTATTGTTTCATCCAATACCATCCAGTCGTTTTTACGTTAAAGAGTTACAAACATCCATACATCCATCCATCCATACATACTCACAAAGTTTCATAATTTCGTTTATAATATTAGTAGGACAGTCTTACATGTAGCGTCTTCTGTTACCTCCAAACTCCTTACTTATACAAATACAAAAATTAAAGTCTTCATAACCCCTAAATACATCTACTACCAAACCACCAATACACTATGCAAAGCAGAACACAATACTTCATTTATTTGGACTCACAAACGTGTCAGATCAATACCGCACATTGTAGATGGCGTGCCTACCAAACATAAAGTCAGATGCCCTGTACTGGTAACACAGCATTTAGAAATCAATACGCTTAGACGAAGGCCGGGAACAAGCGTGTATAAATATTGAATTAGGAATTATATTAGGGTACTCTGAGGCCTTAGGTTGTATGACGTAAGCGCTGTAAAACCAACAAGCATTGCTTCGTTGGTAAAAGATTAAGCTTAATATAGCTATGTCATTCCCAAATAACTTAGCTATCAGTTCTATGGTACCGGAGTTTACATTGAACATCCAAACTCAAGGTGTCTACTCTTCATCACTACATAGTATAAAACAAAGTCGCTTTTTCTGTCCCTATGTCCCTATGTCCCTTTGTATGCTTAAATCTTTAAAACTACTCAGCGGATTTTGAAGCGGTTTTTTTTAATAGATAGAGTGAATCAAGAGGAAGGTTTATATGTATAATAACATAGTACAGGGAAAGCAGTTTTACTCCAAATTTAAGGCGTGCGAAGCCGCGCGGGTAAAAGCTAGTAATATTATAAGACAGAAAGCAGATCGGGTCTGTCGAACGATAATTTATGTCTTACTCCGTTCGCGTGGAAGTCGGTTTTCCGTGGGAATGAGATATTTTCCCGCGGTAAAAAGTACCCTATATGTTATTCTGATATATAACCTATATTACTGTAAAGTTTCATCAAAATCCGTCCAGTAGTTTTTACGTGAAAGAGTTACAAACATCCATACATCCATACATACTCACAAACCTTTACGTTATAATATTAGTAGGGTACATAACAATTAAAGTTAATTTCGTAATATGTTCTCACAGCGATGACAATCACCAGCTTACTTAAAAATATCCGTGTAACTAACACACATCACATTTCTTACCTTAACCCTCTCCAATTTCGAAGACTCCTTAACAAAGATGGCAATGTGTTACCATGGGATAAAGAACGCTAAATACAAATATAGACGCTGGTAACCGGAGATAGGATGAGTCGCTCTATCTCCTGCTAGTGTTGTAAGTAGTCTCATGGAGTGCCTACAAGACTTGAGAGGTGCCATGATAAAACAGGAGTAGGCTTTTGAAGCTTTTTCCAGGTAAATAAGAAACTTACTTGCAAAAGACGCTGTGATCGTGTCTAAGATCATGAGTATGTCACTGTTCATATATTTTTGGTGGACAAACATGCAGATGTTTTCAACAAAAGCAACTAAGTATAGAGGTGTAGTATTGTTCTTTTTTTGGTTCTCTAGAATACTAATTTAAATATGCTGTCAATCAAGTATAGAAAATCCACTTACTGCCTTTTCCTAGCAATTAAGTTTAATTACTGTATTGTATACATTCCAAGAAAGAATATCATTGCACTGGTTAGTTTTTTGCAATCAATTATTTTCATCATTTTTTTGAGACTATTTTATTACCTCTACCCGTTAAGAGAAAACCTAATCGAACGCTATCTACAGTTCATTAGCTGCCATAGTCCTATAAAGTTAACCTTAAGAGGTAAATATGTGGTATGAAAAACATAGTCTTGAAACGAAGTCTTCATTATATAACTTAGCCTTCCCGCCCCGGTGAAGGCTATATCTAGGGCAGGTTATCTGACAGCTTTCACATTTCCGATAGTATACACTTGCTATCGTGACTCGATATCTAAATAACATTTATAGATCACGAGGGGATCACTGCGGGCTTTCTGCCGCAATGACAGGGTATATAAATTCACAATAAATGTATATATAGCGGCATGGCGGATTGTGCAGGTTAAGATTACAAATAGTAAAGTAAATTTTAAAACACAACAACATTTCAATCTAAATAAAAACGCATTCGTAAGTATATTGTATGCTTTCATTTATAACAATACAAATTATTTTTCAGAAAAATGTACACCGAAAACTTTCATATTATTGTAACCACTAAATTGACGCATAATTATGTAAACACACTAAACGAAAACTCGTTAACGTGATAGAGGCACGGATGTATACGTACATTAAAAAATACATTTTTCTTACGAGGCCGAAGACTTATAATTTAAGGGCAAACTCCAATGCCTTATAAATTTTAAACATGATTTTAGATCCAAACACTTATTTATCTAAATTAATTTAGAATCGAGGTCACAGTTGTTTGTATTATATTTAAACAGTAGTCTGGACTACGTCTATAGATGATCTGCTACGAAAGTAATTTGTAAATCAAAGTTTTAAATAAATATTTAGTTTTCATGTCCGGCCAAAGTCTAGAAACTGCTTATTTAAAGCTTTTTATGCCCACAGAACGATTTTTTTATAAAAATATAAATATTTGTCTTATTTAACAAGAAAAGATTAAAGACTAATTTCGCCGAAATTAGGCCGACATTAGGCCGACATTTATAAGCCTTCTTTCAAAAGCGAGCAATAACCTTAACACATTTATTAAATCCGTCAAAAAAATCTTCTTACCTCCGTATTACGGATTGAAAACCGCACAAGAGTGAAAGCTAGTCACACGTAAAGCACGATTCCGTTTAAATAAGAGCCTTATGGCTTTACAAATAGAGTTGAAATTAGAAGATGTATGGGTCTTTCCGGAACGGATTAAATGTGATGAAAATCAGAAAATTCGATTTTCCAGCCAGTTTCCTTCCAGTATTTATAGATGAACGGCATCTGGACTGCCAATAGGCTGTACGAAGGCAATGTACTAAATATAGAGCAGATTGGTTCGGGATTATCAGGCAGTTTCAAATGGATGTAATTTTGTTGAGATCAATGGCTTTTTGATCAAATTTATTTCAAGATCTAGCTTTCTTAGTACAAAATCTATAATAGGATTACTTTAGAAACTTATAAAAGTCTTACATAAGTCTATTAAACTGTTTCATTAACTAACAATACCCAATTTCTCAAATCAGTACATTCAGTTCTGTTGTAATCATCACTTGTGGATGATAAAAAACATAAAGCATTGATAGCATATTTATCTCATTTTAATTCATAATAAAAATACCGAAATTGAAAAACCCGACTCGTTTTTTAATTTGGTATTGGAAATTGGAAGCCCAGGAAAGTTAACAATTTCCAGTACACGTGGTATTGCGTTTTATTTCGTTCACCAACTTTTGCTAAAATTTCAACGTCGGCAACATATGGAGCTCTGAAATTAGAGTCATATTGATAAAAAGTGGTGAAGTGGTGAAACTTGTGCTACGATGATTTTGAACAATTTGTAGGCATATCAAACGTCTGATAATGGTAATAAGTTTTATAAACAGGGTTGTGGTAGCTAAAATTATCTTAATAAAATCGTTGTGTATGCTTAAAAGTACCAGGCTGGGCATGAATAAAGGAAGGGGTACACCATTCAGCTCTTAGCTTACTAGATGCTGTACCCCCTTAACCGTTTGCTTCATTGAGCAAAGTGGATACGATATATTTATATTTTAGGAAGATTGACAAACAGACAGACAGACAACAAAGTCATCTTTTAAAATATATTTTTTAAGAGTGAGGTATAATGTCATAAATTTATCTTTATGATTGTAATATATTAAACAAGTAAGAGTTAAGAAACAAACGTAATAGCGCTTTAAAAATAAAAATATTGTTTTTCCCAAAAACTTGTACAAATATTCGAAAGCTTCTTTTAAGTCGTTTGAACTCCCGTTTTATCCTTCTCTGTAGCTCTAAACCGTAACACTACACGAAACTAAAAGTAAGTTATCCAAACGAATTGTACAGCTCACTACTTTGCCACTTGTAGGGTGTTTCTCAAGTTACGAAATTGTTTCACCTAGTGCTTGTACTTTGTTAAACGTTTCATAGTTTTGAACGAAAGGAAATATTGACTTGTTAAGGAGCGACATTAAATTAATTCATTTAAAAATACTATGCTTGAAAAATGTTGTATATTTTTTAAGATTTTTGATTTGGTATGCATTAGTTATGGGTTCCAAAATCATCTTCCTGTTTTATATATGTTTAGATATAAACAATATAATTATAAGTGTTCTTGTATAAATATTGAACTAGATTTCGTTTCATATTCAAACGCAATCGGAACAAAAATTTAATCACATGTGAAGATGAATTTGTAATACCTTTTTAATTTGACGAATAACTATCTAAATTTTGCACTTTTTTGAGCTAAACACATTCCTTGTAAGAAAATGTAAAGTAAAGTACAATTTATTAGATTACTCTTTATAAAACTTACGCCATATGTAAGGTCGACTCTTCACCTTGTTTTTGATCATTTAAATTGATACCAAACCTTAGATTTTTTATATCAAAATAACTTTATGTAACGGCTTCAATTTGTCCTCTGCTAAAATTGTACTCCCTTATCGGAGGGCAATACATATACTAAACACTCCTGTAAGTTTTACACACGCAGAAACTTTCATTTTGTCTGAATCCAAATACCCACTGTCTTTCATTAGTCTTATCACTACATTTTAAACTAAATAAAAATGTAAAAATGATCTTTATATTTCTTAAGAAAAGTATAACTCCTTCTTGTATAGATCATAGCCTAGGGCTATGTACCTATACATACTACTATACATACTATAACATACAACCATCATAGAAATCTACCCTCAATATGTAAACTCCATTCAACCTTATGCACATAACAATAAGGAGCCTTCTCTGTCAGCAATATAAAAGGAGGCAGCTGAGTTTTTGTCCTGATATTACGAAATGCATCTACCGTTGAGTACGTGAACAGATGTGACCTCTTGAATAAAGTGAGGACATTATGTAGCCAGGAGATGGTTCCTTATATGCTTTTATAGGTTTTTATCCTACTAATATTATAAACGTGAAAGTTTGTGAGTATGGATGTATGGATATACATCCATCCATACATCCATACTCACAAACTTGTTGATGTTTGTTACTCTTTCATGTAAAACCTACTAGACGGATTTGGATGAAACTCTACAGTAATATAGGTTATACACCAGAATAACACATAGGGTACTTTTTACCTCGGAAAAACTTCTCATTCCCACGGGAAACCGACTTCCACGCGAACGGAGTCGCGGGCGGCCACTAGTGTGTTATAATGCAGGCGAATGTAAAATATCAAAATTGCTAATGATATAGATAGCGTTGGAACCACGTAGGATTAAAAGAAAATTTTGTTACAAGCGGTTCAGATATGAACTAATTTCTAAAAGTCATTTTGAAAAAGGTCTGACTTGCGTACCTGAGGACTTGTAGGTACTCCTATCTTGTATACGTATTGTTGTCCTATAGTCAAGACTTATTTTTATACTTAGACTAGCGACCCGCCCAAGCTTCGCAATGATGTAATTTTGGCCGTTTTTTTCCGAAAAACTGTTTTTTAGCTATTTTGAACTATTTCTACATGTTCTTTGTTTACTAATTTAAATGAAAAAATATATCAAGAGATAGAGAAAACCAAATTTAGATCCGTTTTGTAGTTTAGAGTTAGTTAGCGGACAAACATACAAACAGACAGAATTAGTGATTTAGATTTATACTATACTATGACTATGATATAATCCTAGAATGAAGATAATATCCTAGAACAGATAAGGCTAAGATTCGGAAAACTCCGCAAACAAGCTCTTACTGTTAGGTATTTCTTCTGGACCAGTTCTGTTGAGATAAACTTTGGTTTGTTTAGTATAACGTAACATATCCTAACAGGAACTACGCTCGAGGGTGTTCTTAGAACTCAGACCAAGAAACAAGTACGTGTTCGCTTAAACAATATATTCACAACCCAAACTAATGTACACAAACGCTTCGACTACAATAATAAGTATACTAATTGTCTTTTTCGTTTTTAATAAAATAAAAAACAGATATTTAAAAAACTGTAAGGTCTATGTATTATATAGTGATTGGCAAATCTATAAGTTCACTTAAAATTTTAAAAATGATCTGCCAAAAACCAATATAATTAACTTTCAGAGCGATATATTCAAAACTGCCTCAGCGTTTTCTTAAGATTCAACCCAAAACAACCGCACGGCTCATTAGCTAAGAAACCTTCATTTGTTTCCTAGTTAGCAGCTTGCATGCGCTAACGACGATCATTAATCACGTGACGTCACGATATCACAAATAGAAATACTTTTCTTGTCCATAACCAACTCGGAAATAGCTTGTTGACCAAAACACAGAGCAAAATACCAAGGTACCATTCCGAGAACAGACCTATTTCCAATTTGCAGGGATTAACTACAATATCAATTGAAGCTTTCTAAACTTTAATTTGTAAGTCTTAGGGTGTATTTTACTTTGGCATGAGAATTTGATAGCCTTTCGCTTCGCACTAATTGTGTTTAGCTTTTAGTTTTTTTAGGGTGTGTTCTAAAAGCCACTGTATTTCCCTTGGGGTAGAGTTGGAATTTGTAATTGATTAAAGAGCATTGGCATTGACAAAAACTTAATAGGTTTTTAAAGTATTTTAGTTACTTATCTTAAAAAAACTTGCCAAAACGTCACGATCTCGCAGCCTTTTGTTGCTATGATTTGTAATTGCATTTAAACAAACGACCAAGCCTCTTCCAGAATCTTAACAAAAACGGAAAAATCGTATTATATTTCTGCTGCTTTTTTGTCTTTGTATTATTATCTTCAAAGATTTGCAGCCTGAGATTTACAACATTTCCTTCAGTCTACCCTCGCGATGTCTACAAATCAACAGTAAATTTACGTACTGTACACGCAATGTCCATAACTCAGTCGGTTACCTTTTTTCATTTTTCAGTGAATAACCGTTTTCGAAAAAAACAATATAACTAGCTTTCTAATTTTGAACACTCAACTTCATACTGTTTATATAAACTTATAGTAATAGATAGTTTTAAAAAATATATGAAATTAGATCTAGATATATTAGATAGAATATCCCCTTTTTCTTATCGATATCGGTTAATAACTAGGTACACATAAACAACACTTTTCACGCATTTTCGTCATTCCAAACCGCAAAAGTGACAAGCGTATTCGCCCTATCCCATTTCTCATGATAGTTCCTTTCTCTCGAAGCCTATATAGAATTATGTTGCGAATGAAACCAGCTTCTTTGCGTAATGCGGGGATTCTGAATGATACGATATATGGAGCGTACATGGTTATATAAAGGGGGATAGTGCGTCGTGAATAAGAATCTACATATTTGTGTGATACCTACACTATTAAATACTATGTTTAGTTCCAGTATAAAATTTTAGTTTCTACTTGAAAAATTCTACAAAAGTGGCACGTCATATTTGTCGATGTGCTTTTCTTTTATTTATTTATTAATAATGACACAGCTGTATAAATGTTTCTTGCTCATCTAGGTATTAGTATAGACTATTAAATATGAGAGTGAATTATCAACTAGTTTGAAGTGTGTGGAATTTAATCCAACAATTACTCAATTAATGTAACCTAAAATATCTAAAAAATTCAGTTGTTATATTATAATTTTTGTTATTGACATCCATGAAAGGAATACCTAACTTTCAACTAGAAATAAGCTTTTAAAGATGGTATGTTTATTGATATTAATATTATAAAAATAATAACATTTTAAACCACTCATTTTGGTAAAGAGCCTACTCACTTTATTGTTGGTCTAGTCAAAGAAAATATACTCGTACTAATAAAAAATATTTCTTTTCACAACACCCGACGATTTCTTTTTTGATCTCAACAAATTAACTTCAAATATAAGAGGATGAACTGTGATATAAACACGAAAATTCATGGAAAAATATCTCATAAACGATTACTTTGCCGTTTTATTTCTGTAACGGATCCGGCAGTGGGAATATTGAGGTTTTTCGGGAAAAAGTAATGTAGAAGCGGATTTTTATATGAGATTATGTTTTAAGGCTTTAAGGATGGAAAATAGTGAACCGTTTTGTTGGCATTTGTGAACGTATTAATTCCGCTAATATCATAAATATAAAAGTATGTCCGCCCGCGACCACGGTAGGTGTAACCCTGTCGAAACGTTTGGCAAAGAGGTACGTTTTTGCTTAAAAATTACCGCGTGAAATCCCGGATGGAGTAAAAACAATGTGTTCAACGCGCGTTAGCTTAAAAAAATATTGTTTGTTTGGTAGTCAATAACGTTTAACGACTGGTTCGATTTAGATTACATTTTGTGCATATACATTTACCACTTCCTTATTAAAATTGAACTAAATTGTAAATTTAAATTCAGTTAACATTTTTTTATCAAAATAAACATCGCTGCCTGTGTTTGTCGGGAACAAATATAAAAATGTAACCAATAGGTTTAAAGAAACACCTATTGGTAAAATCTGTTAAATGATATATATTATGTAAAGTTTGGGTTTTATCATATTATACATACCTATGTAAAACTCACGGTTCCCCGTGTGCTAGGGGATGTTTTAACTTATTTGTAAATTCGAGTATACTACAGTTATTTCTGCAATAAATCTTGTTGGATTTTATCTTTAAATAATATTGTTGTATAAAATTTGTATTATAACTCGAAAGTATTTCTTTACTTGACACTTTACTATTACTTACCTATATATAATAATATTATAGCAAAATTTATTGTTATACTTATATTATTATATAAAAGAATACATAAGTATATCAATTAATTTCGCCAACAGCAGAACATCTGGCGAACGAAAAACAGAAAATACATAATAATGAGTCTCCCAAGTAAAATGGGACACCCTACTTTCCTTTCTGCCATTCGAAATTAAACTTTCATGTTATCTTTTAAGGTTTATTTTGGATTGGTTTTGGGAGGAGGTTGTAATAGTGATTTTGCCGATATTTATCGTCATACTTGTTGCTAAGATAGTATGTCTTCAGATGCCATTAAAGCCTGTTTTTCCTTGTTTACTGAAAGATCCTTAGCTAGGAGTTGTTTTCAACTTGTCTTAGTGAAGTGTTCTTTCTTTGGGAAAGGTTGCTAGGAAATGTTTTTTGCGATTATATACCTTAAGGTCATAAGGATTTAAGTATATATTTTTAAGCTTTTTAATAAATATTATGGTTAATTATAATATTCAAGTACACATATTATATTTTTTTTTTTTTTAGTTATATAAATAAAACAAAAAACACCGTATAATTTTAGAAATCATTTAAGCCACATTTATAAATATTGATTGTAATGATAGCAAAACCACTTTTGTAACATTAAAAATAGTAAGCTATACACACAGAATCATTTTACTTAGACTAGGAACCCGATTTTCTAAAATCAACTTTTGTGTTTAAAAATTCATATGAAACTTTCTATATTTATACTCTAGAAGTTTACATTATTAAACGTAACCTTTTCTGCTTCTCAGTCCATTACTGTTTATCTCTAATGTACACTACTTAAATTTTAATGAAACGAGCAATGTATTCGTTGCCTTGAAAATAATTTTGTTTAGAAAAGGCTAAGTGGGTACTGGATTTATAAAGGCTATAAGTAAATATTAATAGCCTTCGCTAATTTTAGATAGAATTAAAGTTAAACAGACGTTGATTACATAAGATCTTTTTGAATTAATATTCACGTTTAAATTCTGGTAAGAACTTTTAAAGTTGCCTTTTCTAATTATAGACTAGGAGTCTAAGTTGATTTATAATTAGGTGAATTCTCTCTTTCATCTTGTCATGCCCTCTGATATATTTTATAACTGACATTGACAGTGTCAAAGTATTAAGCATAACGCTTATAAATAGTAACGATTAATGTAAAATTTAATTGCATTGTTTATTTAACCTTTTCTTCAACTAAAATGATTCACTGTATTCTAGTTTGAAATCAAGATTATTTATTGGTACCAAGAACGAACATATCTAGACCCTAGAGACGACAACGAGTAACAACCTACGCACTTTCCAGTAGTTGAACACAATCCAATCCTGCTTCTCGGATAGCTCAAGGGACGAAGCCATAATCCACCTACTAGTTTTTCTTATAATATTTTTTATTCTCACTGTTGGTGAATAAAATGTACATCAATCGAAAAAAAAAGTTGACACAGAATAGAAATAGAATCTATGTTAGTGTTATCAAGTTTCTAGCCACTAGACTATCATGCAAGTTCCAATTAGCGTTCATAACTTACCATCAAATAGACCGACAGCTTGTTTGACACAAACAAAAGCATGCTGTGAATTAGATTAAACAAACCTTGAAAGAACCTCGACACTTCTAACTACCCAATCGATAGCCAAACTAACACAACATGCCCTAAATAAGTTACTCAAGTGATTGATCTCCTGAATCAGATATAAGGTCCAAGTCCCCGATGTACCGTAACTTAGTTTCAGACTGATAACCCTAAGAATTTACGGTACCGGCACCGTAGCTACTTAGGATAAGTGATTCGGATCTTTTGGGAATATTTTGATAAGGAATTCTGGGTTTTTGTAAATATTTACGCCGATAAAAAGCGACGTGCGGAAAGTTATTGGTGTGTAAAAGTGAATTATGAGCGTAGGTGGGGAAATGGTAGTGCGGTTTTGGTTTTTGGGGCTAGCAAATGGCATTTCGATATAGCCAGTGTTCAGTGTGTTTACGGATTGGAAAGGTCCTCTGATAAATTAAGAGTTGAAGCATGATTCGCCTGCAAACGAAGACTGTAAATAGTTTTGGGTAAAACTACTTACTTTTTGATTACCTATAAAAAACTATTAGGGCCCTGTGTCAACTGCTCGTGTATAACCTCGTGTATAAAATTAGCACACAATTTAAATCGAACCATTAGGTTTTATCAGCAGTACTCAATAAAGTAGGTAAAAAATCTGGATAATCATTTCTTCGTTAGTGGCAAAAAATCTTACAGAACCACTTTTCCAACAGACCCTGTAGAATTTGCCATCTTTCTAAGAAATCTCTTTAGCCCTAATGGCCTCAACTTTTATATTATTGCCAAAGTTTAATTTAAAAAACGTAATGAATGGCTTCGTATTGCATACCTTGTACCAAGTTCTATTAATATGATGAAAAAGATTGTTAAAAAAACTTGTGTTTGTGTACAAACTTGTGATCACTGTAAGGATTGAAAAAACATTTTTGTTATTTTGGGATTAGATTTTCTAAAAATAACACAGCGATACTACCTAACGATCAAATTTCATAGGATGGTTCGGTCAAAGCCCCTTGGATGGCCTTCTATTATCTGCTTTCTTTTGCTTGCGGCTACGTTAAAGATAAAAAGCCCTTTTCCTCCTCAAGATTGACTATATCTAAAAAAAAACACGCCAAAGGATTTGGGTTCAAATACTACTTGGATGTTCTAT
Source organism: Emmelina monodactyla (assembly GCA_916618145.1). Lineage (NCBI taxonomy): Eukaryota > Metazoa > Arthropoda > Insecta > Lepidoptera > Pterophoridae > Emmelina > Emmelina monodactyla. The sequence goes on from OU745319.1 coordinate 1,552,181, forward strand.
GAATTAAATATTATTCAAATATGTGCATTTATAGTTCACGCACTCTTAGAACACATAAAAAATTGGAAAGAACAGCAAAAGGGAGAATATAAGTAACACACATGGTAGAGTAATTATATATTTAAAAATAAATTTGTGCTAACCTACAGAGATGATTACGCTGTTATTTTAAAGTTTTTAATACGTAGTTCTTTTCTTAATAACTACGTAGTATTTACTACTTATCCACCTATATGATAATTACAATTTTAATACCCGCTACGGTTTCAGTCCAAACCCGGATAATATCAAGCGCACATAATACAATTTCGCCACAATCATATTACCCTGGCTTTGTTTTGCGGTTGTAATACCCAGGCATGGCTAATCTTTAATTAATGAGGTAATTATAGAAATCCTGTAAGTGTACCTACACCTTTTCAGATTAAAATGGTCCTTCCGGGAGTGGAAACAATTACCATTTTTCTTTGGATTAAAGGTTCTGTTGGACGTTTATTGTAAAGGTCAATTGGAAATGTGTTGGGTTTGTTTCAAAAGATTTAGGATAGGTAATTTGCAGAATTAATGTATTTTTTTACATGCAAAATAAAATGTAACATACACGTATGTATTACGTGTAATGGTGCACATGTTTTCGTATTGTTTAATAAATATTGAATCAGTTTTACTTGCTATTTAGTAATGTTACCCTCTTTGACAATTACTAATAGCTGATTTTTCAATTGTCAGATAAATGCTACCCGACTGAAAAGAAGAATGTTTTCTTTGTTTCTTCACACATATGTCAAATATTTATACTATACGTGCAACAAAAAACACACTGGTTTTCTGTCAGATAAAATTTATCTGATTATTGAAAAATCTGTCCCAAGACATTAGGCTGCAATCGCCATTATAAACATTACTAGTGGCCGCCCGCGACTCCGTTCGCGTGGATGTCAGTTTCCCGTAGGAATAAAATGTTTTCACGCGGTAAAAAGTACCCTATGTGTTATTCTGATGTATAACCTCACTGTAAAGTTTTATCCAAATCCGTCCAGTAGTTTTTACGAGAAAGAGTTACAAACATCCATCCATACATCCATACATCCATACATCCATACATACTCACAAACTTTCACGTTCATATTATTAGTAGGACTTCTCTTAACTAGCAAATATTGTACATCGTTACTTAGCTAAAGAAAATACCCCTATTAATCTCAGGGTAATTTTATCCTTACATCATAGAAGCACGAGAATAATATTTTTTCTTATTTTGCTGCTCTTATTTCTGAATCGAATTACTTTTAAATCGGATTAGCTCCGCGGCTACAAGGCATTGAGGCTCCAGATAAGGGTTTGTCTGCTTTTAAATTAACCATTTTTTGTTTGTAAATATATCTTTATATGGAGTGATGTTTACTTAACCTTAAGGACAAGTTTTGCGAGCAGTTTTAATGATACCTTTTTTTATAAAATAGGGAACAAACGAGCATGCGGGTCACCTGATGGTAAGTGATCACCGCCACCCATGACTACCCACAACACTGTGGTTGTTGGGGGTGCGTTGCTTGAAGAGCCCCATGTTGTAGGTAGCCGGTAATACCGCTGTAGGAAGTTTATTTTACATCTGAGTAGTGCGTGGTAAGAAATTCCGCCTGAAACGCTAATAATTGAAACTTATTGTGGTCATAGTTTCAACCAAAATTGGAGTATTACAATTTTGCGAGCATATGTAAAAGACCTTCTTTGTAAAATGCCGAACTATAGACATATCCTGTCATTCTGCTTTTTAGACATGAAATGACCCTTTGATTCCTTTAAAGTCATTTTAAAAGTCCTTCCATTCCAACAACTTTTCTTTACAGATCTTTTTTTATTTTTCTTCCCCACTTCCCAGTGTACCCACTTACAATACTTATTATACAAAGGGAAGATAAAGTTCAACTCGCTGAAGATTCACTTACAAAGTTTCCTACTATACCTTGCTTCGTGGGATCAAAGTTCAAGCCTACATCAGAAAATGAATATGGATTAAGACAACTTTTGGTTCGCGCTTCTTAAAGTGTGAATAAATATGGTAACAATCTAAATTTGTTACGCACAAAATTGCCAATAGAATGCGAATCTTTTAACTTTGTGGTCGTATTTTTTGTAATACAGATTTTAACTATTATATATAAACATGGTAGTTGCTATGTTGCAAAGTACTTTCACATCAACAATAATAATATGTTTGGTAGAGAATTTGCCGGCTCAGAGGGTAATCTTATTAAAATTCGTTTTAAAAAGACTAATCAACTATATCACTTAATACCATTTTGGTTGTACCACAGGAAGGATACTTTAAATGACAAATGCTTTTTTTATAATACAAACCTTCGATTAAGAGCAAAATATCTGTCAATCTTCCTTTTCATGTACAACTCTTTCGAGACCATTTACCTTCTCAATATACGCGAAACTCTCACATTTTCTGAAGAGATTTGGAAATTGCTCAAGTTTTCTTACCTCAACCGTGAATTAATTTTAAAGATCAATGTAACCACAAAATTGTTTACACAGTTTGTCTGTGGGATCTGTGAGTCTCATATTATAGGTATATTTATTAACTAGTTATAATATAACTAGTTAATAAAATTATGGTTCTGTAACACTATTGAAATGATAACGAGTAGCCTCGTATGTAAATAATACAAAAATGTAGCTAGCATGTAATTTTTAATTGTAACTAAACTATTGTCATTGTAAGAAATGCTTCATTTATAAAAATGTGTTCAGTACATAAGAAGGAATAACCTAATAAAAAACAGAGTTATTTGGAGCTTATTGAATCCTACTAATATTAAAAACGTGAAAATTTGTGAGTATGTATGGATGTGTTACTAACGCCTATACATGTAAAATGGATGGAGTTAGGAGTTATACTGCTGATATTCATCCTGCTAACATTATAAATGTGAAAGTTTGTAAGTATGGATGTATGGATGTTTGTTACTCTTTCACGTAAGAACTACTGGACGGATTTGGATAAAACTTTGCAGTAATATACGTTATACACCAGAATAACACAAAAGGTACTTTTTACCACGGGAAAACGTCTCATTCTCACGGGAAACCAACTTCCACAGGAACGGAGTCGCGAGCGGCCACTAGTACCAAAATAAATACAAAAATCAAACTTTTCCAGTTCTTCAAAATCACACTTTCCCTTTTACCAGTATTTCCCCTTGACAGAACTTTCACTGGAAGTTTTGTGTTGACCCCCGTTGCCATGGCAACGGTGACATTGCCACCCCAGCACGGTGACATAGTTAAAAATAACAGCGGTTTAACGAAAGGGAAAAATAGAAATGATTGTAAACCTTGATTCTTAATCTTGTAAACAATCAAAATAATTAGGCATGGTTTATGAAGTAGTTTTAATTGTTTGGTAAAGAATTTTTAACGAGAAATGAACGTTAGCTTGGTTACGTCATGAGTTATATTTATTAAATTTCGATATTGTGAAATATTTTTGTGTTATAATAAAAAACAAAATACGCAATTCTTAACATTTTTTAAAATATTTTTTTGTGAAATGTTTATATTTTCATGTGATAACTAACATAATAAAGTAAATCATGACCGTCGTAGAGACTACGCTCTGTATATTAATTATGTAAGTTTAACTCCACAGTAATGATAAAATCAATTCATACAAGTTCATAAACTTAGGCTAGGCCGTAAACGTTTCAACACGCAGGAAGTTTAACTTAACCAATTGGTGGTTAACCTAAATTCATTTTCCTTTAACTGTTCGGTTAAACAATGGTGCGTGCAATCGCCCTGGCACAAAGCAAGGACCCCTTCCATGACCTACTTGGTAAATTTAATACCGTATTACGAACTATCGATTTTTTAATAACAGCCCATAAAAACGTGTTTCTATGTTATCCTTCGAAAGTAAGAATAATTATTTATGAATGGAAAACTTTGTAAAATATGGTGCCGGTATTTGCCAGGGTGTGATTGTTTGGATTATGATGGCATTGCAATGATTGATGGTGATGACTTGAGTAATGGGTGCCGGAATATTAATGTTAGAAAAGCTTTTCTTGCGAAATCCAAAAAAAACACGGAGAGCCAAAACTCTCCATTAAAGCAATAAAATAGGGCGTCTATTTAATAAGATGATGATGATTACCATTTTTTTGATCCCTTGTTGGGCGCCAACCTAAGGGGTCCCACGGTGGGTGCCAATATTTTATATTATTTTGGTTTCACCTATTACTTGAAATTAATTTAAACTTAAATTACACTGTTAGTCTACCCATGACCACGGCATTTTTAAAAATCTCGAAAGCGCTCAAAATCAACAATAAATTAATAAACTCTTAAAAACCCGTAAAAATAGTTTATTTTCACTTTTGTCAGAAACACTTTGTTATGAGGTCCCTCTTGGGCAGCAACGTATTTGGACCATATTTTAGTGCCAACTTTATAATATGGAGTCCAATTTTGCTTGCCAATCTACTTTTTTTGTTACTAGGCCATCTAGTTAATTAGGCACTTAACTAGACAACCTAGCTACTTAAATCCCCTGCTGCTTGAAACACCATAAAGCATGTCCCTAACACCAAAATGAAAATCGTAAGAACTAATTCCTAAAACATAATCCAATCTTCCCAAAGACCATTAACATGGTATTAACCGGTATTATCTACTTCGCTTGTACATTTGCGACAGACCGAAAGCATAATGCCATTTAATTTGTAATGGGAGTACCTACATTTATACCGTTTCATCCCTTTAGTACGTAATTTGAGAATATCGTAAAACGGGACGAGTCGCTTTAAATAAGTAGGCGGTACGCTCTGCAGAAAAGATTGAGGCCGCGATAATCTTTCATTGTAAATGTATCTAGCAGTTATTTTAAAAATATAACTCTCTATCTACAAGCTATTTAGCCTGTTGTGAAATTTTATTTTGAGTGTTAGACAGACTTTCCAGTGCTAGACGTAACACGGGTCTAGGGGCCACTGAGAAGATTTCGGAAGTTGATATGTTACGGCTAATACCCGAAATGCGGCTACACCTAGTTTTAGCTGGTTAGAACATCAATAGGTTAGGTTAGTTAGGTTACTTTTTTGATACCACCCAGAAAAATGAGTCCCGCGTAGTTTTCCATATTAAAAACACTTCTAACCGGCTAAAACTAGGTGTAGCCGCACTTCGGGTATTAGCCGTAACATATATATACCGAGTCGCGTAAACACTTAAACGGGGTCGATCCTAGATTCGGTATCAGTTGTATGCGTACCGCCGGGAAAGAATGTTGGCGACGATATGCGCCATCTATGTCGCCACAACTATTACAAGATTTAACATTCTATTGATTCCTGTACCTAGAACCAAAATTGCTTTTGTCTCCTTTAGTTTATAAATTTCTTTACGTCTCTTCGCTTAGACTCGTCCATAAGTTATCCTGTTATCTATTGGATATTTTCTCCCAATCTGTTTCCCCGAGATTTTCCCAACTCCCTCATAGCTTACTATCGGCTTCATAACTCATCAGGCGATTATCTGTTATTGATGCGGCTCAATACAGAGATTTATTTTTATTCACTAACAGCATTTGTAAGGTGTCGCTTTGAGAAATTTCGGCAAACAACTTGGAGATAAATTGCTGAGGGAATGATTGATGGTTTAAGGGGAGGAGGATAATAAGAAATCTAAGTCTGTAGTTGTTTGTTAAGGGCTAGCCTTCATTTGTCAATGGGTTCGTTGATTTAAAAACTCGGCGAATGCAACCCTCGAGAGCTTAGTACAAACTCGTTGTTTCTTTGTGGTGGAACAATGTAGGTACTTTAACTGTGTTGCAAAGCTGCTCTTAGCATTCATTAAAGTTAATTCTAGGTCAGCGAGGAATACTTCGCAAGTTTTGATTCCTTTCACGTGAATAAGTTAGGTTATTTCTAGGTAGAGGCTTCATTTTTTTAGGCTTCAAAGATCACAGACTATTCAATGAACAAAATATTCAATCATAATTCCGGCTTCATACCATCACGCAGTTCTGTGAAAAAGGGTCAGACTGTCGGATGTACAACGAAGAGATGGTATTTCTTTTATCCTTTGTAGAAGGGAATACTAAAAATAAATTATTTACCAATGGTCAGTTTTTTGTTGACCAAATATACCGGGCCCCGATTCTGTTGCTTTTTTTCAACTAAGACACTCGCCCTATATTGATCAATATAATTATGTAACTTACGTTTATGCAATGTTTGTACAAATGATCAATTCGAAAATACCGGCATGCCACTACTTCGCACGTTGAAACTAACAGAATTGCCTCCCAGTTTCCTCTTAAACATGTAAAATCGCTCGTTTAAATATTCAAACTTCACAAAACCTCGGTCTTTCGTTCTGTAAAAAGGCTCCATTAAAACGGAACGTCGCATCAAATGGTCTGATTCCCAGTTTATAGTCATTTGGGCTGTAATGTATTCCTTTATGTGATACGTCTCCATTTGGATTTGGTTTTAAGTGCATGTTTTGGAGGTAACTGCCGCGAGAGGAAGGATACACTTATGGTTGAGTCGATTCACATTTTTGTGCGACAAAGAATTCGGGTTGTGTGGGATTTACTGTCGCCGCGGTTGGATTTTGGGAACTACAAAGACAAAAATTGGTGTTCTTGGTAAAAATTAAAGACTAAAAGTATCTTATTTGTAAAAAAAGAAAATGGAGGTGAAATGTTTTTAATGTTTAGTGAATATTACAAATACTTACATCGATTTAAACTCTAAATATGTTTTACCTTTATATACTTTTTTACTGTTATAACGTTAAAATATCTTGTATAAGCGACAACTCCGTAGAACTATATCATAATACGAATTCATAATAATAACTTGAAAAATTACCCCAACATTATACAACAAAAAAGCCTAAGCGACCAAACAAATCAAAATTCAAAACGCCCAAGAATAAATCTTACAATAACACTTTTGAAAAATTTCTTATAAAAATTATAACGAAGAGCAGTTACTCAAAAAGAAACGAAATCCAAACAACAGTTCATAATGACATTTCTCAAGAACTCGACTGTGGGGCTAAGAAATGCTTTGCCCCGGCCTTGACTTATTCACCTCTTTGTAGAAACTGAAGTTACAGTGTAGGAAATTGCAGCTACAAAGCTTATACAACCCATATTTTTCTCTAAAAACTTAAAATATTATCCCCCGTATTCATAATCGAACTTTAAACGTAACTTATCAAAAATATGATTTGTCTTTTACGAAAATTTAAAAAAAAATACTAAAATCTAAAAATACTATGTAAAGAGAACGAACACAGCTAATGTTTGTTATTTTTATAGCTTAACAATAAAGCTCTATTTATACCAAAATACTTCAGTTTGACTCAACAATAGTTAAAAACTGGAAAAAAGTAAAAAATCTCTGTTCTTGTTTATACCATATCACTAAAACATCAATATTTAGTATTTTACCAAAATCCAACAATAACTAAAAGAAATCGACAATTTGGTCAATGAATCTGATTCATCTACACTGCCCGATAATAAGAATTTGCACTAAGTTGTTTTGCGCTAAAGAAATGGAAATTAAACACTGAAGGAAGATAAACTGCTGTTAACTGTTAAAAAGATTTTGTTACGCAGTTTATAACTTAACACTTAACTTCTCAATTTAACTGTCGATGAAACATTTTTACTGCAAGTCGGATTCGTAGAAGTTTTTTGTTATAAAATCTGCCGATTTTAATTGTTAAATTTTCATTTAGAAACGTATAAATTTCATTATTAAATCATTACAAGAAATACTAATTATGTTTAATTGATGGTTTTTTTGCCCTCTTTGGGCACCAACATTTTCAATGCTATAAATTTTAATTTTTCATCCCCTTCTTTCAACAAAATATAAAAGATTACAACGGTAATTATATGTAGTAATACCATTAACATTGTAGCGATTCTCTCAAGTTACTTATATAATATACATTTAATTAAATAAGCGAGTAAATTTCCTTCAGAAATTGCTTAATTTTCATCATTAACAAGTCTTCCGACTTGAAAATTTCCTTCAAAGATGTCTTACGATTAAAAAACTACGATCTAAAAGAGCTAAGATGCACTACTTTTTACTATTTAAGGGTTTTTTCACAATTTACGTTCTTTACTATTTAAGGTTATGTAAAAAATACTTAGCTAGCTAGCCTTTACACTGTCAAGTTTCGTAGTAAATTAAATTAGTGGACGGTTTTAATCAGTTTGTTTGTATTTTTATATTTTTTTATATTTATATGTTTCAAAAATAAATATGCTTTATAATATGAGGAAAAAATCTAAACAATTCATACAGTTCGATTAATGGAATGAGGATTTTACAGTACTAAGTATTATTAACTGGCACATAATTACCCACCGTTTTATAGAGATCGAGTTTTAACATTGTGAACTTAATTTTATACAAAAACAGTTAAGGTTGCAGAAATTAAAACGAAACTGTTTTTTTTTCAATGCCTTACACTATTTCCACGCCAATCCTACTAATATAATAAACGTGAAAGTTTGTAAGTATGTATGGCTGTTTTTTACTCTTTCACGTAAAAACGACTGGACAGATTTTATGAAACTTTACAGTAATATAGGTTATACATCAGAATAACATATAGGGTACTTTTTATCGCGGGAAAACTTCTCATTCTCGCGGGAAACCGACTTCCACGCGCACTGAGTCGCGGGCGGCTACTCGTAATACATAAGACTTTAAACAATTAAAGGGAAATTGTAAATTTGTTTAAGTTCAATACCTTCTTCAAAACGTTAAAAATACAATATTTTTTGATTGACCGAACTTTATAGACGTCAGACACCAATTTTGAATAATTTATGAGGGTGTCAAAATGTCAAATCACAAGACGTTTATTTTCAGGATATTTTTCTTCGTCGGCTTCTTTTGAAGGTTGGAATAATTCATTTTTGTTTTGACTGTAACATGGACTTATTTGATGAAGTATAACAATAGAAATATTTATTGGGTCAAAGTATTACGCCAAATTTAGGTTATATTTAGGCCATGCTCCTCTTTATTGTTTTCTTTTTATAGCATTATATATGCTAATAATTAGCATTTATAATCAGCTTGTTTCATCTTAATTAGTAGTTAAATATCCTGTAAAGGTATTTCTACCGAAATGAAGAGGCGGAAACTCCTCTCATTTGATGGAATAACGTCAGCTATATGACGAAAGCACATAGATACTGGAAGAAATTTCGGTGGGTCAACGTAGCGGCGCGGTAGCTCAGTTGGAAGAGCATCGGACCGGCAATCCAAAGATCCTGGGTTCGAGTCCCAGTCGCGTAATGCTCGGAGGCCCGCGTTCCTTTTTCCAGTATTTATAACTTCAAAATTAATAAATTAGCATTTATAATGCAAAATTAAAAGTAAAATCTCAATACTGACAATTTTATACATATAAATTGATTTTGATAAATAATTTTATAGAGAATAATAGGTTTTAGGTTTTTTTTGTGTTATTTACAGCTACGACACACCTTTTTTAATGTACAACTTGCTTTTACCCGCGCGGCTTCGCACGAGTTAAATTCGGAGTAAAACTCCTTTCCCTGTACTATGTTATTATAAATTTAAACCTTCCTTTTGAATCTCCTATCTATTAAAAAAAACCGCATCTAAATCAGTAGCGTGGTTTTAAAAATTTAAGCATACATATGGACTGAGAAAGCGACTTTGTTTTATACTATGAAGATAAGTTAAAAGAGAAAATAATAGCTTAGCAGCTGCTAAACTGCTCAAACATTAATAAAACTCATCAAAAGAGTGCTTAGTCTATTCTATGTCTCAAACTACAACAAAGTAATATTGTAAAGCAAAAGTACTAGGCCAATATCATAGGACCAACTCTTACGGCTTTTGCAAAGAAATCCACAACTTCCCAGTAGTTTTATATTATACCGGTCGGTTTTTCGGAGCATTCTACATGTCTTTATTTTGTTTTTCATTGTAACAATCAACAATAATAATTTTGACTTAATTATACATATAAAATAAAGGGTCAACTTTATAACCCACTTAATAACTCAAGGAAAATTAACAAAACTCGTGGCTCTCTTAATTTATGAATCAAAACGCGTAGTACATAAATTAATATGTTTAATTAATAACCGCGTCACGTATACATTCTTGATGAAGCGTGTAGAAATTTGTGGGAAGCCTTATAATACGGAAGAGGGAGTACGTGAAATTATTCTTACCAATAATAAGGAGTATTGGCTACGTATTGGCGAAATATAACCTATATTACTGCAAAGTTTCATCCAAATCCGTCCAGTAGTTTTTAACGTGAAAGAGTAACAAACACCCATTCATACTCACAAATTTTCACGTTTATAATATTAGACGGATGTTAAATGATAATATTTTTTAAGTTACTAATGTTTGTTACAGATTCAATGAAAGCAGACATTTGAGCAAGTTAGGAACTTGAAGGCGAGTTCAGCCTAAGCTTTCACGTAAGTAACTTTTTTTTCTTTCCATATTTCTCCTATGGTCATATCTTTATTACTTTGTTACAAAATTTGAAAATGGTTTGACGAATTTAACAGTAAATAACCTTCTAATATTTGTTAGATTCAGAACAATGAAATTATGTACAAAAAAATGGCTAGAAAATATTGTTACAAACCATAATAATAATAATAATATCACTTTAATTTCTCTATTTATCTTCTTAGAATCACTTTAATAATGTTTAAAAAAAAATCTTCAATTTTGTCTTTCCAATGTAGTAAAATATAACATATATTGTTTAGATTACTTACAAATTATTTTCTCAAGAAATTACAGGTAGGTATTCAGCAAGTTTTTTTTTTATTTTTTATTTCTTGCGGATCAGTCTCCGACCCCAAAATTCGATTGAAAAAATATGCAAACTGAAAAAGTTGGACCCTCGTATTATCTTGGTGGTGATTAAAACTTCGCGGCGAGTACTAGTTTCAACCGGTTATCTTGTTAACGACATCGACTTATGCAAAGTTTTCCACAAAATTTTATTCAAAATGAAAAAGCTAATAATTTTATTAAAGTCTCAACTTGGTGATTATATCAGAGTGTTGTTTTGTTAACAGAGTATAGCAAAAATGAAAGATAAGTAATAGCTATTGCAATTAGACATCAGAAGTGCAATCTTAAACTTTCTTACATAATTATTATCAAGCTTCTAAGTACCTATCTAAATATGTAAAAGAAAGTTAATCAAATAGCCTACAACTCTTCAATCGACTAATAGAAAAATAACAAATTTTACCGTAAATACTCAAATTTTATTCCATTTTCCATTATCCCTCGTTTTACAAAAGTTGGCATTGTGTTTCAAAAACTTCAAATATTTTCGCATTAAATCGTCAAATTACGCGACGCGCGAGTCCATCCCGGATCAGCGAAAACTAGATAAAAGCGGATTTCGCATTGTTATGTGAGCTTTAGAAATATCTTGTTCGAAGGACAGTTGCCTCGTTTATTAACTTCTCTTCAAAAAATGTTGACAGCTTTCTCAAAAGAATCCATTGCTTGTTTGGGGATTTTTTCCTTTCAAATTGTGTAGAAAAAGATGAAAGCATGGAAGGTAGGTGCGGGGAGGTAGCGAGGTAGGTTGTGTTTTAAAGCCAACATACGTAGGGAATTTAGAGAGAAAATGGATACAATAGGAATAATGTGGTTTGAACAAGTGGCGTAAGCTAACAATGGAAGTCATATTAATATAGCAACCAAACCAAATGTTTCAGAGCCCAGTCTCATTATAGTTTAACCTCGGTGTAAGAGACTAACATTAACTGCTTCTTATCAGGCATAAAAGCAAAAATCTAAAAAGCTTCTGACTTTAAATTTGGTACAGAGTTTGGCTCTACTTTTTGTCTTAAAGGACTTTATTTATCCTTTGTTTTAAATGAATGTTGTTTTTCATTCCAATGCCAATATTTGATTGCTTTTAAGCTAAGCTTTTAAGTGCCACTTTTAGCCATAAATGTGTGTCAAATTTCATCATTCAAACTCATCTCCAAAATTGAAACTATAAAAATAGCCTTTCTAACATTCAGCAGAAAAAAGGTTCTCAATTTTATCATAAGTGTCTGTAATTCATATAAACTGGGACGTGCTTATTGTCCGGGCATGAAAGGAGAGAAGAATCTGTAAAGTACTTGAACCCTAGTTAAAAGAGCTGTCAAATGCAAGTCAGACATCAGTTTTCATACGTATTCTTATTACAAGGCGTTAAGGTTTATTCTAGGAACTGCATAAATAAGATCTTTTGCGTTTTATATGCACAAACATATCCAACACACGTTTGTAGTAGGTATATTAATAGTGAAAGCATTTTTTTAGAAAAATTACAATCTGTTCAATCTCTCCGTCAATTACGAAGGTAAAAAACAAATTGAAACCAACCTACTTATCTTCTTTCTGTTACATCTAACATTAGTTTCAAGTTCATTAAAACATGTTTTTGTCAGTTATTAGAAAAAAAAACCTAAGAAAAAATTATGCTACGAAGAATATCTCTTGCTCCAACTACCAAATTTTTATCACCAGAACCGAGAATTCATTCAAATTTCCTTGTCTCCAGGATTGCTCCATCAGCCCTCAGCAATGACCCAGCAGAGAGCGCCGACCCGCCGCGAGAATGACTACGTACCAGTGATGTGGAGGAGGGGGCAGAGTCGGTCGCCGTAGTACTCTGCACTAGCAACGAGGGGTCCACGCTAGTCAGTATTTTATTTATATGGGGAAAGTGGGTTTTTGTAGAAATAGCAGGTAAACCTAGGAACAAGAGGTCCAAGGATGTCAGTAGTGGAATTACGACTTTATTGTTTAAATTGGGGATAGAGTGTGTTTTTGAGGTAACCGCATGTGAGCCTAGGAACAGCAGTTCACATACCAGTGATGTGGAGGAGGGGGCAGAGCCGGTCGCCGTAGTACTCTGCACTCGCAACGTATGGGGGTATAGTTTGTTTTTAAAGTAACATCACATGAACCCAGGAACGAGAGGTCTAAAAAGTCAGTAGCGGGATTGTGCTTTATTTCTTAGAAGATAGGGTGTGTTTTTGAAGAAATGGCACGTGTACCTAGAAACCGCGAGTCTATAAAAGTCAGTAGTGGGACTGGTCTTTTTATTTATTGGAGGCGGTAGTGTAAATTCGATTGAATTACACATTCCCCATAGAAACAAAGGTTTACGGGATTACTTCTTTATTTTTTAGAGACTTGAGTAAGTGTTTGAATAAATGGTTTATATTTTATGTATAGGATAGTGAAAATGGTTTTGGAAATATGCCTCGTGAGTTAGTTATAGCAAAGTTATTTAAACCATTTGGCACTTATTAAGTCAGAAATAAGAGAAATCTATCTCGGGAGTTTTTTCAACAATAATTAAATATTAACAAATAAACACGAGTAAAACTGCGAGTGGAAAATTGTATATCCTGAATAAACAGCCTATTATGTACATCAACTCTAAAAGCTTCAGCTACATTTCAAACTCTCAAAACAGACTGAGATCTTCAAGTATGCTAATTATTCCGCCTGCTCTATTTCAAACTGTCAAACAGAAGCACACCAAGTCTCAGTAGCTTATTCAAAATATCGCTCAAGCCCCGGTAATAATTCAACTCCTACACTATTAAGCTAATTTGTATGACTCTTGACCTAACTTGCAAATACCCACCTATTAGTCTCCGTCGACGGTAAGCTCAGACATTTTCATTTATCTTACTTATTGACCTGTTTTTTTCCAAATGTTTCACGAGATTTAAAATGTAGCTTTTAGTTGCGACTAATGATGTTTCGCTAGACGTTACTAATTGAGTCAAATTGGCGTGAAATCCGTTTAAACAGAGAGAAAATACGCTGCTATTTCACGGGAATACAAACAAGGAATATATTTCACTTCTATTTAACAAAAGTATCTGAAACACTTTTAAATAAAAACTTGGCATTAGTGACTGAAATATTTCCAATCTAATTATCATATCATTTGCATCACGTCTTTAATCTATTCCTGAAAAAATCTTGTCCCTAAAAGTACTGATTCTCTTATAAATTGCTCTTTCTTTCCATAGTCATGAACCTCCTCAATATGGACGCGGAGAACCGCGTAGTCCTCAACGTGGGTGGCATCAGGCACGAGACCTACAAGGCCACCCTGAAGAAGATCCCTGCGACGCGCCTCTCCCGGCTCACGGAGGCGCTCGCCAACTACGACCCGGTCCTCAATGAGTACTTCTTCGACAGGCATCCAGGGGTCTTCGCACAGGTCCTTAATTATTACCGGTGAGATATTACGTTACTATTTATTTTATTCATAAGAAAGAAATTCATTTGCATATTTTGTTTCTGTGGTGTGATCGTTTATAAAAACTGTCCTCTAAGAGGAGGAGACAATAAATTTTGATCAATATTCTTGCGTTCAAATTCGTTGAATATTGAGTCAGTCCAAATAAAAGTTTTGAAATTTTAACAATTAGGTATACCTGATTGTAATCACGAAATAAGATACTAAAAATGAATATCGATGCTAAACGAAAAGTAACTTAGCCAAAACATTTTTAATTTGTTGGTCAGTTGACTGCGACGCAAAATTAATTGTCCTTTCAAAACTGACAAAATGTTGCCCGTGACGACCTCATTTTTCTATAATATCTTAGCCGAGGTTTTCTCTTGATTGCTTTTCGTTTAATTTCTTCGCTTTACATTTTATCTTTGCTTAAATCTTCCAAAGGTTTTTGGTACTTCACGATGAGAGAAATGAGATATCTTAAGCTTGATGATGGTTTGGTTTGAATATTTCAGTGATTGATTTCCGTTCCCTTGGTTAAATGTTTACAATTTAAATATTTAATTTGCTACTAATTTTAAATTTAGGTTAGCTTTTGATTGTATGAAAATTTAAAGGTTAACGTACAGAATTTTAAAACCTAATAAAAAAATTGTCCAAACTGCATTTATGTTCTTCTATATATGTGTTAAGAATTCATGAACCAACAGAAATAACAAGACAAACGCCTATTTAATACACTTAATTTGACTCAGGGGTAACCTTTTTTTTTTTTTTTTTGTTGACGCGGTGGAAATGCTTTACGCACCATACCCTTCACCGGGGAGTGAAGGGCGTGTGTCGGACTCCCGGCGCCCTGAAAAGGGCGCTGCTCCTGGGCGGCTGGCTTGCCGACCAGGGGTATACCGACTAAAACCACCGCGGTGTTCACACTACGTCACCCATAATGCGGGCTCGTGGGTACGCTTGCGCAGTCCTCCGCGAGCCGCGGGTGCTTCCGCCGAAGCGGAACCTCCAGGGGGTAAGGCGGCTGATGTCGCCACCCTACACACTCCGTGGATCACGTGGCCAACCTGAACACAAGGAAGACCACGTCCGTCGTGACCCCGTGCAGTCGGGTGGAGGAGTCCCCACTCCCACCACCCGAAGGGTCACCGCCTAGACATCGGCGATTGTGGCTGCGTAAGCCCTTCGTCGCCGCCCAGGCCGCCTCCGGCGGATCGGATCCGAGAGGGGATCGTCCTCCCGCATCCGCTCCGCGGCTTCCTTTTGTAGCAGGACCTGCTCACAAAAGGCGACCATCGCCTCCCACGATCTCTCATCACCGACCATGGCCTTGACCACGGCCGGCAAGGAGAGATCCCTCCCAACAACGGCGACAAGGGCCGCCCGCTCCGTATCCCACGCAGGACATTCCCCCAGCGTGTGATTGGCAGTGTCTTCACTATGGCCACAGTGATTACACACCTCCAGGGGCTCCCTACGGGCCACGTGGCACAGATACCTGCCGAAGCTTCCGTGCCCCGACAGGATCTGCACCAGCCTATAGGTGAGCGACCCGTGCCGCCTGTTCACCCAGGCCTTGAGCACTGGGCGGACAGCCGCCACGGTCCAAACACCAGCGGACGGCTCCTGAAGCCGTTCCCACCACCTCCGAAGCAACCGAGCCTGAACTCGTCGCCTCCAGCCAGGCGCATCCGACGGTCCTTCTCCACCGGATTCCTTCCTATGGTGGTACGCCTCCGCTAAGACCTCGGCATCTAAGTCCCAGGGGGGCGTGCCAGCAAGCACGCATGCAGCTCCATGCGATACCGTGCGGTATCCTCTAACTGCCCTGACGGCCATGACCCGCTGCGCCTCATACAGCTTGGCCTTATTCGGGCCTTTCAGGGCGCCGACCCACACGGGTGCACCATAAAGTGCCATGGACCTGACGACGCCTGCGTACAGGCGCCGACAGGCCCTATTAGGCCCTCCCACGTTCGGCAGAAGTCGGCCGAGAGCACTGGCGGCCTTCAAGAGCCTCGGGGCCAGACGAGTGAAGTGCTCCCGGAAGTCCCACCGCGGGTCAAGGTGAAGCCCAAGATATTTGATCTGTGACTTCACCCCGACTGTTTCTCCCCCAATCACAATGTTGGCACCTTCGGGAGGCCCCCGCCGAGGACCGTGAAAATACAGTGCCTCGGTTTTGTTGAGGGCAACCCTTAGGCCCAACATTCCAATGCGCCCTATGACTTGCTCAGCACCAGCAGTGGCGCGAGCAGACGCCTCCTCGTAGTTTTCTCCCCGGGCCGTGACCAGCGTGTCGTCCGCATAACACACCACTTTCACGCCCGGGGGAAATCTCCCTCGCAGGACCCAGTCGAATCCGACATTCCACAGGAGTGGTCCTAGGACCGACCCCTGCGGAACCCCGCACCCGACCGGCCTTCGATGGACCCTGCCGTCCTTTCCCTTGAATAGGACCCATCTGTCCCTCAAATACTCGCCCACGAGACGCCTCAAGTAGAGCGGCAGTCGGTGGTATCGCAGTGCCTCCTCTATGCAATTGAACGGCAACGAGTTAAAGGCATTGGCGATGTCTAGAGACACCGCCAACAACCCGCCGCCCCTCCTCACCGCTTTGTCCGAGAGCTCCCTGACGCGAAGGATCGCATCGATCGTGGATCGGCTCTCCCGGAAACCATACTGGGACTCCGATAAGTCCGGCCCTACCCCTTTTAAATGGTCGATGATACGGGACGCAACAATGCGCTCAAAAAGCTTTCCCGCGTCATCGAGCAAAACAATTGGTCGGTACGCAGAGGGGGACTCTGCCGGACGCCCCTCCTTCCTCAAGAGGACCAGCTTTCCCTCCTTCCAACAGGACGGGAACTTGCAGAACGTTAAGCACGCGTTTAGAAGTCCGGTTAGGTGGACCTCCAACTCGCCCAACGCAGTCGCCAGCACCCGCCCTGGAACTCCATCTGGCCCCGGAGCAGTGATCTTCACCCGGAGCTTCACTGCCGCTGCGGCAAACTCTGTCTGCGTGATGGCAGAGACCTCACCGACCTCGTCGTCGTCCTCGACTGGGTCTTCCACCATCGTCGGGGGGGCGTGAGTCGGTCCGTCCGGAAACAGAACCGCCACAACGTCCTCCAGCAGTTGTGGTTCCATGGTCTCAGTGACCGGGGGTCCCTGTGCGCGCAATTTATTCCGCGCCGCGAGGTACGGACGACCCCACGGATCCCTGTCTAGGGCCTCTAACATCTCCAGGCGTTTGGAGTTTTTGGACCTACTGATGGCCACCTTTAGGGACTTTTTAGCCTCCAGGTAGGTTGTGTGGAGTAGGTCCTCAACCGCCACATCCCGTCTCCGACGCCTCCGGTACCTGGTGTACTCGCGACGAGCTGCAATGCAGCCCTGCCTCAGTTCGGCTATTTCGCGAGTCCACCAGTATACCTCCCTCTTCGGGACAAACTTCCTGGCCCGCGGCATCGACGCGTCACAAATTCGTGTCAACGCATCGCGGAACCGCAGAGCTCCGTCGTTCACATCGGTTGACTCGAAAGGCCGCATGGTCCAGGCTTGGACGATCACGGCTTCGGCCAAAACCTCCATGTCGAGGCGTGACAGGGCCCATCTCGGGAAGGAATCCCGATCCTCCACTCTTCGACGGGAAACGTCGTTACTGGACGAGATGGAGACCCCGAACCTGATGTATTGATGGTCCAATAGGGTCTCCACGTCATCCAACACCCGCCAGTTCAACACGCGCGATGCGAGAGCAGGGCTAGCAAACGACAGGTCTACTATGGAACCGCCCCCCTGCCGCACGAACGTGTTGATGGAGCCGTGGTTTAGACATACCAGGCCGCACGAGACTGCCCACGTCTCTACCGCTTCTCCCTCATCGTCGGTCGCCGGGGATCCCCACATCGTGCTCTTGGCGTTAAAATCACCGAGCACGATAATATTGAGCGGAAACGCTCGCCGTACAGCCGCCCCTAATCGGTCAATGGATGACTGATATTCGTCGAGCGGTATGTTGGGGGAGAAGTACACCCCGACGACCAAGGTGTTACCCCACATCGCCGACACAAAACCTGGCTCTCGATCCCTGAGACAGAGAGGCAAAGAGTCCGGACCCGTAGCCGCCACAATAGCTACGGAATCCCTCGTGTCGCCTACCCAGTTCGGCTGGCAGGCCACATAATAGGGATCCGAGATCACCGCCACGTCTATTGACCATTGCCGTATGGATTGCAGAAGCAAGTCCTGCGCTCCAAGGCAATGGTTTAAGTTGACCTGTAGGAAGCGATGCTGAGCGGTCATTATTGATCGGTCGTCATCGCCCCCGGAAGCGGCTCCCTAGCTTGGTTCGACGGTGCTGGGGTCCCTCCAGCATTTCGTCTGCCCTTCTTGGGCCGTGCACAGCTGCGGCCTCCAGCCGCGTGATTGGCCGGCCTCCCCGCAGTCTTGCACGCGGAACAGTTTGGTTCCTTCGTGCATGTCGCCACCATGTGGCCTTCCTCCCCACAACGGAAGCAATTGCGGCTTCGGTCCACTCCGGACTTGCACTGGGCCCCTGTGTGACCGATTTCGAAGCATCGGAAACACTTCAAAGGTCGGGGACCCAGCGTTCGCACTCGGGCCGCACTCCAGCCGACTAGGAGTCGACCACTCTCCGCAAGTGGTTGCGCCGCCTCTATAGGGCACTGTACGATGGCGTTGCCCGCACCAAAGAGGCCAATGCGCACCGACCCGACTCGCACTTGCTCAGCCGAGCACTTTCCCCCCGCAGCTATGGCCAGCGCGATATCCCGCGCGGTCACTGAGTCATCCAGCCCAGAGATACTCAGGTCAGTGCACCTCATTGGCCGGGTGACCTTTACGGACTCCGGCAAGATCTCCCTCAATTTTTGTGCCAAGGAGTCCGCCTTGTTGCCGCTCTCCGCGCCTGGGATCTCCAGGACTCGCCCTCCTGTGGCCGCTGCGCGGAACTTAAGGCCCTCCCCGATTTGTAGCTGGGTGAGGTCCAGATCCTTTCGCGCCGCAGAGAGAACCTTCTCAAACGTCAGGCCTTGTTGAGTGGCCTCCGGCTTCAGTGTTAATACCACTGCCGCCGACCTTGGCGGACGCAACTTGGCCTTTTTTGGTTTGGCCGGTTTGGGCTTCACCGCTTTCGTCGTTGCCTGTCCCCTAGGGGGCTGACTTGAGGCAGTAGGCACGCTTTGGGGCCCAGCGCCCTTCTTCTTTTTATTGCGTTTTCCATGCACCACCTCCGTCCAGGTCTCCGTAGGCAGTGGTTGCCTTTGCTCCCTCGTGGCTACCACGGTGACAGGAGCCGGGACGGACGGCGGATTTGGCACACGCTTTGTCTTCTTCTTTTTGCGTGCGGGTGCTGACGCCACCGCAGTCGCCTGGCTAGGAGGCAGCCTAGCGTCTGCTTGGAGAGGTGGGCGTACTCTCCTGGAGGGAAGCAAGCGGTCTTCTAGACCGGCAAACTTTGAATCGACCATGAAGCCGATTTCCCTCAGAAGAGTAGCCCTCTCTTCCTCCCATTCGCTGTTGGCACCTGGTTTGGGTGCCGCTGGCGCCTTTGCCTTCTCATTCTCGGACCGCATGCGTTCCATCTCCTCACGTAGCTGGACAACCTCCGATCGCAGTACCTCGAGACGAGTCTGTAAGTCCTCGTTCACAGTACGGAGTACTTGTACCTCCTCGTTAGCCGTTCTGCTCGAGAGAGCAGTGAGGGTCCTCTCTATATTGTTTGCGGCGGCTTTTAGAGCCGTCTTAAATCCGCTCTTTAGGCGCTTCGATTTACTGTCGACGTCCCTGATGATCTGGACAGTGCCCTTTATCTGACGCTTGATGTCATCAACGGGCACATTCGCCAGCAGCCTAGTCGCCTCTACCACTTCCATTTCAGCCTCAACCTCCAACGCCTCCCGCTGAGCCAGGATAAACGCCTCCTTGGCCTTAGCAAGGCCAACATACTGGCCCGTTGTGGGTGGCCTTCCTCTCCCTCGTTTTGGTGCGCTGTTCAAAGAACTGCGAGCAATGGAGCTACTCCCTGAGTCACTTCCACTTGAGTAGTCAGGGTCCGACTCTTTGGCCGCCCTTTTTGTCGTGCGCACTCTGCGCCCCAGTCCCGGCGTCGGTGCCTCAAAGTGGTGGTCAGTCGCCATTCTTGATCCGTCGGAGTCCGTACCCCGAACGGAAACAATCGTCTCTTTCGAGTCTCTTCTTGACTTTTGCTTCACGCGCTGCGGTTTGGGCTTGGCGCCCCTCGCACTGCGAGAGCTTCCGTCACTGCTCCTTGCAGAAGCATCTTTCTCCTCCAGTCCGCTATTTGCAGCACTCTTTGTCATTTGGCCACTTCTCGTGGCACTCCTCGTCCTCGTGCCTGAAAGCACCATTTTTGCCTCATTTGAGGCCGCGCCCGAAGGCACGGAATAGCAGATTGCCCCCCCAGATACTGATGGGCTGCCTGCCGCCGCCGAAGCAACGACAGGGAGGGATTCTCCAGCCGCGGAGCGGTTGGTACCCTCCTGGGGTAGTTTGTTTTTAGTCTTACTATTCATGGTTTTTTTGCACGGGGGGACCGCCCCCAGACGCCCTAACGACAGTGACCCACTGCCATTCAGACCCTCGCCGGGCGCCGAACTTGGTCTTGGGATTTTTATTGTGGTTTACTCCACTCGGCCCGGACAAAGCCCCGACGGCCCCCGGTCCCCGAAAGGATAACGGTACTCGAGGGTTTTTATAGTGGTTTGCCATCCACGCAGCCCGGGCAAAGCCCCGCCGGCCCCCGGTCCCCGAAGGGATTACGGTGTGCTAGGGATTCTTTTTTATAGTGGTTCACCATCCACGCAGCCCGGGCAAATGCCCCGACGGCCCCCGGTCCCCGTAGGGATTACGGTGTGCTGGGGATTCTTTTTTATAGTGGTTCACCATCCACGCGGCCCGGGCAAATGCCCCGACAGCCCCCGGTCCTCAGAGTGAGGATTACGGTATGCCCTTCCCGTCGGAACTCGCATGAATTACTCATTAAGGAGTAAGACAGCGAGTCCGACCCCCTATTGTGGGACCGCTTCGCTTCCCCCAGTAGCTGGATTGCTACGAGGTACTAAGCCCCCCCGCCGCGACAAGGCGCGATCCCTTGGGGGGGACTCAGGGGTAACCTTTGATAATACAGTAACTAACTTTATCTTTTTTATTAAGTAGTGAAAAATGCTACTCTTGTTTAGAGCAATTTTATTTTCACTAGAAGTTTTTTTTTTTTTTTTTTTTTATGTAGTATAGGTAGCAAACGAGC
This sequence comes from Emmelina monodactyla, assembly GCA_916618145.1. Taxonomy (NCBI): domain Eukaryota; kingdom Metazoa; phylum Arthropoda; class Insecta; order Lepidoptera; family Pterophoridae; genus Emmelina; species Emmelina monodactyla. Next base: position 1,573,821 of record OU745319.1, read on the forward strand.
ATGCGGGTCGCCTGATGGTAAGTGATCACCGCCGCCCATGACTACCCTCAACACTGTAGGTGTTGGGGGTGTATTGCTGACCTTTAAGAAAATATATAAATAAATAAATAAAATTGGGCACCGGATACCGCACTCACCGAACTGTTATGAGTCTCGATTTGGATAGGTTTTTAAAAAAACAATTGATTGATTTAAGAAGGCAGCCGTCTAGCTCGGGTGTTGGGATGAGACTGATGTTAGTAGAGTAGGTGTTAATTAAGTGAACTAGGCCGGAAATGCTGAGTAAGGACTATAGGGTTGTGACAAAGCATTATACAATACATATCATATCTATAACACCTCCCCGCAGAAGACTAAACTTTGGGGTTCAATTTTCAAAGTTTAGGAAAAAGGGAGTTGTAGGAGTGGCTCTATATATTTATTCTAAGACTAGGAGATGGTGTGTCTTCATGAATCGTAGGTTTTGATTTGATGGGAATGAGTGGAATTGGATTTACAGCAGGAGCTGGTGAAGCTGGAGTTGCTGCTTCAGGATTAGAGAGTTGCGGGAGTTGGAAGGGATGACGGCTGCGCGATTTAATATAAATTACAAATTTAAAAATACAAAATAGGATAATAATGCTAACTATAATAACAAAGAAAATGGAATAATGAGTTTCATATTTAAGGATATTATGTTGGTTAATGATTTTATTAGTTTCTTCGGATAAAGTCTTTAGTTTTGATTTGTTTTCTAAAATGAAGCTGTCTAAATCTATGTTTTCTAAGATCTTGGTATGAAGCTCATTATTTGCGTTTTTGTATAAAAATCTATCTAAGTTACAACAAGAATCATTTATGATATTAAAATCAGAATAAGTTAATGAAACATTAATTTTAGCATGGCTGCTGGGTATCAACTTCACATATTTACTATATGCAATACAATTGTTTGGGACGTGGAGTATTCCCACTCCGACAATGTCGAATTCGTAATTTTTGTATAAACATTGTAATAACAATTTGTTTTTGTATGATTGGATAAAAATCCATTTACTATTAGATAATGGTTTCCATAAATTTATTTGTCCCTTAATAAAGTCAGTTCGGCACTGTGGAGGTATATTATTCACTACACTGGACAGTAATGCACTTTCACAACTCGGTTTCGCACTAGATGGGAACACGCTGGAAACTTTACAAATGTACTCGTACTGACTTATAACTTTACAGTCCTGCAGTGAGTCGAGATTACAATATTCCGAGTTATCCATGGTCATTGCTGTATACTTAGAACTAGGTATAATAAAACTAAAAGAATTAGGTTTAACCCAACTGTGAGGGGTAGGTAGAGCTATGTTATGAAATAAAGTAAAACGTTTAGAGGATACAAGAGGTATTCTTAAAATAAAAACTAGTTTCTGATTATAACTAAAACTTAAAACACTAGAGACGTTAGAAATTATATGAACATTACTTAATTCTAAATTCACTGGCAACATGGAATTTGCTGGCAAGTGTCTGTAGTTATCAACGAGTTCTTGGTACAATAACGTGGGCGGTAGTACAGACGGGTGTAGGATGTTTTGACTGCTCAATATGATTGCGTTTACAATGTCGTCTACTTTAAAAGATAAGGTAAGTATTGCTGCCTCCAGACTGTTTATAACTGAATTGAAATTAGTCTTAACTATTAATTCATTTGATACTTTGGATAGGTTTTTTAATTCTATTGACAATTGTTTAATGCTTTCGCTAAGATATTGTTCGTTAAGATTAATTTTATACAAGGTGGAATTAAATTCTCTCAACATAGACGTAGTAATTAGAATATTTTCTTTAATTAACGATGCTGACTTTATTTGGTTATTTTGTAAATTATTTATGGCATTGTTATATCTAATGGCGTCGTCTTCATCCAAAGTACCAAAAATGATTTTCGACAATTTTCCTATTCCGCCTATCCACGCATCCCGTTTGAACCTATTACTGACCAAATGCGAAATTGAAATAAAATCTGTTGCTATTTCTTTGTATCTAATTAACAAGGGTTCTATAATGTTATGGCATTCTAAATCAATTGCGGTTTTTATTTCGGTCTGATTGCATAATAAGCGTATTGTGATTAAGATGTGATTTATATTCTTGATATGTGGTTCTATGTATGATATATCGATAGGAGTTATAACATCCAAGTAGCCAGCGTTTAATTTTAACTCTCCAATTGGATCGAAATATATGCCGGGACTTGATTTCATCGGTTGTATAATTTGGTCTTGTTGTCCTTTAACCAGTACGTTCAGGCTGTAATAGAAAATGTAATAAGTACGTGTACGTGATAGTAATAGAGAAAGTAAGTGTACTTATATAAATAAATAAAAAATGAGATATACTAATTAGGTTGTAACATAAGTAGACAGGTATATAGTTAGTTCAACCTGAGGTAGCGGGTTTCACTTCGTCGTAGTGGTGTTTAACATGTCGTCTGTTTATAAGCAATGATAACGTATGATTTCCGTGAATTTTTACAACTTTAAAGGGTCCTTTCCAAATTGGAGATAAAGCTTTGCGTAATCTGAGGTGATTTTTTAGATATACTAAGTCTCCGACTTTGTACTGAGTGGAGCGCGTTCGGGAATCATAGTACGTTTTTGAATTTGATTTAGATTTTTGAATAAATTCAAATGCTTTATCTCTGGAATATTTAAGTCTGTTTTGTAACATTCTTACGTATTCCGGGTAAGTGGCGCCGAGAGTTTCTTCGAATATAGGATTTGGTAGGTATGGTTTATGACCGAAGATTAACTCGTAAGGAGTGAAGTTAGTTGTGGAATGTGTAGAGGTGTTATAAGCCAACATAGCTGTGTATACATATCTAGGCCAATTATCTTGATTCTCATTTACGTAAGATTTTAAATATTCTTTTAAGGTCGAGTGACTCCTCTCGAGGGCACCCTGAGTTTGGGGGTGGTAAGGAGTGGACCAAAGTTGTTTTATTTTAAGGAAGTCACACGTTCTTTTAAAAAGTTCGGCAGTAAAATTTGTGCCCTGGTCGGTTAATATATGTTTTGGTATGCCAAACAAACTGATAAAGTGTAGAAGGCACTCACTAGACTCTTCTGCGGTATTAGAGCGAGTTGGATATGCGAGGGAGAACTTAGTGAGGTCATCCTGCATGGTTAGTATGAACCGTAACTTGGCTGTTCCAGACTCGGGTAACGGTCCTACGATGTCGATAGAAAGTCTTTCGAAAGGAGCGGTTGATGTCGATGTTATTACCATAGGAGCCCTATTAATTCTGCGCAAGGCTTTATTTGTTTGACATTGTGTGCATTTTCTAATATAGTTTTCAATGTCAGTGCGCATGTTTCTCCAGTAAAATTTATCTTTTATTCGATTTAACATTCTTATAGCGCCTTGGTGTCCTGCAATGGGTATGTCATGATTTTCCTTGAGAATGACAGGTATTTCGGTTGATGAGGGGTAGATGATATTATTATGATAAATATGTAGTGTTATCTTTGTTTCATCAAATAAATAGCCTAACATATTGTAAATTTTAATAAAGGAGTGTTTATCGAAAGGGTTTTTGAAATCTGTGATAGCGATTTCTGTTATAGTAGGAACAGAATGAATTAAATGGTTTCGAATATGATTAAGACATTGAAAAATTTCTGGATATGAATTACTGTCGAAATAATGTACTTTTGTAAATAAAAAGAGGTAAGTTTTGTCTTTTATTTTCAGGGTTATATGTGTGTATAAGGATCGTTCTAGTTTTAAAAAATTGTTTCTTTCAGTATCAGGACAGTTACTAAGGATCTCCTGCACATATGGGATGGATTCATCGAAATCTATGGAGGTAGGTATTATTATTATGTCTTGTTTTGCTTTAAATACGCTTTCGCTATGTTCATTGATAGTTACATCAAACATTTTTACTGGGGATTTTAAGAATTTACTATAACTTTCGTTTATTGAAAGAGTTTCAGAATTAGATTTAGTAGGTACAGGTTCAGTTTCGGGTTTTTCGTTGGAGGAAGATTGAAGATTTGGGTTTACGATTTCAGGAGCAGTTGCGGAGTTGAGATAGTCCATCACTTCATTTTCTATTTCAGGGTCTATAAGGTCAGCTCCTAGATCAGAAGGCGGGGATACTAACAGACTTTCGAAATCATCTTGTAAGTCTTGAAGAGAACTTTGTGGTTGTGATGTTGGTAGTGGAATTTCACTATTATTAAGGTAAGGTTCACTAGGATTGTCTAGAGAGTTATCTTTTCCAGGGTAGACAGGATTCACTGGATATCTAGAGAGAGCGTCTGCTGCAGAATTCAATTTCCCTTTTCGGTAAGTAATATCATAATCATACTCCTCTAACTTAAGTCGCCACCTTTGAAGTTTACTACTAGGATCTTTATGATTAAACAACCATTTCAGGGGTCTATGATCAGTTATAATCTGAAATTTATAACCATATAAGTAGGGGCGAAAAGTTTTACATCCATACAGAATGGCTAATAACTCTTTCTCCGTCGTGCTGTAATTAATTTCGCTTTTATTCAGTGTGCGAGAAGCAAAGGCTATAGGCTGATCTTTTCCTATGGGGCCTTGTGATAATACAGCTCCTACAGCATAATTTGAGGCGTCGCAGGTTAGAATGAAAGGCTTGGAGAAATCGGGATAAATAAGGAGTGGAGCTGAAGTGAGTTTATTTTTTAAAGAATCGAATGAGAGTTGTTGTTGGTTTTCCCAGTTGAATGGAGTATCCTTTTTAAGGAGGCTTGTAAGTGCTTTTGCGACTTTTGAAAAATCTGGAATGAACCTCCGGTAATAGGATACAAGCCCGAGAAAGGATTTTATGTCCTTTGCAGACTTAGGAACGGGAAATTCGGACACAGCTTTAATTTTTTCTGGGTTTGGCTTTACCCCTTGTTCGGTAATAATGTGACCAAGGTAGGCGACTTCACGCCTTAGAAATTCGCATTTTTCGGGTTGTAATTTTAGATTAAAGTTTCTGATTCTTTGGAAAATAGACGTTAAGTTTTCTATGTGGGAGTTGAGGTCGTGAGAATAGCAGACTATATCATCGAGATAAACGAAGCACCGGATGCCTTGAAGGCCTGATAGAGCAGAGTTCATCAACCTCTGGAAGGTTGAGGGGGCATTTTTAAGCCCGAATGGCATTCGCAGAAATTGGAAATGTCCTTCAGGGACATTGAAGGCTGTTTTAGGTTTATCTGTTTCGTTTAAAGGGATTTGATGAAAACCTGATGCCAGGTCTAAGGTTGAAAAGTATTTGCTATTGCCAAGTTGATCGAGGATTTCTGTTATTTGAGGGATAGGGTATGTGTCACCTATGGTAACGTCATTTAATTTACGATAATCTATCACAACTCTCCATTTCCTAATTTTTGAAGCATCAAGTTTTTTAGGGACGACCCATATGGGCGAAGACCACGGGGAATCAGAAGGTTCAATGATTTTTTGTTTCAGCATTTTATCTATCTGGTTTCGAACTTCGGCTTTGTGAACTTCTGGAAAACGGTAGGTTTTAGTGCTAATAGGATTATCAGTTGATGTTTTTATTTCGTGTTTTAGTGCGTTTGTACATGATAAATTTTCATCAGGCAAATGGAAAATGTCGGAAAAATCGGAACATACTTCAAGTAAAGATTCCTTTTCTTCTTTATTAAGGTGTGAAGTGCGAAGTTGGTTAAGCACCTCTTTGGTACGGTTTACACTGTTTTTAGATTTATGATGTTCATGATTCATAAGGTACTCTTGGGAATATGCAGAATCAATTGGGGTAAGTTTGAAATTTAGATTAGATTTTAAAGTTATGGGCTTTTCAGATGTATTAACAACAGATATATTCACTCGATTATTTTGTTTTACGCAGACTAAACAGTTAGCAACTAAAAGCGTTTCAGAAAGGCTTTGATCAAGAATCATCCCTTCCTTAATTTCGGGGTTACTAACTGAACATTCAATTATCGTTTCAGTTCTAGGAGGGATTAAGTATGCAGGGTCATGAAAATGTAGTTTAACTGCAGATTTTCCAAGGTGTAAAAGGTTTTTGTTGTAGTCAATATTGCAGTTATGGGTATTAAGCATATCAGAACCTATAATACCATCATATGGTAAATGTATTTTGTCGACGACGTGGAATTGGTGAGTAGCATTATGTGATTTAGAAAGATTTATTTTTAATTGGAAATGACCACGAGTTTGAATAGATTCCTCGGATGAATCAATGCCTTTCAGTTGTATAGTTTCTTTGATGAGTCTAGGATGTGTTCTCAGACAAGAATGTTTTAAGAGGCTTACAGAGGATCCAGAATCTACAAGCAAGGACAAAGGAATGTCGGATATAGAAGTGTCTACCAGGACGTGAGGTAAGAGCATTTTTGTAGGATCACTGGTTATTTCATAGACATTGGATTTAGAATATTTTGGCGGTTCAACATCCATCGGTTGCCGCGTGGATTCAGTGGATTCTGACAGAATATCATGTAGCGATTTCTGTAATGATGTAGGCGTAAGATTGACTCCATGTAACGGAGTTTTCTTTTTATTATTATGAGTAGGGGTATCGATTTTTACGTTTTGGAGTCCCGCACGACACCGGGACGAGACATTTATTCGTTTTTTTGCTCAGCGTCGACAGTGTCAAAACCCTCGACTGGATCTTCTGATTGGTCTGCATCGTTAACAAAATTGACTCTTTGAAAGGGTCTGTATTGGTTGGAGTCTGAATTTTTAAAACGGTTATTATTGTATTCTCTTTTACGGCATTGTTCGATGGTATGTCCTGGTGTTTTGCAGTATCTACAGAACATAGGGGCGTCATTGAAAGAGCGTCGGTCGCGATTCAAATTGGGCTTTGGGTTATTTGAATAAAAATTTCGAGGGAAGTTAGAGCTTTGAGGGTTTCGAGAGGATTGATTCTGCCGATCTTGGCGGTGTGAACTAGACGGGTTATGCTTAAATAGAGAATGCTGTATTTTTTCTTCAGAGATTGCGATATTTATCGCTTCATTCAATGTCCGTGGGGACTTACATCTAACGATGTTAGAAAGGCGCGGTATTAGGCCCATTTGAAAATGGTGGAGGGCTAACTCCTCCATCGCTGCAGTTCTACCTATCATTTCCCTGTTTTTATGACCGTGAGAAATTGAAATTTCTGTTAGTAATTGGCTTAGACAGGTTTCGATACGGAGAGCGTACTGGCTTACAGGTTCGTTATGTTGTTGTTTACACTCTTGTAAATCAGTGAGTAAGTGTGCATAGTGCTTCCTTTCACTAAATTGAGTTTTAAGAAAATCTTTCAATTGCTGCCAATTATGGAATTCTTTTATAGAGCAGGCAGTTTCTGCCTTACCCTGTAATTGGCACAGTATGTACTTGAAGAGAATGTCTTTTTGAGATTCTACTGCTAAATCATAAGCATTATTGCAATTAACTAAAAATGAGTTAAGTTTTTCTCTACAGCCATCGTAAGGTTTGATAAATTTTAATAAAGTTGATAATTCTAATTCTTTTTCGGGCTTTGGATTTAATTTCTTTTTCGCAACAGATCTAGTAGTAGGCCCAGACGGGGCTGCAAATTGATTTTGGCCATCGTCTTCTGTATCAGTTACGACTACTTCCGGCTTTGGACTATTGGGTCTAGCTTCCGCCATTTTATAATAGTTTTAACACACAAAACAACAATTTGAACACAGTAAAGTAGGTACAGGTAAAAAAGATTGCAATGACCAGAGGGAAATAAAATAAAATCACTTACAGGACTGGAAGAGTGATAAGTACAAACATTTCTTGGAACTTTTCTTCGTTATTGGTACAGGCCTGAAGCGTTGTGTGTGATCTTGACGTCGATGTGAAGACACGTCGGTACCCACGCTGGTCGCTACAATGTTTGTGCAACAGATGGTGTACTCTCCTTGCTCAAAGTGAAAACCGGCTGCAACACGACCAGTGCGCAGCAGTGGGTTTCCGGCAGGGGATGATTGTGTCTTGAACGGCGAGATGACGATGTAGTAAGCTCGGTGCAGTACACACAGTCGCCGTGTGTGCAGAGTGGAGCTGTTTCACGCACTTTACACTATTTTGTAAATTTTACTTGCCACAAGAATACACGTTTAACACATTCACTATTTACGTGACGTTTACGTGATTAGTAGGTACATAAAAAAAACGATACACGTTTGGACTTTGAAGGCGATACCGGGGACCTCTAAGATCCCACCGCTGCCACCAAATGTTATGAGTCTCGATTTGGATAGGTTTTTAAAAAAACAATTGATTGATTTAAGAAGGCAGCCGTCTAGCTCGGGTGTTGGGATGAGACTGATGTTAGTAGAGTAGGTGTTAATTAAGTGAACTAGGCCGGAAATGCTGAGTAAGGACTATAGGGTTGTGACAAAGCATTATACAATACATATCATATCTATAACAGAACGAAACGCAGGAACATCGTTCCTACTTCACGTCGGTTTCCTGTGCGACGGTGGTATTTCACCGGTCGAGTCAGCCCAGCAATCGCTGCAGACAGAGCCTACAGCTAGACTCTACCACTCAAGCAATCGCTGCAGACAGAGCCTACAGCTAGACTCTACAGCTATTAGTAGTGATTAGAAGTTGCGTGTGGAAGGCTAGACCAAAAAACTTTTTTAAAGGTTCTCATTTAAAACGACAGACCCGAACTTTTTTTCGTTCCCAAAACCCTGTATTATTCCAGCGACCTCTGGAGTCCTGATCATTAAAGTATTAACTGTAATAATGCTTTTAACTTCAAAAATGGTTTCTTTATTTTCCCGTATCTTTTTTCCTCTTCGTATATTTTAAGAACCCATTACTGTCAATTTTGCTGTAACAACAAAATTATGATAAGTAACTTTGAAAACTTTATTTTTATATTTAGGGCTACATTTTTTCAGTATATGTTTTCAGAATATGTTTTTAATTGATAAGGTATTTTTTTCACTGGTAATCAGTGAGTGGCTTTATTTTTTATAAATTTATTACAGCTTACAACCCAAACACTTTAAATGGGTACTATCTATTTTAAATAATTTTCTTAAACCTTATAAAATTGTCTAATACTTTATGTAATTCAGAGAATAAAGCAAATTTACATACAAACAAACCATGCCAACTTTGTACTAGATACTAACAAATATTATATTTATTAACTTAATTCAATAATATTAATATCTTTATTTAATTTCATATCCAAAAACACCTTCTAATCACTACTAATAATTAAGCGCTTCAAACACCTTATATTCAGATCCCACTATTAAATCTAACATAATTAGTAAACCCACGCTCAACTAATTTAATCCAAAGACAGAGATGCTCATTAAAGTTCAATATTCCGTCATAAGCCAAATCAAGCACACAAATAAACTACCAATTTGTGATCAGCCTTAGTGTCCTCAATAAAGCAAATTTACTATCCTCCAATTGCTTCAGGCATCTCTCGAAGGAAGCTTTCGACACACACTTAAGTTAAACGCTATTTCGGGTTAATACTAGTTAGTTAGTGATCAGTAGGATTAATTCAGATTTATTGGGGATCAGATGATTTATACGTTGGGGATGATTTAGTAGCTACGGATTAATATTAGTAGCTGTGTCTGGAGATATATATTTCACTTATATTTGATAATAAATTAGTTTGATTGGCTCAGCTATTTTGTATATTCAAAGGGTTATTTGGTAGTAAACTGATTTTTGTTTGTCATCATAATCGTTCGATAGATAGATAGATACAGACCATAAATATCTTATTTACGACGATTTCATAGCATCTAGTACCGACCACACAAAAAACAAATTGACATTTTGACCTCACTTAATAGTCCTACGGTCTAGGATTTCTTTTAATTATCTGTATGGATGTCTAATCTAATCAAATTTGATAAAAACAATTATAAATGATGTACTCAAAAGTTATACAAACATATAACAAATGTTGCCGTTACTAAATATCAATGGTTGACCAAACACACCGATTCCCTTACTAAATTCCATTTCAATTAATTAGCAACCAAAGCATTAAGGTATTAAGGTAGCTTTGGATACAACAGAGCAATTTATCGTCCCTCTGAGAATCCCTAGTACTGTCCTATTTAGCTATTCCTTTATTGATTCAGCTATTTCTGTCAGAAATTGACGGTTATGGACAAAAGTTGTGACTGAAATTACGGTACTTACAGCTGTGTTGGTTTCTTTTTCTTCCATGGTGATATCAATTTTAATATGTTTGATGTTTTGTAGACGATGTTCTTATCTTGATACTTTTAATCGTTGGGAATTTAATAACGGATGCTTTAATTTTTGAATTTGATACCTATCATAATATGGGAAAGGTAGAGAATCTTCTAGACTGTGAAAGTTTTAAGTTTTGTATCAAGCCTACAAATCAAATGTGGGACATAAAACGTAATGTTACCATAAATGAAACTAATTGAAGGTGTTTTTTAGCATTTTTGAAGAATTTCTCTATGTTCTTAGTGAAGTGAGAAAAACATAAGAACGATTTAACATTGGTATCGTCATATTAAGAATTTTAATATAGTTCATAAAAAATTGTAAAAGATAATACCTATTAAATGATTTCTAAAATAGATCCATCGTATCATACAGGGTGTAAATAGACCATTTCCACATTGCTGAGTCTAAATAGTAATTTGAATCACCAACAAAATACTAAGAAAACTCTTCTTTCAAGCAGCTTCTATTTTATACCCCCCGTATATGTTTTAGTAATGCTCGGTAATAATCTTGTTTAGTATATTTTTAAAATACGCACAAACTCTCACGCGTTACTGAGCCCAACAATATTCCAAGAAGGCTATTAAACACCCCATGTATCTTTATACTAGATGGGTATAACACATCTGTCTTGCAAACTCGACTTTATGACCTTGGTTTTAACTTTCATTTTTGTCATAGAACGGGCAAGCTCCACTACCCCACGGACGTCTGTGGACCTCTGTTTGAAGAGGAACTGGAGTTCTGGGGCCTGGATGCTAACCAGGTGGAGCCTTGCTGCTGGATGACTTACACACAGGTTAGTGATGCAGGGAAATTTAAACCTTACCCCGTTGAGTAGAAGGCAGATTTTTAACAATTTGTCCACGTGAGGTGTTATGTTTTGTCTAATTTTGGTCAAAGCCTATATCCATTATTCTTGAACATATTTCAAACCAACTAATACAGGTTACTAATATAGGTTTAAAGTGCGTTTAGGAAGGTTACAATGAAAACATGGATAATCGTCTGGATTTGACCAACTAATCCAAAACAGATCTGTTGAAACTAAATCTTGTAATTATGAAAGCTGGACTTCTGTCAAGGCAAGTTTACGTTGTTCCATCGGAAAAAATGTATGAAAGCATCATTCAGTCAGTAACTTAATAATGAAAATATCGCATTTCAGTTGTAAATACCAACTTTACTAAACATTGTCTCCGAAATAAACCCTTGTAACAGCAAACAGCTCAATCGACTAGCAAACGCTTGAAAATTTTATTACTCCCGAACCGGAAAGCCATTCGTCCTACTATTCAAATAAAGGCTGCAAAACTTCTGCCAATTCACGTAACAACCTGAGTTTTAGTACTGAGGAGTAAAATAATACAATGTATTCTGGAAACAGAACGTGAATTATGTCAGACAACCTTTTCATTGGAGAGTGTAAGCCTGTTGCCACCTGAAGCCAGGTCAAGGCCATACAGCATACCGTTTTAAGGTAGGGTGTGTGTACTTTATTATAAGGGATCATGCAGGGGTTTTATTTGTTGCGTAAAACGTATATTATTGTTTGCTTGAGAAGAGGTAGCGTTTCTTTGTTAAATGGGATATAATTGGATTAAATTTATATCGGAAATAGTTACTAATAAATGGATTTGTTAAATTTTTACTTGTTTTCAAACAAAGCTATAAACACTCGCTAGAATTCATATTTAAAAACAAAATTAATGTTTAATGATTCCGATACACGCGATACTTACGTCTCTTTTTGTTTGGAGTTAAAAATAAGCCTTAGACTACTTAGGAACCGAAAGGGGAAAGTTTTATCTATTTTTGTCCATACGTATATTTTGTGTCTATACGTGTATACTATTTGAATATTTCCATCTAATTTTAACTGCTGTAACTGACTCAATATTGTTTTCAAATCATGTTTTGTTTACAACACTCCACAAGTCTCTGTAATATTTACTCGATGAAACTAATTTCTGTGAGTCAACATTTAATTAATTCTAAAGAGTCCTTCAAGAAGCAATAATTGGAAGCGACTTAAGATGCGAAAATAAAAAAGAAAATGATGATAAGTGGAAAACTGTTACCGAAGAGCTCAAGTGTCTCTCAAACTGTATGAGTGGAACTCAAGTATCGTTTGCCAATATTATTATAAGGGATCTCTTCTGAATTTTCAAGATGTTTACTTGCGATAAAAACTGTATATTTGTTACTTCATTTTTGCAATAAGACTATTATAGATATTAACTTTTAAACTATTGTTAATACTAGCAAAAAATATTAAAACTGAAAATTAAAAATTCTTATAGTAAGAAAACTGTCAGATCGTATTTCTGATTCTTCTTTTGTATGCAAAATAATTCTGTATTCCACAGACAAGTGGCGTTTAACAATCACTAACTAGATGATATCGAAAAAAAGGTCCTAAAAGTATTTTTGTATTAAACGCATAAGAAAAAGACAACCACAGCGATTGTCACTTGTCTTGGGCTGCCCGTAGACCTAAAATTGTGTTTTGAGGAAATAAAACTGGAAATGGAATGGAGTCATCTCATACAAGTATTAAGTTAAAATAAGCTCCCTAGTAGGCGTTGTTTTCAGTCATTCATCACTCGTAACAGACAACATATGATAAATGAATTTAAGTGAGCAACAATAACAGACACAAAACCCATTTTTCACCTCGGTTAAATGATGACAGCAATAACTTGTGTTTGATAAAATTTAATATATTGCATGGGAAAATTGATAGAAAAATATTTCAGGAATTAAATATAATAATTTAGTCCTTACCTACTTCTCTGTCCCTATGTTCCTATGTTTGCCTAAATATTTAAAACTACGCAACGGATTTTTATGCGGTTATTTTTGACGTGACAACGTCAAAATCGATGGAGCCGGCTGCACGCACAAAAAAACATGACTCATGCGGCGTTACCTCGCTCTGAGGCGTTCCAATTAAGTGCAAGCGAGAGCGTGGAACGAGCGACAAAGAGGCACAGTCGGCCTCCGCGTTCGGCAGCGTTCGACATCTTAAGACGTTGTCACGTTCAACTATCGTCAGTAAACCGAATTTACAGACAACCGATTTTTAATAGATAGAGAGAGGAAGGTTTACATGTATATGTATAACAAAGTACAGGGAAAGGAGTTTTACTCCGAATTTAACGCGTGCGAAGCCGCGCGGGTAAAAGCTAGTGGTAGACAAAGAAAGTAAACTTTCTGTGTAAATAAAACATTCCAATAATCTTGTTAACGTTTTCAAGGAAAGTTTTCGTGAAACAGCAAATTGAGATAATGAAATGATGATGAAATGCATTACGTAAACCACATAAACGTCCGACTCTGCAATTTACCGGAAACAATGAAGAAAAAACAGAATCAAAGTGAGTTGGTACCAGGAACATTTCTCAAAAATAACAAAGGTTCTACTGACGTTGAAATATCTTTTACATTTGCTAGTCTTTGCTGCGTACTATAAAAGGTAGCAAAATGTATTTGTAACCGTGTTTTAGTGCCGGCGTCCCCTCCAGCATTTTAGCTCGTGCATATTTTATAATTCTATTTCGAAAGTCCGACTACTAAATATGTTTCCCTGCCGCAATTTATTAAAAACTTGGTACGCAAGTATTCGTTACAGAGAGTTACGCCTGCGAGTTTTCACGAGCAAAAGTTGCGACGTGCTCCCTTTATTTTGGCGGTTGAATAAAATGCGGAAATTGTTGCTTTGCTAGTTAATTACAAAGGCGATTAATTAGTTCAGATTCAGTGAAAACCTTTTACGTTTTCATGTGCTGAAAAAGCTTTGAATTTATACAACTTATTAACCTTTAATTAAATGCAATATTGCGGCTTCAATTTTAATAAAATATAAGTACTTACAGTGGAATTATTAATGCTGTTAAAAGCATTTTTATGTTTTAAAGTAATTAGTGTTATAACCGTTTCATTAAATTATTTATAATGACAAGGTTTGTCTATTATTATTCTAAAATAATAAGGTCAAATGAAAAATACTGGGGAGTCTAGTATATTTAAATAGATGTCGATATGAATTTATTAAAAAGGTACTTCTACGTATCTTTTGTAAGTAGGTTCATCATCTAATCTAATATATACTATAAAATAGCATAAATTTAATCTAAATCAATTTAGCTAAAGCAATTTTTCTGCTAGTCGAAACACGGAGGTAATTTTATTTATTTAACAACCACGGTAAAGAGTGCAAATACAAAGTAAAAAAAAACGATAAATCAATAAAATATTAATTTTTCATCATAACATTTTATTATAGATATGAAAGTGTATTCCGATTACCAATTTTCGCAATACATTCTGAAAGGCAGATTTATATTACACTAGCTGACCCGGCGAACTTCGTACCGCCTTAGCGTTGCAATGATGCACTACTTTATATGTATTTTTGAGATTTTCTTAATATTTTTTTCCGTAAGAACCTTCTCCTAATAATAACAAATACAACAAAAAAAGAATTAGTGAAATCGGTCCAGCCATTCACGCGTGATGCCGTGACCAAGGAAAACGGGTTTCATTTATATATATATAGACTAGTGACCCGCCCACGCTTCGCAATGGTGTAATTTTGGTCGACTTGTTCCGGAAACATTGAAAATTGCCTAAATTAAAAAATATTTTTCTGAATGTTCTTTATTTACAAATTTTAATGAAAAAAACCGGCCAAGTGCGAGTCGGACTCGCGCACCGAGGGTTCCGTACAAACCTGCAAAAACTACTTAAAATTTTAAGCTTTTCGGAATTTTTCTGTTACCTGTGCTGTAAGCTATTGCTTCTTACCAAATTTCGAGATTCTATGTCAACGGGAAGTGGTCTTTAGGTTTTAATTCCCGTGCGTGTAGTTGCGAGTTTCAAAATATGCGGTATCAATGGTTGTACTTTTGCGTTTTGCGTTTTTGCGTTGACTTAGATTTTTTTTTTCACGGGTTAAAGGCAATTAGATCTAAGTATTAGATATGAATTTCAACTTATAAGTTTATATTTATTAAAAAAATATATATTTTGTAATGTAACTAAAAATTTAAGGTTTTCGGAATTTTTCCTTTATGTGTGCTATAAAACGTTGCTTCATGCCAAATTTCAAGATTCTAGGTCGACTGGAAGTACCCTTTAGGTTTTGATTCCCTTGCGAGTACTTGCGAGTTTCAAAATATGCAGCTTAAATGCTGTTTCTTTTGATTGCGTTGACATAGAAGTTTGATTTTGTTACAGCTTAAAGGTATTATAGACCTGAGTATTTGGTTTGAATTTCAATTTAATACCTCTACGCATTTATGAGGAAATGGGTAGTAAGGTTAAAATTACTAAAAAAAAAATATTATGTGATGTAACTAAAAATTTATGGTTTTCGTAATTTTTCCTTTATCTATGCTATAAGACGTTGCTTCGTACCAAATTTCAAGATTCTGAGTTCACGGGAAGCACCCTGTAGGTTTTGATTCCCTTGCAAGTGTCGACTTGCGGCATAATTTGCGGCATAAACGGCTGTATCTTTTGATTGCGTTGGCTTAGAAGTTTGATTTTTTCACAGCTTCAAGGGACAGTAGACCTGAGTAATTGATATAAATTTCAGCTTCATACCTCCACGCGTTCCTGAGAAAAAGGGTCTTGACAGACGGACGGACGGACAACAAAGTGATCCTATAAGGGTTCCGTTTTTTTTCCTTTTGAGGTACGGAACCCTAAAAATAACAAAAGGATGGTGGAAACCGCATTAATATCCGTCAACTAGCTTAGGAGAAGTTAGCGGTCAAACATACAAATAGACAGAATTAGCGACTTGGATTTATACTATGTAATGATAATAATGATGATGATACATTTGTCTGACCCTTATCATCATTAGGCACCTAAAGCCATTACATTCCTAGAAACCATGCATATAAAGCCTCTAGATACATTTTTAAAATAAAAATACCTGGTACTTCTAAAAATTACCCTACTTCTACCAAAAAAAAATATTACAACCTTTCCACAAAATTTTGCCTAAACTACGTTTC
This sequence comes from Emmelina monodactyla, assembly GCA_916618145.1. Classification (NCBI taxonomy): domain Eukaryota; kingdom Metazoa; phylum Arthropoda; class Insecta; order Lepidoptera; family Pterophoridae; genus Emmelina; species Emmelina monodactyla. The sequence continues at coordinate 1,590,110 of OU745319.1, forward strand.
CCTAGAAATAGCAGAATAGAAATTCAGCTACATTTTCTAAAACCCAGTTAAGCTTTTCTGCTACCTACTTAATACAAAACCGTATGTTTGCCGTAATTCTGAATTTTAGCAGAATTTTACGAAACAAACATGGTTATGTTAGCCTTAAGTAAAGAGCAGTGAATTTTGAATGGCTACAGAGGACCGAGATTCGTGGAAGCATATTATTATTAATGAATGTTGTAATTTATGAAAAGGAGTACTACTAGGAACACGAAATTAAGGTTATAAGACCTTACAGTATGCGCATTCTACTGTAAAGTCTACTTCTGTATTGAAAATTTTATAGGCTTATTTTCCTTTGAATAATATTTAAGAATAGTTCAAATTGGGTTGAGCAAAGTTCATTTTATTTTGGAGCTATCATGCCACGGACAAGAACACAAGACATCGGCATAACACACTTATTCAGCTTCAAAGTTATAATCCAGATAGTCCAATCCTAGTTATCGCTAACACATAAATAACAGACTGACTCGTTTCAAAAGAGTTTTTAATATTTTACATTTATGTTAACACCATTAGTTTTCGTACATCATCATTTCCATTTCAATAACCGTCTCATTTTCGTCTACTTCAGAATAATAACTTCCCTCACAGACCTATCAATTCACAGCAACATACTGTCCTACATGTATTACCAAGTGCATTTACTCCAAATGCAAGTCCACGACACACTAACACGATACTGCACAGCAGCCATTCAGATTGTTCGCATCGTTACCCGATAACATTTGCATTGCTCGCAGCGTGCTTTCTTCCTTTTATCCATCGTATGTTGCGAATACTTTGCCGGGATTAAAAGTGCCCTGTTTTCTAAAAGATTCTGCTTGGCGATGTCTTTTTTTGAGTTTGCAATAAGATATGAGCTTCATTACTAACTGAATGTTTACTCTAAGATTTAAGTTAGAAATATTCATATAGATTATTTAAAGTACCTATAATCATCAATCAAACCTGTTTAGTACCTGAATCAATTGAAAAAAAATTGTTTTAACTTTTTATTAAATAAAACCAAAGAAATAATCTATTGATTTACTTATGTAGGTGGTTATTTCAGGAGCGGATTTTCTTTTGATGTTTCTCTCTTGAAATATAAGTTCTGTTTGTATGTATTAGAAGTTACAGTTCATTGAAATGAGCATGCTATAATGAAGCATTGATTTTATGTTTGTAGAATTTTACTTATAGGTTTCAGATTATTAGAGAGGCTGTTAGAAAAGCATTAGGTAATAATTTATTCAATGAAATTTATACTTCATTTGCTACTGAAAAAAAAACACTTATTTCCAAGACGCAATAAAATTTGTGACGACAGACAAAGAATTAATCCTATAAGGCTTCTTTTAACAATTTTAACTACAAAACCCTAAAAAACTTTAATCATTTTTTGGGAGAAAAACCCAATATACAAGCTTAAATCTCCTAATTCGGGTTAAGAACCGATATTTTCATAAAAAACCAGTCTAATTATTGTTTTCTATCCCAGCATCGAGACACCCAAGAGACTCTAGCAGTCCTGGACCGCCTTGACCTGGACACGGAGAAGCCTTCTGATGAGGAGGTGGCTCGCAAGTTCGGCTTCGAAGAGGACTACTACAATGGAACTGTCTCCTGGTGGCAGCACCTGAAGCCGCAGATCTGGTCACTGTTCGATGAGCCTTATAGCTCTAATGCGGCTAAGGTAAGGCTTATTTTTGAATGGCAAAAATATGTTGAGAAAGAGAAGAAGACTTTGGTTGTAGAAGAAATTTTGCGATGATGATTTTGAGAGAAAAAAATATTTTATGTTTATTTTAGGACTTAAGGGAATATAATATCATATCACATTGTATAAAAGTAACTGAACATCATGGATGTAATTTTCAAAATATTTCCCTTTAAATTTTCTGTTTAAAATACATTCAGTAACTGTATCCACAATTATGTTACTACCAGCAAAATTTAATTACACGAAGCACTAAAAATATAAACAAGCTGCACAAGAGTGGAAAAATACTTTCCTATTTAAAATTCAAATTACAGCATCCAAGTGTTTTGTGCAAACGTAATATTTTGCACTACTTATGTCCCTTTGTGAAAAGCTTTGTTCATTTCACGAAGTAAGTTACAAACGCGGGGATTAAATAACGTAGTGGAGTAGTAATCAGCAGGCATAATGTGGTTTCTAAATATTTTTTGATATTACTCATTGCATTCTTTAATATACAACACTAATAGGAAATTCATATAGGAAAAATAAGGCATAATGTGGGGTAATAAAAACTACAAAATGGTAAAATCGAATGTAATTTTTATGTTAAAAAAATAGTAAAAACACTGCTGATGTTGTGATGATAAAATATGTTTATATTTCGTTCGTGTTTTAAATTGGTTTCCGCCCAAGGTTGCAAGCAAATTAATAATATGAACGCCGAACCAAGCCATTTTGTTTACATAAGCTTCAATAAAATTGTTTTTGAAGCAAGCTGCATGGAACACGTTACGAAGCATATATTATACGATAGACCCCACTTCCTGCAGATTGGATGCACGAGGGAACAAAACACGCACATCCAATGCCTTTTATATAATGCTTGCGTGCTAAGAATTCTAATTTATTAATAAGGAAAAACTTCCCTTCCACCGATAAAGCTAATGAACCTCGCTCATGTGGGCTTTTTGTTTCAGATCATCGGGGTGATATCAGTGTTTTTTATATGCGTGTCCATTATATCGTTTTGTCTGAAGACGCATCCGGACATGCGCGTACCGGTCATTAGGAACTATACAGTGACGACCGCGAATCAAACGCCGAGTTGGGCGCTGGACAAAGTGCAAACGAACGCCCACGTTGCGTTTTTCTACATAGAATGCGTGTGCAACGCGTGGTTCACCCTAGAGATCCTGGTCCGCTTCATCTCTTCTCCCAACAAGTGTGAATTCATCAAATCTTCCGTCAACATCATCGACTACATCGCCACGATGAGCTTCTACATCGACCTCATGCTTCAGAAATACGCCTCGCACGTTGAGAACGCGGACATTTTAGAGTTTTTCTCAATCATTAGGATCATGAGGCTATTCAAATTGACGAGGCATTCGTCGGGACTGAAAATTTTGATCCAGACGTTTAGGGCGTCTGCGAAAGAGTTGACTTTATTAGTGTTTTTCTTAGTGTTGGGTATAGTGATATTTGCGAGTTTGGTGTATTATGCGGAGAGGATTCAGACGAATCCGCATAATGACTTCAACAGCATCCCGTTGGGGCTGTGGTGGGCGCTGGTCACCATGACAACGGTGGGGTATGGAGACATGGCTCCTAAGACATACGTGGGTATGTTTGTTGGGGCTCTGTGTGCTTTGGCTGGTGTAAGTGTACTTCATCATATACTTTTATTTATTAATGCTATCTAAATAATAGAAGTTAAGTCCTATTTTTGTGTTATGTTACTAATTACATTCTCATTCACTTGTCACCAACTTATTCTCAGAATTTGTAATGCAGTAAATCAAGGTTCTCCATTAGTTATTTGCCGTGAATCATGATAGCATTTTTCACAAAGTTTTGAACACGTTCGTACCCACTACTAAAATTTTAACACCAACCAGCCGTATAAACTTTGGCAGCAAAAACTAAATTAAACTTTCGGATAACACCATTTGTCTCAAAAGACAAATTCCGTCTACTTACAAACTACCCAGAACGACCTATAAAGTTTTGGAGTTATATAAAGTTTATATTACAATATCAGAGAGCCCAAACATAGTAAAGTGCGGTAAAATTACATTTAGATTATCTTACCACATCTTAATTACTTAATCTAAGAACGTTTGTTTCATAGGGTTAATCACAATTACTCTAATTAATAATTTAACTTCATCCGAGTCCTGTGTGGGACAATTTTGACCTGAGGAAGTTAGCTGGTGTATTAAAACTTATAGTTATTAAAAAGAGTAACATCAAAGACATAATAAGCAAAAATACTAAGCGGGATTTCGTTTAGAATTGTCTTTAACACTCAGACAGCTTAATTTGTCTAGATATTAATTTTTGACATATTTGTCCCAACATATTTGTCAAACAAAAAGAAAAAACCAAACAGCACAAAAAACTGAATGGTATTCAGTTTTTTGTGCTGTTTGGTTTTTTCTTTTCATTAGATTTTATTGCCTACCAAATACACAATGTCCATACAAACTCTAGGTGCTGACGATAGCCCTGCCCGTGCCAGTCATCGTGTCAAACTTCGCGATGTACTACTCTCACACGCAGGCCCGAGCCAAGCTCCCCAAGAAACGACGCCGCGTCGTCAACGTCGAGCCGACGAGGCCCCCTATACGTGAGTCTCTGGAAAACTTTAAATTAGCTGAGATGGAACTAAACTTTGGATCATTAACAACCTTTGGGAGGTTGTGTAGCTTATTGGAAGTTTGCTTTGAGTTGAAAGAACTACAGAGGCAAATGAAAACTGAAAATGGCATTCGGGTCAAATTACTGTTTATAAAATAACATAAAATTGTAAATTTTTGAATATCACTAAGTAGGTAATTTTTATTTTAAAAAAAGTTCATCTTTTATTTAAAGTATCTGCAAAGTCTAATGAGAAATCAGAAAGGCCTTTGAATCAAATCGTCGTTCATAGTATTGATATAGAAGCCGACGTAATAAGGAAAATGATCAATAATTAATACAGAAATTGCTTCGGCTACCATTCAATTATGTTGCTAATAGTTTACCAAATGATTCAGGGGATAGAACACGTTAGTTATTGGCAATAAGCCAAGACTTCGACGAAAATTCGTATGATAATTGAATCAAAAGAACATTTTGCTCCATTAACGATAAAATGTATGGAATTTATGAATGAGTTCCGGAAATATTGTTTCTAATGGCTTTTAAGTAATGACACACATTTATATGTACTAAAATTATGGGAGTTATTAATTTTTCAAACTAATATTGATTAAATAATGTTCTTTTAGACCTATGAACCTATTTTTTTATTAGAGTACCTATATTAAGTGAGCGGTTTCATTCTAATAAATATAAAATTCAATAAAAAATTAAAGATCCTTTTTGTTTTCGAATATAATGCCGCTGAAACCTACAGTACCTTTTTATATATAAAACCTATGATCAACAGTTTAATACTTCAATACCTCTCAAAGTCACACTGAGAAACAATCTTACACATTAGTCCTTTTGGTCAGTGGCTTACCAATTAGTATTACCTTCCCTACAGCTCGCTTGATGATAATCTAATTTATGTAGACCTCTACAATAACCCAGGGGCTCCGGGCAACCCAGCCGCCCCGGGAGCCGGCGGGGCCGTTCCACCTGGTACTGGGCCCCAGGCTGTCAACAGAAGGATGAACGCCATCAAAACCAACCATCCTAAGGATATGATTGGCCCTAACATGGGTAAGATTTTGTTCAGATTGCCTTATCCAGCCTTGTCCAGTCTAATAAAATATCGAATAAAAAAGGCAATGACCTTGTGTATTATAATTTGGACGTTGACATTTTTGATTGAATATATCCATATATAGCCACTCTGTATTCAAAATAGCAATTGTTACCACCGATGTCAGATGCATTCTTTTTGCAGAAATAAAAGAGCTTCAGTTCGTTAGTTTCAAACGAAACCCGGCACTGAAACCTTTTCACAATGTTTTTTCAAATTACGAGAACGTCTCGTTGGTAGCAAAAGCTACGAGCAAAAATGATGATCTTTTGTTACAGAATTTCACCTGTAGAATATTAAGGCACATTCAACTGTAAATTTTATACGAACCATAAATAAATAACACAATGATAAATAATATAACTTAATAAACTAACACGAATACTAACTTATAAATAATTCTAAACTAAACTTTCGATCAGTAAGTTTTGTAATATTACCTAGACATAAAATTTGCTGATCATTAAATAAACTATATAATATTTTCAATACAAATTCTCTAAACTGAATTGAAAATATTAATTTTCATAACTTAGTTGGCAAATCATCACATGGGGATGACTTGAATGCTTACAAACTAACATAAAGCTTATGCAATGTATAATCGTCCACAGATGGTGATCGTAGCGAGCTAGAAGCTATGATACAAACGACACCAAACAACTGCAAAAGAAAAAACTTAAACATGCTTTAGACAACACACGATGAAACTCCGAACGGGCTTTTTATATCGCCTGCACACACGGCTAAGAGGAATGCTATAACAAATTCTAACAGTCACTTACCATTAATTAGATCATAACAATCATTGCACCAATCTGCAGTATCTTCAAGACTTGCTGGAAGTAGTCTGTCGTCGTCTAAGGTTCATTAAGGTTCGGAAATACTATTTCAGTGTATGTCATCATTTGTTATCGTCCCAACTAGTATAGCTGCTTTGCTTCCTTGTCTTTTGATGTTGTTGTAGTCCAAGTACTTGCCAAAAGCATAACAAAGAAATTCCGTCATAATTCTTAGAAGAACTACTTTTTGGCCTGTACTTCTAGCAATAGTATTCATAGAGTTATTTCCCCTGTCTTTGTTAAAGTCGGTGATTGGTGTTACTGTTACATGTTGTGCGAATTATTTTCCAGGAAACCATCTTCCAACAGCAGCAGTAGTTAGTTCAAACAACACTTTACCGACCGAGGCATCCAACACACAACCCAACTCTGTGGTACACACTTTTGCATTATCAACGCCCCCTACACTAACATTACCATTTGTATGTGTTGTGTCTATTTGTATGTAAACTAACCTTAAGCGATTTCCTACATGTTGTTTTGATTAGGTGTAATAATTTAGCGATGCGAGAATTTAGACAGAGCATGGTCAATGCATGACTATTGAGTGTTCGAGAAAAGGTATTGTCGTCGTTACAAAGTTGATAATTTGATACTAATGTGAGTTTTAATTCAGCAGTCGCAAGCCTGATGCCTGGAATCGATTTGTCAGTGACGACGCGGTTGTCGCCAAGTCCGAGAGACATCAGTCCGGCGCTAGCCCTCGCTATACCTATGATGAAGTCGGTGAATCTTGTACCGTCGCAATGTTTTGATAACATGGCGTACCACAGTGAGAGGACCGAGGACAAGAAGGCAGAGAGTGATACCGATGACCTCAGCTCCAGTCGACAGGCTTCAGTGGAGAGCGACAACACTGTCCGCGTCAACTACAATGATGCCCGAACACCCCTACTCAGAGACCACAAAATCGAATCTCTCGATGAGACCAAACTTCGAGACACCAAAGTCGAAAAACGAAAATCATCCGCTTCTACATAACGCTTTCAGAATTTACTAGTGTTTCGTAACTTAGAATACTTTGCCGATTTTAATAACATGTGAGACCAATAGACATAAGAATAACAGTAGCTGTTCTGTCCTTAATATTAAATAAAATACAAGTCTATAAAGGCATACCTAATAACGTTAGCATTTTCTGAATATAGTGCAGTATATAATTATATACAATTATTGTAATATCGTATCATTAAATCATGTAAGAATTCGCTGTCCAACCATCCTCAGAATCTAAAATAATTGTCTTCTCATACATAATATATCGAGTTTACTCTTCTAGATGTTGTCGCATACATTGCCTTTATAAATTAAAATAAATTTGTTACAAATATATAAATGTTAAAGTCCTAAAAGAATAACATTCAAGGCCGTGATAGAATTAAGATAAAATATAAGTGTTTCAAGCACGTAAGCATAATAATATAGACACATAATTTGTACTTCAAAAATATATATAATCCTTAATTACACATCACAATATAGTGAAATATATAGTTATAATATTCTTAAATTAGAACAAAATTACTAGATCATTATTAAATTCAATTATAGTTTTAATTATTTGCTTCGTAATGGTGCTGTTGGGTCTTATCGGTTTTATAAATTAGTGTTAATTTGTCAGTAAATGTCATACGTAGAATTCTCGTTACTATCCTCCATTATATTGTAAATAATGAAAAAAAGGAACATTATATAGGAATAATTATAATGAATCACTAGAGGCACATATCATGGGCACTTTTTTCATTCTAGGTGTCATTATGTAAATATTATTAAAAAATAGTCAACTAGTCACTACAAATAAGCTTAGATAGACGTGACAACAAATTTTAATTTAGCTATTTGCTTTATAACTCCTAAATGCCTATATGAAGAAGAAGAAATAATAATGAGGGACCTCTAGGCAATTTACAAAAATATATATTGTAATGTTTATATCAAATTTGACAAAAAACTAAAATATAATGTTTTGTTTGAAAATGGCATGTGATGCAGTAAAAAAAACTAAATGCTGTTTTCTAAGTATATAAAGGTTGAATTTAAGTTTTTTATTTAAAGATAATAATTTAAATTAAAAGAGTATCGATTAATACCATTATATACCTGAAAAAAGAGGAAACTTATCACATTTCTATGTTTCCGTTATTTTTATTGAAGTTATTGTTTTACATAACAATTAAACCCAAATTAAATTTAATATATCTCACTTGGTATCTCTACTTATGAAAAATATGAGGAACGAAAACAAAACGCATTGATTTATAATTATGAAATAAACTTAATTAAAAAACAATTTAAATAAAAACGTGCAATGATTTAGACTAAGGCTTACACAGAAAGTTAAACAGGGCTTGTATTTAATTGTGTAGCGTTCTATATTATATATAAATGATATACAATTTTGAACGGTAACAAATTATTTGAAATATTGTTCAATAAATAATGTAAAAGTCTTTGGAATTTTATTTCATAACACTTTTTAATAACACCTACAGAATATAATCTAAGCGAATGTTTGTTATTATGTGTGTTTGTTTGTTTTAACTAGTGAACAAACATTACTAATGATTTGCTTGAAACTTGGTATATGGAAATTGAATAACACAAGGATATTTTAAACTGGGAAACTATCTTATTTTTACGGGAAAAGATATTTAATTGCGGGTAAAACTGTAGACCGAAAAGCTAATAAATACAAGAAAATATTATAAGCAATTATTTTATCTAATCGTAGACAAGTATTTATCTGATATTTGTAGATTTTACCAAATCCTACTGCGTTACCACTGTCTTCCTTGCAAAGTCCTACTAATCTTATAAATGTGAAAGTTTGTGTGTATGTATGGATGTTTGTTACTCTTTCACTTAAAAACTACTGGACGGATTTTGATGAAACTTTACATACTTTACTTATTACTTAACATACTTCTCATTCCCACGGGAAACCGACTACGGCCTCTAGTACTTAATAAACAAAGTCGCCTTCCATGACTGTCTGTGTGTATATGTTACGGCCGGTTAGAAGAGTTTTTTATATGGAAAACTGTAAAAAAAAATATACCTATGTATATGTATACCTTTTTATGGGTGGTATTAAAAAAGTAACCTAACTAACCTAACCTATTGATGTTTCTAACCGGCTAAAACTAGGTGTAGCCGCACTTCGGGTATTAGCCGTAACATATATACGCTTACTTTGGTATTGTTCCAGTTTTATCATTTATTAAATATTTCTTCAATTAGGTTTGTCTATTATAAGGATATTCAAGTAAAACAATTATTGCCTATGTTTTGTGACCAAGTTACCAAAAGTTGCATCTTATTTCCTAACTTTAATAAAATATAATATACATATACGGGTCTTTGCTTAATTTGCTAACCTTACTTCCCACATATTAACGTATTAAGAGCTGACATCAACTCAGGTAATAGCACCTTAAATGGATATCAAATTGGCTGTTTCGTCGTAGATAAGTGACAACCCTAAAATTACAGCAAAACATGGATCCAATTTAATTACACAGTAATTTATGAATTGTTACTGAAATTTAATGGGTCTCAAATTTATACTCAAGAATTTTAATGGACGTGCTTAACTGTGATTTCAGGATTTAATCTTTTTTTATATGCAAGGATGTATATAAGTTTTGAATCAGATTATTAAACACTTACTTCTAAAAATTGAACATATTCAAATGGATCATGATGCATTTATTTTTATATTTATGAAAAATATATTTTTTATTTTCTAAACAACTACATTATCTTATTAGATTCCACAGAATATAGAATAAACAGCTTTTATAGACACGATAAGACAATTATCTCCGCTAAAGTGTTCAATCTACGACGCTATGAAACCTAATCGGGAGCTCATACGACCCTATAACTCAGTTAACTCGAAGACTTGTATTTAAGAGGTAAGGATAATATCGTATATATAGAGAACAGGAGTTGCAATGATATCAATTTATTCTTCTTCTTCTTTCGTGTGATGTATGTGCACTTCGCAAAACATATTCATCTAGTGTCAGAGTTTTTGGGAACCGCCTTTTTAGGGCCTCTGACGTGGTTCCTGTAGGGTAGTGGCCACCCTACTGTCAGTATTTTTAGGCACCTGACTTGGCTTGACGAGTACAAGTATAAATTCTAAGTACTGTAATTAGTTAAATGATTAAAGATTATAAATAAAAATTACATTTTGTGTACAATTGTTTTCGCACTGCGTTGTGCGTAAGCAGATTAATGGTACTACAGCGAACGTTTGTAAACATTTGTAAAAACACTTTTTATATGCATTACTTTTTAAAACATTTTCACAAAGAGTCAAAAATGATACGCTCCACTTTCATTTTTCAAGCAAATTTATTCATATCAACCTTTTAACCCTGCGACCGTCTTGAACCCAGTGTTTCAAAGTGGTGTCAATCATTCGTATCTTCTCAGCCCTTTGTATGTTCTTCATATGTTGAGAATTAATGTAAACAAACGGGAATGGGTTAATGCAGCGGTGGGCAACCCACGGCCCGCGGGCCGCATGCGGCCCGCCGACGTCTTATTTGCGGCCCGCGAATGTATTAAAAAAATATACATAAAAAATAAAATTTGACATAAATAAAAATAAATAAATAAATAGCCATGTCCCATAGTTGAGCACAGGCCTCCTTCTCGGATAGCGAGAGGGTTTGAGCCGTAATCCACCACGCTTTCACATGTTTATTAAATTTAAAACCATTGAATTTTTTGTTGATATATTATTATCACAAGTGTGGCCCGCCTTTGGTCGATTTTTTCACCATGCGGCCCTTGCCTGCTAAAAGGTTGCGCCCCTGCCTGGGTTAATGTATGCTTATAGAACTTGTGACGTCTTCAGATATAAGTGGTTTGTACTTTTAATTTTGACGTGATTACAAATTGGAGCGTTGCTTTATTGGTGAGTTTTACAAGAGTACCTATAAAAAAAAACATTTATATCATCATTAAGTAATTTCATTACATTCCATTTCGATGAGTGGTAGAATAATATACAAAATATTATATTTTTCTATTCGTTAACTTACAAATTTTCATCTCAAATTTCGATTCCATCCGGTTTTTGATAGCGTTGAACCTTTGTTTCCTTCTACTCTAACTTTTTACCCAATTTCATCAAAAGTTGCGAGGTCACTTACAGTGGATTTAAGCAGTTATGATATAATCGGTTTAGTTAAAAATTTCAGAAGATTACTACCAGAAGTGAAATCCACACAAACGTCATTCTTTGGTTTCTATTATGGGATAGTTATAAAGTAAAAATATTAAATTGTAACGTCAACCTTAACCAACAAAAACATGTTGAATATCAATATTTTCATGTATAATTCTTATTTATGACTACAGGTGTTAAGTAGATTCGGGTTATTGACGTAAATAACTTGGACAATATCGTACCGACATCGCCGGTCTGTTAACACTGTTCTTTATTAAATTGGATATAGGATGAAAGATGGGTCGTTAATAAACCGTAAGGGACATGTTCTGAATAAAGGGTATCTATTTCAAATACTGGAATTTAAAAACAAAAACAATATTCTTTCAAAAAATAACAAACAACGGTAACAAGAGACTGATGTTTGTCATGTCTGATGTATTTAATATATATTTTTTAACCAAATTATTTTAACATACATCATATAGACACCTATGTATATATTCTGTAAAAGTTAATGAATACCTACATTTGTGTATCTGCATCAGAGTAATCTGAACTTATATAAAACTGCTATTTTTTGCTCGGCGACCTAAATACCCTGCCACTAACAATAGGTTTCTAAACGCTAAGAAAGCCTCGAATTCAATTATCAACGGCCGGTTTACGTTTGAAAACGGTTGTAGTATCTGCGCATCTTGAAACGACACCCTTGTTGTCCTTTGTTTGCTGAAGGGGTGATCAATAATAGGAAATTACATCCCCCTGAGGGGATTGGCCTCATCTCAACCCTGTAAGACGTGGCTTTGCGGGGAAAGGTTTAACTTTAACTTTTCATTGGAAATGTAGGACAGTTTGATTGCATAAATCGATATAATTTAGCAATGAGACTCGAGTTTTTTTAAGTTTTAGAATATATTTAAAATAATCACAGTTTATTTATATGTCTCTTTCTCGTCTAGTTGAGCTGATAGTAATATAAACCAAATTAACGTTGAAATATACCTTGAAAAACATACTAATATAAAAGTTTTCCCTGTTAAACCTTAAAAAATCAATCAAGATAAGAATAAGACACGAATTTGTTCCTATCCCAAAAGTTCCTCTCTCCTCTCGTTCGTTATCACCATCTGTCATATCAGCTTCAAACTTTCTTCATATCTTTCTGAAAGTTACTTTTTACGTCAGTTAATGTAACTAGGGTCCAGAGAGGAGGGGTCTCAACCGCTCTGTTTCATAATGATTAATAGACCCGAGACCATCAACCACATTTCAAGGTGCTGTAATTAAATCACAGTTACATGAATTGATGAAGACAACTCGTGATAGCAGTTTTCTAATAGCAATTGATTGATTATCTCTGTAAATGAGTGCTAGGAGGTGGAAGCGTAAAATTTTGGATGGACTTTGAGAGGTTGTCAAAATCTTGAGTTGAGTTGCTTTGACAGGTTTTGAGTGGGTTAACAAAGAAAATTGTTAGAAGTTGTTTATAATTAGGTTGCATCTAAGATATAATCATGTTTTTTAGGTTAAGTTTTTGATAAACAGGTGAGGTCTGTTTCACCATAAGAAATAGTATTCGATTTACTTCCCAGTGTTTAGTTTCCCACAAACAATTATGAACATTCCCAAAGTGATTACAACTTAGATTCACGTATCGGGTTTACCTGATCCAATCCAAGTTATATTGTGCCCTGCTCGGGAACTAAACCGGAGACCTGTCGAACTCCAGTCGGAGTGTGCGGTGCCCTCGATAAACGACAAGTTAAACTGGGTGGTGAAGGTGGTTGCCAGTTGGGCAAATGGGTAAAAAAATAGGAGCAGACATACTCGTAGTACTAAGTAGGTTGGAAAACTGGAGAAGTACTGATTTTTATAGTATGTTTCAAATACCTTTTGAGTTGGCTTAAAGAAAAAAAATATTTTTAACGATAACTTTAATTAACAATGAAGAGAGTATCAGTATCCATTAATCATCATCACCAACATTATGATTCCTTTTTAGACCTTTACATTTTATATATACTTCAGACGCGGAATTAAAAACGACAGCAATCAATTTTCCACTTTTAAACCTACTAAAATAATAATGTCATAAGAGTGTCTCTATGTTTATAATATAAGTAAAAATCAAATGATTTAAACGCCTTCGTAAAAATATCTAAACCTTTCCACGCTCCAACTGGTATCCCTCGTCTCGATAGCAGAACAAAAGTGATCGAAGAGAGGTCTAAAGTGATGTTGTGTTTACAAGGAGTTTTCCGATACAAACACTTGGACCGCGAGCGAAGTGCCGATGTTTGTGGGAGATAAATGTGAATAACATCTATGAGGAGGTATATATAAATAGAGGAATTTGGTAATTTGTTGTAATGAGATATCAGAGATTTTAGTGGTTATTTATTTATCCCTACATAGTATAAAACAAAGGCTTTCCGCCGTCTGTGTGTCTGTATGCTTAGATCTTTAAAATAATGCAACAGATTTTTTTGATTTTTAAATATATTTTTTAATAGATAGAGAGATTCACGAGGAATGTTCATAATATGTATACCTAATAACTTAGTATAAGAAAAAGGGTTTTACTCCAAATTTAACGCGTGCGAAACCGCGGGCAAAAGCTAGTCGTAAACAAAACAAAAATATATTTACGTCATTATTAAGATTTCTTTAAGTAAAATAATACAATGCCCTCTAACGATCAACCTTTTTTTACATAAAACCCGCGCAAAACCTGCGATTCTCAATCGTGTTCTTTTTACAAATCGTGCCAACAGTCTCATAATGAAGTCGCCACCAGAGGGCGCCTTGTTCGCACAATACCGGAGGAATTTCCAATAAGGTGGGACTTAAATGAAATATCCGCTCAGTCTCGGAGGACAGCTCATTCCCACCGCGACTTGAAGAACTTGCATTATAATCTTTTTATGTTGCCTTGAAGGCGAATAGTCTAGTGCTTTGGTTCTTTTTGTTTCATTAAAAAAAAACATGTAAACAAGACTTGCATAAACTTAGTTCTGAATGTCAATGTTGTGCTTTTTTTAACCTCTACAATTTTATTATGTGTGCTTGAAGGTCTTAGTTTTTAAAGCGAAAGAATCTATACTACTATCGAGTGGATTAATCGCTAATCCGGCGACCCATCATATTACGATTATCGTGTAGATCACATACCTATTTATCTGACAGAATTATATATTAAAGCAGTTAAATTGATAATTTCCCGAGAAAGAGGTACTGTCCCATCGTAAAAAGCACGCCATGGGTCATTTCAAAACGTAAACCTCAGCTCGTTCAATAGTTTTTGCGTGAAAGACTAACAGTCAGACAAACACAATCACAAACTTTCCTTATCATTTCATAGAAAAAAAGTAAAATATAAATCCAAGTCGCTAATTTTGTCTGTTTGTATGTTTGTCCACTAACTCCTCCTAGGCTCCGTAGCGGATTTGAATGGGGTTTTCACCATCTATTAGGAGTTTATTTATTTAAATTTGTAAATAAAGAATATTTAGAAAAAGTTTTTTAGTTAGCCAAAATTCAATGTTTTGGGAACAAGTCGGTCGAAATTACACGAGTCGCTAGTTACAATATAATTCAGATATAATCTGACGTAATTGTCTGTAGTCGTCTTACAAAAAGCACACGTCACAGCCGTATCTATTTACTTTCATCAAGTCTGAAAGTGTTACTTGCCAACTTAAATCCGTTCTCGAGTTGGACAAGTTTACCCTGAAGTAGGACGCGTCCTACCACTCGCTGTTAACTTCACAAAATTAACATTTAAATTAATAAGTGCGTTCGGATCCGGGTAAGTTTGAATACCTTGTTTGCTTATTTACAGGAGTATTTCCTGGAGCCGTCAGACGGGATTACGGTAGCTTTAGTTTTTAAGTAAGGTATTATGACGTCATGCTTAGGGATTAAGGTAGAGAAGGTTTAGTTTAGACTATGTAAGTGTTATCCAGTGAATTATCGTAAGGTGCTCACACGTTTATTTTCAAATAGTATAAATATAAGTCACTTAACAATTTTTTTAAAGTAACTTCTGTGTTTTTTTGAGTTAAAGTCTAACCATCGTGCTATGATTGAGTAACGAACATTCGAACATACAAACAGATATTTTTTTTTTAATATCGTGTAGTAATTTGTTAGTTAAACTTATATTGAAAGTGAAAGTTTGTACTTCAACGGGTTTAGCTCGATAATTGCATATGTATAATAGGTATATGCATATGCATTGTCTACATATGTAGAATAACCACATAAGATATTTATAATATTTCAGAAGAAATTCGTTATTTCCAGTAGAACAGACAGCTAGTAAAGTTATAAAATATCAAAGCAATTGTTATAATATTCAAACCTCATTTTTCTGGTCAAAATAAGAAAATAAAACTTTTGCCAGAGAGTTCATTAGACTGAGTATCTATTCAAAGTTTAATTAAAAATGTCCTCTCTGCCATCTGCGGGCTTTGTTTATTAAATTGGATACATTTTAGGCCGTTCTGTAAGGGTAGATACCTAATGATATTAAGGGTTTGTGTAGAGATTTATATATTTGGAATAACTTTTTGATAAATATTCTGAAGTGGAAAATGATTAGAAATTTTGCGAAGACCATTTGTTTTGTTAATTTATTGACTGAAAAACAGATACTTAGTTGAACATTTTATAGTTTTATCTCTTTTAATACGTCGGTGATGGTACAATTTAACGTTAAAAGTAGTAGGATTATTTTGTTCGTCTGCTGGCTTAAGTTTTTTTTTAATATATTTTCTTTAGATTAACACACTACCGGTGTGGCTTTAAACTAAGCAAAGCTTGTAATACAGGTACCACACAATGGACTAGGGGATTACCTTATAGCAACCATGAGAAGATAGAAGATGGCTGGTTTCAGGCTGGAATCTGTACAATATTATCCTTGTACATTCCTATAAAAAAGAGTACTAACCGTCTGTATGTCTGTCTGTCTTGACCACTCTTTTGATATATTTTATACTACAGACGGCCAACGTGGCCCTAAAAGTAACCCTAAAAAGCATTAAAATCAAATGAATTTAAACAAACATGTAACAAAAACCAACACCCGTATTTTCTGCTTGTATCTAACCTCTTAACTGTCGAAACTTGTGTTAACCATGCAACAGGCACATGGGTCACTGCGACCCATGCCATCAATCACTCTAAATACACCAGGCCACGAAGGGTTAATACCCATTTAGTTGTATGGAAGAAAGGGCATGGGTTATTTTTTAGAGTGACAGCAGGATTACTAATTGGATCGTTCTGGAATAATTTATGTCGCATTGTTTTGCGATACGTTATTTTTATTTATTTTGTATGAAAGAAAATTGCGTTATTATAGGCCTTTGTAGACTAAATAACTTGTGTAATAAGTGTGATGAAGAACTTAAGAAATGATCAGGATAATTCAAACTGCTAAAAGAATTTTGAACCATATCTAAGTCATCCAATTGTGTGATGTACATTGTTTTCCTTAACGTAAACGCCTTATAAATATGTTTAATTAAGAAAATACCAAAATTAAAAGAACACGGAAATATAGACTGTCCTTATAATTTTATGATTATAAACCGTAAATATCTTAACAGAAAATCAAAGGACATGTTTTGCACCGACAAAAGTATTCCTTACAGTATGTATGTTGTAGTGAGTGTGTTGCAGTATTTTTCTTAACTTTGAAGAATATTTTCATTCAACTTAAATAATACCCTTATTTTTAGCTGTTTCAAGCTAAAATTCAATACCTCTGGATTTTAATTCTGAAGTATGCTGTTAGCTGTAAAATATTATATTTTTTATTTTTTTAGTTGAAAAGCAAATATCCCCCAATAGTCCTTCAAACCATTAACCTCTTACAAAAAACCTTGTCTTAACCTTAAACAGATGTTTACTTTTCCCTAATCCAATTTCGTCGAGGTGCCAAAACAAACGGAAAATTATATTTAAATACAGCGCCATCTTGCTTTTCAACTGTCTCGGAGTTTGTTTAATTTGCAGAGATACTTTGTTTAGGTCATCTTTTGGTTAACTGTTGCGATTGCTCTTTAAAACGTGCTGTAGGATGCTGATATTTAAATGGACTATCTGTTTATTTTAGTGTCTTTGTCCTTATCTGTACGAGTATAATAAAAATGTAAATAAAGTAAATTTGGAAGTTTGGTATAGTATCAAATACAACTGAAATGATTATAAATAATAATAAATAATAAATCTCCAGACTTACACACCAATTATGTGGCCCAATGTTAAGTGCTTTAAGCGCTTGTGTTACAGGTACCACACAATGGACTAGGGGAGAACCTAGTTACCTACACCCAGACACGAGCCAATGTCGAAAAACCATTTTTACAAAATTGGCCCGACCCGGGGATCGAACCCGGAACCATCCGCTTTACAGTCCGGTATAGTTACCCCTGCGCCACAGAGGTCGTCGATTATAAATTGTAAATAAAATTGGAGGGTTAGTTTGCATTGTAATGCTTAATTTTTATTTACTACCTATACTACTACAAAAAGAACACACTTTTTTATATTTTCATTTCTATTCACACTATTTTCATCATAGTTATAATTATGTTTTACAGTCGCTTTGCAGCAGAACACACAAAGCGATTTGTCGCCTTGCAGTACCCAAAAGAAAATAAAAATACTCAGGGCATGCTCGTGGAAACTGTATCCGGTTAAAACTAGTTTGAGAGAGATTCCTAGAGTTAGGAATTTTGTTTTGTTTTCAAGTGTTCATGGTCAGTGGGGTTAAATACAGTTCGTGGATTAACGGGTCCTATAGAAAAAACAGTGGAAATAAAAAAAAATGGTGGTTGTGGGTCCTTCACTCGTTGCAGTATTCGCCAATAGTTCTAAAAAAAGGAAATATTTAGGTTTTAAGTTGCCACAGATAACATCAAAAACAGATATGCTTTATTTAATAAAAAAAAAACAACAACAATTTATACTTTTTTATTATGTTAGAAAATGACTATTTTGACCATATCTTACAAAATCCTTACGTTTAACTATGTAAATAAAAAACCCTAAATCGAGTAGGCGTGACCGTGTTCAAACACCGATTAAGAGTAATTTTGATAAAGTTTTTCCTAAAAGTTGGGGAACTGCAGTTTTATTCGAGATCCCACGGTTGATTAAGAGTTTGAGAAATTTCGTCGATTTGAAGAAGTTCTTGGAAAACATCCCTTTTGTCAAATATGGTGCGGCGTTTAAACTTTTCCGTCAGCAGCTTTCTTTTTTGAATTAAATCAATGGGAGAAGAATCTGCTTCTGAGTGAACTTTATGATATACTTTACCTCTTCCCCGCGGTTTCATTTGCGTGGAAATATACCTTATTTATAGCCTTTATGACCACTGCAGTGATTTTTTAAACTCGGGACACGAACTTTACCTATTTAATATACCTATTAGTAGACATCTCAATATAATATCTTTATATAGTATTTATGAATGGAATATGGATTGACATAAATGTTGTAGTAAACCAAGGAACAAGCGAAAGGTTTACGATTCGATTCACTAATTATGAACATAACTAGTGGCCGCCCGCGACTCCGATCGCGTGGAAGTCGGTTTCCCGTGGGAATGAGAAGTATTCCCGCGGTAAAAAGTACCATATGTGTTATTCTGATGTATAACCTGTTACTGTAAAGTTCCATCCAAATCCGTGCAGTAGTTTTTACGTGAAAGAGTTACATCCATCCATACCTCCATGCATACATACTCGCAAACTTTCACGTTTATAATACAAACATCACTGCCATACTAGGGTAGTGGCTTAATCTGCAACATGCCACACGTACTCGTATTATGCTTTGGGTGTGCATTCATGTAGGCTTCCCAGCACCATCAAGCTGTTACATTTATTAACAAATATGTAACGTTAAGGCCATAGTAGTAGTAATGACACACAATGGTATCAGTTTTAGTTTAAAATATGTTATAAATAAGCAAAGTAGCTAAAAATATCTTACCTTTCCAAATTTACTAAATCTAGAGTTAAAGATTCATATTACCTATATTAGCCCACTTAAAAGCATCATATGCGAGCAAACGGACTATTCACCAACATTAAGAATAGGAAATGGAATTTGAATTTTTCGAAATATTCTTTAACTTGTTTTATCTTTTATGCGGCGTACATTTTTGTCTAAATACCTACTACTCTCCAGCCCCCAAAGCCAAGTGGCAAGTGATATTTGCGATAGCGAGTGAATAGAAAAAATATGTATGAAACTGTCATTTTCGACAAGCTTTCAATTTTATATCAAAAATAATTAGATATCAAAAATACAACTGATTTGTGGGGCATATCAGTTAAAATTGTTAATTCGATTATAGATATAATAGCCCCTTATCTTGCAAAAATATTTAAGAATTGTATTGTTAGTGGTGAGTTTCCGGACATGATGAAGCACAGTAAAGTCATTCCTTTATTTAAATCGGGTAGTACTACAGATCCCACTAATTTCAGACCAATATCAATTTTACCTACGTGTAGTAAAGTTTTCGAAAAAATTATTCTAAATCAACTTTTAGTACATTTCACTGAGAATAAATTACTTCATAATAAACAATTTGGTTTCACAAGGGGTCGTTCAACTACTGATGCAGGTGTTGAACTTTTTGTAAATATTGTTAGTGCATGGGAAAAGTCCCAAGACGCCCTAGGTATTTTTTGTGATCTATCTAAGGCATTTGATTGCGTCCACCACGATACTCTTATAAGGAAACTCAACCATTACGGAATCAAAGATACCAATCTTAAACTTTTAATTTCATATTTAAGTGCTAGAACTCAAAAGGTTGACGTCAACGGAATCAGGTCGTCTGGGACAGTTGTGAGCATGGGGGTTCCACAAGGATCAATTTTAGGCCCATTTTTATTTTTGGTTTATATAAATGATCTTCCCTTTATGGTAGGTAATAATCACGATATAGTGTTGTTTGCTGATGATACATCATTAATTTTTAAGATTAATAGACAACAATCTAATTATGACGACGTAAACAATGCGCTCTCTAATGTTTTACAGTGGTTTAATGTTAATAATTTAGCTTTTAATGATAAGAAAACCAAGTGTATAAAATTTTCAGCACCTAATGTAAAACAAGTCAACTCAAACTTGCAAATGAACGGTAAAAAACTAGACTTAGTAGATTCTACTGTTTTTCTTGGTTTGACTGTAGACTGTAAGTTACAATGGGGAGCCCACATCTCACAACTGGCGAGTAGGCTTAGCTCTGCAGCGTTCGCGGTCAAGAAAATTCGCTCTTTGACTGATGTAAAGACAGCTAGGATAGTATATTTTAGTTACTTTCATAGCTTAATGTCTTACGGCATCCTACTGTGGGGAAACGCTGCTGACATTAATACGATTTTTACGCTGCAAAAACGGGCTGTTCGTGGAATTTACAAGCTTGCAAATAGAGATTCTTTGAGAGAAATATTTAAAGATAGTGATATTTTAACCTTCGCGTCCCAATACATTTTTGAAAATATATTGTATACTTACAAAAATATTGATAAGTTTGTAACGTTTAGTGATAATCATGTCGATAATAATTCGGTAAAAACTAGGCATGGAAATAGATTAGCTTTCCCAAAGTGTAGGTTGGCCAAAAGCAGCAAGTCGTTTATCGGTATGTCGATACTTATTTTTAATAAAATACCGGAGTCAATTCAATCCCTGCCATTTAATAAATTTAAAGTTACAATTAAGCAAGTATTGTGCAAGAAAGCTTACTATAAAATCAAAGACTATTTAGATGATAAAACAGCATGGGATTGATATCTAGACAGGCTATTTCTACTGCTATTCAAGATTGTTTTGTATTAACTTCTCTGTAAACAGTTTGACTAGGACATGATACTCAACTTTGAGTATGTACTTTTATTGTTTTTTTTATTTATTTTTAAATTTTTTTATTTTATTTTGTACTGTTTTCTCGTTCCTCCTCTCACTGCTTTAACTTATTGTACGGGTTTCCTATTAACTTGCTGTTTTGTGAGGTTCTTTAGTGCCTTATTTGGCCCAGGGTAGTCATGCTCGCCTCGAAAGTTACTGGGGCGGTGGCGTTGTGTCAACGGGTCGCCCAACTCCCTCTAATATGGTTGAGTAGGACGATGGCTGGAGCACAAAGTTCGGGAAACGGTCTGCTCTGGTTCCGAATTGTGGTGCAGGAAGAAGTCCTTAATTAGTTCGTAGTAGCAGTTTTAATTTATTTTTTTTACTTTTATAGTGTTGAGTTGAGGTACGAGAAAATAATTTATATGTTCATTGAATGTACACGTTATAATTTTCAAAAAGAGTGCTGGGAGTTTTTTTCCGCCGGCTTTTTTCTCTCGGTCTACGGTTAGGTAAAGTCGAAGTTTGTAAAATTGACGTTCATTAAGTATATGTTACATATCTATGATGAATAAAAGAATTTTGATTTTGATTTGATTTTTGATTTTGACAGTTGCATACATTTTTATTCTATTCACTCGCTAACGCAAATTTCTACTGCCACTTGACTTCGGGGGCAGGACAGATAATATTTAAGAACTTCTCGTTTATTTTCAGCTTTTTACAGCTAATACATACACAACTATCGACCGCAATGTACGCCGACATACAAGAAATACTAGTGATAATCAGAATTGCGTGTGCAGCGCCCAAAGCAAGCCACGCGTAACCTAAATCGCATATATTCACCGAATATTTTCTAACATAATATAAAAAACATATGGTCGTTAAAGTCAATTTCAAAGCTTAAAAGAAAAACCAGATTGACTTCGTTCTAAATATTTTAATTAAACAAGCTGACTATGTATACTTAAAAAAAATACACTAAATTAATGTTTCTACGATGACGCGTTTTGTAGTTATTAAAGTCAGACGATATAGACCGATTCGTTACGGTTCGTTTTTGACATGTTACTTTGTGTACGGTAATAATGTAAAAGATGTTTCACGACAAATCTTTTCACAAAACACACCATCAAAAGGTAGTGGCAATAAGATCCCCTTCTTACTCCGCCTACATTTTCGTAAGATTCTGTTACCCACTATCATTATTGAATTAACTACAAGCCGAGAATCATTAGGGCGATAAAAGGAGAATTATTATTGGAAGTGAGATCCGCATTATCGTACAGTAGCTGCGTGGTGTGACCACTTAGTTTTTCTATTTGTATGAGATTAGAAGGGATAGTTGGGGTGCGGGGCAAGTGAAGAGAGAAATGAGGATACCGTTGTGTTTGTGGGTTACAAAGGTGTATCTTAATCGATGAATAATAGGGTAAATAGTACAAGTTAAGGGTAAGCTTGAAATTAAACTTCCAAAATAAAAAGTTGTCTTAACTTTAAACTAAGGTATATATTTTTTTGGTTTTAACAAGGCTGAAAGTTTTGCTTAGTTCTTAGGCAATCCTGAAAAGAGATCAATAACCTCCGACTTAACCCCCAAGACGCTTGGGTTTTGGGTTCCAAAAAGTATTCCAATTTTTACCTCTTACAGTTATGAGAGCTATCACGTTAATTTAACTAAGAACTATCATAATAAGTTTGTAGAGCTTTTAAACTCGCTTTCAAACATAGAAACCAAACGATTTAATACCTTTCTTATTATAAAAACAGACAAGCACTTGAATTTTATTTAAACTTCAAACTAGGATAAAGTAAAACTATATCCGTATTATTGGACCACACCAGTCCCGGTTGCGAAACTGGACTAAAGCGAATTGTCGCTAATTTCCCTCTTGGCTCGATGTTACGATGTTACGGAGCGCGACGCTGCAGACATTCTGTTTCAGCGTGTGTTTAAAGTTGCTGAACTCAGTTAGAAGTGCTTCGTGAGGATTTTAGATTAATTATTTGTATTAGTTTGTGGATTTTTTGTTATTTTGAACATTTTTATGTCATGTTTATGTCTAATGTATATCGCTCTCATTTTAGTTTGTTTTTCTTATAGAACTTTTTTAGTTACTGCAACAAAATTGGTCTTTCTTTTGTTTTCGAAACGACAATTCACTATGTTCTCGCTCAGTCACAGCAGACAACGCAGTCAATACTCACTCAAATGAATTATTTCAGAAAATTCTTTCGTGCTAGAAAACCCATAGATCCCCTTTTTTGTAACTACCAGCCTTATGGTAAATATTCGGAAAATCGAAATGTTCCAAAGTGCGCTTTTAAGCGCGGATTTACAATGGCCCCGATTCTGAGTACACTTTCCAAACTTAATTAAAATATTGTCATCACTTTCTCATATTTCGTATCAGATAAAAACAGGTATATTGGTTTTGAAGTTAATGCTCGGAGGCCCGCGTTCCTTTTTCCAGTATTTACAACTTCAAAACCCCTACGTATATTACTGACATTGACTTAGTTCAGTCTAGTCATGTAAATAAGATATTTATAGATCATAAACCAGCAAGTTAATTGGATATTCTATAACGTTTGGTTAATGACGACCGACGCTCCGTCGAAAGTCGTAAATAGTGACTGAAGGGGTAAACTTGTGGCTACAAAATAGTTGTAGCTATTTTTGTGTTTGAGGTAATAAAGTTTTATGTTAAATTAAATAGATAAGATTGAAATTAATAGTATCAAAAGCAGGTATAATTTTTTTTGTTTATTAAAAGCGGTAAAAAATGATATTCTGTGTAAAAAATACAGTTAAAAGTTTTCAATTCTAAGTTTTATCACAATTTTTTTTTTCAGACTGGCCTTAATTTTTATTCTTACAAGCTTTTCGTGCCGGACTCACCTTATTTTTCCTGAAACCATAAAAAATATTGAAGATCGTATAGAACTCAATGTATTGAACATTTGTTAACATTTTTCTTCATCGCCAAAGATTATGTTTCTTCTCATAAACTTTGTAAAATCTAAGCAAGAAACTACGAAACTAAACAAACTAGAGTTCGTCTTTTCTTCTTTTAATACTCATAAAACTTTTTGAATTTGTAGAACACACAGTTTTTTTGTTAGAATCTTCTGTAAGATTACTTCTTTAGTAACATCTTTATGAAGGTAGTCTTAGGACGTAAAACAATAGAGCACTTGACGCAATGCGCAAATTCATGAACGAAATTTCAAAAAACCGCTAATATTGGTATAAACAAAAAAAATAGGCTCGGTACTATATTTACAGTTACTTTTATTGTAGAAACCTGCGCAAAACAGCTTGTGCGTGTTGAAATTTATCTGCGGTACACGAGATTGTAATTATTTCATTGAAATGTCCTAATCATTTATTGTAATGACGTCAAATGTTGTCAGAATGTCCTAATCATTTATTGTAATGACGTCAAATGTTGTCCAAAACCTCAAACACCAATTGCGCATCTCTTTCTTTTAGTGATTTTTTTTAAATAGCAAAAACTATAAGATTTTATTCTCACAGAAGGTTTCTCTTTCCAAATGTATGTACGGCTATGTTAAACAAGTGTTATTGACTTGTTTATTAAACTATTGATCATCATTAACCTTCTTACACTGTAGACTCTTTCATTTTAAACAAAGAACCTGCCAGTGAAAGGTTTTGTCTGGAATTCTAGAACGAATCTTGTTTACGTTGGACTACCGTCATTTATCAGCGTGTCTGTCTGTCTCAGGAGATACCCGTGGTAAACACACCAGAAGGTATCAGCACAGAAATCTTTTTATATTAATTTTAGGCATGTAATTGGGAAAAGACGGGAGAATTAGTAGCCTGAAAACCTTTTAATCTTTTTGCACTCTATAGTAAGTTATCTCAAACATTTTATTAGGATTATAGACGGAACCGTACTGCACTATCGTTTCGAGACAGCTTGTTTCTAGCTTTGAATAGCACCTTTTTCAATCAATTACTAGTCCTAATTAATAAAGTAACCTTTTTAAATAAAGTCCTTTCCTTTTAACCTGTTAGTAAATCCTGTTACTTTCATTTTAACCTAATAGTTTTCTTGTTTATTTGTCGGCTGTTTTTCTGTGCTTGTATTTTCTCGTGTAACCTTATTCAGTGTATGTTTCGTTGTCGATCCATGTTTGCTCGCAGAATTCATCATCCATGAAGATCCAATTATTTAGGGTGTCGTTCCCTCAAAAACATACTTAGGTCCTTGTTAAAAACATTTGGAACTATGATTTAAGTGTGTGAAAGAGTGAAAAATACCTTTGCTTAAGTATAGACTACCTTTATGCCTCGTAGAATTGTGTGGTTTTATTAAAAAAGTATTAAGATAAAAATACTGAGGTTGACCTTTAGTCAACTTTTAATGGTATAAATGTCAAACGTAAAGTATAAGATGTAATACAATTAAAACAGAAAACAAAAGCTTGTAAAGAGGAATAAAAAAGGGTATATTTCGTAAATGCCAAACCGAAATCTGTAGATTATATACAGTAAAACATATAGACGAATCAAAATCAATTTTAAAAGTAAAGTTCGGTAAAGCAGCTGGTTTTCTTAAACTATTACGTAATGAGAAACAAAACACACTACCTACTTTTAGCACCTTTTTCATGTTAAGATTTTAGTAGGCGTAGTATTGATAGACACCGATAAAAACATCCAACAAAACACTTGCAATTGAAATTCATTATTCCACTTGCAACCATTAAGCCCCTGCATGTTTCCAAACAGATAACAACCCGCAAAATATAACATTTGCATATAATATGTAAACATGCACCCTACATTACCCTCGACTCGTATAATTTTATTCCATTTCACACAATGTATGCCGGGCACGTTTCAACAGTTTTTGTCAAAAAATATATTACATGCGAAAACATCAACGTGTTATACTGTCGGACGGACGAGAGTTATGACGTGGGGGCTTTCAATGACCCTGTTAGTAAGCATTTGCTAACATTAAAAAACCTAGTTTATGACAAATGTACTTTTTTGAATAGCTAATGAATTGGGGAAGTTTTTAAATGTAATTTTTACGCAACATTATTTGGAATTTTTTTTAGAAAATCGATATTAATTGTCATGATGAACTGGTAAAATACTGGTGAACTGGTGAACTGTAATTTTGTATATGTACGTAAATTGGATGAAAAATAAAAAATATTAGGACATGGAGCTAATCTGATGAAGGAATCGGAATCGTTTTCTTTAAGTTGAGGTAAGTTTTTCCGCGATCAACACTTTTTTTTCTATTTGATCGCAAAGGCTTTACACTTGAAGCTTTGGCTTTTTACAAAAAAAAAAATTTTTTAGTTTCGGTATTGATCTAGTTTCACCACCTAAATGATGAATGAAACCATTTTATAAACATTTTCAATGTAATGGATTTACACTTTTACAGTTTTAATGCATTAGATGAGTCAATATTTACGTTAGCATGTATATCACATTTAATTATTTCCGTAAACCATGCATAATTAGCCTGCATGACTGAGTTTGTTGTGCAATCTGACATGTCACTGAAATATTGATTAACGTAAAGCAAAACATATGAGAAATCAGATTATATCACGCACGTAGAAAACAAGGAATATTAAAATCAAAAATGAAAATCCGTAGTCTTCAGTGAATTTCAACCTGTAATTAATGTATTTTTAGAGTCCTAGAATCACATTTTCCGTTTGTCGCAAAAACACTCTGAAGATACTAGTGGCCGCCCGCGACTACGTTCGCGTGGAAGTCGGTTTCCCGTGAGAATGAGATGCTTTCCCGCGGTTAAAAGTACCCTATGTGTTATTCTGATGTATAACCTATATTACTTCAAAGTATCATCCAAGTCCGTCCAGGAGTTTTTACGTTAAAGAGTTACAAACATACTTACAAACTTTCACGTCTATAACATTAGTAGGATTCCCATGGTAATGAGATGTTTTCCCGCTGTAAAAAGTACCCTATGTGTTATTCTGATGTATAACTATTTTGGCTAATGTTTAATTCTTAATTACTAAGTTTAAAAAATAAAATAAATTCTTCTTTCAGCAAAATATCCTATCTATACTTAATATTATAAAGCTGAAGAGTTTGTTTGTTTGTTTGTTTGATTTTTACAATGTTACGTACTGAATTTCATAATAATCAGCATAAAAAGATTACCTTAAAGTTATCAAAATAACTAAAGTCGTAATTCTGAATTTTTTAAAGTAGTTTTAAAAGTTTCTAAGACAATTAAAACCGAAATCACAATACAATAACATAACAAGAAACAAGAACCATTTATTATCTGTAATTAAAAATAAACATCAAAAAAGTAACTATTTATCTTAATATAGTAATAGACGTGTAGTGGCTTCGGTATTTCTCTGTATTCAGCGGTAGTAGTCTTGTCAGCTCCTGTGAGTTTGTGTAGATCAAATTGTTTTCCTTATCAAACGTCATGCCCATTACGCCCTGCAGGTTAATTATCTTCTCAACAGTATTCACTACATTTACTGTAACCGAGTACACGCCTTTCTCATCACTAACGTATACATTACCCGTTTGATCAACTGCTAGGGAGAGGAATTTGGTGTTCTTCTTTATAGCCTGGACTGGCCCTTTGCCTTGCTTAAGGGTGTAAAGGCCAGTAGCGTTAATAAAGTACATGTTGCCTTCACCGTCGAATACTAGTTGATGAACAGTCACATTTTCTAGCTCGTGAACTGGGTGCACTTCCCTGTGGCAATACCTGAAGACGTTCAACGAAGGGAACTGGATGAAGTAGATGATATTCTTGTGGATGAACAGCTCCCAGACGTCCAAGTTTTCACGCGCCAGTCTTTTAAGGCGTTTTTGGTGTGGGATGTATTTGTAGATCCCGTAGCCGCCGCCGAAGAAGATGTCTTCGCCGGTCAGGTTTGCTGCCACGGCAAAAGCGTCTTTAACGCCAGTGAGGACTAGAAGGTCTTTAGTGTCGATGCTGAGTATTGCTGGCATGTATTCTCTATCTCCGAAATCGAAGCTGAAGTAGAGATTATTCGTAGACCTGTGAACTGCCATTTGGTTGGGGTTATGAGGTATTGATATCAGGATCTCTCTGAAGAAGCACTGTTCCATTATATCGTTTGAATGCAGATCACAAATTCCGTTGACTTTCGCTTTTGCTGTTACTACTGCTAAAAACAGAGGGATATATCTGAAACTGATTTTTTTAAACATTTTTAGTGCACTGCTTGCTTCTTCAATTCTGTGTTTAAACTAAATACCGTCCCGACCGGTAGTTGACACAATACGATGTTCGAGATCACGGTCGTTGTCAAAACAAAAATAAGTTTACAAATATATTAATTTATTGTTTACGTATTTATTTTTAAAGCGAATAGGTTGAATATTTTCTGGGTTACGTGTGTCGACTACTGCCGGTTTAAAGTAATGGCAGAATGCAAATACACGAATATTTTTATAAATAATATTTGTATATTATTTATATTTATAGAGTATGTGTAGTAGTTTAGTAGGACATCTTTTGGATTAGCGCTGTGTTCTACTATAAAAATTGTACGTTAACCTGATACTTACATTTTAATTAAGTATCCTTTAAATGTCGGTCAAAAGGTTAATCTAGTTGGCAGGAATAGAATATAAATTAATATTAAGCACTTTCAATAAATCAACACGTTATATTTAGCGTAACTAGCAAGGGTAACAAAAAAATTTACCCAGTATGCACTATGTATTTATTGTAATATGATTCTTAAGTAACAAAGAACGAACGAATATCATTAAAATAAAGTTATTTTCGAAAAATGTCGTCATCATTCATTCATTTTTTATTTAACTCCCCAATTCCAGACGTTTTTAAAAACTGCGTGGTCACGGTCACGTATTTTTTCATCAGTAAATACGTTATCGAATTCCTCGCCTTGAATTCAGTTCACGTTCCGAGTTATGATGCGATGAGGAGGCGAGAGCAAAGTTGCAGACTGTCGCGGGGCTTCTTACGAATAAATTTTCATTCATTGAAAATTAGAGCGCGGTTTACATGGGAAAAGTTTATGTCGTATTAAAGTTGCAGTCTTGTGACTTTTTTGTTATTGTAGGTTCTTGGCATGGTTCCTGGTTATGTGCGGTTTTTGTGCCTGGTATATTATTTATACAAACTACCTATGTTAGAGAAAAAGGAGCATGCTGGTCACGTGATAGTTAATGGTCACATTAGGTAAAGTTTCTGTTTTAGTGTATATGTTACCGGCAATCTGTATAATTCAGGTATTCTATAAATTACCTAGGCAATGTATAGAATAACTTGGGCGTCCAGGCAATGTATAAAATAAAAATAATATTATTCTCAATTCAATACTTTACCTAGGTAATCTATACAATGCCCAGGAATTACAGGAAGTACTGTACCACCGGCAATGTGTAAAATAAATAGACCTTGGTCTATATTTATCAATGATAACCTATAATATGCTCATAATAATTATAAAACAGGTTGTATAATTAAAATTAAATGAATTAAAACAATGCACCAATGAAAGTGTAAAAAAATTTTACTATTTGACAAATCCTTGTCCTGTCCCCGTAGTTTGAAGAGTCACAATTAAAATAATAGGTACGACGACGAGCGAAGCGAGGAGGAGTGTGAGGTTGAATGGTGACCATACAACAACCCTGATACTTTTTACTAAAAATTACCAACTACTTCCAAGAAAAAAGTTATGAAGGAAAAAAATATGAGTCGAAAAATTCCTTAGTAATGATACTATGATTTAAAAAGTTATGGCAACTGACTATTTTGAATTCCGTTGGAAGGACAAAAATAAATGAAGAAAAAAAGTACGAGAAAAAATTATAACAGTGATGGTTATGAACACAAATCGGTAGTTGAAAAAAAATGACTTATAAAAGTGCAATATAGACCATAATAAAGTTCCTCACTGACGTTTTTCATTATAATCTTACCTGCATTACATACAATACCGGACGCGCATTCGGTATTGTATAGAATACCTAGGCAAAGTATAAAATAAATTATATTTCATACATTACCGGCACGTTTTAGGTATTCTATACATTACCTAGGTATTGTATAGAATACCGGATTATAGACATTGCCGGTAACATATACAATTATAGGAATACACGAAGAAGATATTGTAGCGATAAAATTTTACTGCAGTTTCCAGTTTATGCTTAGAAATATAAAATTTGCTTCCTAAGTTATCTAAAGTGCTAAATATGGTATAAATTACGTGTGGCATTATGTGGTCGTTGCGGCAGAGGTGAGGTAAGATAAGGACTTTTAGCAGCCGCTAATAGTGTCACGAGAAATTTTAGGTAAAATATTTATGAAAGGAAAATATAAAGAAAAGTATTAGTAGTAATATTTTTGTGAAATTACACTCACGTTTAATGATATGACATACTTGGTGCTAATGTTCACAGTAAAAGTAAAAAATCGTAACAACTTTATATTTGTTAATAGAACTTACAAAATCTCACCACACCAACAAAACTTTAGGTACTCATCTGTAGAAAAACAATAAACTACCTAACTGACAGATATTTTTAAAAGCCACCATTGTCGTTAAAATTTTACGCGCATAGTGGTTTTTTAAGGTTTTGAAACCTTTCAAAACGATTAATACCTACATACGATGATATTGCAAATACTAGGTATAGGTACTTTAAAAAAAAAAATATCGACCATTCATTATTTCAGTCAAAATTGTTGGCTTACATAATATACCTAAGTTGGTGTCAGATATACCAACTTCAATTTAACCGAAAATAATAACAATTGGTGCATTTAAACAGATCATCACGAAAAATTTTAAGTAGCCGTTTCTCACTCTTTCTCCAAGCATATTTTTTCCTCCTAACTTTTTGCCTATTAACCTATTCAAAAATTGTATAAGCTTTATAAATGAATCCATCTGATTTGCACCACGTCCGACACAAAATAACGAACCTGTGACCGGCTTCTAAAATATTAACTTGACCCAATTACGAGCTGAAAAACATTCGGCTTTATTTAGGAGTCATTAGCTGATGTGGAGCAGCGTAAGGGTGGCAAAAGAACTAAGGGATGGACTATATTTTTAAAATTTACTAATTTTAAGGCTGGAGAAGAAAGGAGTTGGTATCTGCTTCCACCAAGACTCAATACCTAAAGTGTTTTGAGTTAATATTTTGTGTTATTGCAAAAATAGAACAGGCAGATCGATAGCAATGTTGAAGCTTTGTATGTGACCCTATCACCACAAATATACACCTAGTTACTTGATTACTTGCTTGTATGTATCTACACTTACTAAATTAATAAGAATTTAACTAAAATCTTTAAAAATATCACCTCACACTAAAGTGTGTGTTAACCTCAAACTTATGTGAAAACACGCCGACCTACGCCGAAAACGATTTCGAACTGACACCCTGTATACATCCCTTAATCATTAACCTGTTAAGTGCTCAGAAACACAAAAACCATTTTACAGGGCACCACAGACCCGGACAGTTCATTTAAGGGCAATTAAAGGAAAAAGAGCACGTTAAAGGTTAACCTTCGGGGTTCACTCGGTTTTATCTGCAATTTTCTGGTTTGTTCTAGTTTTTGCTACATTGAATCGGTTGGTTAGATTTGTTTTATATTTAGAATTGGTGCGGTCTGTTTGGAATGGAGAAGAAATGTAACTCTATTTACGAAACTATGTTAATAGTTTAGAAAACGTTGTTTTAGTAATATCAAATCATTCATACGTTATAAATAATATTATGTAGGTTCATTAATGACTGGTGCATTCAAAAGTTGCCTTGCTACTGCAATTATTCCAAACTTAAATAGTTGTGTTGTTATGTGAATTTTCTCTTGATAGCTCTTCTTTTATTGTAAATTATAAAACAATTTTGCCAAAAATGTTTGTTTGTATCCCTATCTACTTTGATTTTACGTTTTAATCAGGTCCTAGTTCAATGGAATTCCATTTGTATTTGTGTATAACAAAAGAGTAATGCGAGTGTTTTGCCGCCAACCTTTTTCTCTCGGAAAACCGAAAAATCGAATCATCGCCACTATGAATTGGTGGTAATGTTATAATCCCTTAGGGCCTAAGGGATTATAAGTAAGCGGTAATGTTATAATCCCTTAGCGCAATATGAAATTAAATAGGTATTTTGATTTGATTTGATTCTGTGAAATCCTCCCAAACCAATCGGGTAATGAACTTTGAGCGTTAGTTATTCTAAGAATAACTTAAAAAAACTATTTTGTTGTTGAGTCATAAGGTATATCACCAAAGAATGACTTTTAAAATTCAATCAGTTTTCCAATAGTCGCATTGAATTCTTACTCACGTTTTTAGCTCAAGCCATAAAATGTTTTTAGCAAATATCACACATCCTATGTGAGACTACAGCCATAACATCCTCCTTTTAGTATATTATGGATGTTTGTTCCTCTTTCACGTAAAAACTACTGGACTGATTTGGATGAAACTTTACAGTAATATAGGTTATAATAGAATAACACATAGGGTACTTTTTACCGTGGGAAAACTTCTCATTCCCCCGGGAAACCGAATTCCACGCGAACGGAGTCGCGGGCGGCCACTAGTGGCTAATAAAACTTTTCACTGTTTACATCTCTAAAGTTGCCAACCGTGAATGCTTGTACTGAATCGTCGACAGCTAGCAAAGGTATGACGATTCTCACCTCGTTTCCGACAACTATGACACTCATTAGAAGAATACATATTTTATTTATTAACCCAATCATTGAGTAAAGGCGATATTTAAAGCATTCAGTTTTTTTGGCAGGTGATCGTTGATATTTAATATTAGTTGAATTATATTTCGAGTTTCACCGTGCTTTGGAAGTTAGATAAGATAGATGCGAGTTCTTTCCATTGGTAAGCATTTTGTACTTTCAAGTACCAAATTTGGAGCCTGTGTAGTAAAGAATAGATGTTCAATATGTATTAAAAAAAGCAAAAGCTTTATACCATAAATTGCATGCTTTGAATCTGCTATTGACAATGATAAACATTGGGGTAAATATAAAAATGCCTTTAACAACTCAAAAAAGCAATAAGCAGATTTTAATATTTATTAAAATTTGCCTATCCCAATATAGCCTGCCAAATACCGACGTGGAATGTCTGCGGGTCCCCGAAATGTTAATCCGTGGTAAAACTCCGCATTACGTTATTATAATGCGACCTTTTTGTAAAAATGCCTCCTGCCTCATGTAAATTTTTATTCCAACCTAATATTATGTGCGGTGAAAAAATTTTTTAATCAAACCGCGTATTTTAAGTGCGTGGGAATGGTGAAATTTGGCGAAGGGTGTGAATGTGCTAACGAAAATATGTATTTTACGCGTTATATTTTATTAAGGGTAAAGTTACGTGATACAGTTGAAAATTTGGGATTTTATAAACACAATCATGTTTTTAACGTTTATTTTCTAGTTAGTCAAAAATAAAAAAATAAAAATAGAATGGCTAGACGCGCGGTTTTAATATTAATAAGGTTTCTGGTTTTGATGTGTTACTCAGCAATAATTTATTTTCATGTTCTGTAACATTCAACTTAATTCAATGATGACAATAGCACTGTATCCTTACTATTTCCGTCGGATGTTTAAACACTTACCCTCACATGCTGGACCTTTACAGAGGTCATAATATTATTATAGTTAATAGTCCGGTCTCGAGTACAAATGGCCCACATCATTTGGCTTTTAGAGTACCAAATTAGTACTGCAAATCTTGGATAACAGTATGCGGCATCATTTTCCTTATGCCTCGTCATAAAAGACATCTAATATCTATCTAATCACTACTGTTTCGACGACCTCTGTGGTGCAGCGGTATATACCGGAATACTAAGCGGATGGTTCCGGGTTCGATCTCCGGGTCGGGTTAATTTCGTCAAAATGGTTTTTCGAAATTGGCTCGTGTCAGGGTGTAACTAGGTTCTTCCCTAGTCCATTGTGTGATACCTATAGTACAAGCTTTGCTTAGTTTAGGACCACACAGTTGGTGTGTCAGTCTGGAGATTTACTTTATATATTTATTCACTAACCAGAAGATGTGCAGCAGCTTCTTGTGTCCTCCACTAACGCTCGTCAACACGATGGCCATCACAAAGAAAGTCTTTTCCAGCAGTTGACACTTTTTGATGCTAGTATCCCTTTGGACCTCCTTGTTTCGTCTCATGAACACATTTTGTGGGCAAGTCTCTATTTTTACGGTAGGGTAGAGTTTTAACTACCGTAAAAATAGAGATACCGTTGAAATTTTATCGTTTAAATATATTTTTTGAATACATATTTCTGCAATATTTAATGATGTTGTAGAAATTCTCAAAACCTTACCCACGTATAGCTTGTTTAGTTCAAACGGAGTTGAGTGGAATAAAATTAAATTACAATTAGTTAAATCTAATTTCAAAAGCGCTTGATGCTTAATTTGATTGACTTGGCTTTGAAACGAGCTTCCAGGCAACTTAAATAATGTTATAATTTAGATTTTTTTATTTTTAATACAGGAAGATTAATTAAGTTGTTTTCGACCCGAAGTGTATATATTAATAGTTATGGTAATAGGCAGTAGCCATTTTTAATTACTACAAAGTATAGAACAAAGTCGCTTCTAAATGCTTTAAGATCTTTAAAAATTAGCAACTGATTTTGATCGGTTTTTTTCAATAGATACTTTTAAATCGGCCAAAAGATAGTAGCAAATTTTTGTTTTTTTTTTGAAAGACACTTTAATTGTCAACACAGCCTCTGTAATTCCTTACATATTGAAACTAAACATAAAAGTAATCCGTCAAATGATACCTAGGTAATGAACTATACTAAAACCACATGAAACTGTTTAGTGGTTAAATTCTGAAATTCAACAGACCGCTATCGGATTACGCACATACCATTGTGAGCGTACTTTAAATTCGTAATACATAACGACGTGTTCCCACTGTACACGAAACAACGTATACACCATGATTGTTAAGTGGCTTTTGTATTGAAAAGTATGGTATCATTCACTAATGTAATGATTTGATAGTAGTTGTATTTTAGGGGACTCAAAGCATACATTTAAAAATCTGAATTAAATAACATTACTTAATGAATCAACCATATTACCGATCATAAAATCGAAAATCGTGTTTAAGTCTAATGTGTGGTTTGGAAGAAATAAACGAACAAACATACACACCCACAGACGCAGATGGCGACCTTGCTTAATATTCACGCACCGAGGGAACGTGGCGTTAAACATAATCCATCATCGAAGCTTAGATTTATTCACGAGCTAGTTGTCTATATATTGTCTGCAATTGCGTGAATATATTGGTCATTAACTATTGTGTAGACGCGTTTAGTCCCAACTCATTACTATTTGAGGCTAAAGAGAAGTTACTGAATGTACAAGTTAAAAATTCTTGTAAGGATAATTTCCAAAAAGAGTGTTATTTATTTATTTATTTATTGGTTTCAATGTGATTCAAATTTCCATTTGTAGTCCATTTAAATCTAGGCCTAAAAGAGAACATTTCAATGAATAAGTAAAAGCTGAGTGAAATATTTTATAATCAACTACCCCTACCAGTACTTTTATTTTATTTTTTTTTAGTTTACGAATGGACTATATAAAAGCAATTATTTAATTAATTTATATGACGATCTCTGTGGTGCAGCGGTACATACCGGACTGCTAAGCGGATGATTCCGGGTTCGATCCAGTTTCGCTTAAATGGTTTGTCGAAATTGGCTCGTGTCTGGGTGTAACTAGGTTCTCCCCTAGTCCATTGTATGGTACCTTTAACACAAGCACTTACTGCGTATATTAAAGGCCACAAAATTGGTGTGTTAGTCTGGAGATTTATTATTATTATTAATATAATTGGTCATCTTTGTGGTAAATGGATACTAAGAAAGCTTAAGCTTATCAATAAGCTCTAGAGGTTCGGTTTCTCTACCCATCTGTTTATTCAAAAAGAGAACGAAATGCAACCGATAAGTGTTGAAAATAGAATACACTGTCAGTACGCAGTTGCACAAAACCTTTCAAAATAGGAATACTTTTGTTACCGGTTGTAAGACATGAGATTTATCGGTATTGTGGCCAAAGATTTTCAAACGAATTCTTCCAATGTTTCTTTACTCCTTCAGATGCAAGAGACATGTTTACTTGGCAAAATGTTTGCATCCTGTCTGCCACTGGCGCTGGTTTTATAAAAAAGACAGAATTAAAAAGAGCAATATAATTACATATGGGTTAGTTCTTTCATCCTCAAATTATAAATCATCTTGGCAAGACGCAAAAAAGGTTAGTTACTGAGTACATAATTTAATTAGAGCACATAATTGTCTCATTTTAATGCAAAAAAAATAGTATCAATATTTTAGTTTAGTTCATTCAGAATCGTTGCTACTCCATTCCCCAATACGAAATACCCTCAAACGAGAATATTAACCTATAAATATACACTATACCTTTGTAGTCCTTACCCACGGTTGCGGTCACCACCAAATATTGAATAGAAATTTGTGGTCCAACCCTAACGCTGATTAACAGTGTACAGCCCTGCTGGCGGCCATTTCATAAATAAATTCATAACCGTGGGGCGGAGGGGTTGTTTTCTACAAAATGTCCACAATTTGTAAAGCCTGGTTTAACTAGGTATATGGAAGTTGAGGCTCATTTGCACAATGTTGTTTTCAGAATTCAAAAGTGTACTGTTAGATATATGTTAATGAAAGGTGTAGGTACAAATAGAGTCTAGATCATTTATGTTAAATTTGTCTTTTGTGTTATATTGTCTTACTTAAGGACATACAAGGGATAACAAATATAATATGATAATGTAACGATAGCAGCAGATAATACGGGGTGTAAATAAACTGCTTCCGAAAACTAAAACTGGGCATTACTGGCGGAGTGGTATTGGTTACGTTTTAAGTATAACAATTTTTTTATCATTTAAAAAAAAATGCGTAATTTTACAAAATTGAATTTATACTATCAGATTCTGCGATGATTTCAAATTAAATATTGTTTTAATTTAATTTGCAATGTAAGTAATCCCACCTGAAACCTGAGTTGAAGTCGGAGCGAGAATTTCAAGCGGGGAATATGACTTTACAATCCTTAATAACTTTTTAAATTGAGTTTTCTGGGTGTTAGTAAATTTAGTTAATATTGTATGAAAAAGCCACATGTTACAAAAGCAATTGGCATTCGAACGAATCCCTTGTACCTAAACAAACAGAAACCCTTTGAGTTTTTTTTTGTATTCTTGCAATACTTACAAATATGCCTTCACTAAAAAGATTAAAACAACTGCTACCAAGCCACAACACATATTATTTATCTTTTGAACCAAGTAATTTCTCACACATAGGTAATGTATCTTTTTAACTAAGTACCTAAGTTCTCGTCCGCATTAATTGCACGTAAAACTTCTAGTACTCAAGCTACACTTCGTCTTAAATAAAGGAATATACAAAATATAGCATCCTTTAACTCATTGTACGTATTTTCTGTATAAAAGTCACTCACCTTGTGTGCTCGGAGCATATTTTGCGACAATCGCAATGTAATCTTCCCACACATTGGCTAAGATACGCTTCACGTCATATACTTTCTGAGTGTAGGTATCTGCTGGATGGTTTATCTCGCACCTTTTGTCAGGAAAATTCTCGGGTTTTGTATTAGATTTTTCTTGGGCTATTGAGTTTTTGGACGTTTTTGTTCACTTGGACGGGGATTGAAGGAATGGATCGCTTTTTTGTGATTTTAATGACTCCAAACAGAGATAGTTACAGACGATTGGTATTTTAATTAAACAAATGATATAACTTAATATTTAGACGTTAAAATTACCTTTTGACCGGTTTTAAGGTTCATCTCAAATACGCAAACGGAAAGCATGCAACACCTATAACACTTTGCTGCCAGTACAATAAAAAATTAAGCTATTTTCAAAGATCTCAAATCTCAAAACGGTAACTTAAATAAATAGACAAAATATTGTCAATTTTTTTTTATGTTTACGTAGCTTCAGTGTATTTTCTTGTTTATCTCGAAGTTTTTAGAATACTTACAGACGTTAATATTTCCTATGAGTGTTGCAGGTCGTATATTATCCGAGGTGCTTGTTGCATTCAGCATTGCGACGTGCTGCGGGCTCGAACGATGTTTCTGAAGAAATCCGTGTCTCTTTTTAAACTTTGTATAGATAATAAAAAATATTAAAATAGCGCAAAAAAGTTGAGTTAAAACTAAACCATGTAGACCAGCACACTTCAAAACGTACTTCAAATTAATTTAACCATAAGCGATATT
The DNA here is from genome assembly GCA_916618145.1 of Emmelina monodactyla. Taxonomy (NCBI): domain Eukaryota; kingdom Metazoa; phylum Arthropoda; class Insecta; order Lepidoptera; family Pterophoridae; genus Emmelina; species Emmelina monodactyla. The sequence goes on from OU745319.1 coordinate 1,628,884, forward strand.
AGTTATTTCAAACTTATTTTTATTTCTCATTTAAATCCTACTAATATTATAAATGTTAAAGTTTGTGAGGATGTATGGGTGGATGGATGTTTGTTACTCTTTCACGTAAAAACTACTGGATGGATTTTGATGAAACTTTGCAGTAATATAGGTTATACATCAAAATAACACATAGGTTACTTTTTACCGCGGGAAAACACCTAATTCCCACGGGAAACTGACTTCCACGCGAACGGAGTCGCGGGCGGTTAAGAATAACTTCTACAGAACCTTCTTCTCTCTTGACATCTTTCCTTTGACCTTTATTTGCACATCCATTTCATCCTTTATTTGCACATCAAGCAAGCACGATTCTAACATAAAATTGACAACCGCTGTTTATTGATACGCGAAATAAAAATAAAACGCGTGTTTAGTAAACACGTAACGTTATATTGTGTTTAAGCCGCTGTGTTACCTGTGTACATTTAACGTTAGCACATTTTGTGTTAAAAATATATTTTGGACGCTGTTTTAAAGTTTTTGTTTAAGTAGCTTTTTTTTAGCTTGTCTATGTGCATATGGATAATAGTTTTAAAGACGTGCAAAACATTTTTTATCAATTTCAGATCAGTGTTCAATTTTTTGCTAAACTTTAGGATAAAAATGATGCATAGTCATAGTATTCGTGGCGTCAAACGATATCATGATATGTTTTCATAAAAACACAACTGTAAAGCCATTAAAACTGCAATTTCATACGAAAGATATTCAAATCAGAAAGAAATAACGTAATCTCAACAAAAACATTTTCATACACAATGTTGCCAAGACTATTTACGCTATTTATAAGCTCGCCCCGTTAAAAAGATCTCATATAAAGCCAACTCCTAACTGTACATACACTAACTTCACAAATTCTACACCTTAATCATAATATGTGGCACTACCAACTCCCCTGATAAATACCATATAAGAAATTTCACAATTTTACTCTAAAATCCCTCCTGATACAACTCCGACTCAGCATAAACCCACATATTTCAAAGTGTTAACAGACTGCTACTTAGCATCTGCATCCTTAAGCCAGATCTCAAGTTTCCCTGGTGCAAGGATGCAACGATATGTGGTCCAAACTGTTTGTTGGCCGCAATCCAACTATGCATCTGTACCTGCCGCATTTTTGCCACAGAACACAGATAAAATCACAGAAGGAACACTTACTTATGATATTAACCTTAAAAAAGGCGTTAAAAAACATTTAATATACATATTTTTTTAACATAAATATGAAAATTTCGGAATTCCGTCTTTGGATCCATTTAAACCTTTGGAAATTATACCACTTTAAAAGGTTTTGTTAGTTTTTTTTTTCTGTTGTGAATTGTGATTAAATACCAATATCATAAATAAAATTGTTTCTTAATGTAGGCTTTGAACTTCTTATAAACAACAAATGTTGCCTTTTTTGGAGCACATACGGACAGACGCGTCACTACAAAACGATATTTTCTACTATGTTATACCCCATATCATGGGGGCGATCTAAAAATCTGGATGATCATCAAAATAATAGTACCCAAAGTATGAGGGTACTTGAAGTTAATTTACAACACTAAAATAAACTATAACTTATTATGTAACTACTTACCTACATTCGCCGTCTGCCTAACATCTCAAAAATACCTACAAAATGCCTAGACAAAAACGATCCAAACCTCACTATTTCTAAACCTGACATACAACAAAAGCTAGTCAACCCAACACTAAGACCATACAAGTTTAATGACCCTTACAATAGCACAGACGAACCAACTAGCTTTCCCAGCTGTAACATACCACATCCTCTAGAGACTAGAGGGATTTCGTCTTTGCCCGAACCTGCTGACGTCACAGCTGACGTCACAGATGGTTAGGAATACTCTGAGTGGTGTAACCTGATGGCCTGCTTCATAAAACACTAACAGAGGAACTGGCGTTTAAATATGAAGCTGGGATAGTGAAATGCAAATAGAATGTTACTCAGAAGTAAGGTAACGTAAGGCTGCATAAAAGATATTTGAGCGTTTTTATTTATAAATACAACGTAATGTGTATGACAAGATGATGAGGTTTTAAATGCTTCAACCTGACTTGTATTTAAAAAGGTTATTTGAATACTATACATATATTGCATAAATTAAATCAGCAACTATCCCATTGGACTTCTCCAAAATGCGCACATATCATACAAAATCTTGATTTGCATATCGATATAAATACTCTATTCCTATATAATATAAGCGCAAATTGATTATCATACATTATAATTTAAAAGAAATGTTTTTTTTTTACAAAATGAGAAAAAAACAAATTCATTTCCGCCAACAAAATGGCGCCTGGCTTACTTATACCTTTCAGGTCGACTGCCACTTATTAATCACGTTACTGATTTCTTAGCGTTGCGTCTGAAGGATTATAGCATAACTTCCGAGTGAAACATATAATACCCTAACAGTTTGGTCCGGTACATGGGTTCAACGCACAATGAACCCAAACTTTGGTGTTTAAAAGCTAATATTTAGGTACTTAATTGCATACAAGCGCTGCACTGCATGCGGTGCGTGGTGCGTGGTTTTGCGCACCGTGGGACCGCCTCTTTACATACACAAAGTAAGTTGACACGTGGACGAAGGGCCTTAAATAGACGGACAAAAGGTGTGAAAAGCATGACGTAACCTCTTCATATGATTATCAATGTTGTGTTTATACCGCTTTTGTATTGAAAAATGACTCTTTTTGTTTTCAATAATGACTTTGATAAATCTTGGGTCTCCTTAATCCTACTAATATAATAAATGTGAAAGTTTATGAGTATGGATGTATGGATGGATGTATGGATGTTTGTTATTCTTTCACGTAAAAACTACTGGACGGATTTTTGATGAAACTTTACAGTAATATAGGTTATACATCAGAATAACATGTAGGGTACTTTTTACCGCGGGAAAACTCCTCATTCCGCCGCGAAACCGACTTCCACGCGAACGGAGTCGCGGGCGGGCATTAGTACCTACTTATTATAATATCTTCTTCACAGTAACACTACAATAGTGACGTATATCAGCCAAGCTTCCCTAAGCTACGATAGTAATTTATATGCAAAATAGATTCGTACCTGACTACAACAGTGATAGTAAATTGTGTTATCTACAATAACATTATTGTTATGGAGGCTTTATTGTTATTTGTAATACAAGATGGAATATTTATTGTGATTACCTAAGTGTCAAACACAGATTGAAATTAATCAGACGCAGAGGTGTATGTTTAATACAATATGTAGTGCGTGCTAAACAAGAAAACTTGGAAAACTAATTTAGGGCTGATTTTTCAATAGTCAGATAAATTCTATCTGACTGAAAATCAGTACGTTTTTGTTGCACGTCGATCATAATACTTGACACATGTATGAGGTGACAATGAAAACATATATCTTATCAGTCAGTTAGCATTTATCTGACTATTGAAAAATCAGCCCTAAATTAGTTTTCCATCCTGCGATTTTAGCCGCTGCTAAAAGGCATTTGCTGTGAGAATGAGTTACTTTCCATCATTGCCCTTAAATAGATAACTAAATTATAATTAACTAGTGACCTGCCCACGCTTCGCAATGGTGTAATTTTGGGCGACTTGTTCCCGAAACATTGAATTTTAGTTAACTTAAAAAAACCCTTCCTGAATGTTTTTTATTTACAAATTTAAATGAAAAAAATACCTAAAGGACGGTGAAAACCGCATTAAAATCCCTTCAACTGGTTTAGGAGGAGTTAGCGGCCAAACATACAAACACACAGAATTAGCGACTTGGATTTATACTTTGTAATGATAATGATGATAATGATAATATATGACGGTATCAAAAGTAGGTATTATTCATTATAATTTTGTCTGCTAGGCGTTTAGGTAGTTTCAAAGTTTTAAATAACACTCTGAGGCAAAGATTAGAGTATTCTCCGTCTGAAGTTTAAACGACCTACTTCCATATTTTACTGTCTATGCGACGGCGTAGTATTATATCAGGAATAATGTGATAAAACGTTAGTGTTACTTAATCTCCATTAAATTCATCTCCTATATAAAACTTCATATAAAAGCTTGTACGAATATGGTTTTCCGAGCAAAAATACATCGAATAAGGTATGGTTTAGTGATCAAAATCTTAAAAAGGGTCCGGTATCCTATCTTGTGTAAAATACTAATAATTTGACTATTTTATGCGTGTAGGAAACTGGTATGGTTGAATAAACTACCCTTGTTTTAATCACAAAAAGGTTTTGTTTATGGACTAGTTTCTCCCTGTGTCTTTGTTTTATAACCTGTATAAAATATAGTGTTATAAGGGTTAATTTATTGAGTAAGGGAAGGTAATGGGTAAGTATAAGTCTTTTCGACTGAAAACAATCAGGAAAAAGGTTGACCAAAAAAAAACACTGCATTTTGTATCAAAAACTAGAAAACCTTTATTACCTATTATTTTCATTGTTTTTCAAGCGGATAAAAATACTGTTTGGTTATTAAAATTTCTTACCTTTTTAACAGCAAATCATTTTTTTCAAAAATACTTTAATTTTCCTATTCACCACTTATAAGATCTTAAAGGGTATACACACACATTCTAAGACAAGTAACGCAGGTGTGTATTCTCCTTTATACAGCCATTTTTATGGAATAAAGAATTTTATGATTATTTTATACGGATAAGATTATACAGAAACGTTGTTTTGTTTATATTCGCGATGTGTTTGTACAGCGAAATATCTTTATAGGGAAGATTCTGTTTTTTTAGTATGGAGATTAGGAATATACGATATTAAAGTATACAGATATAAATTATACTTTTTGTTGCTATGGGGTTGAAATTTTAATAATAATTTATTAAACATTGTTGAGTTATTTCCCTTAAGGGCATTGTTACATAGCAAATATTATGTCTGTATCTATCTGTCTTCGCTGTAAACAGCACACACCTTTATATTGGTTCATCATACTCCAACTTTGTTTTACTTTGAATAATTTTTTTGAATAACTAGTGACAGTTTAAAAAACTGAAATATGTTTGAATGCACACAGTTTTTAATACACAAAAATTCAATCAAAAACATCGTTAACTATACGTCTAAATCCTTGCTGCGCTGTAGCTTCGTAGCACCGTTAAGCCCAGTTATACTAAAACTAGTGGCCGCTCGCGACTCCGTTCGCATAGAAGTCGGTTTTCCGTGGGATTGCGAAGTTTTCCCGCGGTAAAAAGTTCCCTTAATTCTTTCATACATTTATTTTTGGTATCTAGAACCGTTTTCGCAGCGCACGCAACGGAAGCCCTCAAGGATGAATAATTTCCCCCGTTTTTTTCATATTTTCCATTATTCCTTCGCTCCTTATAGTTGCAGCGTAATGTTATATAGCCTAAGGCCTGCCTCGATAAATGGTCTATTCAACACAAAAAGAATTTTTAAATTCGAACCAGTAGTTCCTGAGATTAGTGCGTTCAAACAAACAAAAAAACAAACAAACTCTTCAGCTTTATAATAGTATAGATTAGTGGGTTCGCGTGGAATTCGGTTTCCCGTGGGAATGACATTTATTTCCCGCGGTAAAAAGTACTCTATGTGTAATTCTGATGTATAACCTATATAACTCCAAAGTTTCATCCAAATCCGTCCAGTAGTTTTTTCCGTGAAAGAGTAACAAACATAAATCCATACATTCATACTTACAAACATTCACGTTTATAATATTAGTAGGATTCTAAGGAGGCAAATTTTGTAAGTTTAGATATAATTTTTCCCTAGAACTACTGAATCGATTTTAAAAGCTTTTTCCCTAGGAGAAAGCTGCGTTATCAGGCAATGATAACTACTGTTTTATTCTATGTTAATTTTATTTCAACGCAAAAAAGAAAGACGTGGATAGTACAATAGTCGTGGATAGTGGTAGGCTAGCACAATATGTATCGCTAAAAGACAGTGGTCGTATTAATTAGTTTAGCGTTACGGCAGAATATCATAGTTGCAATTAGTTCTGAGAATAGAAACCACGCGGCTGCAGCGGTGACTTGGGGTCGGGGGTGGTGCGAGACCCGGGGGTGAACGTTTACGAAAAGTTTTGGCTATTCTATTATTGTGAGCTTAAAAATGCAACTATGTTTTTAAAGTCACAGTCTATGGAATACAGATAAGCCTTTGAAAGCTGCAAATGTTGATTGATTGCTTTTTAAAATTTTGTTGAGGACCTCAGAGAGATGAAATCTGAGAACGCCCAACTGTCATTAATCACAATGTTGTAATTCAATATTTAATACAAACAGAACCGGAAATGCTTCACGTTTAATATTGAAGTTATTTTGATTAAATCAACGCTATTTTATGTAATTGAAAATGTAAGTTTGTTAGTATAACTCCATAGAAAAAAAACAAGCTTTTTCTTCTTTCTATTTTCTAGCCAGTCTCGTGCTCCCCCCAGAAACTCTGATTGAAGTTTAATAATGCAGGCTGTAGTGGCGCATGAACTTGTCCCCCCGAGGGGCGCGGGGGGGGCGTGTATTGACAAGCATGACGGCGAATTAGGAAGAATATCACGTGATATTCGATGAGAAATTGCATATGACGTGAGTTTGGAAGACGTATCACGAGATGTTGAATTAAAATAAAAAAATGTTGGACCTCGTCTTAAATAAGGTTTTGCAACCTGATGGACGAATACTATGTTTCAAAAAACAAGTAGACTGTGGGCTAGCAATGTGATTGTAAGTGTATATGGACGGCGGTGATTTACCATCTCGTGACCCGCACTGGCTATGAATTCATAAAAAAAGAAAACAAAATTTTAAAACATAATTTAGCATTAAATTAAATTACTCTATTTATTGGTAAACCGTTTTTGTAAAATCATCACGTTATGAAAGCGTAGGCGAGAAAGAACAGTGTAGAACAAGGTCAATGTACTTAATGTCAGTTTTCTTCTATTTCTTATACCATAAAATAGAAATACAGATACTAGGTAGCACACCAATTTATTAACTTTTTCTTCTATAAACACTAGTCTTTAACCAAAACTTTAGTAATCAATACTCATACATTTTAGTAACTTTTATGCACAATTAATATTGCAAGCCGTGTATAGCACGTAACCTAAGCTACAGTAAATCCAGTACCGTATCGTTTATAACATGTAGGTGCGGCATGTCTGGCTTTGTGTTCAAACTGAGCGATTGACCAGTGTAATAGCTTGACGAAGTGGCTTCATACAGCTATAGTTTGAAAGGTCAAAGGATAATCGGTTTGATCTATTTGACCAGTTTATGACCCGAGTGATATATCCTTGGTCATTATTTCAAGATTAGTGTCCAATCGCCTGAAAGTTTTTTCACCTGGCGAGCAAATATTTCATTTTCTGCCGAAAAAATCACCTGTGTGACCAAAGGCGACATTTATTTAAAGAATATATTTAAAGTTTTAAAAAACATTATATTTAAAGTTGAAGTTAAGTTGAAGTTAAGTTGAAATTAAGTTGAAGTTAAATTGAAGTTTAGTTGAAGTTAAGTTGAAGTTAAGTTGAAGTTAAGTTGCAGTTAAGTTGAAATGACTTCAGTGACTTAGTAAAATTATTTTAAAAACATTCTGCAATTGTAAACTGGGTTGCAGTAGTCATTTTTATATTCCTAGTTCTTTGAAAACTGAACTTCGATCAAATACGTATGAAAAATAGTCTTTTCCTACAGTATATTTCGTCTGGGGACAAATAAGAATATTCTTCATTTTGTTGAATTTTAAATATTTTATCCCTTATTCCGTATATAATATAAGACAGATTAAAGTCAGAATGATTTAGAACACATTTTCACATTTTTTTTTATTATGACGAAGTGCAACCAAGCACAAGTGTTCTGAGAATTGAACCAAAGTTAATTAACATACCAAAACTATTACTTGTGTTTTACTAATAAAATAAAATTAGCAAAAAATATCGCAATATTGTAAGTTAAGTTTATAGATTTATTTCATTATCAGAGCCATTGATAAGTCTACTTCTGCAAAGGCTCTGAATACAGAAAAGTCTCTTTCCGTCTTACTCCTGAATTAACCAAAATACCTGTAATTTACCGCAGTAGCCATTTATTTAAAGACAAAGTTGCGTTGAAGTGGCAGTCATTTTGTAACGCACGTCATAATCATATAAAAAACCTTATTTTACTCTAATTGCCTTTTGAACAATGCTATTTCCAAATACGGCTCAAACAATCCTTTACGTAACCGGCCAATTTCACAAAAACGGAAATCTCCTTTTTACCTTCGCGTCACATGTTTCGGTCCTATAAAAAATAATGATCGTGGAAGTACCAGCCGTGACACTAAACCTTTACATACGACCTTTTGCTATTGAAAATAACACCTTTTGTAACATGTCAATGAGGTACAAAATGTGTGGACGTGATAAATAGCTGTTACTGGTGCTTGGTGACAGAAATATTAGATTAGTCATGTCCAAACTAATACGGCTAATTGCGGTCTGGAAGCCATTTCGGTACATAATGCTTTTTAACTGTTTTAACTTTACCTAGTTATTCGTAAAATGTGCCAAAAATTTACTTAGATTAATTGATTGATTTATCCTATAAACGTTTATATAATCAAAAAGTCGCCTCTTTTATTTTCACTTTAAAGCCATGCTAGGCCCGTATTTATTAATTACTCTCAACTCTCTAACTCTGAGATCGAACTTGAGATCAATCATAGGTGACACCCTCTTGATGATAATTGATTAATTGTATCAGCTGAGGTCGATCTTGAGAGCGATTTATAAACACGGGCCTTAGACATGTCCATACGTTTCCAACTCGGGTCGTGTCTCCCGCCCGCTCCCGCGCTCGCCCACGTGTGCTTGAGTCGCTCTCGTCGCGTTTGTTTGCAAGTGCAATTTTCATTGCGCTTGTGAGCTGTTTCATACAACTAATAATATTGCACCCCGCGCGCCGCGTCGCGCCATCGTCGTGTTGTTTGCAAGTGCAATTTTCATTGCGCTTGTGAACTTGTTTCATACAACTATAATATTGCACCCAGCGCGCAAGTGCAATTTTCATTGCGCTTGCGAGCTAGTTTCAAGCAACAACTAATAATATTGCACCCAGCGTCCTGTGACGCCATCGATTGAAAATCGCCTTCAGCGTCGCACTTGGAAACCTACGGGTGATAACGAAGAGTGCGGAGGTCCCGCCCGAGACCTCGGTTTTCCCCTTCAGGGAACACCGCTTTCGGAAGCCTTCGGGACCACTGGCCTTGGGGGGTGCCCCTAGTCAACCCCGTCGAGCACGCACACGCTCACCCTCTCTCGGGCGCAAGACACTGAGGGAGGTACACGTTGCACACACCACACCATAGGTACACACCCCCCTGCCGTACACAAACCCTAGGCAGGGGGTTCTGGTTAGTTAGGCCGGGGCACTCCCACCCCGGCACGCATCGCTACCCGCAAAAATGCCGTCGATTTCGGATCGGCTGCGTCGCCTTGAGCGCTTTTTCGGGTTTGTTGTCGAAAGACAACCAGACCTGTTAAGAGAGTTTGAGAGGGCGCACCCGATCCCCGCGACCGCCGCGTCCCCCGCGATCTCCGCGTCCCCCGCGATCCCCGCGTCCCCCGCGATACCGCAAACGCTATCTCTGCCGGAGATAGAGTTCCCCCCGCTCCCACCGACCGCGCCGCTGACTTTCAGCGAGGCGCCCGCGTCCCCCGCGCCCTCCGCGTCACAAGACCGCCGCAATCGCCGCGTCCGCCGCGTTGAGGAATCGCGTTCGCGCTCACGCTCGCCCGCGCGCCTGTTGCCGGCAGATGAAGAGGCTTCCGAAGCCTCTTCAGCCGACAACCACTCAGATATGGAGGTACAATCGTGTGCCTCTAACACGGAATCAACACCGGACAACTCATCCGATGAGTTCGTCCCAGTCCCCGGCTCACGCAAAAAGCGTCGCAGCCGCAAGGCCAAAGAGGACCGAGCCTCCAAGGCCATCAGGGTCTCGGGCACCGCCGCCCAGCCCTCTCAACCGGAGACCTCCTCCGCAACCCCATCCGCGTCCCCGTCCGCTTCTGCCGCAGTTGCGTCGACGTCGACGCAACAACCGGCCGGCCCCAAAACTCGAACCCCGCCGCCTGTCTTCATCCAAGACAAGGCCGCGTGGGTAAACGCCTCCAAATACCTCGACAGCAGAGGTATCAGGTATTCGACGGCGCGAAATACCTCTCAAGGTATTCGCGTACAATTATGCACCCCCGAAGGTTTCCGTGCCTTTACAGGAAACCTACGAAATAACCAGATTAGCTTCCACACGTACGCCCTGGAAGAAGAGAAGCAGCTCCGCGTAGTCATTCGTGGACTGCCCAAGGACATCCCCTTGGATTATATTAAAGAGGACCTTCTGTCCCAAAATCTACCGGTGCGCGAGGTGCACCGTATGAAAAATCAGCGCACGGGCGCAGAACTTAATCTGGCACTGGTAGTGCTGGATAAAACCCCCGCCGGCAAGGCAATCTTTAACATAAGCCGGGTGTGCCAGCTTTCCGGCATCACCATAGAGACCCCTCACAAAAGGGGTATGCCCGGGCAGTGCCACCGCTGCCAGCTATACGGGCACTCAGCGCGCAACTGCTATGCGCGTCCCAGGTGCGTCAAGTGCCTGGGCGACCATGGCACGCCCGACTGCCCTCGTCGTTCTCGTGAGAACGAAACTGCTCCAGTGCAGTGCGTTCTTTGCGAACAAGACGGCCACCCGGCCAGCTACCGAGGCTGCTCCAAAGCACCTCGTCGCAACCGTCGGGTTGCTAGGCGCCTCCCGTCATCTGGCGCCTCTGCGGCTGTCAGAGCCGCACAGCGGCCTGTGGAACTTAGGCCTCCACCCCCACCCGCCACTTCAGCATGGGCTTCCCGCCCTGCCCCCTCAAAGGAGCCAGCCCCAACTCCATCTCGGGCTGTGCCACCACCGACCACATCGAGGGCCTCCCCCTCGACAGATCTCCAGCAACCCATTGCTCCCCCTCCTGGGTTCCCCAACAGGCCCGCACCTGTAGTGGAGGCGCCTTATCCCCCCATCTTCACATCGCACGCTCAGTACGTGCAATTTATTCAGCACTGCCAAGCACAGATGCCACAAATGATTGATAGTTTCTTCCGCGTAACCCTTAATGGATAACACTCCATCACGAATCCAACCGCGTGCCCTGACTGTCGGCTCTTTCAACGCTAATTGCCTCAAAAACACACCGAGAGACGAACTTCACGAGTTCCTTCGAACTCATGAAATAGACATCTTACTAGTGCAGGAGACCTTCCTAAAGCCCTCCGACCGCACCCCTAAGATAGCGAACTATTCCATTGTTCGAAATGACAGACTGAGATCTTCGAAAGGAGGCACCCTCATCTATTACAAACGGTCCCTGCACTGCATGCCCATTGACCCTCCCCCTTCTCTAATCAACTTAGAAGTCTCATGTTGCCGTATTGCGATGACGGGCCATCAGCCTATCGTCATAGTTTCTGTTTACAAGCCCCCCGACATTGAAGTTCACAGAAGTGACATTCAAACCCTGTTAAGGTTAGGTAATTCAGTCATATTAGCGGGAGATTTCAACAGCAAACATAGCAGTTGGAACTCCCGAACTCCCAACACTAACGGCAACCAACTAGAGCGAATAGTTTCCTCTCTAAATGTAGATATTGTAGCCCCTACTGACGTGACGCACTACCCTCTCAATCTGAGCCACAGACCGGACGTACTAGACATAGCTATCTTGAAAAACGTAACCCTCGGGTTGCGTTCGATAGAAGTTGTGTACGAACTGACGTCGGACCACCTGCCCGTTATCATGCAACTCGGCTCCACTCACGACCGGGTCCCTCTGACCAGAACGGTCGTGGACTGGAGGAGGCTAGAGGAAGCCCTTAAGGCGACCGATCCCCCCGCGCTTGATCTCACCGACCTGACTACTGACGCAACAAACACCGCGATCGAAGTCCTGACCGACCACCTCCGCAGTACCATCCGCGAATGCTCTAGACAGGTGACAGCGGCGAACGACCGTCGCTGGCACCTGCCTGACGACATCAAGGAGTTGATCAGGACCAAGAATGCCGCCAATAGGGCCTATTGTTCCGCTCCCTCCGAAGAGAACCGCATACGCTTGCGGCGACTCCAACGCGAAGTAAAGTCTCGCATCAAAGAATTACGCGACAACTCGTGGGACAGCCTGCTGCAGGGGATCACGCCATCGCACCAAGCCTATTGGAAGCTGGCGCGATCCCTGAAGGCAGACACTGTCGCCACGATGCCTCCGCTGGTCCGACACAACCAACCTGACGCATTCGGTGATGACGAAAAGGCAAACTGCCTAGCCGACAGTCTCGAGCAACAGTGCACCGTCAGCACTGTAGCAGTCGATCCGACTCATGTGTCCGCCGTGGACGATGAGGTCGACTGTCGTATCCGCGCCGCGCCCACCGAACAGACCGAACCGACAAACGTCGAAGAGGTCGTGGACATTATCAAGGGTCTCAAAGAGAGAAAATCCGCCGGGTCAGACGGCATCTCGAACAGGGTTATCAAAATCCTGCCTCTCGCTATCATTCAGTTGATGGTTGTCATCTTCAATGCAGCCATCAAAAGTCATTCATTCCCCCGTCCGTGGAAACACGCTACCGTAATCGGTATCCGCAAACCAGGCAAGCCGGCCTCCGATCCCTCTAGTTATAGACCCATCAGCCTCCTCAGCTGCATGGGGAAGATCTACGAACGCATACTCAACAACAGACTATTAGCTGTAGTGTCCGCTAAAAACCTGCTCCCGGACGAGCAGTTTGGCTTCAGAGCCCGCCACTCCTGCGTGCAACAGGTGCTCCGCATCACGGAGTACATGCACCACAACCTCGGTAGGACCCGACCGTTCGGAACCGCCGCTCTATTCCTCGACGTTGCGAAAGCGTTCGACACAGTCTGGCAAAACGGCTTGTTGTACAAGCTGTTCAACTTCGGAGTGCCAGACAGTCTCGTGCACATCTTGCGAGACTTTCTCACCGATCGAAGCTTCCAATACAGAGTGGAAGGAGCGTTGTCGACCTCCCGCCCCATCAGGGCCGGCGTCCCTCAGGGCGCCGTCCTCTCCCCCATTCTATTCTCGCTATACACCAGCGACATTCCCCGCCGCGGACCGGCCCAATTGGCTCTGTTTGCCGACGACACCGCGATCTACTACGCGCATCCTAACATGCAGACGTTACGCTGTCGCCTCCAACAAGGAATCAACGCCCTAGGCGCCTGGTTCCGGAAGTGGAGAGTCGGTATTAACCCGCATAAAAGTGCAGCAATGTACTTTGATACGAGTTACCCGAGACGGCGCAGACGACTCAACATGCTGCGTCGGCAACTGGAGCTCTTTGGGCAACCGTTGCCGTGGCAAAACTCCGTTAAATACTTAGGTATTACCCTTGATAGTGCCCTGACCTTTCGTAAACACATCAAAACAGTCCGCGACCGCGCCGCGTTCGTTCTCGGCCGTCTGCACCACCTCATATGCAAGCGCAGCAAGATGTCGCTTAGAAATAAGCGTACACTCTACCTGGCTTGCATACGACCGATCATGACCTACGGAAGCGTCGTATTCGCGCATTCCAATAAGATCTCTCTGAAAAGACTTCAAGTCATTCAAAACCGTTTCTTGCGCAAAGCGACCGCCGCTCCGTGGTTCATGCGCAACGTGGACTTGCATCGGGACTTCGAGCTCCCGACTGTAAGTAAGTTCATGAAAGATGCGTCTCGTCGCTTCTTCGACAATGCACCTCACCATCCTAACCCGCTCGTGGTTAACTCGGCAGCTTACACTGCAAATCCCGATGCAACTCCCTGCTACAGACGACCGAGAAACGTCCTCCTCGACCCCGACGACGCCATCACGTTGGCGAACGAGCGATCCGACCGCGCAAATAATAACAACAATAGCGATAACAGAAGCACACACCCACACAATTACCGCCGCACCCGCCGGCGGGCGCGGCTTTCACTGTCACGACGGCGACCTAGGCTTGTTCCTGGTCGCTCGCCTGTTGACAATTCCCACCTGACCCCCGCTGAGTTTATTGCTGGCTCTTCTCAGAGAGGGGCCCCTTACGAACCAGTGTAGTGGAAAAGATAGCAACGCCCAAGCCGAGGCTCGTACCCACTCGGGGTGCCCTTAGGCAGTTGCATCGTAGGAGTAGGGTTTTCCAACTCGGCTGAGCGCCTTTAGCGCTCGCCCCCAAGCCCGGTGAAGCTGTGAAGGCCGTCAAGGGGCCAACAGCAAACAACAGTCCGAAAAAAAAAAAAAAAAAAAGTCCATACGTTTCTAAAGTCATTGAAGCTTACTGATCTTTGATGTTGAAATAAGATTTACTGCCGACGATCACGATGCGACATTACCTAAAGTTTAGGTCCTAAACAGATTCTAAACAACCAAATTCATCTCATGACTTTTGCTTGTAACAAAAAAACTAATAGAATCTTTATTTTAATCTTAGGCGAAAACTTTAATAGATTTGAATCAGTTAATTCCCGGGTTCGAGAAAAAATAATGTTTCGGAAATACTAGTCCCTATTTCAAAAGCTTTTTAAAATTGCTGACAATTCACTTTAATATTGTAACTATAATCGTCTCCACATCGTATCTTGTGAGTGCCACTTGGTCCTCACGTCTCGCCCACTACTGAAATGTACATGGACATAATAATAAAAGTTCGGAAACCCTCGAGCTCCTTATAGTTTGTTGTAAGCATTTATACAACCTTCGGTGATCAACACGACTGGGTTTCTAAGGGTTATTGGGAGGTTTTACAACAATATAGGTACTTTACGTTTAAGTTTTTCTTTATGCGCTTAACGGAGTTGTATAGGTTTTTATTTCATTTTAATATACGTACAGTTTGCAGTTCTTTCTTTTCCTCCCTGTGCCTAGAGTAAAAAATAGAATTTCTATTGCCCTATTGACTTGTTTTACAAATTCTTTTATTTCACGCTGAGCGCCTTAGATTTTACTGAATTTTTGTTAATTTTTGAAAAACTAGGCTATCTTATGCTAATATTGGATTGGCCTTCGTTTAGAACGTTTAGTCTGTTACGGTTTCGTCAGGGAAATTTTAATAGAAATAATTAAAAAAAGAAGTATGTGTAAATCACAAACTTTATTCTTCTACTAATAAATGCACATTTAAGATATAAAATTGATAAAACTTAATTATATTTCACACAACGTTATCTAAAAATAAATAGAATCAATAGAAATATGAAACTTAGCAATGGCACTAACATTATTTACAAACATTTTGCAATAATTTAAATTTTGCTACTTAAACATCTACATACAACCTATATTCAACAAAATGTATAATTTAAAAAATAAATATAAATCAATAACCATTCGTTAATAAATTAGTAACATTAATAGCTAGTAAATTAGACTAGCTGACTTCAAACAGAAGTCGTTTGTCATACAACAAAATTTACATTCTCTCCTGCCTTGATCTCCTGATTGATCGGCAGATTTAGCTTTTCAATCATTTGGAATTATTTGTCTTGAAATCGACGCTTTTTAGATCAAACAAAAGTTGTCATAGTTATCGAGACGAGGTAAAACTAGTTTGACGTCACGCTAACGCGTTTCTTTCGCGTTCATAAATAAATTACACTTGTCATACTTGTACTTGCTAGAGTTCTTCATAGTTATGAAATTCACATAATAAAACAAGTAAAAAAACTTCACCAATTCACTGATCAAATAGACACTTCTCAGGCATCACAAGGAACTTGGTTATATCTCAGGCAAGCTCCAATATTCTGTTCCGGGTCTTTCTTGTAGTTCGGTGGTCCGAAGTGTACCGACACTGCGAACGGCACGATGGTGGTTTCCACGGAGCAGTGGCGGGGGTCGATCCCGGGACATAAGGAGGAGCCGCAGTGGTGGGGATCACAGACGCCCGCGCCGTAGTATGAGCTCTGGGAGAAGATAAGTTGCATGAGGAAAGACCAAAATATAATTTGGAAAAGGAAAATCACCGTTACTAGACGAAAGTGCGAATTAAGCATGGGCTTAAAGTCAGGCGGGGCAATTCAAATACTGAGGCTGAGTAGAAACAAAACGATCTAGAATTGGCGATGAGTCTAAATATGTTTCTTGCTACCGACAAAATACTACCGTGGTAGTATTTCCGACCCAAAAAATAGAAAACAGGACTTTATTTTCTGAAGTGTCCCAACATCTCCGGAAAACACTCCATCAGGTATCAAAAACCGTTCAATCCAAAATCCAACTTACCGCCACAAAGTACTCATTATCACAGGGTATCGTCAGCCTGTCCTTGCACCTCTGCCGTCCATATCCGTACATGCCGACTCCGTAGTTCCCGTATCCGTAGTATCTGAACCTGTCATCTCTCTCTTCGGCGAAGTGCTGGGCGTACGGAGACCATCGCGGCCAGGAGCGAGTCTGCGGCAAGGAGGCTGTCGAGGACCACGGCCACAACCAACGCCAGATCTACGAGGAGGACACTAGCTACAGGGGGCTACGGGGCGACTACCGGGAGGTGGAGAAGAGGGGTAGGCGCAGATACAGGTAGGTTATTTTTATGTGTTTTAATTGACTCTGGAATTCGGGATTTAGTTTGTGGTTTTACACAAAAATCTTGTCTAGACAAGAAAAGTCATTTTTTTTTAAATTCTGTATCCACGCCTGATTTATTAAGTTAATAGTTATAATGGAGTTTGAGAGTATTGATAAACTAATAGGGAAATTAATTAGCATTATTTTAGGTTCTACATTGGTACTGTCTCATTTATTAAAAGTGATCAGGATGGGTGATGCAAATCTAGTTTTAAATAGGTATAATAGATTCAGATAAAGGTTTTAAATTAATAGAAACACAATAAGCTATTGAGTTAATTCAAATAATATAAATGAATAACTTTTGCCCTCGGGGATATTATTGCAAAGATTTGGTAAAATGTTAACAATGCAAACAAATAATAAATAAGAATGCTTTATACTTAATAATAAAGTAGTATTAAACTTAATGGTACACAAGAGATAAACTAACAAATCCACCCTATAGATAGCAAATAACATTTAGTAAGAAAGGTAAAATCTAGATTAATGGCAACAAAGAAAACTACTTCGGCTATCTGGCGCAAATAAAATTGGATGCATACAATTTATTCTTAACCCTAAAAGATCAACTAAGAAATAAATAAAATTTAATTAGTCCACCTTTTTGAGATGTCTCAGAAATTATTGTTTTTCTATAAAAAAGTATTTCTCAAATTTGATTGTTTTCAGTAAGTAGTTATATACGAGTAATTATATTTTCATTCTGTAAGAGCTTATCTAAGAAGTCTGTTTTTGCATGACATCAGTATCTACGTATGTTACCCTGGTCATCAAGCTCGGTGGTGCCGACTGCGTGGGCTGCGCAGGCGTCGGTTGTTGACCGGCTTGTGGCTCCTCCCCGGAACCTTCCAGCATGTCGTCGTTCTGGATCTCAGGCATCGGCATCATGGACTCTGAAGTGGAGGTATGACGTCATTCAAGGAATATGTCTTTTGTCTTTTGTTTTTGAGGGTTGAGATATGATGATTTCAAAGATGATAATTAGTGCCAGCATAGATAAAGAAGTTGGGATTATGAGACTTGACTGTTTCTTCTTTTACTGTGTGATACATAATTCTTTTTGACATACGTATAATTCTCTCGATTGATAATTTAAGCATTTTTGTATTTGTAGACAAATAAAATCCAAAGAGTCTACTAAAAGACGGTTCCAACCGGCTTAAGAAAGATAAATGATACATTAAAGATAAAAGTCAAGACAACAATGTGGATATATAAAATGTCTGGACTTAAGAATAGATACTTAAACCGAGCGTTTAATTACAGCTTTTCAAAATAATAAGATTTGCACAAACTTTATTACCAAGATAATTAATTGTGTTCCAACTTTGTGAAATTTCCATAACAAGGGCTTAATTTGCAAATAAATACAATTCGTCTCTTTTTGCACTAAAAAATCGTCTCACGATCATTTATTTCGTTTTATTATTAAATAAAACTAGTCCGACTCTTTCGAATATAAATAGCGAAACTTTATAAACGTTAGTTCGGTGAAACGAAAATCTAATTTGAAGAGTTTTTAGAGCGCTAGCTAACTGGATTTTAAGTAGCTATCGAATCTACATTACTTTACTTAGAAGCCATTTCCAATTTGTTAGTTTTCAATTGGTTTAACTAGAATGAAGAAAGGAGCTACGAAATAGTTAAGAACCTTTTCAAAGGAGACTTAATAGGTTATGTTGAGTTGGTTATTTCAAATCTTAGACAAGCCCCCAAGGCAGACCACGAGATAACTAGGGTATTAAAAAATTAAGAACCAGTCAAGATTGGGTCCACGGTATCCATGGCCGGTATAAAAGACCCGTCGGGGCCATAGAACCCTGTGCCGGGCCCTCCGAGACCTCCAGGACCTAGGTAGAGATGAATAAATAAACTACCTAGTATGGTAAAGCACCTACTGTTAAAAACAAACAAATATTGATTTGCGTTTGTTTAAAGAAAAATGATGCACAAAAAAAACGAATATTTTGTATTTAAAAGATTTTCGGCAAAAGTTTAATTTGGTAGAAAACAGCGGCACAGATATTTTGCTTGACTCCACAGGTTTTATAAGTAATGATCATGATAAAATAAGGGATTGAGCAATATAATAACCGTATATTTACATATTTTTTATATTAGGAATGCAGCCGTGTAAATAAATTACATTAAACCGACCAATCAAGTTCTACAAAATCCTTTTTTTAAGCGTATAAATTTCTTAGCATGAACAAATTAAATAGTTCTATGACCCTCACAACCAATTGACATCCGTTAGAGACTCAGTCCAACTAAATATATTTCACAGCATCTAATCCACGCCCCGACTTCAATTTACAGTCCACCTGAATGGGCCCTTTTGGGCTATTTGGGCCATTTGGGCCGTCGTGATCCCACTAATTAATACTAGGGCGGTAGAAATTTACATAACGCTGGTCAATTCCGTTGTAAAATGGTCTTAGAGTCTTGAAACACGATTCTCTAGTGATTATTCATTGGGCGGATTGAAATATTGGGATGGATTTAAACATTCATTTGAAATGATTGTGATAAAATGGTAAGTGTCTCTCTCTAAGTGCTATTTGAGTAATCGTATCAAATGTATATTAGATTATGTATATACAACAAACTACATAATAGGAAAGTACATTCTTTAGATTATTTTAGTTATTTTTGTGTTGGATTACCTATGTGCTGTAAAAAGCTATAAGTTGGTATCTTCTTTTACCAATAAACTGTTTCAATTATAACTAGCACCTTAATAGAACTACTAAAATCTCTGGAGTCAAGATTTTTAAGGAAATTTTGAAGAAATTACTAAGCAAATTTCAAATTTTGTAAGTAATAGAACCCATTTTTAGTTTATGAACACGAGCAAAGCGACTTATCTAAACAATATCACATCAATAAACAATATTTAAATGAAACATCTCCAAGCTTTCAATATCCTAAAGTCTAAAACCCTTAGAAACCTAGACATGTGGCCACGTAAACACTGGTATCAGGTACCCGAAACGTCAATACTCCAAGGTACAACAAAACATCTATTTTTATACATCGCAGACGATTGCACGCTAGATAACCATTTTTATAGCTTATATTCGTAACGTGGGTGGTTCGCAATATGTCTGCTGAGGGAGTATTTAAATTGAATACGTTTCAATGTTTTTGTACAAATTGCGAGCGTACAATGGAGTGCTCTGGTACAATTTCAATATGCTGATGTATTATGTGAATAGTAGAGCAAGGTGTAGCGTCATGTGGGTTGTCCCATTTGTCCTTGATCACATACAAATAATTTTGGCCAGTTTATCCCGGATCCTAAAAGGTCAAACAACTTAAAAACGAACTAGTCGGTGCTGAAGCTCCGAACCATTCAATTTGCTAAAATCAACTTATGACTTACCGTTTGACATAAAATTACTAAATAACAGACAGAAGGGTAGCCACTACCCTGCACTAACCACTTCCGAGGCCTAAATAAAGTTCCCAAAAACTCTGACACCACATATTCATCATGTGCTAAGTTCAATCTCATCCCACGAAAGGAGAAAAAGTTCATACCTCCCGGATCGCTATAGTACGGCGTGGCTGCCCCCGCGCCGATCCTGAACGAGTTCCTGTCACACGTGGTGTACCGCACGGAGCAGCGGCCGGGGTTCCTGCGCACGCACACCTTGTAGTCCTGCGAGGCAAGATGGCGCCCGTTCACCGCGTAGTTGAACGTTTTTATTGTACCTGGGATGAGAAGTATGTGAAAACTAGGGCATATGTTTAATAATTTATTTTTATATAAGTGGACTGACAGTGAGTAAGGATTTGAAAATGCTTGTGTCAAGCAACCTGTCGAGAACCTAAAATACCTAGAGGAACCAACAATGAGAGATTTGATGTCCACTCTTACTGTGAATGACTGCATAGACATAGTCTGCCTGTGACCACGGTATTTGAAAAAAGTCGCAACATCGAAAAATAAAATAAAAATTAATTAACAGGTAAACAAGAACAGTAGAAACATATTTAATTATAAACATAAGTCTTTTTTATTCTCTTACTATCACAATCCGATAACTAAACTAACAAAGTGAAAACTCCGCAGAAAAATATAGCGCAAAAGTTTTTCTTCAGACGGTCAGTCGAATAAACACAAAGGAAACTGACTCAGGTTGTAGTCAGTCCAACCTTTGTATGAAACTTCAATAACTTTCTTTCTTTCATAAAGTTTTCTCGCTAATTGTTATTTATGTAGCTACTCCGGAAAATAAAGTTCTGGAATGAAGGTGCAAAGTAGTGAGAAGTTTCAGCAAGATTCTTATATTACTAGTTTGTCATGACTGTGAGTTGTTAGCCCCAGAGATTTAAAAAAAAAATACGAACGTCGTTCAGGGTTAAATCCATTTTAAATGTCTCTTAAATAAACCTACCTACTGTAATAAGTCGTAATTCAGTTTACATTTAAAAATACCACTTCAAAGAAGCATAAAATTAAATATATTTTACGTATTTCTAAATGAGATAACTGTCTCCCCCCAAGCTCACTTAACTCAATTCCAGCCAAGTCGAAAAATCGCCTGACAAAATTACATAGCAAGGTTTCTCTCCGAGCACATTGCTTGTCGAAATTTCAAATTGATATTTACGCTTTTGCCGCCGAGTTTCATCAGGCGTTTTTTGAATTACGACGTGAATATGTTTTCAAAGAATTGATATGTAACATGCTTTTACTTATGTTGATAAAAGACTGAGACATCTTTTGTACTAGATAAGTAATATGATTTAGAGATTAAGTCAGGCAGAACTTTTATTTGTGACGTTTTGTTTGTGTATAACATTTTATGAGCTAATTACAATATGAAAAGTTTTGAACGAAAAAAATGTTTTAGTTAGTTAATTCTGACTAACCCTTCCGTAACCCGTTAATTATTTATCGAAAAATACACGAAAAGTTTCCTATAAATCATTTTAATACAAACTTTCGACTTCGACCACATTACCTTTACCTGCTTTTATCTCTGGTAATATCGGCGTGTTATAGACTACCCGCATTGAGGAATGAATGAACCAAAGGACGACGACGTAATGCTGTTGATACACATCGATGTTCGCAAAATGTTTCATGTGAAAACAGCGGGTACGTGCACGTTAATAATATGAAGTTATCGACATGTCGATGATATTGAGAGTTGTATTAAAAGAGGTGACATTTTACTGCAGGTTATAATGGTTGAATGGTGGTTTTCAACTTAATCACTTAGCCAGACTGTATCATTTGAGCTGCAAGTTTTTGTTTATGTTTTTACTCTATTTAGAAGCATTTACAGTGCCCTTTAGTTTTTTTTTTCGCACTTCTCAGTCGTCGAGGCGTCAACGCAACGCAACGGCAACGCCCGTGTGGCAGCGCTCTTAACCTAGCGTTCTTTCCATGAAAGTTTTATCCAAACACATTCAGTTAGTTTGCAGACAAATTAACTTACCTTAGATTATACAAGGCAATAGGTATTTTAGCATTCCCTCCCGCAGGCAATATAATACATAATAAATAAACATATAACCTCCCGCTCAAATGGTAGTTACATAACTTTTCACAGCCCCTCAAACTACAACTTATCGACAAACCGTCAACATTTCCCATCACTAGGACGTCGTTATGCAGAATCGTTCAGTCGGCAAAAGCACGTTTGGACCGTGATTCAGCCGTCAAAGTCAGGCGACACCAATACATGGAAACAGCATTATGAATGCACCAGGGTATAATACGTGGCTTTCTACGTTAATGTGTTTTATAGGTCGCTGTAGGGTATAGGATAAGATGTTTCACACTATAGAAGGGTAAGCGTATAATATAAATGTTTTAGAACCAATTGTATAGCATTGGGTTATATCATGGATGAAGGAGTAAAAGGATAGACAATAGCCATACAAAGTAGCGTATATCAAAAAAAGTAGTATAAATCTAGATGGCGCTATACATTTCAATTTATAAGGTTAGATGGCGCTAGCAATTTGTGATTAAAATAGGTCAATTTAGTTTTGTAGAAAAAATAAATCTAAATTGACTAGATGGCGCTAATACAATAAACATTTTCATTCGAAATTCCAGTGATGCCATTAAAAAAAACAATCAGCTGCACAAAGTTGATAGGTGACGTTTATAAATTAGCTTTTGTCGAGTGCTTTTTAATCTTTATCGCCGCATCTACATCTATACGTATATGGGCGTTTTTCAAAAAACTTGACCCGTTACCGAACTGGAATGTTACTAACTGGAATAAATTTGCCTACATTTAACGTTACTAACCGGACGTTACGATACTACTTTTTATGACTTCACATCAAAATAATTCATATATATACACTAAAACTTATGATTTTATTATTCTTCAGTTATTTTTAGATACTTAATGCAAAACTTAAAATAATTTTAGAGTTAAAACAATAATATTTTCCTTTTCAAAATCAACTTCATAATCAGGACATACTTTTGTCAACACACTGCTCTGAACACTAAGTAACGGTAAATAACCGACAAATAGAGGCCCGAGAAAAAAACTGCCAACGATTTTAAACTGTCAAAAGCTAGGGCTGCCTCTTCAAAAACATCAGAATACTTATTTTTATTTAGAAATAGAAGAAAATCGTCGTTACTAACTGGGAATTCCGGTACAGCCAAAAGTCGTGGACAAAATAAAATTTGATTTATTTAATTATATTGATATAAGAACCGATTAAAAAACATTAAAAAACGTTATTTCCAATTGTTTTACCACACAAACCAAGTGATTTTAGTATGAGTATTTGAGAATATTTAGGAATAATGACACTCAAAGGTAGGAAGGTATGCGTGGGACATCGTTAAATTGTGGTACATGTAGTTACATTTTTATTTATTTTTTTAAGTTAAGAATTTATTTTTAATTATTATTCTGATTTAGTTTATTAGTGTTGAAATTTGCTATCGATTGCTATATTAAATATGATATGTTCACTTATTATTATCAAATAACATAGTTTTTAAGTCAGTGGACATGACCTTTTCGCTCTGGTCAAGTAATTTGAAAAATGCCCATATGCTATAGTCCATTATAGAGTGTAAGGTCTACAAATTACACACACATAGACAATAAATGTATAATAACAACTTTTTACTTTTGTCAACCTTAACATTTTTAATAAAAACATTAGTTGAAATGCGAGTTAACTATGAAAACATGTTGAACATTGAGTGTAAAACGAAAATAACCAAATCCTTCAATGATTGAATCATTTGTTTCATACTTTGTGGTTCGCCTATGTTGAGATTGATAAAGTTGATTTATAAGTTTTATAATAAGTATGCAAGCTGATAGAAGTATGCAGGACAGAATGTGTATTATCGAAATGCATATAATCATTACAATAGTATAATCCAATCCAATTTTGTCTGTTGTAAGTATGTTTGTCCGCTAAGGAGATAGCGTGGTAAGTGGATAAACCACGAAATGGATTTTAATGCGGTTTTTGCCATCTTTTAGGTATTTTTTTCATGTCTATCCTTACTACTTGTCTGTTGGTATGTTTGCTTCACGTAAAAACGGCTGAACCGATTGTCTTGATTTTGGAATAGAGATAGTTCGACACTCAGGGAAGAAAATAGGATAACTTTACTTCGGGAAATAGCCTCATTCCCACGGGAAAAGCTATTTAGCTTACCGTGAAACCACAGGGCGGAAAGCTATATATCATATACTAGTGACTCAATACATGATATTACTCAAACTCCTTACGAGACTCGATTTACTGTAAGTATGAAATATTTGGAAACAACATTTTGTTATAAATGTCAAACATTACCTAAATATATTAGTAAACAAGTGTAAAATAAGCTTCTTCATTACATAGTATAAATCATTACATAGTATAAATCCAAGTCGCTAATTCTGTCTGTTTGTATATTTGTCCGCTATCTCCTTCTAAACCAGTTGACAGATTTTAATGCGGTTTTCGCCATTTTTTAGGTTTTTTTTCATTTAAATTTGTAAATAAAGAACATGCAGAAAAAGATTTTTAAATTAGCCAAAATTCCGGGTTTCGGGAACAAGTCGTTACACCATTGCGAAGCGTGGACGGGTCGCTAGTATTTTATATAAATAAACTTTCTTGGTTATTAATTCTTTAGTTATTTTGGTTATTAATTCATTTAGTTATTAATTCTTTCTTTACGACTTAAAAAGCAAAATGAATGAAACTCATAATAAAAATACAATATGGTTAAGATTTTAACTAGGGTAACATGATCCTAGGACGAAATAATAACTCTGAGACCATTAGATTGTTTTAGCGATCGTATAGATGAATAGAAGAAATAAAACAACAACCACAATATTTTATAGAATAGTGCTGAACCTTAAGTCTCTCAAATTAAGGTTGAGAATGGTGTCGGTTAGAGTGTAGGAGATCCGAAAAAAACCTCTTGGTTTTTAAGAAAATGTTGTAACAACCACAAAAATTTATAAAAATATATTGAGCTACAAAACTGTCGAGTTAAGGTTCATATTAAGGAGTAGTAAAATAGTAGTTTATTAACGTTAGTGTGTGTGAAACTGTGAATATGACCACTGGATGCAATAATGTTTGTCAAATATGTGGACTATTTTATGGACTCTTGCAGCTTACCGTACCTACTTTTGTGTAGAAATATTTTAGGGCTAAATCAAATATCAATTTTGTTATAGATAACGTTTCTTTCTATTCATAAAAAATGTACATTCACTGTATGTTTAGCATACTATGTGTTAAATGGTCACATTTAGATTATCCTGGCTAAGTTTTCTGGGAATTGTAATAGATCCCCCTTAAAAAATAAGATGTCTGGTATTGTTTTTAGCTTAGCCTTCCCCAATTTTAATAATTATACTTATTTTGATACACCTAGTAAGTATATAACCATTAATTCTATTATCATTGTCTACTAAAAATCTATGGGTATTTCAAGTAGGTAGGTATACAAAAACCTATTACGCGTTTATAAATTTGTATCCGTTCAGAAAACGTATGGCTGGCCGGCCGGGCGGCCCAGTGTTCACAACCGTAGGTACTATTATTTTTATGCCTAGAACGATATCAAATAAGTATTAAACGCAGATAGAATGAAGATTTTTAACTAATTTGGGAGACTATTTCATACTTAGGTACATTTTCGACCCCATTTTAGTAAATACGATACGATTGATAAATTTAGCGAAAATACATCATTAAACATTTTACAGATGTTGTACGGAAACGGCCTCACTATAGGTTGGGAACACTGCGGGCGGTAGACATTTGCTAAAGTAGACTGAAATTTGTCAGTTTCACTTTTATCAAGTTCTGTTCATGCCAGTAAAAAAAATCGACTTAAATCATTAATTTTGTATTTATATTTTTTGGTTTAAATCGACATTTATTGGTCTTAAATAAACAATTGATTTAATATTTTAATGTGTAAAGCAAAAATAGTTTTACTACAACGCCATCTAGCGGGTGTATTATAACTAAAATTGGTTAAAATATGCAAATTTGTGTTTTGAGACTAGTAATGTCATCTATCGAAAGTTTGGGAACTAAAAAAAAGTATACGCTATTTTGTATGGCTATTGTCTATCCTTTCACTTCTTCATCCATGGTTATATTAATATGAAAGTCAATCGATGAAATAGCAAAATAGAAGTTATACATAGTAGTTACAATTGCATTCACTTACATAAAAAATATAACATATAAAACAAATCATTCTTTGTTTTAATTAGTCGGTATGTTCAAAAGTTAAAAAAAACAATGTTAATGTTAAGTAAGTTAACTGTTACCATTCATCATTTATTACCCATCTCTAAACTTTAGTTCTATTAGGTACACGTCTAATATATCCCTTCGACTGTAAATGGTTACAAATGGGTTACAAACAACAAGCTGCACTTTTCCTTTACCCAAGACTGTATCTATTTCTTTCGCACTCTGTTCAGTTACTTGTAAAAGAGCGAGACAGCACTAAGTTGCAACGGAATTTAATATTCGTATTGTGCAGTTGTCAATAATTTCGCTCCGCTAGAGTCCATTTCATTTCATTTAGCGTGAAGTTTGTTGATATCGGAGTTCGTAAGAAAGAGGTTTTATATCTAATGCAATATTGCGAAGTTCAGACCTGACTAAAGGCGTTAGAGCGAGTGTGTTTATGAAACACAAAGTTGTATAGAATAGTTCGAAACAAACAAGGGGGTATTCAGGTGTTAGTTAGTATAAGGAAGTAGATATTTTTGCTGTTGCTGTATTAAAAGGTTTGGTCAAGATGAAACAAATAATTTGGACAAATATTGGTATAATAATTTGTTATTAATTGCTGATTGCCTGTTATTTGTAGGAAACCACAGGGGGCACTTGAAAATTTTAGCTTTATTCGGATTCAGTCGACATGTTCAAAATGACTATGAAAACGTTACCTACGTCCAAGAATTTGGAATTCGACGCCAAACCTATTATAAACTATGACTCGAAAAGGAGAAGTTAGTAATTTATAACATTACGTATCAAAATACTTAGCATGAACTGAAATATCCTTTCTCTACCATACCGAAAAATAGACCATGTTGCCACTATCTCTCTATCCCACTTCTGAAAACCAACACAAATCACCATTGTTCTCGGTATAATACTGCAGACAGTCATGCGGCGCAGAGTGGGCTAACGGCAGCTGCGCAAGTCTCAGCAGCCAGATCCTGGGCATGTCACTCCCGCGCATGCGAATTGACAAAGTAGTGCCGGCCGAGGTGGGGAGCTCGTCCAGTTCACGGACTTGCAGGTCGCTACTGAAGGTGTAGTATACTGTGGAAAAGGTTAAAATAATGAGTGTTAAAAGTAGAGGATAGTTTCGTCTTTTTCAAAGCCTGTTGCATATAAATCAAGATTTAGAGAACCTTGAACCTTTCAGAAGAATCAAGTATAAAAGGATAAAAAGCGTAGGTTAACGTGATCTTTGTCATATTTATAATAGCTTCACCTGTGAGAGAGATAACAAGACAAGAAATAAGCTACTGGCTTTTGACATAATAGACACTTTACTCAACCGCAGGGCCATTATGTGAAATAACAAATTAAGTTGCGAATCTAATTAAGCGTGATCCATTGGTGTTACAAGCTTAATCATAAGTTAGTTAAGTCACATATGGTGCCAATGATGTTTTAAAATAAATTCTAGAGATACATGTTTTCAATTTATTAAGACAAACATTTTATCAAAATGTATACGAAAACTATGCCAATATTAAACTTCTGACGTAATAGCCTTGTTAAGCACTACAGAACTTACAATGTTGTCCATGGTTCTGCCCGCACAGAACTATCTGGTTTCCATCATCACCCAGGATCATGGCATCTTCATCGCACTCTCCTGTTGTTCTATTTGGCTGTCCCTGCAGAAAAAAATACCACTGTATTTTTGATATGTGGCTATTTAAAGAGATTTGCTTCATATCAACAATGATATGTACATATTAGTTTCTCGCTGTAATGATCTGACATGAATGCAGTAAGTTTACTTGATAGTAGTTGGTAATTTCTTTAGTGTCCGTCAGCATTGAAATATACCACAGTTGGGATTAATCTTATTCTTACCAGCAAAAGGCAGGAAAGTTTCCACCAGTGATGTAATATACGAGTACCTACATGCTTACTTATAACTTAATTGTATACGGTTAACAGTTCAACGCTTTTGTATTAACTCCCAACACAAATATTTCCGATAAATTGTCTATAAACGAGACACCGACAGAATCGCCCTACATTTCGCCACTCCTGCCACTCGAGTGCATTTTTAATTCCTTTTCATTCCATCATTCGTTCGGGGCGATCCTGCTCGCTGGTCCGTTAATCGGTTTACCGCGGGATTCGCTTTGCAGCAAACAAAGCAAAATGTTGCGCAAACCTTAAAGTACTTATAGTCGCCACACGAAGTTTTAGGAACTTTGCTGAAATCTTCACTTATTGGAAAATTTTAAGCATCTGACTTTCTACTTTGAAGTTTTTTTCTTCTTATAAGGAGTTTTAAAAGGGGGACTGATTTTATACGCCTGAGGGTGTCTCGAAACGGGGTGTTGGTTTTTTTCTTTTCATATCAAGAAATTTCTTATTTAAAAATAATTTACAAAGTATAAAATAAATTCGCTTATCGAGTATGCTTGTTCTATTACTCCTACTAAACCATTTAACGGATTTTAATTTGGCTGTCGCCAAATTTAAGGTCTTTTTTCATCTTTAATTTATGAATAATAAACGCTGAGTAATTTTTTTTGTAACTTCATAGATTAACGCGATCATTATTACTTGAAATTAAACGCATTTTAACGGTTTTTAATTTTTTAAACGGTGACGGCCACGGCGCCGGGAACTCGGGGGACAGGAAGTACGCCACGTTGTTGTACACTACACTAACACCAACTCACAATAGTGAAGTGCACCATATCAAGCCGCAGCTGCACGACCCCCGCGTGGGGGCGGTGGACGGTGACGTTGCAGTAGCTGTCCCCCTCGCTGGTCCACGGCGCCGGGAACTCGGGGGACAGGAAGTACGCCACGTTGTTGTACACTATACTAACACCAACTCACAATAGTGAAGTGCACCATATCAAGCCGCAGCTGCACGACCCCCGCGTGGGGGCGGTGGACGGTGACGTTGCAGTAGCTGTCCCCCTCGCTGGTCCACGGCGCCGGGAACTCGGGGGACAGGAAGTACGCCACGTTGTTGTACACTATACTAACACCAACTCACAATAGTGAAGTGCACCATATCAAGCCGCAGCTGCACGACCCCCGCGTGGGGGCGGTGGACGGTGACGTTGCAGTAGCTGTCCCCCTCGCTGGTCCACGGCGCCGGGAACTCGGGGGACAGGAAGTACGCCACGTTGTTGTACACTATACTAACACCAACTCACAATAGTGAAGTGCACCATATCAAGCCGCAGCTGCACGACCCCCGCGTGGGGGCGGTGGACGGTGACGTTGCAGTAGCTGTCCCCCTCGCTGGTCCACGGCGCCGGGAACTCGGGGGACAGGAAGTACGCCACGTTGTTGTACACTATACTAACACCAACTCACAATAGTGAAGTGCACCATATCAAGCCGCAGCTGCACGACCCCCGCGTGGGGGCGGTGGACGGTGACGTTGCAGTAGCTGTCCCCCTCGCTGGTCCACGGCGCCGGGAACTCGGGGGACAGGAAGTACGCCACGTTGTTGTACACTATACTAACACCAACTCACAATAGTGAAGTGCACCATATCAAGCCGCAGCTGCACGACCCCCGCGTGGGGGCGGTGGACGGTGACGTTGCAGTAGCTGTCCCCCTCGCTGGTCCACGGCGCCGGGAACTCGGGGGACAGGAAGTACGCCACGTTGTTGTACACTATACTAACACCAACTCACAATAGTGAAGTGCACCATATCAAGCCGCAGCTGCACGACCCCCGCGTGGGGGCGGTGGACGGTGACGTTGCAGTAGCTGTCCCCCTCGCTGGTCCACGGCGCCGGGAACTCGGGGGACAGGAAGTACGCCACGTTGTTGTACACTATACTAACACCAACTCACAATAGTGAAGTGCACCATATCAAGCCGCAGCTGCACGACCCCCGCGTGGGGGCGGTGGACGGTGACGTTGCAGTAGCTGTCCCCCTCGCTGGTCCACGGCGCCGGGAACTCGGGGGACAGGAAGTACGCCACGTTGTTGTACACTATACTAACACCAACTCACAATAGTGAAGTGCACCATATCAAGCCGCAGCTGCACGACCCCCGCGTGGGGGCGGTGGACGGTGACGTTGCAGTAGCTGTCCCCCTCGCTGGTCCACGGCGCCGGGAACTCGGGGGACAGGAAGTACGCCACGTTGTTGTACACTATACTAACACCAACTCACAATAGTGAAGTGCACCATATCAAGCCGCAGCTGCACGACCCCCGCGTGGGGGCGGTGGACGGTGACGTTGCAGTAGCTGTCCCCCTCGCTGGTCCACGGCGCCGGGAACTCGGGGGACAGGAAGTACGCCACGTTGTTGTACACTATACTAACACCAACTCACAATAGTGAAGTGCACCATATCAAGCCGCAGCTGCACGACCCCCGCGTGGGGGCGGTGGACGGTGACGTTGCAGTAGCTGTCCCCCTCGCTGGTCCACGGCGCCGGGAACTCGGGGGACAGGAAGTACGCCACGTTGTTGTACACTATACTAACACCAACTCACAATAGTGAAGTGCACCATATCAAGCCGCAGCTGCACGACCCCCGCGTGGGGGCGGTGGACGGTGACGTTGCAGTAGCTGTCCCCCTCGCTGGTCCACGGCGCCGGGAACTCGGGGGACAGGAAGTACGCCACGTTGTTGTACACTATACTAACACCAACTCACAATAGTGAAGTGCACCATATCAAGCCGCAGCTGCACGACCCCCGCGTGGGGGCGGTGGACGGTGACGTTGCAGTAGCTGTCCCCCTCGCTGGTCCACGGCGCCGGGAACTCGGGGGACAGGAAGTACGCCACGTTGTTGTACACTATACTAACACCAACTCACAATAGTGAAGTGCACCATATCAAGCCGCAGCTGCACGACCCCCGCGTGGGGGCGGTGGACGGTGACGTTGCAGTAGCTGTCCCCCTCGCTGGTCCACGGCGCCGGGAACTCGGGGGACAGGAAGTACGCCACGTTGTTGTACACTATACTAACACCAACTCACAATAGTGAAGTGCACCATATCAAGCCGCAGCTGCACGACCCCCGCGTGGGGGCGGTGGACGGTGACATTGCAGTAGCTGTCCCCCTCGCTGGTCCACGGCGCCGGGAACTCGGGGGACAGGAAGTACGCCACGTTGTTGTACACTATACTAACACCAACTCACAATAGTGAAGTGCACCATATCAAGCCGCAGCTGCACGACCCCCGCGTGGGGGCGGTGGACGGTGACGTTGCAGTAGCTGTCCCCCTCGCTGGTCCACGGCGCCGGGAACTCGGGGGACAGGAAGTACGCCACGTTGTTGTACACTATACTAACACCAACTCACAATAGTGAAGTGCACCATATCAAGCCGCAGCTGCACGACCCCCGCGTGGGGGCGGTGGACGGTGACGTTGCAGTAGCTGTCCCCCTCGCTGGTCCACGGCGCCGGGAACTCGGGGGACAGGAAGTACGCCACGTTGTTGTACACTATACTAACACCAACTCACAATAGTGAAGTGCACCATATCAAGCCGCAGCTGCACGACCCCCGCGTGGGGGCGGTGGACGGTGACGTTGCAGTAGCTGTCCCCCTCGCTGGTCCACGGCGCCGGGAACTCGGGGGACAGGAAGTACGCCACGTTGTTGTACACTATACTAACACCAACTCACAATAGTGAAGTGCACCATATCAAGCCGCAGCTGCACGACCCCCGCGTGGGGGCGGTGGACGGTGACATTGCAGTAGCTGTCCCCCTCGCTGGTCCACGGCGCCGGGAACTCGGGGGACAGGAAGTACGCCACGTTGTTGTACACTATACTAACACCAACTCACAATAGTGAAGTGCACCATATCAAGCCGCAGCTGCACGACCCCCGCGTGGGGGCGGTGGACGGTGACGTTGCAGTAGCTGTCCCCCTCGCTGGTCCACGGCGCCGGGAACTCGGGGGACAGGAAGTACGCCACGTTGTTGTACACTATACTAACACCAACTCACAATAGTGAAGTGCACCATATCAAGCCGCAGCTGCACGACCCCCGCGTGGGGGCGGTGGACGGTGACGTTGCAGTAGCTGTCCCCCTCGCTGGTCCACGGCGCCGGGAACTCGGGGGACAGGAAGTACGCCACGTTGTTGTACACTATACTAACACCAACTCACAATAGTGAAGTGCACCATATCAAGCCGCAGCTGCACGACCCCCGCGTGGGGGCGGTGGACGGTGACGTTGCAGTAGCTGTCCCCCTCGCTGGTCCACGGCGCCGGGAACTCGGGGGACAGGAAGTACGCCACGTTGTTGTACACTATACTAACACCAACTCACAATAGTGAAGTGCACCATATCAAGCCGCAGCTGCACGACCCCCGCGTGGGGGCGGTGGACGGTGACGTTGCAGTAGCTGTCCCCCTCGCTGGTCCACGGCGCCGGGAACTCGGGGGACAGGAAGTACGTCACGTTGTTGGAGATCGTCGCGCCGCAGGACACCTCGACTGGGGGAGAAATGAAGGATTAAATAGATCTTTAGCTTGTGTTCTTTACTTATGATGATGAGTATTAATACGTAATATTGTGAGTATATGTGTTTTTTTGATGAGAAGCTAGCAAACGAGCAAGCGGGTCAGCTGATGGTAAGTGATCACCGCCGCCCATGACCACCCGCAACACTCTGTGTGTTGGGTGTGTTGATCTTTGAGAAAATTGGGCACCGGATACCGCACTCACCGAACGAAACGCAGGAACATCGTCCCTACTTCACTTCGGTTTTCTGTGCGACGGTGATATTACACCGGTCGAGTCAGCCCAGTAATCGCTGCAGACAGAGCCTACAGCTAGACTCTACCACTCCAAAAAGTGTGTGTGTTTGTAACACTTAGACACAAAATTTTCAGAATTAATTAAGATGAAATTTGGTATTAGGATAGACTTTATCCTGGAATAACACATGTGGTAAAAAGAGGGTAAAACCACAGAGCGGAAAGCAAGTGATTAATGAAGGTGGTACTGAAAGATGTAGGTATATTTTGGTCTACGTTTCGTACGTAGACTTTGAACGGTAGAACAGGCAGGAAAACCATTACCGCTAAAATAAAGATAATAAAAATATATTATTTATAACGCATCAGACTAAAGTCTTAAGATATACCTGCCTTACATCGTTTTATGTTTCCTTAAGTAGGTTCGCAATAAAAACGGTTGCTATATCTCTAAACGCTTATCTACGAGTCTAAGTCAATAGGTCAAAGGATCTTAACCTTTCCAACTTTCTCTTTAAGTATTCTCAAGCCGAATGAGTCAAAGTTAACCTTTAGTGGATCCAAATAAGGTAATAATGAAATAATGCAATTAGAAAGCGAAATAATAAAAACAAATGACGCCATCACACACTTAATAAGGTCGTCATTTAAATTGGTAATGATTTCGCAAAAGGGAATTAAGTGAATTTTCATAAAAGTCATTCGGTTTTTCTGAGTAAAGGGTAAATTGAAATAAATTACAGGCAATGAAAGCTGGAATTGAATTAATGTTGGGACCCACTTTCATGACAGGGTACGAAATAGGCAGTTTTTATATAGGACCCGACATGATTTATTATTAAAAATTGCATTCAGATGGAAAACGGTAGTTGGCACGATTTTTTATGTGGTATTTTACTTGCAATGCTCTGACAATACATTTGGGTATGTATTTCTGTGATGAGAACTTTGTTTTTATTAAGGGTTTAGAGACAAATTTTTAGTTTATCCTAATTATATTTGCATGTAAAATGTATGAATGTTTTATTGTAAAAAAATCCAATTCAAAACGACAAAATATCACTTTAAAGTTTACATGAATAATATAACGAATTTTCTTTTTTATGAAGTATAAATATCTAAACGATGGAGAAAACCGCATTTAAAAATCCGCCAAGTGGTTTAGGAGGTGTACTTAGATAAACATACAAACAGACACATATGTAATTATATTCTAAGATTCTTCATTCTTTAAAATTGGTCACGGAAAGATTGCGACGCGTTATAAATCCTTAAAATACATATATGATAAACTGTTTTTTTTATACAGCCAAGACAATAACGGAAACTCTCTTCAGGCATATACTAATAATTTAAATAAGTTTTGGTTCAGCCTAGATTCTCTATTTTGCTTGTAAATGTTGGATGTATGAAAGTTATAAACCGCACAGATTCAATATAAACCTACAATCTGTGTTGATTACTATCTAATAGATATGAATTCTGTTAGCATGCCTTTACACTATACCATATGAAAGTCGTTGGGTTTTTAGTAGGTAGGAAACACAATATTTGGTAATTGTTGTAATACGATGTAATCGTTTGTCATGTAATGGGTGATTGGTGTGCAAAAGGTATATCTTGAAACCCCATTTGGGCTTTTTTCTATATCACTCGTGGCGTTAGTTTATAAAAGTAGCTGTCAAAACTTTAATTTATAAAAACTATTGTGATAGATCTAGAAACGAAAATATAAAGGGAAAATGTACAAGTGACGATATAACGTAATTCTTGTTATTTTAAACAAAGGATAGGAATCCTAGTATAACTTTATAAACGTGAAAGTTTGTAAGTATGGATGTAATGGATGTGTGGATGTGTGGATGTATGGATGGATGTTTATTACTCTTTGACGTAAAAGCTACTGGACGGATTTGGATGAAACTTAACACTAATATAGATTATACATCAGGATAACACGGGAAACCGACTTTCACGCAAACGGAGTCGCGGAGGCAACTAGTACTTTAATAAATATTTATCAAACATGAATATGTGTTTTCCTCAAGTTCAATTTGAACGCTTTTTGCTACTTATAAGTTGAATCCCTTTTTTCATAGTTGCCCTTATTACATTCACTCTACAAATTTTAAAATATTATTATCAAAAAAATTTGCCTTATTACATATTATTTACCCAACTTGCAAACCAAAATTTACGTTATTATGTAAAAGCACCTTAACGTGAGCACGTGTATAATCATTTCAATTTCAACGCGATTATCTTACGCATCCTAGTTTAATGTTTATGTGTGAATGAGTACATATTATTATTCACGTGTGTGTGTATTTCGAATCTTCTGGTTACTTGTTACTTGTGTTGTGAAGCTCTTTGAAAAGTAAACAATTTGCACTGAAGTATGTAATTCCGATGTACATATTTAATTGCTATGCAAACGTTTTATCATTTTAGGGACACGAACATTTGTAAACAAAACAATACTTAATTTTGTAGTGTTGTTTTTATGGATAGTAATTGGTAAGTTGCATCCTTACCTACTAAACTAAAATAACTAAATAAGCATCAATTAATTAAGCAGGTGTTTAGCCGTCAGTCACAATATCAATATCAAATCAAGTCATTACAAAGTAGCTCTTACTAACCAAGCCATAATAATCAAATGAAAACTGTACCAACATTTGAAACAAGTTCCATTCAAAGTCAAATGCTCTCGTTATTTTTTATACAGCATCGTTACAAATGATACCGGTTTAAAAACTGGTTTCAGGCGTTATGGTTATCGTTACTGCGGTCTCGCGGATTCGGTATTAATGATAAGGCTTCAAAGCTTTATAGCCAAGTCTACTGATGGTAATAGCTCGTAACATATGGTTTTATTAAAGTAAAAAAGCTCTAAGAAAATATGCGTTTATTTAATTTAATCAAGTTTTCAACTGTTTTTATGTCTTGATGAGCACAGCCTTTGGTATAAATTGGCTAGAGATTGAGCAGTAATCCACCACGCTGGCTCACTATTAATTTAATTTAAGTTAACTTTTAAATGTTTGGTTCACATTCTTATAGATATGTCGCGGCGCGGGTGTCTTTTCTTAATGTCAGAATGTTAAGATGGGCGTAGAAGGCAGCAAACAAGAACTTAAAGCATTATGAAAGAATATAGGAACAATCTGTTAACTACTTTAGCTCAATGATCTGATAAAACTAATGCAACTGTATTGAAATGACCTGCCTCACTACCATAATGAACTACAAGGGTATTTGGAATAATAAAGAAACAGTTTAACCTTTAACTTTGTTTTAATTTACCGGATTCATAAAGACAGGTACAATCTGTCTGACATATTGAGTGGAGAAGAACCCGGTGAATAAACTCCACTCTGCCATTATTACAATTTAAAATACAAAGGAACGTTATAAAACTCGCTATTACATTACTCACAGAAATCTAGCAACTAGTTTACATGATTAACGGACACACTGATACTTAGCTTTCGTATTGAAGACTTCCGATACAGCATTAGAATACAAACTGTTAAACTTAGGCAATGACTCGATATAAAATCAAACAGCAAATTGAATGTGGACAAGACAACTGCTTCTCTCCGATTCCCGCGCTATTCTGATAATTTAGGTGTGAACACTTCAATTTCTAAGAAATGAATGCCCCTTCCTTGAATGTTCAATGTCTTTTATACCAAACGGCCGTTTCCGTTTTTATCAAAATAGCACTAGGCCTTGCCCAGGTTCTCCGCTAGAGGGCCTGCCTTTCCGGTCACAATGATTTAACAATCAAATTAATCCTACAACAATAACTGATTCAGTAAGAATTAAATCATAATTAAATCACAATTTTCAATTAGGTAAATTACA
This sequence comes from Emmelina monodactyla, assembly GCA_916618145.1. Lineage (NCBI taxonomy): Eukaryota > Metazoa > Arthropoda > Insecta > Lepidoptera > Pterophoridae > Emmelina > Emmelina monodactyla. The sequence continues at coordinate 1,665,888 of OU745319.1, forward strand.
CAGCAAATGGTATTAAACAAAAATTAAATTAATTCAGGTAAGCTTGAAAATGCTTAAGATGGCGCTAGTTGTCCCAAAATACCGGCCGATTGCCAATGTGGCGCCATCATTTCCGACACGGCCATTCTTGACAGGACACACGTCCTCGTGTGTTTTCTGCAACAAAACAAGCTAGGCACAGTATACGCTCGGCCACTCCTGGTAAAACCACAGTAACATTGAAATGACTAAAAGTAGGAAATATCTCAACTCCCGAAAAAAAAAACTAAATCATCACGGTTCAAAAAGAAGATATTACAATTCCCACGTGACATATCATAGCACAAACCCACACAGGCCAGTCCTTCGGCCGAATTAGACACAGTCCTTCGGTCTTTTTGCACAGCACAGTCCTTCGGCTGTTAAAGGAATACGGTCCTTCGATTCCCATAGACACAGTCCTTCGGTCTTTTTGCACAGCACAGTCCTTCGGCTGTTATAGGAATACGGTCCTTCGATTCCCATAGACACAGTCCTTCGGTCTTTTTGCACAGCACAGTCCTTCGGCTGTTATAGGAATACGGTCCTTCGATTCCCATTGCGTTCAACTCAGTCCTTCGGTTGAACTTGTGCCATGATAGTCGCTCAATATTTAAATTTGCAATGATAATAAATTTTCACATCAAAACATAAATTTTCGAGAAAAGACATATCCATCAACCAAAGTTTACATCACTTTATCACAACAAATCAATCATTGAAACACGCCACGACACGAGTGAACACCCCTCTATCGCCACGGCCTCAGCCGACAAGCAACATCACCATTGCTCCCACATACGCGCCCGTGTTCATCCTCAGACAACACACGACTACAATACGGCAGATAGAGTAGGTACTCACTCGCGTTTCCACCAAAAACAATTCAACATCGTCAATAACATTATTAATTTCATCTGGTAAATGATCTATCATCAACCTCAATTATTTTTGACCGATCTATCGTAACGTCGCCATTAAAACAATTATTTGGTTAACGTTGAGGTAAAACCTCAAGAAGTTGAGTATCGAACGTCACATGACATTAACTAGTCCTGTGCTGAATACACGCGTTTGACCAATACGCCACAGTTAAAACCCTTTTAAAAGATCCCACATAAAATTTCGCGCCAAAACTTTCATTAACTAACGAGCATTCAGCACTAGAATCGAAATAAAGAAAGAATACGATTCACCTTTGTGTTCTAGACAATCCGTGGAAGATTCATAGCTCACACGTCAATCAGCACCTCGGTACGAACGCTGGCTTGCCTCGGCCACCGCAATGCCGCCATCGCTGGTAAATCAGGATCATCACTTTCTGTTGCTACACCGCTGGGTTAAGTCCTGATGTCGACATTGCTCGTCCTCGCGGCTCCAGCTTTGGTTTATTGTAATCGCCATTCGATGTATCCTCGAAACATATTAAAACACGTGTGAATTACAGTTGTTAATAACACCAGTTCCTATACCATTATTAAACATCGATCAACACTAAATGTAAAAACCAATAATTTCTATTGTGCGTAAATAACTTGGTTTAACTTTAAACTAACAATTAAGAAATGTAACACATGAAATAGTTTAAGAGAATGAATACTAATTAAAGAACAACTGCAAACACAAAGTAGGTAGGTGTAGGTAGATAGGCGTAGATAGGTGCCAGGTGCACGCTTATTCTATGTCAGCTGGCGACTTTTGTAACCAAATCGGTTGCATAACTCCTCCCGCCAAAACACAATTTAATTTAAGAACACACTCTGCCATAAATTATTACAAAACATTGTACATCACCCAGTCAAGTTGTGTCCGGTTATAACGTAATAATGTAGGTACTGCCGCGTACTTCAACGTTTCTATTTTGTTTTTACCAGATTCAAACCATCCAGCAATTTCACTATTGTAGCAGCTTTTCTGAAACAAATTTTAACACACAGCATCACATAGTTCGGCAAACTTTTATTCTACGCAATTAAGAAAACTGAGACGTCAGAAAAAGACTCGTCGAAAATAACAAAGGATGTGAAGGTGGTTAGGTGGTTGGGTCTAGGTGGCCTAGAAATTATTTATTCAGACCCACAGCATGTAAAACCCAATAATGACAAAGCAAAACTAAAATCACAACTTTCAGTCTTAATTAATAGTACCGTAGTACCATTCGAAACTCAGAGCATTAACTGACTACTTCATTTAGAAATAAAATTATTAAAAAAACAAATTTAAAAACTAGGCTTCCTTCATATTCGTTGCCAATATCTCCATGGTTTACCCTGAAACCTGACCTTCGCCAGAGTCAACGTGCGTGCTGGCGACGCATACACGGACTACCCTCCAAGGAATACCGATCGAGCTAGTACAGTCCCAAGCAAGCCCGATTCGCAATACATTTCAAAGTTAACTAGTCTTTTAAACAATTTCGTCATTTAAACTCTGATTCTATTAAATTGTGATTGCCACCAATATTTTTTGTAAATTACCGTCCATAACTCAAAACGAGAATCGTAAAATAAATTTAAAACACTGACCTTGGTTCAATACTCACCTGCACAAAATCGCTCAACTTAGTTTTCAAAAATACTTGACGGTTATTTTTCGTCGAAGTGGTATCCACGTCATTTTCTTTGTTTGCATGCCTGAATCATCAGATGGCTGTTCTCGAAGCAACACGACGTGGTGTTTCTGAAACTCATCGTTTATTTCTTTTAGTTTGAGGTAAATCCCACTTCTGATGTCGCGGCGCGGGTGTCTTTTCTTAATGTCAGAATGTTAAGATGGGCGTAGAAGGCAGCAAACAAGAACTTAAAGCATTATGAAAGAATATAGGAACAATCTGTTAACTACTTTAGCTCAATGATCTGATAAAACTAATGCAACTGTATTGAAATGACCTGCCTCACTACCATAATGAACTACAAGGGTATTTGGAATAATAAAGAAACAGTTTAACCTTTAACTTTGTTTTAATTTACCGGATTCATAAAGACAGGTACAATCTGTCTGACATATTGAGTGGAGAAGAACCCGGTGAATAAACTCCACTCTGCCATTATTACAATTTAAAATACAAAGGAACGTTATAAAACTCGCTATTACATTACTCACAGAAATCTAGCAACTAGTTTACATGATTAACGGACACACTGATACTTAGCTTTCGTATTGAAGACTTCCGATACAGCATTAGAATACAAACTGTTAAACTTAGGCAATGACTCGATATAAAATCAAACAGCAAATTGAATGTGGACAAGACAACTGCTTCTCTCCGATTCCCGCGCTATTCTGATAATTTAGGTGTGAACACTTCAATTTCTAAGAAATGAATGCCCCTTCCTTGAATGTTCAATGTCTTTTATACCAAACGGCCGTTTCCGTTTTTATCAAAATAGCACTAGGCCTTGCCCAGGTTCTCCGCTAGAGGGCCTGCCTTTCCGGTCACAATGATTTAACAATCAAATTAATCCTACAACAATAACTGATTCAGTAAGAATTAAATCATAATTAAATCACAATTTTCAATTAGGTAAATTACACAGCAAATGGTATTAAACAAAAATTAAATTAATTCAGGTAAGCTTGAAAATGCTTAAGATGGCGCTAGTTGTCCCAAAATACCGGCCGATTGCCAATGTGGCGCCATCATTTCCGACAGATAGATGATTATCTCATAATATTTTCCTTTTTAATATATCTGTGTTTATGGCTATCTAAAAAGTCTGATGATTTCTCTTGAAACTTTATTTTAACTGCTAAAAACCATAATTTAACACGGCAAACGTTTATCTAAACTTGAAAAAACCTTTTTTTTTAAATAACAAAACATTGCTACATTAACTCGTTGCTTTCAACCTACATAGAAAATATCTCGTTATTTATAAGTTCAGTTGAATTATACCAACATCTTGTATAACTAAATAAAAATACAAGTGAACAAAGGGCCAGAGAAAGCAAACCTTACATTAAAAATGCCGGTTTAATCAAAAAGAGAAAAAAGCTAGCTACTCTACAAAACTGATTATTATCACACTTAAAATAACTACTATGAGTGTACGTTATTATAAAATAACCACTATAAGTGTATGTTATTATAGTTTAACTTTTAAGGTTATAATGACATGTGTGCGTGATGCTACCTTACGGGAAATGAGACTATTGTTTGTGGAAAAATTTAGGCTTTGGTAAACATTTTAGAAAAAAACCTGTTATTACAAGGTAGTGTAGGTACAAGGTAAATATATATTTATGTTTTATCATTATTACATAGTATAAATCCAAATCGCCTTATTGTGTCTGTTTGTATGTTTGTCCGCTATCTCCTCCTTAACCTGTAGACGGATTAGAACGCGGTTTTCACCATCATTTAGGTATATTTTCATTTCAAGTTGTAAATAAAGCACATTCAAAAAATGTTTTCTTAAGATGGCCAAAATTCAATGTTTCGTGAGCAAGTCGGCCAAAATTACACCATAGGGAAGCGAGGGTGGGTCGCTAGTGTTAAATATATTACAAAAAACTATTATCTGAGTAAGACAGATATTAAAGATAACAATATAATAAACGTTCTATCCTTCACACATTTGCCTGTTGTATATAAAGATAAATTATTCAAACTGTTTCCTCTTCATTTGTTCATTTGATTCAGTTTCTTAAACGAGATTGAATTGACGCAAAAACCTGTTTAAATTAAAACTGTATCAAATACGACCACAAATTATCCAGCGTTGTAGCGACTCGAATTCTTCGATAAAGAGTGAAAGTTAATTTAAATAAAATTCGCGTTTTAACTGTTAACAGTATTTAACTACTGATGTTGCTGATGTGACATAGATCTTCATTATGAACAGTATACATTGGTAGACATTTGTGAGTTTTCGTAAAGAAAACTGTTGTCTTAAACTCGGTTTATAACAGATATAATTATGATGCATCCAAAAAGCTCAGTTCTTCTTAAAAGTCGAAGATAAATTTGACAAGTAAAAATGCATTACGAAAAACTATTAATATAGAATTTCGTACAATCCTTCTTGATACTGGAGTACCTTGCCTGTACTTCGGTAGACACGCTAAGCCGCCCATTCTTTTCAATCCAATTAAGATGCCTAATCCTTAAAAAAACCTTTGTGAGTGTATAAACTAATCTCAACCCTAAGGTGGCTTTTACGACCTCATATTTACTCTTGCAAGATTCAAGTCGAGCAAACTTATTACCAACTAGTGGCCGCCCGCGATTCCGTTCGCGTGAAAGTCGGTTTCTCGTGGGAATGAGAAGTTTTCCCGCGGTAAAAAGTACCCTATATGTTATTCTGATGTATAACCTAATATATCGGTAAAGTTTCATAAAAATCCGTCCAGTAGTTTTTACGTGAAAGAGTAACAAACATCCATACCTCTATACAAACATTTATACAGCCATACATACTCACAAACTTTCACGTTTATAATATAAGTAGGATATAAAGAAAAGCAAAAATAAATGCTAGTACAAACTCCTACCTTACCTTACTTGGTAGTAATAAAAGACCTAGCTCTATCAGCATCTTTTCAGGTTCAAAGTATAATTAATGCATTTACCTACTCAGCTACACAATTTCCCCACATTTACCTACACAGTGAATTAGAAATCTCTCTATCAGGTTAACTCCACTAAATCACCGCAGCAATGAGTTATTGCCACAGTTTCAAGTTATTACATCTGTAGGTACCTTACGAACTAAGCCACAGCTATAAATTAAACACGGTGTAAATCAAAGTAGTGGCTTCACGGCGCGTACGATTGTGGTCTTTAGATTTAGTAATTGTGCATGCTATAATGAATAAGAAATTCTAAAGTTATATCAGCTTAAAGTAATTTTTGACATTGCTATTTTTCGAGTTTTCTGTTTTCTAAAAATAGCTCTGTGACTGATAGTTTCTTCTCTCCACATGTCAGATTGTTAAACGTTAAAACAGCATAATGTATGGTGACAACCATGAGAAATCGAAAGCTCTATAGAAAACAGTTTGGGAGATATCAAGTCACCTAGTCGCACGCCTCACTGCTTGCCATTGCGGCATCTTTGTTGTCACTACGACTTAACATACCTGCAGTTATATGATGGTTATTAATTAAATAGACGGTAACATGTCATTATCAGTAACATTTTAAAAAATACCCAAATATTTTTTCCCTTTAGCTGCAAGTTACCAAAACATATTTTTTTCCACAAAGCGTAGGTACTGAAAATTATTTTTTCACAAAGTTGCAGAAGTTTAAAGTAACTACTCGTATGTCGTCGCACCATCAAAACATGACGAACTAAACTTTGAGGTCGTCTTTTTTGAGCAAAATATTCTCAGCTTGTATGCAAAGTTTTTCAATTTTGATATTTCGTAAGTGGGTATCATACCACTTTAGAACGATCCTTATGACGTAGGTAACAGTTACTCTTTCTGGAGTTGGCTCAGAAGAGATCAAAATTGCCAAATATCAACCAAACATAAGAGAAAGCAATCAACCCTTTAAATCCAGATTTCTTGTAGCATTCTGGAGAAAACTTAAGTTTGTTTTTAGATAAAAAAACGTTTTTGGACGGCGGCGTGATAAAAATCCTCAAAGCAAATTGTCACAGAACCTTAAATGGAAAGTTCTTATTATAATGCGTCCATCTAGAACCACAAAAGAGCTATTTATTGAAATACCTTCCTACTTAATATGTATTGATACGTAGGTAGCACTTTAAGCCTGTCACTATTCAAAACGAAGATACATAATTAGCAAAGATTTCTATGACAACACCATCTCTTAAAAATGCATATGTATAAAATAAGTGTGATGTCTTTGTAGGATACCTTTTAAAATAGTCTTATATCCTAAAGATTTAGCCTAAGGAACCTAATTACCTACCAAGTCTTCACAACGCATATGGAACTAAACACTATTTACTTTCCGAACCGTCAAAGCCCTTTGACCCACTTTCTCACACGCGCGCGGATTTTTGCATAAGCAACACAAAGCAATCCCAACTGCAATATTGGATGTCGTGAAATAAACAAGAACAAGGGGTATAAGATGTAAAATTTACTGTAATGTCGGCGTACCTTCGACCTTTTTAAAATTACGAGCGTCCCAAATAAATAAGCTAGTGGGAGTAGGCGCAGTCATACACGACGTGGCGGGTACTTCACAACGTTGCTTTTGGGAGACAACGGACGTGTGATGCTGTGTTTTACTTTATTGTCTGTTATTTTCTGTGTTATCAATGTAAGGTTACTTATGTAACTTTTACGTTTTAGACTTATTTAATTCTTATTTTACTTATATGTAGTTTTAGACCTTAGAAAAAGTAAGTCGACTGTAGTTTTATAAGTTTACTAGTGGCCAGCCGCGACCCCGTTCACGTGGAAGTTCGGGAATGAGAAGTTTTCCCGCGGTAAAAGTACCCTATGTGTTATTCTGATGTATGACCTATATGTCTGTAAAGTTTCATCCAAATCCGTCCAGTAGCTTTTACGTGAAAGAGTAACAAACATCAATCCATACATCCATACATACTTACAAACTTTCATTTTATAATATTAGTAGGATTAACTACGTTTGTTTTTAAACGCTGCTTTAACGCTTTCTTTGGCTTTATATAGGAAATGCTCACAGAAATAATAAGTTACAATTTAAAATTACATTCAATAAGATTACACCTTTATGAAACGTGAGTTCCTCATATCTTATTCAGCGGTTAAGGCTCCGAATATCATTAAAAGAACATAATTTTGAAATAAAACGTATGGAAAAAGATGATTGAATTAAGCTTTTATAAGTTCATACAGAAGTCGTATGAAATGTAATGAGATTTTTATTTCCTTATGACTTTTTCATATCGTAATTCCTGGACGCTTATATTACAGTTATAATACTTAAGTACAGGTTATTTATGGTAATAAATAGGTTAATATTACAAGCAGGTTACGCCTAAATATCCGTATATTCATTAGAATCTTTTCTCATAAAATAATTCCTTTCATGATCAACATACTCTTTATTATGATTATATAAAGAGCCAATTAAATTAATTAAAATAAATACAGAGTAAAACCGTACTTCCAAAGTGAATGGTATTTATTTAAACCTTCTGCATTTCAGTTTCTAGAATTTTCGTCTGTTTCCTTAACTACTCTGTATTCTTTTGTAACTGTTATCTCCGTATTTCTAAATCCTACTATATTTGTGAATGTGTATGTGCCATTCTTACTCTTTAACGCAAAACCAAATTTTACCAACGTATGTGAATCAAATGGATATAATAATATTCCATAACCCGAAATAATGCATGCTTTTAACCGCGAGAAAGTATCACATTACTAAGAGTAAAAGCCATTTAACTTCATATGAAAACGCAAGGCAAAAAATTTGTCTGACTATGTGTGCATTAAATTCTATAAAGACAATCCCTGCAGTGTCAGCTACGGTAAAATTCTCAGGTTTACGTCACATACACCGTCTACCTACCATTGCGGGTATCTCTAGGGAGTACGGCAGCCGTACTTAATAGTACAATTTACTGGCGTAAAACTGAGGTTTTTGTACATTTTACACAGCCCTAACTGATTAAAATAGAAGAGAAAAGTGTGACATGTTTTCTGAGTTTCATTGACAAAATTTGACTTATAAACTTGCTTTCCTTCCGAAAACATTTATAGCAGAAGTTAAAGTTATATTAAACACACAGTTTGAGGGACACAATCGTGACACAAATACATAAATGTAAAATTAAATATATGAAGGTAGGTGCTTCTGGATGGAAGAATATTAAAAAAACAAAAGATATAAAACAGTAATATAACGAAACAAGAAAACGTTCGTGGAATTATGAATCCTAACTAAGTCAGCACGGGTGACCTTTGCTCGCCCACTCTCGTTAGAGCTTCGTTTCATAAATACTAAAATAAGGACCTAAACATACACTACGTTTGACAATGTATCTTTAGAGAAAAAAGGAGTTTGTGGAATGTTAAAATAAATATTTGCCGTCGAAATAAAAAATATTTATCATTAATCAATGAATGAACATAGCGCTAGTTTTTTTTTCATAACTTTGGATAAGAAAACTAGTTTAATTAAAGTTTAATTCATAGGATAAATGACTTGAGCACACAATTTCTTTTAATTTTTTCCTTATTTTTCATTACATTTAAATATAGCGGCTGAAAGAGTCATTCTACGAGTTAAACCTTTAGATATAAATAAAATGAAAGAAGTATTCACGTTCCAAGAGCTATTAGGTACGTTCTTGGGCTATCTTTATGCATTTACTTAGATTTATAGTAAGATCGTGCTTAGATGTATGAGAAATTTATAACTCATTCATTTTAGCATGAAAACCTAAAGAAAAGAGCTCAGTATAAAGTTATGTAGGTACTTATGTAGGTACCTACTTTCTTACTTCATTATAAATTGTTGATAATTTACAGTAATAAGGTAATTTAGGTAAGATAATATCTTCGTTTGTTATTTGCTTTCCCATTTTTACCTCAAAATATGACTTCAACTGCTAACCATAGTATTTCGAAAATCAAGGACTCAAATAAGCACTTACTTCCATAAAATAATAGACAATTAATCAAAGTTCAGGTCAAATAAACTAGTACTTTCACAAGCTTCAAAATATGTACTGTCAAGCAGCATATACCTGTCTAAAGTTACTGCAAAATATCGGAAAAATATACTCTAAAACATACATTCCAGTAGTTTTTTAGTTCTCTTTTATTTTTAACAACGACACGTTCGACTCATATTCACTCTTTTTTATTTTACTTCGTGCAGTTGGAACAAAATGTTACGGTGAAAAAAGACTTTTGAGCTTTGATAAAACAGAAGTTTTTTTATGAAACTATATTCTGCCTTTTACCCCCTTACTCATAAAGAACTTTAAACCTGCATTAGCTATAACTAGTGACCCGCCCACGCTTCGCAATGGTGTAATTTTGGGCGACTTGTTCCCCAATCATTGAATTTTGGCTAGCTTAAAAAACTTTTTCTGATTGTTCCTTATTTACAAATTTAAATAAAAAAAATACCGAAATGATGATGTAAACCGCATTAGAATCCCTCACCTGGTTAAAGAGTTCGCGGCAAACATAGAAACAGACAGAATTAGCGACTTGGATTTATACTACACTAGCGACCCTTTTTTTTTTTTTTTTTTTGTTTGTCCAGGAAAATGCCTACGCATACCCGTCCCCTCCAGGGAAAGGAGACGGGTTATGTCGGGCTCGCACCGACTAAAAACCTGGAGTTGTCCTACTGGCCGTCGTATAATGGCGGGGACGCGGGAATGTCCTGTAAAGGTCTGCTCGCCGCGAACCCACCGACGGCTGGCCACCGAGGCAGCCCCCTCAAGTTTGGAACAACCGCGGCGCGCCTACCCCCTCTTGTTCCCTTGATTGGCTACCGACCTAGCCCTGTGTCGGCAGCTTGGGAACCTCCCCAGGGTCTTCGGCCGTCTGCCGACCTGGGGCCTCACCGGCTGGAGTCGCCGGCGCGCCACTGTCCCCGCAGTGGCGCGCCGCCGAATCCGCCCTGGGCCTAGGAGAGGGGTTTTCCCACCACCCCTTCCTCAGCCCACCACCTCCAATCCGAATCGCGGAGGATCGGATGCCGCGGCCGCCACGCCGCACCACCCGACCCCCCACGATTACCCCCCTGGGCGCTCAACAGAACGAGGGCCAAAGGCCCTGCTGGAGCCTCCCCTCCTAGGGTGCAACTGACCGGGCCGAGCCCGGCCAGAGCCTCCCCTCCGGGCGCATCAGCACGCTGGGCTCCCGCCCAGCTGGAGCAGCCCCCCTCTCGTGGGCCGGTCTACCTCACGACCAGCCCCTTGTGGTACCGCTTAGCTTCCCCCAGTAGCTGGCTTGCTACGGGGTACTAAGCCCCCCCCCGCCGCGGCAAGGCGCGATCCCTTGGGGGGGACGGTATACTCATTTCTCTCATCACTCGCTCCGCACCCCAACTATCCCTTCTAATCTCTACTAATACTATGTAATAATGATAATGATATGTAATGATGATGTGTTGTCTTTGTCAATCTCAGTTGACAGCTTCTGTATCTAACAGAGACTAAACATATTCTAAGGGCTGGTTTTTCAATAGATAAATTCTAACTGACAAAAAATCAGTATGTTTTCGTTGCATGTCGAATACAAATATTTGACATATGTATGAAGTGACAATGACAAGATACCTATTTTCAGTCAGATAGCATTTATTTGAAAAACCAGCCCAAAGTAAGATAGATTCAAAATGCGTTTATGAATAAGGGGGTAACTAAATGCGTCACGAAGTTCAAACGTGGTCTAAACGTGATGCTTATTTAAGACTATGACGCAAATGCAAATTTTACACAACGGATTTTTTAACAGACTATGTATTTTGCTCTCTATTGTGGTCTATATAATTACGTAAAAAGGTAACAACTTACTATACTTGTATGCTATGATTCGCTATATCAAACGCTGGAACTGTAGATCTTGTGCAACTAACTCAAATAGGGTACCCCATACAAGAGGTAGGTGTGTATGCATATATACCTACGTAAGAACCGCCATTCTGCCTTTATCTACCGCTTAAAGTATAATTGTGTTTTAGTTAACTGTCGTGAACTGAAACAAAATTATGTTTTAAGCTTTTTTAGCATCGAGATCGTCATAACACTGCACCAGGCTGGTGACAAACTTATGAAAAAAACTATTTTTCTGTCTCTCACTTTCCTGCCTTATACTATACATTTTTTAATAATAGCAATACTTACAAACACAGCACACGCCCAGTCCATGCGCGCAGTCGCCCCCAGCCTTGCCATCGCGCTGTCTACAGTCGTACGGGTTCAGGCATATGCCGGCCCTCGCCAGGGTGTAGACAGAGGGCTTGCACTCGCGCTCGCCGCCCACGGGGAAGAAGTTCAGCACCTTGCCCAGAGCGAAGATGCCACCTGGGAAAGAAGTGGCATATTTATTTATTTATTTATTACTAGTGGCCGCCCGCGACTCCGTTCGCGTGGAAGTCGGTTTCCAGTGGGAATTAGGTGTTTTCCCGCGGTAAAAGTACCCTATGTGTTATTCTGATGTATAACCTATATTACTGCAAAGTTTCATCAAAATCCATCCAGTAGTTTTTACGTGAAAGAGTAACAAACATCCATCCATCCATACATCCTCACAAACTTGCACATTTATAATATTAGTAGGATTCTCTGGAACTACAAACAGTACTAACATTAAACATATAAAAATAAAAGTAACAACATAGTAAAGGTAAACAATGCTAGACCCACAACGTAGCTCACGTGTAAAGGCATGTTAAGTGAAATAACCAAAGTAACACAATAATACAATATAACTACGTTATATTTGGAACTTCGTCTTGAATATTTACAGGGATAAGCTAGAAAAAGGTTTAATGCAAAAGAAATTAAAAAAAACAAATGTGTATTATAACTTTTAAATTACATGTACAATTGTACCAAATTAAAACACATTTTCTTAAAGAAAACCTTTATAAAAAAAATCTAACCTATTATTTATACTCTTTGAAAATAAACAAAAAAACGCAATTATCACAAGAATACTATTAAAACATGTTTATTTACGTATATCATGAAGTTAGCGTCATAATCAACTACAATAAAAACCCTTGAAAGTAGCATGTAATTTAAGAGAAAAGTAACGGTTATACCCAACCCCGTAACCAATGCATGCCTTTTAAGCCTTGTTCGCATTAGGCTAGTATTTTAGTCTAGTAGCGAGTAATTTAGCAGCTAAACTACTCGCTACTGATCAGAAATCGTTCGCACCATAGACTAGTACAGTACACAAGTGAGTTGCAAGATGAACGCGCTACAACGTAATAAAGTGAATAAACTGATTAAGCTAATCTTTGCGGCTATTTTAGAAGAAGTGGACGAGGGAATTTGTGTGATTAATAAAAATCAGCTATGGGTACGAAAATGGATCGTTAGAAGAGATAAACTAGGAGCTACTAATTTTTTGTTTTTATAATGTGGAGACAACATTCTACAAACACTCATGTTCTACGTATTTGGAAACAAATTTTAAAGTAGTTTTTGCGCTCCAGCGATACGACATTCTTGCAGCAACTAATGAACTCTACTAAACAAAGGTTCGGACTTGTTTAGCCGGTGAGCCAGTGAACGCGGACTCGTGGTGGGGGAAGGCTACTCGCCCAAAAAAATAGAATGAAATGGATCGACTTGACTAAATAACTTACTAACCTACTTGACTAAAATTTGGGTGTTCAGACATATTTAGCTACTAAATTACTCGCTACTAGACTAAAATACTAGCCTAATGCGAACAAGGCTTTACAGCCATTCATTTGCCAATGCTATTATTCAAGCCGATATCCATAAAGGAGTCCCAAAATACATTTGATAGGTTGCAAATTGTTTCCAAAGGCGCGGTAACCACATTACCGGAGCAATCAACACACACAATTTAAAACACGAACCACCGCATACAAGATGGCGGCATGTTTCTACATCTACCCTCATTCATTACATTTAGTTTGAATATATTTTTTCATACTTCTTCGTGCTTATATTATTATTTATTCAATATACCTAATTTCAGCACCTCAGAATGAGATGCAAACGGCCATTACATATTTATGAAGCCGTAACATTATTAGCATAGACGAAGTCGGTTCTAGGCAGATTTGAAGAAATACCATTTATTTGATTGATAATAAAATTGAGCGAAAACAAATTAGGTTATGGGAAAACGCCATTAATAATAATGAGCTCTAAAAAACAAAAAATATTTACTAGACTAGGCCCTTGTTGGGCGCCATGATAATTGTTTGTATGTATGTAACGGCGCATGTGAAATTTGGAATAACTAAATACAACATAGACAGATGAAATAAAATAAGGTTATTTAATTATAACCATTTCATACCCACTAGTTGGACACGGGCCTGCCTGACAGGCAGCGAGAAAAAGGCGAAAGCCGTAATCCACTATACTGGCCGTAATCCAATCCGCATGAATTCACATGACAGATTATTTTATCCAACCATATGGAATATTACTAACCCATGTGCGTTTTTTCTCAGTGTTTTCCCTCACTATAAGTGTGTTAAATATGAACACAATTTGAAAAATAAAATCGGTCGTACACCCCAGAAGAAACCTGGAATCTTATTATTTGAATAAGAATACATAGTATTACCGTCACTTACAAGTTACCAAGACATTGTGCCTTGAAATATCTCGTTATAAACTGCTCCCTGAAAGGCCATTTAATGTTTCACAAGACTCCGTCTTATACCTTGTGTGCAAAACGGTGCAAAATGTAAGCTAAATAAAAAATAACTTAAAACCCCTTGAGAGGGACTTCGACGCTCACTTAGCTTCGAAGACGAGGTTCATATTGCGGAGTAGCGACGGTGGATCAACTGGATTAAAAGACTAGGTATTAAAGTTTTATCCAGCTTTACAAGTAAGTTGCGGTTGGCAACACTGCTTTACAGGAAATTAAGATTTGGATTAGGTAAATTATTTTTTAATGCTTGATTATGATGGAGATATGAATACTGTTGACAAATTACGAAACTTCTCGTCTTTTTGTACAGATATCAAAATAAATAACGAGCGTTAAAAGTTACATATTACTACGAGTATTTTACTGTCAGTATAGTAGCTGCTTACGTATTCCAAAGTCATATTGCACTATGATGTGTTGAATATGTTGAATCTCAAGCTTGTATCATGCAAGCAATCGCCAAGTTTCACTCCATCTGACTTATTTGCTACAGCATTCCGAATTATTTGAAATTTCAATTTTGCATTCGGAACGTGTCGAGTATACCAACACCCTAACGCCTCGGGCGATGCATATTCCCCGAGAATTTTATCTCACACCCGATTATTTCACCAGATTTTCTATATTCAAATATAAACAGCGCATTCGAGATTTGAAAAATATGAAAACAGCTATTACCGGGGCGGATTTGAAATGAGAACGAAGAGTAACGAAAACAAATGAGCAAGGAGGCCATTAGTACCAATTTTGAGTGTAATAAAACCTTGTTTCTTGGGACCTCATTCTAAATTCACAAATGTAAATAGGTTTATTATTAAGGTACTTTTAGTACCTTTCCAGCTTACTTTACGCCCTGTTATGCTCTTTTATCTCAGGTTATTAGAAATCAACTCGTTTAGAAAAAATAAACTTTTTTGTCGTTTTCGTCATTGAACTTTAAATAATTTTGAATGGCTGTGTCTTTCCTTAATGCCTAACGTTACAGCAACATTTTGATCCTCTTTATTATTGCTGGTCGCAGTACCAACGTCTTTTGCAGCATTTAGATGCAGAAATCGATTCGAGACAAACGATTTTTGGCCACGGTGCCAGTAACAAAGCTTAATGGGAACAATGTTATCTGTAAAGCGGTAAAAACAAGATATGCAGGATATTTTACTTGAGTTAACTTTACCGCTGTGTCAAAATTAAAATCTAACATTATTGTTAAATTGGCAACAAATATATTAAGTATGAACGTCAAAAGAAAAAGAAAGAAATGTATCTCTCTCTCGCTCTATCCTAAAATATGTCTGCAGACAATGTACTTACAAGATTTCTAATAAAAAACATATTCAACAAATTGAAGAGTAGGTATATTATTCCATAAGGCAATCCACGGAAACCTCTACTTTCATCAATTATATTTATGTTTATATATTACGAGTGGGACAGAGACCATTTCCCGAATTAATGGTTCATCTGTTCGTGAGGTATAAATAGTGTAACTAACACAACTCCCTTTTCTATAAATAGATAATTAGTTAGTCTATAAGTATAAAAACATGGGCCTTAGTTGCCTGATCGTAAGCAAAAACTAAATTAATTAATTTATCAACAAACATTTTTACGAGTATATTACGTCCACATATAAAACAAAACTCTATCATCGATTCTTTATCTTCCATCACGAAAAACAAACAGTAGCTTTCTCAAAATATTATTTCCATCAATTTCTTCATTAACACCGAGTAAACATTGCACCGAGCGAGGTCCGAAATCGATAAGTTTTAATTACACTTCAGCGAAATAACTTGCTCTTTGTTTACGGGAACTGAGTGGTCAGCAAGATACATGGTTAAATAATAATCAAGAATATCCTTCAGTAGCTTTCCATTAAAAGCAAATATGATATTATCCGTACAATTGGCAGGATGGATTCGCATTATCCTTTTTTGTAACATGACCTACATAGAGGCTTTTATTTATTGTCAGGTGGTGTAGTCATCACTGAATTTGTTTTATGTCTCTCCTTAAAAATCACTCTATATAGATAGATACATACAAAAAGTAGAGTAAAAGTTACTGAAAGATGTTGGGAGGAATTGAGTTTAGAAGAATTTAAGATGCGATCAAAACTTTTGGTGAAAACCAGCAACGAACACAGAAATTATTTTCTAAACTAGTGGCCGCCCGCGACTCCGTTCACGTAGAAGTCGGTTTCCCGTGGGAATGAAAAGTTTTCCCGCGGTAAAAAGTACCCTATATGTTAATCTGATGTATAAGCTATATTACTGTAAAGTTTCATCAAAATCCGTCCAATAGTTTTTACGTGAAAGAGTAACAAACATCCATCCATCCATCCATACATCCTCACAAACTTTCACATTTATAATATTAGTAGGATTACCTAAGCGCTAAAGTAATTTTAAAATTTATCAGTAAATACAAATGAAGACTTCTGTGGCGCAGCGGCAACTATACCGGACTGTAAAGCAGGTGGTTCCGGGTTCGATCCCCGGGTCGGGCTAATATCGTAAAAAATTTTTTTCGACATTGGCTCGTGTCTGTGTGTAACTAGGATCTCCCCTAGTCCATTGTGTGGTATCTTTAACACAAGAGCTTACTGCACTTACTTAAGGACCACATAATTGTTGTGTTTAGTCTGGAGATTTATTTATATTATATTTATTTATATATGTAAAATTATTTAAATAATCAAAGATGTATTTTTAATAAGGAAACCGTCCAGGCTAAGTTGTATTAGGTAGTATTTAGTTCTATACACCCATGTTACATGTTACACTTGAAATCTTTTGATAAGGCTTATATCCAGCAGTTGTCGTCTTATAACCTCTTTGACGACCTCAGTGGTGCAGCGGTATATGTACAGGACTGCTAAGCAGATGGTTCCGGGCTAGATCCCCGGGTCGGGCCAATTTCGTCAAAATGGTTTTTCGAAATTGGGTCGTGTCTGGGTGTAACTAGGTTCTCCCCTAGTCCATTGTGTGGTATCTATAGTACAAGCTCTGCTTAGTTTAGGGCTACACAGTTGGTGTGTCAGTCTGGAGATTTATTTATTTATTTATAGCTGAAATGATTATGAGAATGACGGACATCCCAAACCACCGACTTCAAAGACATACGGCAGCTAGTTTTATGTAGATTTTACCAAAGCCATCGCTGCCCCATTTACCCCAGTAAACCGGGAGCGAATCGATACAAATTGGCAACACTACTGCTCAATAGTGAGCGAGGTGCATCCAGGCCGGAATTCAGATTGAAAAGTTAATAGATACGCCTTTTTTCGGCGGCGACGAGTGGTGATTAATAAACGAATTTGTAGGGTTGCCAGTTTGGAATTCCTTGTTAATAATAATTAATAACTAATAAGATATTTCCAGATGACTACACCAAGAATAAGTCCCTAAAGAGCCTTCTTTAAAGAGCAAGAAGCTGATGCACCCCACAATGGACTCAAGGAGTTACAAGGTTTTTTTACTATACTCTTTGTAGACGTCAAACATCTCCGTCTACCCGTGACCACGGCATTTGTAAAAATGTCGGAACGTCGGATAATCAAAAATAATATAATAAAAGCGTAAAACCCGTTAAAATGAGTTTAATTTTGAGTCACAATGTAATTTTTATGTAATAGGCACATTCCCGGGTACCAAACCCGGCGGCTTCCAATCAACAGTCCGTTTTACAAACGGTTGATCCACAAAGGTGGTTTTAGGTAGGCGAAATGTGGTTGGAGTGCAATATCTTGTACAGATGTACTGACGGGCGCAAAGTAGCATTCCGTAATTAAATAAGAAACGCTTATTCAATGACAGAATATGCTTGACCCACAATACCTAGATACTTAAGTAGATGAAAACATCTAATAAAATTCCAGCGTGTTTTAAAAAAACGCCTCTTTCCTAAGTCTTTCAACATGTTTATAAAAGAACTCGAAATCAATTCAATTACGAAATTCGAATTCCTATTAACCCAACGAACTTCGGACTTCCTTCCTGTACCGCAACGTGAAGTTCTTCAAACACGTTAGAAATACTTTCATCTTCGCCTTAGTGCCTGACATTGACATATCAGACCTTAATCTTTATTGAAACTGACAGGTACTGCTTCGTAGCGTTAAGTGAGTTCGCGCCTTTTTTTGTAATATTGACAGGGGGTCTAATGAGAATGCGCTGCGCCTAGGGGTCTTTGGTTGTAGGCGATTTTTATGTATTTCGCCGTTTTGCACAGTTGAAAATAATATTAGTTTTTATATTTCAAATAACTCAAGAACACAACTTCCATATTGATAACATTTCTGCTACTTACGAAATATCAAAATGACAGTCGTAAACGCTTTAAACGATCACTATAGAAATTTAAATCTACTGACATGATTATGCCAGCATTTGTTTTAACCACAGGTTTTTTTACGAACTACACGGAACTTGAAGCTTTTTTGTTAAATATGTCAAAATTATAAGAATAAACTTCTTTGGGCTTCAAATATGGTTCGAAAATATGTTGATTAGTGGACGTTTTGTGGTTAAAAGAACGACAATATTTTAAAATCAAACTAATATTTGTGTCCACACACACAAGCTTTAAAAATCCTTGTAATTATCAACAAGCCAAACTTAAACTAGTCTTGGCTTAGGTTTAGGTCTCGCTGTTAAAGTTTTTGGTAAGGCTGCAGAACCAAATTAGGTAAAATAACTTCATTAATTGATTACTAAAGCTATCAAATTCTCAGAAAAGAATAACTACCTTATTTTCTTAATCATACCCAATCACTTGTAATAAAACAGACGTTACAAATGTAATTATTTTAATTAAAAGTCAAATACCATGATGAATTACTCGATTGCTCGATAACCAGAGAAATTAAGGTCACTAAATCATGAATATTAATAGAACATATCAAATATGTATTGACATGACAGCCCTGATGGTATAAAGTGCAGCTTCGAAACAGTATCAGCTAAATGTTGGGATGTTTTCCGTTCTATTAAGCACAGTATTTCGAAATTAACTCTTATTGAAAACGAACCTACTATATTTATAAAATTTTACTTGACTCACGTACGGTGGCAATCATCCGTATAACTTTTAATTGTTTGGTGTATAGTTTGTCATAGGACAACGATCATTTAATCTTTGTTAGGTTCTTTTTCTATGCCCACAATTTTACAGGGGTTTGAATTTTTTTTCGGATTTGAAATTAATAATAATAATAAATCTCCAGACTGACACACCAATTATGTGGCCCTAAAGTAAGTTGCAGTAAGCACATGTGTTATAGGCACCACATAATGGACTAGGGGAGAACCTAGTTACACCCAGACACAAGCCAATATCGAAAAACCATTTTTACGAAATTGGCCCGAACCGGGGATCGAACCCGGAACCATCCGCTTAGCAGTCCAGTATATATACCGCTGCACCACATAGGTCGTCATGGTCGAAATTGGAGTTTACTGTCACTTTCCAAGTACCTTAAGAACGAATCTCCTCGTCCAAAGTTTACTCATTTATTTAAAAAAAAAAACAGCTTATACACCAATTTAAATGCAATTATACTCATTGCCTATGAAATACGCTCAAAGCGTGTAACATAATCATATAACAAATAATAATGTTAAACCCGTGGAACCTCTAATTTCTTTTCATATTTATTTCGCATTCGTTAAATAATAACTGGATCAAGTTACTTTGTTTTTGTTACATTTGAATTTTTCTTTTATTTACTTTGTATGTACCCACACAAAACCCGTGTGTATCAATTTTACTAAGAAATTTTTATTTATTATTTTTAGGTATTTAGTTGTGGGGAAACAGGGCCTTATTAAAATTAACATGTTTGTAAAGTTTTATTGAATATATTAATTAGTATTTCCCCCGCAGCTTCGCATACCTACGTAATTTGAATTATTGTACCGTATTGTTTATATTTTTGGGTGATAATTATTGCCACTCTTTTACGGTTACGGAACTCTGAGAAGCATCGATTTTTTTTTATCTAATCTAGAATTTAAAAACAAACCTGAAAGTAAAACACCATTTGTCAAGATATCTAGACGATTACAATTAAAAAGTACTTTCTCTTCAACAAAGCAGACGACAACGGCACAAAACTCGTGCTATCAACAAAAAACTGTAACAGAAATGTTATCTTCCCGCAACCCAGGCATTTTCGAGGTCAGCCTGAATTTCACTTTTACTGCAGCATGATTTATTGTCTGGATTTATGAGGATCGGGCCGTGTTGTAGGCAGAGTTGAAATATAGTCAACGCGCCGGTTACACTGTGGTCAACAGATTTTGAATAACAGCTTAGTACGGCTTTTTTAGGATGTTGAAGTTTTGCCTTTTATGAAATATGTGTTAGTTTAGTGAGGTCCGTCTGTCTTATTAAATAGAAGTCATATTGCTGGCTTAATTCGAGGGTTAAATGATAATGAAATTCACTAAAAATGCATAAATAGTTCTACGAAGGTAAATATTACAGGAATATCTAAACTACTTCATACTGTTGGAAAACAAGGTTAACTTTGCGTACATTAAAATACTTTTATGCGTTTCTAATAGAGCTAATTCAATATTACTGAATTGAGTATCGCTTTTTTCTATATAAGATAGCTACTTCGAAAAAAGTTTAGCTTTAGATTCGCAACTGTACCGTTTTTGCTTCATACGTGCTACTCGAAGTTTCAATGTTTTTTTTATACCGCTGCGGTTTTTAGTAATCACGAAAACGGCACAAAAACTAGCAGCAAAAGCCTGAGTGAAACTGGCATTTTAGAGCGACCTATTTTTATACGATTCGGTTGTTTTTTCAGGACTAACATATTTTAAATAAGTAAATAGTTTGTACTAAACGAGTCTGTCAGGTTGATTCTATGAATAAAAGTTAGCTTTTGTAATTCATCTAGGGTTTTTAAGTTGCTTTCAATTCTTATTTGAGGTGCTTTTTAATTCCCAAATTCTGTTGATGCAAATTAGAAGTTTATTTGGGCGGTCCACGTAAGAGGCTGTAGTTCTTAGTAGGTGGGGTTTATCCGGGCCCCTCGTGAGCAATTTACTATTCATCATCATCATCAATATACTAATGCAAAGGCAAGAACGGAACTATATAATCAGATTTTAATGAAAATGAAAAAACAGTAGCTTCAAATTATAATATCGTTTATTCTTCCGGTTAACAAGACCAAGAAAGAGTATCTGCCAAATCCATTTTCTTTTGCTCTCCACAATTTGGGAAAAATAACATAACAAAAATATTTAATTGAAACCATACTAAGTAAGAACGCACCCGCAACTGTATCCGAAATCATATGTAGCTTAGAAGACAGATATATTATGGTTCATGTCGCAGAAGGAGGCTGCGGAGCGGGTGCGTGAGAACGATCCCCTCGCGCCCCCGCACCGCAGACGTCGAAGGGGCCGGACGAGGCGCGATCGCGACCGAGTCCAGCCTGGTGGTGGCCAGTGGGCGGGGGACGTGGAAATTCACCTGCCCGCATTGCACGGTCCACCACCGTCGACGGGTGGGAACGATCGGGCGCTCCCGGTCGTTCCCACAGGCCCCCCTTCACCGCGGGGGGGTCAAAATGGGCCCGTCGTGCAGTAGACGGGCCATCGCCGGTGGACTCGTGGCGTAGGGCCGACGGCCTGGGCCCCACGGCTTCACCACACAAGGCGAAGACGGAGCGCCGCGGGGTTTTAGTGGGTAGTCCCACACACGCCCCCCGCCACCCCGGTGGGGGGTACGGTGAGTAAATGCATTTCCCCGCGAGAACAAAAAAAAAAGATATATATTATGGTTATTCCTTCATCCAAAACTTGATGATTACTTACGTTCTCGAAGTCATATGAGCAAAATGAGGGTACTTATAAAACTTCTCCCATCGGCTTTTAAACGGAAGTTGTAAAGCTGTTCGATTATTAAATCAATCAAAGTTCGTTGGGTTCGATATGCAATCACTAGTAGCAGCTTTTTGAATGCAACGCAGTTTTATTAATTTACATCTGTCATTTTTAATTCTAAAAGCTTTTTGATGTGAGCTACATGTTACTTATATTTCATCATAAATTCGATTTACTTTCATTTCAAATAAAATAGACCCATGAAATAAGAAATAAAATGACTCATCCGCATTTATTTACTACGTTAAGATTGAAAAGGAAAATAGTTTTCGCTGCTATTTGTTTTCAAATAAAAAAAAGCCACTTCAACGACGATAAAATTCTTAGACCTACGTCACAGTACTGTTTCCACTTACAAGTATATTATAAACCATAACTGTGCAATCGTTTTAACTTAAAAACTTTTAAATCCATTTGAAGCTACTAACAATCAGTGTCACAAATCCACAGTAACAAATCCTTCATTCATCGTTCATCATTCGCTCAATGTTACAATCTTCGTTCACTCCGACTTGTGCTGGGTTCGATGTCGTTTAGATCTCAGATAAGGCAGGTACACCTTTAAGTTAGGTTTTAACTTGCATAGTTGGTGGAGATTCTGATAACTAGATTTTAACGACTAACCAATAATAAATCTTTGTTTCCTACAAAGTAAAAAACACACGAATTTATATTTTAGTTTCTTAAAAACGGATGATTCTACCAATATATTTTCGGAGTTGTCTCTCATTGGTTAGCACTGAACAAATATCCTAATTCAAGGATTCTAGAAAGATTCCCCATAGATATTGATTTTCACGCGAGTGTTGTAATAGGATGACTTTTAAAATAATTATAGCTATTCGTTTAAATTTAACAAACTAAACAATTTTTTTTTCTGCAGATAAAGTCATCATCGTAAATCAAATGGTAAATTTTATCCACTTAATAATTTACCGACACTCAAACCTACCAACCCAAATAAGTAATACTCCAATAACGTTTTCTTTCGCCTCCTAAAGTAAGACAGACAAATTCTGCTAAGTTTTTGTTTTAACAAGCCTCTACCATCGGTCACTGTCAGGACTCGCAGTAATACTATTGGAGTTGTTCTGTTTTTGTTTGTGCATGTAGGCACTAAAACTAGTTACGTTGTTGGTTCATTTAGAAGAAATATATTTTTTCTTTATAACTTTAGATATGTTTGTTGTAGCATATTTTTAGAAGAAAGATCTTATAGGCCAAAATAAATCTCGAAATCTATAAAAAGTCTACCGCACCAGTTGTGTGGCCTTTAAACAAAGCACTGGTTTTATTACAGACACTACACAATGGATTCGGGTAAAACCTTTTTTCACCCAGCTAATATAATTTTGCAGATTGGCTCACCCAGGAATCAAATCTGCTACCATCTGCTTAACTGTCTTGTATATCAACCGCTGCGCCATCGAGATCGTCTTTCTATAATCTCCGACAAATAGCAATATTAAGAAACAAATGGATCTAGTTTTAATCCCAAGTGGCGCATTACCATGGTGTGTAAAACTATGCTCAAAAAAATATAAGTTTTGAGGATTTGAAATCTTCAAAGAGCGTTTTACTGCTATTGTCGACGTTCTTGCCAAAAAAAACAAGGTTGTACTAAATACCTCTTCTTTTTTAAAGTAAATAAAAAGTAATGGTCTAGTTTCTGACCACAATAGTATTTTTTCTGATTCGACCGACTTTTAATTTTTTCGGTTGCAATAAAATCTACAAATTAGGCACCGTAACGAATTCTATATGGTATGTAAGTAAAAAACTACATAATGTACTTATTTGTGTTCATACCCATTAACTTTTTCTACAAATTTGCTACCGTGTAGTTAAAAAAATGCATTGCTTCACTAGAGTCGGTCATACGTAAATAATAATATGATTTTTAATAACTATATTAAACAGGGTCTTCTTAAAAGCTTGGCAAGAAATCTACTGACTGATCTATATTTTTAAGTGCATCTGAAAAAGATACTTAATCTTAACTACACAAATCAAGAAGAGATTCATACTAAGTAGGTATATTGCCTTTTTTCATACGATATTAAACTCAATATCTTTAAGAGCAATTATATGTTTTATTGTAGGAGCTATCAAGACGCGACGGATACGAGTTTTATTATTTTACTGAAGGGTTATCAGACGATTGTAAAATAAGGCAATTAGCTTAATACTTAGATAGGTATCTTGTAAATTAGTTCTCCAAAATAATCACACGGTCTTTGACTGTATTTATTTAATGAAAGATGAAGACAGCCCGCTTCCTCTTAATATTAATAAAATAAATGATTTCTTAGTTAATGTGTATGATGGAAAATATTTAAAACTAATCTTATTTAGCGTTGTTTCTTGCGTCTGCCTCTAAAACTTTACATCCTTACCTTAAGAGTTTAAATATATTTATTTCAAAATTTACACTCTTGTAACTTATTACGGGTTACACTAAGTATATACTCGTACCACAGATCACCCCCTAATAGATTCCGCATTAGAGGCGACGACCTATGTTTCGCCACTATGCGATTTAAATCATAGTGCAAGCCACGCCTACATTTTTTGATTTAGTCATGACCAACCGTCAGACACGTACGCATCCGTGTCACTGCGTATTTGTGCATCGAAAATTAGTTTTTGTGGAGTTCAACTTGCGTTGGTTTATTTATTGTAAACAAACAAAGGATATCTCTTTCTGTCAGTACAAATGTGTATACGGTCATCTCATTTTCTTAAAGACGCACGAATTTACCCGAGTAATATTAGAGTTTGAAAGTTGTACATCAACGCTGTCGATATATCGATATTTTTCGTAAAAAGAGGTTGCTTAACTTTTTAACCAAATTTTAAACTAGATATCGTGTAGCACCCTCTAATTAGGTAAAACATATTTTTTAATACAGTTGCTCAAAAAGTGGCGTATTGCAGGGACGTATAGCGTTCGGGATGTGGGCTATTACACACGCGTGCTTTTTTTTTACCTTTCCCGCACTCGTGCGTTCTCTTTCCCAACTGTCAAAATAATGTCTATTAAAAAGAAAAATTGACTAACCATGAAGTTTTTACTAAAAAAAAACAAAAAGTTTTTAAGATTCATGTTAATACTTACGTACCGTAGGTAAATTTCTAAAAAACCCAGTAGTTTGTTTCGATATCAGATTTAATGATTTGATTGAAGTAGTGCGGTTGGTTTCATTTTATTTTATCTCATTAAATTTCATTTTCATCTCATATCAATAAAAAAAACTACTGAAGACTTGGCTGTATGGGCATAGTAACCTTTGCCTACCAAATGGGTGAAGAAAAAATGGCGTTATTTTCAAAATGAGTAATTTCGACATTTACGATCCTAATTTTATATTTTATTAAATTGCTTTATTTTTTCGCAACTGTATTAAAAATAGTCGTTCAGTACACGTGCGGAACCGTCATTGCAACTCGTCCCGCCTGTCAACCCTCGCCTTCGGCTGTGCCTCGGCTCGGGTAGACATTTGTCGGGACTCGTTGTAATGACAGCCTTTCCACACTTGTATTGAAATATACTATACTTTGAATCTAACATTTATAAATAAGAAAGGAAACCCACGCAAACTTGAGCCAAAAATTAGTAGTGCAAAAAAATTTTTGTTGGTCGGTACTTTTCTAATTTGGGCTCAACATTAATAGTCTCATTTATTATAATACAAAAAATTCAAGGCCAATCAACCAGGTAAATATTAATCTGTCGATATTTTTATTAAACGATATTTATAATTTATCGATACTTTTATCGAATACTTAAATCACTATTTCATCACTATTTGACGAGTGCATCTTAGAACGTTTTTGAACTAGCCAATCAGAATGTCATTACTTCCTCCCCCGCACTTCAACTTTTGGTGACCCTGATCACATGAGTAAAGAAACTGAACAGAGACAAAGCTACATACGAATGCGCTGTGACAGGTACATCACTACAAGTGCAACGCGTGTGTGTGCGTGACCACTGGCCGCTTGTCACGTATGAGCCGAAACCGCTTCAAACTAGATCAGCCAGTGGTCATTCTCAGGGCGTGCAGGCGTGACGCGACGCTCGAACGTTGTGCGTGTTTTGTTTTTGTTTTCGAGTTTCTCACATAATACGTAGTAATACTTTTGTTTTAGTATTTAAAAAGTGTGAAATCAGGTTTTTTGATAATACCTCCTGACAATTTTATTGAATTTGTTGAATTGCTTGAGCAAAAATTTCGCGAATATTTTGATCTTCATATTAAAAATGTTAATATTGGTAATGACATATTAGCACGTTTGCAAGATTGTACATTTCATATGCCATGTGAGTGTTTCTGATTGGTTTATTTGAAAAAACTTTATATTAGATTTAGAATTTATCATTCGATTAAAAGACACAACAAATTATTAAAAACCAAAAGTATTAAAAAAAAAATATTTAGAGTATGTAATTTGTAAAAAAAAACCTATTTTAATAAAAAATTTGAAAAAAAAGTACATTTATATTTTTAATTTATTCAATTGTGCCAACCCTACCAAAATAGGTATAAATTTTGCTAGCTCTTTAGAAGCTTTGTCTCTGTTCAGTTTCTTTACTCATGTGCCCTGATGCAACGCAAATGTACGAACATGCGGAATCTATTAGGGGGTGATCTGTGACTCGTACATATATATAGACACAGCTCAGAAGACATATTAATAATTTAAAAACAAAATAGTGGAAAATCCCATTCACCCAGTCAATGAAAAAAGACACAAACAGCATTTACTTTCTACTTGCCACGATTGAAATCTGTCAGATATAACGGATTGACAGACAGACATTAGATTATAGAACACTTTTGATGTTTTAACCTGTTTAATTTGAAGTTATGTTAGTTGTATGATGGACAGTTTTAATGAGATTTCTGGTAAAATTGTTGGTATTTGTAGGTGCATTGGTTAAGTGAGCTTTGAAGTGGAGCTTTAATTGCTGGTGTTACCTTACTTGTACTTTAATATTAAAGTCACGGAATACTTTTTTTGATAAGGAAAATATCTTAATCTATAAATCTACTAATATTAATAATATAAAATTCACCAATATAAGTCGATTTCTTCTTTATTACATAGCTATTATTGCGACTTATTCAAATGATGCTTATTGTTATAAAAAAAAACAAAAATCTGCAAACCCTCGGTGCGCAAAACCACTTAAAATGATGAATAAAATAAAAATAAAAAGCTCAATGATCTTTCAGCTTATAATAATCAATCTTAGATATTTTTTTATGTTCTTTTACGCACCCAACTATAAGGGAATTACTAACCAAATTGCTAATACCATCGTCTTACCACGTATACCAGGGCTTGCCAACACGCCTGCCAGGTGAGGCAATTAATGGCAAATCCCTTTACAATGGACGCTTGTACCCAGTAATTAACGAATTGTGGCTGTAACAACAACGAATATTATATGTGACAATTAATGTATTCTACTTAAATATGGTACCATATAATTTAAGCTAAGTTTGATGCTAGGTTTCTATATTTGTCTGTCAACGAGGCGCCAATTTAAAGCAGGTTTCCTCTGTTTTGTCAATAAGCCAAAATCCATAATTTACCGACCGCCACAAAGGGTATCTTATAGTAAACTAGCGACCCGCCCACGCTTCGCAATGGTGTCATTTTGGCCGGCTTGCTGACGAAACATTGAATTTTGGCTAACTTAAAAAACCTTTTTTAGAATCTTCTAAATTTACAAATTTAAATGAATAAATTCCCTAAAAGATGGCGATAACCGCATTCATATCCGTTACGTAGTTTAGAAGGAGTAAGCGGACAAACATACAAACAGACAGAATTAGCGACTTGGATTAATACTAATGTAATGATAATGATAAAACCGTCCGTTTGAGCTTGCTTTTATTAAAAACCTCTTTCCTTCCTAACTCTCCGGAAGCTGCCTGCATGTCTGCGTGCTTGCGTTCTGGTTCAATTTACAAAGGTAATGTACCGTCACAGACACTTTCAGTAAAAACACATTATTTTCGAGACATTTCGAGGTCAATGAGGTAAACTCTTGTCATTTGCGGCGACGTGTGCCCATTAGACGAAAAAAAGAAGAAAATTGCTGCACGATCATTTGGAAAAAAATAAAAACGGTAATACGGTTAATGTCATACTCGGTTTTCTAAATTCGCAAACGCATCATTTAATCTTTTAACATACTTATAACCATCTGAGACAAAAAACATACTTAGTAATATTCATCTTTTTTTTTGTTACCTGCTATCTAACGGAAGAAACTAGTACTAGTAAAATCAGTTAAACGCTAATCACCATCTAGAATACTTTCTTAGAAGTGGATTTTAAATGATACACTAATAATTGATATGTTTAATTTTATCGCCTTTAAAATCTATATTAAATAGCTGATAAAAATCACCACGCTAAGCTCTTTACGTAAAAGTTCATTGATCCCATTTTCAACTTTTGTCTTACAAAATCGTATTACCTATACATTTTAGTACCACAGTCTAAAAATAAAACCAAAACATCCCTAAGAACCAAAATTGAATAAGAAAAGTTGGGTAAGGTATTACCCCAGAAAAACCGCTCTTTCGAAACCTCCTCTTGAAAAACTTTCCTCAAACAACAAAATGATCGTCCTATCTTTATCGTGGTACAATGGACATGTACCGTAGTGTTGTCTGCGTGAAGCAGGTGTCATTATTTTTAGTGCTGTCGGGTAAAGTTGTGTATAATGTTGTATACACACGTAGCAGCAAAGGTACTAATGGCTGTGTTTATTTGAAGTTGCTTTTATAGATAGGGCAGAGATACTGTATATGATAGGTGTGTGTTATAAATGAAATGATTTGGAGAGATATAAACTTACACAACTTAGGCATGCATACATATGTTTGTAGGAACTATTTTTGGTCGACATTATGCATCTTGTGAATACGAAAAGGCGGAGATAGTTTTTTCTAATCAATTTTATTTAGCAGGTGTTAAGAATATATTTTATACTACCTATTGGTTAAGTTAAGCATTTGAGTTAAATTCACAAGCGATTCACAGAATCAATTTATTAAAATAATCTACGCCAGTCCATCATGAATCATCAATTAACAGTTAATTATTCCAGGAAAACCAGCAGCCTTCAATCAGAATATATTCCCAGGTCATTGACCCCGCGCTTGCTATACGTGCGCACGATTCTGCGCTGGGGGTCAAATAGCACACTAGCTGCTAAGTTTTGGAGATAGGTTAGGGTGATTGGGCTTTAACGAGCGAGGTAGGTAAAGGTCAAAGGAATCTTGGAAATTTATTAGGATAAAGGTTTGGTATCATTTACAATAATTAACATTTTCAGCATAATTCATAAAAAAAAATTAAATCTACTTAAATAAGATAAAAGTAGTAGCTTCGCAATGGTATAATTTTGCGCGACTTATTCACGACACGTTGAATATAAGCGTACTTAGTATATAGTGTATAACTCTTTCTGAATGTTCTTTACTTACAAAATTAAGTGAAAAATTACTTTTCCGAAAACCGCATTAAAATCCGTAAAGAGGTTTAAGAGTTAGCGGACAAACATACAAACAGACAGAATTAGCGTCTTGGAATCATACTATGTTATGACGATATGACAGGATCCAAATATAGTTCATACCAAAAAACCTATAAAATGCGTTTTTAAATACGACAGAATGTTGGCTAAATTAGATCTATTACATCAAATACAACTATTTAATAACGTTTATACTGTCAAATTATTATTTTTTTGTTTTACTTTGTCAAGACCCAATCGTTTGTACCTAATTTTCCTACTCGTTGCTTGAAAATGATGACAATTCAAATGCGTTAGCATCTCTTGTAATTCTCTACTGACTCTTGCACTCCATATCCGTAGGTACTATTGAATAAGGGCGTCGAGCCCTGATCACCGTGTTGTTATCTCACCCAACAAGTTTATACAAACTGGCTGTTTCGCCCTTATTCTGCTGGATAAGGAACTGGATTGACCAGATTTTTGCACGTCGAATCATTCAGTCTATAGCTGATTAATTATGTAAAATAACGGGCGATGTTTATGGATCATAATTTAGAACGAGCAAAGATCGTATTGTCCTGTTATGTTAGTTTTATGGTAATTAATCTTTATGGGTATCAGATAAAATATTAATTCGATTGATCACAAAAGTTAGTAGGTGCCTACTGATCATTATATGTATATTTGGTTACTTTATTTACCTTTCCTTTACACTTTTTTTTATATACCTCCTAATTCTGAACGCCTTAAATGCCTTATTAATCATTTATATTCTGATTACTTTGCCAAACAAGTGCTACAACACATACCATTAGAAACCTATAAAAAATTGGTCGTATTTCTTCTTTATCTTTAGCATTTACAGTTAACAACAGTTTATCCTCATATATTCAACCATCTTATACTGGTGTACTAACTCTATAAGCCCCAGTAACCCTCGGCACATCCTGGCTTCAACTGGGACAGTCGTCTCCGTCTACAAGGAATGCCAACCAGTTATTGACTTAACTATTAGTTATACGCTACTTTTCTAGTCATTACCAACGCTGAACCAGCATTTAGGACCGTAAGGAAAAGTATGGTCTACTTGAATTGCAGGTTTATGTTACGTTGTATGTGAGTTTGTGCAGGTTAAGATGTAAATATGTAATGCAAAGGTCAACTATGAAGCCTATGTCTGTCTAGCTTTAAGGCTTCTATTGTTAACTGGCTTTGCGCTTGCAACTTCGCAAACATTGATTTTATATTTGAATTTCTCAAATTCTTTGGCTTATTTTTTTATTTTTAGATGTTTGGATGATTACTTAACCATGCAAAAACAGCTCTATGGGTTTGGATAATAATATTCTACAATTCGCTAAAATATACGAAATCCCCACAGGAAATTTAACGGTAAAAGTAACCGCAAAGCCAAAAGCTAGTACCAATGCAATTATTAAATTATGCACTCAAAGGCTTCCAAATCTGAGCATTAGGGTTTCTACTTCATTTTCAGATATCATTTCGTAAAATATTACACTCCAGAAGTTCAAAACTTTCGTATAAAATGGAGTAATTCAAGCGACATCTTGTCCCGTATTTCAGTGGGCGCTTTTAAATAAATATTGTAGGAGCCACTGCAAGTTTCTCACAGGAAGTTGCGAAATATTTTCATATAAACTTTCAGTGTAAATTGCGAGTTATGAGGTAAACCAAGATGAGGGAATTTGTTAGATGTTGACTTGCTGAGGAGAAAAACTTCCGGTGTAGGAAAGATTTATGGAGCAGTTTTATCATTTTTAACCATTGACCAGACAAGTTTTTATGTCTGTATTAGGTATCCGTAAGTTTGTCTATGGTGTCGTATTTGTTATGATAAATAGTTTTGGATTTAGGATTTATGTTTAAAATGAAGCAGAGTGTGTAAAACACATAAAACTTTATGTTGATTGCGTTTCCGTCAAATTTCGAACAAAAACTTGCAATTATGTTTTTGTTCGATATTTAGATTTTTTTACGCAAATAGCAATGACTTATTAGATTATCCAGTGGCAAAAGCTTGCAAAAACAGTAGTGCCACTTGTACAAACGATCAAAATTTTCACACAAGTAGTCGGTATGCGACAAAAGATAAATTATGCATATTCTACAAGATTAATAAACTGCCTGAATTTCGCATGGGCACTCCTTTTATCGAACAGTCATTGAATTTAAACTTAATTAATTACCTTTTACTAAATGCCCATACTTACGAACCTTTTTGAAAAAAATATCTATTTAATAGAAGATATTTTATTTAAGTCCATTGCGAAGCTTAGATGGAGTAAGCGTACATACAGACACAAATGACGATTTTGCTAAACGTAGAGATAATTAGCAGATACGCCGCACTGCAGTGTTGTATGTCATTGCAGGTCTGAGGCAGGGACATTTAATTAATTCAACTCATATTGTTTCAATAAATGGTCGTTTGACTAACAATCACTGCAATTATTATTGCTTTATCTTCATTGAGTTACTTATAGAACTATTTGTAGAGGAAGGTTATAAGATTCAAGGGTTTGGATAATAGCCAGATTAAAAGACAAAACATAGTATATAGGTAAACAATATCCATGTTTTTTGTTTACGTCTGATCCTTTAGTTTAGGAATATCACCCGATTGGAGTATTTCTATAAAACCCTAAGAAATACGTATGTAAACATCGCTGTCATGGTTTTTGTAAGCTTTTAACATTTCAATTACATAAAATCCTAGTAGCTAACATGTCGGCAAGAGCATAAAGCTGACCTCAAAGCAGCTACATTAAACCTCACTATCTAGTTTAGAACAAAAAGCCGGCTAACTCGTGTGGTGTACCGGACATTACTTCTCTGGTTAACCACGCGATGGGATGTTAATACGAGGTTAATTCATACTAATTTGATAGAATGTTTAGCGATTAGCGTAAACTACTTACTAATAAGTAATTTTACATAAATAGAGATAGTTTTGCAACGATCTTCATATTTTTGTTTTTTACGTTAAAAACCCATTTATGGTTAACAAAGTCTTATTCGATTTCTTGTCGAGTTCCAAAAAATAGTGCATTTTTTCGAAAGTGAACAGTTCCTCATAATAATTATTAACTGATGCTCCATGTAAGTATAACATCTTCAAAATACTAATAGAAAAGATTCCAACGCGTACTGTAACCGTATGATGTTATTAACATATAAATTTATATGCAGATTGATTTGTTAAGTTTATTAATAGTTAACTTTCTAAACAACCAAGTCATCAAACATCACATGCCCGTACATGACTCACGTCTTGAATAAACTAACTTTTTATATCATTTAAAGTTGGTATTAGAAAAAGACGAGAGCGACAAGTAGGGCCTACGTAAATCAATAGTGGGGTTTTGTACTTTAAAATGCTTAAAAAAAATATCGGAAGAAAAGCAATCAAAAATACTCTAATTAGTTTGATTTTAATATTCTTTAACTGTTTTGTTTTTTATTCATAAGTAATCCTTTTACCTTGTAGAAATAAAGTTTCCAATCATAATTGTTTAGAAGCGCATCACTACAGAGACATCGTGCCTGCCAAGAGCAAGCTATTTAAGGCACACCTACTCCTCCTATGTTAATGTTGATTAAAACACTCTATTTATAAGCAGAAGCAAATTACACATACATCTTGCTTATTCCCTCTTCTTCTGGCAAATGATTTTTAAACAAAAACATGATTATAAGCCCATAATGATATTTGATAACGGATCCCTAAAAAACATGTTATTGAACAGTGGGTTTTCGATAAAAACTCTAATGTGAATAATCAAATTATTTTTGCAACCTCCTCAACTTGACTATCAAATTATTATTTTTCAAGATCAGTTCAAGATATTTATACGAATGCTTAGTCATTAAGGAAACATGTCATTGTAATAATTGCAAATCATTAGAGATGATTAAGATTACCAATTGAAGAGACCTACTTGCAAAAAAGGTCATGTTTTTATAGTTATTGAGCATCAAAAAGTTTGTCAAACAGAAACTTAAAATAAATACATTAATCAAATAAATATATCCATTGGGCACTCCGCAGATTACAGATTTGTTTGGAGAAGGTTTAATTTAATGAACAAATACGATTGCGCTATATTTATAGGTACGTAATACTTATGGAAGAATTTGTTTTACTTGCAATTTTACATTCAATAGGTGGTTCTTTTGCAAATATATATTTTACTACGAGTTTGATAAATAGTAAGTAACGTTAAATAACATAGATTAAAAAAACTCTACTATATTACTTCAGGGGGTATAATAACTAAGTTAATATGCATGCAATAGAAATCTTTTGTGTAAAAAACCGTTGCTTCGATAGCGTTTTTAATCTAATTCCCCTCTTCATTATTTTTAATGACGAGCTAGTTTTACGACTACGGATTTATCTAAGTCTAGTGCTTATACGCTAGCTTGTTAGGTCTTTAAAGTACAGTTACAAAAAATTGCTTGCATAAAATAACTGGATAAAGATGAGTTTGCAGGAAAATCCTATTAAAATTTATAGAAGAAACTTAATTAACGTGTTTCATTTTATTTATACCATGACTTAGGCTCTAACAAATTATCTAAAATCAGAGTGCTGGAAACCGCTTTTTAAGTTGGAGTGACTAAGACGACTTTTCATGCCGTCTAAAAGGCATTCATTCTGTAATATTAATTATCTATATCATACCATCACAGTAGATATTTGACATGCTGTCTACAAATATAATTAAATCAAAAAACAACTTAAAACTTAGATTCTATAATAATATATTGTAAAACAGCTATATTACACACTTCTTTCTAAATAACAATTGTCGAAAATAAATTTGATTTGAACTTTCTAAGTGACTTATTCCCTAACAAATAACAATACTATGTATTTAATTATTTGTATTGGCCCAAGAGGGTTCGCTAAAACAAAGAACAACAAAAGTGTTTGTACTAACAGAATAACTTGTTATTTTACTACATAGAGTGTGAATCGGAATGGAGAATGTCGGAACGATTTTGTTCAAACTAATTGTCATTGAGGGTGAGGTAAGAATCGTCGCGGATTATTAGCTACCACCACAAATTAAGAAGACAGTGTGACGTCATGCAGTAACACCAATTCGCTTGCAAATACAACCATTGGATTATTACAACTGTCATGGAACAAAATGATGATTCATCTCTGTCAGCTATATAAGCTAACACTAAAGATTGACAGGGACACATACATTACCTACCTAAGTAAAATAGGTTAATTCTATGAATAGAACTGTCAATAGTCTTGGTAAGTACAGCGGGTCAATTACCGTAATTTTATGCAGTGCTGCTTAATTGCGTTTACGTCTTAACCTCTAAATCCGTATTACCGTAATGACAGGAAAACCTACACGTCACGTTTAAGCGTTAAAAACTTTGCGAATCCTTTGGTTTTCGTGTGATTACGGTTAACGGATTTAGAGATTAAGACGTAAACGCAACTAAGCAGCACTGCATAAAATACGGTAATTGACCCGCAGATCTTCTGCAAGTGTTAAAAACTATAAACATTTCTATGGATTATATACTCCTTGTTTTACTCTTTAGCTATCTCAAAGTTAGTAAGCACGAATTAAGTAAGGGTAGGCCTCCCCAAACTGCCCCTTCGTATCGATAGTAAGTACCTAGTGTTTGTTTTCTACACTCAACGATGTACCTACTGATTGATACCTACTTAGTTACATCCATGGATTTTAGTACGTGAAAAAAATATTATAAGTTCGATACGGTTTGTAATAAAACATTAGTTAAAAACTATGAATTAAATGTATAATAAAAAAAATATTAGCTAAACTCGGTACTAATTGGATTATTCTTAATTAATTAAAATATTCCACTGTTAGTAAGTCTACATTGCTATTTGTTTTATCGCAACATATCTCATCTGCTAGTCTAGGTTCATATTTACCTAAACACTAAACATAATTACAATCATCCGATTGAGCATCTTGTAGTTTTTTAGTATATATGAAATAACTGACGATGTCTCTTGCGTAACCAAACCATTAACTTAATCAGTATAAGATAATAACTTTATGCTCTGATTATTTACACACACATTTTCATTTTCCATAAGAGAATTAAGTTTTCTAAGTTTTTTACCTAAATTTTAAGAAATTAGTGCCATTTTAGTCCAAAAACTGTCGATATGAAGCTAAGTGTGGCCGGTTTCAGCGTACCAGACTGATATGCAAATAAGCCAAACGGTATGAAATTAAGTAGGTTTTATTTGAGGTCATCACTTGCCGAAAATTTGTTCTTTTACGATTTTTATAAGGCTGCAGCAAAAAACATACATATCATAATATGCTAAAGAAATAATGTTGATTGATTGAAAAACACGATTTTTTAATTTACATTTCACGTATAAATTGGGACCAACATTTTGTATTCGAATCGCGCATTTTGAAACCCCACTGTAAGTTGTCAATTATAAACACTTTTAAAATATTTCTTGATGACTAATAAACTAAAAGAGTTATCTTTTATAAATTGTTGTTTAATTATTTGCACAAATAATCACATATTACTACTGTAACCCTTCAATCGCCAATCATTAGTGAATAACATACAAAACGGTATAAATCACGACTCACTCACAATCTCGGAATTACATTTTGTATTAAATTAAGTCGTCAACTTTATGACGGACAATAAATTGCTACATAAAATAACGCATCCATTAAGCACATGTTTATTTATTTATTTATAGACATCTCCTTTTAGGTACATATTTCATGCCATGTAAGTGTTCAAAATATAGGTCCTACACGTTACATGCGTGATAATAAAGTATGTATTTATATTATAAAGAGGTACTTCTTAAAAGGAGTTAAGTTTGGCTTTTTTACAGATTTTAAGTTTTAAAAAACCGCTATGGAAAATTAACCGCTGGTTTTTCAATAGCTTACGAGTATTTCTTTTAAGTAATTGACCATACATTATTTATATTAATTTACAAACTTAACTTAACGTCGATTCAGAAACCGGTTGCCAACGTAAGCATCTTACATTTTTAAATCCTTACCAATAACCAAGATGCAACTATTACTTGAAGCCAACCAACTCATATAACCAACTAATTTTAAGTAAAATAAAGTTATAATGCCAGTCATACCGAAGCAGTGGGTGGTAACATACAAACATACTTACCGCTGCAATAAAAATCATTACCTTTTTTGACCAGATAACAGAATTTGTCGAATACTTTTATAAATTATCATGACCAGTCTCGCAAATTTGGAATTTTACACGTGAATCGCAAAGCAGGTTATGAATGGCAATATATAAGCATAGGTTGCATACATAACCAATATTATACAGTTGTTTTAGTCTAAACAGAAGTTCCACAAGATTTCACCTTGTGCCAGAAACAAAAAGCGTTAAAATGCTGATGCTAATTAACGGGCCAATATCGTCCGATTTATAAGTACAAAACCCATCTCTAACACAATTAAAAACTCACTTTTATTTATACAATATATAAATATGTGGCAAAGCTTCGTTCACATAGCAACTAAGGCTGAAACTCTGATAAACCGGATTGTCAATTTACCTGCGTTTTGCTTCATTCTACCTTGAGTGATGTTATTAGTGGCCAAAACTGAGTTATGCATTAAAAGCCCTGTTACATGTAACCGTACGCGTAATTCAAGCCTCCTGCTTACATCACAGAAAACTGAATAACCAACACCATACGACTTATATCACTCTCAACTCTAAGATCGACTCTCAGATCTTTCGTAGGTGACACGCTCTTGATAATAATTCATTACATAGTATAAATCCAAGTCGCTAATTGTGTCTGTTTGTCCGCTATCTCCTCCTAAACCACACAACGGATTTTGATGCGGTTTTCGCCACCTTTTAGGGAATTTATTCATTTAAATTTGTAAATAAAGAACAATCGGGAAAAGTTCTTTTAAGTATGCCAAAATTCAATGTTTCGTGAGGAAGTCGGCCAAAATTACACTATTGCGAAACATGGGGTGGTCGCTAATTGATTAATAAGTAAGGAACTTCAGAAGTCTTAAGAGCGTATTATCTGATATTATCATAAGAGCGATTTATAAATACGGGCATTAGTATTTATATTTTTAATATAAGTATGTTTATTTCTCTTACCCTTCCTAATATTGCACAATTTCAAAATCCCATCAACATCAGTCGAGATTTATGTTCCACAATTTCGTGTGGGTTTCTCGTTTGAACTTAAAATCAATACCATATTGTAACACAACACCGAGGTGTAATTTGAACCTTTCAGAACCGCCCTTTGGTTGTTGGTTTCAGTAATTGCTATCGATTTCATTCCTAAACAAATAGAAACACTCTTTAATCGCTGAAATATTATTGGTTTGCGTTTCAAAGGGATTTTTGTTGCGTTGTTAGATACCTTAAAATATGTACGTGTTTTTTTAAAGACACATATCGGCCATAGCTTGACTTAATTATTAGTAGGGGGTCAGCAGTTCTTAAACCTCCTAGAATGATATCCATAGCACGATACAGTGTTCTTTGATTCTTGTACTAATGTCCTACCAAATTTAAGACGAGTTACTGGCACCGCAACCGAACTTCTAAAAGTGTATTCTAGTCCCTTCTATTATGCTGCAAAATTCCATTACAAAACTTCCTTCAAGTTTGTAAATCACTAAATATAGGTACAATCGTATTGTTTGTTGCAAAAAGTTTGGAGCAAGTTAGAATCAATTTCTAAATGCTGACTTACTTATTAATGTGGATTCTGTGTTCCTGCTAAATTGATGATCTATTATGTGAGACTGGAGGTAGGTAAGGGCTATATGCCTACATTGTCAATGAAGAAGAAAGTTAACTGTGAATATGGATTATATCATGTAAGGTTTAGTCCATGACAGTTGAACCAAATATTGTTTTCATTTGCAATGAACTCTGTGCTATAAGATAGCGTAGCATAGACGTTAAAGTTTCAAAACACAACCCTTAAATTGCCAGATAAGCACATGATGGAACTGTTAATAAGGTCCCTATAAAGTCCTTAAAATGCGAACATTTTTACCTCAGATTTCTTGCTATAAAACACGGATCCGTAATCCGTAGTCCGACGCTTCTTTACGCGACAAATAATGTAGAGTCCGTATAAACAAATTAAGTCAAAGTATCGGCAAATTTACCGTTTGCAAAACAAGAATATCTAGTCAAACAAGGCTACCTTGGAAACTGGGCTGATGCTTGCAATTATTGTTTATTTGACAAGGAAAGCTACATGCGACATTATTTTAAACTGGTTGTAGTGTTATAATTTTTTTACGTTTCTAACTTTTGATTTCAATTTCTAACAAATCAATTTAAAGTTCCATTCTGCAGCCATACCACAAGCTCTTATGACGAGAACTAAACCACCTTGTTTATTTTGCAAAACTGGGTGTTTCGTCGTTTCGCCCCGGTCCTGAAAGCACCGCGGTGCGAAACGCACAACGACGCTTTTTGAATTGGCCGATTCGCCCCGCGGTGCTAGTTAATAATAACAACGGTGTCAAACGGGAATAACATTTTTCGACTTCGTCAGTTGGCACCACCACCAAAAATCTTATTATTGATTTTTGTACAGTTGAGTACACAAGTAAGTTGTAGATTAAATAGGTAGGTAGGGTTTATTTAAATATTCTCTAATTATTCGTACATGTAACTCAATTTAGTTGTAGTTACATATTGTATAAGTAATAAATAATTTTTTTATTAAACATAAAAACGCAAAGTATTCGGAGTTATCAAATGGCTAATGGTGATATTCATAATTCACGTTTTGTAATGTAATTACGTATAGGTACTACTCTAAAAATGCATATTGTAACAAAAAATATTACATACAAATGTATTTACTTACCAAAATATAACGAATTAACGGAAGACACCCTGTGCACGACGACCATATTTAGGCTTAGATTTAAATTTATTGTTATTAATGTTCATATATAGTGTATGTATAGATTTAAGTTTATTTCAACAACTATATAAATATCTATCATATTATGTTTAAATTTTATTACTAAAGATTCGTGGCGCTGAGAGATAGATAAAAATACGATTTTTGACGATTAGGATAGTGAAAATGATAGTCAAAATAATTCGCTAAAACAGTGCTCTCTTTAAGGTATTGCTCGGTTTAGAATATGAACAGGCCGAAGAGAGCGCCGATGTCTCAGTCGGAATCAAGCCTCTAAATAGAAAAAACTAAATAAAACTTATATCATCGGAAACACCCATTTCGGTACAGTCTTGCAATAATATTATTGTATAAGAAATATGGTGTGAGCAAGATGGACTTAGCCCTCCCTCCCACTCACACAAATGATTAACTTTTGTCTTTATCTCAAAATCAAAATCATTTATTCAATAACAAACATATACAATTGATTAATTCGTGTTTGGATTCTCCTTTTAAGAATAACATCTTGTGTCAGGAGACTCCGCTCTTCCATACCTTACATTACAATTTTATAATAGATGTTTATCTGAATACATTTCAAATAAGAGTCTTTTTAAATGTGATTTTAATTTTCTATAATGATCTTAACAAATTATAAGTAAAATCTAATTAATTTATATAAATGTATTTTATTTTTATTTAGTAATTTGTTTCTATTAGTAGTTTGTGGGTAGGTGTGTAAGGCAAGTGTAAGTGTTGTGTGTGTGTGTGTGTGAGAGATAGTGTGTGGTACAATTGTAAGCATGATAGTGTTTAATATTATATTTAGGATTATGGTAATATGTATTTTTTTATATAACTAAGGTTTCAATTTCTTCATATGATTTATTTAAAAGCCACTCGTAGACGACTGTTTTACATTCTTTATGATTTAAAGAATATATTTGAAGCGCTTTATTAATTTTATTATAAATAATGGAAGACTGTGTAGGATATTGTCTTCTGGCGAAAGAAGATCTAAATTTACATATTTGGGCTACATAGTGCGATCTTCTATTGTTAAAAATATTTTTATCGTAGGGCAGAGATTTTTGTTTCCTTAGTAATATTGTGAGAATGTATAGTTTCCTCACAGTAAGTAAGGTTGACATGTTGTAAAGGCTCTCTGTCGGGAATCTGTAGGGTTTGCAAAACATGACTTTGATTAGTGATCTTTGAGTTCTTTCTAATTCAAGAAATTTAACTTTAGTAGCTCCGCCCCAAACAGGTAGACAGTAACATATTATGGATTGCACAAGCGTTTTATAAATTTGTAATAGTAAATGTTTTTGTGCCACGTGTCTAATTTTTTTAAAAACCCAAGTAAGTTTACGAATTCTATTCATTATCAATTCTATTTGTTCATGCCAAGAAAGTCGTTGATCCACAATAA
Organism: Emmelina monodactyla; assembly: GCA_916618145.1. Classification (NCBI taxonomy): domain Eukaryota; kingdom Metazoa; phylum Arthropoda; class Insecta; order Lepidoptera; family Pterophoridae; genus Emmelina; species Emmelina monodactyla. The sequence continues at coordinate 1,707,053 of OU745319.1, forward strand.
TACCTAGATACTTAATTTCAGGAACTTTTTCGATGACAACGCATTGGCAGTTAATAAAATTTGTACATTTATGAATTTTTATTTCAAAATCGCCAGGTGGTTGTGTTCGTTTGTACATAGTAAAGCAAATATACTTTGTTTTTTGACAATTTAGGGTTAGTAGGCTGTCGTCTAGCCAGGCAGAAATTTTTGCCAGTCCTTTTTCAGCCAGGGTGCGAGCTCCATTCCATGTTTTATCTGAAAACACGATAGCGGTGTCGTCAGCGTACGAAAAAATTTGGCCATTTTCAATTTTCATGTCGCAAAGAGGATTTATGTAAATAAGGAACAGTGTCGGGCCTAAAACACTTCCCTGGGGAACACCGTATTCAGGGGATGCAATCGAACTTACTACTTGTCCTATTTTAACCACTTGTTTGCGTTCAATCAAATAATCCTGTAAGAGCTCGAGAGGTGGGCCTCTTATTCCTATTTCTTCAAGTCGTTTTAATAGGATGGGGACTGAAACCGTATCAAACGCTTTTTTTAGGTCAAGAAACACTGCTAGGCACTTGTCTCCACTATCTACTTTATTAGTAACAGCGGAGGAAAGCCCCAAAACAGCGTCTTCTGTGGACATACCCTGTCTAAAACCAAACTGCCTCGACGAAAAGAGGTTGAATTTCGAAATATATTTAACAAGTCGATTATTTATTAATTTTTCTATAATTTTTGATATAGCTGTAAGTATTGAAATCGGCCTATAGTTAGTCGGGTCAGTTTTATTTCCACTTTTGTGAACTGGTGTAATTATAGCTTGTTTTAGCGATGACGGAAAAATGCCATATTTGAAGCAAGAGTTTGCTAGATGAGTTATAATAGGAACTACGAATGTATGTGCTGTTTTAAGAAATTTTGTTGATATACCATCCCATCCAGAGGCGCTATCCGCTTTAAGACTCAACAACATTGACTGGACTTCATATGGGTCTGTTTTCAGTAACACAAAGGATGATACTGGAACCAATGGACTGTTTACTTCAAGATTTTGTATTATAGGACCTTGTGCGATATCTTCAGCCAAAGATTTACCAACGCCGATGAAAAAGTTATTTACTTTATTTGCTGATTCTTGGGGACTTGTATCTACCTCCAGCAAGTCAGAGTTGTCAGTTTTAGATTTTTTACGATTTGTTATATCGTCTATGGCTTTCCATATTTTTTTAGGGTCATTATTAGCGCATGTAAGATTTTCTTGGTCATATTTGAGTTTCAGTTTCCTAATCAGCTTAGAACAATAATTCCGATACCGTTTGAAGGTTATTTTTAATATTTCATTACTTGGATCTAATTTTACCTTTCTCTGCATATCATTTCGGTTTCGAATACAACGAATTAAACCGAGTGTCATCCATGGTTTCAGTATTTGTTTGTTTCGTGGTATTTTCGTGATGGTAGAATTTAGTTTAATACATTCCTGTAGGTTTTTAATTAACCGTTCTGAAATAATATTGGGATCTTGAAATGCCAACAAATCTGGTAAATTTGAGTTCTTAAGATACTTGAGCGCATTTTCGATGTTCAAATTAGTTTTGAATTTTGAAATCTGTCTCATGTTTTCGTTTTGTGATATTTTTAGAATGGTCATCACATGATCAGTAATTGTTGAATTAGGAATGACTATAGAAGCTTTTGTGTTGTTGGAATTTATTTTAAGCATTATGTGGTCAAGGCAGTTTTGACCTCTTGTTGGGACGGTGTGACCTGGCAAGAAGCCATGACCAGCCAACATATTTAAGTAGCCAAGCCGATTTTTACGTTCAAAAGATTTTTCATTTTGTTTGTGTATTAAATTTATGTTAATGTCACCAGTAATGATTATGTTTTTATTTGTTTTGCAGGTTTCTAAAAAGTTACTTAGGGATTTAATGAAGTTTTCAGCATTGTTAGTAGCAGGAGAACGATATATACCAAGTATAACATGTTTATCTGTACTTATCTGCAGGCAAGATGCATCAGTGAGTTCAATTTCTTTTACGCTTATTTTATAAGTACTTTTGATATAGGCAACTTCTATCAGACGAATTAACATGTTTGGTCGTGTGATAGGATGAGTATGTTTCGATATTGGGTATCGTTTTGTTTGAATTTAATTTACATTCACTTAGAATGATGAGATCAACATTTATATTTAGATTTACGAGGTTAACCTGTAAGTCATCAATATTAGCGTATACACTTCTAATGTTTTGGGACATAATGGTGAAATCGTTCTTTTTTACTTGTAACACTTTAGAAACATTATCAATTTCTTCAACATAAACCTTAGCAGGTTTCATATCGTCTATATCTGCAAGTGCACTGACTCGACTATCCATAACTGTCCCTTTGGGGGGCCTGTAAGTTGTAACTGATAAGTTGCTTACATGTATAGCGATAATTTCTAGTATGATATTGGCGAAGTAATTTTAAACTTTGTTTGACAATAGTGTTATGTTTTTTTGTGAGTGTGATGTGTGTTTTCGTGAGAGTGAAATATGTGTTCAGTGTAAACTTATTTTTAAAATTAAATAACATTTTAGCAGTAAAAATAAAACAGATACAAATTAATTTAAGGTAGGTAATGATCTAAACAAAATAAATATGAAAAAAAGACAGAAACTAGTCATTGCGACTGTATAAGAGAGTGTACTTGAGACTCACTATGGATGTTGATTATAGGAGTGTTCTCGTCCTTTCTGACGTATATTCTTCCGTAGGCTGTCCAGCAAAACTTGTATTTCTTAGTTTTAGCTAAATCCCGGGCTAAGAAGTAAAGTCGGGCACCTTTTGTAGTTAGGAGTTCAGAAACAAAAATAGGGCTGTCTTCGTTTTTTGTGAGTCCTAGATGTTTAGCGCACAGTTTTTCTTTATGTTTGATGTTAAAAACTTTAGCCATTTTTAGAATTTCAGTTTTCTGTATAGTAGATGACAGTGTTACTATGATAGGCAGATTTTTTGTACTTTCCTTTTTGTTTCTGGTCTGGATGCGGTAGATGTCTTTAATGTCCTTTTTTTTAATTTTATAGCCTATATTTTCAGATAAATTTTGAACCATTTTTAGAAGATCTGCCTTGTCTTCCTGAATTTTCTTCGGTACGTTTTTTATCTCTAATGATTCTTTGCGATTTTCACGCTGGAGGTCTTCTATTCTTCCTTCTAATGTGGCAATGCAGTCTCTATCCTTGTTAGCCTGAGTTTGCATTAGTTCAATTTTTTTCTTTAGTTCTTCGTTTTGTGACGATAAAAAAGAAACGGAGTTTTCAATTTTAATATTGGTGTTTTGAATTTCTTTTAACGTAGGGTAAATTTTTTTTATATCTTCTTTCTGTTCGGACATTAAAGACAAGATCATTGCCTTGATTTCCTCTTTAAAGGTAGTAAAGTCAGTTTCATAGTCTGATTCCCTGGGTCTTTTATTTCGGTGTGAAAAATATTTAGTCGGTGAGTTTTCAATTTTCCCTGCAATATCTGATTCAGAAACCGACTTATTAAGTGCGTAGCCGCTGTCCATTTCGTGAACAGTAATTTATTCTCAAACCAGTTAAAGTGAGATCTTTTTTTTTTTTTACTTTAATTTAGTTTTATTTACCCGCTCCCGCTGTCTCCTATGAGTTACGTTCAACGGTTGTCGCCCGGTACGTATCTCTGCGTCGGCGCTGCGATGACGACGTTGGTGACGAAGCTGGGAATCAGTTTTTGTCTCAGCGCTTGCTATCTCTCCTGCACAGTGACTCTGCGTATCGTATCGCGTATCTTGTAGATGTATGCGCGCCTAGTACCCGTAGAAGATTTTTGTAAAACTTTTATTTGTATTTTATTACTTTTTCACTGAATTTATTTTAAAATGCAAAAAATAAATATTAAAAATTCAAGAAAGGTTTTGTGCACGTCTAAACGCTTCCGCGGTCCGGGGGGAAGACATAATCATTGGTTTATAAAATAGCGGTGTCAAACGACCAAGTCGAAAAAAGGTGTTCACCGATTGACACCGCGGGGCGAATCGGCCAATTCAAAAAGCGTCGTTGTGCGTTTCGCACCGCGGTGCTTTCAGGACCGGGGCGAAACGACGAAACACCCGCAAAACTTAATAAAGCTTGTGTATAGCTTTATGCAATTGCGATGGATTTTAAAAACTTATAGCAAGGTTCTTGTATAACTTATATACCCTCAAATTTCACGGAGTTTCTATGTAATAATGCTTTATTATAATTATAACTAGCGGGCGCCCGCGACTCCGTTCGCGTGAAAGTCGTTTTCCCGTGGGAATGAAAAGTTTTCCTGCGGTAAAAAGTACCCTATGTACTTTCCCAAGTTCGGTTCTATCTTCATACCAAATTTCATCAAAATCTGTTCAGTGGTTGAGGCGTGAAAGTGTAACAGACAGACAGACAGACAGTTACTTTCGCATTTATAATATTAAGTAGGGATTTACAAGAAAACACTGACCTTTTATTCTTGTCGCGCTATATTCTGCATTGACTTATACAATACAAAGTCATATCAAAAACCAAGAACTTATTCTACCCTAAAGTAGTTAAAGTTTAGCACATTACCAGTCTCCACACATTATTAAGTAACAAGTAAGATCAATACTCAAGCAATTTAACTTGCCAAGGCGCTTATCTCGAAAATGTTGAAGCTTCTTAAGTATTCACATGTAAATTTTGTGCAAACTTATTCAGTGCCTATCCACTTAATGACCGATTGTTGCGTGAACGTGGAAAGACCTTAGGGTAAGGCTGGGTTTTCATAGAAGAGGACACTTTACAAATTATAACTAAGATAACGATTAACTTTTTAAATATTGTAAAAAAATACCTGATATTACGACTCAAAATAAACTTGGTAACGGCGTTTTTAACTTAATTTATAACCTTGATTAAACAAAGAAAGAAGGAAAGAAAATTGATTATTAGGCGCTTATCTTTACTCACTGCTATTTATTTATTTAAATATACATAAATTCTTGCTAAGGTTTTTTTATTATTAATTACCCGCAGTGTATTATTTATTACCTTTGCAAGAAATTCGAACCGCATTATCAAAAAATCGACATCGAAGCTCGGAAATGACCATCGTCGCTTAAGAAACTCTTTATAATTCCTTCTTTCCAGTCTAGAACTTACTCGTAAGAAAAGTACTATTACTTACACGTTTATTTAATAAAGTAAAATTTTTAGTACAGCAGTGTACACCATACCTTATACAGGACTGACTAAACATAAAATAGCTATTAAAATTTACGAGCCAGCTAAACTAAATTCTATACTACCTATAAATACTAGCCAAGCTTGCTCAGCAATAAATTAAAGGGTTCCGTAAAGGGTAAAGGCAGTTTAAAATTTTCTACGAGTACATAGAATTTGCATGGCAACGAAATAAGTTTGAATCTGTAGCAAAAAGTATTATATTAACTAGTTTTTATAATCTTACCATTGTTATCTCAAGGATTTTATTAAAACAGCTGGAATTAATTTTATAAAGGTCTGACAGCTTGGCTTAGACATGAAAGCAGAACACAAGATAACTCACATAAAAAAATCTACAGTTTTTTCACTCTCGATCATCTTGCTACTTACCTACCCGCTCTTGATTTTTTTATATTGTGGGAGATTGACTTTTCTTATAACAAAGTTTTCCCCATTTGACCACAGAACTCTACATAAGAGGATCTTCGCGATTGTTGTTTCAGGTTATTTTCCCAGAAAGCGTTTTATACTTACATCCAAGTTAGCTTTACTCACATAAAGGTATAACAATATTTTATTAGATATCTTCCTGATAGCTTAAACTTGTATTTTTAACGGCTTTTGCTTAGATATCCTATTATAGATAGGTTACGTATTTATTTCATTCGGAGAAAAGTCCTTAATTTCATTGCAGTTTGAGCTAACATATTTTGAAAAGAACTTGTAGAATAACAATTTTATGCAGCGTTCCCACTATACGCATTATGGAGGGATCTCACGATGCGGGATGTGACGCACAACGTTAAAACTTTGTTTGGCTTTTGAAACCTAAATAAAATTTAGTTTTTTGCATCCATCGTTCCGCGAAGCATAGGGGTAAACATTGAGGGTAAAATACGCTATTAAATAAGATTCTAAACTTCTAAAACGTGCAACCAATAGAAAAGCGATTAACATTATTCCCAAGTCCAAGACTACTTAAAAAGTAATTATTGAATGAAATGCTTAGTTCCCACCGGACCGTTTTGGCTTCTTATCCTTTTTCTTGTCGCTATAGAATTTAAAAAAATTGCATATTAATGGTATATTATAATATTGATCGGTACTTATGCATTAACAGTACAATTACTATGTTAGTAAATACCTAGTCTTAAAGCCTGGCTCAACACTTTACGAGTTGTAATTATACACACATATCTTTATTGCATATCTTTCTAACATCACTAATTGAAGTTAATTGAACATTGTAAGGGCCTCGAGCATAAATAATAAAACAAGATTACTAGAGTGTTGTAAATACTCAAAATCAGGCTGTGCGAGTCGAAGATATGAACTGAGGGTCCCGTATAAGTTAAAATAATCCCAAATTAAGGCTATACTAAGTACCTATAAACATTACCTCGCTGTTCGTTGTTTTTTATTGCGTTGATAAAGTCGTCCAATTTTCACAATTTAAAAAATTAGGTTTTTGATAGTCATTGTCATAGCCATGACATAACTTAAAATGTAATTAGGAGACCTGTTTTTATAAACGGAACCCTAAACAAGTAATATATTAACCACAAGTCAAATCCATAGCAAATTTAAGGCATTACACGTCATTCAAAAAGCCTCCCACGCAATTTCATGAAGTTAACCTGCCTTGACCAGGTTTTATGTCAAATTATATTGTTCAAAGGTATTGTGAATTAAGTACATGAAAAGCATGCGCTTATACTATCATTAGCATGAGAAAAAAGAGCATGAGAAGCAAGAAGCGAACTTAAAATTTAATTTTATAAAAGCTTATATTAATAAAAACTTTAGGTACATTAATTCTATAATGAAATCGAATCTACGTTTCTTGATTATTCTTTCTTTTTTTGACCCCCAACAAAACCTAGATTTTCTAAAGCACTATCTTGTCATTAGAATATATTAGAAACTTATCATAATTTAGAGTTTGTATTAAGAACGACTGTTTTTAATTATTAATAAACTATACAGATTTTAACCCTCTTTTTTATGCATTTTGCTACCTTAAAAATAATATTAAAATTGAAAAACCATAGTTTGGCCAAGGTGTCCGAGTTTTTTTGTGTCCGAAAAGTCATCGACCCATTATGTTGCAACTTTCAAGTACTTTTTCTTACTTTGCAAAAATACCTATTCTCTTTCTTATATCTAAAGTAAATACCTTACAGTTTTTATCGTAGTTTGACCAGTACAAATTATAGCTCGGACATGCCTTTGCGCACAGTGAGTAGTTTTTGTGGGTTCTTTTAGTTCCATCTTTGTGATCACGGTCAAATGAAAGTAAACAAAAACTATCAAATATAGGGCGTCACAACAACATACATTGTGTAGCGTTTTTTGATACCGGCTATTAAAAGACTGGGTTCAAATTAGTTTTGAGAATTCTATTGTTTTTTTTTTTAGAAATTAAACTTAGTTTTATAAACTTTTTAGTGAAAGCACCTGCTGACATTGAAATTAAAATGATGCTGTTAATAAAGTTGCGTTTCTGTGTTTAACAATAATCTAGTAGGTAATAGTTTGGCAAAAGTGACCGAAAAAATAATTCTCTGTTAGTAGCTTGAAGGAAATTAGAGCCAAGTAGGTTAATTCTGAGCTGTTGTAATTCCCGTTTTGTTACTTTATTTTATGGAAAGTGGCCAAATTTTAATGTAATAGGGTATAAAATGGGTTTTTGAATGAGATTTGAGCGTTGAATTTAAAACATCAATCTAAAATCAAACTAAATAGAGAAGAAATAATTTCCATCTTTTTACTTCACCCACATAGGTTTTTTATATTTAAAGTTTTAATGAATCAGGGCATTTATTTTCAGCTTCAAACTACTTAGCTAGAAAATTACTACTAAAAGAAAACACTACTAAGATCATATTAGTTACCTACGGTTTAGGTTTCCAAAAAGGTAAAAACTTTCCGCGCTTGCATTAAAGTGTTTTAAAGAAGTAATTACATGTAATTTATCTCAACTTGCCGACACGCGAACCTCTCGTTTAAGTTTTAAGAATTGCGGGAGAATTTTCAAAGGAAAATTTTCGAGCAAGTAGTCGGATTGAAAAAATAATGAAAGATAAATCTGCAGTTGTCTAGGCAACGTGACGTTTTATTTGACTGCTATTCACGAAATTCACAAAAAAAATGTGGTCAATATTAGTTAGTAAATACCTACCATTAATTAATTAATTACCTAACTGATTAAAACAACTATAGATATTATTCAAAAACACACTTAAAGTAATTACTTACCATGTGGAAAAAAACCCCTTCCAGTTTCTTGAGTAACGTTAACAGGGTTCCAAACATCAGACAAACGATTCTGTCTCGATCCACTGCGATCCTTTACAGAACCCACACTTATTCTACCACTCTCGCAACCCAGAAAACACACCAATAAAACCACAACATATCTTAACACAATCAATTTCGTATGCATTTTACCCGTTTCATTATTGCAAATCAATGTCGAATTATCTAAAATCACGCCACAATAACAACGTATCCATATTAAAACTAGCTTCTGTAAAACTTTTTGTTGAAACGGAAATAGAATTCAATTTGAGCAATTTCCCGCGTAATTTCCCCGCGAGCCATTTTGAATTGCGGCGCATGCGCGGTAGACAGGCGATCCGTTTCGCACGCGAGTCCGCACTGGCAGGCCACGGCGCAAAAATTAAAACGACAAAATAAGGCAAAGGCGAGATCTTGTTTTTAATGTACCACACCGGTATTTAGTGTAAAGGAAGTAGGTTTTTTGCAACTGGACTACAATGTTTGAATGTATGACAGTAGCTTTCTCTAATCTTGTAAACGGAGCACGATGGGAGCACGCTTAGAGTGCAGGATGCGTTGTCGATTGCACGTGGGTTGTCCGCACAAATTAAGTAGGTGCATACACTTGAACGTTTATTCGCATTCCTAGAAACTGAATTTCCCCAAGTTTTATTGATGAGCATAGCTCTGCCAAAGTTAGATTCGCGAGTAAAGATTTGCCCTGAGAGAAATGAAGGTACCTACATAAAGCGGGTTGATGGGCCATGAAAGAGGTTTTAGTCAACCGCGGGGAAATCTCTGATTAACAGACAAGTAATCCCGCTACGTAATTCCAACGCTACAATGTTGATTACTAAAAGCCACTAACCTAAATGATGCCTACGGGTAATTGAGTTTCTGTATTAGGTATCTTGTGATTATTTGAATTCTAGGTCTGTCTTATAGAGATTTACATACAAATAAATTGGTTTGATAGATAAACGCTGTCGTTGGGGTTTTTATTAGATCACAGTAACCGTCTTGACATGCAATGCATAAGATTGAATCAAATACAGTGCACCAAAATTAACATAAAATAAATTATTGGCTTCTGTTACTTATTTAAACGTGTAGGTAATATTTGGTAATAATGATCTTATAGGTCTAGCTTCTATGATTGTCGCGTTAGTTAGGGATTTTCTGTATATTGTTAGTTTTAGTTTTAAATTCGAGCGGGCAACGACCAACAAAAAATATTCCTCTGTTTCGGTTGATTAACAAATTACTTACATACCAATCATAATACAAATCCTATGAGTGGCGCTTGTGGTAATTAGCGACACATGAAACATGCTATTCCACAAAACATGTACATTAGTTGCAATGACAATCGCATAACACTATCAATCATTATATCCTCAAATAGTATTTCAAAGATAATAGGGATTTGTCAATCGTTTAAAAAAATGAAATATCCATCACAAGGATCATTGATCGGGATTTGCCAAGTGACCCCTTTAATATTATTATTATAAGTACTATGTGATAAAAGCGAACCAGCGTAATCTACCAGCCAGCTGGAAGATTACGACTCCAACACTCGCTACGAGAGAAGGAGGTCTGTCCTCAGCTAGTGGGTCATATATAGGCTGTTAAATGATGACAATATTTTTAGTTTGGTATGGTACTATACTTATTGGTGACCGCAAAAGACAGCTCGTAATTATTTAGAAGTTAACGATTTTGAATATTTGACTACGTAACTCTATAGTCATAATGTCGTCAGTCACATAATTTCTAAGTTTTAAACTTGTTTCTATGCCTGTAAAATATATTTACGGGTGGGGGAAAAATAAAACATGTTAGCGTTATTAATTTTATCATTTATTGCTTTTCTCTAGAATAAAATCGATTCGTTCAAACATAATTTAATTAAAAATAACTTAACGTCTCTAACCTTAGCCATTAGGACATTTTATATAATAGTTCTACGTAACAGTCTACATAAAATAATACGAATATAAATACAATGAAAATATAACTTTAACAAATAAATTATATAGTTATATCCAAAACATACTACTTTTCCTTCGATAGTTTAAATACTGTTTTATTGTCCAATACAATGTAGAAAGATTTTTAATCTAATTTTACATAATATATTATTACACTTAATGAAAATCAGTTTTAAAGTGTACTTTAGCAAAGTTTATAGTTTTTTTACCAATACCTAAAAGACACTTAAACATAAAATAAGGAATTTCTTTCAAAAAGTATAAGTTGTACCGGAAAAGCAAAATATACTTATTTTAACATCAGATCAATATTATTTTTATTAATTCTTAAATTACTAAGCTCCGTTTGAACTGAATTTTGTGCTGGATACATAATATGGTAACTATTCTTAATATTTCAAGGGCCAGTTGAAAAAAAGCGAAAACTTGAACGCATTATAAAAAACGATAATTCCATATAAATAATGCATAGGTTTATGAACTTGTACCTTCAATTACACAATATCTTTTAAATGTTTGTCATACTTCGTTTAAATCTAAATAAAGATAAACGACATATAGAATATAGCAAACGTAAAAGCTTACCATTAACAAATAAAAATATGCGGCCCCGTAAAAAAGCGTAATCTAACCAAATAATGCATAAGCTCTAAATAATAGTATAACATGACATAAATGATCAGTATACTGTACATAAACTTAACTGCTAAACTGTGCTGTAATCATATAAAAAAACGTGCTATTATAAGCCTCATCACATTAATTATATAGAGATCTCTAACGAATATTATTTAGGCAATAAATGTGACCGTCCAATGGTATTATTGGATATAATTTACCTAAAAACACTTGGTTTTCTCTCATAAACTACATACGAGTATATTTTTTGTCAAAAATGACACTTTGGCAACTAAGCCGCGATTATATTGTACGTCAAATTTCTAGGTTTTAATATGAAATGTCATTACATTTTGACAAGTGTCAAAATTGCTAGTATATAATATCAAACGCGTATATATTTCATCTCTACAAATAACACGAATACGTCTACAAAAACGGTATATAGCTAGAATTTTGTAACAACCTATACTTGGCACACTAATGATAAAGGAAGTAACACCCAACATGTTTTTTAATCGGTAATATTTATTGCGGATTTGTGTCAATGTTAAAAGCCGAGTCAGATTTCAATTATGGGCTTAGGAGATCATAATTATTTGCTATTGCTATTTGCCGATTAGGATTTTTTTATGTCGTACGAACAACAATAACTGTAGAAGGGGTATTTTTTATACATCATTATTGGATCAGAGGAAAATGTTATTTTCGTATGTTTAAGTTTAATTTTAAGCTCAATAGGCTGACTTGATCTTCGTTTAGCACTGAGTGGTTTAAAACTATATACGATTTGTAATAAATGATCCATAATTATGATATTTAGCCCAATACGGTTCAATTGTTACTTATGTTAGGTAGTCTTCTTCAGTTATGATTATTCGTTACCTTGATTTCATCTTAATGTGTAGATTGAATGCAATATTTGGATATTGTTTTATAACGTCTTCTTAATTTGTACCTACATTAACATGTTCAGTTATAGTAGAACCTACTACAATAAATAAAATTCTCCATATCTGAGTATGTAAAACCTATTTCAACTAACTAATTGAGTAGTCTAATGAAAAAGTTTTTTCAAAATATGTTTTGACAGTCAATATAAAAAATATACAAACGGTTAGATAATATGTTTTGTCGCTTACAACGATATAGTAAAATTAACACTGGACAGAATAGCCATAAGTTTGATAAAAATCGGTTTAATAAAGGACGAATACGTTACTATTTATAAAATTAAGGTAATTTTAATAAATCTATTGAATAGTCAATAGTCTAGCTATGAATTTAACGATTATATTGTTGAAATGTTTTAATAACAATGTACCCTATAGCTACCATGCAATTGTAAACTCTATAAAAACACGATAAGACATTTTTTCTACAAAACATGAATATTTACTTGTATTAAACTTTCAACTGTATTATTGTGCAGTAAAGTTCAAATTTGAGTGCCCCGACTTATAATAACCAACAGTAAAATCTTTCATTCAAAATTGAGTTTCAGTAGTATCTTTTTAAGCTTCATATTCACTTAAATACCCTGCTTAAAATGTTCATCTTATTGCACCAAAATATCTGAAAACCTTCCCCTAAAACCGAACATTTCAAGCAGTTTATATAAAGTAAAAAACAGTGTTTTATTTCGTAGAGCTCCTAGCACCGAAATCTTAACTATTTAGATTTAGACCATTCCTGAACACTTTCTTTTGTAAAAACTCTTTCTTTTACATATAAGAGCACCAAAAAATATAAATTAGGCCGTTTTTAAAGTTCATTTTTTAAGTAAATAAAGATTGAAAGTTACTATTTTAATAAATAAATCCTCTATTATTCAATGTCGGTATGGTTGAATTTATAATGGTTGATTATTTTATAAAAAATATGAAAAAGCGTTGATACCGCGAAAGTTTTTGCGATCTTACTTTTTAATACAATTCGTATTAGGTTGTATACGATTATTACGCGGCTTACTTTGTTAAATTAACGCTGTTGTAGGCGGTATGCATTAAATTTCTGAAACATTCTAAATACGTCAAGTCAACAATTTTAATAAGATTTCCAAAGCCCCTTAATTGCTTTCAGTTTGGGTGATTTTTTCGTCGCCTCAAACTCCTGTTTGAAGCTAATGATGAACTTATCGCGAAGACTCAGTCTAGGTTGGGCCGGTTTAAGTAGAAATCGCTTCAAATCATTCGTAAAGCTTTTCGCCGTGTAATGGGTTTCGTCTTTGAGCGACTCATCGTTGCTAGAGTCTAGGAATGAGACGGACTTGTTTGATTGTATCGAGTTCTTTCTTTCGCGACTCGATTTAGATTTCGAGCTAGAAGTAATCTTGCTCGATGGTTGACTATAGCTTCGTGATACAAGCGAGTATTGATCGTCGTCGATCGAGTCGAGCGTGTCGGTCGATCGATTGCAAATCTTGCAGCAAAGTTGACAATGTTCCTTATCACTGTGATACTTCCCGTTGCAATAAACATACGTTTCTTTAGGCCTCGCGTATCTCGATTTGCTTCTCGTTTTCTTCACCGTTTTCTCTGCGTTTTTCCTAGTCCGCTTCCGTCTGCATTTCGGGCAGTTATGCTTGGCTATCTGCCTTAGTTCTTTTAGAAATTCGTAGTCAATTTCGAAGTAGTTTCTCGCGTCCGGTTCCGAATAATACTGAACGCTGTCGATCGACTCTGTTCTTTTTGGTTTTATATTCTTCTTTTCTCTTCCCGGGTCGGAATAGTATCGTAAATCTTTATCTGACGTTGTTTTTGTGTATGTTTCTTGTTCGTAGGCCGGTTGGTAGGTGTCGTATTTGCAATGGGTGCAAAACGTGACGGATTTCGGCGGCGGCGTGGGTGGTAAAGGTCAGGCTTGTATCGAAGGTACCCACAGAATCTTGTTTTGTTCTTCTTCGACGGCCTCTTTGATTTGGGTACACATGTATGCTATGTTCACGCCGGCGGGGATTTCCGCTGGAACGGGGAGAAGAGATCGTTGGAAAATGATTTTAATATAGTTGAAATCGTTTTGAGTTTGTGACTAGTAAAGGATTTTGAAATAAAACACGTATAGGTATTTTTAGCCCAAAATGAGAAACATGAAAGCGTTAAAAATAAAGATGCTGATGGATAATATAACTACCATTTGATTTTCTAAAGTGTGAAAAGGCATGACGACTTGTCGCCAATTAATGGATACCATAAAATACTCTTTATTTTTAGAGAAATATTCAAAACGTATCCCTCTCAAATCTAATCAAATATATTAATATTTCTTTTAGAATTTCATACAAAACGACTCAATTAATGATAACATTTTGTAACCTCAAATTAACTGGCTTTACTTCTCACAATATAAAAGTCCTTAAATTGTCTATAATTAAGTTACCAAATTACCAAACTCACCAGTAATATAATTCCTATATTCGTTCTCAACTTTCAGCCCGTGCTCGTACATTTCCTTAGCGGCCTTCGCTGAAACCTTATCAGCTTGGAATCTCGTGTCTTTCACCTCTTTGATTTGCTTGAACGATTTGAACTTTATCAGCAACACGATAGGGTAGGTTTGCTGTTTGTGCAGTTTCTCTATCGTGGATACGTTTATGTCTAGGATGCAGTGGCGGCCCTGTGTGGGAAAAAGGTAAGGTTATTAATTGTGGATTGGGGTTGGACGATTTAGTAATCATTGTGAATACAATTCATTGATACAGTGCGATGAATCTTATTCTTCATTAAATGGTTCTCAATTCAACTTATTTCAAAAAAAGATAACGGCCTCGTTTACCTGTACAGTTGATATGGATTATTATCAAAATCATTAGGATTAACAACGTCAAATTATTTTACCCGATGTTGTTATATTAGACTTATGTAAACAGCATGGTTTTGAACCAAGTACCAATAGAGTGATCGTGATGTCTAGCGGCAAGGAACCGCAAAAGTGTGTCAACATGTCATCCTGTAATCTGTAATGTCTGCGTCCATCCTGTCATGCCTGTGCCTGTGTCTGTGTCTGTATTTGTATTTGTATTTGTTTGTGTTATGTGTACGTACAGGCGCGTCGTCGGTGAACACGTCGGGCCAGTCCGCCACCAGCTTGTATCTGTACTGTATGTGTATGTGTATGTGTACGTACGGGCGGCGGCGCGGCGTGCGCGTCGTCGGTGAACACGTCGGGCCAGTCCGCCACCAGCTTGTATCTGTACTGTATGTGTATGTGTATGTGTACGTACGGGCGGCGGCGCGGCGTGCGCGTCGTCGGTGAACACGTCGGGCCAGTCCGCCACCAGCTTGTATCTGTACTGTATGTGTATGTGTATGTGTACGTACGGGCGGCGGCGCGGCGTGCGCGTCGTCGGTGAACACGTCGGGCCAGTCCGCCACCAGCTTGTATCTGTACTGTATGTGTATGTGTATGTGTACGTACGGGCGGCGGCGCGGCGTGCGCGTCGTCGGTGAACACGTCGGGCCAGTCCGCCACCAGCTTGTATCTGTACTGTATGTGTATGTGTATGTGTACGTACGGGCGGCGGCGCGGCGTGCGCGTCGTCGGTGAACACGTCGGGCCAGTCCGCCACCAGCTTGTATCTGTACTGTATGTGTATGTGTATGTGTACGTACGGGCGGCGGCGCGGCGTGCGCGTCGTCGGTGAACACGTCGGGCCAGTCCGCCACCAGCTTGTATCTGTACTGTATGTGTATGTGTATGTGTACGTACGGGCGGCGGCGCGGCGTGCGCGTCGTCGGTGAACACGTCGGGCCAGTCCGCCACCAGCTTGTATCTGTACTGTATGTGTATGTGTATGTGTACGTACGGGCGGCGGCGCGGCGTGCGCGTCGTCGGTGAACACGTCGGGCCAGTCCGCCACCAGCTTGTATCTGTACTGTATGTGTATGTGTATGTGTACGTACGGGCGGCGGCGCGGCGTGCGCGTCGTCGGTGAACACGTCGGGCCAGTCCGCCACCAGCTTGTATCTGTACTGTATGTGTATGTGTATGTGTACGTACGGGCGGCGGCGCGGCGTGCGCGTCGTCGGTGAACACGTCGGGCCAGTCCGCCACCAGCTTGTATCTGTACTGTATGTGTATGTGTATGTGTACGTACGGGCGGCGGCGCGGCGTGCGCGTCGTCGGTGAACACGTCGGGCCAGTCCGCCACCAGCTTGTATCTGTACTGTATGTGTATGTGTATGTGTACGTACGGGCGGCGGCGCGGCGTGCGCGTCGTCGGTGAACACGTCGGGCCAGTCCGCCACCAGCTTGTATCTGTACTGTATGTGTATGTGTATGTGTACGTACGGGCGGCGGCGCGGCGTGCGCGTCGTCGGTGAACACGTCGGGCCAGTCCGCCACCAGCTTGTATCTGTACTGTATGTGTATGTGTATGTGTACGTACGGGCGGCGGCGCGGCGTGCGCGTCGTCGGTGAACACGTCGGGCCAGTCCGCCACCAGCTTGTATCTGTACTGTATGTGTATGTGTATGTGTACGTACGGGCGGCGGCGCGGCGTGCGCGTCGTCGGTGAACACGTCGGGCCAGTCCGCCACCAGCTTGTATCTGTACTGTATGTGTATGTGTATGTGTACGTACGGGCGGCGGCGCGGCGTGCGCGTCGTCGGTGAACACGTCGGGCCAGTCCGCCACCAGCTTGTATCTGTACTGTATGTGTATGTGTATGTGTACGTACGGGCGGCGGCGCGGCGTGCGCGTCGTCGGTGAACACGTCGGGCCAGTCCGCCACCAGCTTGTATCTGTACTGTATGTGTATGTGTATGTGTACGTACGGGCGGCGGCGCGGCGTGCGCGTCGTCGGTGAACACGTCGGGCCAGTCCGCCACCAGCTTGTATCTGTACTGTATGTGTATGTGTATGTGTACGTACGGGCGGCGGCGCGGCGTGCGCGTCGTCGGTGAACACGTCGGGCCAGTCCGCCACCAGCTTGTATCTGTACTGTATGTGTATGTGTATGTGTACGTACGGGCGGCGGCGCGGCGTGCGCGTCGTCGGTGAACACGTCGGGCCAGTCCGCCACCAGCTTGTATCTGTACTGTATGTGTATGTGTATGTGTACGTACGGGCGGCGGCGCGGCGTGCGCGTCGTCGGTGAACACGTCGGGCCAGTCCGCCACCAGCTTGTATCTGTACTGTATGTGTATGTGTATGTGTACGTACGGGCGGCGGCGCGGCGTGCGCGTCGTCGGTGAACACGTCGGGCCAGTCCGCCACCAGCTTGTATCTGTACTGTATGTGTATGTGTATGTGTACGTACGGGCGGCGGCGCGGCGTGCGCGTCGTCGGTGAACACGTCGGGCCAGTCCGCCACCAGCTTGTATCTGTACTGTATGTGTATGTGTATGTGTACGTACGGGCGGCGGCGCGGCGTGCGCGTCGTCGGTGAACACGTCGGGCCAGTCCGCCACCAGCTTGTATCTGTACTGTATGTGTATGTGTATGTGTACGTACGGGCGGCGGCGCGGCGTGCGCGTCGTCGGTGAACACGTCGGGCCAGTCCGCCACCAGCTTGTATCTGTACTGTATGTGTATGTGTATGTGTACGTACGGGCGGCGGCGCGGCGTGCGCGTCGTCGGTGAACACGTCGGGCCAGTCCGCCACCAGCTTGTATCTGTACTGTATGTGTATGTGTATGTGTACGTACGGGCGGCGGCGCGGCGTGCGCGTCGTCGGTGAACACGTCGGGCCAGTCCGCCACCAGCTTGTATCTGTACTGTATGTGTATGTGTATGTGTACGTACGGGCGGCGGCGCGGCGTGCGCGTCGTCGGTGAACACGTCGGGCCAGTCCGCCACCAGCTTGTATCTGTACTGTATGTGTATGTGTATGTGTACGTACGGGCGGCGGCGCGGCGTGCGCGTCGTCGGTGAACACGTCGGGCCAGTCCGCCACCAGCTTGTATCTGTACTGTATGTGTATGTGTATGTGTACGTACGGGCGGCGGCGCGGCGTGCGCGTCGTCGGTGAACACGTCGGGCCAGTCCGCCACCAGCTTGTATCTGTACTGTATGTGTATGTGTATGTGTACGTACGGGCGGCGGCGCGGCGTGCGCGTCGTCGGTGAACACGTCGGGCCAGTCCGCCACCAGCTTGTGCACCACGCACGAGCGCCACGGGCCCAGGATCACCACCGGCCGCTGCCGCACGTCTGGATAAATATACATCTTTGTAGATAATATTATTACATACTTAAGTAAGCGTAGTCAGGAATCGAACCTGAGACCTTACGCTTACCATTCTGATATAAATATAGGTGCAGAAGACATTTAAAACTATTTATCAACTTGAACTGAAAACTTCTATAGTAGTTAAATAAGTTCTGACATCTACAAATATAGTAACTTTTTAGTGTCAAACAAACCAACTATTCCAAAAATCCAGTGAAAGCATTGTTAAAGCGACAAAAGTTTTCCTCACATGAACCCACGGAAATTGTGATAGTTAGGTATCAAATGAATATATTGGACCTTCCTTCATTATTAGTGGGTAGTTTGCTACAAAACTAGTAACAAGTAGGCAACAACGAACTGTCAACTTTCTAGTCTGCCCGCGACCACGATCAATGCATTTCGGTCGAAAATACAGGCATATTTCCCTTAACCTTATTACCACCACCACCATAAGGCAAGAGTAAATCATAAAATTATCCAATATTAATCGTGGTAGCTTAAATAATATAACTTATAAGTAAGAAAATGTGTATCTGTATGTTCCGCTTTCCCCTTAAAACGGATTGAAGGTTTTTACTAAATTTTGGGTGTAAAAAGACCACTTCCGAAGCCTAAAACCATGTATTCTGGAGCCTCAATAGTAACTAAATTCACTAACAGTATACCCAGAAAAACCAATTTAAAAAAGTTATTAAGGATTGAAAAGTCAAATTCGGTGCTTGTAATCTTCGCTCACACATCAACTGTTGGTTAAGGTGCAATTATTTACATCGCAAATTAAATTAAAACCCACTTAATTTGAAATCATCGCAAAATCTGATAGTAGAAAAAATGTTTTACTGTTAATCATAAAAACATTATTTTTTTGCTTAAAACGTAACTAGTACCCCTCCAGCAATGCCCAGTTTTTTTTTCGGAAGCAGTTCCTTTACACCCCGTAAAGAAAGTTTGTGAGGATGTTTGGATGGATGGATTTGGATGAAACTTTGCAGTAATATAGGTTATACATCAGAACACATAGGGTACTTTTTACCGCGGGAAAACATCTCATTCTCACGGGACACCGACTTCCACGCGAACGGAGTCGCGGGCGGCCACTAGTAGTTCGATATTCGGAAAGAAAATAGGCCGCTTACTGCGGGAATAAGTCTCATTCTCATGGGAAAAACCCCGACGAAGTAATAACATAATATACTTACAGTTAAGTCTCTCGACCCTCTGGTACGACAGCAGGCAGACATCGTCGGCGAGCGTGCCCGAGTCGCTCCAACAACCCAGCTCCGTGTTGGAGAAACTCGCCAGCTCCTGACAACATATATTGCTGTCAAAATATATGATTATGACAGCTTGACAGTTTCGAAAAGTTGAATTGGATAGTTGGTTAAAATTTCATTACTGTGTGAAATGAAATGAAATGAAATTACTTTATTGTACGTAGGATTAAAAACTAATCACTTAGACATTGTCAAAAGCATAAAATAAAAAATAAAAAAGATGTCACGGGACACCCCTACATTCATCAGCAAAGGCCGTAGTAGACCGAGAGAAAAAGCTGGCGGAAAAAACTCTCGGACTATGTACTGGGAAAAACCGTGCATAGTTTTAGAAAGTATTGAATATAGTCAGAGAAAGCAAGGGCTTACGTTTTTAAACTAACATTTAGGATATTTAAGACACTAGTGAAATAAAATATACATGATGATTTTAGCATATTTCCATAGTAATAAATGGAATTATTATTTAACTAATTTTGTGTCGGAACCCGTAGTGATATATCTATTAATTATTACAAATGATCAGCTTTTATTTTGAGTTTTTACGCAATTATAGAATAATGCAATCCGGATTTACATTGACTTACATAATACGCCAGCCCAATCAAATACTCAAATACGTTCTAAACAATTTAGGTTTAAAATAACTAGTAAAGGAGAAAAATGGATTTATTATTGTAACTATTGGCGCTATATGTGTACATTTTTGATATTTTTTAAGTAAACAAGCACTGATGAGTGATTCTAGGCCCATACAATTTTACAACAGGAAAATGCAATGACGCACCATACGTCCCGTCCGGGGGGACGAGAAACGTGTGTAAAGGCGGGTCTACCCACGTAAACCAGTCGATGTTCCTTCAATCACGCCATGATGCCGGGGCTGCGGGACATCGTTAGTCCTCGCACGCGTCAGCCGCGGCGGAATCCCTACCTTGCTATCCCATTGCTTCTAAGTATCACACTAGCCCACAGTCCGGCCTACCTTGCTGCCCCGTTGTTTCTAAGAACCACCTCACTCCACCTACCTTGCTGTCCCGCTGTTTCTACCCCGTAAGTCTAAACAAACCTTGTTTCCCTACTAACTCCACTCATCCACCCTACCTTGCTGTCGCGCTGCTTCTTCCTGCGGAAGAACGACCGGCGCGCGGTGCTGGCGGCGCGGCGCTGCTCGCACTCCAGCGTGCCCATCGAGCGACGCAGCACCTCCTCCACTCTGTGTACATAGTACATAATATAATACAGTTGAATCCCCCAATATAAATAACTGTAGAAAAGCAATATCTATAATTTAAGTTTAAACCATGCTTGCAAGCTGAAATACACTTGCTGCTTCAACATTCACCATGGAAATTATGACATAGTTATTGAACGATAGTGAAAACTGTATCGAACTATACGAACCTATGTCTCATTTGCATCGGCAAAGTTGCAAAACATTGCAACGGTAAGATATGTAAAATTTTAAAATTGACAATACTACCTTATTTTATTAATAACTAGTGGCCGCCCGCGACTCCGTTCGCTTGGAAGTCGGTTTTCCGTGGGAATGAAAAGTTTTCCGATTCTGTTGTATAACCTATATTACTGTAAAATTTCATCAAAATCCGTCCAGTAGTTTTTACGTGAAAGAGTAACTAACATCCATCCATACATACTCACAAACTTTCACGTTCATTATATTAGTAGGATAAAGCGTTCTTGATGATCAAAGTTACTTTTTAAAAGTCGATAAGCAGTAAAACTTTAGAAAGTATCTAAAGTTTGATATTCTGTTACTTATATTCATTGAATTTCGACTTTAATTACTATCCTTATGACAAACAGATAGAAAACACATATCTTACTTATTTCCTAAACTTATAACTAGTAAACTCACTTGAACTTGCTCGGAATCGTCCCCCAGTTAGTCTTGACCCCCTTGCTATCGAGCTGCCAGGCGCACCACAGCCCCGGCACTCCGTTAAACAGCGTATTGTCCACAAACAACACCTCATCCTTCCTGAACCAGAGACTGTACTCGTCTATGGAATTCATTCCAGTAGCAGTTATCTTGGAGCCGCGGTCGAAGCCGGCGCGGATGTAGAACGCGTCGCCGGGCTTGTCTTTGATCTCGTGGTATTTGAGGAGGTCGTGCCGGGCTATTACTTTCACCTGAGGGTTTGTTTGGTTGAAGTGAGTTAAAGTTGTGGATAAGGTGAAAGATCAACAAGCGCAAATGTAAAGGCGATTTAAGAGATAAAAGTAAGATAGAAACCTTATGAATCAGCTTATTGAATGTTATTAGGAATACTTTGGACGAATTCAGTCTTCAAAGAAAACCAGATCGGTTTAGAAGTGAATCTAACAGAGAAATTATGACATTAAAGAAATGCTCTTGAGACTCGTAATTGCGATTGAGCACTCAAATTTCTTTATTTGTTAAGCAAAAATAAAATTACAATATTTACCTTCTCAGCAGGCTTAGCCAGTTCCAGTGCAGCTTGCTCGGCGGTCGCCTTGCTCAAATCCACGTTATTATACTCCAATATCTGATCACCCGTTCTCAAACCCGCTTTATACGCGGGCGAGTCTATCGTCACACTGTGCACGAAAATACCCACAGCATTGCCTCCGACTAAACTTATACCAAGGTTGGAACAGTTCCTCATATCTATTAGCATGGCGACTTCAAATCTGGGTAGATCCTTGCCTTGGGACTGCCGGCTAAGAGTGGCCACTTCGTTCGAAGGCGCCTCCATTCGCAAAGACTGCTGGGGACCAGGAGAGTTCCTAGGAGTTGGAGAACCGGAGAGAGAAACCTCCTCGTCGTGGGAACTCTCCCCTGATGAAGAACTGCCCGGTTCTTCGACTTCGTCCTTGTATTTCTTGGGGCAATATTGTACTAGCATGGTGATGGAGTTACCGATTTGTCTTAACACGCTAGCGGCCAACGTGTAGGTAGCGGATCTCATGTTGATGCCGCAAACTTCTAACAGCTGATCGCCGACTTGTAAACCGACTTGGCTGGCCAAAGAGTTTTCGTTGACGGTGGAAACAAACACGCCTCCACTGCTAGGAGGACAGTAGATTTGTATTCCTAAAGGTTGTTGACTTTTGTCGATGTGGACTCTACGTAGTTCCCCAGGCAAAGGCTTGTACCAACTGAGGCCGCAGTATTCTGGCATTGAATTCCTTGCGCCTTTATGAGTCAACTGCTTTGCGCCCCTACCAGGACTTAATACGTCTACGTGAAATGTCGGCATGGGAGAGTTACGTTCCGAGCTTCGTTCTATCGAACCTGTACTCAATTTCCCCGCAGAGTTTTTAGAAGTGACGCTTGGGTTCGAAGGGATCCGAAATCGCGGGTTTTCTTTCTTGCGGGGAAACGTGCCTCCTTCGTAGGCTTGTTGGTATTCTCTGTTGTTTCTTGAGACAGGTTGGAGATCAGACATGTTGTGAGTGTGGGAGGTGAATGAGGGCATTTCGTAGCTGGTACCAATACTCTCTCCTGATTGGCTGATGTTCACGGGACTGGCTAGGTGGGGGTATCTCGTCTGCGGGTTGGAATTGACGAAAGGTCCTCGGTAGAACTGAGATTGCATGCGCGATTGGGACGGCAAGGTCCCCGTCATCGGAAAGTTGGCGTTAAGACTATCTGGACCGAAGCTATCGCTGTCCGATGGGTATTTCACTGTTTTGGGCGATGAGGATTTCTTTGAGAGGTAGTACTGATCCATCAGGTCTTTCCCGGGATGGTTTTTAATCGAATGATCTAACGATGTCGGTGACTTTCCCGTCACAAAGTCTAGAGAACTGGGGCCTTTGTTTACAATAAAGTCGAGAGAATGCGGGCTTTTGTTCCGATTTCTCGTGACCGGTTGATAGTCTAACGAATCGTCTGACGGATTTAACAGCAGACTGAGTCGATTCGGCGTCATGTCGTGTTCTGAGTAATCACTAATCGAGATCTTGTCTTTGTCCGACGACCTAATCTTCTCAAAGTTCATGTTATTCGGTGCAAACGGGTTATGAATAGCCAATGGAGCTGGTTTGGGAAAGTGTTCGATCCCCGGAGACGACTCTATAGACTTATACACCGAATGTCTCGCCGGGGTTGTCACTTGCGTCAACGACGGATGCCCTAAAGGAATCGGGTTTGAATTCCTGTTGGTATTAGGTTTCTGCGGTTCTGGTGGTAATTTCGTCGGTGGGCTGAGTAATATAGATAACGCGGGTCTTTCTTTCCTAGATCGTGGCTGGACGATGGTGCCGGTAGCGTTGTCCTCGAGTATAAAATTGGCGCGCGCTTTAGGCCAAGTGCCGCCATTTTTCATATCGCTGTGAGAGTCCTTGTTCTTTCGGCGGGAGCGTTTGAGAACGCTATTTGTCTCTTTTACTGTAAGATATAAAATAAATGTGTAGTATTATTTATTAAATTTAAAATAGTGATGATTTTTTGATGTAAATACTTACCATGCTTCCCAAGATAATCAATTACTGAATCCAATTCAGCTATTGCTTCCGACTCTGGCACCTGTTATCAAGACAAACTCATTTTATGTTGCAAGTAATTTCTAAATCGATTAAAAAAGTACGTTAACTAAAAAAAAAGTAGTTCGTTTTACAGATTTTTTTGTGAAAATACTGATATTGTACGCCTTAAGTTGTATTCAACACAACGCAAGGTAAAATTATTATTAATCTATAAACATATTGTTTACCCATAAAATTTTAAAAAAAAATTAAAATCTTATACTATTATATCTTATACTACTTTAAAGATATTCATCTAAATATATGACATATGCTATGGAACCAACCTTAGTTTGTTTGTCCTTAGACTTGCTTCGTCCAGTCACGGCCTCTATTTTGCCGCGAATCATATCCCACGTGCCTACAATAAAACACGCGATTATTATCTTGTTTACTTGTTATTATTACGTACTAGTGGCCGCCCGCGACTCCGTTCGCGTGGAAGTCCGTTTCCCGTGGGAATTAAAAGTTTTCCCGCGGTAAAAAGTACCCTATATGTTATTCTGATGTATAACCTGCTAGTGGACGCCCGCGACTCCGTTCGCGTGGAAGTCGGTTTCCCGTGGGAATGAAAAGTTTTCCCGCGGTAAAAAGTACCCTATGTCCTTTCCCAAGATCAGTTCTTTCTTCACACCAAAGTTCATCAAAACCGGTTCAGTGGTTAAGACGTGAAAGCGTAACAGACAGACAGACAGACAGAGTTACTTTCGCATTTATAATATTAGTAGGGATGTTACTGTAAAGTTTCATCAAAATTCGTCCAGTGGTTTTCTGAAAGAGTAACAAACATCCATACATACTCACAAACTTTCACGTTTATAACATTAGCAGAATTAGGGTTCAAATCGAAAAACAATTAAATTGGTTGTAATATAAAAGCCAAGTTTGGGATTTAAACAAAATATTTAGTGTAAATAGTATATAATGTTTTTTAAATATCATTTCATTACAATATTTTTGTTCAATACATTAATTTAAAGAAAGTTTTGTATAGAAAAAAACTCCACGGAACTCTTTTTCGGAAATTATCGATATCTTATCAATCTGATGACATATCCTATCATTGATAAAATAATACTGAATGTGTCGATTGATAAAAATAAATTTATGCAGTGATTCAACAAATAAACACGTCAGGTGCGACCACGCTTCGCAATGGTGTTATTTAGGGCGACTTTTTCCCGAAACATCGTATTTTTGCTAACTTATAACAACTTTTTAAATGTTTTCTTTATTTACAAATTTTAATGAGAAAATACCTTAAAAGATTGCGAAAACCGCATGTAAATCCGTGAAGTGGTTTAGGAGGATATAGCCGACAAACATACAAACAGACTTGGTTTTATACTATGTAATGAAATAATGATAATGATAATGATAATGATGATAATGTAATGAAATAATGATAATGATGATGATAATAATGATACCTCTCTCGTGGTGTATCTTCCCCTGGCTGCCGGCGGCCACGTGGTACACGTAGCGGCGGTCGAAGTCCGGCATGCCGTGGTCTATGTGGATCTACATAATATACACATTGTGTAGCAAATATACCATTTTATAGCTAACAAACCCTATAGCAGGGGTGGCCAATCGGGTCGGTGACATTTCGGACCAAAAAACTCGGACCGCTTCGCCAATGTATGGAAAAAAATAATATTAAAATTGAAAATCCATATATTGGCGAAGGTGTCCGAGTTTTTTTCAATCGGTCGATCGCGACAATAAATATAAATACATAGAACACACTGAACAAAGTAACCATACTCCATTATTGATTAACTATGCTGTTTCATTTAAGTTTTGAAGAAGTAACATGCTTTATATACGTTACATAGTTACTAGTAGATCGCACTGAGTGTCGTCAGTGAAAAGTCGATCTTCGGTCTAAAGAAGTTGGCCACCCCTGCCCTATAGGGACTTTTCTGTTGAATATAACTTTACTAGAAACGATTAAAGTTATGTCCGCTGCAACGTGTGTTTCTTACTAATATAAAACTTTGTGTCTATGTGGATCTATATAGTATAACATGTAACAGGTTGAATATCTATAGGGAAATTTCTGCTACCATAAAATGTGATTGGAAACGATGTTTTTTAGATTTGATAGCTATAGGGAACTTTCTGTTGACTATAAAGAGGGACTGGAAACGATGTTTAATTAAAGCTGGCTCCGCTGTGAAGTGTTTTTCTAACATAAAACATGATTTGCTAGTCGAAAAAGGGCGTGTTTTGTTTAGCTAGCAAAAAATGACGAAAAATCATCACCAGGGACAAGAAGGATTTTCATTTTGTGTTATTGCCCGTCTACAATTTTTGCAAAAACCGTTTAATTCACTCATTCTTATCATTCTAAATATAACAATTACCTTAGAATCAGGCTGCGGCGCGGGCACAAACGGCCTCACGGGAGACTCCTCTGGTTTCGTGCTCGGAGACTTCTTCTCTTCAAACGCACTGTCGTCAAACGTTGAGAACCTAAATTATAATAATAATAATAAATCTCAAGAATAAAACACCAATTACGTGGCCCTAAAGTAAGTTGCAGTAAGCACTTGTGTTATAGGTACCACACAATGGACTAGGGGAGAACCTAGTTACACCCAGACACGAGCTAATATCGAAAAACCATTTTACGAAATTGGCCCGACCCGGCAACTTTACGATACTGAAACTGCCTTTTATCGCGTTATAAGAAGTTCAACACAAGTTACAAGATTCTTAACATGTTTAATTAAATTGCATTGACAACAAACGCATTTACGCACAGAACTCACTAAAACTTTATTTTCCACTCTCACATTATAAGTTAAATCTGTTATTTAGAGCACATAATACTACTACAGTACTGAGTCAGAGCAAGATAAATCTAAGATTGCCAATCTTATAGATTTGTATTGCGAAATCCTGTTATCATATTTGTGTCAAAAATGTTCATTGTGCGAGAAAAGTTGTGCATTTTTTAACATGACACGAAAGGCATGTGTTACATGCTTATACTCAAAAACAAATACTAGAACGTCAGACTTAAAATCAAAATGATTTGTTGGTAAACGTAATGCAAGCAATATAACGATGGTTTGCCCAAATCTTAAGGATAAAATCTTTAAAAATAGTAATTTAGGGTGCATATGCACACAGCCCTACAGTAAAATTATATGATTTTGCGTTTTCTTTTTAATTGAACAATAAGTTTAAAAAGTCTATTTTACGGATTCATCCATCTTCTTAGCAACACAATAAAGTCCAACTTGCTTTTCACCAAACAAGCTTTAGCAATTCTGTCAAAACCTTCAACATTTCTGTCAAAACCAACACATAAATAAAACCACATACCGATGACTGCCCACCGAGCTCCTGTCCCTGTTTCCCCCGCGGGCAACTGTCACTGTCACGTCAAACTGACATTCCGATAGCATTGACATCGCCTCTGATGCTTTGACACCTTCCAGGGAGCGGTTGTTTATCTACAAATATTATTTTAAGCCTCGATATATGGACGCAATCAATAAATAAATAAATATGTTTAAAAAAAATATGTCAAGTCTCTTTTAGAAATGTAAGATGGGATAAAAGCAAGACAGAGATGAAACATATTTGGACTTGAATGAATTTGGATATATACAGGGTCTGTCGTAATGAATGGATAACCCGTTACCTACAGTTGATCCAGATGTGAGGCTATAAGAAAATGGTGTCTTCTTGCCAGGGTTGTCAACCATAAGAAAATTGCGTAGACTTTTAAACTTTTTTATAAATTTCGCTATTTTTTTCATTTATTCCGCTGCCATTTCTTCAAATTTTGATATATCTGTATATTTTTTTTAGTATTATACTCCTGAAGACGTGTATTATGTAATTTTAATACAATTTTAGGTGTTATTCACGTTGAACATTATCAAAACTCTGATTATAAGAAAAACATTTCCAATTTTTTTTCTTTATGAAAACTTTTGATCATCTCCTGTGAAAAAAAAAGTATGACGTTATAGCTGCCCATGATCTTAATAAATTCTCTAGTATGTGTAGATTCTAAAAAGGTATAACGATGTGTACTTTACAAGCTACATTAAGTTACAGGAGCGAAAACACTAATCAAGGTCAGAATTTTTATTTTTCAAGTTATGTTTTAAATGGTTGTAAAACTTCGTCACAATGATTTTATTATATCAAGATACTTTGCACAAACACTATCGGGCCACTAATAGGATATTCAGAAGGACACCCGGTTGTTTTTGGGAAAAAAATAACATTACTCCACGATAATAATGTAATGAAAATGTACAAATGAAAATTGTTGTGCTCTAATAGTAACATGCGACAAACATGTTGCGACAAGTTTATTCGAAATTGAAACGGATTTTAAAAATCGAACAAAGTCCGCATTACAAAGAAAAGTGGAAAAAATTGGAAGGAAATCGTCCTTTCATAAATGCATTGTGCACTCTAATTAACACACGGTAATCAGGATGTCGCACATTTGGATATCTTTCACGATAAACACAAGCAGCTCTATTGGTGTTGCCATAACATACACCGTAAATGTAATGCATGTTCGCGTATTCGGCCGGCATGTATTTTTGCGGCATGATACACAAACTACACAAAAACTTTTCCAAAACAACAAGTTCAATCGATAGCACAACACAATGTCTGTAAATGTGAGCAAAGTCATAAGTATCACCACGTTATCAAGTCCAAATCACAAGGAAAATCAAAGTCCGATATTAGAAAGCAGTAACAAATTGACGAAAATAAAGAGAATAAAAGCACATGCGATGGTCAAAATTACACTGATGTGATGAGTACCCTTTTCTTTGTAATGCGGTCTTTGTTCGATTTTTAAAATCCGTTTCAATTTCGAATAAACTTGTCGCAACATGTTTGTCGCATGTTACTATTAGAGCACAACAATTTTCATTTGTACATTTTCATTACATTATTATCGTGGAGTAATGTTATTTTTTTCCCAAAAACAACCGGGTTTTCTTCTGAATATCCTATTAGTGGCCCGATAGTGTTTGTGCAAAGTATCTTGATATAATAAAATCATTGTGACGAAGTTTTACAACCATTTAAAACATAACTTGAAAAATAAAAATTCTGACCTTGATTAGTGTTCTCGCTCCTGTAACTTAATGTAGCTTGTAAAGTACACATCGTTATACTTTTTTAGAAACTACACATACTAGAGAATTTATTAAGATCATGGGCAGCTATAACGTCATACTTTTTTTTTTCACAGGAGATGATCAAAAGTTTTCATAAAGAAAAAAAAATGGAAATGTTTTTCTTAAAATCAGAGTTTTGATAATGTTCAACGTGAATAACACCTAAAATTGTATTAAAATTACATAATACACGTCTTCAGGAGTATAATACTAAAAAAAATATACAGATATATCAAAATTTGAAGAAATGGCAGCGGAATAAATGAAAAAAATAGCGAAATTTATAAAAAAGTTTAAAAGTCTACGCCATTTTCTTATGGTTGACAACCCTGGCAAGAAGACACAATTTTCTTATAGCCTTACATCCGGATCAACTGTAGGTAACGGGTTATCCATTCATTACGACAGACCCTGTATAAGCAGGAAATCTGTAAAATGAAGAATGTATGACAGGATAGTTTCAAATCTGGTAATCGTTTCTCGAATGAATAAGTTAGTCATTAGATACCTAATATTGAGTTTATTTAAAAGCAATAGGAAAATACTGAATTATAATCAAATATCGTTTTTTTTTGAAGTTATGATTTTAAATAATCATTAAAAACTCATTTATAAATACTTACACTAATAACTCTATCTCCAACATTGAGAGAACCATCCGCGGCTGCCGCACTTCCGCTTGCAATCTTTTGTATGTAAATACCTGGCAAATTACAATTCTTCAGTCAATAACACTTTACTATACTCAAACAAACAAACATACAGGTAATTGATAAAAAAAATTGGAATCCATTGCGATTTCTTTCAGTTGTAAGCTTGTTTTTGATGTCCTTTAAGACGTCACGGATCGAAATACCTAAACAATGATGTTAAGGTCGGGCTTGTAGGAAGGCTACAAGTTAAAAAACTATCTTGGTTCAACATATAATTTGTTATTTAAAATATAACAAAAATAAAAAACATTTCAAAATAGTATATTTCAATACAAGTGTGGAAAGGCTGTCATTACAACGAGTCCCGACAAATGTCACGGTTGACAGGCGGGACGAGTCGCAATGACGGTTCCGCACGTGTACTGAACGACTATTTTTAATACAATTGCGAAAATATAAAGCAATTTAATAAAATATAAAATTTGGATCGTGAATGTCGAAATAACTCATTTTTTGCAATAAACAACTAAACTCGCAAAGAAAATTTCTGGAAAATTGCGCCATTTTTTCTTCACCCGTTTGGTAGGCAAAGGTTACTATGTAAAATGAAATGAAACCAACCACACTAATTCAATCAAATCATTAAATAAACAAACTAGTAGCTTTTTTTGAAATATACTACGCTACATATTAACATGAATCATAAATACTTCTTTGTTTTTTTTAGTAAAAAC
The DNA here is from genome assembly GCA_916618145.1 of Emmelina monodactyla. Classification (NCBI taxonomy): domain Eukaryota; kingdom Metazoa; phylum Arthropoda; class Insecta; order Lepidoptera; family Pterophoridae; genus Emmelina; species Emmelina monodactyla. The sequence goes on from OU745319.1 coordinate 1,737,677, forward strand.
TTCATGGTTAATAAAAAAACCTTTTTCTTTTTAATAAAAAAACCTTTTTCAGTACACGTGCGGAACCGTCATTGCGACTCGTCCCGCCTGTCAACCCTCGCCTTCGGCTGTGCCTCGGCTCGGGTAGACATTTGTCGGGACTCGTTGCAATGACAGCCTTTCCACACTTGTAATGAAATATACTATTTATTTTTAACGTAATGTGCAATACCCAGATTTCGTTTTAGGATGCAGTCTCTTTACACCCCTTATAAACCTATAGTGTCTATACACCTACCGTCGACCAGCAGCAGCGCGCGCGGCTCGGCCAGCACGCAGCCGGCGCGGCACCGGCGTCCCCGGCGGACACTGTAGCGTGGTTCACTGACTGTCTCTATACACCTACCGTCGACCAGCAGCAGCGCGCGCGGCTCGGCCAGCACGCAGCCGGCGCGGCACCGGCGTCCCCGGCGGACACTGTAGCGTGGTTCACTGACTGTCTCTATACACCTACCGTCGACCAGCAGCAGCGCGCGCGGCTCGGCCAGCACGCAGCCGGCGCGGCACCGGCGTCCCCGGCGGACACTGTAGCGTGGTTCACTGACTGTCTCTATACACCTACCGTCGACCAGCAGCAGCGCGCGCGGCTCGGCCAGCACGCAGCCGGCGCGGCACCGGCGTCCCCGGCGGACACTGTAGCGTGGTTCACTGACTGTCTCTATACACCTACCGTCGACCAGCAGCAGCGCGCGCGGCTCGGCCAGCACGCAGCCGGCGCGGCACCGGCGTCCCCGGCGGACACTGTAGCGTGGTTCACTGACTGTCTCTATACACCTACCGTCGACCAGCAGCAGCGCGCGCGGCTCGGCCAGCACGCAGCCGGCGCGGCACCGGCGTCCCCGGCGGACACTGTAGCGTGGTTCACTGACTGTCTCTATACACCTACCGTCGACCAGCAGCAGCGCGCGCGGCTCGGCCAGCACGCAGCCGGCGCGGCACCGGCGTCCCCGGCGGACACTGTAGCGTGGTTCACTGACTGTCTCTATACACCTACCGTCGACCAGCAGCAGCGCGCGCGGCTCGGCCAGCACGCAGCCGGCGCGGCACCGGCGTCCCCGGCGGACACTGTAGCGTGGTTCACTGACTGTCTCTATACACCTACCGTCGACCAGCAGCAGCGCGCGCGGCTCGGCCAGCACGCAGCCGGCGCGGCACCGGCGTCCCCGGCGGACACTGTAGCGTGGTTCACTGACTGTCTCTATACACCTACCGTCGACCAGCAGCAGCGCGCGCGGCTCGGCCAGCACGCAGCCGGCGCGGCACCGGCGTCCCCGGCGGACACTGTAGCGTGGTTCACTGACTGTCTCTATACACCTACCGTCGACCAGCAGCAGCGCGCGCGGCTCGGCCAGCACGCAGCCGGCGCGGCACCGGCGTCCCCGGCGGACACTGTAGCGTGGTTCACTGACTGTCTCTATACACCTACCGTCGACCAGCAGCAGCGCGCGCGGCTCGGCCAGCACGCAGCCGGCGCGGCACCGGCGTCCCCGGCGGACACTGTAGCGTGGTTCACTGACTGTCTCTATACACCTACCGTCGACCAGCAGCAGCGCGCGCGGCTCGGCCAGCACGCAGCCGGCGCGGCACCGGCGTCCCCGGCGGACACTGTAGCGTGGTTCACTGACTGTCTCTATACACCTACCGTCGACCAGCAGCAGCGCGCGCGGCTCGGCCAGCACGCAGCCGGCGCGGCACCGGCGTCCCCGGCGGACACTGTAGCGTGGTTCACTGACTGTCTCTATACACCTACCGTCGACCAGCAGCAGCGCGCGCGGCTCGGCCAGCACGCAGCCGGCGCGGCACCGGCGTCCCCGGCGGACACTGTAGCGTGGTTCACTGACTGTCTCTATACACCTACCGTCGACCAGCAGCAGCGCGCGCGGCTCGGCCAGCACGCAGCCGGCGCGGCACCGGCGTCCCCGGCGGACACTGTAGCGTGGTTCACTGACTGTCTCTATACACCTACCGTCGACCAGCAGCAGCGCGCGCGGCTCGGCCAGCACGCAGCCGGCGCGGCACCGGCGTCCCCGGCGGACACTGTAGCGTGGTTCACTGACTGTCTCTATACACCTACCGTCGACCAGCAGCAGCGCGCGCGGCTCGGCCAGCACGCAGCCGGCGCGGCACCGGCGTCCCCGGCGGACACTGTAGCGTGGTTCACTGACTGTCTCTATACACCTACCGTCGACCAGCAGCAGCGCGCGCGGCTCGGCCAGCACGCAGCCGGCGCGGCACCGGCGTCCCCGGCGGACACTGTAGCGTGGTTCACTGACTGTCTCTATACACCTACCGTCGACCAGCAGCAGCGCGCGCGGCTCGGCCAGCACGCAGCCGGCGCGGCACCGGCGTCCCCGGCGGACACTGTAGCGTGGTTCACTGACTGTCTCTATACACCTACCGTCGACCAGCAGCAGCGCGCGCGGCTCGGCCAGCACACAGTTAGCCCTACACCGGCGCACGCGCAGCGCGGCTCGCGTCCCCGGCGGCCGCAGCGACGCGCGCAGCGACGCGGACAGCGCGCCCAGCGACCACGACGACGAGCCGCACGCCGACACTATGGTGTCGTTCACTCTGTGTGATGCCAATACAGATGAATACGGTTATTGTAGCAATAGAAGGTAACTTAACCTAAAGTAAATAGGATTGATTTTAAAATAGAACAGAGGCAGATAGACTATATTAGACTTCCTGATTTTAAAACACAACAGTAACACCATCTCGGTCAGAATAACGCAATTGCAAGGGCATCCATCTAATACATCAATTCTAGCCAGCGCGAAAAGTGTCTGACTCCGTACACTATAGAACTACAGACACTGGTGTAAATGGCCTGTACACTGGCTTCGAAGCCTCGTTTTAACCTTCGCATTAATAAAAGTTAATAAAAAAATACGATTAATGTGATTACATTTATTTTAAACTTTCATGGATTATAAAATTCAAATTCGTGCGAAAATTCAAACATTCGTGTTTTAAAATCAAGGTGGTAAGCTTTCTCTGACCGACTCTGTACATCTACAGGGTGATTGGTAATGCGATACATTCCTTCTTAGAGGTTAAAGTAGAGCTTATTTGCAGTCAATTAAGTCATATCATACCATGTCCGAAAATTGAAAATTTCTGAGATATGCAACTATTTAAGTGTTTTTTATTAAAAAAAACCATTTTCGAAGTTCAAATGAATCCTTTTAGTGAAAAGTTCAAAATTTAGTTTAATATTTTGTTGTTTTATTGGTAGGTTGATAACAAAATGTCAATGGTTTCAAATTTGTCATGTTACCTTCATGACCTTTCAGAAGCAGTTGATGATAATCTCCAGGTGGATGCTGTTTACACCGATGTAAGCAAGGCCTTTGATAGAGTAAATCATAAACTTCTTTTATCTAAGCTCTTTCTGTTGGGTATTCACGGTCCTCTACTTGGTTGGCTGGCTACTTACTAAAAAGATAGTTATCAGCAGGTCGTGGTACATGGTTTTAAATCTGAAAAATTTCATACTCCATCTGGAATCCCTCAGGGATCACATCTTGGCCCTCTTCTTTTCCTAGCTTTTGTCAATGATTTGTCTACAGTCATTCTAAATTCCAAATTCTTATTGTTTGCTGACGATCTAAAGATTTACAAAACTATTAATTCCGCCCAGGACTGTGTTTCGCTCCTGGATATATCGTAGAGCTAGATCGTATACATAACTGGACGATTGAAAACAAACTACCACTTAATATTGAGAAATGCGTTCATATAAAGTTCACCAAAAAAACGAGACCTTGCAGATCGCAATTTTTTTTTTAACAATGCTGTTTTAGCAGGAGTTTCCCTGGTAAAGGATCTCGGGGTTCTAATTGACAGCAATATTTCCTTTGTTCCCCACATTGATCACATTGTAAACAAATCTTTCAAAACATTGGGCTTCATTTGGAGTAACTGCAAAAGGTTTAAGAATGTTGAGACTCTCAAAATTCTTTACTATTCTCTAGTGCCCACTGTCCTCGAATATTGCTCAGTTGTTTGGAACCCCTTTTATCAATGTCACATTGACCGTATTGAGAAAATACAGAAAAGGTTTTTGTTTTTCCTTACAGTTCATCAACACAAACTAAACTTACTTCAATCTTACGAAGAGAGACTTGCCCATTTTAAAATGACTTCACTGTGCGATCGTCGTTGGATTTCCGATCAAATGGTCCTTTATAAAATTGTTCACGGTCTTGTTGACTGCCCATATCTACTCAGTAAAATCGGTTTCATAGTTCCTCGTCATAGTGCTAGACTTATGAACTTCAATCCGTTCCTTGTTAAACTTCACCGCACAAATGTTGGTATGAACGAAATAACTGCCAGAATCTGTCGTGAGCACAATGTCTTATTTAATTTAACGAATATAGATATTTTGACATGTTCGGAGGCCATATTTAAAAATGATTTATTTGCGTTTATCCAGAATAGATAGCAGCACCTTTTTTTTATTGTACCTATTTGTTTCGTAAAGGAAATTTGTATATGTATTTTTTTGTTTTATATAACTCATTAAATTGAACTAATTTTTTGTAAACTTTAACTTAATTAGCAGCTATACACGTTCACTATATTTAAAAAAAACTCATGTTGTATTTGCCTGTAATTGGGTGACATTTCTACATTTGTAATTTTAATATTGTATACTTAAAATATGTCTGTAAATGTCAACCTGTTGGCAAATCTTATATTAAATAAATAGAAAATAAATAAATAAAAATGATATTTTAGATAAAAATTTACTAAAAAAATCGTCCTTATTTTAGAAAAAGTCAAGAAACCGAGAACAACTTTTTAAAAAAAGAAAGTCTTATGGCAATGAAAAGCGAATTTTTTAAAAAAAGTCCAAATAATGTTGCGTAAAAATTACATAAAAAACTTCCTCAATTCATTAGCTATTCAAAAAGGTACATTTGTCATACTAAAACTAAGTATTTTTTTGACAACTCTACTAATAAAAGAAGTAACCTCTCTCTTAGAACGCCTCTACTTTGTGGTTACAGCGCACTTTTGCAGTGTTTTCTTTGGTTGATGTCGCTGTTTTGCACAGGGACAATGCAATAACATTAATGTTTGCCGTTAAATAAATCTATTTTGTAAAAAGCCAAAGCTTCAAGTGTGCAGCCTTTGCAGTCAAATAGAAAAAAAAATGTTTATAGAAAACTAACTACATATTTTCATTAAGAACTCTTGAAATGGCATCACTTAGGATGACTTTTGGTAGGAATGCTGTCGCGCGTTAAGTAAACGCATGTTAGTGGCTATGAAGGCGAGGGCACACAGTCAGCGACTGCTAGTCCACGGTATCGATGCAAACGCACGACAGCATCACTACAAAAAGTTGCCCTAAGCGAGGGCCTTCCTAAACTATAGAAAACTTATATCATCGGAAACACCTTTTTCGGTACAGTCTTGCAATAATATTATTGTATAAGAAATATGGTGTGAGCAAGATGGACTTAGCCCTCCCTCCCACTCACACAAATGAATCACTTTTGTCTTTAACTGTCACAGATCACCCCCTAATAGATTCCGCATTAGAGGCGACGACCTATGTTTCGCCACTATGTGATTTAGAACATAGTGCAAGCCACGCCCACATTTTTGGATTTAGTCATGACCAACCGTCAGACACGTACGCATCCGTGTCACTCCGTATTTGTGCATGGAAAAATTGTTTTTGTGGAGTTCAACTTGCGTTGGTTAATTTATTGCTAACAAACAAATGATATCTCTTTCTATCAGTACAAATATATATACGGTCATCTCATTTTCTTAAAGAAGCACGAATTTACCCGAGTAATATTAGAGTTTGAAAGTTTTACATCAACGCTGTCGATGTATCGATATTTTTCGTAAAAAGAGGTTGCTTAACTTTTAACCAAATTTTAAACTAGATTTCGTGTAGTACCCTCTAATAAGGTAAAAAATATTTAAGTACCTACTTTGAATTTAACATTTATATATTAGAAAGGAAACTCACGCAAACTTGGGCCAAAAATTAAAATTGCGAAAATTGATTGAGAAAATTGTAGATTTCAAACATAAAGTGTAAAAATAAAGATTTACATTTGAAAAAATGTTTGCTCTCTCATTAAAAGATAAACAAAATATTATCTAGGTTAGACAAAAAACAGTCTAATGCCTACTTAAAAAGGCTTCAAAATGTTATAATAGCTTAGTACTTGTCCCACAGTTTTGGTACCATAGCAATAATTGATATGAATAAAATTTGTAGTAGCGCGAAAAGTTTTTTTGTTGGTCGGTACTTTTCTAATTTGGGCTCGACATTAATAGTCTCATTTATTATAATAAAAAAATGAAGGCCAATCAACCAGTTAAATGTTAATCTGTCGATATTTTTATTAAACGATATTTATAATTTATCGATACTTTTATCGAATACTTACATCACTATTTTATCACTATTTGACGGGTGCATCTTAGAACGTTTTTAAACTAGCCAATCAGAATGTCATTACTTCCTCCCCCGCACTTCAACTTTTGGTGACCCTGATACAACGTAAATGTACGAACATGCGGAATCTATTAGGGGGTGATCTGTGTTAACTGTACATAATCATTGGTTTATAAAATAGCGGTGTCAAACGACGAAGTCGAAAAAAGTTGTTCACCGATTGACACCGCGGGGCGAATCGGCCAATTCAAAAAGCGTCGTTGTGCGTTTCGCACCGCGGTGCTTTCAGGACCGGGGCGAAACGACGAACACCCAAAATAGTGAACGGGATTTTACTTTTAGTTTTGCATTTAAATTGTTAATTTATTAATTTTGAAGTTATAGATAAGAAGTATAATAATTTTGAAGTTATGGAAAAAGGAACGCGGGTCTCCGAGCATTGCGCGACTGGCACGTAATCGAACCCAGGACCTTTAAATAACCGGTCTAATGCTCTGATAGCTCAGTGGCTCCTTTTTCCAGTATCTATATTCAAAATAGTGAAAGCGATTAAAAATACTTGCAACGCCTTTAAGGGCCGGTTTTTCAATAGTCAGATAAATTCTATCTGACAGAAAATCAGTATTTTTTTGTTGCACGTCGAACATAAATACTTGACATATGTATGAAGTGACAATGAAAACATACCTCTTATCAGTCAGTTAGCATTTATCTGACTATTGAAAAATCAGCCCTAAGTGTAAGAAAATAAAAACGGATAAATTTTATTTCTAACGTGTCGTTATAGCAAAAAATCTTTATATTGAGTTTAGTCATAACACTATTACTTTTTTAAACGTGGTTTACCTGCTTAGTAGTAAAACTTTTACTCAAATCTGTTGCCAACTGGAAAACGCGTTACATTCAAACCCAACAACTTTTAAAAATATAAAAAAAAACATTGTAACTTATAGACAAAGATATTAACATAGTGGCCCCGATTCCGAAAACACTCTCTAAAACTTGATTGAAAATATCACTGCCACTTTCCCATGCTTTGTATTAGAAAAGGTGTTTTCGGAATCTGGATCATTAACATAGTATAAGACTTACCTTAATACCCCATCGACCGGGCCTCCCTTGCTAACCGACGATATATACAGCTCCTCCGATCCCCTATCGTCTCTTCGACTCGACATTTGAAACCCGAGATCACCATCTTTGTCCAATGTGGATAGTTTCACTTCGATAATGTCCCATTCACACTCCTAGGACAAAACATGAAAGAAATGTATAAAAATGTTTGCCGAAAGGTGAAATGTTGGTTTTAAATATGTATAGTTTGTGAGCGAAGGTAGTAATTGTAAATGTAGAAAGAGTTTTAAAATAAAGGTAACAAAAGTGCAGTTTTAATAAAAGTAATAAATATTAGAATCGAATGAACCTTTTTGTTTAAAAGTCTTGGTGGTAAGTATTCTTAATTATGGATTTTATTTTTGTCCATAATAATTGTATATGAGACCAAACTTCTAAACTATTAGGAACTTAGTAAAACTATCTATCTGTTTTTGTTTCTCAAACTAAGAAATTGAGATTAAGGACTATGCACTCAACATACCTACTCTAAAGCCCTGATTCAAGCTTAACCCTAAATAATGCCCATGAACTAAACAGTAAAAAGTAATATAACTTCTTAGATTTACGCGATTATTATTACTTGAAATTAAACTCATTTTAACGGGTTTTACGCGTTTATTTTATTATTTTTGATTTTCCGACGTTCCGACGAAAATCAAAAATAATAAAATAAACGCGTAAAACCCGTTAAAATGAGTTTAATTTCAAGTAAAAAGTAAATTAATTAATGGTGAACATAGAGTAAACTTATTTATACTTTTTTGTTATAAATAAAAATAAATAAATAATAATAAATAAATCTCCAGACTGACACACCAACTGTGTGGCCCTAAACTAAGCAAAGCTGTACTATAGGTACCTCACAATGGACTAGGGGAGAACCTAGTTACACCCAGACACGAGACAATATCGAAAAACCATTTTTACGAAATTGGCCCGACTCGGAGATCGAACCCGCAACCATCCGCTTAGCAGTCCGATATATACAGGGCTATTTCTAATTAGCGCATCACCTCTTGTAGGCAGCTTTTCTTCATCGATCCCAACAACATTTAACTAACGAATAAATAAAATTAATATTTAAAAAAAAAAAGTTTTTCCATACAAATTTATTAGGTGCATCTTAACGATACAATACTCTACGCGCACGCAACTGGCGTGGCGGACGCGCGGGCGACTGGGGGGGGGCGGTTTAGGAACTTCTTACAAAATACAGAGTTATAAATAACAGAGCGCGCAAATTTGTTTTTGTTTTTGTTTTTGTGTTAATTATCAAGTTTTGCAAAAAGTCATAGAACAAATGTTATTGGGATTGATGTAAGGAAGCCGCCTGCAAGAGGTGATGCGCTAATTACAAATAACCCTGTATACCGCTGCACAACAGAGTTCGTCAATAAAACATTACAATTACCTTATTATACTCGGCGTCGTGCTCCCTATGTTCATGTCTCCGGGACCTCGACTCCTTGTTATCTTTGCGGTTGCCATGGCGACGGGCGTCGGCCAACTCGCCTACCATTTGATCCCGCTCCTTATAATACATTCAACATTAAATCATCATAATTACATAGTATAAATCCAGGTTGCTAATTCTGTTCTGTCTGTATGTTTGTCCGCTAACTCCTCCCAAACTACGTAACGGATTTAAATGCGGTTTTCACCATACTGTAGGTATTTTATTCATTTAAATTTGTAAATAAAGAATATTTAGAAAAAGTTTTTTTAAGTTAGCCAAAATTCAATTCGGGAACAAGTCGCCCGAAATTGCCCCATTGCGAAGCGTGGGCGGGTCGTTAGTTATTACTAAACCTTACCTTATTGTTTTTGTTTAAATGTGATCATGAATAAAGCTGTTATTAAGTTATCAAATCTATTTATTAATATAAATATAAAATAAATAAATCTAAGGATAAATACTTAGAATTTTGACACTCTGTCAAAACTAACTATAATACTTGACTTTTGAATTAACGTGAAGGAATTTTTTACCAACAATAAAACAAATAATGTACATTATAAAATATTTAAAATTTACAAATATAATTAAAACTCACCTTTCTCAGTCTATTACATAGAGCTTTAACGCTCTCTCTTTCTTGCAGCAGTTTGTCTCTTTCCGAGAACGCCCAGTCTCTTCTTCTCTTTGATACCTGTGAAAAAAACAATTACTGTAGTTTTTTTTTCAATTTAGTAAATACCATGAAAGGTAAAGACATATCGGTAGACGTTTTTACCAAGCCTTGTCATAAAACAAAAAATCGCCTAATTTCTGATAATGGCATATCCTAAAAAGCACAGATTGACCACGGAAGCCTCAAAAGATTAAATATCACATTGATTAGAAGTTATAAAGCTTTAGATCAAAGAACTGCTGTGCGATTATGTAGAGTAACTCTAGAGTGACATAAACAGCTATCAAAAAACACATAAACAATTTACTCTTCATTTATTTTGGGAAGCGCAATATACGGTGACGTAGATAGAAGTCATATCCCGTTTTCCGCTCTTTAGCTTTCAGCGTGAATGCGACAAATTTGCTCCACAGACCACCCCTAAGGACTTCCGGAGCACCGTCTCCATTCTCAGAGGCATCCGAGACGAGATAATAAGAAACAAATTTCTCCACTTTACATGTTACACTAACTACTTGCTCCGGGTTTTGACAAGGTGACCTTTAAGAGCCCGCGATGACCCTAAGCCGATAAGCCCCGCAGATAAACCATCAGCACAGCAAAATGCAATTAAAGCCGACAAAAAGAATAGAACGCGTAAATATACACCCATGATTGTTATCTTACAAGTGTTGTTAGTTTATGTCAAACAAGGATATTTATAGTTAGAAGCCAAATAGCAAATATACAGGAGGCAAGACAAATAATATTGATAATGAAAATTTATAGGTAAAACACAAAATTTTACATGGAAATAGCAAAAATTAATAATCTCGTAAGTTCAAATCTATGCAAAATAATTTGACATTATACATTTGAATATCTCTTAGTTAATAAGTGCCTTTTAAATGTAAGCTAGTATTATCAATTTATTGCTCACCCTTTACACGCGAGCAAGTTGAAATTCAATTAAAAAACTTATCAAAACAAATATATGCCAATAAAGATAGTAGCATGAATTTTAATTATTTCTTTACCACAACACGATCTTATCGACCACACGATGTTCGAAAACACGAATCAATCGAGCCCAAACTCGATAGAGTTGTGTCATTTAATTATTGATTCAATGCCAATTATTTATTCCTATGGCCAACTTCCGAATCCATCATCAGATCAGCTCCATGTCATTATAATTTTTCATTGTCATCTAATTTACATACATATACAAAATTTCAGCTCAAACGGTAACCAGTAAGTGGATCAAATTAACTTGCGAGATTTTATTTCAGACGATGGGATAGGTAAGGGAAAAGTAAATAAAAAATGCTCATAAAATAAAAAATACTGTGCCTACCGACATGAATTTTTTTTTTGGACCGATTCGAAACTATTCCACATCAAACAAAAAGAATCACTGAAATCGAAGAAACCTCGACGATATCGGTGCACAAATGTGGTGTTTTTTCCAAGTCGGTTAATAATTAATCAAGGTAAGGATCGAAAGAGACTTAAATATAGAATCGCGCTGTATACGCCACTATAGAATCAGGGTGTAAAATCCACTATACAATCACCGTGTATAACTCACTATACAATCACCGTGTATAACCCACTATACAATCACCGTGTATAACCCACTATACAATCACCGTGTATAACCCACTATACAATCACCGTGTATAACCCACTATACAATCACCGTGTATAACCCACTATACAATCACTATGTATAACCCACTATACAATCACCGTGTATAACCCACTATACAATCACCGTGTATAACTCACTATACAATCACCATGTATAATCCACTATTCAATCACCGTGTATAACCCAATATTCAATCACCGTGTATAGCCCACTATACAATCACCGTGTATAACCCACTATACAATCACCATGTATAACCCACAATTCAATCACCGTGTATAACCCACTATACAATCACCGTGTATAACCCACTATACAATCACCGTGTATAACCCACTATACAATCACCGTGTATAACCCACTATACAATCACCGTGTATAACCCACTATACAATCACTATGTATAACCCACTATACAATCACCGTGTATAACCCACTATACAATCACCGTGTATAACTCACTATACAATCACCATGTATAACCCACTATTCAATCACCGTGTATAACCCAATATTCAATCACCGTGTATAGCCCACTATACAATCACCGTGTATAACCCACTATACAATCACCATGTATAACCCACAATTCAATCACCGTGTATAACCCACTATACAATCACCATGTATAACCCAATATTCAATCACCGTGTATAACCCACTATACAATCACCGTGTATAACCCACTATACAATCACCATGTATAACCCACTATACAATCACCGTGTATAAGTTTGTCTACAATCACCGTGTATAAGTTAGTCTACAATCACCGTGTACAAGTTTGTCTACTATCACCGTGTATAAGTTAGTCTACAATCACCGTGTACAAGTTTGTCTACTATCACCGTGTATAAGTTAGTCTACAATCACCGTGTATAAGTTAGTCTACAATCACCGTGTATAACCCACTATACAATCACCATGTATAACCCACTATACAATCACCGTGTATAACCCACTATACAATCACCATGTATAACCCACAATTCAATCACCGTGTATAACCCACTATACAATCACCATGTATAACCCAATATTCAATCACCGTGTATAACCCACTATACAATCACCGTGTATAACCCACTATACAATCACCATGTATAACCCACTATACAATCACCGTGTATAAGTTTGTCTACAATCACCGTGTATAAGTTAGTCTACAATCACCGTGTACAAGTTTGTCTACTATCACCGTGTATAAGTTAGTCTACAATCACCGTGTATAAGTTAGTCTACAATCACCGTGTATAAGTTGGTCTACAATCACCGTGTATAAGTTTGTCTACAATCACCGTGTATAAGTTAGTCTACAATCACCGTGTATAACCCACTATACAATCACCATGTATAACCCACTATACAATCACCGTGTATAAGTTTGTCTACAATCACCGTGTATAAGTTAGTCTACAATCACCGTGTACAAGTTTGTCTACTATCACCGTGTATAAGTTAGTCTACAATCACCGTGTATAAGTTAGTCTACAATCACCGTGTATAAGTTTGTCTACAATCACCGTGTATAAGTTTGTCTACAATCACCGTGTATAAGTTAGTCTATAATCCCCGTGTATAAGTTAGTCTACAATCACCGTGTATAAGTTAGTCTACAATCACTGTGTATAAGTTGGTCTACAATCACCGTGTATAAGTTTGTCTACAATCACCGTGTATAAGTTTGTCTACAATCACCGTGTACAAGTTTATCTACTATCACCGTGTATAAGTTAGTCTACAATCACCGTGTATAAGTTAGTCTACAATCACCGTGTATAACCCACTATACAATCACCATGTATAACCCACTATACAATCACCGTGTATAACCCACTATACAATCACCATGTATAACCCACAATTCAATCACCGTGTATAACCCACTATACAATCACCATGTATAACCCAATATTCAATCACCGTGTATAACCCACTATACAATCACCGTGTATAACCCACTATACAATCACCATGTATAACCCACTATACAATCACCGTGTATAAGTTTGTCTACAATCACCGTGTATAAGTTAGTCTACAATCACCGTGTACAAGTTTGTCTACTATCACCGTGTATAAGTTAGTCTACAATCACCGTGTATAAGTTAGTCTACAATCACCGTGTATAAGTTGGTCTACAATCACCGTGTATAAGTTTGTCTACAATCACCGTGTATAAGTTAGTCTACAATCACCGTGTATAACCCACTATACAATCACCATGTATAACCCACTATACAATCACCGTGTATAAGTTTGTCTACAATCACCGTGTATAAGTTAGTCTACAATCACCGTGTACAAGTTTGTCTACTATCACCGTGTATAAGTTAGTCTACAATCACCGTGTATAAGTTAGTCTACAATCACCGTGTATAAGTTTGTCTACAATCACCGTGTATAAGTTTGTCTACAATCACCGTGTATAAGTTAGTCTATAATCCCCGTGTATAAGTTAGTCTACAATCACCGTGTATAAGTTAGTCTACAATCACTGTGTATAAGTTGGTCTACAATCACCGTGTATAAGTTTGTCTACAATCACCGTGTATAAGTTTGTCTACAATCACCGTGTATAAGTTAGTCTATAATCCCCGTGTATAAGTTTGTCTACAATCACCGTGTATAAGTTAGTCTATAATCCCCGTGTATAAGTTTGCCTACAATCACCGTGTATAAGTTTGTCTACAATCACCGTGTATAAGTTAGTCTACAATCACCGTGTATAAGTTTGTCTACAATCAACGTGTATAAGTTTGTCTACACTCACCGTGTATAGGTTTGTCTACAATCACCGTGTACAAGTTTGTCTACAATCACCGTGTATAAGTTAGTCTACAACCCCGTGTATAAGTTTGTCTACAATCACCGTGTAAAAGTTAGTCTACAACCACGGTATCTTACCTCGGCTTCTCTAGTAGCGTCGGCGAGTTCCGCCTGCAGTCTGTCGGCGTGTTTCTTCAGTCGCTGGATTTGTTGGTTCGCCTGTTCCAAGTTTTCTACGCGATCTTTGTCGGAGGAGTCGCCTGGGGGTACAAAAAAATAGTTTGGGTTTTAGCAGAATACGTTAAATTGGAATAATGATGCGGGAATTTATAATGAAACTTGTTAAATAAGTGTACAGCTAAGTCTTGAAGTAATGAGACAACGGTACTTTTTCCATTGACGCATTTCTATGGAATTTGACAATTAAGGTTTAGAATCGGAGAAGACACAAAGAGCTAATATTATTTCTATTTCTTATTAATGAAACAACTTTGCCATATCACTGCTCTTTTACTAACTTATACACAAAAACTAATAGCAATACTAATTTTCAATGTCAAAATATTTCAAAACGTAATAATTACACCTTATTCAAATTACAACTTACATTATGAAGTTCACTATAAAATTACCTTGTAATTTATCATGTGCGGGATCGTTGGAGTGCGAACCACTGAACATGCCGTCTGTGCCAGTTGACGTCAGACTTAGGTAGCCTGACGGGTCTTGTCTAAGAAAAAATACAATAGAGTTATGACAAAATAGAATATAAGTTCAATGGATAAGAAGTAAAGGATGTTAGATTTGAGGGAATAAAATCCCCCATTTTATTCCGAACTTAACCGAAAAAAAACAGTTACCCATTATTTTATATAATTGTAATCTCAAAGATCTGATATAGATGAAGTTTTCAACCAAACCAGTTTTTAAAATCAAAGTGTATGGTGAGGTTATTTAAATTCTATAACACTATTTGGACATTTCCATTTCCATCTTCTTATTGGCATTTCACCAACTTTATTATAAGTAAACTTATTGACATAACCCCATTTATTCTGAGTAACCTGGTTTATTCTTATAACCCTTTACATCAATATATCTACCTGGCGGGAGGTGGCGGTGGCGCTCTGAGATCAGAGCATTCCTTCACGGCTCGATCTCTTTCTGCCAGAGCGCTCTCGATTTCGCGACGCAAACTCTCGGCCTACAAAACATAAAATAAAATATTCAATATCAGCTTCATTTATTTGATTGTAAATGTGTCAAAACATGGTTTGACATGGTCAAAACTTTGTAGCAGCTTTTGTAAATGACAAAACACATTTCTAAAGCATGGTTAAATGTGTGTTGATTATAAGACCGACCATAGATTATTAAGGTTGTTTTGTGAAACCTTTAAACTGTCTGTTTAATGAGCGGCTTGTGTCGAGATAATTGTCAAATATACAAGAATCAAAGAGTATTCTATATTATTATCATTACATAGTATGAATCCAAGTCGTTAATTCTGGCTGTTTATATGTTTGACCGCTAACTCCTCCTAAACCAGTTGAGGGATTTTAATGCGGTTTTCACCATCCTTTAGGTATTTTTTTCATTTAAATTTGTAAATAAAGAACAATCGGAAAAAGTTTTTTTAAGTTAACCAAAAATCAATGTTTGGTGAGCAAGTCGGCCAAAATTACACCATTGCGAAGCGTGGGCGGGTCGCTAGTTTATTTATAAACGTTTTTATTAATAAACTAGTGGCCGCCCGCGACTCCGTTCGCTTAGAAGTCGGTTTCCCGTGGGAATGAGAAGTTTTCCCGCGGCAAAAAGTACCCTATATGTTATTCTGATGTATAACCTATATTACTGTAAAGTTTCATAAAAATCCATCCAGTAGATTTCACGTGAAAGAGTAACAAACATCCATACATCCATACTCACAAACTTTCACGTTTATAATATTAGTAGGATTTATAAACGTTTTATTAATAAACGTTTACTGTTACCTGTAAAGCCGTAGCCCTTTGCTCCTCCCGGCTCGCTTGCAACGCGGACTCTAAAGCATTGACTCGTTTCATTGCCGCCTGGAGGTCGTCCGTCAATTTCTCCATCTCTTTGTGTACTGCGTCCCTGGTATAATAATATTATTAAAGACTTATAAACTCTTATTCGTAGATCTAATGAGAATTAAGATTTTAAAACTAAACTTTAGCTATTATTAGTCAGTTGTGAAATTACCTAAGATTAATTGAGATAAATACATATTAAAACTTATTATTATCATATTAAGTTTTTTTTTATGAAATAGTTATACATGAAAATAAAGAAGAACAGAATTTTTATTTTACAATCTGAATTTTAAAGTTTCATTTTTTTTATTAATTTTGACAGTGTAAATAGTGTCAAATTAACGATTCACTTAAATGAATGATAAAAGCAAAAGAAACGCAATCTTGAAACTTAAACAACTGTAACTAAATTCTCTATTTCAAATACCTAAACATCGAAAACCAAAATCATTCTTGTCATAATCATAATTACATAATATAAATCCAAGTCGCTAATTCTGTCTGTTTGTATGTTTGTCCGCTAACTCCTCCTAAACTACGTAACGAATTTTAATGCGGTTTTCGCTATCTTTTAAGGAATATATTCATTTAAATTAGTAAATAAAGAACATTCCGAAAAACTTTTATTTAGTTAGCCAAAATTCGAAGTTTTGAGAACCAGTCGGCCCAAATTACACCATTGCGAAGCGTGGGCGGGTCGCTAGTTGCCTTACAAACCTTATAGTCTAAGATCTCGCTATAGAACGACCTTCACCGAGCTGGGGGGCTACCGCGTAACTAGCGTCGATTTGAACTCGACGTCGAAATCTGTATTCATAGGCTAAATTGTTAACACTGGCGGGTCTCTATTCCACGGTCATTTATTCATTCGGTCTGTTGTCGGCGGTTGCTTTAGCCACGCCCCTTAAATTGCGCGGTACGAAATTACGAAACCAATGATGTCGGTATCGAAAACAGATTTCGACGTCGAGTTCAAATCGACGCTAGTTACGCGGTAGAAGGGCTGGTTAATGGATGAAAGTTATTGTTGATCTGGCCCCCAAGTCAAGAGGCAAGTGATATTTGCGATAGCGAGTGAATAGAATAAAAATGTATGAAACTGTCATTTTTGCCAAGCTTGCATTTTGACAGTTTCATACATATTTATTCTATTCACTCGCTAACGCAAATTCCTACTGCAGCTTGACTTGGGTGGCAGTTACCCGCAAATATCGCTTGCCACTTGGCTTGTGGGGCAGTTACCTCTCGCTCATGACGAGCGCGTACTCGGCCATGGCGGCGTTGCGCTCGTCCGTGAGCCGCTTCACGTCGGCGGGCCGCGCGCGCGCCGCGCCCGCCACCT
The DNA here is from genome assembly GCA_916618145.1 of Emmelina monodactyla. Lineage (NCBI taxonomy): Eukaryota > Metazoa > Arthropoda > Insecta > Lepidoptera > Pterophoridae > Emmelina > Emmelina monodactyla. The sequence continues at coordinate 1,755,198 of OU745319.1, forward strand.
GCGCCTTTAGCGCGTTGCGTTCTATAGCGGGATCCTATACTATATACAGTTACCTCTCGCTCATGACGAGCGCGTACTCGGCCATGGCGGCGTTGCGCTCGTCCGTGAGCCGCTTCACGTCGGCGGGCCGCGCGCGCGCCGCGCCCGCCACCTGCGCCTTTAGCGCGTTGCGTTCTATAGCGGGATCCTATACTATATACAGTTACCTCTCGCTCATGACGAGCGCGTACTCGGCCATGGCGGCGTTGCGCTCGTCCGTGAGCCGCTTCACGTCGGCGGGCCGCGCGCGCGCCGCGCCCGCCACCTGCGCCTTTAGCGCGTTGCGTTCTATAGCGGGATCCTATACTATATACAGTTACCTCTCGCTCATGACGAGCGCGTACTCGGCCATGGCGGCGTTGCGCTCGTCCGTGAGCCGCTTCACGTCGGCGGGCCGCGCGCGCGCCGCGCCCGCCACCTGCGCCTTCAGCGCCACGCGCTCGCGCACCTAGCGTATCCAGTCAATAGGCGCGTCAAAATCACTAATATCACTTGTTTTGACAGACGATGCGCAGCTAGCCGAGCCAAGCAATCGGCGCGTCACGTGAAGAAATAGCACACCAAGCAATCAACGTGCCACGTGAAGAAATGCGACTTGTTTTGACAGTCGATTCATTAACTTGTTTTGACAGTCGATTCATTAACTTGTTTTGACAGTCGATTCATTAACTTGTTTTGACAGTCGATTCATTAACTTGTTTTAACAGTCGATGTATTAACTTGTTTTGACAGTCGATTCATTAACTTGTTTTGACAGTCGATTCAAGTTAATGTCAATAAATAAATAAATAAGGCCTGATTTTTCATAAGTCACATAAATGCTAACTGACTGATAAGAGGTATGTTTTAATTGTCACTTCATACATATGTCAAGTATTTATGTTCGACGTGCAACAAAAACATACTGATTTTCTGTCAGATAGAATTTTTCTGACTATTGAAAAACCGAAATCTCCAGACTAAACACAGCAATTATGTAACCCTTAAGTAAGTGCAGTAAGCTCTTGTGTTTAAGGTACTACACTATGGACTTGGGGAGAACCTAGTTACACCCAGACACGAGCCAATATCGAAAAACCATTTTACGAAATTGGCCCAACCCGGGGATCGAACCCGGAACCATCCGCTTTGCAGTCCGGCATAGTTACTGCTGCACCACAGAGGTCGTCCGATACGCTTAGTATTGTGGTCAAAGGATAATAAAAAAGGGGTAACAAGCAATGGAGTTGATAACAAACAAATGTTAGCACTTTTTAATACAGTGTAGAATTGACATTGAGGATTGGAACTGTGATAATATTGTTAAATCGTTCGAATCCGCTGAAATATTTAAAATTTTGCAAGGAGAAATATTATCGAAATACTACTGAATTACATTTCGGTTCTCATTTGAAAAAAACTTCTTTACTACGTCTATCATTTCAATCAAATGAAGTACCCAATTAAAGAAACACTCACTAAAGCAAACTAAAAAATATTGTCGCCAATTCCTAAAACTTAGTTTTAGAAAAAGACAGGTATATCAGAAACTGACGCTAAGGACTAGTCAAAATTTGATTGCACCGTGTCATAATGCATGCTAAACTTTCTGTCTCAGTCTGCTTAGTGATTGTAACATTTAAGTTTACTTTATGGAGTTGTAACTCAGAATCTTCACCATTATCTAGTTTCATACTTTCCCAATACCCTAAACTCTAGGACGTTAAACGAAACAGGCAACTTACAATAGAATTTCTCTCCTGTGTGAGCTCGTGACATTGTGTTTTGAGTCGACTATTCTCTTCTTGTACTGTTCGCAGTTTCTCCACAGCTGTGTTGTGGTTCTCTATGAGATCTTCGTATCTGAAACAAAATTAATAATATTATTTACAAATTGTATGCAAAGAAGTTTAATTTATTTAAATGAGTAGTCAAGGAATTTTGAACCTTTATCAGGTTAGTCAAAATAAGATTTGTTTCCGTTAATATTGAAACAAAGATCTGTATTTTAATAATACAATTATTAAACTTTGTTTCAGGATTAACGTAAACACAAAAAAATCTCTTTAGAAGGAGCAATTCAGTCTTTAATAGCATTGTACACAGCTTAGCAATAAAACCGCATAATTTTGATCTTAAATGTGTATAATAAATAGGCATGATGACTGTGAATAAAATACACAAAAATTATGCTACCATCTAATGATACGTAAATAAAATATTAAAAAATAACAAGGTATTATTATAATTAAAGCGAGATTAATTAATATTTTTAAAAAATAAATCTACAAAATACTACAGTCCGCCATGATATTCTGAACGCCAATCAGAGCGAATGACGTCACTATTGAACATGGTTCCCAACTTAGGGGTTTTCCCCCCAAATTTAGGGGGTAAATTAGTGGGATGGGATTTTTTTTATTCTGTTTTTATTCTAAAAATTAACAATTTAGTTTTTTCTTATTGCTTTTTTAAAAATAGTCAGAAAAATAATTTATTTTTACTAAAATAATCGGTTATAGATATTATACGACCGTGCAGATTCCTTCTAAATCTTGAAAAAATGAAGTTGGTAGATCTACCTACTTTTCGAATTGAGTTTGGTCAGAAACTACCAACTTTTAGAGTCGTACGGAAGGATTTATAAAAATTCGAGTTGGTAACACTGCTCAAGAGTGACGTCAAAATTGACGCCATGACACTTTGGAGCGTTTTGGTGGGAATTTTAAACATAAAATTTTAAATTGATTTTTTTCATATAAATCATGCTTTTTTTTCCGAAATATGATATTTTTTACAATAAGTATATATTTCTGAATATGATACAACAGTTTTTCAAAATCTGTCATCATGCCTATTGTCAGTTGTTGACTAATACAAGTAAAAGCTTTCGTTACTGACAAAAACAAATCATATTTCAACTTATGATACGAATAACAGTGTAGTACATAACCGTGTTAACATTAAAGGCGAAATTACCGAAAAAAAAAAAACCCTTTTTTTTTGCAGCTTCAATAAAACTTGTAACAGCATATGGGCCGCCTTACACAATCTTCGTAACAGCCCACTGTAAGTAAGGCTTACACAATGTTACCTTTTCTGAAAGCACTCGAGTTCCTCCTTAAGTGCGTCGTTCTTCCTCAACGTATGAACCAGCGCGTCGGAACCCTCACCACCTCCTTGTTGCAGGTGCTGCACCTCGCGCTCCAAGCTTTATGGTTCAATCACGTTACAAATGAGATTACAAACGGAGATGATTTAAAAAAGATATATACAGGGTTAGTTTTAATTAGCGCATCACCTCTTGTAGGCAGCTTTGCTACATCGATCCCAACAACATTTAACCAACGACTAATTAAAATTAATATTTTTAAATAAGGGGGTGCAGTTTCTTACTTCTTACAAAATACAGAGTAATAAATAACAGAGAGCGCAAATTTGTTTTTGTTTTTTGTGGTAATTATCAAGTTTTGCAAAAAGTCGTAGAACAAATTTTATTGGGTTTGATGTAGGGAAGCCGTCTGCAAGAGGTGATGCATTAAAAAATATATGAATTAAAAATAACCCTGTATATGATGGTTGGTTTGGTGAAGCAGCTGGAGTCTGAAACTAGTTTTGAGTTGTATCTTACAATTAAAAGAAAGTAGAATCTGGTATTATCAATGGTAATCCCACAAACTCACATCACATTTGAGGATATTTTTGATTGTTTTATCATTTGATTATTTGATTGAAATAAGTGTCTGGTAAAGTTGATTTGAAGGCAACTAGATTAAGCAATGAATAAATCTGAGTACATTTCTAAAATACGACCAAAAGATTCTCGAGTCTATGCCATGAAACATAACAAAATTCATTTTAATATATTAAATAGCAATCACTGACCCTAAAATTTGAGTTACTTTTTTTTGAAAGTAATTGAATCTACATTTTAGAAATATTAATATTATATTAGCATGTCTAACCGCTGGTTATCATTGAGCAGGTCACCATACTTCCCACGGAGGTTGCTGGCTTCTTTAGCAGAAACTTCTAGCTGGTTCATGGCTGCCCGGTGTTGCCCACGGAAGTATTCTAACTCCTAAACATAAAAAACATTCAAGTCAGTGTCAAAAACGTAAGACACACTCAAAAAAACAACAAAAATAAATTATTTTTACTAAAAGGTTTTATTTTTCCTAAAGAACTGTAAGAAATAAATAAAGAAGGGTTTTTATTTTTATGGCATTATCTACAGTCACAATAAAATAATTTCTTTTAATAACAATTTGCTTTTGTTTTACCATTGACAATAGAATAAAAATTCTTTAGGAATAAATATTATTAAATAATAATTAACAGTGCAAGACTGCTTAGGAACGAAGCTGACATACAGAAACTTCTGTTTGATTCCTACTGGAGTGCACCATTCATTTAGTATTTTACAGAAGGCCTGTGCCAAACTTATGGGACTTTCATTTGCTGTTAGTATTAAGGATATGTCAGTAATAAATTTACCTTCATAACATGTTCACATCGTCTTGAAGTTTCAGTATGTTGGCGTCGTAGCTGACTTAATTCATGTAAAGCTTTTTCACACTGTTGCTTCAAATTCTCATTTGTTTGTTTATTGATCACATCGTACTGTCCTAAGGACTCATATGGGGTGCTCATAGAATGAGCACCATGAGATTTTACATAGTTGACCTCATAGTCAATTGGAATGGGGATTGTTGGTAGCTGGTTGGAGTTATGCCGGTCATTGCTTACGTAGCTGTGTGTTATAGAGTCTGGAATAATAAATAAGATATATGTATTTGTTTATCTTTTTAGCAGAACATATTTTCAAACATACATTTAGGTCAACCTTACCATTACTATCATTGCTTTCCAAAGATGATGCTCCTGATGCCATTTCTGCAACTAAAATGCAATATTATTGTAAAACTAACATAACAAAACCAGACCCATCATTGAATTCATTTACTTTATGTATAAATACCTCAGACTATCTAATATGATAACCCCATAGTTTTTCCTTTCAAGATGTTCTGAAATAAAATAAATAATAATGTTTTATCACTTAAAATGAAAGGGTGCGAAGGCTTGACACAAATTCAATGGTCTAATGAGTATTACAAAACTATACCGCAAAGATTTTACTCAAGATACCAAGACATTATAACGAAATCATCAGAGTTAGATGCATTAGTTTTATACGACGTAGTTTGCGCTTTTAGAGCAAACAAAAGATGAAGAAGCACGTGAAACTTGATATTCAAAGCAAAAAATGTACTTTCGCAAACCTTTCGCTTTGCAAAGTGTTGATGACTGCACAAGAGTAGAACAACTTGATATTTCACAATGTAAACACAATATTATTTTAACATACAGTGGAAATTACACTATTCTAGTTTAACCACACTAAAGTCTTTTTAGTGGAGATCAAATGCAGTATTAAAATACAACAAAACACGAATAGAACATTGCTAATTTGCCAACATTTTCTTGATTCGCAACCTTTTTCGGAGTCCGAAATCTGATTGAATGAGATCGTCGACCAGACATTTTGATTGATCAATAGAGTTTCCAACCTAAAATAAAACCTGCATAATCCTAGATTTCATTCATAAAAAAATAAGGTAATGTTTAGACGAAGAAAGTCACTGACACCTAACATTCAATAAACAAAATTGCCATACAAAAATATATTTTTTACAATATTTATTTTTGATCTTTAAGATAGTTGTCCACAAAGAGAATAGAAACTACGTCATAGTTGACCATTGCAGAGGCGCTACAAAAATATTTTTAATCCTAAACGCATTAATTTAAACAATAATTAGTATTTTATTCATGTATAACCCATTTGTTTTTATATCTCAAATGTATGTATATTTGTTTTTTATTTTTATTTTGTTTAACATAATAAACATTGGTATTTTATTGTATTTATTTATGTTTTTATATTTTCCTATGATCGTAATTTATGTAGGTATATATTTTATTTTCAATATTCTTCTTAGATATTTGTATTTAGTGAATATTCCTACTTTTATATTTATTTATCTTCACACTATATATTTTATATCTCAAATCATACTCTCCAGTAATTGGCTAGCTGGAAGAAATTTCATTTTGAAATAAGCTGTGCCAATGTACGTTTGTTCTAGACATAATGTTTTATTATATGTTTGTTGTGAAGTGTGAAAATGTACATAAATTATTAAATAAATAAATTTAATGTATACAAGGTGAAGAACTTTGATCCAATTTTCGGAAAATTTTGGAAAGTTTTCTAAAAATACGATCCAAACAACAATAACATACTTTTTTAAGAACTTTTAGAAAATTAGAAGGGGACAAAAGTTATGAGACAGTGCGAACAACGCGCTTTACATTGTTGCTTGCTTTGTCGAACACTACTTCCGTTACATCACAATTTTGCATGAATTATCAAGTTATAAGCAATTTTCACCGGAACTTACTATGGTCTTCTCCATACGTAAAAATAATAGCCCAATAGATTTTTTTTTAAACAATGTAATACGGGTTGTAAAAGAACTGCTTCCGAAAACAAAAACTGGGCATTGCTGGAAAGGTACTGGTTACGTATTAAGCAAAAAAAAATTTTTTTATGATTAAAAAAAATTCTTTTTTCAAAATTTTCCTAAATTGCATTAATATTATCAGATTTTGCGATGATTTCAAATTAAATGGTGTTTTAATTTAATTTGCAATGTAAATAATCGCACCTGAACCTACAGTTGATGTGTGAGCGATGATTTCAAGCGGCGAATATGACTTTACGATCCTTACAAACTTTTTTAAATTGAGTTTTCTAGGTATGCTGTTAATGAAGCGAGCCTTCTTTAATGTTATTGTCCATGTCATAACCTTTTTCCTTATTTTATAAGAAGTAAATGAAGAATCTGAAATCATTAGATAGTAGGTATAAATTCAAGTCGCTATTTCTGTCTGTTTGTATGTTTGGCCGCTAACTCCTCTTAAACCAGTTGAGGGATTTTAATGCGGTTGCTGTCTATTAGGTATTTTTTTCATTTAAACTTGTAAATAAAGAACATTCAGAAAAAGTTTTTTTAAGTTACCCAAAATTACACCATTGCGAAACGTGGGCGGGTTAGTGACCCGTTTCCATATAATTCGGTGACAAACTATTTTAAGCCCTATAAACTTTTTTTTATAGTTTAGAAATGTGCAAATTGATCTTTAATAGGATTACACTAAAAGTAATAAGATTATTAGTATTAAAGATCATTTTGCATATTTCTAAGCCCTAAAAGGTCACACAGCCATTAAAACTCTTGCAGGTTTCTTGTAGACTATTTATACTTTGTATAAAGATATTGGTTGACTTAATTGTACGTGCATCATAATAATACACCTTGACGATACTTAATTTTAAGTATGTACTTTTATTGTTTTTTTTATGTTTTTAATTATCCTACGTACAATAAAGTAATTTCATTTCATTTCACTAATAAAAAAAAAATTATCCCGCTGATTTCTAACAAAAATGATTTTAAATGTTAACTTGGCATTAATTATTAATTAGTATTTTTAATTTAATTCATTACTTACGTAAAAATACAAAAAAAGTCTTTGCTTAGTTACTGGCACTAAATATTTATTATACCACCCCTAATATTTTCGATACATCATTGGCTAAAAACAAGGGGTGGCTAAAAATAGATAATAAAGAAGGAATTCGAAACAAGTGTTGGTTTAGTGCCAGTAACTAAGCAAAGGTATTATTTTTATATTTTTTCTTATAGTTTTAGTTTATCTACGAATTCAGAACCGAAAGTTATTGGTCTTAATTTTTTCTCCCGAGTAAATATTTATGTTAATCAACCAATTAATTATTTGACCACTAAAATTTTCATTCGCTCTATGAATATAATAGTATATCTTAGATGTTAAGTTAAGCTTAATGATTTTCTCTGGCAACACCATCGCCCCAACCGACCACCGCTGCCGCCGCCCGAGCCGCGCACGATGCTACGCTGCGCAAGACGGGGCGGGGGGAAAGGAAGAGTGCGACGTAGTGGAGAGAGAGTACATTGAGTACTATTTCGTCGTACAAATAAATGACACGCAATAGCCAAGAATTACTAAAAACGACGCGCAAATACTTAAATTTATTAATATCAAGTGATTAGCTAACTAAAGTAGTCCAAGTATACGGGTGTAAAATTTTACATCTCCTGCAAGTCGCTTGACAGTGCAGAATACGGCGGAAATCCAATGTTTTGATGTTGAAAAGCATGACTACGGCATGACTTCCATGCCCTGCATGCCTACGGAAGGGCAGGGCGCTGTGCGGTGCTCGATTACGTTTACAATAATATGAATGATTTTATCTCTTTCTAAACTAGTGTACCCGTGAATGACGAAGTGTAGTGAGCGTACCAAATTATGGATTGAGGTGTGTGTTTGTTGATGTTCGTTTTTTGCACTCGACATAATATTTGGCGACCGTCGTCGTTATCAGTGCGAGTGGGTCATATGGCCGTCGTGGCTGTAGTTTGAAGACAAGAATTTCGTGTCTGTCGGCGTCAGTTCTACCATCGAGGGCGGCTGTGCGCTTGCGCCTGGATATTTTTAGGGACATGCGGCGGCGCTGACATGGCGGCGGTGACGGCGGCGGGCGGCGCGGTGGTGCGCAGTGGCCACCTGCGCAAGCTCAAGACTATGAAGAAGAAGTTCTTCGTGCTGCGCGGAGACTCGGCGGAGTGCTCGGCTCGGCTGGAGTACTACGAGTCGGAGAAGAAGTTCCGGGGTGGCGCGGCGCCTCGTCGCGCGCTGCCGCTGCGGAGTTGCTTCAACATAACGCGGCGGCTGGATCTGAAGCAGAAGCACGTGATCGCCCTGTTCACCAAGGAGGAGCAGTTCTGCGTGGTGGCGGAGTCGGAGCCGGAACTGCACGAGTGGCTGAACGCGTTCCTGCGCCTGCACCGCGCTGATGACCAGTCTGACCAGATCACACACCCCATCCGTAAGTATATTATCATCAACATCAACATAACATAAATCAATAGATCTCAGCAGCAAAGGAAATGATTTGGTGCTAAACAGAGAATTGAGTTGATGGTACAAAAATATTCACTATTTTCAAGAGATAGGAAAAATCATATTGGATTTTCACTTTTGAGGTTAAGTTCTTCTTTCACAATGTAAACATCGAAACCTTTATTAAAATGCCATTCAATTTACATTGTAATATATTATCTAGTTCTAACAATGAAAACAATATCAAGAACAGCACTAAATATGTTATTTAACTATTAAGCTGTTGCTAATGCCGATAATGAATATCTAAATCAGTCTAAAAATAGAGGAATCACAGAATAATAACAATTTGTGGCTTTAAATAGGTCCAAGGTTCACCTTTTTACATCTGTATAAGAATAGATTGTTTTCCAACTACCACATTTATTTCTCTTATTCAATTCATATTGATAAAACTTACCTACTCATTAAAGTATTGGAACTAATACATCCTAGTTACTTGAAAAAAAACGAATTGATAATGATTTACATGAAAATTTTTTTATAAAACACTGATAATTTGTTTACCAAAATTCTAGTGACTCGCCGCATAATCGCTTGTTATTCACACATAATGCATCATCCATTCTAGGAAAATAATTACATTGCAGCAGTTTACAATAGTTGTAAGTAAACAAACAGTTTAGCAAACTAGTTTTGAAGTGATTTTATAATTGGTGTTTTTATTCAGACATTGGTAAACATGTTAGATTACTTACAAATTTTTTAGACCAGAGTCATACCAACCCATTATGTTTTTATATGATTATTGAATAAACAGCATATCAACTTAAAATATGCACTGCATGATTCCTAATTATAAAAAATGTTTTTTTTACACTTGAAGCACAACTTTATAAAAGTTAGTCCCATCATCAATCACATGTTTTAAAAAAAATATTGAATCAAAGATTAATGATCATTTAATTTCACTTTTACCTATTACCTTTAAATTCTTAAAAAGAATTGTCTAAAAGTAAATAAAAGCATGTAATCTGATTGAACACAGTAATAGTTTACTTTTTTTATATAATTGATTAAAGAATGTCCTTTAAAGTTTAAACACTGCAATATTTATATATTAACAGGATAACTGAGCTTAAAAAAAATTGTATGATATAAGTAAGGCACATTTAAAATAGTTATACTAAATAGTATTAAAATAGATCTGTTATTAGTTCAATAGGTATTTCCTTGGTATAAGTTGATAAGAAACAATGTAGTAGACTATTACTTATCTCTGCTAAATTGTACCTACTTATTTTCTATTTATTGACAACTAGCTATCTGCCCTGCGGTTTTACCTGGTGTTTGATATAATATTTCCTGTAGGAATAATATACATTTTCAGGGAAAAAAGTACTTCATGAGTTATTCTACATTGTATACCTTTTATATACAAAATTTTATCCAAATCAACAGGTCAATTGTACTAAGCTTAAAGTTTTCGGGGGGAAGGGTTTAAATTAATTAATATAAACAAGTAGTTTCAAGGTTACTAGGTGCAAAGGAAAAAGAAAGATAAAACACATTAGTATCTATTTGATATCTACTAAACTATAAAATAGTTAGTAGAAGCACTAATTATCTTGTTTACCAGACCTACAACAGTCATCATTTTGGATTGTGTAGCATTGAATGGCATCCAAAACATTGTGCTAATAGGTTTTCTATATGTTAGCTAAAGCTATGCAATAGAATATTAAATACCTTAAATATAAAGTTTCAATAGTGAAGATCACATATTTATCTATACCTACTAAAATTATATAGCTGGAGTTTATTTGTTCAATGTGTTCCACTGGTTTTAATTTCAAAACATTATTAGTTGAAATATTTAATAAAATTATTATATAAGAGTAATAGGAGGTAAAAAAAGCTTGCAGAATGGGGAAACAAATACTATACCTACTCTTACTGAGAGCTTTTTAATAGTTTTTCCCTTACTAAACACAGGTGAAACCACAGTTGTAAAAATCATAAACATGCGTTTTGCAGTTGTGTTAGGCAACTGTGTTCTCTAATGGCTTACTACAGAACATAATAAACACAGTATAGAAAATATATAAAAAAATAAAATAATTAAATAAATTGGTCAAGTAAAGACATAGTGGATGTAATCCTATGAAAATTTACCTTCTTGATAACCACACAACTTCTGAAAATATCACAGACCAAAACCTATACATTTTTTCCGGATTAGTATTAGTAATTACTAATTTAAATAACTAAGTTGTTATTCCGAATATTATCTAATTTATTCTTATACCATAATCAGTAAAGTAGTAGAAAACAAGATAAAAACACAGCAAGTGCATATAATCCTGTTTACAGTATGACGTGTCCATTACTATGCATTGTAGTACAAATGGTAGTAATCATGTTGTTGATTGCAATCGTGCGCATGTCATAGGTAGCTTTGCTTCCTATGTGTAGGTATGTGTATTTATACCGCGTGTATGCAAGCCAAATCTGATGTAAACCCGAATGTGAAGATGTAAACAAACTTTATATTTGAATGGATTGGCGTGACATTGGTTAATTATTGCTTCGTTAAAAATGAATGTCTGGCTTTTTTGATCTAAGAAACTTATGGCTTAGAGCTATACGTTCACATAAGTGGCTACGGTATATACCTTTATAAGTTTATATGATAATAACGATTAATCAAAACTAGAGCCTTTTAAAATCACAATATCTGTAAATTAATTTACCTAGATGTTTTGCTAAAAAGTTCCACTGTACCTATAAGAGACCTGTTTACTAGAACAATCGACCCTCTTTATCTTATTGGTTCAAAAGTCGTTAGAAGTGTCTTCAAGTCCACCAACTCCTATATCCATTATCATCATCATCGTCATTACATAGTATAAATCCAAGTCGCTAATTATGTATGTTTGTTCGCTAACTCCTCCTAAACCACGTAACGGATTTTAATGCAGTTCTCATCATCAACATTCAGAAAAAGTTAATTTAGGTTCTAAAATTCAATGTTTCGGGAACAAATCAAAATAATACCATTTTTAAGCGTAGGCTGGAAGTGTAATAATAAAAACTCTTTCTTAAACTTTATTTCCTTTGTTTTCAGAGCATGTCTGGCAGGTGAACGTGCAAAAGAAAGGTCTGGGGGCTTCCAAGAACATCCAAGGTCTTTACAATTTGTGTCTCACGGATAAGACACTCACCTTAGTGAAGATCAAAAGCCACAACAATATCATCAGCGAACTCGGCATACCAGAAAGAGTCGAATACGCGCTGAAGAATATTAGGACGTAAGTAATTGATATTACTGCTGATTTTGCCTTAACACTGACGTTGACTTCACAACATTACGCTTTTCGTCCAACTTTCGTCCTAGAGTTTGGACTAACCATGCAAATTTACTTTTCGAGTTACAACTTTTGACTGAAACACGAAAGCACTACACTACAATCATAGTCTATCGAATCATAGATCATATGATCAAAACTTTTCCTATCTTTTTGAACTTTAATATCGATTTAATTCCAAATTTGTATCAGACTCTATCTATACAAATGAATAAAACTTAGGTTTAATTACGAGATCTTAATCACTGGAAGTCCACTCGAATCCGTTAAGAGTAAACATAACAAATCAACGTTAATATGGTATCGTTCGGGGACCCCCTGACATTTCCGTTACTATATAGTTGTTTTGACGAATTGTTTTTTGCTATAACTTCCCCGATTATTAGTTTAAATATGTCATTGTGTCTATATTTATAATGTCTATCATTTTGGTAACTTTTTAGAAGAAAAAATTTCTACTTTGGTCTATTCATTTCATTTAAATGCGTGATTAATGATTATAAACATCATATAAATGAGTATTTAAATTCTGAAATTCTTTGCTACAGATTTACTTAACATTATAAAGAGGAAAGATTTGATTGTTTGTTTGAATGGAATAGGCTCTGAAACTACTGGACTAGAATTCTAAACTATACCTGGTGAACATAGGCGTGAAACTTTTTACCTCGGCAAAAATAATATTGCCGCGAGTGAAACCGCAGCTGGAAAAGCTAGAATTAGATAATCGGGTTAACAAATCATTCAATTTTCCTAATCATAACTTTCTTCACCACATGTAGTTGCATTAATAAACCTTCTCCACTAGTTGCGGTGATTCGGAGTGCTTCTTCTACATGGAAGTGGGCCGGCAGACGGTGACCGGCGCCGGCGAGCTCTGGATGCTGTCCGACGACTCCAACATCGCGCAGAGCATGCACTCCACCATATATCAGTGAGTGGTTTGTGCACATGTTATACTAGTTATTATTTACAGGTTAAAAACGTAACGGAAAATTAATTTCATTATGATGATAACAAAAAAAAAGGTAAAAAAGTAAAAAGTGCGTGGTAGCCTAGTGGCATCAGGAACGGACTACTATTCCGAAGGTTCCGGGTTCGATCCCCACTAGGGTGTACCACTAATTTGATCTTTTTCAAATTATGTACATGTTTATCACGCACTAACGGTGAGGAAAAAATATTGTGAGGAAACCCCCATGATTGGATGATAATCCATCATGTGATCCACCAATCCGCACCGAGCCAGCGTGGTGGATTACGGCTCAAACCCTCTCGTTATCCGAGAAGGAGGCCTGTGCTCAACTATGGGACATATACAAGGTTATTTCTAATTAGCGCATCACCTCTTGTAAGCAGCTTTTCTACATCAATCCCAACAACATTCAAACAACGAATAATTAAAATTAATATTTAAAAAAAAATAAGTTTTTCCATACAAATTTATGAGGTGCATCTAAACGGTACAATACTCTACGCGCACGCAACTGGCGTGGCGGGCGCGCGGGCGACGGGGGAGGGGGCGACCGGTTTAGGAACTTCTTACAAAATACAGAGTTATAAATAACAGAGCGCGCGATTTTGTTTTTGTGTTACTTATCAAGTTTTGCAAAAAGTCGTAGAACTAATGTTATTGGGATTGCTGTAAGGAAGCCGCCTGCAAGAGGTGATGCGCTAATTACAAATAACCCTGTATAGGCTATTTATTTATTTATTTTATTTTTATTTTTGATGAAGATAACGGTATGAGAATTCGGTAAGGAAGAGTCGACGGACAGACGGTCACGAATATTGAGCTTTATGTTATGTTAGGATGAATTAGCGATATAGTAGTTCTAGTAATTCTCATTATAGTTTTCCGCCTATTAAATAAACAAAGCTTTTATTTCGTGCATTATAGTCGTAGTGTTTAGAATGTGTGTTTCTTATAAAATACTATAATGTCCTATACAGTAAAATATTAATTTCATAATTTATCTGAAAACCTATAAGCTTTTTTCTATTATTTTTTCACAGAACTACACTAAAAGTCTTTATGCGTTCGTCAATTCTTTCGTTGTGAAACTTTAAATGTCATATGACATTTAATCAATATAAAATAATCTTCCAGTGCAATGCGTAACTGTGCGAAGGAGTCTGAAAACGAGCGCGACCACATCATCCTGCCCGGGAAGGGAACCCTGGACCTCAGCCAGCCGCCGCCCGCGCGCAGACAAACCTACTCCGATGGCAGGGGACGCGCCGGCCTTATCAATGGTGAGTTTGTAGCTCGATTCAAGTTGTATCTCGATTCAAGTTGTATCTCGATTCAAGTTGTATCTCGATTTGAATTTTTAACGATTTGATTTAAGTGGTAGTGTCGTAGAATGGGCTGGGTGCGTAGATTTTAGTGATATTATGGGTGAAGAAAGGTAGATAGATTTTTTTTTTGTAATTTAATTAATAGAGCTATTAGATGTAATAACAGGAAAGTAAGCTATTACTGTGTTTTATAAACAAGTCTATAAAATATTTTTTTATTATTATCTCATGGCTCTATCTTAATAACAATAATTAAGTTAATCTCTTCTTTTTATATAAAAACACATGTTAATTCTAATAAAGTCACACCACTATTAGTTAGCATATAATGTGATCTTTGCTTGTAGTTCACATTTTTAATTTTTTCCCAGTAGATTAGTGCAGCTAAGCGCAGTTTGATATTATGGCCCATATATTAGACATGTGACTAACACGTTTTCAAATTGAAATAACTCCCTTAATTCGACCTTTTTTATTGAGCTATGTTCCATATAAGGCGTCTTAGTTTTAATAGGATAATGAAAATATGGGATCATTTTTTTTTTAATTGGCCTCGATTTTTCCAAATTCCAACAATATTTCCCTATCCTAGATATCACCGTCCTATTCCTACCTTCGTCTTTTATTCTTAACATCGTCGTTCAATTCCATCATTATCGTAAAATCTCCTCATCTTGGTCCAATCTCCTTATTTTCACTTATTTAATACCCACTCATCGTTACCTGATCACAACATCGTCGTCTGATCTTTTATCAACGTCTTCCAATCTCACTCATCGTCGTCCAATCCCGTCTCACATTTCACCTTGCAAAACCCACATTAAACTACGACCGCAAATCCAACCCCCGCTGTATTGCAGAGTGCGGTCTGTGCGAGGGCGGGTGCTTAGCGCAGTGCGTGTGTCCTTCCTTAACCCCATGATTGGCATCCAATCAACCATCGTCTTCCAATCCCCCCCATAGTTGTCTTATCCCCATGATTGGCATCCAATCAACCATCGTCTTCCAACCCCTCCCCCCCCCCCTAGTTGTCTTATCCCCATGACTGCCATCCAATCAACCATCGTCTTCCAGTCCCCCCCCCATAGTTGTCTTATCCCCATGATTGGCATCCAATCAACCATCGTCTTTCAATCCCGCCCATAGTTGTCTTATCCCCATGATTGGCATCCAATCAACCATCGTCTTCTAATCCCCCCCATAGTTGTCCTATCCCCATGATTGGCATCCAATCAACCATCGTCTTCCAATCCCCCGCCATAGTTGTCTTATCCCCATGATTGGCATCCAATCAACCATCGTCTTCCAATCCCGCCCATAGTTGTCTTATCCCCATGATTGGCATCCAATCAACCATCGTCTTCTAATCCCCCCCATAGTTGTCTTATCCCCACGATTGGCATCCAATCAACCATTGTCTTCCAATCCCCTCTCCATAGTTGACTTATCCCCATGATTGGCATCTAATCAACCATCGTCTTCCTATCCCCCCCATAGTTGTCTTATCCCCATGATTGGCATCCAATCAACCATCGTCTTCCAGTCCCCCCCCCATAGTTGTCTTATCCCCATGATTGGCATCCAATCAACCATCGTCTTTCAATCCCGCCCATAGTTGTCTTATCCCCATGATTGGCATCCAATCAACCATCGTCTTCTAATCCCCCCCATAGTTGTCCTATCCCCATGATTGGCATCCAATCAACCATCGTCTTCCAATCCCCCGCCATAGTTGTCTTATCCCCATGATTGGCATCCAATCAACCATCGTCTTCCAATCCCGCCCATAGTTGTCTTATCCCCATGGTTGGCATCCAATCAACCATCGTCAATCCCCCCCATAGTTGTCTTATTCCCATGACTGGCATCCAATCAACCATCGTCTTCCAATTACCCCCCCCATAGTTGTCTTATCCCCATGATTGGCATCCAATCATAGTTGTCTTATCCCCATGATTGGCAACCAATCTCGCACTAAACTACCGCCAATCCAACAACTCGCGTGGCTTCCAGAGCGCGGGCTGTGCGTGGGCGCGTGCATAGCGCAGTGCGTGTGTCCCTCCCCCCATCATCAAATCAACCGTCGTCTTCCAATCCCCCCCCATAGTTGTCTTATCCCCATGATTGGCATCCAATCTCCAACCACCGCCAATCCAACAACCGCGTGGGCTTCCAGAGCGCGGTCTGTGCGTGGGCGCATGCATAGCGCAGTGCGTGTGTCCGTCCTTCCATCCAATCAACCATCGTCTTCCAATCTCCCCCCCCCATAGTTGTCTTATCCCCATGATTGGCATCCAATCTCAAATCTCGCCAACCCAACAACCCGCGTGGCTTCCAGAGCGCGGTCTTTGCGTGGGCGCGTGCATAGCGCAGTGCGTGTGTCCGTCCGGAACCGCATCGACGTGCGCGGACGACTCGACGCCCGCCGCCCACGATGGTACACGCCGTTTCACTATAGACAAGCGGTTTCTTTGACGTTTTTTTATACAACAGAGCTACATAATCACATATTGCAAATATATTTGGATGAAATTGTGTTGCAGATGTAACTTCTTAGAGTTACGCGATCATTACTTGAAGTTAAACTCGTTTTAACCGAAAATCATTATGATTAAATAGTATAAATCCAAGTCGCTAATTGTGACTGTTTGAATGTTTATCCGCTAACTCCTTCCAAACCACGGATTTAAGTGCGGTTTTCTTCATCTTTTAGGGAATTTATTAATTTGAATTTGTAAATAAAGAACATTCAGAAAAAGTATTCTTAAATTAGCCAAATCGTGAACAAATCGGCCAAAATTTCACCATTGCGAAGCGTGGGCGGGTCGCTAGAATGATATAAATTAATAAACGCGTAGTAAGCCGTTATAATGAGTTGTATTTCAAGTGTTGTAGAGTTTTAAAAGCGTCACTGAAACTCGCGATCAAATTCTAAATTGCGAGAAAAATTATTAGCTTGTGCTACCTGCAATGGAGATCTATAAGCTTCGTCTATGGCAACTATATCTACTAACGGCTTAATCTGTTTATATGATAATCTTCGAATACCAAGAAAATGCAAAATTGGAACAAAATACGTGTTATGTCTATTTATTGATTATAAATTGAATGCGCTATGCAATGGGCCATGCATTACTGCTTCTGCTGTATTTTTATGTGTTTCTAATATTATAATTTCTTCGTGCTTTAGGGTAAAATCGAAATGTAATACGCGACATTAGTATTTAACTCGAATTTACCCTATTACTACCCTATAAGTATGTTATTAATAACCAACTTTTATTACAATTATATTTGTCAGCAACAAAAGTTAACCTTGGTTTATTTAGTTTTAATTTAATGTCCTTTAGTTAAAATTAATTTAATATTAAGTTTAGTTTAGCTCCTCATTAAGGTGCACGTATTTATATTAAATTGACGTTGTTATGTGTAGCTTGCACGTGGGTTTCATTTAGTTAAAATTGTAGCTCTCTTTTACTATCATACTAGGAAAGAAAGAGACAATGGTCGAAGCTGAGCATAGTTTCAAGCTAAACCGTTATTTTTGTTACATCGGTGTCATCGCTTTCGTTTTTGTCTCTTTCTTTGTAACAGTTTTTTATCAAGTTTTAAACTTGTCTAACTTTATAAATGTAAACTGTAACGCTTCCGTATTTAGCATGATAACATAAAGTTAGTAACATCTAGCAGGCGTTTAATGTAGCAGTTGGCTACAAGAATTTGAAGTCCTTTACAATTCCTGAAATAAATTTCTAAACATGCAGTGTTGTAACCATTGGAGTGCATACTGAGGATCTCTAAAGTAAACTTCTACGGTTTAGTTAACTATTCACGATTTTACCTGCTTTTTTAACAAAATAATGCTTGTGCTTTCCATTGGATACAGTAATGCATGATAATAATGTAATTTCTTGAATGGATAGATGTAGTTATATTTAATTTGTTTTATTAGTTGCTATAACATATTATCAGGGCCTCAAGTCTGCTATATTTAGTAAAGGGGCACACTATTACGATTCCTATTACAAAACAATAACGTCCACATAAATTTGGTATTCTACTAATACGATTCACAGAAATGATCAATAATGAGCAGACTACCGTTTTGTTGATTATCACAATCGTAACACGGTTGAAGAGTGTAATACCAAAATATCCAATTAATAGCGACTGAATTGCAGTTTGACTGTTTTTCAATCGTATGCGAATGGTCTTATTTAGTTAGCAGAGTGTCAAACTATCCAATCGAGATCCAATTGCGACTCGATTCATGCTATTGTAAAATAGCGGACTTTAGGCCCTGTACATACCAAATATGCTCAGTAAATTATAAGGTATATCATAGCATGATTGGTATTTTGTAATATAATTCAATTTGTTATTTGGATATAATTGTTCACCGACAGTTTTGCACTACATTTAATAATCATTTACAGTCTTGTAAATAAGGTAATTTATTACAAATTAACAAATATAAAAATACACGATTTTTCAACAAAACTTCATAATACAAATAAATAAATAAAATTCAATATTTATTTGAAATTTATTTTTAGTGTAATAGTTCATCGGCAACTTAACGATAGTTAAGGAAATGTGCCATTTGACTGTTAGAAATGAAAATTCAATTCGATATGTTTTAAAAAGTGAATATATGTATTTCATTGTTACTTTTCTCAATTGAATTATTTGCAATTTGGCCTCTAAAAACGTGATACAAAATACTTAGAATGAGTATATTTTGAAGGCTTTTACAATTATCAGTTTTTAATACCATTTATACCATTATTTATAATAAATATTAGTCCCTGTTAACTTGCAGATCGTGCTCATAAAAACACTCTTCATTATTTGGCATAATCTATTGTAAATATTCACAATTCATGCACCCTCACCCGGGTGTCAGGTGCCCAGTTTGACGTGTCGCTTCTCATTGTCTTGCAGTCGACACGCAATCACCGAATAACCCACTAACTTGCGATAGAGCCCCGCTCATTACGTCACACCAGCGCACGGTGTCGCTGCCGTCCGGTTGCGCGCTGTTCCAAGAGCCGTTGCGAATAGTCCACGAACGGACCCGGTCCGCGCCGCTCACCGGCGACGAGGTCGACCGCGTGATTTGCGAGAAGGCGGCCACTTACTCGTCGTGTCGGGCCGTCAATGGACTAGAGCACACGCCGAAGAAGCCGCAATGGTCGCGCCGGGCTAGCACGGGCGCGAGGCTATCGAAACTCTCGCCCGCTCATAGTAAAAGTAAGTCGCGGAACACATGGGTAAATAGACGCCGGGAGGCGGTTCGCGTGAAAATGGCTCGGGAAGTTCCGGCGGCGTCTATTTTGACTTGTGGACTGGATACGCATGCTAAACCTGATTAGGGTTCAAGCTTTCATTTGTCATACTTTGTGTGTAGTGCTTGGTCGTTTGTTTATTGAGTTTTGTACAGTTTGTGCATTCATTTGTATCGTGTTTAATGTTAAGTCTATATCCAATCATTTTTACTCTCAACTTTTATAAAAAAAAAAAACTTTTCCAACGACCTTTTGTTGCTGACCCTAATTTTTATTTCTAGTATAACTATTGTAATTATGTAAATATTTTTTGTTATTGCGTTTTAATGCTACTTGTATTAACCCCTGTATTTTATTTAATCTTAAGATTAAAGTTTAATTTAAGGGAACGAACACTTGTATAGTTATGAATATGTTTCTTATTTCCTATGCTTTAAACACGCTTAGAACTTTGCATTATTATTTTACCTTCGTAATGGTAAGTAATAAGTTAATAACCTGTTATGAAACTTATAGAATTCAAATCATATAAGACCTGTGAGCCCGTATTATTCTTTTTTCGAGTAAGAATGAATGAATGAATCATTCACTACCTTATTCTAAATAAACGCAATTTTCATTAGTAAAGATTAGTTTTGACTAATATTGGTTTCAAGTGTGTTTATGAAGGAAGAGGGGATATTGTTAAGTACAATATTTACATTTGGGGTCAATAATTATTATTATTTTAATCCGAATAATATTTTTCCTACCTTATTTGTATCTCTGTAACTCCGGGCTCACAATTCGCGATAGTAATTGTAACTCTTAAACTGTATTTATTATCGTGTTTTACGAGGCTAACCAAATCTCCATAAAATCATTCATCAAATGTTGCAACTAGGTATTAATTGTTGGTAAAAGTGTTAACAGTAGCAAAGATATCATTATATTATACGTACCATATTTTAAATACTTTCCTTAAAATACTCACATTTCAAGTTAATTATTTCAGAATCTATTTATTTATAATATGCTACCCAAATTATCCGCTCAACACAGCACTTACATTCCATTAGTTAGATCTCATCTTCTCGTGTAATGGTTAGCCTCGTATATACTCGTGCAGAGATGTCAAAGTTTCGATGACGTTTACAGACACGTCACTGCGACATCGCTGTGACAGCGTGCCTGCGCGCACCGCTGTTGCGGCGGACCTGGACAAAGTTGATGGTAAGTTTAGTGGACAAAGTTGATGGTAAGTTTAGTGGACAAAGTTGATGGTAAGTTTAGTGAACAAAGTTGATGGTAAGTTTAGTGGACAAAGTTGATGGTAAGTTTAGTGGACATAGTTGATGGTAAGTTTAGTGGTAAGGCAGAGTGTTCATGCGCTGACACTCGATTGAGAAGTTTCACGCCTAAACCACTTACCGATGGGATTTTGAATAGACCTGTAAATCTTAGCTTAACAAGTGCGAGCCAAGAGGCAAAGTATACGAAACTTGAAATGCCTTCTGAAGTACAAAGAAAATTGGTGTATGAAAAAAAAAGTAGAATTTGTTGCGAGGTGCAGCTAAATCTAAAGATTAAGATATCTTCTATAGTTTGCAAGTTCATTAAAATCTCTGCAGTGGGCACTAATTCCAAAAAATCTTTTACCTGGCGAAAGCTTCGTTATCTGTGAGTGACATAGACTCTCGCACACCTACAATTAGACCTAACCGACAACACGGATTCTAAAAGTCTTCCATTCATACAAACCTTCTTTATTAGAGAATGTCAGTCGCATATTACACACGAATCTTCGACTGTGAGTGACGTAAGGTATAATATCCAGTGCTGCAAGCACAGAACTTTAAACGATCGCTAATATCGTTGATCTGACATTTGTTTCGTTAATTTGTATGAACATTAACGATGACAGCTGTCAAAATAACGAAATCAACGATCGTTAAGAGATACGTGAACTTGACATTGGCTGGATTATCCATTTGGGTAGAAGCCATATATACCCAGAATAGAATAGAATAGAGATGCGTGCTTCGACCGCAGGGTTGGACATAGCGGACGACGGCGAGTCGGAGTGGCTGCGCACGTGCCGCATCCCCGAGGAGCCGGACTGGTGCGGGTACGTGCCCATGGCGCCCGCGCACGCCTCGTCCAGCGGCTCCGTGGGCAGCGCCGGGCCCGGCACGCTCAGCCGGAGGTAGGGGGACACACATCCATACACACACACACTCTAACACACACGCACATATTACACACACGCACATACATACACACACACACATACATATACACACATGCACATACATATACACACATGCACATACATACACACACGCACATACATACACACACACGCACATACATACACACACACACATACATACACTCACACTTACTCATACCTACACAAGCCGACACGAAATTAACATACGTAGGTATTATATTCATATAAATTTATTTGTGTTAATACAGTTATTTAAACTGTTGATTGAAGTATTTTTTCAGGATTTTTACAGTGTTGTTTATGTTATTGAACTTTCGTTATGTTGCAAGAGTAATGTGCGCGGATTGAAGTAAAATAATCACAGATAAAACCCTCTTGCATGTTTTAAATTTCGTTTTACTTCTTTACAATCGTCACTTTTACATCTCACATTAAAGTTTTTTTATAGCAACTATTTACCTTAAAAGATGTTCTCTATTTGATTCTTAACTTTTTATTAACAACCCACCAGATTTCAATACAGTTCCCATCACCACTTTGACAATAATTCCGTACATAACACCTCTTTCTCCTCCACTAGCGAGTACCCTCTAGAGCCGGCGACATCCCTCATCTCCGAGGGGGGTCGCTGCGGGCGCGCGTACTCGGTGGGGTCCCGCCCCGCGCCCCCCGCGCCGCCCGCCCCCCGCGCGCCCGCCCGCCACCGCGCCTACAGTGCGGGGGCGCGGCCGCCGCCCCCCGATCTGATGGAGCTGGACTTTAGTGTGCCCGCGCAGGTAAAGGTGCGTTTTGCTTACAGTGTCTTCTTGCGGTCGTCTTATTCCGAAATCATCTTAAACTTAATGCTGAACTTTAGTAATCACGCACAGGTAACAAGTACGTTGATTGACAATATTATACAACGACGGATTTAGAAAAGAAGGACAGTTTTTTTTTGTTAAAATTTTCAAGCTTTTGACTCTTTTGATATCACGGTTTTTGTGTTGAAACCTACTTTCGTCATAGGAAATTATTTGCAAACGAATACCGGTAACAACAGTTGTTGTTGTTTTACCATTCATGACACTAGATTTCCATCTATGACGACACAAGATTTGATCCCGGCGTTTGCTGCCTGTAGGTTTTAAATTTTTTGCCGCCCCTAGGAAATTGAATGCCTTCGACTATAACTACATTACGTTCAGCCTTTCTGTTACATACTTTTTCTTCAAAGCTGAAGTGCGAAAGTAACG
Source organism: Emmelina monodactyla (assembly GCA_916618145.1). NCBI lineage: Eukaryota > Metazoa > Arthropoda > Insecta > Lepidoptera > Pterophoridae > Emmelina > Emmelina monodactyla. Next base: position 1,778,629 of record OU745319.1, read on the forward strand.
TCAAACATTCTTTAGGTACCTCATGTTGTGAGGAACCTAAAACACTGCCATGTATGTTGTACAACTATGCACAGTTTACGAGTTAACATTTTTTTTAATGATTTTCGGTAAAATTGCTCAAATTTTTATTTTTGTTTAATTTTTTACGATATACTACAGCAGGCGGCGTCCCCGGGCGTGTCGTGCCGCCGCGGCGACGTGGACGAGTACGTGGACATGTCCCCGCGCGCCGCGCCGCCCCGCCCCGCGCCCGACGGTAGCTATACGTTATACTGATTGTTTTGTTTCTATGTGCATATATTATTGAAGATGTGTAGCTACACGTGACATTCGAGAGCGGTATAGCAAGTACAACATATTTTCTCAAGGCGCTTTTATTTGTCTCTATAATAGTTTTTTAGATCCGCCTTGGATTATATTATTTATGAGATATTTTAATGAAATGTTGAACAGTAAGATCAGAAGATATTCTTCCTGTTCTCCATACACTCCCCTAGGCAAAATTTTGGGGTAAAGCACCATTCATTACTGTACAATTAAATCTCCTGTTTTACTTTCTGTCGTTTAAAATCTAGTCCAGTTTTGAATAATATAATATAATAATAATAATAAATCTCCAGACTAACACACCAATTATGTGGCCCTAAAGTAAGTGCAGTAAGCACTTGTGTTATAGGTACTACATAATGGACTAGGGGAGAACCTAGTTACACCCAGACACGAGCCAATATCGAAAAGCCATTTTTACGAAATTAGCCCGACCCGGGGATCGAACCCGGAATCATCCGCTTAGCAGTCCGGTATATAAGTATACCGCTGCACCACAGAGGTCGTCATAGATATTAACTACCTACGTTTCTCCCAGGCTACGTGGAGATGTCGTACGGCAAGCGCGCGGCGGACGCGGGCTCGTCCCGCTCGTCCCGCTCGGAGGCGGCCGGCTCGCCGCGCGCCTCGCCCCCCGCCTCCCCGCGCGCCTCGCCGCCCGCCACGCCGCTCGGCAGCCAGACGCTCTTCCCGTTCTCGCCCGACGACGAGCACCCGCTCACCACCGTGCACGAGACCATGGAGGACGCCACCGGTACTGTATCATAACTAGTGGCCGCCCGCGATTCCGTTCGCGTGGAAGTCGGTTTCCCTTGGGAATGAGATGTTTTCCCGCGGTAAAAAGTACCCTATGTGTTTTTCTGATGTATAACCTACATTACAGCAAAGTTTCATCCAAATCCATCCAGTAGTTTTTACGTGAAAGAATAACAAACATCCATCCATACTCACAAACTTTCACATTTATAATATTAGTAGGACTAGTCCAGGGTGGATCGTTGCAAGGATGATGAACACCCAATTAAAAATTTCGCTGATGGAATGCTTATTTCTAGTTTTGGGGTGTTAGGCATGGGAATTCTGGTAATATTGCAACCATCCTGTTTACCGTGTTCTTGTGAAAAGAACAGGCGTAAACACAGTAATCATGGTACCAAGACCAAACATCTTATTTAAATTTATTGAAATAACATTGCTCTTACATCTTGATGCCACAGCAGCCTTTAGAGATATATAAATAAAAAAAAAAAAACGATGCAAAATCGACTTGTACACTTCATAATCTTCTACTCATTACCATTCCAGCCTGGCCCCGACTACCTCCATCCGGCGCCTCCAACAGCAGTAAAACCTCCCTCCCCGGGGCGGCAATCGACACAGCGCTGGACTCGGGGGCGGCAATGGACCAGGGCGTGGGGGCAGCACTAGAGGCGGGGGGCGGCATCGCGGGGTCGCCGGCGGGGTACGTGAGACTGGCGCCCACGGCCATATGCCCACCTGTGACCACTGCTGGACTCACTACGGATATTGGTATGTAGCTTAAGAAGCAATATTATTACATAGTATAAAGCAAAGTGAGTGTGGTTGTCTGTTTGTCAGCAATCTCTCTATACTATGGATCGGATTTTAATATAGTTGTCGATATAAATAAGATAATTCTTTCACAATGATTGTAATTATATAAAATATAGTAGTCAGAATATAATGTTTCCTTAACATTACACTGAAATTTTCACCTGTAGAAATGGCGAAGGAATTAAACTTGTTAGCTTACCTTTCTATTGACAAACCCTAGTATTCTACAAATAGTTTACACAAAACAGCTAAGGTTGGGATTAAAAGGTTAAATGAATTTTATTAATAAATTCCGATACACCTTTTATTCATACTTCAGAACTCATCTTCTTTAAAATAGTCAACACAAATACAGCTAAATCAAGTCCACTATATTAACCTATTTATCCATTCCAGCCTGCCCCGAGCCGGTGGTAACAGCCACAGTGGTAGTAGCTGGCGCCCCCCGCGTACCCCTCAACTACGCGGCCCTGGACCTAGAGCCCCGTCGAGTGCCCGCCGCCACCCCGCACCGGCAATACACCAAGATCGACTTCCAGCGCACCGGGGACCATGCATAGGCATATAACACTACAGTGAACACTCGAGATATAAGTGACAGTGAACGTGTCTCAGTGTGAAAATAGTGGCAGTGAACACTGTGAGAAACAAGTGGCAGTGAACACTCTGCGAGAAACAAGTGACAGTGAACACTCCACGAGAAATAAGTGACAGTGAAACCAACAGCAGTGTAGAAATAGTGAGGTGGAGTGGAAACGGTGAACTGCTAGTGTAAAACACAGCAGGGTAGCGGAAGTGAAACACTGCCAGTGTAAAACACAGCAGTGTAGTGAACAGTGTGACACTGTAGTGTAATGTAGTGTGCACAATGAAATTTTGTGCGGGATGAATAATGAGAATAAAATTCTCAAGATTTGTCAGCAGTGACTAGATGTTTTGATTTGAGTTAAATTCACCAATGAAATATGAAGAGTGCTACAAATGAAATGACACTCAATTTTAATGAACATTACTTATTGTAATTAACTGCCATTTGATTAAGTGCAAATAACAATTTGAATAATGAGCAAAACATCAAATTGTAACGTTGGTAATATTTTATAAAGGATTTAAGATGGAATTGCTTGAAGTTTTATCTGTGGTTGGTCACTACAAAATTTTCAATGTTAAAATTTAATTATCATTTGTAATTAATCTTATTGTTATCGTCTAATTGTAATAATGTAAATTCATACCTAATTCATGTGCGCTTTTGCCTTTTTAATATTATTATTATTACTGTTTTGTTATTGATTTTTATAATAAGAATTGTATTTTAATGGAAATATTGATATTTTATTGAATGAAATTATATTAAACTACACACATTTTAACCTTCATCTGTTTTAAAACTGTACCGTAAACATTATCTTCCAACTGATTGTACCTACTTTAACTTGAATATTGCTAGACAGACATAATATTCTTAATGGGATGGTTAAACAAAAGAATTGAAAGGGTTTGTTACTTTTAATATTAAATAATGCTAATATAAATAATAATTGCAGAGGTTGTGAGTGGGGCCTAATGTAGTGCACTCAATGAATATTGTCCCTTTATTTTCTATAATGGAAATATCAATACTACCAGTTGTGTTCCTTAGGATACTCTTGTACACATAAACAGTGCAATTTATACTGCAGACATTATGGAAGTTATTTCTACACTGTTGATTATTGTTTGTTGTTATCTGTTCTTGACTATTGCTGTATTTAATATAGTTTTTAAATATAAACTCATGCTGATATGGAATCACAAGTCAATGACCTCTGTCTTATAGTTAATAGTCAAGACTAATTAAAGTAATTACACTGAGCTTGTATTTAGAAAATTGGTGCGTAATATTCATTAATTCTGTACGTTAAATAGAACCAATTAGGGAGCCTTTTATTGTTATTTAATTTGATTGTTGAATAATTATAGTTTTTTTTTATGAGTAGGTAATATTTTTTTATTTGTTCTGAAGATAGCTTTTTTTCTAAATACTGTGCTCAGATATTAACGGAATTATGTGTTCAAATCTGTTTTCCATATTGCTGTATAAATTCAAATTAAATAAATATAGTAAAGTAATTTTAAATATGTTGACATGTTAACATGATGGTAATATTTTTTATTTTAATGTAGTTCATCAATGAAACAGCTAAAAGTTATTTTAATTGTCATTCTGTATTGTAACAAGCAATTTAATTGAGCTCTTTGTAACTATAAAATGCAACAACTTTGCATGAAATTTTATTCTTACATTAAATTGTTTGATTAGAATTTGATTTACACCAATTTAAGATAAAATTAAATGTCATATTTCTTTACAAGTGCAATTAAAATAGTTAACTTAGTGTTGCCATAAGAAATATACCTATCATAATGAATGTTACATACATTCCTAATGTTTCCGAGAACCGATTTACCTAGTCTTATGTGTTCAAATACTTCCTAAAACAATGGCTTAGTTTTATATAAAACGCTTATGCCGCGCTCGAAACTGAAAAACATGTTAAAAGGGACCTGTGTATTAATGCCTGACTGAGTCAACACCAAATTTTTATATAAAAGTTATTTATAATAAACATTGTAAGTTTATATGCCAGGAGAAAAATTCAAATGTAAAGAGATTTATATGCTTACATAATAGATACAACCATTTTCCTGACTGTAAAGTTGATAAGGTTAAATTCAAAATCATGTCAAAATCATTTGTGAACTATAGGATTTATATGATAAATTTTGTCTGATGAGTCTTTTAATAAATAAATAAGAAATTGTGTTATGAAAATTAGACAATTTAATCAGATTTTTGTGAATAATTAAGCTTGATTAAATTTCTAGATAAGAATAACGAAAGAAAGACTCTTTAGACAATTAATACAAGTAAAACTTGAAGTCTTAATATAGCATCAATTAGTGACATGAATAATAGTTATTGTTAGTATAATTATCATAGATAGATCAACAAATTATAGCATAATTAATAGTCATTTTGGAATTTAAAACTAAAATAAATGTCATGTCAGGTGCAAATAACTTTTTTTTACCTAAAAAGTCAACACAATTTATTGATTAATAAGTTTAAACAAATACAGACCGAGTTACCTTTGCTTTTATAATATTATAAATAATAGAAGCAAATTATTATTTAAATTTCAATTATTCAGTTTGTTTTTAAGTACTTCGGAATATTTTACAATAAAATAATGAAAACTAAGTACCTACTATGCTAGAGATTTTTTAAACTCTTTTAACCCAATTGTTTCTATTTCAGTTTTTGAATACAGTACTTTCTTTTACAATTAAATTGACTTAAATAAAAATTAGTCGCGCATATATCAGTTGATCTATCTATGTATATGTACGATGTGAAAATGATAAACAAATTATGTAGTACAATTTGGCCCAGCAGTCATGTGTAAATAGTTTGCATTGATTGTAATTACCCATAATAAATATCTCATAGAGCCATTGCATTTCTATCAGCCTATTTCAATGACACCCGGGAGTTCATTAATAATTTTCTAACATAAATATATCAAATTCAAGTGCCTGCCTTTCTATTCCATAATACAAATTTGTCACAAATCATAACTGGAATTGTAATCCCCTGCAGATAGCTAGTGTCACCTCGCATATTTAGTACATAGTGTAAGATTTACAAATTATTTTTATTCCATGCGTAGAGTAAGTCATGTTGAGTTTTTATTTAGTTTAAGTGTAGACGGGTAACGGACTTGTAGAGTAGTATTATAGATAATGTGTAGGCATAATGTGTTGGCCGATTGAATCTCCTTTTTAAATATGTCGCATCTTTAAATATATACACCAATAGATGATGAATAAATTAAATATAACCAGTCACAAACTAAATCAAACTTAGTCAAAGTAGATTGAAAGCTATACACATAAAATTATACAAAATAAATCATATTCTAAAAGGAGATAATGGCATCATTTACATTGGTCAGAATAATGCATTGTGACATCGAAAACTAGTGTGAATGTGGCCTTATAGTGTTTGTACATTATTAACTATATATTTATTAACTCCGAACTAGCAGGAGGGGTTTCTGTAAAAGATAATACTAGTCCACTTGCAAGTTAAATAGTTTTTTTACATAAAATGTTCCTGTAATGGCGTAGTAATAAGTATAACAGCATAACATTATCTGGCCTTTTAATGTATATTTAATGTAGCAATTACTGTAGGGTCACCATCTTATCATTTGTAAGATGGCATATTCAACATATGCCAGAAAATTTAAGGGCTGCAATAAAAAAACATGAACCACAATTGTCTGGTATGTTGTGTTAAAAAGTATATTTTTTTACAAATGGTGCTACCCTTTTGTTTTTAGCCAATGATAGCTTGATTGCTGTTTGAAGAAGTGAAGTGTATAGGTTCAAAACCTTAACACTGATATCACATACAAGTTAGCTAATAGCATAACTGGTCTAGGTGATTGCCTATGACTGCATGTAACTTAGATGTATGTAACATACAGTATGTTAGCTTTTGTAACTTGAAATCTGTTCATCAGAGATCCTACAAAAAAGTTTAGTATACAATTAATAAGAGTGCCACATAGTCGGTCAGAGAAGAATGTTTCAATAAAATTATTTTCGGTAGGTACGTTACATTTTGTTTACTTTCATATTACGATTATTATTATAATGTAAATAAAAAATAAAGCTTGGATTTGCATTTTTGACTTTTATTTTCACTATCGCAGGATAGCCATCCTGAAATTATTAAGTTTTATACCGGACTACTTAGCGAGATCGAGATATTCAATGGAACCTACCACGATCGGTTGTTAGTTTAACAAGTTTTCAAAATAGAAATTGAGGTGGTTGTAACTAGGTTCTAATGTAACTTCTTAGATTTACACGATCATTATTACTTGAAATTAAACTCAAACGGTTTTCTTTATATACCTATAATATAGCAAAGCAAACCAGCATGGTAAGTGATCACCGCCGCCCATGACTACCCGCAACACTGTGGGTGTTGGGGGTGTATTGCTGAGCCTTTGAGAAAATTAGGCACCGGATACCGCGCTCACCGAACGAAACGCAGGAACATCGTCCCTACTTCACGTCGGTTTTACGAGAGAGCCTACAGCTAGACTCTACCACTCCAATACGCGTTTATTACGTCATCAATCTACCTGTGACCACGGCATTTGTAAAAATGTCGAAACGTCGGATAAACAAAAATAATGTAATAAACGCGTAAAACCCATTAAAATAAGTTTAATTTCAAGTAGTAACTAAGTTCTGCCCGAGCCCCTAGAGCCCATTGTGTGTTCTGTACCTGTAGTGCCTATAAGCTTCATTGGTTTAGAATCATAGCCACATAATTAGTATGTGACGGCCTTTTTCATAAACGGAGCGAGAACCAATATTATATTAGTAATAAAAATATGGAGGGGGGGGGGGACTTTGCTGCTAGAGCACGCGATTGGTCTACTAAAGTTCGCTTGGGCATAGAAATATTCATCGACTACAACTGAAATGAGTCTATAGTCTATTCGCGTTAAGAAAATAGTGAGTGATCGTTGTCATCCGGCCTGGCCACGCCCCCCAGCCAAATAAAATGCTAGAAATTAAAAAGTCGAGTTCACAGTGACCAGTTGAAGTCTGACCTTCGAAGAAAACGGTTGTGGATTTTGCGTTTGTCCAACGATAAATTTTGAAAAAATGAATACTTCACCAATTCCAAAGAATAAAAGTGGATCAATAATCCATAGTGGAAAGAGACACATAATTAACAATGTTTATAAGTACTTTAAATTGTGTGATTTAAATGCAACTGTGGAGAGCATAGTCATAGAAACAGCAAGTGCATGCGGCATGTCCGAAAATACTGTTTATAAAATTATTATTTTTCTTTCGTACTTTTACTCCACTGTGAATACACCCTTATCCTGTAGTTGTCACTATTTTCTTAACGCGAATAGACTATAGTAATGGTGGAATTTATTTTTTAGTCCAATCTTTTTTTTTCACTTGTACTGTACTAATAACCATTCAATAAAAGTAGGTAAAATATTTAAGTAAGTACTTTTTATTGATTATTTTTGTTCGTAATGATCACACATCCAGCATAACACACAATTATAACAAATGCATCAACATGAATTATTCAATATTCAAACATAACCACTTTAAAAATCAAATGTTATGGATAAGACCATAATGGTTAGGTACTTAAATGTATCAAGTAAAATCATAATAAAATAGATAATTACCTAACTTCCTATCAGTCTTACACAATTAATAACTATTTCGGTGGCGACCTTCCATTTATAATCGCTGGTGTATCCTTCCATGATTTCGGCTTCCCTTTGGTAGTTGTGATCTTCTTTTTCACAACTTTGGTAACAATTTCCTCATCTGATAGCAATTTCCGTTTAGGTTTCTTGATATCTTCGTAAGAATCATCAAAGATGTCTTGACTCTTGTCCAAGTTTTCGTTTTGTTTGGTTCTCTTCTCCCCGATGATTTCACAGATGGGGCTGTCGAAGCACACTCTGGGGCTGCGTCTCGGTCGTTCAACTGATGTTTGCGTCGCCATGTTTATGTGGTTCTTTTTGGCGGGAGGAGTCGCTTTAGCCGCCATTTTGGTTTTCTTCACTTTGACAAGCACGGCGGGCTCTGTCGACTTACGTTTTTTGGGTCTCGACGTTTTGTTTATAGGTCTCTGAGGTTCTGGCTCCTCGTTTTCACTGTTTTCAGAGTCTGATTCTTCAGCTTTAGCTTTTCTTCCACGTTTCGTTGCCTTTACTGGAGCATCAGATACATCACCACAGCTAACATCACTCTGAGACACAGTTTTCTTTTTGGTTCCTTTGTTTAGCGAGAATTCTAACTTACTGCTCCTACTCTTGCCAATGGTTTTGAGGTAACTTTCGAAGATTTGTCGGCATTTTGTGTAGTCAGGCGCTTCTTTTGGTTTCATTGTATTTATGTATTCAAAGAACTTAATTAAGGCTTCTGAAAAATATCATGAACAAAATTCATTTTAAAATCTTTTAGTAGCTAAAAGTATGCAGAAAATCAAAAATAAATTAATAAATTGTAGTTTCAACTAATAGAAAACATAGTTTACCTGGCACATTGGTATACTGTTTGGTAATGTTACTCCTGACATTCTTCATGAAATTCTCTTTCATATCTTGCACAACTTTTGGTTGTTTCAGAGACTTCTCCCAAGGTAGTTCCCCGACTATCCACTGAAGCAGGTTGTAAGCGAGGATCTCCAGGTCTCCACGCATTGTTGGCACTGAAAAGTAAAAAAAAATTCAAATAAAAATTTTCCCTTTATTTTTAAAACTTGTTTTTTTATCTTATTAAGATGATATGCATACCTCCTAAGTGAGCATCTCTACTTGTGTACTCAATAGTGCCGTTATGAGCACATTTTGGATCCGGTTTAAACTCCTTATCATTAAGTCTTGAAGCAAGACCGAAATCCACGAGATAAGCTTGATTTTCTGTGCCCTTCTTTAGTCCTAGAAGGATGTTGGCACCTTTGATGTCAGCATGGACATAGCCATGGTTGTGGATGTACTGCAGCACTTCCAGCTAAAATACATTTAATACCAGTTTTAATAGTAGCATCTTGAAAGAAATCATACTTTATAGATGGTGGGGTTGGATTTTGAAATCGGTCGCCCGAATTTGAGGGTATTGGTGGTGTAGGGGGCTTAAGGGAGTTAGTCTTAATCCCCTAGAAGTAACTTTGGCTGCCGAAGTTGCGTCTAAATATTTTTAAACAATTTCCAAAAATTCTTAAATACTCTCACAATTATGCCAAACGGAACGTAATCAAACGGTTTTATGTGAAAAACGTGAAACGGAACTCACCCGCCATCTTGGATGAATGAAATTGACAATAAATTCTTAGGTAGCAATGTCTTATTCTGATTTGGCACAATCCGACATCAATAGGTTAGGTTAGTTAGGTTACTTTTATAAACCGCCCAGAAAGCGCGGGACTCCGTCGACTCATGATTGAAGCCAGTTTTTGTATATTTAAGTATAGGTATATATTTTTTTGTAACAGTTCGCCATATTAAGGGAAATTGGGTTCTCTGTATGAATGAGGATACATTTTTTTTTTCTAAGGAAACCTAGTTTTTCCGGCCCTCCCCCCTTCTCCCTTCCACCCCCCAAAACCCCTTAAAAAGGCGACCGATTTCAAAATTTTAACCCAATGGTATTCAACCCCAGGCCCAAAAATATAAAAATTATAGCTTTTGGGTTATAAGTGTACTAGTGGCCACCCGCGACTATACGCATGGAAGTTTGTTTCCCGTGGGAATGAAAAGTTTTCCCATGGTAAAAGGTACCCTATGTGTTATTCTGATGTAGACCTATATTACTGTAAAGTTTAATCAAAATCCGTCCAGTAGTTTTTACGTGAAAGAGAAACAAACATCCATACATACTCACAAACTTAGTAATAAAAATATGAAAAAAGAACTCCGACTTACCATTTGTAAGCCCAATTGAAATACAGTGGCCGTAGGGAATGTTCTACCATTTTCTTTGAACAAGCTCCACAAATCCTTACCATACCGCTCCAGAACAAGGTATCTGTGTTTCTCTCCTTTGTATTCATGTGAGCCATTGCCAAAGTATGTTGGCATACCTAAACTGGATAACTTGTTCTCTTTCATGTACTTATTAACTAAAAATAATATCAGACATTAGTAAAAGCCTCAAATTTTACAGAAGTATTCTTAGTAAACAACTTAACATACTTTCATCTTTGCCAGCATTGCGGCAGTAGAAATTCTTTTCAACAAATAGTGGACCATTTTCATGGGGCTCCTAAAAAATGTACAATGTTATTCAGTGAAAACATAAATGTACTAAGATGAAATTTAATTTGCTTACAATTTTTATAACATAGGGATAGGCTCCCTTTTTCGCTGTGCTGTCATGTTCGCATGCCGAGTAAATCTCTCCAAATCCACCAACACCAATGGAGGGTCCTATACGCCATTTCTTCTTCATAATATTATCATGAATGACCTCGCCAGGAGGTATGGGCACCGGCATTTTATAACCATTAGCCTTTTTTCTTGGAGCAGCAGGTTTTTTGGCTCTTCCTGCCATGATGACGAGTTATTAGTAAAAACTCTATTACAAATAGCCGTCTTAATTGTTGTTTACTATTGTGACGTATTCTTTGAAACTAAAAACGGGAAAGAAATAATTTAGGAATAAACAAAAACGTGAAGTAAACCGATGCGATGCCAGAATCGTTGACACTCGTTGACAGTTTGATTTGATTGATAGGTGCATAGACTACGATAAGATATGGCGTGCCGAGGTCTGGAGTATAAATGAAAATTCTATGGTCTATTTATTTATTGGGATATTTTGGATATGTTTGCAGATAATAAGTTTAACGGCGGAGCCCAATATACGATCTCAATCCATTTTTAGGCATCTAGCGGCGGAGCCCAATATACGATCTCAATCCATTTTTAAGCATCTAAGACCATCAATCGGAGCCAAATTTTCTCAAAACTGTTTCAATAAACGATCTACATATTCTGGAACCAACCCTAAGACGCAATCGATCCATGGGAAGCAAGCGATCTTTTTTCTAGCATATTTGTTTGAAAATGGTGCCAACCATCATCCCAATAACCGATCTATTAATTTTGACACATCCTTTGAATCAATTTTTGCGAACCCCGGAATTGGGCAGTTCGATCTTTTGTATGAGTGACTTTTTATGTCAGTCCATGTAAAACAAAATCAGTTACCATAGCAACGGACGCAGGTTGGAGATCGAACCGCAGATCGTGTACGATCTCAGATCATCCCAACTCTCGGATTCAGGATTCGATACTGGGCTCCGGCGTAAGTAAGTAGGCTTTTTAGTTTTGAAAGAAGAGAACTATTCAGTACGATTTGAGTTTACTAAATTATCCAAATGGTTTGTAATTATGCGTGTTCAGATTTCTTTAATTTCGAATATAATTTCCTTAAATTGCACTTTGGCATCGTAGTTCTGTGGCCAGATGTAAGTATATCTATTCGATCGTAGTAATAATGCTGTCTTACGCTGGAGCCCAATATCGAATCCTTAATCCGAAAGTTGGGACGATCTGAGATCGCACACGATCTGCGGATCGGTGTCCAACCTGCGTCGATGATATGCAATCGAAAGAAGATCGTCGATAGATCTCTTCATGGTAAATAAAAAGTTAGTTTTACCTGTATTTTAAACGTCATGCCTTAGTTTTAACTATTAACTTGTCTGAAAATAGTTTAATATACGTAAAAAACATACATCTTACGTAATTAGCTCGGAAAAATTGCCGGATATATTTTCTTTCCGGATCTTTGCTGTTTTTTTGCAATAATTGCATTGTGTTTATACAAACATTTTAATTTAGCAAAAACTTTAATTTTCAAATACTTATTTGCTGGGAAGGCACATCCAGTAAAGGCACTTCTTGTAAATTTAAATTTTAAAAGTTTTAGATCCAGTTACGTTGCTATGGTGACTGTTTTTGTTTTAGATGGACTGACATAAAAAGTCACTCAAACAAAAGATCGAACTGCCCAATTCCGGGGTTCGCAAAAATGGATTGATGTGTCAAAATCTATAGATCGGTTATTGGGATGATGGTTGGCACCATTTTCATACAAATATGCCAGAAAAAAGATCGCTTGTCTCCCATGGATCGATTGCGTCTTTGGATTGGTTCCACAATCTGGAGATCGTTTATTGAAACAGTTTTGAGAAAATTTGGATCCGATTGCCAATCTCAAATGCCTAAAAATGGATTGAGATCGTATATTGGGAATGGGCGATAGCTATGCTTGTACTTATCAATAATCTTTAAACCTAGAACAATTTTTTTACTATTTAACCGACTCCTGTCCCGTGACGCGCCTAGCGCGTCATGAAGAAACCTTCAGGGAGGCCCATGACGCGAGAGATGCGCCATTAGAAAAAAGTTGCAATTCAAATTTTTATTTGATTTAATCAATAAAATATCTTATTTTATATAAAATTTAACTCTTTAGGAACACCAATATCAAGGGCCACTATTTTTTTTTGGAAAATTAAATTGCCAGTGGTTGTCAACCATAGGGTGCCTACCTACAGGTAACTGTTTATCCTACTAATTATTGAAAAGTGTTATTATTAAAGCCAGGATTCGAACTTAGCAAATCTATAAAAATAATCACTATGTTTTGGCTCGAAAAATGATGGTGGCAAGGAGTCGGTTAACACCACCTTCAATGTCTTATAGTTTGAATCCTACTAATATTAGGTATAAACGTGAAAATTTGTGAGAATGTATGTATGGATGTATGGATGGATGTTTGTTACTCTTTCACGTAAAAACTACTGGACGGATTTTGATGAAACTTTACAGTAATATAGGTTATACATCAGAATAACATATAGGGTACTTTTTACCGAGGAAAAACTTCTCATTCCTACTAGACACCGACTTGCACGCGAACGGAGTCGCGGGAGGCCACTAGTTTGTAATAAAACCCTACAGCCGTAGCGACATTCTTCAACATAATATCCATGTAAAATAAAATTTCTATATCGGTTAAGATTAAGAAGAGGGATATGAGAGTTACGAAGACACAATTTGAGTTGTACCTATAGGTACGCCACCTATAGGTTTCGTGTTCCTTAATTAATAGACATCTCACGTTTTTTTGTGTCTGTTGCATTAAAATAAAAATAAATTTCAACTTTCTTTATTCACTTTATTATTCATCCTTGTTCGCCTTTTACATTATAGTTTCGATCTTTGTCCCCAAACTTTGCTTTCTTCAGAAGGAGGTCCTTTTGGTTGTAAACCCATAGTTTTTCGTAATTTGTTACGTAGTTCAAAATACAAGTCCCGTATTTGGAATATTATCTTTAAACAAATATTATTTTATAACTTCTAATGGTGTATTCCCTCAATGCCTATAAATGTGCACCACCACGTACCACCAATTATCAAGCGTCTATTCTTGGGTAAAAGCATCAAACTGCAATAACTAACTAATCTGCTAATAAATAATTATTTTCGTTTTTTTTGTATTGTTTTTAAAAAAAAAATACACCGGCGCGGCGGCGCTCCGTCCGCGCGGGTGTGGTGCGGTGCGGTAAGTTGCGTGATTTTAGTCACCGTGGGAAAGTTCGTTAATTCAATTTCAAGTAGGTTTAAATTATAACAATAAAAACATTTTTTTTACTTTATAGCCAGAATATAAAAACCTATCTCGTATTTTCATTACTTTTGAATCGTAGTAGGTAAGTCCTGTAGTCAAATGAATATGCCATCGTTATGTAGTATTTAGCCTTTGCTAATACGTACCCGGGTTTTGAATATAGCGATTGACCGTTATGGGCTCGGTAGAAATATGCTAAGATTCAACATGGCAAGTGAAGTGTTAAACTGATACATACCCGTCCTCACTTACAATCATTTATCTTATTACTCTTTCAATCGTTAATTTTTGCACCAAAGACTCTTTCTGTCTCTCTCTCTCTCTCTCTCTCTGCCATCCATAATCAAGAGTTTAGTATTTTTTTGAAATGTATATCAGATCTAATACAAAATAAAAAAAAACGTTGAGAACACTTACGTGACTTGTTTTACTTTTGATTGATATATGGTCTGGATTTTTCGGAGCCTGATTGACTGGGGGTGTGGGAGCTGGGACTGCAGGGGCGGGAATTTCGGGTACTGGGACTGGGGGAGCGGGAGCCGCGGGGTCCGGTGTTGGGTCTGTAGGGGCGGGAAATATGGGGGCGGGAACTTGCGGAACAGTGTCTACCTCTTGGCGTAATGACTTAACTGAATCGTACTTTAGGGAAACTGTTACTTTTCCTGATCCTTCGTGGGATTGGTTTTGTTCGTATATTGTAACTCCATGTCGACTTTGTGGTTCATCTGTTCTGTCAAAATATGGTATTCTTCTTCTTTTTTCTATGCGATGAAATCCATTGTAACTAGGCTGGATTTAATAAGTAGGCACAAATTTCTGTAAGTACTTAGCAATCAATCTTTACTTTGCCTTTTCGTATAACGGGTGTAAAAAGACCACTTCCGAAGCCTGAAACCATGTATTCTTGAGCCTCAATAGTAACTAAATTCACTAACAGCATACCCAGAAAACTCAATTTAAAAAAGTTATTAATGACTGAAAAGTCATACCTATTCGCCGCTTGAAATCATCGCTCACACATAAACTGTCGGTTCAGGTGCGATTATTTACATTGCAAATTAAATTAAAACCCTATTTAATTTGAAATCATCACAAAATCTGATAGTATTAATGCAATTTTCGAAAATCGGGAAAAAAAATATATAAATTTTTTTAATCATAAAAAAATTTTTTTTTTGCTCAAAACGTAACCAGTACCCCTCCAGCAATGCCCAGTTTTTGTTTTCGGAAGCAGTTCTTTTACACCCAGTATAAATATTGTAACTTATCTCACCTTTGCGTTAACCAAATCTATCAAAAAACATATAAATAATCGTGCAAACAATTTATTCATTTCCATAGCACTTGGGTTTACAAGTCTATTTATTTTACTTTATGTTAAAACGTTTTGCAATAATAAAATTTGGTTGTAAAACAAAGTTGTTTTATTGAACTTAATAAACGCATGAAGGCAGATTACAGCTTAGTCAATTTCTCTGCCTACTTGAGAGGCTTGTGCCCATCGAGTAAGAAGCACGCATAAAGGCTGATATTACTTTTGATTTTCTGGTTCTTTGATCAAGTATTTTAGCCAAACAATATATGACGTGTCCTGGGGGTTTACCGGGACTTCACAACGACCCAAGTACGAACGAACTTGATGAAATGCCTTCCTGGCAGTTTTTCGAACCATTTCGTTCGAAAAGTCCCGTTACCAATCTCGCGATTACGATAAGATAAATGATACGACCGTCAAGTCCCGGTAGACCCCCTGGGCTTTTTGGCCACATTAATGACACCGAATACGGCAGACATACTATCACACAAAAATATTATTTTACTAGTGGCCGCCGTAGTCAGTTTTTCGTGGGAATGATAAGTATTCCCGCGGTAAAAAGTACCCTATATGTTATTTTGATGTGTAACCTATACTACTGTAAAGTTTCATCAAAATCCGTCCAGAAGTTTTTACGTGAAAGAGTAACAAACATCCATACAACCATCCTTACATCCTTACATACTCACAAACTCTCACGTTTATAATATTAGTAAGTAAGTGGGATGATTTTCCACCTACCAACCCAAAATGCGAGTGAGTGAAATCACATAGGTAATTAAACGACCCTCCCCCCCCCTGGTCCGCCCTTATCATAAAAAACCTTAAAAATTAAATAGTACTGCTTGAATATTTATAATGCGAGGCAATTTAAATCTATACTAATATTATAAAGCTAAAGAGTTTGTTTGTTTGTTTGTTTGTTTGTTTGTTTGAACGCGCTAATCTCAGGAACTACTGGTTCGAATTTAAAAAATATTTTTGTGTTGGATAGACCATTTATCGAGGCAGGCTTTAGGCTATATAACATCACGCTGCAACTATAAGGAGCGAAGAAATAGTGGAAAATGGGAAAAAAACTGGGAAAATTATTCATCCTTGAGGGCTCCCGTTGCGTGCGCTGCGAAAACGGTTCTAGAAACCAAAAATATATGTATGAAAGAATTAAGGGAACTTTTCATCGCGGGAAAACTTCGCATTCCCACGGGGGCCTCTAGTAATTTATATTTCCTTGTTACAATGATTTTTCCTTATAAAGTTTTAGTAATGTGCTGTCTGTTATTTTCCATCTACTAAGCTAAGCTAGGAAGGTAGGTACTACTAAGCCGAGCAAAACCAAATAGATTAGAGTTAAACCTTGAATGAGGAATCTATACTAATATTATAAAGCTGAAGAGTTTGTTTGTTTGTTTGTTTGTTTGTTTGTTTGTTTGTTTGAACGCTCTAATCTCAGGAACTACTGGTTTGATTTTAAAAATTCTTTTTGTGTTGAATAGACCATTTATCGAGGCAGGCTTTAGGCTATATAACATCACGTTGCAACTATAAAGAGCGAAGAAATAATGGAAAATGTTAAAAAAACGGGGAAAATTATTCATCCTTGAGAGCTTCTGTTGCGTGCGCTGCCAAAAACGGTTCTAAATACCAAAAAAATATGTATGAAAGAGTTAAGGGAACTTTTTACCGCGGGAAAACTTCGCATTCCCACGGGAAACCGACTTCTACGCGAACGGAGTCGCGCGCGGCCTCTAGTATTAAATAAGCTGTATTGAGATATAGTAGCAAAGAGTGAGATTTCCTTGTTTACTTGTGTTTGCAGCCATCCTACTAATATTATAAACGTGAAAGTTTGTGAGTATGGATGTATGGATGTATGGATGTATGGATGTATGGATGTATGGATGTATGGATGTATGGATGTATGGATGTATGGATGAATGGATGTATGGATGTATGGATGTATGGATGTATGGATGTATGGATGTATGGATGTATGGATGTATGGATGCATGGATATATGGATGCATGGATGCATGGATATATGGATGTATGGATGTATGGCTTTATGGATGTATGGATGTATGGATGTATGAATGTATGGATGTATGGATGTATGGATGTATGGATGTATGGATGTATGATTGTATGGATGTTTGTTACTCTTTCACGTAAAAACTACCGGACGTATTTAGACGAAACTTTACAGTAATCTATACTAATATTATAAAGCTGAAGAGTTTGTTTGTTTGTTTGTTTGTTTGTTTGTTTGTTTGTTTGAACGCGCTAATCTCAGGAACTTCTGGTTCGAATTTAAAATTTATTTTTGTGTTGGATAGACCATTTATCGAGGCAGGCTTTAGGCTATATAACATCACGCTGCAACTATGAGAAGCGAAGAAATAATGGAAAATGGGAAAAAAACGGGGAAAATTATTCATCCCTGAGGGCTTCCGTTGCGTGCGCTGCGAAAACGGTTCTAGAAACCAAAAATATATGTATGAAAGAATTAAGGGAACTTTTTACCACGGGAAAACTTCGCATTCCCACAGGAAGCCGACTTCTACGCGAACGGAGTCGCGAGCGGCCTCTAGTATAGATTATACAACACATTGGGTACTTTTTACCTTGGGAAAACTTCTCATTCCCACGGGAAACCGACTTCCACGCGAACGGAGTCGCGGGCCACTTGTAAAATATTAAGAACTTGAGGCCAGACGTCACACCTAAAATACTGTGCACACTCACACAAATTCAAAGTTTAGCTTAAGCCACGCGACTGTTAATATTTCATCGTAATGTAATTCGGCACAAAAATAACAAAGCATTCAAGTCAATGCCTTTCCTACGTCTTTGGTCTGTCGAGTATTGACTTTTGACTTATGTCAAATGTCATTGTCAGTTTTATTTCGGTTCATATTATTCAAGTTTTGTTTACAAATAAATAAATAATTAAAACCGTTAAATAAATGTTTTTAATATGGCGTGTTCCAAGGAAAAAATAGAAGAGAAAAGACTTGCAGCATTGCTAAAGCGACAAAGTAAAATTTCCAGCCCAACAAGCACAGGCAGTTCTTATAGTCCAGTAGCTGCTGGCCAAACGAGGGCAGGCCCTATCAAGAAGTTTCCAAGTTACCAAAAACCACATCCATATAAAAAAGCTGATCTTAGTTCAAATGATATCTCTGTAGCTCTAGAACCTTCCAACAACTTCAAAGTAGTTAGTGCAACTGTTTATTTGATCTCAGAGAACAGATTTGAAGTAAACCCCACAGAATTTTGCACACCTCTAATTAACGTATTTAAATCTATTCCTTCTAAGAATTATGGTAAGTTTTAAATAAATAATTAGTTCAGTAAGCTAGTAAATGAAAACAACAGCTGAAAGTGTTTGTTTTCAGATGCTAAGAGTAAATTGTGGAGTTTTTCAATAGATGATTATCAAGGGTTGATGTCTAAAGTGGCACCTTTGGCTCCCTATGTTGTTCTTGGTGCTTTACCATCTTATGTGTTGAAGGCAAGTACATTTTCTTATTCAAAGATTTTACTTTTCTTTTAGAGTTTCTTATAATTTAATTTATTTATGTCTTACTAGTAAACCTGCCACATGGGGTGAAAATTTGTTTTAATTGGTAAAATGGGTTTTATTGGTATAGTAAACAAACAATGTGACACAACATTTATATACCTAATTAAGATTTGATTGCATTTTGTAAAGCCAGATAATATTTCTTTTTAATAAAATTATATATAATATACATTACAGATTCTTACAGAACCAACAGTGGATCCAAATTCTATAGATTTATCACCAATTGAGTCCACATTAAGGCATAAATTAATGCCTTTTCAAGAAGATGGAGTTAGGTAAGAGTGTTCTTATTTTGTACTTATTTATTATTAATTTTAAAATGTGCTAAAATTTTAGTTATAAGTATTTTATTTATTTTTATTTATTTACACTTTATGTACATACATTGAGTAAACAGAAGAAGAAAAAGTTAAAACACAAAAGAAAATAAAAACATATGAACAAAGGGTACTGCTTATCCCTTAAAGGGATCTCTTCCAGCAGCCCTGAGATAGGAAAAGTAATCAAATTTGCAAGTCCTGTGTGTATTACTACTTACATACATACCTTTATACTTATAAATTAAACCTACATACTATACTATACCTAGAACAGTATTATTTTCCAATCAATTAAGCAGCAAAATTATAAGGTGATGAATGGTTGAACATTGATTAGTATATTATATCATTGAACAGTTATTCAGAGTATAAATCTGACTTCATTGAAACAACAAATATTTGCAAAAGAAAGTTCATTTCTATAACATTTCATAAGAGTGTATTGAAATGTGGCTTTTAGTTCTAAAAAGTATCTCAGGCATTCAATATTTAGAGCATAAATACCTTATTTAAAGCATAGAAACCATACTTGAAGCAAAGCTACCATATTTAAGCATAGACACTAAATTAAAAGCAAAGTTACTGAATTTTAGTTTAATTTACCATATTTAGGTAAAGCAATTTTACTATAATTAAAGCGAGGTTACTGTATTTAAATCAAAGACAACATTTTTAAATCAGTCACCATATTTAAATCAGTCACCATATTTAAATCAGTCACCATATTTAAAGCAAAGTTACCATATTTAAATCAAAGTTACTTTATAGGTTTGCGATCGCGCGTCGCGGCCGCTGTATGATAGCAGATGACATGGGCCTCGGCAAGACGTTCCAGGCGCTTGCCCTGGCTAGCTACTACCGACA
The DNA here is from genome assembly GCA_916618145.1 of Emmelina monodactyla. Lineage (NCBI taxonomy): Eukaryota > Metazoa > Arthropoda > Insecta > Lepidoptera > Pterophoridae > Emmelina > Emmelina monodactyla. The sequence continues at coordinate 1,798,868 of OU745319.1, forward strand.
TAACTGGCCTATGTTGATTGTCACTACATCTTCTATGAGGCAAGTGTTGTGTTGAGACAAAAAGATTACTATTAAAATCTAAAAAATATGGATCAAATGTTATAGTCATAATGTTAGGTTACTTACCGCTGGTGTATGGGTTTAAATTTATATAATCAATTCAGAAATAAGTATGTGGTTTGGGGCCCTAAGGATGTTTACTGATGTGCCTGATTTAGGCAGCCTGATACCAAGTGTTAATCTAAATAACTTTATCTTTGTTAGTTAAAAATGAGTTTTTTTACATATTTTTATCTTATAAGTGAAACTGCGACTAATCCTATTATTCGTAAACGCTTTTAAAACCTAAATTAGCTAAAAAATTATGCCTCTGTTAACCCCATGACAATAATTGTTTTAGCTATACTAGATAGGTGTAAAGTATGTTTATGAATAAAAGGGAAGACTCTAGACTAATCTAAATCAAATCTGTAAATTAATAAATGTTGATCTAATAGTAACTAATATATTTTCTACTAATTCTTTATAATTTTAGAGAGACTTGGCAGAGCAAGATCCACGAGTTACTTCCGTCGGTGCCACTTATGAATATTGTCACTCTCACATCAGGGAAAGATGTGCAAATGGTGGCTGATAAACAAGTTAGCAATATTTATTGTATTCACTAGCCTGATATAAGTTTTTCCTATTTAATAGTATATTTTTCTTTACAAAGTGTCTTTAGCAAATTTTATCTGTTTGTTATTTGCAAAATATTTACAGCTATTAATTCGGTTGACAAAGAACTTATGAAGTTTTAAAGTTAACTAACTTGAAAAATGAGATTAATAACTCTCATTAGAAAAAATAAAGAACATAATTTTTTAATTTACGTAATAAAATGTTCAAAATTATCTTGGTATTGTAATATTCGCATAATTTAAACAATATGTTATTTTCAGACAGAAGTAGTAATAGTGAGCTACAAGATATGTGTGATGCACACGGATCTGTTGAAAAGTAAGAAGTTTGGCGTTATCATTATTGTGAGTAATAATTGCCTTATTTTTGGTGGTGGTTAAGTTTTGAGCCATGTTGACGTGATGATACAGTTTTGGTTTTGTAGAGTCGTACAAGCAGAGTAATGACTGTCACAGAGACCAAACTTAGTACCTCGACCCGATTTTCATGAATCAATTTCAATATAAAAAGCTAAGGGCTACTTAAACTGGCTAACATACATAAGGTTCGATTTCCACTGATCAGGAATTTTCTAATTCATGTACATTTCTTTAACACCCTGTATTTATCACACACTTAAGAAGGTGAGGGAAAACGCCGTGTGGAAACCCACAAGAATTGGATGATTTTCCAAACTAGCGAGGTAGATAACGGTTCAATCCCTCTCGCTATCCTAGAAAGAGACCTGTGGGACGTATATACGCTGATATTATTGTTGCGTTCAGGACGAGAGCCACAACCTGAAGTCGCACAAGGCGCGGTGCACGGTGTCTGTTATTGTTGCGTTCAGGACGAGAGCCACAACCTGAAGTCGCACAAGGCGCGGTGCACGGTGTCTGTTATTGTTGCGTTCAGGACGAGAGCCACAACCTGAAGTCGCACAAGGCGCGGTGCACGGTGTCTGTTATTGTTGCGTTCAGGACGAGAGCCACAACCTGAAGTCGCACAAGGCGCGGTGCACGGTGTCTGTTATTGTTGCGTTCAGGACGAGAGCCACAACCTGAAGTCGCACAAGGCGCGGTGCACGGTGTCTGTTATTGTTGCGTTCAGGACGAGAGCCACAACCTGAAGTCGCACAAGGCGCGGTGCACGGTGTCTGTTATTGTTGCGTTCAGGACGAGAGCCACAACCTGAAGTCGCACAAGGCGCGGTGCACGGTGTCTGTTATTGTTGCGTTCAGGACGAGAGCCACAACCTGAAGTCGCACAAGGCGCGGTGCACGGTGTCTGTTATTGTTGCGTTCAGGACGAGAGCCACAACCTGAAGTCGCACAAGGCGCGGTGCACGGTGTCTGTTATTGTTGCGTTCAGGACGAGAGCCACAACCTGAAGTCGCACAAGGCGCGGTGCACGGTGTCTGTTATTGTTGCGTTCAGGACGAGAGCCACAACCTGAAGTCGCACAAGGCGCGGTGCACGGTGTCTGTTATTGTTGCGTTCAGGACGAGAGCCACAACCTGAAGTCGCACAAGGCGCGGTGCACGGTGTCTGTTATTGTTGCGTTCAGGACGAGAGCCACAACCTGAAGTCGCACAAGGCGCGGTGCACGGTGTCTGTTATTGTTGCGTTCAGGACGAGAGCCACAACCTGAAGTCGCACAAGGCGCGGTGCACGGTGTCTGTTATTGTTGCGTTCAGGACGAGAGCCACAACCTGAAGTCGCACAAGGCGCGGTGCACGGTGTCTGTTATTGTTGCGTTCAGGACGAGAGCCACAACCTGAAGTCGCACAAGGCGCGGTGCACGGTGTCTGTTATTGTTGCGTTCAGGACGAGAGCCACAACCTGAAGTCGCACAAGGCGCGGTGCACGGTGTCTGTTATTGTTGCGTTCAGGACGAGAGCCACAACCTGAAGTCGCACAAGGCGCGGTGCACGGTGTCTGTTATTGTTGCGTTCAGGACGAGAGCCACAACCTGAAGTCGCACAAGGCGCGGTGCACGGTGTCTGTTATTGTTGCGTTCAGGACGAGAGCCACAACCTGAAGTCGCACAAGGCGCGGTGCACGGTGTCTGTTATTGTTGCGTTCAGGACGAGAGCCACAACCTGAAGTCGCACAAGGCGCGGTGCACGGTGTCTGTTATTGTTGCGTTCAGGACGAGAGCCACAACCTGAAGTCGCACAAGGCGCGGTGCACGGTGTCTGTTATTGTTGCGTTCAGGACGAGAGCCACAACCTGAAGTCGCACAAGGCGCGGTGCACGGCGTCGCTGCGCGGCATCTGTCGGTTCGGTTCCCGCGTGTGCTTGTTGAGCGGCACGCCGGCGTTGTCGCGACCCGCGGAGCTGTACACGCAGCTGAACATTATCGATGACAAGATGTTCCCGAACTACACGGAGTTTGGTGAGATTTTTTGTATACCTATTAAAATAAGCTTTTCCGCCCTGCGGATTTATTAATAACTAGCTTTCCGCCCTGCGGTTTCATCCGCAACTAATTTCGCAATCTTACGGAACCCTATTTTTTCCAAAATAAAATATAGCTTATGTTACTCGTTAATAATGTAGCTTTCAAATGGTGAAAGAATTTTTAAAATCGGTCCAGTAGTTTTTGAGCCTATTAGACACAACCAAACAAAGTTTTCCTCTTTATAATATTAGTATAGACAAAAGGGAATGGATATTTTTTTATTTTATTTTACTAATTCTCCGAAGTTTAATACGCGATGTGTTATTTCGATTGTAGTCTATCTATATACCAAGTTTCATCCAAATCCGTTTATAAGTTTTTGCAACTTACTTTTTCAACATTGTCAACTTTCGCATTTAAAATATAATTTCGACTATTAAAGAGTTAAGTTATGAATTTGTTTGGGGTAATCTGTAACTGTTTTACTGTTGGTGCGACGTACATTAAAAACATAATTGTACCTATTGTTACAGTTATTCTTTCAAACATAGGATCTAATTTTATAGGCTTTTTTATGAAGGCTAGTTAGTTTTCACACAAGTGAAGCTGTCAGCGTAAGGGTAATTAGAAGATAAATATAAATCTTAAGAGGGCACCAACGTCTAATTCTTCTTCAAAAATATATCAATTTGCTTCGAGTCTTTTTTTGCGTGTTTTTCTAAACCATAGTTTCTGTTATTATATTTTTATTAAATCCTTTACTTTTTATATAAAACATAAACGTAAACACTAATCGTTATGACATTAAAACCAGGCAAGCGTTACTGTGCGGGGAAGCAAACTACCTTTGGTTGGGACATGACGGGGCAGTCGAACCTAGCGGAGTTGCAGATTATATTGCAGAAGAGGTTCCTCATTAGAAGGACTAAGGAACAAGTGCTGGACACTTTAGAGGGGAAGACTAGGTAAGTAGAATAAAGAAAAAACGTTGGCTTTTGATGAGAACGATGAAACACATGATTCAGAATCGGAATTAAGCAAAACTAATCGTTTATACAAACAACAATTGAAGTTAATTTTGCTGTTAAAAGCCAGTTTATTCTGTATTTGTTCATAATACACACGTTTAGTTATTTTGTACGTGAAAGTAAACTCTGTATTATTTGCAGAGAGGCCGTGTTACTAGATGAAACCTTGCTTCAATTCTCTAAAGAGGATAAAATGGAACTCACTCAGTTGGCTCAGAATTGTAGTAATACAAGAGACAAACACGCGGCTCTTATCACTTTCTTTGCTGAGTCCGCTAGGGTTAAAATACCTGCTATTTGGTAAGTATTATACTTAGGGCTGGTTTTTCAATAGTCAGATAAATGTTTTCTGATTGAAAATAGGTATATTTTCATTGTCACTTCATACATATGTCAAATATTTGTATTCGACGTGCAACGAAAACATACTGATTTTATGTCAGTTAGAATTTATCTAACTATTGAAAAACCAGCCCTTAAACTACTTATTTACTTCAAATTCTGTGGGTTAGTGCTTCTTTATTAAACCAAAAAAATATCAGACAAGTTAAGGCGTTATAATTTCAGTAAGAAGTATTTATGTATTTTTGTGTGTATGTTTCAATTAGTTACGTAAGCAATAAACCAATATTATACCTATAATGAGGTGTCATTATAATGCTATTTTTATTCGAATCACAGGCTACATCTGAATTTTATCTCGTAGTATAGTTGCGTTTCTTTTTAATCTTCTCATTGAAGTACTTTAGCTTTTTCTTATTATAAAATGATAATTGGATTAAAGTAACTATTTTCTTTCAGTAAATACTTAAAGCAGTTTGTAAAAAGCGAACCCAGCAACAAGTTCCTGATATTCGCCCACCACAGAAACATGATAGACGCGATATGCTTACAACTGGATGAGCTCTGTGTTAATTACATTTGTATCACTGGATCTACACCGAGCAATAGACGCGCGGTAAGTTATTGCTATTTACTTTTACAAATTGTATTTTACAGATTCCAAAAACACTCTTAACAAATATCTATATTCCTATCACTTTCTTACAAGAAAAGGACTCTCAATAATTTTGATACCTAAAGATAGTGTATAGAATTAATTTTGGAGGTGTTAAATTGAAGGGGAGTATTTGTGGTCCTAGCACAAGTAAAGCATTCTGCTTTCTTTTCTTTCTATCAAGTTACGCAACAAAGTACCTTAATATTCCAGCCTTAAGAGTTAGTGGACAAGTTTGACCACTCAGACTAAGTATCTCCATTATTATTTGTTTTACTGTTGGTACTTGGTGTAGTTCAAGAAAATCCAGTTGATTTTATGTCTAAATCCAATTTGCAAAAGATAGATAGATTATGAACTTAGTGGAGTGCGTGAAGGAGGCTTGTGCTTAACAGTGAGAGTATTTTAGCACTTGTCATTTGTTTATTTCCCCTGTCTCTGAACCCTGCCTACTGCTTGTCCCCAGGAGTTAGTGGACCGCTTCCAGCACTCGCCCGGTGTCCTGGCCGCGGTCCTCTCCGTGTCGGCGGCGGGCGCGGGCGTCACGCTCACCGCCGCCGCCGCCGTGCTGTTCGCCGAGCTGCACTGGAACCCGGGGGTACACTAGCATCATCATTACATAGTATAAATCCAAGTCGATAATTCTGTCTGTTTGTATGTTTGGCTGCTAACTCCTCCTAAACCAGTTGAGGGATTTTAATGCGGTTTTCACCATCCTTGAGGTATTTTTTTCATTTAAATTCGTAAATAAAGAACAATCGGAAAAAGTTTTTTTAAGTTAGCCAAAAATTAATGTTTCGTGAGCAAGTCGGCCAAAATTACACCATTGCGAAGCGTGGGCGGGTCGCTCGTCATATATACTACAAGAAACTGGTGGCCAGGTTCCAGCGTCCTCGGTCCTCGCCGCTACACACTAACACTACATATTGAACATACTGGTGCCCATTCTACATTAAAGCTCTCTAAATTAAACTAAAAATATTGCTATCACTTACACTGCAGTAGTGTACGATAGAGAAGGGTAATTATTTTATACCTGTCAAACTAAAATTTGCGTGCATTTCGATACGGTGCAAGCAAGCTTAGACTAGTCATTCACGCATTTCGTCTAATTTTACAGTGATATGGACTAAATTTAGTGAGGCCAATATATCTTTTTTTTTTTTTTTTTTTTGTTCTCGCGGTGAAATGCATTTACGCACCGTACCCCCCACCTGGGTGGCGGGGGGCGTGTGTGGGACTCCCGCCTGAGCAACTGACACGTCGCCCAGGGGACTACCCACTAAAACACCGCGGCGCTCCGTCTTCGCCTTATCCAATATATCTGTCTTTATCTGAAACTAAGTATTAGAAAGTGACGGCAATATTTTTAATTTGATTTAGAGAGGATTCTCAGAATCGTGGCCACTGTGTACTGAAACACTTCTTCTTCTTCATCGTGTGATGAATATGACCTTTGCAGCACATATTCATCTAGTGTCAAAGTTTTTGGGAACCGCCTTTACAGGGCCTCTGACGTGGTTCCTGTAGCGTAGTGGCCACCCTACTGTCAGTATTTTTCAAGCCGCTTACCTATTAGGCACCTGACTTAGCTTGACGAGTACGAGGTGGAATAGTACCCGGGACCAACGGCTTAACGTGCCTTCCGAAGCACGAAGAAACACTGAACACTATACATTACATAACTCTCATAAAAATACACTAACTTACTACATAGGATGTAAACATCACACGAATGTTTTGACCATCGCACCGTTAACTTAACGAGCTCTCAATACCTAAACAAAACGATTCAAGCGATCTTGAAGCACGTACTTACAATTAACTCGATGCGATTCAATGGAGTTTAATGACATTATGTACATACATTCTGAGCATTCATTTTATAATAATCAATAATAAAATAAGAGTTTACAACGCTATACTGCACCAGCCCGATTGCTAGTACTAATATTACTGTATTATTTTTATATATTTATGTGTATTACCACAAAATGGTTCCAAACATTGTTAAAAGGCTCACATACATTTCCAGCCCACTTTTGTTAACTTTTTTTGCATCTAATATTATGCGTTCACAAATTATGAATATACCTTGAAATTTAAACTTTTTGCTTTTAAATAAATAAACATACAACATAGTTTTTAATAAAAGAAATATGAAGGCATAACTCAAATAACCTGCTGTTTTAACAACTAATTGATGTTTTTTCTAACTCTCATCTTAACATCCAGATGCTGACCCAGGCAGAGTCGCGCGCGCACCGCATCGGTCAAAAGTCTACAGTCAGAGTTAGATATTTGCTGGCGAAAGGCACTGCCGATGACTTCATGTGGCCCATGCTGCATCATAAACTTAATGTATGGAATTATAATTATTTTAATAAAAAAAAATCTTATTAAAAAACACAAAAATTATCTATGATACTACTATGTGAAAAATGTTCTGTCAAAATAAGTTTCTAGCAAAATCTGTAAAAAAAACGTAAATGGTGATTTCAGACCAAATTATGCATGCAAAATGAGGTTCTAGATATAACAATTTAGTAGATTTATTTCTTGCTTAATCGTCCATATTTAAAAGTGAATATACATTTGTATCAGGTACTCAACGATGTTGGTCTTAGCAGAGACAATTTTGAAGATGCCACAACTTCACATCAGGTAATTTAACTATAATATTACTAAAAACAGTTAGTATACCAACCTTGTCTACATGCAGAAGTCTTTTATGACGAAATGGAGGTTGACTAACATATACCGTACAACTTTACTGAGAGTGTTATCCTCAATTTAAAACTTATCCTTAAAATGTATTTAAATAATGTGCTGGACTGAGGTCACATTTAATACTTTTGTTTTAAGTCCCTCTATCAGAAAAAGGCTAATAAAATTAGGGACAAGGCTTTGAGAAGTTTTAGGTTCGATTGCCACTAGAGTGTAATTCTTTCCTTCGTCTTTTCAAATTTTGACGTACTGACGGTGAAGAGGCATATCATTAGGAAATCTATATTTATTTTTTATTTATATTGGCCGATTATCGAACATATTATGAACTCATCAAATCACACTCAGCTAACGTGGTGGATTATAGCTTAAACTCTATCGCTGTGCGAGAAGGAGGCTTGTGCTCAACTAGTGACACGTATATAGGCTGTTATTATAGTATTCTGGCCCCCTACCGCGTAACTAGCGTCGATTTGAAATCGACGTCGACAACTGTTTTCATTGGCTAAATTGTTAACAATGGCGGGTCACTAGCCAATGAAAACAGTTGTCGACGTCGAGTTCAAATCGACGCTAGTTACGCGGTAGGCCCCCTGGTTGTTGACCACAGTCTTTTGCATTTCAGGAGAGTACTTCAAACATAACTAAGTACCTGACACCAGCCACTCCGTTTGCCAAAAACAAAAACGACTTTATCCCCGGAACTAATATAAGAAAAGGTACACTAAAAAGTGAAAAACCATCTGATATAAAATCAACAAATAATTTTAATAGTGGTGATAAAAACAGTGATATACAAAGTGATGATAAAATAAGTGATTGTTTTGATATGAGTGGTGAAATGGAATTTTTCGTTGATGAAGAAGGTGATGAGCTCCTCGCAAATATTGACTTGTGATAGTGTTGCCTTTAAAACTGTGGTTACTTTTGATTCAGTATTTTTAAGGATTTTACACAAAAATGATTATTTTGACATCTGTTGACACTGGTAATCACTGATGTCAAAATAAAGAAGTAAAAATAATCTGTAGTAGGTATCTATGATATTTATCTGCCTACTACTGAAAAGTCAATTAATTAGCTTGTATTTTTTTTAAGTTGTTTGTTACTGATAATAAATTATTAAGATATTGAAACATATGTTTTATTTGAACATTGACCGATATTCTGCATTATTCAATTGTATGGTGTCAAACTAATATTTCATACTATGGAAATTTACAGTTCATGGAAAAAATAAAAAAAGTTAGAGTGCATAAGAAATGGGCCTTATGAACATATCTGTACAGTGACTCTCTTTGGAATTTGGTCTTTACTCTACGCCCCCTATTTTTGTACTAAAATAACAGTAAACAAATATAATTGACGTGATGCCCTTAAGAACAAACCTGCCCAACAAGAATTTTGAAGTAAAGGGTGCGTTCAGGGAGTCGCTATCAGCACTAAAAACCCAAACGCTACTATTGCTGTTCGGAGAGCCAATTGCGTGTCAGCGATTGCAAGCTCCACGAACGCTATTTGCGTTGCGATTGCGTGATCGCCTTCGGCCATCTTGACACATTTGCGCGGGACTTTGCACTGTGCTTGAGTGAAACATGGAGGTGATGGAGGGTCGTAGTGATTTCTTGCGAATTTTAACGATGATAACGCAGGAAATTATGGACGTATCATCGAGTGACAGCGACGACAATGCCGAAGATTGATAGATGGCGCTACTTGCCATAGTAAAGAATAGCTCCGTGTTAAAAAATAATTAAAAATAGATTAAACATGCAAAAGTTAAAATAAAAGTGAAGTTCATGAAGATCTTTAATAAAATTAACAGTACAAGTGTTATTTAGTTTTATGTCGCCAGTTTCGTCATACAATAACGATGATTGAAAGTTTACCGCCTAAATTGTGAAAAATTACTTTTATAGTGAAGTGTTTTTATAAACTAAAGTTAGAACCATTCTTACTGATTGTCAATGTAACCATTTAACATATTTTTAACGCTATTAAACTCAGTGCGTAAAGAAACGAACAATAAATATAGTGTAAACAATAATTGACAGTTACAAATTCAAAATAAACACAAGCTAACGCGTCATCTGTTTACTTCAGAAAATAAGTACTACTACTCGCCACCAGATGCTGCTGCTTGTATTGAAATAGCCGATTGTCGGTGTGGTAATTGTTTTTACATTAATTAATGTACGCCATCTATTAAAATTGTTTATGAAATTGAAGTTTTGGCGGTAACAAACAAACTTGATAAGAAAGACAAATAATAACCGCTTATTTGGGATTACTACGAATTCTAAAGAAAATATAAGCTAAAAGAACACAAGAGCAGAAATACACCAAAATGGAAAATATTACACTGCGTAAACATTGCTATCGAAAATCATCATCTTTAACAGATCTTTCAAAAGAGTCAATTTTCGACACCACAATAATAAGCTTGCCGAATAGCACACTCAATGAATCTCAAAATTCTAGTGACTTATATGAAAAAATAAAAGTTCTCACAGACAGATTAGAACAATGTAGCCTACAATTACAGCATGCACATCAAGAAATAGAAAACCTTCACGATGAAAACTATCAACTGAAAAATGATCTCAATAAAAGTCTTTCAACTATTGAATACTACAAAAAACTTGATATTTCTGACAAATGCTCTGAGACCCCCTTATCAGGTAAAAAAAAGAAAAAAAGTAACAGGAACAGTCATTCAACGCCCTTACAGTTAAGAAAGGAGCCAGAAGAATATTTAAACACAGTAAAATATTGTGAACCTTCTTCAACACCAGCATCAAAAAGTATTACACCTAATAAGATAAGTGAAAAGCCAAAAGTAAATAAAAGAAAATTATGTATATTAAGTAATAAAAATTATTCAGGATCTCTTCAATCTGTAGAAAAAACTTTCTCGGCTGATTTTAACTTTAGTCGTATTTTATACCCGAATACTCCAACAGAACACCTACTATCTGATTTAAAAAGCAAACTGTTACATAATACTTTAAACGATTACTGTATTGTTCTAATTGGTGAAACAGATTTTAAAAAACACTGTAAGTTTACTGAGCTTATTAATCGAATCAGTTTTTGCTTAAAAGACATTTGTACTACCAACATAATAATATGTACACCTACATACATACGTGGGGCACCGATGTATAACTATCAAATTGAAATGTTTAACAGTATGTTATTTGTTGAGTTCAGAAATAATCCGTATATTCATTTATTTGATTCAAATTTTTATCTTTCTCTTGACATGTTTTCAAATTTTACAGGTAAAATTAATAATAAGGGACTCCATACGATTTATCAAATAATAATGAATAATATGAAAGTTGATTTTAAAAATTTCCCACTCTTAAACAAAACTTGTCAAGTAAATAACAATTATTCCTTTCGTGTTTAAAAGTATAACAATTATGCACCAGAATATAGATGGTCTCGTAAATAAAGCAGACTTATTAACAGTTCATTTAGATGAATTACACAATAAAAAGAAAACTGTTGATATATTATGTATAACTGAAACCAATATGATTAAAAGTGATTATTTAGTTCTACCTAATTATAAATTAATTAGTAGTTTTTCTCGGCGAAATAGACATGGCGGTTCTTGTATTTTTGTGCGTAGTCATCATAATGCCAAAGAGTTAGAAAACATAAGAAACGTTAGTATTGCTGGTATATTTGAATGTAGCGCCATAGCACTTGAAGAACACAATATTGTAGTTATTTGTATCTATAGATCTCCTAAAAAGACACTTAATGTTTATAATTTATTTTTCGATAACTTGTGTAAAATACTAGATGAAGTTTGTTTCAAAAAAAAGAAAATAATAATCTGCGGCGATTTTAACATTGACAGTTTACAAAATGATAAATTTAGTTTACAATTCGAACAGTTACTATTAGGATTTAACTTAAAACTAGAATTTAAAACACCAACCCGTCCTCGCAGTAATACTTGTTTAGACAATTTTGCTCATAATCTAGTAAAAAATAAGATTGAGTCTGAAATAATTGAATTTGCATTATCTGACCATACTGCCCAAATCTTAACATGTCCCGTAAAAGAAACGAGTCTTCTCACTCACTGGTTTATCTTAAGGCGTGACTACTGTCAAGAAAATATTGATAAATTTAAAGATTGCCTTAGTTCAATTACTTTTTCGGAAGTGTTCAAATCTGATGATCCTAATAGTGCATTCAACTCTTTTTACGATCTTTTTAAATTATTTTACGATCTTTGTTTTCCAGTGAAAAAAATTAAAGTAACAGCAATGCCACGACCAAAATGGATATCTAATGGTATCAAAAAATGTTGCATACGGAAAAGAGCTCTACTATGGAAATATAGACAGTCTAAAAATGTCGGCGATAAGATTTATTTCAAACAATATGCAAAACGATTAAAAAATATCATAAAAATGACACAAAGAGCACAAAATAACTTTTATATTAATACAGCTTCTAACAAGAGTAAGGCAACGTGGAAACTTATAAATAATAACACAAAATGTAACACTCCCCCAGAAACAATCAAACAAATTTTGGTTAACGGCAATGTGGTAAAAGATCCAAAAAAAATAGCGGAAGCATTTAATGATTTTTTTATCAACCAAGTACAACCACGTAATGTAAATGACTGTTCTTCCGTTGTTAAATACATATCAACTAATATAAATTCTATATTTTTACCACCAACCTCATCTCTAGATATCATTGCTGCAATTAAATCATTAAAGAATACCAAAAGTACTGGATATGATGGAATTTCTACAAAAGTTATTAAAGAAGTAGCTGAAATAATATCTTCAGTATTGAGTCATATTTTAAATTTATGTTTTGAAAACGGTGTTTTTCCCGATAAACTTAAAGTCACTATAGTTAAACCTTTATTTAAAAAAGAAGACCCGCAAAATATGAGTTTTTATAGACCAATAGCTTTAATACCCATATTGTCAAAAATATTCGAAAAAATTATCCTAACCATCATGTACAATTTTTTTGAAAAAAATAATGTAATTGTTAATGAACAAACAGGCTTTAGAAAAAATAAATCTATAAACTTAGCAATTTATAACTTTTTGAAATTAATTTTGGAAAATGTTGACAATAGAATACCAACATACGCTCTTCTAATGGACCTAAAAAAAGCATTCGACCACATTGATCACAAAGTACTTTTATCAAAATTACATGCTTATGGTATCAGAGGTAATGCTAATAAATTAATAGAATCTTTTTTAAATAACAGAATTCAATCGACGCAAGTTGCCAAACTATGCCCATTTAGTAAAATTGAAAAATATTTCTCTTCTAAATTTGAATTAGTTAAGTATGGAGTACCGCAGGGAAGTGTACTCGGTCCACTTTTATTTCTTATTTATATAAACGATTTCCCCAAAATAACTGATTATCCCATGATTCTATTCGCTGACGATTCTACTGTAATTTTTAGTGGTAAAGAGTCCCTTGAAAATAAGATTAATAATACATTATGCTTAATAGGCCATTGGTTAGATTTTAACAATCTTATAATGAGTGATAAAAAAACGCATTGCATGCCATTCCAAAACACTCAGAGTCAGAATAGCATGTTAAATGTTCAATACTCGGATAATAAGTTAAGTGAGATAAACTGTACAAAATTTTTAGGTATATATATTGATTCTTATTTAAACTGGAAGGAACACGTCATGAAGTTAATAACAAAACTTAATCAATTTTCATACGTGTTATATAAGTTGACCAAAATTGTAAACATAACAACAGTACTAACGGCATACCATGCTTATGTTGTTTCAGTCCTTAGGTACGGCATTATGTTCTGGGGCAATAGCACTGATAAAGATTTAGTTTTTAAAGCCCAAAAGCGCTGTATAAGAGCAATGCACAACCTACATAATACCGAAAGCTGCCAACCCTACTTTAAAAAATTTAAACTTCTTACCGTACCCTGTTTATACATTTATGAAATCTGTCTTTTTGTCAAAACTAATATGTCTTTATTTACAAACTACAAATCAAAAAGAAACAAACACAAAATAGCTAGTACAGTCAGCACCAATAGTCGATGAACAGAATCAACTCAACAAAACACCTGTTCACAATTAAATGCCATAAGTTATAGTCACAACTAGGAAACAAAACAGCCTGTACACCAGAAATTTTACAAAAGTCGCTAAACACGAGTATCAAAAGTATCTGTGCACTAGTATTTTAAAAGTCGCTGTACACCATCAATCCAAATGTCACAAATGAACATCAAAAGTCACTAAACAGCAACAAAGACAAAATTAGGTTAACGAAGTATATTTTAATGTTGCCGTGTGTTAATATACTTTTGTCATTTATGTTGTTCAGCTACTTTTGGGACAGTTCTTGCTTAACCTTAATAATGTATGCTAACACGTTAGTATCTATTTCAATACTTATTTACAAAACAATTATATTTTATTATCAGTTATCATACCAATCTATAATATAAAAAATAACATAAACATGACTCTGATGATCTACGAAGCAATTATAGTGACGGTACCTACTTGTAATTTACTTTGCGTGAATCTTACAAAACCTAGGTTCCTTTAATTTTTAATGTTAATATGACTTATGATCATTTTAGTCTAGCGTATTTTTGAAAGAAAGAAGAAGAAGAAAAAAAATTTATTCAGTTGTGCTTACATAAGGAAAAATATAAAAAACATGAAAATATTACAACTAACAACTGAATCGGTTGCTGACTCAACATAAAGTCGCTGGGCGACGTTGATTTTCAGTCAGCACCGTTAAGGGGGTACGTACGGGCTAAAAGTGTTAGTATTATGTATAGTGTGTTCTGTATGTGTTTATATTTATGAATGAGATTTATATATTATGATTTATATTATGAATAAAATTAAAATATAATTATATATACTCATATACATACATAAATGTATTATTATATCTTATATCCTACTAATATTATAAATGTGAAAGTTTGTGAGGATGTATGGATGGATGGATGGATGGATGTTTGTTACTCTTTCACGTAAAAACGACTGGATGGATTTGGATGAAACTTTGCAGTAATATAGGTTATACATCAGAATATCATATAGGATACTTTTTACCGCGGGAAAACATCTCATTCCCAAAGGAAACCGACTTCCACGCGAACGGAGTCGCGGGCGGCCACTAGTACATAAATATAACAAACGTGATAATTTCGCTAACCAGTTTTTTGCCTTTCAAGTAACAAATTTTTTAGTCTATTTTTAAAAATCAAACGGTTTTTAAGTGATCTGAAAGGTGGTGGCAAATTATTCCAACATTTGGTTGCCTGGTAACGAAAACTACCCCGAAAAGCAACAGTCTTATGTGACGGAGTCATTAGGCTATATAATGATGCCCGGGTCTGGTAACGATTTTGGGAAGATAACCATACTATTTTACTATAAAGATATTCTGGACGCCCAGAATTAATGACATCAAAAAGAAGACAAGCAAAATGAAGCTGCTGTCTAGCTTTCATCTTAAGCATGTTCCCGCTATTAAGAAAAAAATTGTCGTAGTCTGTGAGGAAAACCCGTGAATAAATATAAGGCATTATTGAGCAAAAACTAGTGATGACAGACAGGTGTCATAAATCTATCACAGTCTGAAGTAACTAAATTTGAATTGATGGTGTACAGCGACTTTAGGAATACTAGTGCACAGATACTTTTGATACTCGTGTTTAGCGACTTCTGTTAAATTTCTGGTGTACAGGCTGTTTTGTTTCCTAGTTGTGATTATAACTTATGGCATTTAATTGTAAACAGGTGTTTTGTTGAGTTGATTCTGTTCATCGACTTTTGGTGCTGACTGTACATCTCGAAATACTGCACTTTATAGTAAAAATGTAATAGGCATGGTGTCAAAACTCTATAATAAATTACCTCAGGATATAGCAAGCATTAATAATATACACATATTTAAAAAAAGATTAAATAAATTTCTAATTCATAAAACCTATTATTCCGTTTTTGAGTACTTAGAGGAATAAATAACAAATTATTCCATGTAGGAAGATATTGTTTAGATAAGATTTTTTTTTGTTAATTATTATTTACTTAGATATAAGTAAGTATAGTTTTATTAAAAGACTTAATTATGTTTGTTATTTTGTATTTATAAGTTGTTAAAATTTATAGAATTTAAAAAACTGAAAGTTTTATGTTATTACATTAATACTACAATACAATACATACATTGTATGCAAAGTTTTATTTTGCAAAGTTGCATGCCTTCCCGGCAGTTTATGGAGGATATGTTATTTATGTTTAAGACCTATTTGTAACCCATTTACAAGCAATAAAGTTAATTTGAATTTGAATTTGAATTTGAAGACTTGATTGTGCAAACCCTAAATAAAAGACGGAAAATATGCAGGGTCGCTGATTACGTCGAACGGATAGTACCGGGTTTGACGGCACAACAATTCAAAGCTCATTTCAGGTAAAACTTTTCTTACGTTCACGATGAGTAGTGATAGCGTTCGAGTTCACAGAGTTCGCAAACACTGACGCTGTCATCACACCACCTCGGAAAAAATTGCATTGACAGTGAATTGTCATGACGTCACACACCATTATTGATGACGTCACGAACACGATTGATAGCACCACCGTCGAGCTCCGTGAACAAATTTTAGCGCTAGATAGCGCGGATAGCGACTCCCCGAACGCACCCAAAGTATTTAAAAAAAACTTGCTGTCACTTTCTGTCCAGAAAAATCATGGGACAAAGTGAGAACTCCTTTTAATGAATTTGACTGAATTTTATTTCCTCATTTGTTTTTTAATTAGATACCTACTAAAGTTCGTATACATTTTCCGCGAATAAATGTTGTTTTGTAAATGAAGATAAGTTACAATTTAAACAAGGAATTACCCACAAAGCGACACATGTAATCGTAGGTCAAAGGTTAATAAAAATATATTTCGCATAGATTTAGTTTCTTTCATGTTTTTAACAATAAACATACAAACCTATACCACTATCTTATCTATTCTTGTGAAGCTTTTGTTTAACCGCAAACCACGTATTGTTATTTGATATAGTAAGTACCTACAACATACTACTTAGTAGGTACCCAGCAATATGAAGAAATTTTATGACGATATTTTGCAATTATTCTTCCATAAACCACACTGAAACCATATTGAAATATAACTTTAATTTTCAGTACAGATGTTACGAAGATTACTGATAATAAAGTATGACTTCGGATCGGTGGATCGGTGTTTTACTCTTGGGCCAGCCTAACTCTACAGGGAGCGTCAAAGTTCGCCTATATTTTCAACTCCTATTATTGGAACTCCGAAAATGTTCTTCCTAAAAATTTTCATCCTAACAAACTCAATTCTCTGTTTCTAATGTTCATAGTTCCGAATCATTCAACTTCATAATGTCAGTAGCAATAAACATCTATTTTACTACTATTTGTTTTCCAACATTTTCTCAACATAACTCTTTTATACTATTATTCAAAGCAATATCTTTTTTATTCACAATGATCAACATAACTCAAGTTGCAGGCAAATTCTATAATTTGAAATTTTACAAACTGCACAATAGTTTTCCTTTGTCGAAATTATATGTAGAGGGACAAATTTAATCAAATTGAATAAATGTTTTGTAGGAACCACACAATGGACTAGGGGAGAACCTAGTTACACCCAGACGCGAGCCAATTTCGAAAAACCATTTTGCCTAAATTGGCCCCGGATCGAACCCGGAACCATTCCCTTAGCAGTCTGGTATATATGTTACGGCTAATACCCGAAGTGCGGCTACACCTAGTATTAGCCGGTTAGAAGTGTTTTTTATATGGAAAACTGTAAAAAAAAATTTACACCTATGTATATAAAAACTGGCTTCAATGATGAGTCGACGGAGTCCCGCTTTTTTTGGGCGGTATCAAAAAAGTAACCTAACTAACCTAACCTATTGATGTTCTAACCGGCTAAAACTAGGTGTAGCCGCACTTCGGGTATTAGCCGTAACATATACATATACCGCTGCACCACAGAGGTCGTATAAAAATGAAAACTTTAGGCCGAACAATTTCAGGAAGAGTGATCATTCGGATCACAAATCGGTAGTAATAACATTTTCGGGTAAACAACTGTAGACGAGCCAATAATACCTATGGACCCAACTCTACAACATTCAGAAATTCTAAAACATAAAAAAAACAATCTTCAAACGACTTGCTATATTTTATTTTGACGTAGCAAAAATAACAGTAGTTACGCAGTTGAAGCTTGTCTGATAATGTACCTATTCTGTATTTCCCTAGTTAAACAAGTCTGGGGTGGTACCACGGACCCTCCAGTTTCTTATTGAGTCCAATGCGGATGCGTTGCAGCGCCTTAAAGTAAACTTTGTTGAGTTTCTGAACGACCTAGAAAAGAACTTCATTTATTCCGCCGTAAAGGTAGCTGACAATAATCAAAAGTGAAAAGCCCCTGAACATCAGTTACTAAGTAACTTAGCTAGTAACTGATGAAACAGTTGTCATGCTTATTATGAACGATTTTAACTTGAGGTTTGTTATTAACAAAGGTGTTCCTAGGCGTTTTCTTATACGTAGGCAATATATTACCTAATAACAGCTCATGAATAAAGTTGTCATCCAAGTTTAGCCCAATAAAAAAACAAGAGTTTAAGCTGCTTGAGTGACAAATTACTCGCAGAGTACGCTCAAAACCTGTAGAGTTGACTAGAAACTATGCAAAGTAGGTATACCTACCTCGCCAAATTTGGTGGATATTACCGACGGCTTCGGCTTGGGTGGTGGTCGATTCTTTGATGCGGCAGGCGAGGCAGTTACCAGCACATGCCTTGATGTTTGTGGAACAGTTTCTAGAAGTGTGTTTGTAGTTTGTGTGGTCTGTGGTGTACTCTGTTTTGAGGGGTTCCTCGTCACATGATCCTTTTAAACAAATATGATTACATTTGATAAATTACACCTTTTGTTAAGCTTAGCCTAGGTTATCATTAGATTTCTATTTGTAGGTGCTGATGATTTGCACAGTTTAATTATGATGTTATTACAAAAAATCAAACTTTAAAGTAGCTATTCGTTTAGAGACTACAATCTATAAAATGTGAAAGATGTATGTAGGTAGAACTTGTAACTACAAGGGGATTTCATACATTGCTAAGGAATTTAATTAAACTATTGAATGGATTTGTAACTGATTTTAACGATCTTTACCTCTTTCATTTCATCAGATTCTATGGATGTTTTTGGCTCGAATGTTGTTTGATACGTAGCTGCAGCGGGCGAAGCGATAAGAGGAATCCAATGGGCAACTGTTTGATAAGGCCATGGTTCTAATGGTATGGTGGTAGTTTCCGTGGTCTGTGGTGTAGCTGGTTCAATATCCCTTAACGACACACCATCCTTTTAAAAAATATATCTTATATTAACATGTTTATCAAACAAAGCAAAAAATAATCATTTTCATCACTCTTACCGCAAACTGTAGAATGTCAAAAAGGAATTCCAGAACTTTCCCCTTTTCTATGGAATTATTTGTCACGTTGAGATCACCCAAATTTGGTGTAGTTGCTATAAAAATCAATGTATTCGTTGTCACTTTGCCGGAAGTTATCCATGGAACATCATGGTAATTCGCATATTCGATATTGTGTTTACGGTAATCTTGCATTATAAATTGATCTTGTGTCTGTTTTACAAGTATATCTCCGAAAGAGGTTTTAAAAGTAACTTTAGGTGTTGTTGAAGTTTGTTTGTCGTCGTCATAAATAACTGCATAGTCTTCATCAGATTTGCTCCGGTCTGATGGTTTTAATGTAATTCTGTTCATTGTCCTAGTTCTTAAAGATGCTGTAGAAGAATCCAGTGGACGTCTCGTGTTATTTTTTCTAAATCTTTTAAAGCTCTTTCGACCGTTTAATATTTTTCGTCTTGTTGGTGTATTATCTTCCCTTCTATCATGATGTTGTTTAGTTGGTATCGTATGCTTATTTATATTAAATTTATCTGCATTGTTAAAATTTTTTTCGTTGAATATTAGTTGTAATTTTGTTAAAAACTCATCTTTGTTAAAATTATCCTTTAAGAAAAAATCCTTTTCACTCTTGGAACTCTGATGAGGAGAATTATTTTCTTCTGAACTGTCTTCATCATATGACAAGCTTTTATCATTACTTTTAAATGTTTTGTTTGGTTCCGTTTCTTTTGTCACTTTCTCGTTTCGGAAAGGATTCTGTGTTACAAAATTGTATTTACCTCTTTTACCGCTTATACGAGATAGAATATGTTTGTGATTGTTACGTAATGCCACAGTCGGACGCTCTAGTCGATGATCCTTTAACTGCCTTTTCCCTTTGCTTAGCATATTATAATTTTGCATAATACTTTTCGTATTGGTTTTTAGTGTAGCAAAATCACTTTCAGGCCTCTCTATTTGCGTTTGTATAGTTGGTCGAAACATATTATTTCTGAACTGTGTTTGTTTTTTTTTCATTACTTTTGATTCCTCGTCGCTAAGATCCGTGGATTCACTATTTCTGTTATGTGTTTCTGTGTTTGATACTGTTGATAGTGATGATGATTGTTTATCATCATCAAAACCAACATTAATGTTACTGTTACTAAATTAATCTTACGAGGAGTCTTCACTGCCGCTGTATGACGAGCCATCGCTTCTGTCACTTTTACTGTTACCTCTTTGTATGAAAATTAAAAGCCATACTATTTTCAATACTTTGTACCTATTCATCTCAAATAAATAACAATCTACTATTTAAAATACATATTAATTTCAAATTTTTAAAACCTTTTTACTGATTATATCATAAACGCTTACCAGACTACTAATTAATAACTGTTTTGTTTAAACATATTATGAAACAAATTATTATTACACACTTTGGCACTCTCATTTTACTGACAGAAACTTTATAAGATTAATAATTACGTTTTTGTTAAAAAAACACGTATGCCTGCATTCACGTGCATTAAACGTTGCATATTACGTGAAATGTAAACATTTAACAGCTCTGAAGGTGTTTGTTTACTAAATAATGTTGATTGTTTGACTAATATGTACCTACTCTAATGCTAATGTTAATTCTTGATGCCTTGTTTATTGGCAAAATATCTGAGTAAAATTAATACTTATTAGATATAAAGTTATTTATAAAAAAACTTGGTTAATAATAGGTTAGTTGTAATAATAGGTTAGGAATCGTAATTTGTATTTGCTATTTACCAACTTAAAATATAGAGTTAATTTTATGCGGCTTAAAACTAACAATAATAGGTCGAAATTAAATCTCTAGATTACAAAACCGACTAAACAGCTCTAAGGCACCAAACAATGGTCAAGGTAAATCTTTGTGACACCCAACAAAACAACTTCGTTCGTATTTAAACTAAATTCTTAGCCCGGCTCAAGTATCTAAGCCGGGACCATCCGCTTAGTAGTCCGGTATTCTACATAGCGCTGTGCCACGGAAGTTAACATGATGCCGTGATAATAACATCACTAAAGAGAAGGGAGATAACTATAAAAAGAAGCGGAGACAGAACGCTACCTTGAGCTACGCTGTTGTGTTACTTACACCATTAACAATGTTTATCATCTTTATTTATTAGTTTGCAGTAGCCACACAATTTACAATGTAACCATTGACTTGCAATCGGAGAGATGTTGTGGGAACGCATTATTGCACAAAAGGATGTCAAGGAGGACAATCTTAAAAGCATTTTCACAATCTGACTTTCTGAAGTAAAAATTTATTTTTTAGTTACTTATTCTTCGTTTTCAGTAATAAAGTCCAATTTTTAAGTAAGTGTATAAAATAAGTAAATGGTAAATGATAACCTTTAAATATTATTCGTTGTTTAAATTTAGTAGACAAGAATTTTAGTTAATTGTTACCTATAAGGAAAAGTACGTAGTAAAACAGTAAATTTGCAGTTGTATGTTGTTTTGTAGAATCTTTGTAGATTTTTTTTACATTTAGAAAAAAAATATTAACAGTTCGTGGTAAAATATCTACTTACCTACCATATCACACCAGTTTAAATAATGATTCATAACTAATAATCTTTGTTGAAATAAAAAAATACGCTTGTAGTAAATGGACAACATTTATTTTTGTTTCATCATATACCTACCCATCATCTGCTTAAAATATTTTTTTTATTTGAATAATGAAGCTTCTGATATCATACAGTTGAAAATCATCAAGTGTCCGTAGTCAAAGATCAGATTAATGAAATTAGTGAGTGTATCGTTCTTAAAATCTAATTAATCTCGATCATTGATTGACTTTTGTTAGGACCGAATAATACTGTAAGCATTAAAACATTCAAAAATAATTAATGGCAAGTAATGTTAGGTTAAACCGTGGACAATCATTGAATGAAGGTTATGAAGAGGAGAGGTGATAGGATGCCGCCCTGCGATACTCCAGCTGTTAGGCTACATCAACTTGATAGGGTCTCCTCAATATGAACCCCCTGCTTCCGCCTTCTAAATAACAAACAAGATTTATGCCTTAAAAGTTCAGAGAAGAAAATATACCAATCAAGAGATAAAAATATAATTGCGTATTACTCACAGAGGTCAACGGTATTAAATGCGTACGAGAAATTGATAAAAACAATAAAGGTTAGGTATATTGACATACAAAAATTTCAAAAATGTCTGGACTTTAAAAAAATACTAAGGACAAATTATTATAGCAATTTATATAACTACTTAGTATAATACTGTTTTTAAAATAATAACAGTCACATAAAAATACTTAAAAACTATTCCCTAGATATTAAAAGCATAATTTTTAGTTAGTCGTTTTTTCGTCGAGTTAGTTTGTAATTTACCGGGATTCTCGACTTCATACAATCCCGATGTATCCCGATCATCTGGTAACCCTAATAGTTAGTAAAGTTATGTTTGCCAGAAAGTACCTACCACAGACTATGTTGCTAATGCGTTAGCATTGCGTTTCTTTACAATTTATTTTCAAGCAGGGATAAGATAAGGTAGGTAAAATAAATCTGTAGTATTCAAAAAACAGGCTTTGTAACTATATGTGATAGGTTAAAAGTAGCGTTAAAAGTTACAACGCCTGCTGTATATAGGGCGTCTCAAGACTACGGTACATAAAGGGAAAATACCTTAATTTTTTTTTATTTTTTAAACTTAGTAATTCTGAAGACTTTATTTTATTTTTTAAACTTAGTAATTCTGCATTTCTCCATACATTCTTTCAGCAAAATATCCTATCTACGCTATCTAAGGTACTTTCCCTTGATGTCCCGTAGTCTTGGGACGCCCTGTATATAGCCGCCTTAGATAAAGTTAAATTTAAATGGTACGCAATGTTTCTTCAAAGTCTCACGTGAAACGGCAATGAGTTTTCCAATCGCTATTACACTTGCGTGTTGCGGATTGAATGCGGATCAGACACAGAGTGCCATGCATCCGTTGCACTCGCCATCCGCAGCCATCCGTTAGTCACTGGCGGCTTGCGTGATAAATTACTTTTTATTTTTAAATTAGTAGGATGGCAACGCCCACTAATATTATCTGTATGGTTTTCCCCATTCCATAATTTATAAACACAGTCCATCAGAGTAGGAAGACATTCAGTTTACAACTTTTGTACAGTATCAACATTTGTTGTCTATAAAAACAACATCAAATTTTGAAAGTTACGTTAGTATCATCTTAAAAAAATATTAACGTGTTTGGCTGCTAAGATGCAATTCTCAGTGTTCTGTAAGTTAATTTTTTTGTATGTTTTTAGGGTAACCATTATACCTAAGTCTAACATTATGTAGGTACCTATAATTCTTTTTTGTTTGCATGACTGTAATAAGTTACAAGGGTCTTTGGTTTATAACGTTTTTATTGATACCTTTTTATCCACTAATATTCCTAGTATAATTAATATTTATTTGCAATCCGTAATCTGCAGGTCTTAAATATAATATATCAGATAATCATGGACCCTCTCGGGGAAATCAAGTTTAAGAGTACAAAAAATGTTAAAATATACTCATCGTTATATAAAATATTTATAAAGCTATATACCTATGGAAAAGTTTGTGAGTTTGAATGTAATGCATTAAGGGTGTCTGGCAAGGAGTTGCCACGATGGAAAGTGTCTGGCAGTGAATGTCGTAATTAAAGGCAACTGAAGGCAATACAAGAAATAGTAATTTGACGAAAGTGGACTTACGTTTAACACGTATTTAGTGCTGTTTGTCTGCCATAGCCACCTAACTTCATAATGGGCTACTGTTCGTACTTGTGTTTAGACTATGTGCTCACAATTTTCAGATTTTATAACATAACGAAGGTCTGGGGTTCACGGGCTCTTAGGCCATCAGAAAAGCTTATAAACCTGAGAGTAGGCTTTAATAAATTTCGTTGTTGGTATCCACGAATTAGAAGCTACCGAAGGGATAAAAGTAGGACTATCAACAAAAAGAAATGAGATGCCATAGAAACATATACCTAATAATAATATCCTTTATATGTCCCAATAGTTAAGCACAGGCTTCCTTCTCGGATAGCGAGAGGATTTGAGCCGTGATCCACCACGCTGGCTCGGTGCGGGTTGATGGATCACATGATGAATAAATTTCCAATCCTTGGGTTTCTTCACGATGTTTTTCCCTCACCGTTAGTGCGTGATAAACATGTACCTACATACACAATTTGGAAAATAAATAAACAAAATTAGTGGTACACCCTAGTGGGGATCAAACCTGGAACCTTCGATATAGTAGTACCCTTCACCACGCACTTAAACCTAACCTAATAAAAACATCAGTTTCTACATCGTTAAAAGTTGAGAGATCCATGTTATTCCAAGTCGGTTAATTTATTCACTTAAAGGACCTTATATTCCTTACTCAAAGGACCTTTTGTCTTAAGTTAACTGAGTTTGCGAGACTTGGTATTTTTCAGTTATGTTTGTTATGGCTTTTATTAAGAGAGTTGCTTCGTACGTCTGATGACACCAATATGTGTTTTGGGCCATAATTGTGTATGCTAGTAAGGCGTCTAGTAGATATACCATATTGTTTAAACCAAATTCTATGATATGCTCGATTACATTTAAACTTAATGTTTCGTTTCCGCTAATTCCTTCTCTTAAGATCAAGTACTATATCCATTCTATGCCGTTATACCGTTGGTTTCAGGCACTTTTTTATTCGTAGGGGAGCGAGGGGCTTGTTGTTACAGGGGTAAGTAGTAACAGGCTGTTTTCACCAGGATCTTCAACACTATTAACGTATATCTTTGACTCGATTTAACCCATAAACCGCACCGCATCATATTGCCATAGCCAGTGTTCCGCCGGTTGGCGCAGTGAGCAAATGTGAGCATTCCCTTCATTTCTGCCAGGTGATATAAAATTGTACTGTCGTAAAATTTTGGTTTGTGTTTTTAATATTGCCTATTTTCAAATTTTCTACATCTTATTTACATTCAAATTTATCTATCTCTGATATTGTGTAACAGTTTTTATGATTGCTTAATTGTTTAATAAGTTATCTTGATAAATGTTAAAAATCATACTATGGGGTTAGTTGTAACAAAATCCCGGGGCTTGTTGTAACATGTTACACCATGCATTGTCTGGTATGTGGTGAAGCTTACACAGATACAAACAAAAAAGATTGGATAGAGTGTATTAGAAATAAATAATTTAATTACCTGCTGTGATTTAAAAGTGCTATTATGATTATAAGTAGTGTTTAACTAAATAAAACTCTTAATTACTTAATTTTTAAGTGTTGATTACAAAAAAGTGTATTTGAGTTGATTTTTGATAAGAATTACATAATACTTACTTTGGAAAGATGTCAATTTTGTTAAAAACAAATAAAGAATAAATGATTAGAGGTATTAATGTCGTTTTTTATTGTCGTTACTACTTGCCCCGGTAGACGTTACAACTTGCCCCAAGCACGAGGTAAGTTGTAACACCGCACTTCTTTTAGAAAATAATTGATTGTTAAATAATGACCAATAGTTATGATATTATTTTTACTTGATTTGGTAGAGGAAGAGTTACAGTATCCATCAATCTTTATTTAGTAGAAATTGAATCAATAGATCTCAAGATATACTAGTTTTACTGAAAACTGTTACAACAAGCCCCTCGCTCCCCTACTTACTTGTGAAGCAAAGTTGGGTGCCTTTTAGGAAGACGGCTTGAAAGATACTGACAGGCCACCCTACCCTACAGGAACCATTTATTTGCTTAGTTTCATATGGTTTCATGTAGATCCGTTCAGTAGTTTTTGCATAAAAGGGTGTCAAACCTACGTAGGCTTGTTTATGCGTAAAAAACAATCAAATAATAGGCTATTACGAAAATAAATCATTTTAAAATATAATATGTAATTACATAAATATGTAAAGTAAACAGGTATTATAATATTGATGATATTATTTCAGGTCTTGCGTTGATGTTGGCGGCACAAAGTTGGGCGTACCCCACATTAGAGCCCTGCTTCTGTCCTCTGAACTTGCGGCCTGTTTGCGGCAACGACGGCAACGTGTACCCTAACAAGTGTGCGCTAGCGTGCGAACAGAGGACCAAGCCCGAGCTAGAGCTGCGGGAGTCCGGGGACTGCGAGGCTCTCATACAATCCCAGTACACTCCATGCATGTGCCCGAACGAGTACAAGCCCGTGTGTGGCACCGACGGCCGCACCTACCCCAGCGCCTGCGCGTTGCGCTGCGGCAGACGCGCCGCCCCGCGCGTGGAGCTGCTCTCGCAGGGACCCTGCGTCTCCACGCCGCAGGACGTCGCACAACATGACTCCAACTAACTTAGAAACACCATGGATCCCATGGGATCAAGTTAGGTTTACTTTTGGGTCTGTTTCTTTACCTAAGTGAACTGTTTGTGAGTGTTTTATGGCGTAGACTAAACATTTTACTTTATTCATAATGTTCATTTTATACACACAATAGATTGTGGCGAAGCCAGAACGCATCTGCAGTAAATGTGACTCCAAATAAATAAAGTCTAGGTATCTGCCACTTTTTAAACAGCCAAGTTTGTTTCAAATTGTTTTCTCGTAGGTACGCTTTAGTATTAAAACTTCTTATTGTTAATCGGGTGGCCTGTATATATTCAAAAATCTATAAATAAACACATCAAATGTACGGTTGCCTACTTATTGAAGTGAACCTGTAGCTAGAGCAAAGGGGACTTTCTGACTCCTTAAGGTACATTTAATTAATATTCTTCATACTAAAAACAAAAGTTACATCTGTAAGATTAAATTAAATATTATCATTGTGGGGCGGCAACATCCTACCATAAATATCTATACCTAATAATTGTTAATAGCTTAACAAATATATTTCTTACTAGTGGCCGCCCGCAACTCCGTTCGCGTGGAAGTCGGTTTCCCGTGGAAATGAGATGTTTTCCCGCGGTAAAATGTACCCTATGTCCTTTCCCAAGTCCAGTTCCTTCTTCATACCAAATTTCAACCAAATCGGTCCAGTGGTTTAGGCGTGAAAGCGTAACAGACAGACAGACAGACAGACAGACAGACAGACAGACAGAGTTACTTTCGCATTTATAATATTAGTAGGGATTTTCTACTCTGCCTGAAACCAATGACTCCCTACCTTAAACTCTATGTACATCCCAATAAGACTGCTGTAAAATGTATTTTCTAATAATAGCGTTAAAAAATGCAACCGTTTTTTTCCTAAAATTTTTATCTGATACTAGTGGCCGCCCGCGACTCCGTTCGCCTGGAAGTCGGTTTCCCGTGGGAATGAGAAGTTTTCCCGCGGTAAAAAGTACCCTATGTCTTTTCCCAAGTTCAGTTCTTTCTTCATACCAAATTTCATCAAAATCGGTTCAGTGGTTTAGGCGTGAAAGCGTAACAGACAGACAGACAGACAGACAGACAGACAGACAGACAGACAGACAGAGTTACTTTCGCATTTATAATATTAGCAGGGATATTTCAGTGTAACAAACGAATAAAACGGTAAAAAACGAAAAAACGTTTCTTTCGCCGAAAAAAACAATTTTTTTCTTTCGGAATTTTCAACGCTAGACAAGAGTCATAAGTAACTCTTTTTTTTATTTGATCACTTTTTTGGTTGCTGTATTTCAAATTACTTTCGTTTCAGACTTATCAGTTTCATTTCTGTTCAAATAGATCGGGGCTACGTCTGTTAAATCTTTTGATTGACCGACCTATTTCCCTTTGTCCTAAGGCTAACGTTGTATCGATCGAACACATCATATAGGTGACGCATGTTACAATTACCTACTCAATAATAAATCAAACTCAACACATAGGTATAAGTTAACGAGTATGCATTCATAAAGAAAGGTACAATTAAAGTAAAATGCATAAAAACAATTTACAGTTTTTCAATTAACACAAGTGAAGTAAATGACTCCAAACACATTTTAAATTTGACTACTTAAGTTATTATTTACTCCTTTAATCACTCATCTTCCACACGGTTTCTCGTGTCTTACTTCCAGTGTAGGGTTCTTTCGTTTCTCACAGTCTAGTTTTTTTCGTTTGTTTTTCATCGGACCCACAAACATGGTTATAATCTAAGGCACGTTCGATGGCTGCTCTCTACAATCTCCCTCTTTAGTCAATTCCAGTGTAGGGTTCTTTTGTTTCTCACAGTCTAGTTTACATTTGTTTTCGTACGTTTTTCCATCTGACCCACAAACAGGCTTGTAATCTAAGGCACACATACAAGATGTTGGCTTTTCTACGATTGATGGCTGCTCTCTGCAATCTCCCTCTCTTGTTACTGCCAGTGTAGGGTTCTTTTGTTTCTCACAGTCTAGTTTGCATTTGTTTTCGTATGTTTTTCCATCGGTCCCACAGACTGGCTTGTAATCTAAGGCACACATACAAGATGTTGGCTTTTCTACGTTCGATGGCTGCTCTCTGCAATCTCCTTTTTTAGTTACTTTCAGTGTAGGGTTCTTTTGTTTCTCACAGTCTAGTTTGCATTTGTTTTCGTACGTTTTTCCATCGGACCCACAGACTGGCTTGTAATCTAAGGCACACATACAAGATGTTGGCTTTTCTACGTTTGATGGCTGCTCTCTGCAATCTCCTTTTTTAGTTACTTTCAGTGTAGGGTTCTTTTGTTTCTCACAGTCTAGTTTGCATTTGTTTTCGTACGTTTTTCCATCGGACCCACAGACTGGCTTGTAATCTAAGGCACACATACAAGATGTTGGCTTTTCTACGTTTGATGGCTGCTCTCTGCAATCTCCTTCTTTAGTTACTTTCAGTGTAGGGTTCTTTAGTTTCTCACAGTCTAGTTTGCATTTGTTTTCGTAAGTTTTTCCATCTGACCCACAAACAGGCTTGTAATCTAAGGCACACATACAAGATGTTGGCTTTTCTACGTTCGATGGCTGCTCTCTGCAATCTCCTTTTTTAGTTACTTTCAGTGTAGGGTTCTTTTGTTTCTCACAGTCTAGTTTGCATTTGTTTTCGTACGTTTTTCCATCGGACCCACAGACTGGCTTCTAATCTAAGGCACACATACAAGATGTTGGCTTTTCTACGTTCGATGGCTGCTCTCTACAATCTCCTTCTCTTGTTAGTTCCAGTGTAGAGTTCTTTTGTTTCTCACAGTCTAGTTTGCATTTGTTTTCGTATGTTTTTCCATCTGACCCACAAACAGGCTTGTAATCTAAGGCACACAAACAAGGATTTATATTTTCTTGTTTAGCTTTACACTCTTTGTCGTTTCTTACTTCCAGTGTAGGTTTCCATGATTTCGCACAGTCTAGTTGACATTTGCTCATGTAAGTTACTCCATCTGAACCGCACACTGGCTTGAAAGTTACCTCACACAAACATAATTTTTTCACATGACAATGCCCCACATGTTTGACTCGCAGTTGTGGATCGGTCTTCTGTTTACATATTAATGCGGATTCATTTGGATATTCATTGCCGTCTGTTCCGCAAACAGGTCTATAGTCCATAGTTGTAGCACATTCTGATGCTGGGTTCTGAACGGGTATTCCAGATACATAATTCGTGAGAATTAAGACCGCACCTTAAACAATAATTATTATTTATTTCATTTAATTATTTTTATTATGAACTTGTATTTCGCCCGCAGCTTTGCATGCAATTGACAGGTGGCACCCTCTATTCTTATGAAAAACTGCTAATAAAAAAAATACATTTAACTTTACAATTTAGTTTAATTTAATCAATAACAAAATTTCATCTAAAACTAACCGGGCCGTTTTTGCGAGATTGAGAAACAAACATAGAAACTCTCACATTAGCATAGTAGGATTAAACCCAAAAAAAGGGGAGAATTTAACACCAATTCTTAGGGGTTAGTTTGGGATTATGTCTTAGTTTATTTTTTTACATCTGTTGTTATTTTTACTGAGTTCGTAAATTTAGTTGAATATTGATTAAACTTACCAAATAATGGAAAATACATGCCGGATCCGTAGGGTACAATATTACGTAAAAATCCCAAAATAATATTGGCTTCATTCCTTATATAGCTAATTTATCTAATATTTATCTTTGGGTCAATGTTACGTATCCACTAAAAGATATAAAAAATCATTATGGGCAAAGCCGCGTCTAACGACAAAATACTTTGTTGCCTACCTACTTATGTCACATAACAAATAGTCTTGAAGTCGACAGATAAGAGAATGAATAAAGTTTGTAACTAGATAGAAATAGAAATATTATTGATGGTAAACCTAGCCGTACGCCTAGTTATTATATTCTGAACTAGCTTTCCGCCTTGCAGTTTCACCCGCATCTGGACTGCTTTCTTAGTGCTCAGTTATATCATAAAAGGAACGCGTGTACCAAATTTCATACGTCTAGCTTTAATGGTTGACGCATGGCGGTAAGGAATCGGTTTGTCAATCAGTCAGACAGTCAGGACTTGTAATTTTTAAGTACTTATAGATACGCAACACACAGGTCTAGATTATAGATTACGTGATGATGGCCAAGTTACGACTCACCACATTGTATTCAGGCTAGTTTATTTTAGGTAAGCTTTTAAATTAAGTCTAACCTTGAGATAACCTCATATTGTACCTATAACTTAAAATAACTAGTTACTTTCTGCGGTTATACTTGCATGTTGATTCGTTTGTAACCGGTTTCTGAACTAAATAATTTAAAGTTGTAAAATATTTTAGTAGGTACTATTCTTAAACAATTCGACTGTTTCGAATAATTTTCTTGTTAAATCCCAGTCGAATTCGTGGACCGGTAAGCTTTCGTGAACAAAACAAACAGATAGACAGGCATTCAGAGTAAGTTACTAATGCTGTTTTTATATTATCTAATAATTAAATACAAAAAATGGTTTTTTGATGATAGCCGTTGTTTGCATTTATATAACAGTTTTTGTTTTAAAGCAAAGATGTATTATTACACGAGTTTCGGTAAGCATTCATTAAATTCAAGTTTTGATAAAATGTGATAGATTCTGGGGCATTTAATGGTTTGAATCACAAAAAAAATTGATTTATTGTAATGTTCACTATTGATGACGTTCTTTTGAAATAATAATACCATTTTCGTCTTCTTAATATTCTATAAATAGCGCATGCTTAGGTTTTTCGTAGCACATATCTTTCTTTGGCCTGAGTTTCAGAAACTGCCTGTCGGGCACCTGAAGTGGTTTTTGTATGCAAGGGGTGACCTACTATTAAAAACCTATCAGTAAAAAAATACAAGTTCAATATATGTGATCGCTTTATTTTCAGCATTCATCTTATTGGCAGTGGTTCAGATTTCTTGGACAACAACAACTAATAATTGCGGCTGTTCTAATTACTTCAAGCCGCTGTGTGGCTCCGACTTCAAAACATATGGAAACGGATGTAAACTAAGATGTGCTCAACAATCAAATCCCAATCTGACCCAGAAGTTCCTTGGGAACTGTAGACCTACTCAGATTCTTTATTCGTGCAACAAAAACTGTACCAACGAAGAATCACCGGTGTGTGGCTCAAACAACAAAACGTATCCCAGCAAATGTGCGTTTGATTGTCAAAAGCTACTGACTACAACTATGGAAATCAAAAACGAAGGACCATGCGTCTCGGAACCAGCTAAGGTCAAGCGTCAAATCCATATTGTCGACAACAACGATCAAGTCATTGAAACTGCGCCAGTGAAGCCTGAGTGCCGGTGCACTAGAAACATGAAGCCTGTCTGCGGGTCTGATGGGAACAGCTACAACAACAAATGTCTGTTAAACTGCCGACAAGCGACCTCTTCTCCTGGCCTAAGACTAGCGTATCGTGGCCTCTGTGTCGACCGTGCCTCGGCCAGCCAGGTCGTGGAGCAGCAGTAGGTACCGCGCGGGCTGCGGGCAGTGGCGGACTTGCAGACTCGGCCGCCCTAGGCCCCAGGCCATCAGCCACCCCTTCCTCAGCATCCACCATATAGACTACTCTGGAAAAATCGTTTGAGGCCGCCCCTAAATCTGGCCGCCATAGGCCCGGGCCTACCTGGCCTTAGGGTAAATCCGCCACAGGCTGCGGGCCCTGCACGAGGCACCTGCGGCCGGTGTGTCGCGGCGGTCGGGCGCTCCTACAGCAACGAGTGCTTAAGTACAGCTCAAGGGGCTTGTTAGTGTTACTGTTACGGCTAATACCCAAAGTGCGGCTACACCTAGTTTTAGCCGGTTAGAAGTGTTTTTAAAATGGAAAACTGTAAAAAAAAATATACCTATGTGTATATAAAAACTGGCTTCAATCATGAGTCGACGGATTCCCGCTACGCGGGACTCCTTTTTTTGGGTGGTATCAAAAAAGTAACCCAACTAACCTAACCTATTGATGTTTCTAGCCGGCTAAAACTAGGTGTAGCCGCACTTCGGGTATTAGCCGTAACATTACAATTTAAATCTTTACGCAATACGATAGCTCTCTTGCATTTCATCGTAAGCCTTTTTCCAGAAAGCTAAAGAGCACTTTCCTATAAAGAAGTTAGATGAGTTAATGAGAAAAACTGTAAGCATTAATTCGATGGGTGCCTGGAATAAGACCGCAATAGCCATAGTAGCAGTTCTCCGATTAAGCCATTTTTGTATTCTATGGACCGTGTTACACCTTGTGAATTTTTTTCAAAATTTTAAGAAGAAATTTTGAAAGCTGCCTGATTTAGCAAAATCAGTATGGGTATTGATTGTTTATTCCACGTTCATCACTCGACTTTTGTATACCCAAATAATGGGCCTATGTCCAATGATAAAAAAATATTTAGTCTTCTACAAGCAATGGACCTTGCGGCAGTGTTCCCGGAAATGAACTTTTTATAAAGATTTATAATAAACATTGTTGTACGTGTATTTAAAATTTTCACTCGTTAATATTAAATATGGTTTTCTTCCATGATATAAAAAAATAATATACTATAAGTTTGTGACTTACTTTTTATATTTTTACATTATTAAAGTTTCGTATCTTCAGTGGAAAAAAAGGTATAAGTTGAAAAAGCCGAAAAAGGAACAAAAAAAATATTTTTCTTCTGATGAATCAAAGACCTTCAAATTTATAGATTCAGTTGCTGGTAACAATTTTCGATAGAATGTTTGATAAAGTTAAGTAACAATTGAGTATAAGCATGTGGAAGTTCATCAGAACCCACGGCATTGATATTATTTGTTTTACGTGTCCGCGTTGAAGTACCTACGAATTGTCGTGTCTAATACCTACCTCATACTCATTGCTTTCGATATCTTAAAAATACTTCTTTTTTCTATTATTTTCCTTACAATTCGTCTAATTACAAAACTTAGTAAGGTAACAGCAATAAACTTTATCCATCGTCTTTCACTCGAAGATTGTGTTAGAATCATGACTTTCCTAGAACTGGGCATCAGCATGCGTCATATTGGTAGAATGGCAGCTGTGACCTTACAAACGGTCCAGAACGTGAAGAGAAGAGGTGAAGAGACTGGAAATCATCTGAGGCGATCATGTAATGGAATACCCAGGTGCACAAGTACCCGAGAAGACCGGTATATTGTTTCGACGGTGTTAAGAAATCGCCACATCAATGCAATTGAAGTGCAGCAAAAGCTGCTTCAGACCCGAATGGACTACATTAGTAAAAGAACAGAGAGAAGAAGACTTGCTGAAGCCAATCTCAAACCCCGTAGACAAGCGAGTGGTCCCAAACTCGAGAGAGGGCATCATGTAGCGAAACTACAGTACGCTTGTAAACATTTACACTGGGACGAAGAAGAGTGGTTAAGAGTTTTGCTCACAGATGAGTATCGATTCTCACCCTACACTTCAGATGGGAGGAGGAATGTTTACAGACGACCTGGTGAGCGTTACATAGAAACCTGCTTCTCAAAAAGAGTCCATTACGTTGGAGGCAGCGTACACGTATGAGCTGGCTTATCTGCTGAGGCTTGCAAAGACAGTGGCAATAGAAAACGGAACGCTGAATGGTGATTGATATGCCCAAGAGATTCTTAATGAGTATGTAGAGCCATATGTAGCAAATATGAGAGATGGGTCGATGCTGATGCAATACAATGCCCGAACACATTCAGCTCGGGTTGTTTAAGAGTATATTTGTGAAGCGTAATCGCTTGGCTATCAAGATGTCCTGACCTCAATCCGATTGAACAAGCCTAGGACGAGCTCCTACCACTCTCAGAGCACTAAAACAGGCCCTAATAGAAGAATTCATTTCAACATTCCTCAACATCGGCTCCGAAACCACATCTTCAGTATGCCAAACCGACTGGAATAGTCAGAGTCCGAGGAGGCAACACCAGTTATTAAAATAAAAAAATGTGGTACGGTATAAAACACTTTTAAAACGTTTATTTATTTTGACAGATATGCCTTTGTGTTTTATCTTTTTTTTTGTATTAAAAATGTTATAAATGTATAGTTTAATGTATTATTAAAGAAAGCTGATAAATGTTCCTTTAAAACGTTTTTTATTTTAAATCTCTAGCTTCAATACTTTAGATAGCAAATTTTAAAAGTGTACCACTTAGTTTTGCAGGCCAGTGTAATTCAAATCTCTTGTCGCGGGCAATTTTTCAAAACATTTCAGTTTGCACTTGCAAATACCTCTCATCTGTTTTAAATGGCTGCTCATCCGTATTTTTTCCATGTTTTATTTGTTCTTTAGATCAGTTTTCTTGTTTTCATTTTCTTTTTCTAGGATTTATATTAGCTTCAGTTACTAATACTGGATGAGATGACATTGCCTCAAGTTTTGTTGTTGTATTCTGTCCATTTGGATAGTTTACAGTTAGTTCATAACAGCCAATCTAAGATTGCTCGGCGTCAGGAACTATGGCAATAACATTTTAAACATTGGCTGGTACCTTTCTTGTAGGGCTTGTCGTAGAAGTAGGTTGTAGAAATGTTTTGTCATTATGCGCAAATGATGTAAGCTCTATTTCAGGTAATTTAGATGGACGAGTTTCAGCTTTATCATGACATACAAATTCTGTCATTGTTACTGTTAGAAATAATGTTTTTGAGGATTAAATATAAATACAACTGTAGGTGAATGTCGCCATGAAAAATAGTTCATTACGAGGTATATAAGTTGGAGTAGAGAAAAGTGTAATATTACCCAAATAATTTTCATTTAAATTTAAATCACAGTCATTCAATAGTAAATTTGGTAGATTTTCCCTAATTCTGTTATCGGACTAGGACTGGAACTTGGTAAATATTCGGAAAATGGCTCTGGCATCGATGTATCACTCATATGCTACCGCTAGCCAAACATCTCAATGCTAAATCTTTTGAGTCTAAAAAACAGTAATCATTCTGATTTTACTACAGCACAGAAGTTTGTCGGTTTATGCTTGGGTGAGAAGAAAGTTATTGGTGAAAGAAAAAGTTTACGTTCTGATTCAAACCTATGATAAGTAAATAGGAAGTAAGCACTCGTATCGCTTTTTAAAATAATATTGTAAGATAAGTAAGTGTAAAGTGAAATGATACCAAATAAAACGTATTCATATATACAAGACTGTGGTGTAAAAATATTCAATGGATATAAATCATATGATTATTTACAAAGAAATTGCACTACTATATAATATATTCATTATATTTTCTATACTGCTCTAACATTGATAAACTATGTGATCATTCCAATACAACCATATTCATTCGATATACAGCATTCGTGAGTACATTTTCCACGTCGATAATTAAATTCCTGTAACATCATTGCAAACTGCTATTACTGTATGCGCCATTCATTCTTCATATCAACGCACAACGCTGTAATATACTATTGCTGTTTGATTGAATGCGCACTTTTTACCGGAATAAAACCACAATGGAGTCTTACAGAAACGTATTTCAATGCATGAAGTGGCAATATAGATTTTTACGTTTTTTTGCTATTTTTTGAGTATTAATAATCTTGTGGACACTTTAAATCACTGCAGCAAAAAATACCGCATTGTTTGATATACCCCCCGTTCCGATATGCCTCATAGTTTTGTAATTATTCAAGATTTTACGTAAATCTTTTTTCCTGTAAAATTGTGATTTGTCGATTGCAGCTTTATTCTAATAACCCATCGATTGTTATCAACGTTTTGCATAGTGGAAGATAGGTATGGACCGCTAAAGATGTGTAAGATGGCTCATCTTTTACCTTCTGTTCATAATAACATTAGCTATAAGACGTCCCCTACTTGACATAATCCTCTCCTTAAGATTCCCAGAGCATCCTGTATTCAGCGCGTTTTTGCAACTTTGACCTTATGTCTATGGAATAAAATGTGATCGTTCGTATTTTTTTTCTAATTTTAAAAAGTGTTTCCGGTAAGTGTTAACCTCATAAGTTTTTATTGTATATATATAATATTTTAGCTGTTGATGTACCTAAATAAATAATCAAATATAGTTAAATGAAAATAGTTAGGTAATTACTCATTTTGCAAAAACATTGAACTTTTGACAAGTAACGTGTAAACAAAACTTAACTAGTATGATAACAACCGTATTGATATAATAACAAAAGTTATTTGTAACAAATTATGCAAAATCTGTGCAAAATTTTACGATTTCTCAACATCATGAATGTTGAAATGACTCAATAATAAATGAAATGTTTGATTCATCGCCAAGAAATCTCTAAAGTTTCTTAGCAGAATATGGTTTGTATCTATGTGAATAAAGAAAACACTCTTACGCCCGAGCCCAATATACGATCTCAATCCATTTTTACGCATCTAAGATCGAAAACACGATCCAAATATTTAAAAAACTGTTTCAATTAACGAACTTCAGATTGTGAAACCAATCCAAAGACGCAAACGATCCATGGGAATCAATCTCAGTTCGCAATCGTTTTCTGTAACATCCTCTGTATGAAAATTACGGTTGGCGCGTCCCAATAACCGATTTCCGTTTTCAATATTGAGCTTCGACGTTAGTATGCATTATTAAGAAAAAAAATGCATACGTAGTTTTTTTTTATTTAGGTTTAGGTATAGGTATCGCAAAAGCAACATAATATATTTTTTCTTAAACAATTAGGTACTTAAATGAGATAACTCTTTGCAAGAGATAAAAAGTAAAAACAAAAATATTTGATAGTACACTTGTGTTCTGTGTATGACACTCACGACTATAAGTAAACTTTACTTATGTGTGTATAGGAACCACGTAGACTTTCTGTGATATCTTAAGAGTAAACTATTTCTTAAGAGTACTTAGTAACAAAACAAGACTAAGAAACAAAAATAAGTATAATTTAACTAACTAGTAAGATTATCAAAAAATACTTACTAATACTAGGTACTCAGGACCTTTGGAAAACCGGTCCAATGCTCTTCCAACTGAGCTACCGCGCCGCTACGTTGACCCATCGAAATTTCTTCCAGTATCTATGTGCTTTCGTCATATAGCTGACGTTATTCCATCAAATGAGAGGAGTTTCCGCCTCTTCATTTCAGTAGAAACTACTTTACACACCTTTACAGGATATTTAACTACTAATTAAGATGAAACAAGCTAATGATTGAGATTTTACTTTAAATTTTGCATTATAAATGCTAATTTATTAATTTTGAAGTTGTAAATACTGCCTCCGGGCGCCAGTCGCGTAATGCTCGGAGGCCCGCGTTCCTTTTTCCAGTATTTACTACTTCAAAATTAATAAATTAGCATTTATAATGCAAAATTTAAAGTAAAATCTTAATACTAGGTACTACTAAAAATATGTCACCTCAATTAGATTATAAGTTTACCTACTAACAATTAATGGATTTAAATAGTCCGAAAATATCCTTTTTTATATTTTTTTATTTATTTGTTATTTTTTACTTCAGCCAAGTAGATATTGACGAGTGGTAGAATCTAGCTGTAGGCTCTGTCTCGACCGGTAAAATACCACCGTCGCCCAGAAAACCGACGTGCAGTAGGGACGATGTTCCTGCGTTTCACTTGGTGAGCGCGGTATCCGATGCCCAATTTTCTCAAAGGCTCAGCAACACACCCCGACACCCACAGTGTTGCGGGTAGTCATGGGCGGCGGTGATCACTTACCATCAGGTGACCCGCATGCTCGTTTGCTCCCTATATCAAGACATGGCTTAATGATAGTATATTTGATCATGAGTTGTTCGATGATAGATATATTGTGTTTAGGAGAGATCGCAGTTCGTCTTCAGCGTGTACAAAAAAAGATGGCGGAGGTTTTTGTGTAGCAATAAAAAATAGCTTTGAGGTGTGTAGGAAGCGCTCCCGGGAAACAAACTGTGAGGATTTATGGCTAAATATAAAAATAGTTCAAACAAGTTCTAAATATCTGCGTAGTGTATTTTTCTCCACCAGTTAATTATGTTGACCTAGACATATTTCTAAACAATTATAGTAATATAATACTCAACAAAGTAAGTAACTCAAACTCGATATTATTTGGAGACTTCAATCTGTACACATAATATTTTGAATAGCAGAATAGAAAACAGATTATTGGACGAACTGTCTTTTATAAATTTTAAACAATGTAATTGTGTCAAGAATGTCCAAAATAAAATACTGGATTTAATTCTGTTCGATATACCAGTTAATTAACGTTCGTGAATGTAAACAGGCCTTAACCAAATTAGATCCATATCATCCGGCACTGAATGTCACAATAGACTATCCGAAAAAATTAAAGAAAAATCTGAGAAGAAAAATAAATGAAAATAAGAAATTAAATTTCAACAGATCAAATTATAATGAAATTAATATAGATCTCGAGCAATTGAACTCTGATACATAATGGGAAAATGTTAATGACATTGACTAAATGGTAGATTTATTATATACAACACTTACTTCTATAATTAAAAACGAAAAATATCCCATTTGGTTTAGCTCTGCGTTAATAAAATGTGCCAAGGAAAAACTTAAATTCTACAAGAAGTTCAAGAAATACGGTAATCCAAGAGATAAAGATACATTTAACCTTCTGAGAAAACGTTATGAGGATATGGTAAGACAGTGTTTTAATAATTTCAAGGAAAATGCAGCTATTACGATGAAAACTAATCCTAAGTATATTTGGTCATTTGTAAATGGACTAAAACGGAATTGTAACGCACTACCGAACCAACTTGTTTTAGGCGACACTGTTGCAAATGGCGGGCAAGAAATTTGTGAGCTCTTTTCAGAATACTTTCAATCCGTTTACAATACAGAAAATAATGTTTCAAAAGAATTAAATAATCTGCACGACACAACCTTGCCGATAACAGAGCAGTCTCAATGTTTAAGCCACGTTTGTATAACTCAAGAATAAATTTTCACTGTTCTCAAACAGCTTGACATATCGAAAGGATCAGGTTTAGATGGCATACCTAACATTTTCTTACAAAAATGTGCTCAGTCTCTTTCGAAACCGTTGTTTAGACTTTACAACCAGTCACTGAACTTGGACACTTTCCGTCACAGTGGAAAAAAGCTCGTCTTACACCACTGCTCAAAAAAGGTGATCCAAGTGCTGCGTCTAATTATAGACCAGTTTCAATTCTTCCAGCGCTAGGCAAAGTGCTCGAGTCATTAGTTCATCGCAAGATTTACTGGCATGTCAAAGAATTGATTCACCCTGAACAGCATGGTTTTCTACCAAAAAAATCGACGACAACAAATCTTGTAGGCTATATCAATGATATCACACAAGCCATTGATAATGGTGAAGAAATACATGCACTATATACAGACTTTAGCAAAGCCTTTGATTTGATAAATCACAATTTACTTCTTGAGAAGATTGCTGCAATGGGTATTCATGGATCGTTGCTTCGATGGTCATCATTGCAGAATCGATCGCAGCTTGTGAAAGTCAAAGGTTATTCATTAAGGCAAAAACTAATTCCTTCCGGTGTTCCTCAAGGATCGCATCTGGGACCGCTCTTTTTTATCATTTTTATCAACGATTTTACCAACACTATTGGAAGCAAATTTAAAATGTACGCTGATGACCTCAAAGTGTATAGAAAAATTAAGAACAGTAACATTAATGAACTCCAAGGTGACCTAGAAAGAATTAACAAATGGTGTATAAGAAACAAAATGATCTTAAATATTGACAAATGCGTACATATTAGGTTTACGAAGAAGAAGACTCCGTTTTATGCCATTTACTATCTAAACAACGTCCCTCTTAGAGAAGTAAAAAGCATTAGAGATCTTGGTGTTGTTGTAGATGGCTCCTTAAATTTTAGGGAACACATCGACAACACCGTTAAGAAAGCGTCGCGTCTTTCAGGCTTCATAACGAGACAAATTAAGATATTCAAGGATCCAAAAATCGCTATTCCTATATACAACTGTATAGTTCGAAGTATTCTTGAATTTAACTGCTCTATTTGGTCTCCCGGATATGCCGTACATTCGGAAAGATTAGAAAACATACAAAAAAAGGTTCTTTATCATTTGAGTTACAACAACAATAAATGTAAAAAATTAACATCCTATGAAAGTCGCTAACAATTTTATAATATACGGTCCCTTAGATCTCGTCGCAAAATGTCAGATATCCTATTTCTTTTTAGTAAATAATTTTGTTCACTGTCCGGATTATTTAGAGTGTATTAGTATTGCTGTACCTCGACCAGGTAGCCGACTCCTAAATAGATTGACTTTCAATTTACCTCGTTACAGAACCAACATAGGTCAGCACTCATTATTGTACAGGATGCTATCGTCTTACAACGCAATCAGATTTAAATTAGATATTTTTTCATGTTCTTTGGCCTCATTTAAGTGTCTCTTAAGGAAACATGTTTCTTAAAAAGTCCTTTGTATATCTTAACATAGCATAGAATCACTTTTACTATTTTCAATTTCTAAATTTATTTTTTGTTTTATTTTGTATTTTAGAAGTTGTTTTTTTATGAATATATTTAAAAAAATATATTTTTTTTTTTTTTCAATATTAAACTGTTCACACAATGCATGCTGTGTTCGCTGCCGTTAAAAGTGACGCCGTGTTAGTAGTTTTAAGTATTTAATTTTCTTAATAGCTGTAGTAATTGTGTTTACTTTGATTTTCGAACCAAATAAAAATAAAAATATATAAAAAAAACAGAAATTCTAATTTAACAAGTGAAATGGGGATAAAGGATTTAAAGTCATTACGCAGATTTTCAACCGGTTTTGAGCAGCAGAACTATACTTGAAAAAAAGTAATTATTGCGATAAAAACTCAAAAATCTTACCTACAAATATGTAAAGTGTTTCAAAAAATAATAAATGTTTCAAAAAGGAATCATATTGATTGACGTAAGGGTTATCATAGAGTATAAATAAATCGAGACACTACTTACTTTATGTTAATGAAAAGTGTGTCGTTATCGTTATCGTTATCAATATCGAAATATCGGAATATCGAAATATAGAAATATCGGAATATCGAAATATCGAAATAACGAAATCGAAATCGATCGTGTTTATTCAAATATTTTAATATAAGTACCCAAAACTTCAAAGGCACTTCTTGTAACTTAAAAGTTTTAGATCAATGTACGTTGCTATGGTTACTGTTTTTGTTTTACATGGACTGACATAAACAGTCACTCAAAGAAAAGATCGAACTGCCCAATTCCAGAGATCGCAAAAATGTATTCAAATGGTGTTCAATAGATCTGTCAAAATCTATAGATCGGTTATTGGGATGGCACATGAACATGGGATTAAATGCTGACAGTGCACTTTGTACATTCGTCAAAGTAGAGTGCTTTAGTAATTCAGTTTGGAAAAATATAACATCGCTACCTCGCAGCTTGTCATGCATTCACTTAAGATTGGTACTTTACAAACTCCTATCGTAATTTCAACCTACTCTATACAACTGTCTTACAAAGCTTAGGATTATTT
The DNA here is from genome assembly GCA_916618145.1 of Emmelina monodactyla. Taxonomy (NCBI): domain Eukaryota; kingdom Metazoa; phylum Arthropoda; class Insecta; order Lepidoptera; family Pterophoridae; genus Emmelina; species Emmelina monodactyla. Next base: position 1,841,131 of record OU745319.1, read on the forward strand.
TGCATAAAATGCCGCATAAAGCGTTGGGTGAGAATTATTTCAGCGAAGTTTAAAAAAATCTGTAGTAACCTTCTTATTATTTCAGTAAGTCGAAATCTGTATTAAGTTTATAAATTAGTGTGCGTAAATTCAAGGAGTTTCAAGTCTAAATAATCTTCATGAGGTAAATGAACATGGAGAATAAATCGTTTAATTACTATACGTTTATTTCTCAGCATAAAAAAACATAAAATTCAGCACTAGGATAATTTGGTTATAAAAAGACATAGGTATTAAAAAAAACCTAGCTAGCAGCTATCTGGCGGCACTAAGTTAGTTGGAGTCATGTTGTGCGACGTCCTGCGGCGTGGAGACGCAGGGTCCCTGCGAGAGCAGCTCCACGCGCGGGGCGGCGCGTCTGCCGCAGCGCAACGCGCAGGCGCTGGGGTAGGTGCGGCCGTCGGTGCCACACACGGGCTTGTACTCGTTCGGGCACATGCATGGAGTGTACTGGGATTGTATGAGAGCCTCGCAGTCCCCGGAGTTCCGCAGTTCTAGCTCGGGCTTGGTCCTCTGTTCGCACGCTAGCGCACACTTGTTAGGGTACACGTTGCCGTCGTTGCCGCAAACAGGCCGCAAGTTCAGAGGACAGAAGCAGGGCTCTAATGTGGGGTACGCCCAGGTTTGTGCCGCCAACATCAACGCAAGACCTGAAAAAATATCAGTTTTGTAAACCTATAGTATTACTAGGTAAAGTAATGATTATTATTTTTATTTTTAAAATGGTCTTATCTTTACTTTTTGAATGATGATTCACTTGCAAAAGTTCAAAAAGCGTAAACAAAGCTTGAGTAGAAAGTAGCTCAAAGGTCCCTTGATTATCTTCTGAGTAAATTAAGGTTAACTGGCCGATTCGATTGTTCATCATCCGATAGCGGGAATGTATTTGTTGTAAATTGTTGGATGATTTTTAAAAAAGTTAACAATAAAAGGTTCAGTTCGTATAAGTAAGAGCAGAGCCATTTAAGGGCTTACAAAAGAAGGATTCATTATAATTCCAAACGACCTCTATACATGACTCCACGATGTTAGTAAATCATAATTAAGAAACTATGCGATTATAACTTTAGATACGTAAAGGTTCGTTTTATAAAGAGAAAAGAGTAGGTGAGTTATAATTTTAATACTATTTTTTTTTCTTCTTTTTAATTATAAAATAACTTTATGAAGGTAGGTTACTTACCGAACATTGAAAAATGCATCTTAGCAGACAAACACGCAGCAACACTTACTTTTGTTGACTAAATTACGTACAAATTATAACCTTTATAATATTATTTATTTAATGTTGTTTTTTAATAAAAAATAAATCAGATGTTTTTAATCCACAGTAGTTGTGAAAGGAATGTCCGTCTTCCCTTGTTAGATCCAGTTTATAAACGTTCGAATAGGGAAAACCATATAGAATATAGATTGTATTGGAGTAACTTAGGAAGCTCTGCCCTACATACTCGTATCTATAGATAACTAGTGACCCGCCCACGCTTCGCAATAGTGTAAATTGTCGCGCAAATTCACACTATTATATTGTTCACGACACGTTAAATTTTAGCTAATTTACAATAACTTTTCTGATGGTTCTTTATTTTCAAATTTAAATGAAAAAATATCTAAATGATGGCGAAACCCGCATTAAAATTCGTTAAGTGGTTTAAAGAGGAGATAGCGGACAAACATACAAACAGACACAATTAGCGACTTGGATTTATACTATGTAATGAGATATACATACTATTCAGGCAATGACCTTTGTTATGTTTATTACAAGAAATGGATTTTCCAATTGCGTTAATATAAATTAGAAGTTGAAACAAACACTTTATCTACTGAGATAACACAGATTTATTGAACTTACTGTTACCTACATTGATACAAGTAATTTAAGTAATGTCAAATAAAGTTAAAACATTATTTGACAATAAGTAGGTATAGTTAATCATTTCATGATTTGTATCTATATTGAGATTTTACTTTTAGTTTTGCATTTAGAATGCTTATTTATTAATTTTGAAGTTAGGTATAGACACTGGAAAAAGAACGCGGGTCTCCGAGCATTACACGACTGGGAAACGAACCCAGGACCCGTTAGATAACTGGTCTAATTCGGAGACTCGCGTTCTTTTTCCAATGTCTATATCTTCAAAATTGTATTAATATGTTACTACTAAATAACTAGTGCCACCCATGATACATTTTAGCAGATTTGTTCACGGAACATTGAATTTTAGTGCACTTAAGAAAACTAAATATGAATGTGCTTTATTTAAAGTTTAAAAAGAAGAGTTACTTAGCTTTATACTATGTAATGAAATATAATTTTATGTAGTTGTTATATTTGAAAGCATTCTGACATTTGTTCAATTTATTAAATTTATACTCCGAAAGTGATTTCTAATTAGCAAGACGTAGCAACTACGGCGTAGCTGGCCCGTAGACCGTGTAGATGCGTAGCAAAGCATGACGTAGCTATTTTATAAATCATTTAGGCCCACTTGCAGAAAACGTTTTAACCTCGGGTTAGCTAGCTCCGGGTTAGCTAACTCAGATTTTAATGGCGCCACCATCGATTGTAACTACTTCACATTAATATACACATAACCCTATATAGTCTCAATTTAATTTCTGGTAGATTTTTGCATTCGTACCTACACTTACACATCTTATAATATTACTACTATCAAAATATTTTTGTTCCAATGTCGACTAGAGCTTAAACAAGTATTAGGGTCGGTCGACAAGCTTTTATTATAATTTCAATTCTGTAGTCATAAATGAATGTAGTTAATGCATGGACTTATTATTACTAACTAATAGTTATAGTTAGTAATAATAAGTCCATGAGTTAATGCGATTTAAAATTTTATTTTGATATTTTAAGGGCACTTAAATAAAAGCTTGTTTTAAAAGTTTTTTTATCATTACCAATTTTAATAATATTTTATTTTATATTTTTTCGTTTTTAGAAATATACTTTTTTTTTTTTTTTTTATTCATTTATTTCAGGCAATATTTACATAAAAGATCTTAAATATGTAAACAGAGGCCCATATCATATATACCTTACAGACTAACATAGATATTATATACTTAAAAACTAACACTACACTAAGAGCTAGCGCGCACCGGTGACTTTTGTCAGCATGACAAAAAAGTTTTTGTCGCTGTCACGTCACGACTCCAAAGCGAGGTGCGCTCACGAAAGGTGACAGTGACAATTATTTTTTTTAAAAGCTTCATTTGTCGAAATGGATTTCGAAGAGACGGTCGTCATCTGTGAGCTTATAAGGAAACTCAAAAGAGAAAAAAAGCGAAAAGAATACTGGGTACACCCCCTTTGGAGTGACAGGTTAATAAATGGAAAGTTCTACACCATGTTTCATAAACTTCGGGAACATCCAAAGAAATTTTTTGGGTATTTTCGAATGAGTGTTAGAAGTTTTGATGAATTACTTCGCAATTTAGGACCTGCGTTGACATACGAAAATACAAACATGAGATTGTCTGTTCCGGCTGAAGAAAGACTCGCTGTTACTTTGAGGTAAATATAAGTAATTAGAATATTATGTAATTTTAAATTGTTTATTTTAATGAAAATACAAAAATGTTATACAAATTAAAGTAAGTAGTTTTTAACTATAATCAAAAATCAAAAAAGTAATTGAAATGTAATATTCTTTAATTATTCTTCATGTTGGTTGATATTGTACTCATGGCAGATGTCATACAATTCGGAATCTTCTGTAAACTCTGTAATATAGGTTTGAATTGATGACGATGAGGCGGCTGAGGAGTTTTTCGGGTCTTGCTTAGGAGGCGATGATTGTGAAGATGAATTCGGTTGAGTGTGTGCAGAGGGTAGCAAATTTTGGGAACTTGTAGATGTACGAGTAGAAGAAGGAGATAAAACAAGTTGAGTGTTTCTTGCTAAGTGGAGCGGATTTTGAGGAATGTGCGATGGAAGAGAGACAGAATATTTGGGTTTGATTTGTATATTTTGAGGGCTTGTAGATGGAATATATGTAGGAGAAGGAGATAAAATCAGTGGAGTGTTTCTTGTTAAGTGTAGTGGGCCTTGGGGACTTTGCGATGGTAGAGAGACAGAATATTTGGGTTTGATTTGCATATTTTGAGGGCTTGTAGATGGAATATATGTAGGAGAAGGAGATAAAATCAGTGGAGTGTTTCTTGCTAAGTGTAGTGGGCCTTGGGGACTTTGCGATGGTAACTAGAGAGACAGAATATTTGGGTTCGATTTGCATATTTTGAGGGCTTGTAGATGGAATATATGTAGGAGAAGGAGATAAAATCAGTGGAGTGTTTCTTGCTAAGTGGAGTGGGCCTTGGGGACTTTGCGATGGTATAGAAACAGAATATTTGGGCTTGATTTGGAAATTTTGAGGACTACCTCTATAAATTGTGGATGGGCTATTCATAGGAGAATAATTATTGCGCTGAGTGTTTTGTTTCTGAACTTCCTGGAAAATTTGTAAAATTTTGATCTGTACGTCTAGTTTATTCTCCTCCGGGACTGCTTTTAACAACGGCACCAAAGACAGCGCAAAATGCTTTTCCTTGTCATCGTCATTACAGTCACTTTTGTTATTTCTCATAGCCTCGCTAAACCTGTTATCATCAACTCTTTTGTTGTTTAAAATCTCTAGAAGCCTTTCTTCGTAACATATTTTGTTCTTATTTTTCTTTCGGGAATATTCTTCTCGCTGTAGTACTTCCACACTAGCATCCTGACTATCTTCTTCGCAAGCAATTTCCTCTACAGAATCAGCATTTCCTGAGGTTTCTCGGGTATCCATGCTTGGGATAAGAAATAAAAGTTGGTCAAAATGTTTGTACTTTCTTCTTTTTGTAGCGGCCTGGCCAGACTTAGTACATTTTTGCTCACGTAGCTCACGTGAAAAACAAGCCCTTAAATTCTTCCATCGTTTTTGTACAAGTTTACCTGAAAATAAATATTTAACTAGTATAAAACAGTCAGTCATTTATTTAATTGTATTATGTATTTAATTTTCTTTTGTTTCAGATATCTTGCAACCGGCAACAGTTTTTACAGCATATCATTTGAATATTTGATAGGTGCCACCACTGCACGAGAAATTGTAAAATCTACATGTTCCGCGATCTGGAATTTACATACACTATACATGCCTGAAAAGTCTGAAGAGGATTGGTATACTATTTCAAATCAGTTTTACCAACGGACAAATTTTCCGAACATAATTGGCGCAATTGATGGCAAACATGTGAGAATAATTCAGCCGGAAAACACCGGTTCGCAGTGTTTCAATTACAAAAAGTACTTTTCTACTGTTCTCATGGCATGGGTAGATGCAGATTATAAATTTGTATACATAGATGTTGGTGCTAATGGAGCAGCAAGCGACTCCAATGTATTTCAGAATTCAGGCATGGGCAAAAGATTGCAGCAAAATCAATTGAGCATACCAGATGATCGTAATTTGCCATATGATGAAAATGGAAAAAAAATGCCATTTTGTTTGGTCGCTGATGAGGCATTTGGCTTGTCGAGGCATATTTTGCGACCATATGCAAGAAAATCATTGTCTACTGTGAAAAAAATTTACAACTATCGCCACACTAGGGCACGACGCATGGTTGAATGCACTTTTGGTATACTTTGTAACAAATGGCGAATTTTGCACAGGCCCCTTGACGTCAGTCTTGATTTTGCTGATATAATAGTAAAAACATGTTGTATTTTACATAATTTTGTACGGTGCAGAGATGGCATTCAATTTACTGACACTGTTTACGATTGTCCATTAAAAGGTATTGCAACAAATCCAACAGACAGAACCATATCAGCAGCAAATATACGTAATTATTTTGCGAATTACTTTACTTCACCACAAGGGGCTATCTCATGGCAATATGACAAAATCTGAATTTCACTTTTTTGTACAACTGTTGTTTTAGCTACAAATACTAAAAATAAAAAGATACTCACCAGCTTCAGTTTTTTCTTGTGACGACAACGTACCCCAAACTGTAGAAAATATTATACGACTGATTTCATCCCATGCTTTAATTTTCAAATTAGAATCTGAATACTCTTTCAGCTTTTTATCGTAAATTGCTGCTCTTTTTTCAACTTCTTCAATAAGTAAATCATTATCGATATCCTCTTCATGCACTTTCACGTTTTGCGTAGACGTTGATGCCATTTTGCGTACGCTAAAGACGACGGTCCGAATGCAAATGGCGGAAGAACTACGTGTTGAGTGACAATTTTGTTGCCCGTGCGCGCGCTGCTATAAAAACCTAGCGGCGCGGTGACAGTTTCGTCACGGGCTTGTCCGCTGGCCGGCGGACAAAAATGTCACCCAATTGTCACGTCGTAACGTGCGCGCACCTCCATACATACTCATAGACTTGATGTGAGTGAAGAAACAGTCACGGTGACAAAAGTCACCAGTGCGCGCTAGCTCTAAGAGTTTCGGTAGTGCTGAATCAGCTGGCAACCGGCCTCGAAACTTCCGAAACACGACGCCCAGCGGCCAGAAGTCCTCCTTCATGAATGTAGGCATATGGTGGGTCGGCACTCTAACCACAAATGAGTTGAAACTCGTTTTATGGTGAGAAACCAACCGCTCTACCCGCAGTCTAAAGTTGGACTTCTTCTGGACGTAGTCTACGACGTCCTCGACCTTCGTAGACCAGTGCACTCGGGACACATACAGCAGCGTCGATGGTACGGCAGGACGCAGCGTATGGTCGCAGGCTGGAGCGGTGCCACACAGGTTGCGGCAGGAGGGCCTCTTGTTCCTCTCCACTTTGGTGAAGCCCTCGTCGTCGATCTGCTGTTTATTCGACGACATTGGCCAACCCTGGATGTGGCATCTATTTCATGGTAGGCCTACCAACAGCCTATCATAAACGAATGCGTATACAAAATTTCAAGTCCCAGCAGTTGAATATTGAGGAGTTCCATAGTTTGAAGACAACCCTGTATGTGGCATCTATTTCATGGTGGGCCTACCAACTGCCTCTCATAAACGAATGCGTATACAAAATTTCAGGTCCCTGCTATTTACTGCTGAGGAGATTTCTCGTACGGAGCCGATCCTCGCAGCAGCATCAGGTCACGTTTGATGAATGCATGATTAACATGCATTGTCATCGGTTCTGGACCAGCATGCAAAATTTCAGCTCAATCGGATACCGGAAAGTGGGTCAAATTAAACTTGCAAGATTTGTTAACATACAAGTGAAACTAAATAAAAGCTTTTAAAAACGGAAAAAGTGCAAGAGCTCGCATACTTCGAAGGTTTTTTAAAAACAGTTAATTGATACGTTTTATTTTATATTATGTTAACCCGGTAGGTACAACAAATTTTACTTTCTTTTTATTTTAACCCTTACCTTTGTCACATATAATATTATTATTTCTTATATGCGACTAATTTAAATCTGTTTTAAATCTAACTTTTATCGTAATCATTTAATACAAAATGCACTCGCGCACAAATTCTTTTGTATCCACAATGGATGTCCGCGGGGCGCGGGTTAGTGCGAGGGGTCGAACCGAATGCACGGCGCCCGCGCCGGCAGACCGGTCCTTACCTCTGCTGAGAGTGCGTGTGTGCTTCTCGCGCGCTGGCCGGCCTATTTTATAGACGAAACACTACGTCGCAACTCAAATAACTACGCTTTCGTTATATTATTGCATTACTTTAACTAGTGAGTGATTTAATCCCATACTGGGTAAGTTGTGCATCAATTGCTTTGTATTTATTTTGTTGAGTAGGGTAGTTGTTTTTAAGTAACTGTTAGATTGAATTTAACATAGAACTAGATTTTTATTGTAAATAATTGCTTATGAACTAGATAGTAGTAGATAGGTTTTTAGATATTAAGCGCTGCTTTTGCTGAGAATTATGTTAGTCTTCTAGATATTAGTTTTATTGATTTTGCTTGCCATCAGTTATTTTGTAACCGTATCTGCTTTCTCATCATCACTGCCACTTCATCCCAGTTAAATTTAGAATAAAGTAGCATCTCCCTAGATTCTTGCTAGCTAACTTTCCACTTCGGCTTTTCTTGCTCATTGCCTATTTTACAAGTGGCTTACCAAGTGGCAGTACGTAACTCCATCCGCCTCATTTTTAATATTGTAAATACTTATACAGGAACTGCGGCTGGGTTAAAGAAATCTAATCTTTAACCGCTGGAAGACTCTGAAACCATTGAGCAGTCGAGCACCTACGCCCTATCTACCCTGAGGTTCTGGAGAGTGCGTCAAGCGACCCTGAGGCATACGAGCAGCATCTAAGCCGCATTCTATCTACGCTAAGCAGATCAGGGGAGTGCGCTAGCTAAAAGTGATCGTTACGGACTTGTGAGAAACCTACCTACGGCCTTGAGACTACACTTACTAAATTAAACACTAAAATATACTTATTTCTATAATAAAAATTAAACTATACTTAAAATTATCTTGATTTTATTGTTAACTTAAAATTATATACATCTAGCTTAAACTAGGCTCAGTTTAATTTAAAATTTGTCTTTAAACTTAAACTATACTGAAACCTAACTTAAATAAATTTATTTGAACTTATTTTGTCGTTTTTATTTATTCTTACGAATAAGACGTGACACCTTGCTTCATGCCAAACATAGTTCCGGAATCCGGATTTATGTACGGGAGTAGTCATCCTATAAATTTATTATTTACGTACGACTATGTGACTGAAACATAAACCTACCTTAAAATTTGATGACTGGAATTGTGAAATATTGTTGACAAACAAGACAGACAAATGGACTACAAATTAATATTATAAGAATCCGTTTACGTTAACTATACGGAACCTAATAACTGCATATTATTTATTATTTATTTAGAATTCACCAAGAAGTATGAAAAATGGCTGGGTTGGGTGGACATAATACCCTTAACAGACTGGCAAATAACAGGGTCTTCAACTTAGGGTAAGAGACTTTCTTTGAGGCCAAAGTTAATGGGCAGATGCATACCTACTTATTAACATAGAGGGATGAGCAAGGAATATAAAAAAATAACAATCTCCAGAAAAACACAATGGTGTAATCCTAAAGTAAGAGCAGTAAGTAAAGTTATAGGTACCAAACAATATACAATGCAATATCAACCATCAATTTCAAAAAATAAATATATTAAAATAAATAACAAATTGTAAAGTGTGAAAAAAATAAATATGTATTATTAAATATATAAAATACACTTTTCCAATAGTAAAGGTAGAATAAAAAATAAATTAATTGATGTATATATATCATTTGGTTTTAATAAGTATTGGGGTTGAATTTTCTATAACATTTTTTTTATTCATCCAATTATTACTATACACATTTGTTGGTAACAACGAGGTCATTACTATATGTGTGATTAGAGCTGTGATTCCCCATATTTTGTATTTCTCAGCGGTAAACACTGGTAGAATAAAACCATTTTTATATTGGGTATGACGTTGGTTCTTTGGGTCACAGAAAATTTCTAAGGGGACAGTAAAAGCTTCAACAACCTCCTTTGTATTAAGTTGAAAGTTGTCTGGGTGGCAGTTGTTAATGGATCCCAGAACTGGGGTAATGAGGTGTTTGTTATTACGGCCGGGCACCGCGGGCCCGACGCCCCAGACGTCGACGCGCGCAGGGTCCAGCCCAGTCTCCTCTTGAGTCTCGCGCAGAGCTGCATCTACCGGGGACTCGGCCCCCTCGCAATGCCCACCGGGGAACACCACCTGCCCCGCGCTCTCCCGCAACTTGCTACTCCGCACAGTATAAAACAGACACGCGTCCCCTTCTATATCACAAAGTGGTACCAGCACGGCAGCAAACTTCGCAGAAGAAACACGCTTAGCGGCTGGAATTTCTATGTTTTTCAAATTTGACATACATTTGATACGTGAACCGGCCTCAAATAAAGTTTTTACACTAAAAACGCTCATTATTAGGGGTTAAAAATAATGATACGATACAATTTAATTAATACCAAACGCAAGAAGAGAAAAACAAAACAAAAAACAGCTGTTTCTAAATGTCATTCATGCTAGGGTTCAAAATTGCTATCAGTGCTAACAGGTGCTAAATACTTAATCGAAATCACAAGCATTCGAGCGTGTGAGGCAGTCAATATTTTCGGAGCAACGTCGTTCGCGACTACGCTATTCGAGTTTTTAAATTTCCTACTTATTAGGCAGCGAGGAAAAATTCGAAACTGCGTAGCGAACCCGTGCTACAACTTACCTGCAAGCCATCTTCAAGAATATTATTTTTTAAATCGTATCATTGTAAAAAAAGTAAATATTAAAAAAGAAACAACTTCATCTTTTGTTGGTTGGTTTTTACCCAGAGCTTCGATAAGATAATGGCCCCGATTCTCAAAACACTCTCTAAACCAAAATTAAAACTATTGCCATCACTCACTCATCAATAGTATAAGACAGAGACAGGTAATTGTTTTTTTAATACAGTTGCTCAAAAAGTGGCGTATTGCAGGGACGTATAGCGTTCGGGATGTGGGCTATTACACACGCGTGCTTTTTTTTTACCTTTCCCGCACTCGTGCGTTCTCTTTCCCAACTGTCAAAATAATGTCTATTAAAAAGAAAAATTAACGAACCATGAAGTTTTTACAAAAAAAAACAAAGAAGTTTTTATGATTCATGTTAATACTTACGTAGCGTAGGTATATTTCTTAAAAAAAACTATTAGTTTGTTTCGATATCAGATTTAATGATTTGATTGAATTAGTGTGGTTGGTTTCATTTCATTTTATCTCATTAAAATTCATTTTCATTTCATATCAATAAAAAAAAATCTACTGAAGACTTGGCTGTATGGGCATATTAACCTTTGCCTACCAAATGGGTGAAGAAAAAATGGCGCCATTTTCAAAATGAGTTATTTGGACATTTACGATCCTAATTTTACATTTTATTAAATTGCTTTATTTTTTCGCAACTGTATTAAAAATAGTCGTTCAGTACACGTGCGGAACCGTCATTGCAACTCGTCCCGCCTGTCAACCCTCGCCTTCGGCTGTGCCTCGGCTCGGGTAGACATTTGTCGGGACTCGTTGTAATGACAGCCTTTCCACACTTGTATTGAAATATACTATAGTCCATGCAAACTAAAATGTACGAGCATTATGACACGGCGAACTCACGGCGAAGGCAATTAGGCTAGTTCTCAGCGCATTTCCTTTAATTCTACAATGATGTGGACTAAATCATGGATGATTAGTGAGACCAATGTACCCGTCTTTTTCTAATACCAAGCATGGGAAAGTGACAGTGATATTTTTAATTTAGTTTTAGAGAGTGTTTTCAGAATAAGACGTCAAGGTACGAAAAATCTAAACAAGGCTTTAGCTGAGGCTGTGAGCGCTTGTGATAAAGAAGCAGGAATAGATATGGTAAGGCCCAAAGACCAAGGTAGTCTGCCGATTTGTTAGAAAAAAAAATCGCTTAAAAGACGTGTCAAAATGTCAATGTCGGCTGCCAGGCCAGCTGATTTTTATGTTATCATTTTTACGAAAAAAAGGACTTTGATCTTTTTCAATACGATTTTATCGAAGACGAGAATAAAGTTGAGAAAAAAATACCGATATATTATTTCAGGAGTAAGGGCAATGTTGTCACCACGGGTTCTTTTAACATCGGCTTCAAGGGAACAGTGCATTGCGAAACTCAAACAGTTACCACATATGGCCCTAAACGATTTGAAAATTAAGGAACATGCCGCTGTTTTGGTGCCCCTATGTGTGCACAACGGGAACGTATGTCTCTTATACACTCTACGTTCTTCAAAACTAAAGTCACACAGTGGCCAAGTAGCTTTTCCTGGTGGAAAAATGGATGCAAATGAAACTCTGTTTGACACAGCTTTGCGGGAAACTGAGGAGGAAATTGGCATACCACCATCTCACATAGACGTGTGGGATGCCATGCCACCTGTACAAGGTAGAAATAACGATCTTATTATCACTCCAGTTGTTGGTCTTATTCAAAACTTTGACTTTCTATCATTGAAGCCAAGTATAGACGAAGTTGAAGAAGTGTTTACTGTTCCTATGGAAACTCTATGTGATAGAAGCATACATGCACATTTGTCATACAATAAGATCCCTTTGCCGATATATCTACATGAAAAGCATAAGATTTGGGGAATAACTGGAGTCATAACCCATTTATTTCTGCAAAGTTTCTTACCACAGGCGATTTATAAGCCTGAATTCTTGCAAAAAAGCTTTGATCTAAAAGAGTTAATGCCTTCAAAGTTATAAGTCAATAATTAATTCCTTAAAATCATTGTTAATTTTGTATAAGTTTTATCTTAGAAAATGTCTGTGATAGTAATACATATGTCTTACATGTTAAGTATAGCTTTATGAAATGATACTTTAGTACCAACAATGGTTATAAGGTTAAACTGGAATAAAGCATACAATTTGGTATATTTCAACTAAGATTGAGAATAGGTCTTAACACACTATGACTAGATGCACTACCTGCCTACATTAATATGTCCCGTTTACTGAATCACATATACCTTCTGTATGTTATTGGACAAAAGTGTAAATCTCCTTATTGTATTCTAATTGTTTATGGCCAGCATTGAATTTTATGCCCTATATAAAAAGTATATACATTTTGACAGTATTTTAAACATTATTTATTTTCTTGTGAAGGTGTTGTTAATACCTCTTTCTTTCAAGAAAACTAATTAATTGAATTAATTGTTTACTTGGGTCTAAGTTTAATTTTAAATCTAGAGAAAGTTGTATTGAATTTTTATCACTAAGTGTGGTAGCTGCTAAAAAAGCTAAGGTAGTAAGTAAGCTGTGAAGGTTTATGAGATAGTAATAATATTTGTACTTTATTATAATGGGATGTGTGCAATACCTAAATATACAAATTAATTCTAAAATGAAATACTGCTTATTTATTTCTTCAGCCTATTATTCTGAGGTTATTCAAACTTTTTTTAGAAAAGTATTTAAGAATAAAGTTTGTGCACTGGTGTGTAACGGAAAACCTGTGACTAGCAGAAACCCAAGTTACTCCCAGACCAGACACAATCTCATAGAACCTACAACCTGCTAAACAGACTGGTGTGCATTTCTTTGCACCTAAGAGATAGTAAATGGAATAGTCAATACACTGCAAAGAATCAGAAATAACAAACAGTTCCTTTAAATATTTTTATTTAGTTAAAAAACTTGCATTGTATTACCTTACATTATTTAATTGAAAAAGTATTTATATAATGAAGCACCATTTTAAAATGTTTTTCTTATTTAGTAGATACCTACCAAAAGTAATATTATTGCAAAGCTTAAAGCAAGCATAATATTAGTACTGCTCCATGATAACATGTTACTTACTTTCATCACTGTTTCTTTATTAAATATTAAAAAACACAAAAAAATATTTTTAGAAAGCCTTCCAACCCAGAATGTTACATGAAAGTAAATAAAAAAAATTGAAACTTAATCCAAATGAAAATGAAAGGAAACCAAATAAAACACAAATAAAAAAATAGTTATCCAGGTTTATTCTTAACATTAACATTTTTAATCTAATATTAATATTTTATACACTGTAATTGTATGTCTCTTACCAAAAAAATGCAAAAAAAACAAAGTAATTGAATATTTGAATCACTGATTTTGGCGGTATAATTTAAAACTTTGTCAATCATCATAATTACCAAATACAAATTCACGAAAAATAAACTATCTTCCTCAAAAGAGGTAACTATACTCAGGCAAGAGCTAAGACAAAATGCTTCCAGTGTTTAAGATTTAATAAATATAATAATGGTTTCAATAAGAATGTTTAATCAAAGACAGAGGCATCCAAATTGTATTGGCGGTCCAACCATTTAACTCTCTATTCTAAGGTATCTAAACTAAATGGGGTCCAAATTGAATGAAAACAAAATACTGTCAACCAAACTTAAAATCTATTGTAAACATTATATTACATTATTTTTCTGAATGTCTATTCGTTGTGTTTGAACACTGAAACTACACTAAACACTAAAATATTATGTAGCAAATGTACCGAATTCAAACATACAGTCACTTCTAAGCATTGAAACATCATACAAACTAAGATTTGTCCGTGCAACTTTTACATACACGAGAAACTATTAATATTTGTCATTTACTGTTGTTTATGTGATGATAATGCTTAAATAAGTCGCTACAACAGATATAATAGCTGTATAACTAATGCAAATAACTTTCAATAGTTATTACATATGCATGTAAAAGTTGTTCGGCATAAATTGAATTTGATTCGTCTAGCACCTCTGCCGAATTACAATAACAAGTACTAATGGCCACAGACGCCCACCTAAGGGCTGATTACAAACAAATAATACCATGTGTTTTGTAAGAATTTCACATAAGACACGACCATTTCAAACGCAATCTCTATTTTTAATATGGACGTCAATTTTGATTGCACCAAACCTAAGTCTAAAGCTCGCTTACTTACGTTTCTTTTTATACAAAAATATATAAATCCAGCTATGAACTGTAGGAGGAGCGCGGGGGAAGTGGCCACTCCTCGGTACAATTTGTTACATACGAAAAATTTATTTAAAAAAAAATACACAAGTGATCAGTCTCACGCTATATCTGACAACAGTATTGGAAATCGCGGTGACTCAAACTCTTTTACACAACAAAACCAATCAAACCTAACTGCAAAAGTCGAAAAAGTTTCAACTGTCAAAATTGATGACAGTTGCTGTCAAAATACTGTGATCTCGTAAATTGATGCCGTAACGAATATTTTTTATTTTTTGTGTATAAATTGTTTAGTTTTCTTGTGTAACACAGTTTGTCATCCCCATTCGGTGTGATAGTGTTGGTGTGGGACTGTTCCGACGGAGGTCTATATAAATACCGGTGGTTACATTGTAATGTTGAGGCTGGGTGTGTTACAGCTCGTCCACGTCGACCGGGATCGACGTGGTGAACGTCGGCGTCTCGAGCTCTTCGTGCTTCTTCATTTTTAACGCCTGCAATTTTCAAAATTGAATTTATTTTGGGATTTTTGGGACATTGAAATTTTTTGCGTTGAATCTATTTCGATTGGAATTGGGGAAAAAAACATTAGTTTTTAATGAGATTTCAAACAATTGAATATTTTGACAGTAAGTAAAAGAAAAAAAGATGAATATTTAGGGAGTAACATTTTAAAGTTTAGAGTAAAGGGTTGTTTTTTATATCATATGTTTAATAAAAGTATGACAAAAGACAGAAAAATAGATACCTAGAATAAAGAAAAAGGGAATAAAAATATTTTTATAAAAGCACTTTAAACTAAAACAGTACAAAAACCACCATATTATTTGTAAAACAATTAACACATAAAAACCAACAAAATGAATGTTAAATGTTATAAATGAAATAATTACTGGAATGGATTTAATAATGTAAAGGACCTAGAAGTTATTTTTTAAAAAAAGCAAATAATTATAATAAAAAACCCTAGTATTTTTGAACAAAAGATATGTAAGGTGAGATTGAACTTGCATATCATATAACTATGTATAAGTTTTATTATTATCATTAAGTTAAAATGTTATTGCTTTCATTATACCTACTCAAAAGTTACGAAAGCATCTACGTTTTCTAGACTACTTTGCTACTTAGTTACTTAGCCTAAATTTCATACAGAAAATGTCACAATTTCTGCCAAAATCGTAATTTTTCAAACTAAGCCGATCGTTAATTGAGTTATTTGGCAAAGGCGTCTCAATGATCATGTACTGTAAGATTAAAATACTGTAAACATAGACCCGGGAGAATTTTACTCAATCTAGACAAAAGCTAGTTTTGGGCCTAACCATTGTCATTTGTCGTATTATATTACTGGATTATAGTGACCATTGTTTACATTACATCGCGTATGTTAAAACTTTGCAGTAAGTACAAGTGCAACTTTGCAACCGAAACATATATCTTTATAGGCATCAAAAAAACAATAAGAAAAGGCACTTTTTTTTTTATACTACATAAAAAAAACTATTTCCTTGTTTAGTTCCCATAAACAAATATTTCTCTGAACCCACGCGTAGTCTATTCAAGGTTTAGACAGTTCGTTATATAAAAATCTCCCACACCTATGTCAAAAGTACATCAATCCCATATTACCAAGTTATCCCTACATCACAATGTATTATTTATTATAATGTACATGAGTGTGCAATGAATTAGACAACGACACGACATGAGACGTACCGTGTCCTTCGTTTCGGAGTCGGGTCGGGGTCGGGACAATGTCAGACCTTTGGCGGATCGCTAATACAAATACACAAATATTGTACTCGGGGAAACAAATAGATAGTGCGGATAGATAGTAGGTATAAATATGTGGAGACGTAAAGTTTTGCTTTTGTAATAGAAAGTTGGCTGTAAATATGGAAAGGATATAAATTTAATAAAGTTTTAACCCAAAATAAAAGGAAAGAAAAGAAATTAAAGAATCACATTCAGTTACTAGTGCTGTGCGGTTTGCTATTCCATATTATATACCTAAGATATTTTATTTAAAAAAAACACTGTCAAAATACATACTTGACATAAATGTCAATTCGAATAGTGTTTCTCTTTTTAAAACTATTTTTTTTAATAATCTCAAGTTTCTAGCCCAATTTGTTTCTCATAAAAGTTTATATAATGCTAATTTCACTTGTTTATTCCTTGATAAACCCAGTAAATCATTACAGTGTATTCTGTATACATATCTACCTATATTATAGATATAGTCAATAGTTACCTGTTGCAGCTTGTAGTGGTTGATGATGTCCTGGTCGGCGGGGCACGACTGCGTGAAGGCGTCTAGTGCGTACATGTGGCCCATGTAGCGCCACAACCACACTAGACTCGTCTGTATACAGGCAAAGTGGATTCGTATAGGTATTTATTAACTTATTTAATGCTTTGTAAGCTAAACATTTGTAAGCACAAAAAAAAATAATTTGGGAAATAAAAGACTTATATCATTATTATAAGCTAAACATTAAAAAGCCAGCTTTTCTCTCGGCCTACTGATAAGCTGATGATCGATATTTAGACTTTCCTCGAATGTAAATAAGTTACTTAATGATGAAATAAATGTTTTTTTTATTATTATTTTTACATGTTTAATCTCTGTCATACTTTATGTAACAGCTTAAATCTTATTCTAATCAATGTCGGTTGTGTTTTTCAATAAGGGAAGATATTTTAGACAGAAGTCATGATAGAGGCAAATCTTCCTTCTTTAACATGGCTTATTAAAAAAAGTTTGTGAATAATGGAAACATTGACCAACTAAAACTTTATGTCGGCGTCCAAAATATGGGGATGAAAATTTTCATTGGATGTAGGTATATTTAAAAAATATACATATTTTTAATGGCTATATTTTCTTTAACTATATTTAAAGCGATTTAGGAACTTCTTAAATGAATATTCGATAAAACGTTATTTATACAAATTTTAAAAGCTTTTTATACCATCGGGCTTTGATTTGAAGTACTTAAAAATGTTGTGTCATGATTGAAGGTTAAGTAAAATTACATATGTAGTATATGTTTAGGTACGTGTTGTGTGTGTGTGTGTGTGTGTGTGTGTGTGTGTGTGTGTGTGTGTAGTAGTGTATGTGTGTATACGCACAGGTATCTCGAAGTCCACGAAGTACTTCCCGGCGACGCGGATGTGCTGCAGGCGCGGCATCAGCTCGCAGTCGAAGCAGCACATCGTGTCGCCCGTCAGGAATCTATAGCAATTACACTTTGTTATTATACGATACGAGCGACCCGCCCACGCTTCGCAATGGTGTAATTTTGGCCGACTTGCTCACGAAACATAGATTTTTGGCTAACATAAAAAACTTTTTTTAATACAGTTGCTCAAAAAGTGGCGTATTGCAGGGACGTAAAGCGTTTGGGATGTGGGCTATTACACACTAGTGCTTTGTTTTTACCTTTCCCGCACTCGTGCGTTCTCTTTCCCAACTGTCAAATAATGTCTATTAAAAAGAAAAATTAACCAACCATGAAGTTTTTACTAAAAAAAAAAACAAAGAAGTTTTTATGATTCATGTTAATACCTACTTACGTTGCGTAGGTATATTTCTAAAAAAAGCTACTAGTTTGTTTTGATATCAGATTTAATGATTTGATTGAATTAGTGTGGTTGGTTTCATTTCATTTTATCTCATTAAATTTCATTTTCATTTCATATCAATAAAAAAATTCTACTGAAGACTTGGCTGTATGGGCATAGTAACCTTTGCCTACCAAATGGGTGAAGAAAAATTTTCCAGAAATTTTCTTTGCGAGTTTAGTAGTTTGTTGCACGTAATGAAATGATGATACTGAAAAGGATCTTGTAAAAAGTAAACTAAAGTGAGTTTAAGCGTAGATCTTCCTTGACGTTTGAATTAGGCTAAATGTTATCGTATGACGCTGCATCAGTGACGCTTACGAAAATGTAATGCTGTGTGTGCTAGATGAGCGAAGAAAATTAACATTATAAGAAATAATTACTACATAATGCTTTTTGATAAATAATAAGTTAAAACAATCTAGTTGCGCTTTGTTATTTTTAGGGACAATTTGTATTTTGGCTGTACTCTAAACATCTTACTCGTATGTCTGAAATCTGAAATGTCAGGGCAATTTCGACGAATCCCGACTATCTTGTAGCCCTTGTGTCTGAGTGTGTATGTGTATACGGGGTGTAAAAGAACTACTTCCGAAAACAAAAACTGGGCATTGCTGAAGGGGTACTGTTTACGTATTGAGCAAAAAAATTGTTTTATGTTTAAGAGTTTTTTTTACCTAATTGTACAAAATTGCATTTATACTATCAGATTTTGCAATGATTTCAAATTAAATAGGGTTTTAATTTAATTTGCAATGTAAATAATCGCACCTGAACCAACACTTGATGTGTGAGCGATGATTTCAAGCGCCGAATATGACTTTTCAATCCTTAATAACTTCCTTAAATTGAGTTTTCCGGGTATACTGTTAGTGAATTTAGTTACTATTGAGGCTCTAGAATACATGGTTTCAGGCTTCGGAAGTGGTCTTTTTACACCCGTTATATGATGGTGTGTGTGTGTGTGTGTGTGTATGTGTATATGTGTGTGTGTGTATATATGTGAGTACCGTGTGCGCCTGCGCTCGAGCAGCGCGTCGATCCTGGCGAGGTGCGCGCGCAGCGACGACGACTTCTGCTCGTCCTTGCGCACCAGCACCAGCTTCAGCTTCGAGTACAGGTTCTCGATGAGAGACGCCACCTCTTTATCCTGGATGAAGACAAACATTACAGGATTACATACAGAGTCCCAATAAATTTTGTGCGGTTGCTTGAATATAAATTTATATTCTGTAACTGTTCAGTTGCTTTTCACCACAAGTTTTTTAGTAACCCAAAAATTAAGGTATGGCACTGAAAGCCTACATTCGCTAGTTATAAAAGCTGTTACAATTAATATAATGTTACACTGCGATGATTATGGAAGTTAGTGAACAAACACACTTTTACTGCTAGAATATCGGTAGGTTGTTTCAAGTGATATAGTTTATTAATAAGCGTTTTAATTAATTAAAAAATCTTTACATAATTATATAATTGTCAAATAGGTTTTTAACCTATATCACAATTTATCTATAACTTATCAATAGTTGGTAATATTAATATTATCTTGATAATTAAGATATCAAGACAATCTGATGATAACCATAAGTAATACTGAAAACTAGTTTAATTTTGAATAATAGGTGTATAAGTTCGGTAAACTTTTAAACGGCTAATAATCTTTAATGATATTTTAATTAGGTAACCCTACAAAATATCAAAGACTTCTTCATTTAATTAAAGCAATAACACTACATTGAAAACGTTAATTAATTTTGCCTTTATATACTTCGACACCGCATCAAATGCATATTAAATTTAAAAAAAAACAATTGCGAATGTTTAAATTAAATTATCAACATTGAAAATGGTTATTAATATTAATGTTATTGATAGATTGCTAGCGATAATAATATTTTATAATTAAAAGGGCTATCAACGCTCCAAGCCGCGAATGAAAGAATTAAATTAACTTGAAGCGCGGCCCATTTTGACATCTGTCATAAAGAGAGAATGAATGAAGTTATTAACATTATTGATTGGAATCGAGTTGATAATCAAATACAACAGCGAATTGACATTGTTATAATAAAAATTAAGTTATTCTCTTTCGTAAAGTGTAAGTAGCTGTTTGGCGGCTTTGTTTTATTCTCTACAAACTTGTTTGGTACCCTAATAAAAATACGCTTATAGTAAAATAAGTACATAATCAATTATTATTTTCAATTTTTCAATATCCATTATGTTAATGAGTAAATGATTTTACATTTGATGTGCGATGATCATTATCAGCATTTTAATCAAGTTGTATTTTTGTTAAGAACACCTTTGTTCGTGATCGGTCAAAGTTTTCAAGTCGTTATTTCAAATTAAGTTGTGATGGTGTTAATAATTAACTTTAAAGAGTTTTCTACACCGAGCCATTACAATAACAACATCATTAAGAAAAGCCGTAAGATGGCGCAACTTGATAAAAAAAATCGATAGCTTTCGTGCCTGGAACCTATATCATGCACCATGTTTATTTAAAAAAAAAGTGTAAGGCATCCTTTAGAAAATTATAAATACATGTATTCAAAAACCATTTTTTTATTTAAAATATAACTTCTTCTTTTAATGAACTTTTTAGAAAACAATAATGATATTATCGTGATAATCACGACTTTAAAAAATGTTGCTTTATAATATAGCATTTGAATGTAAAAACTAGAGATGGGCCGAGTACTCAGTTGATACCGTACCGCGTAACTCGGCGGGTTTTTTGATACTCCTACTCGGCCGAGTACTCGGTTGTTGAATGCCGAGTATACTTTGTTTGAGAAAAGCAATATATTTAGGTAGATATAATTAAAACAATAGTGTGAATCAAGTACTAATTTAGGAAATCTTTGACAATCTCAATTAATAAAATCAAAATTATGTACTTGTTTACGAGTGCAAAATGGGAATTTAAAAGAACCGAGTTAGTCGGCCGAGTACTCGGTTGAAAAAAATTTAACCGAGTAAAACTCGCTACTCGTTACTCGGCGCATATCTAAAAAAACGAATATCATTATTATAGTAACCTGAACAAAAAGGTTGTGCCCTCCCGGCACAGACTTCATGATGTGTCGCTCGATCTTCTCGTTCTCGAGTATGGCGAGTCCGTTGTCGATCAGGATGGGCGGGTGGGTCGCCTCGAAGTTCGTGCGGAAGTCCGGGGGGGGCTTCTGCATGTCCACTGTGGTTACCTGCAAATGATAGATGTAATAAAAGGCTATGTAAGTATTGGAAATTGAAAACAGGTCTCGTTCACGAGTTCCAGTTATATTTTTTGGATTATACAACTGATTTTAACAAATCTTATACTCGTACCAGTAGAATACTGCGCTAGCAGAAAGTGACATTAAGCTAATTTAAATTTGAGATAATTTTATATTCACGTTTGTCTAATCTCTAATCTGATTGAGAATGAGACAGAAAAAGCTTATCGAAGGACTTTTTAAGAGCAATAACTTTTGTCGGAATATTTGAAAGTTAAATACTAACATTTAACGTACAAAACCTTGTTCACTTAAGTAACTAAATAAAAAACTTGATTCTAACTACCCCTATTATATACAAAGTATATTCTCATTAAATAAAGCGACATGCCATTTAATGTTGAATTTAAACAATTATCATTAAATATACAATTCAAAGGAAATAAAGCAACCTACTTTTAGACTGATAGTTTTGAGTTCAGCTAACAGGTACAGGTCCATGAAATACTCCTGGCAGAACAGGCACGCGCCTTTCCGTCGCCCATCTATTGTGGATGCCTGTGAATAACACAAAAGAAACTTTGAAACAAACGAATCACCATTTATATACAATGTGTTTGATTTTTTTGCATTTTTTTTTATAATATAGGGAGCAAACGATCATGCGGGTCACCTGATGGTAAGTGATCACCGCCGCCCATGACTACCCGCGACACTGTGGGTGCAAGGGGTGTGTTGCTGGCCTTTGAGAAAATTGGGCACCGGATACCGCACTCACCGAACGAAACGCAGGAACATCGTTCCTACTTCACGTCGGTTTTCTGTGCGTCGGTGGTATTTCACCGGTCGAGTCAGACCAGTAATCCCTGCAGACAGAGCCTACAGCTAGACTCTACAACTTGCATATGGTGGTCGCATACAGATCATGGTCATAAACAGTCTTTTAACTCACTTAAGTTAAAATGATATATTTTGTCTCTGTACGATTGCTGTTAATATTTAAGAGAGTCACTACATATTTTTACTATTATAGCTTTAAAAATCGTTCTCCAATAGGTAAGGGATTAAGGATTTTAGACCAATGTACGAAAATAATTTTACGCGAAATTAATAATATATGTTTTATACTATACGTTTCTACAGAATTACAATATCATAAAAAGTGTTCAGTAAGTGTTTAAAAAATATATTTCCTAAATTAAAAAAGAAATTGAATAT
Organism: Emmelina monodactyla; assembly: GCA_916618145.1. NCBI lineage: Eukaryota > Metazoa > Arthropoda > Insecta > Lepidoptera > Pterophoridae > Emmelina > Emmelina monodactyla. The sequence goes on from OU745319.1 coordinate 1,863,802, forward strand.
GTCGCTAAACGCATTCTCATGATTCAAAATCAACAAAATATAAGTAAAATTTTAAATCAAATCCTACTAAATTGAAACTTTAAATTTGAAATAATTATCTACTGTTTACGTTTTTAATACAACTCTAAGATTTTATAATAGATAGACTCATTAAATATATTAAAATCTTAAAAATAGAATTGCTAAATAAAGTTATACGTTTTTAGAAATATCTGCCTACGTTTTTGTAAAAATGAGTTTGTTATTTACAATATTTTCAAACTAGTTCGTTACATACTAGGTTAAATACATACAATTAATTAATAATTATATAATTTGTTTAAAATTACGTTAATTGTTGCATCGTTTGACACCGTTGAAATATTAAAGATGAATAATATAAATAATGAAGCAATTTTTTATTTTTAAGTAATGATGTCTAAGATAATTAGTTAAAAATTGTATTGTTGGTGATATAAAGGCGGTCAGCGGGCTACTATAGAAATCGGGGATCAACTTCATCATTAAATTTATAAGTTAGAGGTAAAACTAATCTCTATATTAAGACTTAACAATTCTTACATGTAAAAAGCCTCATTTCTGTAAGTAATGCAGTCCTGTCTACATGAGACTTATCTGAATACTTAAATATCTGTTAAAATTTAAATATTGTCTAAATAACACATCTCCCTAACGTCTAGAATTCTTCACGCTAGTCGCTCGATCACGAATCTGTTCAATATTCATAGTATGGCTAAGTGAGACTGATCTGTGTATTACAATGTATAGCATATAGTTTGACATATGTATCTAACTTTTACAAGGACGGTAAATTCTATAGCACTCTGTTCACCAAGTAATGTTAGCAAACCCATGATATACCTAGATAAAATAATACGAAATGCTCCTTCAATATAACGCCAATAAGAACATTGTTACGGTAACCTAACTACGTGCATAGAAAGTTTTGACACTGGCCTTCGAGAAAGAAAACACTTTATTTAAAACTGTTCCATTTTTTCCATATTCGAATAGGAATTTGTTTAACCTCTTTGTCTCTATGAAATGAGTCATAGAGATACTAACACCATAATGAGGTCACGAAGCTTTCTACACCGGTAAACACTTGGTCATATTCAAATTTTATAAAATTAATGCCGCTTTAATGCAAGATTTAACCACTATATGTAACTTAATTACAATCTTTTACGTAAATGGTTAGATGATTTATCGTAATTGCAATGCAACAAAGAGCTATTTTGTAACGGAATTGTTTTTAATAAAATTTAATATTTAACAAATGAAATGGATGACTCACATACAATTTTATTTGACTTCTTTGAGCTAATTCAAAGCGGTGCTAATAGACGTAATTCGTGTTATTACCGACTGTACCCAACAAATTTAATATTGTAAACGCTGAATTAAGAGTCAATTGCTTTCACAAGAGACGCAATTGAACAGTTGATAAAAAGCCTAGCCTAGATATCAACAAAGACACATTGTAAGCTGCACGTTCTGACGATGGTGAAAAATATGTCGCAGCGAACGGACAAAAGGCTAGTCGGGCAACAAATCGTTTTCTAATTCTCCTCAATCTATTGTACAGCGATACGGCTAACTGGCCGCACATAAACAACACTTTTCTATTAACCGACATATGCAAATTGCATGGTGTCTATATTTATAGTGGCTTCTTTGAGGAAAACCGCTTTAATCAACTTTTACAATTAGAAATCTATGATTAAGATCTATGTTCATCTTGTAGTCGTAAATGGAAATGAATAGAAAGATTAGTTAGTACTTTCCGATCCTAGTACAGCCGCTGATGAAATTTAAGGCTTTGTAATAATAATAACTCTATTCACTCTAGTTAGAGTTCGCTCTAAGTGTAAAGCCTCAAAGGAACGAGAAACATCTAAGATAGCGAAGATTCTAGATCTGCGATATAAATGAGAACAAAGAAAAGCATCCCATTGAAGTGACACCAGTTAACTGCGAATAGAAACCTGAGGGGCGATGGTGCGTGACGCACCACGACGAAGAAACGCACAACACTACCACTCAGTAGGTAGGTACTATTGATGGACTGGTGTATAATGAACTGGTAAATGCAAACGCGACATTAATAAGCGAAACATTATCTAATCCGCACGCCGAAAATAACTGCAGTAAATACAACTTAACAATTATAATGACTTTCGGCTCCGGAGGATTATCGAACTAATATGTGTCATTTTAGTGTTTCAGAAACTAAAGATCTTTACATTAAAAAAAAAATAAGTTTAAAGATTTCAGAAGTCAAGGTGATTCAAAAATTAGTTCACACCCGCATTATAGCATTATTGCAATGTTGTTTTATATGTACTATGTAACACTTATTATAAAAGAACCTACTTTCCACAACGCTGCATTATATTAAGCCGGAAGAAAATGCATTGTTTTAATATATTGGCTAAAATATGGACCATGAATTATGCAGCAGTTTGGTACCTACAAACTACTCATCTTGCATTACGCAAGCGCATTCAATATTCTAAGCCGTTCCTTCCGACTTCATATCTAACACCGAGAATTTTAAAATGCAAAGAAAGGGCTCTACTAAACATCTAGCTCATACCAAAATTTCAGGAAATCAAACAATATTACGTCATCGGCGAATCACCTCTTAAAAATAACGACACCCGCATGGCGTGAGGCGTGTAACAGGAAAACAATATAAATCATTAAGCCGAATCAGCGGCGTTCATATCATGAGTAGGTATCGTACATCACAGCCAACCAGCCGTGACAAACAAACATACTGGTCAACGACACCACCCGAACAAGATATACTTTCAGTTTCGTGAAATCGAAAGCGACACACACATCACCCGCGCTATGTGAGACGTGCCATTTTTGCCAAGATGGCGGGGAAAAAACTCAATAATCCGTCACGCGGGCTGCGCCGGCGCATCCAACGGCCACCAATTTGTCAATTGCACCCGCGCTGGTTTCCGCCTTCGCGACGTGTTTTATGAACGACTTAAACTCGCTGGCTCGGAATCTATTGGTAGGATTAAATTGTGTGTGAAGACGATATAACATTTTCTTCAACTATCGTCAGTTGTACTTAACGCAAAATTTTGAACGCATCTTCAGAAGTGTAAGTTAAGGTTGGAAGTTGCGGTACAGGAAGAGAATTTCTCTTATGATTATCTATATAATCAAGCCTAACCAGTCGCCTAGGACTTACACAAGACTTTTTCCACTAAAGTGCAGTGACCCTAGATGGTGAAACTCCTATCACTTGACCACCGATCGGCCTTCTCTATGATACTTTCATATTATCTTATTACAGAGGTAATAATATATTAAATACATATTCCATATTCTCACCCATTTTTAATTATCAATATGTACCTACGTGAACAAATTTTGATACTATTAAAACGTTGATAGCGCTTCCATTTACCGGTGATAAAAGAAGATTGTTTAAAGATTATCTCTTAAGCAATAACGATAAGTGTAATTATGTACCGACATATACATAAAGCATTTTACGAAGCCGCTGTTGATTTTACCGGTTCTTGTAATTACCCTAAAATAAAAAGGAATCAGTAACAAAGCGGTGGTGAAAGAGTTTTCAGTAAAAAGAACAGATAAGATTTTCTAAGATCCCAAGCAGCTGCCTGTAAGCTTTAGCTAACATAATTGTTTATATTCTCTATAAGAAATACTGATACTCAACAAATATTGTGAACATGCTCTTCCAAAAAGGGATGCTGCTAGGTATCTATGCTACGCAGAGTCAATATAAAAATGGTAGATTTCAAAATGTTTAGTAGAAAACAGAAATGGAGCTGACGCATAGGAAATTAAACAACTCATATCTTAAAATAGAAACACGACCAATATGCCCTTTAACTTTTACAAATTCAACGAAATACCGTTTAGGCCTATAGGTGTATTTCCATACAAAATAATAATGTAAAAATACTAGAATTCTAACCAGAACGAGCTAAAGAAAAGGAGGGAATTTCTTTTGTCGATAATTTACTACTTTAAGAACTTTTTGTAACGTAATGAATACGAATGCATTTGTTTACAGTTTACCAGTTGTAATTTGGGCACTAGGCCAATGGAGCTATAACAAAAACTGGTTCCGGAAACAGTCCCGCTTCTACGTGAAATAACGTAGTCAGTAATTCCATGAGTACGTAAATTTAGATTTTTTAAGTGTATGAAAAAAAATTAGATAAATATAAAATAATATAGTATTCTAGTGGCTGAGATAGTCTATACTGATATTATAAAGAGGAAATATTTGTTTGTTTGTTTGAAATGAATAGGCTCCGAAACTACTGGAGCGATTTAAAAAATTCTTTCACCATTCGAAAGCTACATTATCCACGAGTATAGGCTATATTTTATTTTGGAAAAATAGGGTTCCGTAAGATATTGCCACGGGAAAAACCATTTAGTTGCGGGTGAAACCGCAGGGCGGAAAGCTAGTAAATAATACATCTCCAGACTAACACACCAATTATGTGGCCCTAAAGTAAGTTGCAGTAAGCTCTTGTGTTATAGGTACCACATAATGGACTAGAGGAGAACCTAGTTGCACCCAGACACGAGCCAATATCGAAAAACCATTTTACGAAATTGGCCCAACCCGGTGATCGAACCCGGAACTATCCGCTTAGCAGTCCGGTATATTTACCGCTGCACCACAGAGGTCGTCAAATGTGTAGTGCTATTCAAAATCAAACCTTAAGACTAGGTACGGTCTACACTGTATTAATATTAATTAAGTTAAATATGTTATTTGTTTGCCTTACCATCAGGTTATGTAATATCTTTTATGAATATTAATTCAACTAACCATCCATTTAATGCTTAGTCCTATAACATTAAAGGTAGTTAATGAGTAACAATTTACAAAGTTGTTATTACTAACATGCTAACTAAAGGTTCTATACATAGTCGTATACAATGCAGAATACATGCACAAGGTTAAGAAAGCTACAATTACCTTACAATAGAAGTACAAGTTGACAACTGGGTAAGTGTGCTAAAGGTAAAACAGCGATTTAAATTCTATGCGCGATCATTCTGGCCTTTCATTTTACGAAACAAGCGTAAAGGCAGATGGAACACTACTGACATTCAAAATTTACATCTCTCACTCAAAGTAACGCACGAATTTGATACCTTAGACACTAACGGAAAAAACTTGCTAAAAGATTATTGGGTATAGAATTTCCTGGTTAAAAAAAACTAAGTGCGAAGGTTAAAATATAAAAATACTTATTCTTACAGCATTCTCATTGGATGACCTCAGCTGTGTGGATTACAATTACTAATGTGTACACTGAGATGACAATGACGTCATGCTGTACCCAGCTCGTCATGCACGGTGGTATGTCGGTTTGACTCGATTTTGAATTATTTTTTGTAGTAGATTGTAATTATTGTTAGATTAGAGTTGAAAGAAAAGGTACAACCAAAAAAATGAAGAGGATGAAAGCGAAATATTGTACAATAACCTGAATATACAAAACCATAAAAAAGTTTTCCATGGCTTGGGTAAATAAATTAATGACTGAAGGCCAGGCCAATTATTTTGGTCCTTAACAAGATAATTTGTATCTACATTTAAAATTTTTGATTCATATCTGTTATTATTAATTACAAGCTCTGTGAACAATATTTTTTTACCCGAACCTTATTTAGAAGCTCATGAACGACCCATTTTGCACTTAACTGATTTTTATGACTTATCAGATTTATGACACATAGGCACAAAAATATATTTACAGTAATTACATGCATACAATATAAAATAACAACTGAAACTAAACCCATTATATATTTAATTACAGTTATTGCCCCGAAGAGGTTACGAACCCGCATCATAAGGTGTGTTGCAAGAAATTAATTTACAAAGTATTAAAAACATATATGGAAATAACCCCGCAGACGACAGGTCAGAACTAAACGTTGCTGAACGTCAGGACAATTAATTTAACTTAGAAACTTCAAACAAGCAACTTGTCATGCATAAAATAGATATAAACGAGCATGGAAATATAATCCTTATGCTTGCAAATATACAGTTGGAAATGGTGATCACAAATTTGCCATAGTTATGATAGGAAGACTATTTTGCAAATTAGGACAGGTGCGTCATTATGAAAATTGCGTTAGTAAGTTTTTTATGTTTGGATACTACGACGCCGACTTGAATAAAAAATAGTGGCAATTAAGGGCAACTATTCTATATTCAATGTAGTTGTTAGAAAAAAATAAAAAGCTAAGATATTTTTATAATGACACTCAAGACGATCGGAAAGAAATATAACAACCCTGCTAAAGACGAGTGTTTCTCCAACCGGAAACACATTTAATTGTAAATGAAATAAACCACTGATCTATAATTAAATTTAACGCAACCGCATCACTCCCGCGCATATAAATTTCGCACGACGCCTGTCACAGGCCTTTCAATGAGATGGCCTTTACTGAATACATTACTAATTGACATCTGTATATAAATTCTAATTAATAAACTGCATACAGCAATACTTTCTTATACCATTTGCGGTTGTCATCTTACGTCAAGTCACCTCCTTATAAGTATATCGTATAATCGACACGTCCAATGAATTTCCTTGCTTATAATTAACGGGTGCGCTCGGATATTTATTTCAATATACCAATAGTTTATGTCTTGAAGAACTAAGTCCTTAAAATGACGTTGACAGGCACACAGCTATGGATAACGATGTCGTATGACCCGCAGGTGTATCTGTATATGATACGTATCTTAGAGAAAAAAGTGTAAAGATATATAGATAGAAAACGACTCATATGCTTTAGCCACATCATTAACTGACATACATTGTATAACAACTTAGCTAAGTGTTAATGCAGATCTATAACTTCTAGTATTAAATATAAAAAGTTTATAAATAAATTACGCAAAAATGAAGCCGATAAAGATACCAGCTTGAACTGTTAAGAAAAACATCGTGATAATAAAATATCTATAGCTGTACTAGTTGTAGTCCATGTTATACAATTTTCCGTTATAAACCTAATAAATGACACTTTTGTAATTTCATCTAATGGTTCTAGGTAATAAACAATGGACCGATATAATTTTGTGACAATAGGTTTAACTGTTTACTTGGAAATTGTTCAGTCGCAATGCTGCAGTTTTTTTTATACACAATTTCTATATTATGTCCGGGATATGTTCGGTTCAGTAAATATTATTATTTAAGAAGAAATATTAAACAAGCCATGTTCCCTTTGCATTAATTCGATTTAAAACTTACCAACCTACAACAGACATTAACAGTCTGTATTTGTTTTTGGTAAATTACTCTGTATCTAATGTCTAAATTTAAAAACCTATCAAGAAGCGTCCATCTTACTAATACAGACAAAAGCCTACAACACCACCTTTACATTTTCAAGACAACATATAATTGTTGCAATTATTCAACACGCGGCATTCTAACTACTTCTTAGAACATGGTTTTACTAAAGTCACTTCAAATAGCGAAGTTTCTAGACGCTGGTGAAGGTGAAATTATTACTGAAGCAGTTTGTACGAAAGTTATTACACGAGATATTTAAATTGTCAACGCATAGACGGGGGATGATAAAAATGTGTCAGCTTAACGATGCTACTATTAACGCAACAAGAGTTTATGGTAAGGGACTGAAGTTATAAATTACGCAAGAGTTCAACGTTTTTAGCTCCTATAAAGTTGTAATCTACTAGCTCACAATTGAATTGCCTCTAACCATACAGCCTGGGGATCTGAACACAAATTGCGGCATCATAGATAAAAGTTAATAAAAACCGAGCGTGTACTTAGGAGGGCTATCATTAGCGCATCAAGATATCGCTGGCAAATTGTTGTGCAGTCTCAGAAAAGGCGCGTAAAAGCACACGCGGTTGCGCATACGCATGAAATGCACATTTGTAGTGGGACATGTTAATTGTGTAACATGCTCTTATGACAAGTCGTGGTTGGGACATGCAGACGTGTTTATTAATGTTAATAGGAGGGACTAACTAGTATTTGTTATTTGTAGCGTTTTAAAAAGGAATATTTTGCTATTAAATATTATGAGTTTAAAAGTTACTAGTGAGTACTAACGTTGATAAAGACTCAGGAACAAATTGAATTTAAAAACATTGACAGCCGATACCAAGATTTTTAGTGAATAAGACAAATAACTTAAAAGACTATAAGTAAACGGACATGAATGTCTAATATTTCATGGATTAACCTTGACAAATACAAACAGTGGCAAAATAGAAGCTCAACGTAATATTTGCTTTATAAAATCGTGATGGTCAACTCAGGTGGAGACATTAATCATTTCCTGCTGTAGGTCGATGGGACCGCAGACAAGTCAAAAAGCAATTTGCGGTTAGAAAATTGGTGTAATCATTCATTAGTGACGAGACCAATAAGAAGTGTAAACCTAAACTTTCTAGAACACTGCCAACTAACTAGCTGTAATAAAGCAAGTAAACAGAAGAAAATAAACTTTGAAACTCAAGCTATTGATTACAAATTCACTTATTTACACTGAAATATACCAAGCATCTAAATGTTAGTTATCTTAATTAATAACACTCCTAATCCAGAATAGAACAATACAGAACTGAAGCCATCGTTACAAACGTGTTAATTATTTTAGCTTCGGTTACTGTTAATTTTATATGCGACGTTACACAAGAACGTAAAAACTAGAAATCTCACAACGATTGTAGCCAGTGTGAGAATAAACACACTGATATTCAAACCGAGAAAAGTGGATGAAATACGAGATGCAATAAGCAGAAGTAGATTAATCGTAGTGGCAAGGAATCAAATGCTATTCGCTAGCTAAGCATTACCTATGCAGGTATATAATAACGCTACAGGTATCGAGTATACCTATCTGTCTAGAAAGTCTTTATCTTTATTAGATTTTCAGATCAGTTTTGAAAGTTGCCTTGAAATCTCGAATCAAAAGTTCGAACTCATAGTATTCAAAAAATCGATTGTCAATTTTACTAATCTTTGGATCAAATTAGGTTTAAAACTTAGAAAAAATGCCATAATTTTTTGGTAAATCATTCGTACTACCTACTGCTAGATCATAATATAAGATCATGCTTGATAAAACGTTATATAGCAAATTCCTAAATCTTTATATAGTAATTTTAAAATATAACCACAAAATAAAAAAAAGGTAAGTATAAAATGTATGACTCCACATGGCAACAAAATTTGTATTTACAATGACGTAACCCCACGACCGTCGGCGTAACGAGCAAAAACGAGGACATACATCGCCAGCTTGAGAACTAATGTGATATGATTTATTATACACTATTTAGAAACTGATTCTACTTTTCTTATAAGGTTCAATTAACATCTAGTTTAACAGGGCTTGATCTACTAAAGCATGTTATCTGTAGAGTTGGAAATAACTTGATCAGTAAATTCAAATGTATGGCCAAAATTAATTTATTAGTATGTATCAACAAAGCGTTTTCGGTCAAGGTGGCGATGAGGAAATTGTTAAACATGGCTATGGCACGACCGGATTCATAAATAACAGTTTTATCTTATCTGATAGTACAGCCTACTATGGCTACACATAACTACAAACATATTCGGCTCTATCTGTGGTAAACTTTTAGAAGTTCTATGAATACGATTTTTATTATAAATTTTATATAACAGTTATAGACTCGAGACTGAAAACGTTGCTAATTCAATTAGTGACAAATCAACGCTAGCAACTGTTTCCATTTAAAAAGGTAATTGTCACAAGATAATGCCAATGTTATCGGTGTGATTATTTCAGTCCAGCCATTTACGCAACCGCTACGGAATTTCAAAATGTTATTACAGTATTCGATTAGATAGTTCGCAAGGTTTTGAAAAGTTCATTGTTGACATGATATTCGAAAATTTCAAATGTTTGAAGGCATCGCCGATTGGCTGCGGAGAAGTTTTGAACGCGACTGCTCGCGAATCCGGTTTGGCCATGACTCAGCCGCTCGACCTCATCACGACCTATCTCTTACACACAACCACCGAACAGCGATAACAAAACAACACCAAACACTAAAGAAATAGAGACCAATTCAGCTTAAACCTACCGAGTGCGACTGTACTCCAACGTCCTCTAATACAGCGTCGAAGTTTTGAAGCTTATGCAAGACTTCGCCGATACTTAATATTATAAAACTTCCTATTGATGTTGGTAGATGCAATTTGTAAGGTAGATAAGCTAAAGTGTTGACTGCTTTGCAATATAAAACAATTGTTTAAGTGTCTAGTGAGCATGAATATGTTTTTTGCAAACACCACCGTGAATGGACAAGAACAATGATATATGAGAGCTTGTGCTAATGGGAATTCTCATCTAGATCAATAAAGATCAACACGTGGCTTTTATCAATTAATGTATTAAGGTACCCATTTGCAACGTGATAAAAATATATGCCAGCTAGCTAAATTTAAAAAGTTAACAAATGCAGAGGTGTTAGAAAATGAACAAGCTAAACAAACGAAGGAGAGATCGTATCACGAGATCTGACCCAGGTCATGTTAATTCAACATGACCACCTAACCTTCACCGTCACGCAGATAAACCCTTTTATGACATGTCGTATTAATGCAACAGCAATAAATGCAACAATTACAATGAATGAAATACTGGATATCAACTGTATTTGTACCTTTCAACACTTAAATAAAACAACACGATGGGAGGGCAGGCTTCAAGACACGCAATTCATGTATTAACACATCTTGAAGACAATTTTACAAGCAAAAGGTGGAACCCATGGCAAGGTTAAAATTTATACGTCCGATAGTACTTTATGCGAATAAGTGTGAAAATTATGGAGGCCTATTGTGAAATTAATGTATCGTGACACGAAACAGACTAATGTGGAGATCATTTGAATTTTATGGACGTTGAAGTGAAAAGGAAAAGCACTAAGGTGATTCATTACAAGATGAAAGAAAAAAGTTTTTATACAATTCATTCCAAGCTTTTATTGTTGCTTGAGTCACGATATTGGATAGGTTTTCTCGTAGAGTAGAATTATGCTGTAGGTAAATATATACAATTAATTTGGTACAAATTTAGTTATTAACCGACTTCTTTATTACGACTTTAAGAAACTCCTTACTTGGCAACCTCGTTGATTGTTTTCAACGTTGTTTGATAGGACTTGTTAAATTTGAATATAGAACCGCAACACGTTATGGGCGACAGCTGCGCAGACGCCAGCAGGCGCACCATGTGTGCACGCGGTTTGACCCTCAATAAAAGCTATTATTTACTTAGAAAATACAGTTACAGCACACATATTAACGCTATATATTACAGGATTAATAAAACCAAACTGCAATACGATTTTATTATCTTCGAATGCAAGGCCATTCATTTCGATTGGCTTTATTTTATTAACACGTCTGACATCCTTTTTAATTATAAATATTCACTGACCGTAATAATTTATATCCTGTGGTATTGTTTCAATATTAATTTTACCGCGTGATTGCGTTTAATACTAAAAACTATATCCGATCATTTCATGAAAGTATGTAATTAAAAATAAATGAAGACCATGTCAGTAGGTAGATGTTCCTATTTTTTTGATTATGACAAGTGCTAGTTGCGTCGTATTAAGTAATCAATTATACTCAACAGTGCGCAAAAGGCCACTTAGTTAACCCTCTTATTTTATAACCTAGGTTCCCTTAGGTGAAGTATTATAATCATTACACCTGCCGTGGGTTAATGGCGTCTCTTGTACACTTATTATTATGGTTGGTCTTCTTAGTAATGACATGAATTAAAAGATATTGTGTATTTAGTTGCGTCAGTCAACTTTATAAACAAATGTTACGAAGATATGAAATCTAGCCTTGACCAGAAAGATGCATTAATTAAGAGCATTCAAAAAGATAACTCATACCTGATGGCAGCTGTCAAAGATTTAACTGGCAGATTGGGACAAGTTGAACAGTCTTTGAGAGATAATAATGTAGAAATTAACGGAGTTCCTGAAATGCAAGCTGAAAACTTGCCAGTAATGTTAAAGCAGCTCGCTAGGACGGTGAAGTGCGACTTGACAGAGGATAGCATAATAAATACTTCAAGAATTAGTAAATTAAACAAGGATATAGCCCGCCCGAGAACTATTCTCGTGAAATTGAAGAATGGTACTCTTCGTGACAAACTTATCTCCGCGGTCATTAAATTTAACAAGGAACACACCCCTAAGCTAAACACTCAACACTTGGGGTATGGTGGTCAGGCTCTACCAGTTTATGTATCGGAACATTTAAGTCCAGCAAACAAGTTTCTACATTCTGCTGCTAGAAGAAAGGCAAAAGAGGCAAATTATAAATTTGTATGGGTTAAAAATGGACGAATCTACGTAAGAAAAAACGAAGAATCTTCTGCTCTATACATACGGAACTTTGAGAGTATTGATTTAATTAAAAACCTTGAGTAAAGTTCTCTATGAGTAGACATGTCATTAAATTGCGGAACGATAAATGTCACAATGTCTGCGACCTTGGATTTAATCTCAGAGATTGACAATACTAACCTAAATAAGTGTATTACAGTCCGTATACAAGAACCGGAACAATATAATTTTACAAATAAAAATCTCAATGTTCTTGTTCAAAACATTAGAAGTATTAATCACAATTTTGACGATCTCTGTATAAACTTACCAAGATATAACGTAGAGTTCGACATCATTGTCCTAACAGAATGCTGGTTATCAAAAGTATGTAGTATTCCAAACATAAATAACTATAACAATTTATCATCTAGTGTTTTGTATAATCAAAATGATGGAGTGGTTGTGTATACTAATAAAAGCTTGGTGTATCATATGTTTGAACCATCATATTTTGAAGAATGTAATTGTATTGTTATAACACATAAAAAAGAATTAGCTATAATCTGTCTTTATAGACCTCCATCGTTTAGAAATATTGATAAGTTTTTGTCATCTGTTGATCGTATCCTTACTAATCATAAATGTTTTTCACAAGTTTTTATTGTTGGCGATATGAATATAGATATATCTGAAAATTGTAAAAATGAATCCTCGTATAAGTACTTAGATCTGCTAGCAACGCACGGCATGTTACCGGCTTATAACCAATCCACAAGAGATGATTCCTGCTTGGATCATACTTTTGTTAGAATTAACAGCATTGTTCACTCTATAATATGCGACTCAGCTATAACTGATCACAATAGTATTATTTTGTCAATTCCTAAAAGGAAAGTAAAAGTTTGCCTAGAACCCTTGAAAACTCGCAGAATTAATTATAAAGAAATAACTAAGGAGCTTAGTAACATTAACTGGACTAAAGAACTAACTAATAAAAATGCAAATTTGGCCACAGAATTTTTCGTCGATAAGTTAAATAAAGTACTTTTACATCATTCTACAATAATTACTACTAAAAACAAAAGAAATAATATAAAGCCTTGGGTCACCCCAGGGTTAATTCGGTGTATCAAAAAACGTGATAAACTTCACTTGGAGTCACGAAAAGATCCAGCCAATGTTATTTTAAAAGTGACTTACCAAAAATATCGGAATAAGTGCAATACAATTTTAAGAAACCTAAAACACTCTTATTATAAGAATCAAATTTTAAAACATAAATCAAATTTAAAGAAGCAATGGGAAATGGTTAAAGAAGTTTGTAATCTTAACAATAAATCACACGATTCAACAAAACTCCTCTCTCTAAAATCGGACACCACGGACTCACTTAATTATATTAACAAATATTTCTCTGGTGTTGGTAGTAGCTTAGCAAATACTATCCTTGATAGGTTAAAAACTAACGAACAAACTTTAAGTGACAGCTTTTCAAATAATGACAGTGTGAATTCCTTCGTAATGTTACCAACGGATGAAAATGAAATAAAAACAATAATTAAATTACTTCGTAACACATCAAGTACAGGACTAGATAATCTGTCTGGTGATTTCTTTAAGTCTACTTTGCAAGAACTAGCGTTCCCAATATCAATTATTTGTAATATGTGTTTTGAACAAGGTATTTTCCCTAATGTCCTTAAAATATCTAAAGTTATTCCCGTGTTCAAAAATGGCGATAGAAATAATATGACAAATTATAGGCCAATTTCAATATTACCAGTTTTGTCTAAAATACTCGAAAAAACAATTAACTCACGCTTAAAATCTTATTTGGAAAGTAAAAATTTAATATCATCAAATCAGTTTGGTTTTCGGAATAAATTATCAACTAAAAACGCCATTCAGTCGTTGCTTACTCTAATCACTAAAAGTTTAGATAATAATGAAAAATGTTTAGCTATATTTTTGGACCTTTCGAAGGCTTTCGATACAGTTTCGATACCTATACTTATTCAAAAACTACAATGTTTAGGAATTCGTGGGAAGCAATTGGATCTATTTAGTGACTATCTTAATAACAGAACACAAATTGTACAGATAGGAAATCATCAAAGTTCTCAAGCTGAAAAAATCTCGTTTGGGGTTCCGCAAGGTAGTGTGCTCGGACCAACATTATTTGTGGCATATATAAATGATATGTGCAAATTAATACTTAAAAATGGACACATCATAACATATGCGGATGATACGGTGCTATTCTTTAAAGGTCATACTTGGAAGGAAGTTAATAAAAATGCTAACCAAGGTCTAAGTGTAGTCTCAAAATGGCTTGACAATCATATTTTAACTCTTAACCTTGCAAAAGTAAATACGTCAGTTTCAGTTTAAGAACGGACGGTCAACCAGCGCCAAATGTTATTAACATAAAAGCACACATCTGCGATAGAAATCAATTTGAAACGGCTTCTACGTGTCTGTGTCCTGGGGTATCTAACACTAATAGTATTCGATATTTGGGCGTAATCATAGATCAAAATTTAAATTTTACGGAGCACGTATTTTTAGTTTCGCAAAAAATCCGTAAACTTATATTTATTTTTAAAACACTTCGCCACATCTGTGATGAAAAACAGTTAATATCTATATACCGCGCTCTTTGTGAATCCATTTTGGTCTATTGCATAACTTGCTGGGGAGGCATTGCAAAGACGTCAATGATTGTGCTTGAAAGGGCCCAACGTATGGTGCTCAAAGTAATGTTGTTTAAGCCATTCATGTACCCTACAGACAGTTTATTCTGTGAAATCCCAGTGCTCACAGTGAGACAGAACTATATTTTACTTTTAACTCTGGAACAACCAAATGTGACTATGCCACTTACCGGACCTAAGAGACGTAGAGATCAAATTTTTAAAATTCCTTCATGTAGAACAAAATTTGCACAACGATTTTATAATTTTCTAGGCCCATTTTTATTTAATAAAATCCTTTTTCATATTCCAACACTGGTACAGAATAACACTAACTTTGATAAAAAAGCGTTAATCACGAAATACCTCAAATCTTTGAATTATGAAAAAACTGAAAACCTACTTATAACACTAGCTTAATTTGATATATGTAACAAGTTTAGATTAGCTAGATATAAAATTATTTTTATATAAATTTAACTAAGTATAAAATATAACTTTAATAATATAACACAAAATACCAGAGCGAATCACTGCCTTCTGAGATACAGTTTCACACTAGTTCTGAAGGCAGGGATCTATTTTATTTGCATCATAGGCTCAATTGGGCATTTAATATTTAAATAGTCTAGATTAAGATAAGATTTTATTTATATACCGATTAAGTTAAAATTCTTTTTGTATTAGGCCTTTTTGAAATAAAAGTATTTGTATTTTGTATTTGAGTCTTGTGGTTTCTGGATCAGAACAGGGTATTTCATCTCGCCCTGAGAAGATTTAAGGGTATAGCAGGATAGGCAGCGTCATTGATCTGATACTCGACTGCCAACATGTCTGCGAGCGTGGCCAATCCTCGCATTTATATCCCTCCTTTAAATTGGTAGAGTCTCTTTAGAGTGGTAGAGTCTAGCTGTAGGCTCTGTCTGCAGCGAATACTGGGCTGACTCAACCGGTGCAATACCACCGTCGCACAGAAAACCGACGTGAAGTAGGGACGAATGTTCCTGCATTTCGTTCGGTGAGTGCGATATCCGGTGCCCAATTTTCTCAAGGGCCAGCAACGCACCCTCAATGCATATGTAATTGTGGGTGTATATGGGCGGTGATCACTTACCATCACGTGACCCGTTTGCTCGTTTGCTAGCTTCTCTCATTAAAAAAAAAAAACTTTTTATGGCCTACATCTTACAGTCTACTTATATACCACATTTAATCCTTACATCAAAAATTTTCTTCAACTAGATGACATGTAGCTGGAGTAAAACAGAAGTAAACCTTTCGACACACAAACTTAGACATTTTAATATGCATATCCCGTTTATCCGAACTACACGATTTTAATGTCCAAATACCGTTCTGTTGGATGCAAATTGTTTCGTGATTGATGCTGCGGTTTCGAAACATGGAGACTGCAATCGGTTCAGACGACCGTGAACATCGATTCGTCAATCAATACAATCGATGTAAAATAGAGTTCATCTTACTTTCCATTTCGAAAAGGTAGGATTTTTCCATTGCAGACAAAGGAACTGTTCAATTTTAGTTGACGGGAGGTTTATTTGGCGCTATAAGGTCCATTGTAACAATTTTTACAATATTTAAATTAACTTGCAATACAAAAATTTAAATTGTTTATCCTCAACCGATTACTGCATGATAATATTTATATATTTATTCAACTAATTTAAAATTAAAACAGCAAAATTACAGTTATTTTCAATAAAATAATAATAGAATAGGAAGTGGGTAAACACAATGAGATATAACCTCAACTAAAACAGGTAAATATCTATAATTTACACTAGTTAGTACATTAAAACAATGGTAAATAAAATATGTGGCGATACTTCCGTATTAATATGAAAATTAATAACTTTTGTATAAAACAATAAATAAATAATAGCCTATTATGTCCTAATAGTTGAGCACAGGCCTTCTTCTCGGATAAAACAATAAACTGGATAAATTAAACTAAAACTTTGAACTTTAAGTTTTTATTTAAGAGTAGTGGCCGCCCGTGGGATTGAGAAGTTTTTCCGCAGTAAAAAGTACCCTATGTGATATTCTGATGTATAACCAATATTACGGTAAAGTTTCATCCAAATCCATCCAGTAGTTTTTAAGTGAAAGAGTAATAAACATCCATCCATACTCACAAACTTTCACGTTTATGATATTAGTAGAACTAGCGACCCGCCCACGCTACGCAATTTATGCTTACTTTAAATAACTTTTTCTGAATGTTCTTTATTTACAAGTTTAAATGTAAAAATTACCTAAAAAATGGCGAACCCCGCTATATTACGTAGTTAAGGAGGAGATAGCGAACAAACATACAAACAGACAGCATTAGCGATTTGGATTTATACTATGTAATGAAATGATAATAATAATGATGATGCAAAATAATTTACACAATAATGTCTGTTTAAAAATTTATGTTATTATAATTTATTAAATCCAGGTTTCTTAACAGTTATCTCTAAACTGTCTTTAAATCATTATTAAAATATATGTTAATAACTGTTTAAGGACGATATCAAGTATCGTTACAAAAGTTAATGAACTTTTGTATTTAAATCCACTAATTGTATTGTCACACAAACGTCAATGACTTGATGGATAAATCCAACTGAGATATCAATAATGATGATACAGATTAATTTCTTAATTGGATTCCAACATGAACTGTGGACGTCAAATGCAACGCAGATTATGATGTACTGCAGGCATTTGTTAAATATGCCACTAATCAAGAATCAAACAACGAAACAATTGCAGATTTGATGTTTAGTAATAGCGAAAGTTAAAACGGTTCAATTAGAGTTATTGAATTGAGGCAATGATTTGGATTCGTGTATCATTACGAAAAACTATAAAATTAATATGCGTTTCACTATCTCTGTTAATATCAATTATCTACGCAGGCAGTTTAGCATTATTAATCACTAACTACAAAAGTAAATATTGGGTAATGTCACAGATTTACGGCAAGGAAAAACGCAGCCAGCCAGTGTTGCAACGTTATACTATACGATATCACTGTGTGCTCGACTTGCGCAAACGCACGAGGTGCGGTCAATAGGCGTGTCAGGAGTATCCGCCATTCATGCAGCTTTTGTACAAACAACAAAAAGCAAACAAATAAATATTGTAGTACCTTCCACTGTGGTGAAGTATAGGCTTACCGCATCATTGACTCACCAAACAACATAAATCAACCTGCGATGCAACAATCCTCTCAGACACGATACAACCAAAATAGGAGTGAAAACTGATAGCATTTGAATATGTTAATCTATTTTGAAACTAAGATCTCATTAAGTCAACATTACGCGCAATTTATGAAAAAACTGAATGTGCAATAAGTTCACGGACGTCTTGGTCAAGTAGGTAAAAGATTTTATTTGTTATTGTTGAGAATGTAGTAACTCTAAATAATGTGTGAAAGATGAGCAACGTACAGCATTCCACTGAAAACTTATGCAACGTTTCAGCGCATGACGCTAATTAATTAAATATAAAAAATGTTATACTTGTTTGTAATTTAAACAATAAAATGTTACGACCGTCTTTTTAGACAATTGGGGAAAACATTGACCGTGTTTAGAATGACTCAAGTCTTGAGGCTCATGTCGTTTGTAAGTGAAATTGAAATGTCAATGTTCTCGAGGAAAAAAGTGAAAAAACAGATAATGATTCGATGGCGTGCGGTATGGACGGTAGCATACAAGTTGCAACGACACTGGTAGTAGTGGTAGAAGACAAGGTTGCATATAAAAATGAATAAATATTGTGTTGTCTGAATGTGAATACTGTCTGGCCTTTTGGCCTTTCACCAAATCAACTAACAACGATGACGATGAACATTTTCCAAAGTTCAAAGTGTTGGAATAGAGTAGTATTGATATGATTAGCGTTTAGATCTGTCGATAAGCAAGTTTAGGCACTTGATGTAAGATCTCCTATAGACTCTTGGAAACCTAATGTAATAGTGAACAGTTAAAATAAGATGTGAGGCACTGTTAACTACTGCATTTTTCTCAACCATTTAAAAATTGATCACACGTCCATGACAAAAGACGAACATGGTCTTACGACATTGTCAAAGACGTGACTAATAACACAACGGATTCCCATGGTGAGCAAGCGAGAAAGACATACACTTAACGTTCAAAGCATCTATTCCACAACAGTAGTGAAAAGCGAAGTGTACACATGTGTACAGTACAGGGTCAGCATTCATGTAAATATTCCATGTGCACATGGTAATTGTCCATGTCACTGCATGCCCTGACGCACGATCTGTCGCGTGCGCTGTCACTTTCCCGCGGCGGCGTCTGCGCAGGCCCACGGTACGGACGCGCGATGAGCTCTCTCGCCAGGAATGCCGCCCCACCAAGGGTTGCATGGGGAAACTATCTGGACTAGCTTCAAAGGCTTATATAGCCGATAACTAATCAATTTTGAGGATACCAAAAGCCATTGAATTCTTGGATAACATGAACGTGGAACTAGTACTAACAACAACCTTACAATTGACTTTTCCTTTCTTTCCATCTTTAACCGTCGACTCCTATCATATAGGAAGGATGTATCATGTAGGTACATGAGCCAAGAAGATAATGTAATAATTATAAGTAACTAGCGACCGCCCACGCTTCGCATTGTGTAATTTTGGCCGACTTGCTCACGAAACATTGATTTTTGGCTAACTTTAAAAACCTTTTTCCGATTGTTCTTTATTTACAAATTTAAATGAAAAAAATACCTAAAAGATAGTGAAAACCGCATTAAAATCCCTCAACTGGTTTTGAAGGAGTTAAAGGCTAAACATACAAACAGACAGAATTAGCGACTTGGATTTATACTATGTAATGATAATGATAATGATGATGAGTCAGAAGCTCGTACAATTATAACCGCCCCTTTCTAGGAACCATGCCAATAGTAGGTACAGTAGCACTTGTAAAAACATACTCGTTCAATTTCTACTAAAATAAATAAAAAGTAAAGTTAATGTTATACTGGCCAAAACATGGTGTTAAACAAGGGTGTGTTATCTTTCCTTTTCTTTTTATGAATGTTAACGAATGTTTTTGCATTATAATTATCATGTCATTTATCGTCAACGAATGACAGGTGGATTTATGAGTTACGTTTTGTCAAGCTATAGATACTATTTAGGTACCCAACACTTATGCATATTATACCTTCAGGGCATGCGTGCCTGGCTTGTATGAAAGGTAGACAACTAGAGTGTATGTTGCTTTTGTAGATAACTTGACAAATTGATACCATTGCAAGCTGCATAATGAATTTTATTCAGACAAAAGTTTCTGTAAGTTTTATCAAGTGGGTACCTACTTAATAACAGGGGGAGCAACTGCCTTATTTTTAGCCAGTGGAAAAGTAATATGATTTAGTCAAATTTGACAACTAACCACGAAATTTTACGTCATCCTATGGAAATTTAAACCATTTCATTAAATCTACTATGGCTATGAATCGGTTTGCCTGTTGGAAAGATATTTATATTATGTATTTTTATGTAGTTCTAGACTAGCAGTTAGTTGAGGATGACAAAAAGGAGAAAATGCAGGTAAGTACCTATCCCAGTTGTAACTTTTATGGCTACTAATAGGATAATACTGCATCGAAACATGTGATAACAACAATAATCTGAAAAGCAATCCTGCAAACCTTGATAAGATACCAAGTACTTTATATCTTAAAAATAAGTATTTTAAAATAATCTGTTTGGTTTCATCTTCTCTACAATTACTCTTAGACAAACTTTACATAAACAAAGTATATAAATACACAGATGGTAAATATGTATTGTTTGGCATGCTAACAAAATCATTGCTGGTTTGATAATTTTTAAAAGTAACATTATCTATTTACCCTCTAAACAGCAAAAGCGACATCATATGGACTTGATAAAACCCGGTTCTACTGAGAATAAGGTAATAAAAAGTATTTTGTACCATTTTACATATTAATCTTACAAATTACATTATATTTGAAATAAACACCTACAAATTATGGGGACAAAGTTATAATATTATGTGACTTAAAAATTGAATAATTATTTAGTTTTTAACATGGCATGGTTGTCAACAAAAACATAATAATACATCGCTAAATAATAGAAATACAATGGATAATTATGTAGGTAAAATTGAATACCTATTCATAGATTCATGGACAAATTATTTTATCCTTATTAAACTTTCAAATGTCTGTCTACAAGTGAAGTTTAATCTAAACTTTTTAAAGATAATAAAGATCTCTACTCTGCTTTTTCAGCTTTGTGGAAAAACTCAAGCTTAGATAGAGAAGTAAATATTGGTGTTGATTGATTAGCAAAATTACATAGTAACATTTCATATTATAAATATGTCTATGAGAGTAAACTGTTTAATAGAATAATAGTTGTATTGTCCAAATTTTTTTTTCAAATAAGGAACAAGAAAGACTTTTGTTACATGTGTTTATTATTTTTTACTTTGTGACACACTTACATTAAGTCTGACCCAAGCATTGCATGTTCATAATATTGACTAATAGGACATTAGTGGCTTATTTCATACTAGATCCTTCCTGAATAGCGTTATCATGAGCGCTTGATAAGAAACAACAACATGAGAATGCAACAGAGCAAAATAAAGTCATAACTGACCCAGATATCACGCATTATACCTACTGCAGTTGGTAATAATACACTTTCAAGCAGCGGACCGCGGAAAGACGTCTCTCAACAATGCAAACTGAGAATTTATTGCGAATACCGACTTATGCTAACAAAGTTACTCATATTTTACACACACATGACAACTAAACAACATTTCTATGGCTATCTCGTTTGCCACCTCTTCACAATCTTCTTAAACCTATGAAGGTCGCTATATTACAATATGTACGCGTGCCGCAACGAACTATCGTCGCGCACACTTGTTTAGCTCAAAATATAAGAAATATACACGGTACCTTTATAATAAGTTCGATTTCTGGAACGTCTCCGTTTGCAGTTCCATTCTCCGCAATTTCTTCCGACATCGTGAACTTTAAATACACAGAAAAATCTCAAAAATAATTCACAACAAGTCACTACCACCACAGAGCAAAAACACGAATAGACTGCCTGACTTCACTCTACACCCGTCACTGTTCTGTCGTTGACTGCGTCAGTCATTCGATTATGTCATTTTCTGTTGCAAACTTCAGGAAATCACGTTCATACATTGCGCATTTTTAAATTTTACGTTGCGGCAACAACAGTTACATTACCGTATTACGTGCTCTACTTTAAACTGAACTGAAAAACTAAGTTACAACATTTAAAACAATTTATTTTATAATATATATTGTAAAGCATTAAGGTCTGAAACAATTTTACTTTAATGATTTAAAATAGCTAACTTTATGACGTAAGTATAATAAGAACTTACATAAAAATGGCAAATATTTCGTGTAAAAATCTTAAGTAAGTACCTAATTAGTTAGATTTAGATAACCTACGTCAAATTTAGATTGAAGAACTAAAGCAATGACCTCTCTCACCTATCAAGATCGGTGATCAGTGTTTTAAAATCTTTAAACCATAGAAAACTAGCAGCTCTTAATATAACTAAGCTTACTTGAAATATTTAGCAACATATTTGTGCAGAAAAACAAATTAATCTAAGCAAAAACTACTTCAATACTTACCTAATATGAAAAGTGACTTACCAATAAAAAAATATTCTTATGCCATTTTTTTTCGTTTCTACAATGCAAGTCAAGTGCTAGCTAGAACTTCAAGTTATGAATGTGGGCTGGGATCATAGTCTTTTTAATCTGTGATCATCGTTTAATAAGTTTTATCAACAAACTAAATACCATATTGATCAATATTCTAAGGCATTTTATATAAGACGAGCGACCCGCCCACGCTTCGCAATGGTGTAATTTTGCCGACTTGCTCGCGAACCCTTGCATTTTTGCTAACTTAAAAATTTTTAATCTAAACGTTCTTTATTTACAAATTTAAATGAATAAATACCCTAAAATATGGTGAAAACCGCATTTAAATCCGTTACGTACTTTAGAAGGAGTTAGCAGCCAAACATACAAACAGACAGAATAAGCGACTTGGATTTATACTATGTAATGATGATACAAAAACAGATATCCGCGTTCCTTGTGTTCCGTAAATCGCTTACAGAACTGTGAACGCTCAAATCGTTTACAACCGTTCCGATTACTTTTAGCGCGATATTGACAGTTATTGCGTCAATTTAAGTTTTGGCAGCGCTTACGCTGACCATACTCCAAAGTGTTGGTTCTCTGAGCGCAATATTAATGACGTCATCGTTCTCACCCATCGTCGACCATGGACGCGCTCTCGCTTCAACGGAACAGTGATGTGAGCGATAAAATCACTTTTATCTATTTGCGGAACGCAGGGGTAAAGTTTACTTTCAGTGCAATTGTCAGCGTTTTTTTGAAAAAATATTGTTTATTTGTCTGTCACTGTCACTACCTAAGTAGGCTGTATGGCTTCGTTCCTTTGCCTGCTCGTATGAGCGAATTTAAAAACAACACTACCTAAGTGATGGGTTTTGGGAATTCTATTAGATTTTTGTACAATCGATTTAATTAAAGAACATAAAAGGAATTAAATGAGATGATATTTTTTGATCTTTTAAAAAATAAAGTTTTCAGTTTTGCAAAATTATAACGATTATGTATTTAAATACATACCATTAAAATTTAAGCGCTTATTATTCATAATAATGAATGCGTGTTATTTCTAGTCATTAAGTAAAAAAGTATTTTTTTATTTGATTTTATGTTTTAATGTTAAAGTTCTTGAAGATTGGTATTTATGCATGATACATAAATTAAACTGCAATCACTGGCTTCTTTCATAAATACCTTGGTTCTCTCACAGCGCGATTGATGGGATTTTGATCATATTTTAAGGGTTTTTTTACGAAAACTTCGTAAGGTTTAAGTATTTTTAATTTAAATATAAATGTTATTTTAGTTTTGAAATTATTATTATATACCTACATTATCTCTCTGGGTAGTTTCCTGAAAAAAGAAACACAAAAAATTTTTGAAAAGTGAAAACCTAAATAGGTTCTCATGAGTATTTGTACCCACCTTTGGCTTTTAGTCAATGACGTACCCAAAACCCTACAAAAAAAGAACTTTTAATTTATGCCAGAATGCGTGGGAACATCCGATGATAAATAAGTCAAAATCGATTAAAAATAAGATTAGAATTCGAACTTAGTAATTTTTACACTACCTACATCTCTACTCTATTCTACGCACTCCGCCATCTTTCTTCTACGATCTTTGTCATATCTTTGTTTTCATGTTGTTTTTGTGATTGTTGTTTTGAACTACACTTCAAACAAAGCAATATTTAATAAAAAGTCAAAGTTATAACTATTAAAATGAGTGAAGCTGAAGCATCTTCATCAGTGTCCAAGGAAATGTCGTTTGCAGAAAAACAAGCAGAACGAATGAAACGACTTCGATCATTACATTCTGCAAGAAATGAAGCTAGAACTCAGAATCATCAAGAAGTTCTTGCAGAGGAAGCTCGTTCCAAATTACCTTCAAATTACGAAGCTAAACGTAGGCAAGCAGAATGGCTTTTGGACGATAAAACTAAACGTGAAGAAGCGGAAAAAGATGGTAAAAGTTACGACAGGGTGAAGCTTCTAAACGTGTCAGCAATAGAGGCGGAGCGATTAGATCGAAAAAAGAAGAAAAAAAACCCTGACCAAGGATTTTCTACATATGAACAAGCTACAATACGACAGTACAACAGACTTGTAAAAAATATGCCTGCAGCAGACATGGAACAATATGAAAAGCAAAAACAGAAATATGGAGATGGTTTCTACGGGGGACCAAACGTCATAATCCACGGGATGCACGAAGACCGGAGAGAAGCCATTGACAGAATGGTGGATGATATAGAAGGGCAAATAGCTAAAAGGTCTAAATATTCTAGAAGGCGGACCCATAATGATGATGCTGACATTGACTATATTAATGAGCGGAATGCTAAGTTCAATAAGAAATTGGAGAGATTCTATGGGGAACACACAGCTGAAATTAAACAGAACTTGGAGCGTGGTACTGCAATATAATTATATGCTACTTTACTGTGAGAAGACTATTTGTGAAAGTGTTCTGACCTAATGTTTTTACATATTTTGTAGTTGTGATATTGTGCACTTGATTTTATGTTGTATTTTCACTACACTAGTATGTGGATAGAGGCTAGTGCCAAATTTGAATACTACAAATTAAGTTTTATTTAGTTCAATAACTATCATGAATGTAGGAATAAAGTGAACTAATTTGTAATGATTGTTTTTTAATAATAATATTAAAGACACAATTGCATTGTAAATAGATGTGCGTGCATGTCAAGAGCAAAGTTGACATCCAAAATCAAAATCTGTTAACTAATAAATTATGAACAGTATTTAAGAAGGAACAATAAAGTCAATAAATATAGGGTTTTATATTTAGATTTCCTTGTAAATTGTCATGATAATGATTTGTGATGTCACAGAAGCTCAGGGTCACTTGATTAAATGAAACAAAAATAATAAAACAATTTTCAATAACATTTTATTAGATAATGTTGAGTTACAGATTTATAATAAAAGCTCATACAATACTTCTTGCTTGAATGATTTATGTTGGTACACATAATATATTGGTTGAAAATCAGAAGTTGAAAACAGTATTTTATTGTAGGTACTAGCCGTTAAAGAATTCAAGATCCTAATCTCTTAAGAATCTCTACAATGGTCCTTTAGGGTGATTATCAAAAACAGAGTTTTCGTCTTGTCCGAGGCCTAAAATCCATGAAATTTTGTCTTCTTATCATTGATATTTTTTTTGTAGAAAGTTTTAATACATAGACACTTAGTGCCATACAGTATTTAAGCAAAATTTATATAACTGGATTTAAAATATTTTTTTAAAGGTAAATTTTCTAAGCTCTTTGGCGCGTCCTTTACTCCCTTATTTTTTTCTGTGAGTTGTAGTATTCTAAATTATTAAAATAAGAATGTGATTTTGATATCTTTTATTTGTAATACATCTGATGGTATTGTGAAATAATTTTAATACGTAAATTACATAAACTTTCGATGTAATGAACGAAATGGTTTTGTCCGAGCAAAAAACCCTAATTTCTTTGGCGCGACAAAACCGTTAATTTATCACTATTAAAACACTTCGCTACTAATTCGAGTGAACACCCTCGGAACTAGCTGGTCATCCGTCAATAAATCGCAGGAAGCAGACGTGCGTTGTGCGTGACGCCGATAAATAAAAAAATTTTTTCGTCTAGATTGTGGAGTTTCGGCAGGTAAGTGCCTAATTTCTTCGATATACATTTTCATGCTACAATATTTACAGATTGCTTAAATATTTTTTATATCTATAGTCTAGCTCAAATGGCATGCACCTGGCAAAAAAAAGTCATTTTAGCGCCAAAGGATTTTTAGAAAAAAATCGAAAACATGTGTTTTCTAATTTCATTGTTTCTAATTTCTATGTATTTCTTTGGCATCCCGCGCCAAAGAAATTAGATTTTGTACACAGAAATTATAACAAGAAGGAAAAAGAAAAAGTTATCAGTAAAGAAAAGCTGCGAAAAGGACTATATAATTTTTAAAATTAATATACTAACTGTGATTATTCATGTTTCAAGAGAAAATAAATGAAATTTAAATGGAAACAAAACTTAGTTTTATTTGTTTTGTTCTTGATTTTTCAGGTGTGGTTTGAAAAAATATACCTGTTTTTATTATTATTATTAAAGCTAGAAGTGTTACTTGTTTAATATAATATCTAAAAATATGTTTTGCATTCTAATTATATATTTTTAGGAGAAAAACCTAATTTCTTTGGGCATCCAAATTTTAAAATGTTAAAACATCAAAATTACTGGATAAATTTTAGGGCCAAAAAGATTAAATTGTAGCTTTAGACAACATCTACAATGTATGTTATTTATTATGGAATAATTATGAAAAAAAAAATGTGCCAAAGAAATTATGCATTTTAGGCCATTTTCTGATAATCACCCTTTATTTTATTCATTATCAAACTTAAGTACTTGGTATTTTAATACTCAGAATTAGCTAGCAAATAATACCATGACAAATAAGTCATGAGTAGGTATATAAATAATAGGTAGCTTCTATTTTGTTTCCATTTTTAAACTAGGTACTTGTTTTAGATTACAGACTTCTATTACTTTCAAAATATGCCCTTTAGTTATGATCCAGTTTATTTTAGGTAGGTATCTTTACCTTAACCTACAGATTTGAATGTTGTGACTTAAAACGCTTACTTATACAAAAGTGTATTAGCTTTTGAGTAAGCACATAGGTATCCTAATCAATCTATAAAAGTGCACAAATATTTAAAACGCCTGTTTAATTTTATGTTCTTTTAAATATTTTTTTTTGTCTCTTCCTATTCGGAAATCAGGTACAGATAGAATTCACGAAAGTGAGCATAATAGAAAGTATTTAATTTATATGATAAAAAGTCAGAAAGAAGGCTCTTTGTATCCTCATAATATCTAAGCCGTAAAGAGGCTTACTGAAGTAATATTGCATTAAAATTTTCGTTATACATATAACTATATTCATAATCGTGATGTCTTAAAAAATCTCGATTCCGATCACATTCACTGTTTCGAAGTGAAGTCAAAAGCTATTGTGGTTTAAATTTTTACGCCAACAGGCGAAAGGGGGTCCCGTAAGAAAAAACACCGATCGTAATAGCGTCACAACGCTGACTTCACTTCGTAGGGTAGGTATAGGCATCGCGATTGTTTTTTTTAACGCCAAGGTTCCGTTTTGAAATTATTTATACATATATCTTCTTTAAAAGTCGATGATATGGATTATCATTTACTTGGCATGCATTATAGACAGACTTTTTTAATTGGATACATTACCCGAGAAAGTTGTTATATTAGGTAAGTCAAGTATCAGCTTTGTATTACCAATATATTGCTCTTTTTATGTAGTGCTACTGCAGTGGAGTGAGTGATCTTTATAAAAGCATATTTCAATTCTATTCCACTCAACATCGACTGCCCCGCCAGAGAAATAAAATGGTTGATACAAAGTTACATAAAATGTCTACACATCTTTTATCATTACCTAGAAGTGTAACGTAATTAAGTAATTTATATTAAGTAAAAAGTTTTTTTTTATAAATAATTTGGACATCGGCATTCTGTGTTTAGAATAACAATGCAAAAAATAAAAGTAAGTAACATTTTAGGTCGAAAACAATATTCGATAAATTATGAAATAAAATTGACTAGCCAAAATAAATAGTTACCTAGTAAGTGCAAACTCTTACTTAAGGATTTATTTTTTAATATATGATGACAAGAATATAACATTTATCGAACAACTTCATAAGATTTATACAGAACATGAAAACAATACAAAAGAAGAACCAAATATATCAAGTCTTCCTTTCCACCTTAAGTGCAGCAGTGTTAACAACATGTAAATAACAATAAGTTATTCGCATTTGGTTAAACAGAGCACTCATTGGGTATAGGAAAGAAACAAAAAATACGAAAATTAATACTCATACCTATAGGTTTTGGAATGTGTGCAAAGCCTGATCAGAAATGTTATAAACTGTATTCTTCCTCTACCGAGTTTCACTTATCATTCCTTTTCAGGCTATAAAATTAAAAATACTTTTCAAAGTCAGACTTACGAAATACCTATCACCAAATGCGAATATCACAGATAATTTGAAACATTATTAAACTACTTACTGCACTTAAGACAGAGTTCAAATTTCGTCCCGTCTCATAAAACCCATGAGCGAATGAATTCTGAAAATAAATTTTAGAATATTTAATGCCAATTGGTTGAGCCTACATAAGTTACACGTATGTCTCTTCTTGTAATAAAAATCATTAAAAATATCGACTTGACTCTTCAAACGTGATTGGCAGATGTAAAGACAACTTATTATCAAGTTAATTTAATACTAAAGCCAGCAGTTAATGTATATTTATATACTTACTACGTCGTCCAGGCATAAGTCGAACCGTAATCCCCTCTGGTGATCGCACTAAATAAAAAAAACAAATGTAAAAACACATGAATAACAAATAATATCTACTGCCAAGTTTTGAGAATAAAAAAATCTAGTAAGATGACGGTATTTGCAACTTCAATAACTTACTTCTTGAAACAAGTTATGTATAAATAAAGTGTTAACTTTCTGTTGTTATCAGTTTTTATTTCTTTGATTTAGTAAATTTACACAACCTTCAGAGTACAACCTCTGTTGACCAGTGAGGCATTATGATAATGACTTGTGATAATAAAAAAAGTATTAGGTAAAAGCAAATAGACAACACGACCACAACATTCAACAAAAATGCATAAAAAATAATTCTACTTACCATTAGTAGGCAGATGTTGCTGACTCAAGTTCTGAATCTCAAGATTGTTGTTTTAAAGATTAATTAAAGTAAAAAATGAGAAATTAGATTAGAAAAATAATAATATAACATTTTATTTAAATAAAACAGATATGAATCACATATTCGTATTTTTATTGTTAAAGATAGCCATGGACTAATTTTTCAATCGTCAGATAAATTATTATTGGTTGTTAAGCTTAAAACGTTTTATTTTTCTTTTATTTGTATTTGACCGGCAATGACAAGGTACCTACTTATTATTTTACCTTTAAATTTATCTGACTTTTGAATAAAAATAGTTATCAATCCAAAAAAAAAAAAAAAACTCATTTGATTAACAGTCATGTAATTTAAAAGTATTACAAATACCTTTATCTTTTTAAAAAGTCCTGCCTAACTTTTAATTAGGAATACATTTATTTCAAAATGTATTGATGATAAACCGTTTTAATATGTTTTATAGACAAAAAGTGACCAATCTTTACTTTTTTTTCATTTTTAATACGCTCTAAAAAAATAGTCTTATTAGTAGTTGAATCTGTACCAAAATCTGATTCGTGGAAAATGTAGTCGAATATAAAGATTTTACGGGTATGGCTTATGCTCCTGAAAAGTCCCATTTGAGTCTTTTTTATGAGCAATTATAAGACCACTCTATATAATTATATTTGGATCAATAATAATGTTTTAAGCATATTTGTAATAACTTTTTAAGCTAGTTGTTGTATAAAAGTTAGCGTTTAACAGTAATCGCGATGGAGTATATTAATTATAGGTAAGTATAGAGTTATCTTGGTACATAATGTGGATGTAAAAAAATACCTAAATAAAGAAATAAACTTTCCAAAGAGATTATTTTACTATGATATGTTCCTATTAAATCAATAAAACATAATAAAAAGGTTTGATATCTATACATTGACGGTATTTCCACTTCCGACGTTTCACCCAAAGTTATGCTTTGGGGACTTGTGTTTGTGTACATTATCTTATCTATGTGATGTAAAATTGTGCTTCGGTTTAATTTTATTTATTGTGATGTCTACGAATAATGCACAGGAATATCTGTGCCTTGAACACTAATTGATATGATATTTGACTTATAAATACAACTCTAATATACAAATAGTCATCATTTCATAAAATCGTAATTATGATACACACAAGTAACTTAATAAGGTCCTAATTTCATTTCCCTTTTACTATAAATATAAAGTTACCTTAACCATTAAAACATATTTATTTTAAACCGTATAAACTAAAAATAATTATTAACTTCGCCAAACTCTCTAAGTTTAAATAAACGAATAACATTTTAATATTTTACTATGCTATATGAAACTCAGTCACTATCACAGTTAAATTCATTCGCTCTTTCCTCGTGCAATGTAAAATCAAAATATTTAACACAAATATACATATTAAAAATTACGAGTAAAATGGTCTTGTTTTTAAAATTCTACATTTACGAATCTGTAAGTTAGTAACAAGGCGCTTGAATAGGAAATATCATTATTAAGTACAGGATTGAAACACTATTTTGAGGCAAACTTGATCTAGTTTACAATCTAAGTACCTACATTTTTGAAAACATTTTTGAAACCGAAATCAGTAGTAATTTGAATAACTTTTAACATGACTTTAAGTTAATCTGTTCTTTTAAATAGAAAATATATATGATTAGGTAGTTGTTAATGGGTTTTAATAAGAACTTGTTTTACAAAAATGGACTCTTGTTGTTAGTGCTATGATTGCCATATTTAACTTGTTACTTCAATCATAGAATTGCATAACTTTAAAATAGAATTTATATCTTATGGTTGTTTATGATTTATGTTAGTAGAATTTACTGCCGGTTACCTTATCTAGGATTATCAGTACCATTAAGAATAACTTAAAATGTATAGCAAAAACCAAATATACTTAACAGTTTAGAATATTGTGATACATTGTGCAACATTATTAGTATTATAAGGTTATTATTACTTTAAAGTAAACCATCACTGATAAATTCGTTGATTGTGCAGAAAGTTCGGAAAAAAACACTACATCTTATTCTGAGCAAATGTTTAGATTTTTATTAAGGTTTTTGGCAAGTAAAAGTATTTTTTGAGATCTTTCGTAACTGCCACAGTCTCATTGTGATGTGTCATCATAACTGATAAAAAACTATAAATAATACATTCCGAAACTCATCAGTTAAAATTTTTGCCTCTAATTTTGCAATATTCAACACAATTATAATATATTTCTTATACTAAAAAAATCGTAAATCTTAACACAATGGACTTACCAATACAGCTATATATTATAAAAACAGCAACAATATACAATGATTAACATGGTTAATATAATGAAGTCACAAACAAAAACATAGGTCCATGCGCGTCTCGAAAAGACAAAACTCAAGTTCAAACACTTTGGAAAAGTTTCAACACCAACGTTAAATCGTCCACGGTTACATGCTGTCATGCCAAGGGTTTTAATCTTCACAACACTTCACGTAAACTAAGGCACTTCAACAGTCAAACGGGTTAGAGGGTGGCACCGAGCGTTGGTTCTGAACTCGGTAAGGCACAGTCAAACTGGTTAGAGATTGTGACCGAATACTCGTTCCGAACTTCAACTCGGCAAGGCACAGTCAAACGGGTCAGAGATTGTGACCGAATACTCGTTCCGAACTTCAACTCGGTAAGGCACAGTTAGAGATTGTGACCGAATATTCGTTCCGAACTTCAACTCGGTAAGGCACAGTCAAACGGGTCAGAGATTGTGACCGAATATTCATTCCGAACTTCAACTCGGCAAGGCACAGTTAGAGATTGTGACCGAATATTCATTCCGAACTTCAACTCGGCAACGCACAGTCAAACGTGTTAGTCGCCACCGAGTGGTTCTGAACGCCTCTCCGGTGGCGGTCGCGGAACGAGCCGAAGCCCGAGTCGTGCGTGGTGGCGGGGGACGTACCTACGAATATCCGGCGCATGTCGCAGCCCTCGCACGTGTCCAGCAGCGGGTGGTTGCGGAACGTGCACAGGTGGCACTGCCACGACGCCGGCGGCTGCTGCCCGGTGTAGATGTTGCTGTAGAAGCTATCGCCGTCCACGGGCTCTGCAAGATGGGAAACTTGGGTTTACCGATTGGTGAAGTCTGATAGTTAGCTCTGAGCGGTCTACTGCTGTAGTTTTATATATGTGCTGATAATGTGGCTAAGGGTCTGGGCTACCAAACCGAAGGTTCCGGGTTCGCTCCAGCAAGAGTGTAATATCAATTTGGTATATTAAAATGATGTACATATTTGACCATCACTTTCGGTGAGGGAAAACATCGTGAGGAACCCATGGTTGGATGACTATTCATTATGAGCACCCCCACTAGCGGCATAAGGCGTATTTTTAATATGTAAAAAAATTTAGTAAGTAAACTTAAATAGTGAAGTTGACGTTTTCTAGTGATTGCAATCGATGTCCTGTCCATGTAAAAAATATCGATCATACATCAATAGCGAGAGCTTTAATTAGATAATAGATTCTGCTTAAGACCTCTGTGTATGCAAACTATACAACAAGATGTTGAAATAAGGATAAAACCGCAAGTAGCGACAACCTACTTTCATTTGTTTATTTATTGTATACTACCGTTAGCAAATTACCGTTATGAAGTAAGATTCGAAGGCATCTTTTAAGTTTGTCTTCACTTAAACCACAGGTATGTTCAACGTTTTAAAGTTTATTTTCCAGTAGGAATGTATGCTTCATTGCATGATATAAGTGACCTAAGTCGTGACATTTAAATCTAGCTCATAAATTCTCAAGGATTTTTATATGCCATAAGCAGTAAGGAAAAATGTGCTATAAAGTAAGCAAGCAATTGCAACCAACATTGCAACAAGGAAACTCTTTACAATTTATTCATTTACCTTAAGAAAAAATTAAGGTGCTAAAAATTTAAGGACCAAGCATTTAGAAAAAAAACTACGTGACGGTCCCATATTCAAGAGTGATGAGTTCTAATAACATTTCATCGAAGTGAAAATTCGCAAATCACGATGATTTTAGAATATTAGGATAGATGCCTACTGTAATAAAAACAAATAATTCTTTTTGAAATGGATTTTCAGAAAAAAAAAACGCTTATTTATGAAACCTTCGGAAGAAAAAATAAAACAATCGCTTCATTTTGAAATTCCATATAAAAAAAGGCAGAAACTCACCACTCCCATCTGCCTCCAGCCTCTTCGCCAGACTGTCACACATGTCCCGCAGTCTCTCCACGTCTTCCTTCAGCATCTGTGCTGCAGCAGGGGTCTGCGGGGGCGCCGCCAGGATCTTGCGCTCTTTGTTCAGCTGAGCCAAGCGCCCGCGCTCCTGAGCGAGCGCTGTGGCGAGACGGTTCAGCCGCTCCTTCTGACGCTCGATTAGGGATCGCTCTGGAATGGTTAGATTTAGGTTTGTAAAGTCAAGTGCTTTGATAACATAACTAGGAATATAGTCGATTATCAAAAAAAAGTCAGGTAATCAGCATGGATCGATTTAGAATCCTTATGATATATGATGGAGATTTTTTTTTGTAGAGTAGGAAGGTAAACAAAACTTACTTTGTTAAGGTACACAGGGAAGTCCCTTATCAGTTCAGTTATAGTATTAACCTGTAATTTTGATCAACAGACTTCAACAAGCAATGTGGCGAGGGTATAACTATTCGGAATACTAGAATAGGTTGCAAAGTCTCACCATTTCTCAGTCCCGGTGGTTCAGGCGCCGCTCTTGCCGGGCGCGGCGACTCCAGGCGGTGCGCGGGCGGCGGCGGCGCGCGGCGGTGCGGCGCGCGCGCACTGCTGGGACTCACCGTCACCGTCACGTGCCCCTCGAACCCCTCGTCCTCCCGCACCGGACTGGCCATCGCCGACGTCGGAGTACAAACGGTCAGGTTCACAGACGTTATTGCCCGGGGACTCTCGTAATCCTCCCAGGGATCATACCCATGACTCAAGTCCATATGACAGTTGACATTGACGGAAAAGTTTAGGGGAAACCCCTTGTCGAATTTAGCTGTAGACTGCTTGGCTTCCTTTGCAGGACTTGCCACTTTCTGTGAAGAAGACGGAGTGAAGGCAGGGCTAGGTGGTTTTGTCTCATTTAATGTTGGTTTAAATGCAATATCTGGATTTGGTTTTATGAAGTCTAGAGTGTTCGGTCGTTTTGGTTTCTCTTGTTGTATTGGACTTGGTAATTCTGGTTCCTCTTTCTTAATAGTCTTCTTTTCTTTACCTTTTTCTAATCGCTCATTTAAATTTTGTCTGATTTTATTGCTTTTAAGTATTCGGTAATTAGTGTTCTCTGATAGTTCTAGATTTTCTCTTGCAGTTGCTTGGATACTATTATCATTTTCTTTGTTTTTCTCATCTGTATTTTCGTTTGTCAATTCTAAATCGCTGGATGACTCTGCACTATATTTTGCATAGCAATTGTCTATATTAATTACAGCAACAGGAGATATTGGATTTGTAAGATCTCCATTTTTGGGGCCCACAATGTTCTGGTTGGCATCTGTGTTTGTATTTTCTTTATTTTCATCTGCGGAACTTAGAACTGCTGTCTGTGGGCCTTGGCAAGCGATGGATTTGAGTGGTGTTGGCTTGTGTACATCATGTTTAACTATAGGCTGGTTCCTGCACTTGCTGGGCGGATTCACGCGAAGCTGGTTGTGTCGCGCGGCTGCCAGCGACGATGCGTGGTACGCGTGTGTTAGGGAGGCCTTGACTTCGCTGTGGAGGTGAGTTTCACAGGCTTGTTTATCGTGGCAGTAAAGCTCGATCGTGTTAGACACAACATGATCGGGAACCCCAGGGAATTTCTGTTTTAGCTCATGGAACAATTGCATAAGCGATATGTTCGTGCAGGCACAAGGGGACGGAGTGGCGGCGCTCTCTGACGGTGCAGACATCGCCGCCCATCCTCGCCGAGCCTCCGCACGCGCCCACTAACACTTGCCACCAACGCCCTTTATACCGCAACACCATGAAACATCTTTCACCAAACACGAACACAGTGTAAATAGCGTACAATCGATCTCGTGACGTCACAATCCCAAAATTCACAGTCCTCAACCCGTTACGTGTACATGTCAGGATACTACGAAACACCAACGTTCATGACTTGTTAATTCTCAAGCTAAACATATAACAAATAGAAGCACAAAACGAGACAAACCTGATCTGAAATGTCTTTTGTTATCATCACACTTTCGCTATTTCTTCAGTTTAAACATAGAACTGACAGCTCATTCGAGGCAAGTATTGGCCAGGAATATTTTTATATGGATAAAGCAACCACTGGATTAAGCACTTTCGTATACTTTTTCTTTCCAAAATTAGTGATTGTTGCACCCAAAAATAAAATACAAAAAAATCGCAGACTGGCTGTCAACCTAATTCTGCCATTTTGCCTTAACTTTATTCCGAGATGACAATCACTTCACTACACACCACAAACTACAAACTCTCATTCATACGAATAATTATTAAATCATGATAATGTCAATTTACATTTCATTATTAATTTTGATCCACTTAACAACTTATTATTTTCAATATGGCTCTACGTCTTAATCTATTAATACATTATAACAGAGGCAGTCACAACGAAGGCGATTAAGAAGGTAAATAAAACTTTTTCATGTGAGTTCTAACACTGAATTACGTCGAAACGGAATACAGCATTTGGCAGACTATCAGTCTACCAAGGTGCTACCTAATAACCTGGAACATATTTTTTATTTTAAAATTTTACTTGCACTCATTAAAGCTTTGGAATTAATCTCATACTAAACTGAGATAAAATCTAAGTGCAACGCAGGAGTGGCTTGAAGGAAAAAATATAATTTAGATTTGTTTTTTTTTTATTTGTTGACGGTGGTATGACAAACCTCCCTCTCGAACCCCTCTTGGTGACTGACTGACATTGACATATGACATTCGAGTTCGAGTGACATGATAAAACAACAGACAAAACAAAAAGTTGTGTTTTTAGTTTTCAAGTAAAGGGAGAAGTAATTCTTCTCTTTATACTAATAAGTACTCATATTTCTTACTAATAATATCAAAATGGTTGACGACTTGAGAAAGTATTTGAATCGTCTAATGGAAAAGTATTGTGTTTCGTTTCGTGTGTTTTGACATTCTGCCTACCAGCCTACACAAGTCTCAACTCGTGTTCTATTATTTTTATTTAAGGGTAAACGGGCTTCATTGCATTATAATAACGGATCGGGATGGTGTTCCTCTTGTGAGATCTGTAACGGAGAGGGCCCCGCAGTTGGCGTTGCGGCCTAATTTCATATCCACATTTTCTATGGCAACTGACCAAGCCAGTAAACTTGGACTGGGAAGAAATAAAACTATTATATCAATGTATTCTAGTTATCAGGTATTTAAAATACTAGATCATTATCCAATGGCCCATATCTTACATTTGAATTAATCCTAGTTATTTAGTTTTTCTAGTTACATCCATCCAACATATTAATTTAAAAGCAATTGCTAATTTTTATTCTTACAAATGTTATAAATGCGAAAGTTTGTGAGTATGTACCTTTGTTTCTCTTTCATGTGGTATTTATTACAGTTGATAAGTACACCTTTCCCATGCAAAAAACCATTTAGCGGCTGACGGAAAGATAAGGCTAATTAAATGGGAAAATTATTAAAATTTTAAGCCATTTTATGCATGAATATTACAATTGTCAAGATGCAGAGTGCCTGATTTTAGTTTGCTTTATTATGAAAACCTCTATTATTAATATTTTATTATTTCCAGGTAATACAAATGAACAAGCTTCCTCTGATTATAACCTTTATTGGAAGTGACAACTGCAACACCGGCCACATACTATCGTTAGAAAGTCAAATTGAACCATTCCTTAAAGATTTAGCTGCTATAGTTCAAGAAGCACCGTGTTAGGCTATTTAATAACTTTGTAAATCATTTTATACTCTAATTTTTCTAATAAAAAGGAACAAGTGTGGGAAGGCATAATCATGTTGGATGTGTTGAAATGGTAAAGAAATATTGTTATTGTTGTTAAAATTTTATATGTATTCTATTCAATAGTTGTTTTATCCAGTATTCTGTTATACTTAGGCATGTTTAGAAGGCAAAAAGGATATTAATATGTAGCTCAATATTATTATAGATGGTTTATTTATGCCAAATTATAATTGTATAGCAACTATTACAACAATATGTAACTGTAAATGAACTACTGGTTATTAATAAGTACTATAGTTTTGTGGCATACTTTATGTAATAAAAGTTTTTTAAATGTGTCCATACAGCAGTTTTATTAGGTCATTTAAAACATAGTTTAAAGGATTTAACGACTCATTAAAAGACATTTAACAATTTGGAATGTCATTAGTTGTTTATCGACTCAAAAAATTAACATTAATTGTAATAAAAAAATCTGACTTTGTTGTTTATACAAAGTTTAAGAAGCAACTGTTAAAAGTTATTATTGGAGACATAGGCAGATTACATTCACAGCTTGACTTGAGTAAGAAGTGGTTTTCCTGTTAGGCCGTTGACAACATTGTTCGCTGCTAGCTCGGCCATTTCACATCGGGTGCGTGTGGTGGCGCTGCCAATGTGCGGTGTTATAACTGGTTCAGAAATAAAAACTTAATTGTAATAATAAAATAAATCTAGAGGAGTGTCATAAAAATATAGGTCGACATCTTACGACCACCAATAAAACACGGTATTTGAGTCATAATACATATTTTTGCATTGGTAAGTACCTATTTGTAATATTGTTTCATAAAAAACTGTTTCCAAGATGAGACAAGCTATAAGACGAGATGCTTAACCATGGTTTAACTTAAGACATTTGTCATACTTATGTAGGCAATAGAAAACTTACAACAATTAGGCAGAGCCAATAACTTGTGGTCCTTAGGTAAAGGTTCCGGTGTAGTGACATCTAAGCCTGCAGCATTAATATCCTTGTTCTTCAATGCTTCATACAGGGCCTCTTGGTCTACCAGTTCTGAAACATGTGTCATTTAGTAGGAACTTCTTATAAGAATCTAAGTTTTTTGTTCGACTTAGTTTGAGATATTTTCTCAGGAACCTGATTACTAAGTAGGTATCTACTATAAGTAACTTGTAGCTTTCTAAAAGTCGTCCTAAATAAACATGCGTATAAAATAAACAGGCTACCTCCACGGCCAACATTGATGAGGATGGCGTTTTTCTTCATCTTGCCGATCTCTGTCTTGTTCATCATATTCCGAGTTTCATCAGTGAGAGGACACGCTAGGACTACGAAGTCACTCTGGGACAGTAGTTCGTCTTGTGTTACAAAGTGAGCTCCAAGTGCTTTGCCTGTTATAAATAATAATAAATTTAAATAATTTATTCCTTTAGATATGTAAAGAGGTATAGAAGCTTAGAAAATGATAACTAGTTTGATATATTTTGAAGTTATAAATACTGGAAAAAGGAACGCGGGCCTCCGAGCATTACGCGACTGGGACTCGAACTCAGGACCTTTGGATTGCCGGTCCAATGCTCTTCCAACTGAGCTACCGCGCCGCTACGTTGACCCACCGAAATTTCTTCCAGTATCTATGTGCTTTCGTCATATAGCTGACGTTTGATATACTTAGTTTGAAAGCCTAGATTCGGATGGGTGCTTATTATCATGCAGGGATATTTAAATGCCTCTAAAAAGCAATTGCATTGAGGTAATCTTTAAACGTGGAAAGGAGTAAGTTTTCTGAAGCAACGCACAACATAAGGTATCTATCTATAGGTAGGTAGGTACTACTAAGACCTTGGGCCACGAATTCAACTTCAGCTTTTAATAGGCCTTAGTGTCGTCAAAGCATAGTATCAAAAAGGCACCTACCTATAATACTAAGAAGTTCAAGTCTGGAATTTACCTTCCGGTTTCTCGCTACGTCCTGAGTACAAGACCTTTGCCACTTCGAACCCAGAGAGCCTCTTCATTACAGTTTGTCCCACGCCACCGAAACCGATAATACCGACAGTGCTTCCACGAATATCCTGCCCTAGACCAGCATAGAATCCCATCTCCCATTTGGCACTGAGAATAAACTTTTGTGATGAGTAATATTACATTTAAACTTAGGAAGAATAAGTTGTTTGCTACTAAATAAGCTATGTTGTGATCTACGCACTTTGAACGTTAAATCACGTTGGTACCTACCTATTTACATTCAGTTTAAGACAAGACTCAATGTATTTTGATTACGATAACATAGAATCAAATGAAAGTTCGGCTGCGTTAGTACTAGATCTAAAAATGTCTACCTCTTCACTTGCTGCAAAGCCTCAGGGAACCGCCTGGCTGCTGCCAGCATCAAACTGACCGCCACTTCAGCTACGGCTGGGCTTAGAACATTCGGAGTATTGGTCAATTGAATCCCACGCTTCTTTAACTCAGCGACGTTGCAATGGTTGTAGCCAGCCGATGTTGTCGCTACGAGCTTAAGTTTAGGACCTTTATAAGAACAAAGTCGGTTTTGAAAATTAGTTCGGAAGGTACCTGCACTTTGCAAGTAAACCACAATGAAGTGAAACCCAACTCTGTACCAATGCCTAAGGGAATAGGTGCCCTTGATTTAGAACATAAATTTGTATTAAATCTAGATGAATATTTCAAACAATATCAAAGACAAGAATTGCATGTGTGCCTACCTGCTTTGTCAAGCAGTTCGTTGGTGATTGGATGATGCAGCAGCCATACCAACGCGGAACATCCCGGAATTAACTTCTGAAGTTCTTGCTCGTTCTTTGTCTCACCTTCCTCACCACAATTCTGATATTTGCTTACGATTACTGTAAAACTTTGGAAATAACAAAATTAAATGCGTTTTTTTACAAACAATTTCTTATTGTAATGCCATCTGGCGTCGAGTGGAGAAACTAAACTTAGCAAAGTCAAAAAATGATTAGTAAGTTTAACCTTTATATAACGTTTCCCAAAATTTTAGGAAGGTAGACCGAGACGTCTCACTAAGTTTGGTTGAATAATAATGAGATCTAAGTAGGTTAATGTCGGTCAAGTTAAACCACCGAGTCTAATTCAAGCATATCTAATGTCAATGTCAATCATGAGACAAATAAAGTAAGTATAACCATAAGTACCGAACAGTTTCAGAGGTTAGGATTTGTCAAGAAATAGATATCTTTTATTGATAATTATCAACAGTGATAACACAGTTACTTACTGTTCTCTTAATATCTTCAGCCCACATTCAGGGAAATCTCGGGAAGCCACTAGAACTTTATGTGTTTCTGACATAATGATGCTTTGTTTATGTGTTGCCCGTCTTGAGTAAAAAAATACACTGAATGCTGGTAATTTAATCAAGTGCTAATATTTTTTCCGCTTTCGATTTTATCGCGGTTTGTTTCGATGTAAGATAATGAAGTATACCTACTTGAAGTGATTCTCTTATCACCGTAAATATTTGTGCGGTTTTAGTATTGATAAGAAAACTAATTTGTTTTTAGTAGGCACATATTAAAATATAAATATTTTGTAGGCAATCGTTTTCGTTACCCCCTAGATAAATTAAAGCTCGGGTAAAAGAATAATATTAAGATTCTAAGTTTTGAATTATTAGTTGGACATCTATCGGCGAGTGGCAAAGTTATTATAACGGTCTTCGAAATGCTCACTAGATGTCGTTACGTTTCTAGTTGAAATTGAATCTAATTATTAGGGTATATTAAATTAAAATAATAAAAAAAAACTACGTTCATTGAACCAATTCTTCACAAAAACAGTACTAACATATCCGTGTAAAACCACAATATTCCAAATATTTTTTTCATAAGTCTGAATTTTTATCAATAACTAAAATGTAAACAAAAATATTGACATTTTCAAACAATCACACCTGTTTATGTACAAACAATGTAATTTTTTTTTAACTTATTTAATTCATATTTATTGCTCTGGGTACCTACTTTCAACTACGGCCTTACATCTTTTGGTAGGGGGAGGTCCCCGAGAATCGGACACGTAAGGAAAAACAGAAATAAAAAAAAATGCATAATAGTCTAATTTATTTATTTCACTTTAAGAAGTTTATAATTATATTCCTAATCAACACAGATAAATCACCAGTCTTAAATATTACTTTAAATGTAGTAAATATTGAGTGAAAGTTAACATAGCAAAAACGAGGTTTCGAAAAAGGTCTCCTAATGACGGACAGCCAATTTTTCGATCATTTTTAAGCTCAAAAATTATTTTAATGAATATCAAAACAAATCAACTGTTAATAAAGAAAACTTATTTTAATTTTAATAAACTTTGGTCATAATCAGAAACGTTTTTTATAGAATCACAGACCTTTAATTGTACAACCTGCAAAAATCACAAATGTAGCTAACTGAGCCCTCTTCCACATCAATAGATAACTTTTTTGTAAAATTTTATCTTTGGTGGTATTCTGACGATCTCGGTTTGGGTTCACGCATGTTAAAACTTAAAAATAAAACACAAAAATAATAATAACAACAAAAACACTAGTCCGGTACTAGGGAACCTTGAGAGTGTCCGAACTTAGGGACCCTCAGGTATATACAAGAAAAATTCTCATTCAAATTATGTGTTCAAGAATGATGAAAAAGCTATGAATTATGTAAGATAAGAACAAAAGCAATAATAATAAAAAATACTGGACATCATCTCACAGTTTAAATACTATTTACAGACCCCGAAAAATCACTTGAAACAAAATTTATACTAATCACAAAATTTGGACAACGCTTTCCGACGAACGAGTCAGCACTGACTATTGGCTCTCCTCCTCGGAACTTCACTTCGAAGAACCTATCTAACCGCAGCAAAAGCAACAAATTGGCGCGCTTTTTCGTTCTGATTTT
Source organism: Emmelina monodactyla (assembly GCA_916618145.1). NCBI lineage: Eukaryota > Metazoa > Arthropoda > Insecta > Lepidoptera > Pterophoridae > Emmelina > Emmelina monodactyla. Next base: position 1,906,339 of record OU745319.1, read on the forward strand.
AATTATGTTCGGCTTTAGGACCCGTCCGGGCTTATGGGACTTCCCCCTATTGGGATATTTTGGGTGTTAAACACCCAGAGTTAAATCTTAATAAACTCAAGAGAAATATAACTACCTTGATTTTTACGTCTTCGCTTTGCGCCCCGCCGTTTCACTCGGAGTAGTAAAAAACATCAAATAATTTAATGACTAATAAGTCAATCCTAAAACAGGAAAAAAACCCTAAAACTTAAATAAAGCACTTAAGTAAAGTTGGTTGGTAGGTACCCACCAATTTTACCATCTACCAAACTGTTGATTTGTTACCAAAACATCCTTTCATTCACCTCCCATTAACTTGGAAAATATTTAAAAATGTACCACGCGAACGTCCCCGTCAGCAAAACAATTGAAGAGATTTATTACCCCTCTGAGATAAGTTACAAAAATCCGATTGCCCCATAACATTTCCTGCAAAATTTTCCCGCCACGGAGGCGCCTTATATCGGTCGATATCGCCCCTTCCTTGCAACCCTACTCCTTTAAAACCCCACACAAACACTTTATACTGAATCGACAATGACACTTCTTAATTTGTTCGGATTATCACAGAGGCTAAGCGGCAAAAATGAAATGGTCGCCAAAGTTGAGGAAATGTTTTGAATTTCTGACATTCGCGAATATGTTGGGTAATAGGAATTTATGTCGGACGCATCCAGATGTTAGTTTATTTTACTTACATCGAGAGATAAAATGGATTAACTGATATGAGTAATGTATGCGGTGCCAAATTATTTTGATTACTACCATTAAAAACTAGCCTATATGTTTAAACATTTCAGTTATATCTTTTTTCACCAAAAAATATATATTTTGCACTAAGTAAACTTATTACTTATTTTGTGATATAGGTCATAAATCACTATTTAAAAGGGTTCAGCGAGCGATTTTTGCGTTCGAACTGTGCCTACTTGATTTTCTTGTGATTTCGTATGACAGGTATTTTACTCCTTATTTCGGTGCAAAAGCAGTAACATATCATATCACATAGCTGTCTCTGTGAAATTATATCTGCATAGTATATTTCAATACAAGTGTGGAAAGGCTGTCATTACAACGAGTTCCGACCAATGTCTACCCGAGCCGAGGCACAGCCGAAGGCGAGGGTTGACAGGCGGGACGAGTTGCAATGACGGTTCCGCACGTGTACTGAACGACTATTTTTAATACAGTTGCGAAAAAATAAAGCAATTTAATAAAATATAAAATTAGTATCGTAAATGTCGAAATAACTCATTTTGAAAATGGCGCCATTTTTTCTTCACCCATTTGGTAGGCAAAGGTTACTATGCCCATACAGCCAAGTCTTCAGTAGAATTTTTTTATTGATATGAAATGAAAATAAAATTTAATGAGATAAAATGAAATGAAACCAACCACGCTAATTCAATCAAATCATTAAATCTGATACCGAAACAAACTAGTAGCTTTTTTTAGAAATAAACCTACGCTACGTAAGTATTAACATGAATCATAAAAACTTCTTTGTTTTTTTTTAGTAAAAACTTCACTGTTGGTTAATTTTTCTTTTTAATAGACATTATTTTGACAGTTGGGAAAGAGAACGCACGAGTGCGGGAAAGGTAAAAAAAAAGCACGCGTGTGTAATAGCCCACATCCCGAACGCTATACGTCCCTGCAATACGCCACTTTTTGAGCAACTGTATTAAAAAATTCTTGTTTCGACGATTTAGTTATAAGCGAATTGCCTTTACTGAATAACTCGGTTTGTGATTTTTCATCTAATAGATTTTTTTATTACTCCATCGTGTCAACATGAATCATATCAAATTCTAACCGAAATAGAAGGGACTTAAGTCAAGTTAATTCAACTTCGGATAACGATTAGGTCTAATAATTGTCCTTTCCATTTACAGAAATCACTCTTTTATAAAAAACCATCTTGGCATCATTTCAGTACATCGGTTTATCCTTTTTTTGACAATTCGAACTGTTTTTTTCTTTTCTATAGGTATAATTGTTTATAATATAACCTGCCAGCATCAAATGGCGCTTAGAGACCGCTTCACAGTACTTAATTCAAATTAATCTGCAGCTATATTCACAGATGGACGCTTGCATCCTAATAGTTGTCACTTTGCCAACTAGTGACATCTGTGAAATAGTTGTGTATTATATACTTAGATAGATGCTGGTTTGTACACATTGAAACATTTTATACTGCGGTACATGTACCGTACTATCGCAATGTAAGTAAGTATGAAAAATAACTTGGATGATAAATATTTTTGTCTTAAAGAAGTTTTTAACGGAAACGATAAAAAGACTGTCTAAATACCTTCTTATAAAAAATAAATAGATCAAAACACGTAAGTGGCACGAATCTATGTCTATCTATCTATGTTGCCCTTAGGTACTCTATTAAAAACGGCGAAATGCAGTAACTTTGTCAACTCCAACTAACACGTCTACTTTAAATTAATTAATCCAACTGTTATTCAACTCTATCGACTGTATATCTATTAGCTACAAGTTTATAATTGAGACAGCGGCCGCGGCATGCGGAATTTCCGTTTCCGAATTATCATGGCGCGTGTTCACCTTGTGACACCTGTCATTGCCCGCAAGGTGGCACCACTGAGTTCCCGCCGGTCGCCATTTTGCACGCCCCCCTAAAAAATGCACCTGTGACATGCCTGTGACTAAAAAATGTACACATCAGCTGTTTTAATCGTTATTATAGGTTTTTATAGCTAAAGGTTTTGAAAGTTACTAGGGATGAACTTTTAAAGTGTGACCGTTTTGTTGTTAGTAGCATTGGGCAGTTACTATCAATAATATCATTCACAAATGAATATTAATTTGTATATTACAATAATAACAACATTAAAAGCGGAAATGTCGAAAAATTACTCGGACATCACGTAACCATATACGGCATTGATTTAACGTGTCTATACTCTTGGTAACTGATAAGGAATTATTATTAAATGAACCTGACGAGGCTGCCGCACTTGCCATTGCGTTCAGGAACATCTGAGCCTGCATGTGCACTGTACCTACCTATGAAGAAAATGTATTAACTACCCTGGTTTAAAATAAACGAGGTCAAACTTGAAAGATTCATAAAATAGAACCTTATCTCACTTTCTTTTAAGTGGTGGAAACTTCAGTAGGTAGTTTAAATCCCTACTTCCCTACTAATATATCCCTACTTAATATTATAAATGCGAAAGTAACTCTGTCTGTCTGTCTGTCTGTCTGTCTGTCTGTTACGCTTTCACGCCTAAACCACTGAACCGATTTTGTTGAAATTTGGTATGAAGAAAGAACTGAACTTGGGAAAGGACATAGGGTACCTTTTACCGCGGGAAAACTTCTTATTCCCACGGGAAACCGACTTCCACGCGAACGGAGTCGCGGGCGGCCACTAGTATAACAATAAATACTAAAAATTGAATTATTTGTAACTGTTTGTTTCCAAGTTAATTAAAAATAAATTAAATGTAATTAATGAACACAGTTTGAGCCTGTATTATTAATATAACTTTTTGAATGAATGAATGAATGAATGAATTTTTGTCTCTATATCTAACAGATTAATGTCAAAACAAGTTTTAATATCTGGCAGCTCGTTCTCCAACTTTGTAGTTTGGTATACCAAATTTATTTTAATAAGTTTATGTACAACATAGTTAAATTTACATAAGCGGGTTTCTTCATAGATATTTGTATGTTAAACGTCCTAATTGGTTACTAGTTTTCTAAGTTTTTGGTACATAAATATTATATAAATCGTAGGTATGTTTTCAAAGAATAATAAAAAAAATGCAATTTCTTCCCTTATTTCACCCAACATGGGTGAAATAAGGGAAGAAATGGAAACCGACCTACCATAAATGGAGGTAACTAACATTTAATAATAAAAAAGACGCACCTACCTAATTATGAACTTGCGTCTGGAACAATGTCAATAAGTCTAAAACATTTTCATAGAATTATTTATAAAACTTGTTGACGATAAATTTAATAGCCAGAAAATAGAATTTACAAAAATAATAAATATTCTAAATAAATCTTTATATTACTTAATACAAGCAGAATTGACCTCTTTACAGATTTATTTTAAGTATAGATTATTACCTATTAATTTTTGAGTTATTATCCTGAAGAATTTTAATAAGAAAACAACTATGCGACTTTTTTATAGTTAATAAGTGTAAATTGATGACAATGTCTGCATTTTATGTCCACCATAGCCGTAGCCATAGGGGCCTAGCACGCTGTATACAGACGAACATAAGTATTAAAACTACCTCTTCTTATGTCTTCGAATACATAGTAGTTAGTTAAGATATTTTTTTCCAGTCTAAATGTATAACAAAAACAAGGTATCAAACTAAAAAAAACCTCTTTAATTAGTTTACAGATGCTCAGCTTTAGTCTGCAGATTGGTTAAATGGTTTCACAGAAAATAATATTTAGTGACATTTCACCAAATAAACGTTTGATATATATTTATAAGGTTAAAGGGTAAAAAATTTACTAACCAATATATTTCATTTGAAGGAAAAAATATTTGTTGTAATTTACAACCTAATTTGTGAACGATAAGGATCAAAATGCTATTCTTAAAAACATATTCGCTCAAACATGTGAAACATTACCAAAATTACCGAATAACTTGGAAAAAGAACAAGGACCGAACAAGTTTGAATTTTAAATGCTCATCACTAAAGTAGAATTTGAATTTCGACGATTACTTTTTTTGTCTTTTTAAATGTTGAGGCAAAGGAACACACATGTGCAGCCGGTGGCAAGTCGTTAGTTTATTTTTTTATTGCCAGCTTGTCACAAATTTGTGTCAACAATTGACACAGATGTTCCACTTAATTATTGTAAAATGGTAACATTTTTTAAGACACTATCGTTAATATTTATAAAGGCCCTACACACGGTTTTATGTGTTATATCTATATTCCTAATACATTTGTTTTGTCAAATATAATGTTAATCTAAGTTACTAAACTAGTATATTTTCTTTTATTTTTTCTGTAAATCATCTGTTTAGACACAAAAACTCGTCTTCGAAGCTGACTACGATTTTGCTACGTAATCCGTAGGCTTTGTCGGGGCCACACAGTGACATAAGGGCTGCTCCTAACCCTGTACTGGTCCCATCCTAGATGGCTAGGGAAAACGTTGTTTTTAGTTGGTCTTCTTCTTATCGTGTCGACTTTGGCGTTTTATATTTGTGAGGACCAGTATTTCGCCACGGATAAGGCATTATCCGTGGCGCTATACAGGTCCTCGCGTGTGCAGGTGGAGGGACACGCGGGGCAAGACAATAGATGTGCCATTGTTTGAGGGGAGGTACCACACACGCAAGCAGTTTCGGTGCTAAAGCCCCATTTCAGCATGTTGTCCTTGCTCCGGCCAACCTGAGTCCGAAGTCTGTTTAGAGACTTCCATATTGGCCAAGTCTGGTCATGCCCTGGGGGCAAACGTTCTGCTAGCGGGATAGGTGGGATATCGGTGAGGTATCTCCCCTTCCATAGATTGATCCTGGTGTGATCAGCTTCATCAGTTAGAGGTAGCACTTCTTTAATGAAACTGTGCCTACTCTTTAACCTCTGAGCTACTGGCCTGTGATCTGACAGTGGGTGTCTTGGGTCACTCTCCTTTTTGGTCCTTTCAAGAGAGCTAGCCACCTCTCTGCGGACCTCTGGTGGTGCAATACCAGCTAGGGGATACAGCTGAGCTACTGGCGTAGGTTTAAGACAGCCTGTTATTATACGGCATGTGTCATTTAGAGCTGTATCTACCAACTGAGTATGTGCTGAGCGGTTCCAGACCGGGGCAGCGTATTCGCCAGCCGAAAAGCAGAGAGCCAGCCCAGTTGTGCGCAAGACCTGTGGTGAAGCTCCCCACTTTGAGGAAGTGAGTCGACGTAGTAGATTGTTGCGGGTGCCAACTTTCTGCTTGGTGTTAAGGCAGTGTTGTTTATAAGACAACGATTGGTCCAAAGTTATACCGAGATACTTAGGAGTTGAACAGTGGGCAATTGGCACGCCACGCCATACGATGTTAAGTGCCCGTCGGGATTCTCTGTTCCGTAGGTGGTAAGCACAGGACACAGTTTTAGAGGGGTTTGGCCTTAAAGAGTTTTGCTCGTAGTAGCAGCTACAGGCTTCAAGTGCTTCGCACAAATTCTTTTCTACTGCCTCAAAGGAAGGCGCTTGAGATGTTAAGGCCAAGTCGTCAGCGTAAATAAAACGTTTGGTGTTTGGCATACAAGGCTGGTCATTGGTGTAAATGTTGAAAAGAATAGGAGCCAAAACACTACCTTGAGGAAGACCATTTTTTTGCGATCTCCACCGGCTTTTCCCAGATGAAAGGTGGACTTGAAAGCGACGGTTATGGAGAAATTTGCCTAAGAGCTTTGTAAAACCATGATCTCCTGTCATTTCGGTCACCTTCCACAATAATCTTTTTATATTGACTGTGTCATACGCAGCTGACAGGTCTACAAAAACAACACCTGTTACGTCGCCCAGCTCAAACCCGTCCTCCAGGTGTTGTGTGAGGCTTAGAGTCTGATTACAGCAAGACTTTCCTGGTCGGAATCCAGCTTGATCTGGAATGAGCTTAGGGTCGACAATGCTGACCAGGCGGTTTAGCAGCATTCTCTCAAGCAGTTTGTACGTATGGCTCAGAAGAGATATGGGCCGGTAGCTCTTAGGGTCGTCACTGGGTTTCCCAGGTTTAAGTAAAGCGATAACTTTTGCCTTTAGCCAGAGGCTAGGAATACGATCGGACGACAAACACCTATTGAAGAGCTCCAGTAGCCAGGCAATCGCTGCCGGTCCCAGATTTTTTATTTGCTCAGCAGAAATGTTATCAACCCCGGAAGCTTTGCCACATTTAAGGGACTTAATTCCTGATACAATTTCTGCGAGCGTGAAGGGATGGGAAACAGTGTTGCCAGTATCTGGACAGCTACTAATTTTAGGTATTGCGGTATGTTGGCGTTTGGTTTTACCATTTAGAATAAGTTGATGAGCCACCTGGTTGGCTGTAACTCGACCTGGCACTGAGGCAGTTGGTGGTTCGCCAGTAAGCTTTCTTATTGAATTCCAAGCTTTCTTGCTATTGTGCGACAGGTCAAGGTTGGTAACCATGGCAGTCCAACTTTCTCTTCTATTCTCGCCGATCTGAGACAGTAGTTCCTCACCAATCTGAATGGTATCTTCCGCAAAGGGATCGTTAGTAAATAGTTGTTCATACTGTTTAAACAGATTGGTGGATTCACGAGATAACCCAGGAACATATGATGTTCGACATCCTCTTGGTATGTATCTCCGAGAAACCGATGCAATTATCTCGACAAACTTATCGTAGTTTTCAGGTAACGGCGCGACATTCTGAAGGCTTTCACTGATGGTTGCTGCGTATTGTTTCCAATTGGCTCTAGTATAGTTGAAGCGGCGTCTAAAAGGAACAGTAACTGGGCGAACTACGGACTGGATCAAACACACAATGGGCCTATGCTGGGTTCTTGGAATGGGAGCGCAAACGGTCTTAAGACACTGTGCAGAGATACAAGAGCTGGCAAAAATTAGGTCCGGATTATATCCACGTCGCCATCGTTTGCTGTTAAAGGAAGCTGGTAGCGTTGTGAATAAGTGTCAAGTCACTTGCTTCTGCCCACTCTTCCACTGCTTGACCACAAAGGTCAGTTTCTCTGTAGCCCCAGCTAGTACTATGGCTGTTAAAATCACCAACTACCACTTTAATGCGACTGTTATCGTAATTGCTTGGTTTGCAAAACTGAAATGGTGCGCCAGGTGGTTTATACAGCGTGTCCCAAAAGGTTACGTAGCTGGGAAGGGGGGTGGTAGGGGTGGTCACAAGGGTCACCAGAAAAATAATAAAAAAATTCCCCTCTGAATATTTCAATAAAAAAAATCATTTTTTAAAAAACTAAAAATTTTACACCTTGTTACCCTATTTTGCTTACTGTACCTACAGATATTGCTGTATTTGAAAAAAAAAAACCTGTTATGTAATCGTCAATAACCCTTTATCAAATTGAAATAAAAAAAACTATACATATCTTACCAAGTTTTAAAGAAAATTAAGTTCTTGTCCAGTCAAGGACTTAGTAATTACGACTTCACTCAACTTCCTCCAAGCGTACTGAAAAAAAAACGTACTACGCAACTCCGGCGAGTAACTTAAAAAAATAGGTAATTTTATTGCAATTCCAAAATGGTATAACACTTATTTGAAAAATTCATACTAGGACATTTAAAAATATTTTCCGGGAACAATACTCCTGCAAAAATAAAAATATCAAAAAACAATAGTCTCAAATTCGTACGCAATTACATTTTTAAATGTCTATTCTGTTGCTTTGATGTTACTGCCCGGTATAATTCTCAAGATTGGGGTACAGACATACCTCAAACATTCGAATAAGGCTAGATTAAGTTTTTCCATATGCCAGGGAAAATAATCTTTACTGCATTTACTCAAGTAAACGAAAGATGTAAAGGATCAAGCTTCACCTTGTCTGGTCTGTACAAAAGCAAAGGTTGATAGATTTGATTAGCTTATCTAACTGGTCTCTTACCTAAAAGTGGCTCATTAACTAATACTTTCAGCTCATCCCTAAAATAGTTTTGGTAATATTCATCATAAATTCAGTATAGGCCATAGACATCTATTACCCTGTAGGTACAGTCTAAGACTAGGTAAGCTGTGATAACAAAATAAAAATAAATCCTATTTCCATACAAAAAAAGTTCGGTTAGTTAGTTTCAAAACGGCCACAGCTTACTCGACATTACAGTTGCGGTTTTAAATGAAACTCGAAAGAAAACAAAATTATAATTTATTATTTTAATAAACTCAAGTCAACCAAGTCCTTGATGGGTTTTTCATAAACTTTTTATTTTTTTATTAAACGAGCAAACGAGCATGCGAGGCACCTGATGGTAAGTGATCACCGCCGCCCATAACTACCCGCAACACTGTGGGTGTTGGGGGTGTGTTGCTGACCTTTAAGGTGGGAATACACTCCTCGACTTGAAGAGCCCCATGTTGTATGTAGCCAGGAATACCGCTGCAGGAAGTTCATTCCACATCTGCGTAGTGCGCGGCAAAAATTCCGCGTGACACGCACGGTGGTACGCACAAATGGTAGCCTAGACTGTACTTGAATGTTTGAAGTATGTTTGTACTCCAATCTTGAGAATTATACCGGGCAGTAACATCAAAGCAACAGAATAGACATTTAAAAATGTAATTGCGTACGAATTTGAGACTATTGTTTTTTGATATTTTTATTTTTGCAGGAGTATTGTTCCCGAAAAATATTTTTAAATGTCTTAGTATGAATTTTTCAAATAAGTGTTATACCATTTTGGAATTGCAATAAAATTACCTATTTTTTTAAGTTACTCGCCGGAGTTGCGTAGTACGTTTTTTTTTCAGTACGCTTGGAGGAAGTTGAGTGAAGTCGTAGTTACTAAGTCCTTGACTGGACAAGAACTTAATATTCTTTAAAACTTGGTTAGATATGTATAGCTTTTTTTATTTCAATTTGATAAAGGGTTATTGACGATTACATAACAGGTTTTTTTTTTTCAAATACAGCAATATCTGTAGGTACAGTAAGCAAAATAGGGTAACAAGGTGAAACATTTTTAGTTTTTTAAAAAATGATTTTTTTTTTATTGAAATATCCAGAGGGGAATTTTTTTATTATTTTTCTGGTGACCCTTGTGACCACCCCTACCACCCCCCTTCCCAGCTACGTAACCTTTTGGGACACCCTGTATATTGAAGTAATCGTGCAATTTCGTACTCCTACTGAGATTTGTTCAACCGGACCTTCGCAAAAGCAGCAGGTAGACTCCACCACGATGTCCGGGCTGACAAATACAGCACTGCCATGTTTTGCGTGAGGAATTTCAGCAATTAGTGTGAATCCAGGTATTTGAGGTCTTTGTTGGTTAGCATCACGGTGCGTCTCTTGGACACATATGACGCTGATTCTCATCCTGAGGCACATTTCAGACAAGATAGCAGATTTACTGTCTGAGAGTCCTTCAACATTTGTTGACATTATTTTTAAAGCTGGCTCTGCGAGCAGGGGCCCGATTCCGTAACTTTTTTAACGATGCAACACGGCCGATATCGACCAATACGTGTGACGTTTTTGCAATTTTCGTATTCTGTAACACGCCCACACGCTGCATCGAGCCACACGTTCATTTTCTTATTTTGGTATTCTGTAAGTACAATTTAATGTCATTGTTTCCCAAAGACTAATAAAACCTATAGACGTACAACATTTGTTTTCAACAAACATAGAAACAAAAATACCTTCAAGCGGTCGAGTAGCCATTTTGGTTTTTAGATGCCTTATTTTTTGGGTAGTTTTATTATTTTTGCAATCACTGGTTTTATAAAATATCCCTTTTATTGTAAAATATGCTAATAATATTGATTACCAGTATGAGCAAGTATGTAGTATTTTTGGTATTTTTTTTCTTTCGGTCTACCGAATCCTTAGTAAAGCTGAAGTTGTAAATTTTAAGGCGGCTAATTTAAATATAAGTAGGTAACCATTATTTTAGCGATTCTAAAAACTGCTGGGGATTTTTCTCATAAATTAAATTATGCATATATTTATAGTTAGGTATGCTATGTGTAGACACATGAGGGTTCCTAAGTTATTGGTCTCAACCTTTTATTTATCTTCTATCTCTTTTTACCATAATGGTAACGTGCGTGTGGTTCAAATCGGTCGGCGTCCTTCTAGGGCTGTGCTTTCCTTTTAACCAGTCATTAGTGATGCAACCTCTTTTAACTAACAAATCTCGTCAATCATTCATCAATATTTTGCAACATACCACCAACAGGCTTAGGAAATAACTATTTTTGTTAATTAAAGTCAGTGTGAGGTGTTCATAATTTTTAGATTATCATTTACCTTAAGACAATGTTATTATAAATAATTTTATTAATAAATTGACAATGTCAATGACTTAGAGGAATAATTAAATCTAAATGACATGAGGTAGAAAAAAAGTAGAATGGTTTTTAACATTTTTGACAAGCACTGACAAGTTGTTTATAAACAAACCAAAATTTTGAACCCAAATCAATATAGTTACATTTTATAAAATTAGGAACATATTTTCTGTTTCTATGAAGTAATTAGTAATGCCTTTATTTAATAAACATCTCAATTTATTCACAGGCAGTGAGTGGTCCTCAAATAGAAAATCAATTTTGGGTAAAATTTATTTTCAAAGAATGAGATGAAATAAATTCAACAGGGTGTGTTTAGTAAATGAATTGTAATAACCTATTTATGATGTTTCTGTATGTTTTTACCCAACCAAAGTTGTATTAAAAGTTACACCTTTACTTTGACACCAATAAAATACAATTGCAAAGCTATGATTTATTAAACGAACCACTACCAAGAGTTAGGTAGGTACTTACGTAGTGTATTTTATAACATTTTTATTATTTCATTAATTATCATATAAATAAATCTCCAGAATACCATACAAACAATGTGGTTTTAAAGTTAGCGCAGTAGGCGTTACAGAATAGCCTAAAGGAAAACGATACGAGCTGATTTGCAGAAGAATCGAGAATCGAACACGGGACCTGCCTCACAACAATCACGCTGCGCAACAGAGGTCGTCGCAAAAGCTTTTGCAACTTACTGTACCTACATATTAACAAAATTTGTGGAAGAGTAGGTTTTTCAAAAAAAGGAGATATTGTCTTTCCCTACATGCATAGGTTTTGCCTCCGATATCCTACTAATATTATAAACGTGAAAGTTTGTGAGAATGTATAGATGTATGGATCTATGGATGGATGTTTGTTACTCTTTCACGTAAAAACTACTGGATGGATTTTGATGAAACTTTACAGAAATATAGGATATACATCTGAATAACATATGGGGTACTTTTTACCGCGGGAAAACTACTCATTCCCACGAGAAACGAGTCGCGGGCAGCCACTAGTAGGTGCCATAAAATCGGTAGCTTTGAAGTGGTAGGCACAAAAAAATATATTTGTACCTATTGTTAAACTTAAAACACTTACAAATAGGTAGGATATACATATTTAAGGTAAATTTAATCAATTATCTAGCTTTAACTCGCTAATAACTCCGAAGTATGTATATTGTTTGTTGCACAAGTCGTATTTTTAATATATTTTTGTGTTTTTGAAGTAATTTCTATTTCAATTACGATTTTTTGTAAAACCAAAAACTTAAGTAGTCAAACATACAAAATTATAGACAATAACAATAGAAAATAATAAGTGCTTTGCCGTTTAGAAATAATAGGCGCCAACATCTTTCTATTCAAAAAGTATATTTATTAAACAATTCAACATTAGAAAGTACAAATTATTAAGTAAGTAAGTAATTTATAGTAACAATCAATCAAATAATTATAAAATATTGCTAAATTATCAAAAACGTTCGAGTAACAAGTGGCCGAAGAGTAACTGTTGTAAATCGCACCACACGCACGTCAAAAATGACGTCACATTGTCCCAAAAGTTTAGAGAATACCTATTTTTACCGGACAAGTTGTGACGCCCAGTCGTGTGGGCTTATAGAATACCAAATTTAAGAACATAGATATTGAACAACGCGTAACATGAGTGAATGGGTTGCGTCGCTGTCATGTCATGTAGTGTCACCCATTTCTGTAGGTTTGTTAGCAAACAAAGATAAATATTGCATTTAAAGGCTAAAGTCAGAAAAAAATATTGAAATAAAGTATAACGTGATAAGTGTGACTGGGAGAAGCTCTATTTTGAGCTGCCGAAACTTTATGCCCATAAGAGAAGTCATCGCCTCACTAAACTAAATTGCGTGTAGTAACGAGGCTTTTACCAAGTTCTTGGTTCGTTTTGGAAAGAAATGATTACAGTTAAAGGTAAATATCAATTTAAAATATTCAATATTATCTATTTCAATAAGAAGAACCTCGATATTCATAATAAACGATGTGCTTAGATTGCAATTACTTCTAAACAGAAACTTTTCCCAATTTGGAATTTCATTGGATGTATGTATGTACCTACGTATGAGTACATACATACATCCACATAAAAAATATTTAGTAGGTACCTAAGTAACATTGTACCTAATATACTTAATTATGTTTTTCATGAATATTTTTTTTAGGTAAGCTACTGGTTCAGTGGCTTCAATGGTAAGAGGAAATGTCCTCAGCAATCTGCTGGTGAAAACAACTAAGGTGTGACGTCGTATTAGCTCGACGCCCGCTTCATGAAGTTAACGTTCACGCCAAAGCAAAAGCAGGAAAATAACTTGATTAAAAATATATCTTTTATTATACTATTTTTGTATAAATTAATACAATATATATTTTTCAAACCTATAAACCTAATTACCATTTATTTTGCATGGTGTGTAATCATAGGATATTACAATTTTAAGATAAGCTTTGTCATGGTATTATTAGATTGTGTCTATAGTCACCAACGCACACAACGATCAAAAGACTGCTTGCCACAGGATATTCGTAACACCACGGTCTTGCTACGCTATTTTCCCGTTAGCTTGAAAAATATATAGGTAATACCTAGTCCTTAAGGCAAATCATGATGGGAACCTAACCATTCCTTAATTTTTTTATTTTTATTGAATAACTATTTGAGACCAACAAAATAAACGTGTCTAAAAGCACGGAAGAAATCAGAATATAATACCACAAGCGTTCACCCATCCTAGGACTGTCCGCGGCCGACGTCGCTTAACTTCAACAATAGACTCGAACCTTAGGATTGCAACGAGTTATCGAATTATTACATTTCAAAGTCAGGCTCAAGGTTTAAAGGCAGAGCAGACGAAACATTATTTTAAATAATATTTAATCAAAGCGCTTAAAAAAGTATATCCATTTATATTCAAAAAACTTTTAATACAGATTTAAAATAAAATTGTACAAAAATATATATTTTTTTCTTAATATTGATGAATTATTGACGAGATATTGATATTGAGAAATAATGAATGGTTGAATGAACTATCAATCTAAGCGAAGCGCCTTATGGAGTTGCTTGCAAGCCACACGTACGACACGCGTGGCTTACAGAATACCTACAAATTGTCCTCACAGGACCCACTGGCATGCCACACGCACGTTACCACACGAAACGTTAAAAATTACAGAATCAGGCCCCAGGTGTTTGGTAGCTTTTTTATATTGATTTAGCCTTGACAAAGGCTTTTGTTTTGGCCCTGAAAAGAGCCGTTGGGGAAGTCCAATTCTCGCCATTGAGTCGTGGTGGAAGGATCAGCCAGTCTGCGTTACCGACAAGCTGTCCTCGCAGACTGTTGCCCGGGGTGCGCCGGGCGCATACGTTTTATAAATGCGCCACACTAGGAGGCTCCTTCCATGCACCCCAAAGTGTTGGTAATCTAGTATAGGTGTTTTAGTTGGTAATCTAGTATAACTAGTAGTCCCACATATTCGCTTATGCTCTCCCGGGCAAGGGCGGAATGCGACAATGTATTTTCCAACGTAAAAAAGAGGCTATAACTGTTAGTCAGTCCCTAACTAAAAGCTGATTCATATTAATATATTTTTTAAATATAGTTACGCCCAGACAAGTGCCATTTTCGAAAAACCATTTTAAAACCATAAAATTTAGTAAAGTTCACTTAATTTGGTAAAGATGATATTCAAGTCATATAAGTATTACCTAGAGTGTAACTAACATTGCATCTATCATAATGATTGTTTTGTCTATTTAACTAATAAGGATTAACACCATCAACTTTTGCCACTCCTTGCGATAAAGAAAAAAAACCTCTTAAACAGTAAAACATAAAAATACTTAATTCGTTAGTAATAAAACTCAAATTGCATTACTATAGCAATTGATCGCTCTATCCCTGCGCTTGCGCCGATCGTCGGGAGAAGCGACGCGTCGAGCCAATTTCACAGATTCGTCACCGATTAGCACGCGTCATATACTACACATGATGGATATTGGCAGGGTTATATCAGCTGTGATACTGCACCCGAACAAAAAAAAAATTTACACAGATTTTTAAACGAACGACATCGCAAGAACTAAATTATTTTATAGATTTGATATTTTTTAAATAACTAATTAACTAAGATGTTTATTTATTTAGGTAACTTCGTAAATTTTGGTATCAAAGTTATTGTATAGGGGTAAAAGAACTGCTTCCGAAAATAAAAACTGGGCATTGCTGGAGGGGTACTGGTTCCGTTTTGAGCAAAAAAAAATTTTTTACGATTAAAGAAAAAAAAAATTACGGAATTTTTCAAAATTGCATTAATACTATCAGATTTTGCGATAATTTCAAAGTAAACAGGGTTTTAATTTAATTTGCTATGTAAAAAATCGCACCTGAACCGACAGTTGATGTGTGAGCGATGATTTCAAGCGGCGAATATGACTTTTCGATCCTTAATAACTTTTTTAAATTGAGTTTTCTGGGTATGCTGTTAGTGAATTTAGTTACTATTGAGGCTCAAGAATACATGGTTTCAGGCTTCAGAAGTGGTCTTTTTACACCCGTTATATCTTATAATAGTCTTCTTATACTTTTCACAAGTCAAAATTGATCACCAAACAACACTTGGCGCGGTTTGCATTCGGTAACTCAGAATTGTTAAATTCCTCTAACTCAATACATTTGCTAAAGCTAAACAATTAAATGAATTAATATACATTATATAGATTAATAACTAAATTAAAATTTCACCAAATCAACGCTGGCATTAGGCCAACTTATTTACCTTCCTCTGAAAACATCCAACCTGGCTGAACTACCTAATAAAAAAAACATCGCTCCCTGCCAACACCCATCGCATAGACTATAACAATGTCTGCTCACGGCGCCAAACAGGCGCCTGGCTCGCTGCAGTCCAGATGAAATGCATCAAACACACACACACACACCACACATACACTACACATACACATGTTACAATATGTGTGTAAGAATGGGTGGTACATTTCTATTAATTACTTGTTCACTTAAGCTTGCCATCGCAAATAAGGACGGTGTTTGGCGGGGACACTTTACGATTCTAGAAATACTAACAGGAGTTTAGAAATCTAAATTTATGCTGAGTCAACTATCTGAACTTTCTAAGCATTGATATATTACTCTTTCTGAGCTTGTTTCTAAACATAAAAAAAGGAGTTGAAGGTAGGTATCTACAAAAAATATGCCTAAGAAAAAATAATAGAGGGTTTGTATAAATACGCAAATTTTTGTTATTGGAAACATTTTGCATTGTTTATTTACTGAATTCGTAATAGTAGAAATTCCTATCTAAAGGCAGGTAAAATTAACCCGTAGGACAACAATGTGACCAGGAAGGCCAAAGAGGTTTAAACAACTTCTTCACTTTGAGTTAAAGTTGGAACAATTTTCACTTTTTAAAAATACATAGTTTTTCATATGTTGCAACCCAGTGGCTACAGAAACTATGCTAATATATTAAAGACTAGCCGCCCGCGACTCCATTCGCGTAAAAGTCGGTTTCTCGTGGGAATGACAAGTTTTAAAAAGTAAAAAATAATAATATTGCCTTACATATAAGTACCCTATGAGTTATAACCTATATTACTGTAAAGTTTCATCTAAATCCGTCCGGTAGTTTTTACACGAAAGAGTAACAAACATCCATACATCCACACATCCATAAATACTCACAATCACAAACTTTCACGTTTACAATATTAAGTAGGATTCCAGGTTCGATCCCCACCACTATACTAATAATTCAACATCGTGGGAAAACTAAAATGTTGGATGATTTGCATCCACCAACCCGCACCGAGCCAGCGTTGTGGATTACGGCTCAATCCCTCTCGCTATCCTGAAAGAGGCCTGTGCTCAACAGTGAGCTGTATTTAAGTTGCTTTTATTATATTATTTTTAGTAGGTATATAAGAATACATATTATCATTATTGTAAAATAATAGTTTTTATTTCGAATTACATATTTCAATTCTCAAGGTGACCTATTAATTTTATTTTGAAATAAACCCTAAAACTTATAAAATTAAAAATAAAGGGAGGGCTTTGTCAAAAACTTTGCATACCTCTCTATACGGACATACTTATCGCAAGTTATTTTAATCGTATTCTCCATTGTTTTCAAATAAATAAACGGTATGCCATTTAACTGTTAAGTTTGTCAACAAAAACTATAAGCAATTTATAATTTCACGCATTTTTAAATAATTTAGTCCATTTTTGCTCTAATTACTTACAATTGGCGCGTATTTTAAAGTTCGCCTGCTGTGTAAGGCACAAGCGCTTCCCGCTCATTCAGCCAAATATGGCGTTCAACATTCAGATGTTTTGCCGCGAATATCTGTAATAAATAAGGTTAATTATACCGCAGTCACACAACTAGTGTGATGGACGCCTGACAAATGGTGGTTTTATGCATTTCGAATTTAAAAGCACATTAAGCCCGGTGTGACGAACGCACCTTTGCCCGCGAAAGATGAGCGTAACTTTTTAAATAACCATCGATGGACCAGGCACAGCCAATAAAGCCATGCAGCTGGGCACCCGTGAATTAATATATTAGCGATTATAAAAGTTATCAAAATTATTCTTCATTACAAGGGTATGATTAAGGTAATTTGGCAAACATGATGGCATGCAAGCATGTGAGGTTGCATATATAAACATTATAATTTAATATGACCTTGAAAAGTTTTTACATGTTAATGCTGCGGGACACTCTTTAGTTGAGTACTTGCAAGCTCAATTTCCTTATTACGAGTAAAAAAATATATTTATAATAACTTTACGTTTTCGATGGACCCACTTACACCGTTTTTTTCTAGACAGGTGCGGTTGCCGTTCCTTCGCTTTCGTTTAAAAAGTATAAAAATACCATAAAATATAATCAATTATTTGGTTCGAATACGCCCATTCGCATTATCATCATCATTAGCAAAAACCTCGGGTAGTATAATTATTTTTTCCCGGCGTATTTTTCGCCTGGCCAAGCGCGGACATACACCTGCACAGATTTTTTTGGCGGGCCATCTTTGACGTTTTTTACTTTTTACTAAAACATTTGTCTTGACACCTGGCCATTCTACCTAGTTCACCTTCATTAAGGTGTGTTTATGCTGATGTATCTTCCACGGATTCTATATTTACTTTCATTCAATTTCAGATTGAAGTTCTTGTGTGGTTTTTGATACTCCAATCAAATCAAATAACGATACTTGATCCAGCCGAAATTTTTCGTACAATAAATATGATTTTTCGAACTTAAGTTTTTTACTGATATAAAAAAATGCAGTTATCATTATCTATTTTATCGAAATATACCATTACTGTTGAAACCTTGTCTTCATTAGTTACATAATAAAGTTCTAATATGTATGTACGGTACCTTTCAATTTCAGTAAATGTGTTTTACTCGCGGTTTAAACGCGCCCTTATTTCTAACCATTCATTCAGCCGGCAATGGCACGCGACAAAAAAAAGAAAAAAAAAACTCAATAGCGAAAACTTTCCCGTAATATTACAGTAATTCGTAAATTAAAATAACCTATAATGACAGCTGGCGGAAAAATGTTTAATTTGTCTCGTTACTTACAGAAGGTCGGGGCTTATCTTAATTAAAAACCGAACATTTCATTAAAGTTTGTATTTATTTAAAGCAATTTGTACATCTGCGGAGGTCCGCAGATTATGGTAATATGAACATTAACTGAATATTTATTTTTGAAATTTTTCCGTAGTTTCAACTTATTTTTGAGTAAAGCTTTGTGGAAATATTAAAAAGTTGATGTTATTTGCCGAGCCACACTTTATTTTGGTACTAGTGGCCGCCCGCGACTCCGTTCGCGTGGAAGTCGGTTTCCCGTGGGAATGCGAAGTTTTCCCGCGGTAAAAAGTACCCTATGTCCTTTCCCAAGTTCAGTTCTTCCTTCATACCAAATTTCATCAAAATCGGTTCAGTGGTTTAGGCGTGAAAGCGTAACAGACAGACAGACAGACAGACAGACAGACAGACAGACAGACAGAGTTACTTTCGCATTTATAATATTAGTAGGGATAGTAGGGATTTGGTAGAGTTAGAAACACAAAGCAATGGGCGCTAAAATATAATATGACAAAATAGGTAGAGTAAGGCCTTATGACCGCCTTCCACTGCATTAGTAAAATGAGCGAGAAATAGTCAATCGGAGCGGAGTCTGAAATGATAAATAGTTTTTGCCTTCCACTAAGAAACCACTTCTACTGACGAGGTCAACTAAGCGAGAAATGAACGACTACTCCGTTCGTTTTCTGCCTAGTTCTCGTTCGCACTCCAGCCTTGATTTTGTATATGTATTTGGTGATGGACAAAAGAGTGCCGAGTTTTTTCTGCCAGCTTTTTTCTCTCGGCCAACTGATGATAAGCTGATGATCGATATTTTGACTTTCATCGAATGTAATTAAGTTACTTAATGATGAAATATTTTTTTTTTTTATTTTGTTTTCCAGCGTGGTTGTGTTTCCTTTCGCGAGAGGGGAACTGGGCACCAGTATTGGGCAGCCTTTCGTGGCATCAAGACGGTTTTGTGAATATCACTATGTCAGATTCTAGTGAAGATGATTATATTAATATGGTAAAGAAAATTGACCGCCCGCAAGGGGCGAACGAAGAAGGGGTCTGGAGAGGGTGGCGGGACGTGAGGAGTCCGTTCAAAATAGTTTTCAAGAGAATACGCAGACCACTCCGCTTTACTCTCTTGCAGTGGAAGTAATTGTATCAAATAAAATAAAACTAGTTCAGCGGGCTTCGTACGGAGTCCGATGGAAACTAGCTCACCTCGCTAAACTCGTACGTGACTTTTTCAATTCGCTCACTCCGCTCCACTCGCCTCCACTTTGGTGGAAGCGCATGTATGAAAATCATCGTTGCGAGTATAGCGGAGTCCGTAATGGGTCCGTTCCGACTTGGCAATAGTGGACTGCCAGTAGAGGAATTATAGCAGATTTGCAGTGTATTAACTATATCAAGTTTAATTTACACACGAGTTCTACTCAAGTAGGTATATTAAATTAAAATTAAATATTAAAAGTTAGTCCAAAAGTCTTAAAATTAAATAAATAAATAACTACTTTC
This sequence comes from Emmelina monodactyla, assembly GCA_916618145.1. NCBI lineage: Eukaryota > Metazoa > Arthropoda > Insecta > Lepidoptera > Pterophoridae > Emmelina > Emmelina monodactyla. The sequence goes on from OU745319.1 coordinate 1,926,555, forward strand.
AAAGCCTTTATAACCAAGGCTTGTTACAATTTAAACTTTAAATACCATTTAATAGCTTTATTAGCCTTAATAATACACAAAACCGTTTTTTTTTATAATTTAAAGGTAACGCTATTCTATTTTTTCTATCCTACTTTGCATATTTCTTTTGTGTATTTGTTAGTATTCATCATTTTAAAAAGGACGTTTTGGACATTAGGCTAGCGTACACCGTCTTTTAATAAAAAAAAAAAACGATATATGATTACGGCACAATATAACGGGCGTGTAAAACACCTGTAGCGACTATTGCGCACGCGTCTGGTTGATCTAGCATGTGCAGTTTGCGCACGCGCCGGGGGGGAGCCCCATTGTTGACATATAGGCAACCGGGAAGGTTATATTAAATAAATAAATAGCCTATATATGTCCCATAGTTAAGCGCAGGCCTCCTTCTCGGAAAGCGAGAGGGTATATTAACAAGTAAAAATACTTTATAGGTGTCACGTAACAAGCTTTATTAATAGAAGGGCAAAGATTAGCATGCGCACAAGGAAATATCTCTCCAAAGTGGAACTAAAGTGGCTTGGAATATTAATTCTTTCCATAGCTTTTGGAAAGAATTAATATTCTTTAAGGAAATATTTTATAGGTAATTTTTTTTTAGAAGTAATAAGTAGATATGATAAAAATCTTTCCGTAAAATTTACTTGTATTTACTGTTATTACTTACCTCGCTTGTATTCTGCAAAAATATCTACCTCCTACGTGGAGATATTTTCCTTTTTTATGGAATTAGAATACTTTTTACCAACAAAAAAAGGAGGAGGCAAATGCTCAATTCGGCCGGTATGTTTTTTTGAGATATATTTAATAACGATTTTTTTTTATTTGAAATAATTTGAAATCGATTCCGCCTATAAAATAGCAAGATTCGTATTGTGATTATATTGAGGACATTCGGTTAAAAATAGTATTAGCAAAGTTTTCCAAAATAATACCAATGAAAGAGAAACATGTAGCTAGATTGTACAAGTACCTAAAGGAAGCATCGGAAAACCTTAATTCTAATTAAAAGAAATAGCTTTTTAAGCTTTTTCGAAAGTATCCTATTACTACTTCATCTTTTCTTTGCTCATCTTATTTTCATACTGATCCCATCCACGACAAATGTCATTAAGAGCCAGACATATTCTATTAGCAACTTTTTTTATATAAAATTACCATACGACAGTCCATTTAGATCATAGTTACAACATAATAAAAGAGCATAATTGTCTTTTATGTTTTGCAAGACAGGTGAAATGAAACTAGAATAAATTACTTACTATTGTTATGTTCGACATCTGTGAGATAAACTAAGAACATTACTTTTAATTAAAGAGGCATGTTATAAAACAAAAGAGTGTCCTTTTAAGGCTGTATATAGAAATTACTATTAAAGGTTTTAAATAGTTGGGTGATATTTAAAAGGTGTAATCTGATCATGTTTTTAAACTGAAAATCTGTAAAAACAACTCAATAATAGCGTTTGTGTTATTGAAATGTATATAAACAGTTTTTAAGTAACTTTATGTGAGAAATATATAAAAAAATTGTAGTATTAAAACAAGTATTTATGACTTCAGCATACTGAAACATACATACATACATTGGTATTTCTAAAAAGTTTATCACTGTTCAAATGTGTTTAACAAATTTAAAATATTTCATTCATTTTTTTATAAAAAATAATAATTCTTCTCTCAAAAGCTTTAAAATTGAAAGCAATTGAAAAGTACGTACATAAAAATAGTAAAACGCACTCTATTTCTTTTGCAAAATTACCTACATCTTTTATTTATAAGAGCCATATTTCAAATAGCATTACCAATTAGCCCTTAGATCTAATTGTGCAATCAAACTTTCCTACATTTCATCTGTCACCTGTCAAAGTCATTGTGACATAAGAGTAAACGCACACCTTGCGACAGGTGCGTTGAATGACATACATAGGGTTAGACTTAATAGCGCATTTAGTCCAGACTTAGAATGTGGGCTAGAAGGGCGTATAATAAATAGCTAGTGGTAAAACGCAGTTTGCTTTTTTCTGCATTTGCCGTCCGTTAGAAAATAACATGGAGTGTGTAACAATGGAGAGCGCAAGAAAAGGTTATGCACCAAAAAGGATAGGCCAATTTTATTGTCAGTCTATGACGTATACAGCGAACGATGTTTTTCTTAGAGACGTGGTTTCTTCGTGTGATATATTTTACGCTGCACTAAAAATTTGGCAGTCAATAAAATGCAACGATTCCTACCTCGCTTTTACTGATGTAACCTTAAATGGAGCCAGAATCTAAGTTACTCTTATTAACTTGATGAGAAGCCTAAAAACCTGCTGAATGCCATACTTTATAACCAAAATTGACTACATAATATTTATAACTGTATATATTGTCAAAATTATCAAATTAAATGTTTGTTTTGTAAACACATTGAAAATTAACTTTTATTTTATTGTACATTAACAATTTATCAAACTCATTACATCATAACTTATAGAAATTGGATCAACCAACTTCTTAAAATACATTTAAAAACAGCCTATGGAAACAAGATGCCATTTTAGGTAGAGCAATTTCTCAAAATGACAGCGATCTTTTTATGACATCATCAATTCATGACAGGTTGACAGTGACAGTTAAATAAAACATGTCTCGCGACAAAAAATGTTCATGAGGCGATTATTCACTTTAAATTATAAATATTGATAGTTATTTGTCAATAAGATGGCCTTAGTACCTACCAAAATTGTAAAATAAGGAGACAATATACAGCTTTGTAGATACAATTGGTATTTTCTTATTTGCATTAATTTTAGTACTTACATATTTATCCATTAATTTAAATTAAAATATCTATAATTGCCTTTTTCGAAGATAATATCATTACCAGTTCCATTGCTGTTGTTGTTGTATGTTTTTACATTAGATCAAATACAAAAAGCGCAATGTACTATAAAATACACTATCATAGAGCAATAAACATAAAGATAAATGGCGTGAACACCTGATACTGGAACAGGTGGAACCAAATGTCAGGAAAGTAGGGGAAATATCTAACGTAAAATAGGGCGGATAAAACTAGTTTCACGATATTGTAAATTAATTATTCGCGAGTTACATTAAACGGTAATGTAAGGCGGTATAAATCAAAGACTTCGTGACGTCATCGATTTTTTTTCTATAGAATCGCTGAAATACATGTCTTAGAATCTCATACCAAAATGACTTAACTAAGGGCTGTAATATAAACAAATTTAGTTTATTATTAAAAACTAAAGAAGTTTAATTTAGTAAAACTGTATTTTAACCGACTTCGAAAAAGGAGGCGTTGCCATTCCAAATATCTACGATTAGTAATATCGTTAGAAAATTTTTTACAATTTCAAGGTTGAAATAGATCTTAATTTGTTCTACTATTCATTTAAATTAATTGCATGACGTATGCTGTGCAATCTTCTTTTTATTATTTGCATTTTAATACGTTAGTTTTTTCTGTTTCTTTCATATGTTTATTTAAAACTGTTTTATGTGAATAAAATAATATAATAAAACGATTATCACCATAATTTCATCATTGCAATAACTATTAAAATGACAATAAAACATCTACAACTCATTTCGAACTTTAAAAAACTAGATACATAAAGTGCCAAGTCCATTTCGCTGCGAAAAATGTAGAGTTCTATTTTTGAAAGTTGAATTTTAAAGCGGCCAGCATGCGTCGCGTAGAAAAAGGTATCGAATTGAATTATCACCTTTATAGGCAGACCTCCTTGGTCGGTTACAAAGACAGAAAAAAGACAAAAAAGTAAAATAAGGCTAAGAACACATGCGTACGTTTATCAGCTGGTCGGGCACGTGTCTTTTTCATACATCTGCCAACGACAACGAATGGACTATGATAAAATTGTAACATTTAACCATATTATTGTACACTCGCTTGCATATAAATTTTATACTCTTAATACTATATGAAAATAAATTAAACAGAGATAAGCTAAATTGAAGTGTAGGTTTTTGAAAGGTATGTTCTTAATATCTTAAGCTTTGGCTTCTTGGGTGGTGCAAGTTGTTACTTTAGTATTTAAAGAGCAATTAAATACAAATTGATGGTTTACTACCTAATAAATGAAATCTACAAGGTTTAAATGAAACTAAAATGAATACCTACCTAGGTTACAACAACATTGTATTAATAGTGCAGAGTGTCCCAAAAGATTTTGGTCCTTTGTAAAAAGCAGGAAGAAAGGTTATAACTCAATGCCATCTGTAGTGAGTTACAACGGGCAGTCTTCGGGCCCTGGAGATGGTGTAGCCAATATGTTTTCAGACTACTTTCTCTCCAACTTCTTAGCGACATCACCACCTCCCCCGCAGCAATCCAATGGCGCAGCTGTTGACTGTAACACCCTTCTGAGTTCTATCAGCTTTAAAACTGAAGATGTTTTTAACTTGTTGCAGCGCCTGGACTTAAATAAAGGAGCAGGACCTGATCACATCGCGTCTATATTTGTTGTTAGGTGCGCTCGATGTTTATCGGTGCCCTTGAAATTATTGTTTCAACTGTCCCTTAAAGAGGGCATACTACCGAGTATTTGGAAGTCTGCCTTTATTTCGCCGATACATAAAAATGGCAGTCGAAATGATGTGCAGAATTACAGACCCATCTCGAAGCTCTGCATTTTCGCTAAAATTTTTGAAAAGCTCATTTATACCCAAGTTTACGCAGCTCTTTCGCCCTTATTTATAAACGAACAGCACGGATTTCTGAAAAAAGATCAACAACATCCAACCTTCTTACTTTTACGGAATTCGTTTCTCGCAGTATGGACCTTGGGGGTCAGGTTGACGCCGTCTTTACAGATTACAGTAAATGTTTTGATCGCATTGACCATCAACTGCTTTTGGCGAAGCTTTATAAATCGGGCATACATGGCGATCTGTTTAGATGGTTCACCTCTTACGTAATAAATAGACGTCAAGCAGTAGTAGTCGGTGGATACACGTCTGCCTGGAGTGATGTTCCCTCAGGAATCCCCCAGGGCTCCTTGCTCGGTCCTCTGCTCTTTGTCCTTTTTATTAATGACATCAAAAGCTCTCTTGTAAATTCTCAGTTCATTATGTATGCAGATGACATGAAAATTTACAGGAAAATAAACACTGAGCATGATTGTGAATTACTGCAGGCTGACTTATTGCGATTTGAACACTACTGTATGATAAATAAACTTGATTTAAACGTTGCTAAGTGTTTCTCGATCACATTCACCAGGAAACCGCAACCAATTCACTGGTCTTACCTGTTAAAGGGAGAACTTCTCAGAAGAGTGAATAAAATCCGCGATCTTGGCGTTATTCATGACTCAAAATTACTTTATGAGAGCCACATAGATCACATTGTTACCAAGGCAAATAGAGCTTTAGGCTTTGTAATGCGTACATGCTCTCAATTCTCTAATGTCAAAGTTATTAAAATTCTTTACTGCTCTTTCGTGCGTAGTATCCTGGAGTACGGTTCCCAAGTCTGGAACCCTAGGTATGAGGTTTACAGGAGTAGAATCGAATCAATCCAAGCTAGATTCCTTAAGTATTTGCAATTTAAATGCAGGGGCTCTGAAACAGAATACACAACGCGGTGCGTAAAGCATCACATGCTGACTTTGAGAGAGCGTCGTCGAATCGCTGACATCGCCTTCCTATGTAAAATAGCACAAAATTATATTGATTCGCCAGAACTCCTGGCCTGCTTGAATTTAAGAGTACCCAGTCGCACACTTAGAGTACCCATTTACCTGTCCATACCTAAATGTCACACTAATTATAGGCAAAACTCCTTCTTTCCTAGGGCGTCTAATGAGCTTAATGCTCTAGCGGAATTCCCCAAATTGGATATTTTTAATTCTAAACCAACTGAAATAACAAACTTTTTAGCAAGACACTGGTTTGCAGCTCGTCCTCCAATTTTGTAGTTTAATATATTAAATTTATTTATATAAGTTTACTTACAAAATATTTAACTATCTACATAAGCGTGTTTTCTTCATAGATATTCTTATGTGAAAACGTGTAATTGGTTACTAGTTTTCTAAGTTTTATTATCTAAATAGTTATATAAAACTGTATGTTTTCCAAGTAAAATAAAATAAAATAAAAATAAAATAAAAAATAAAATAGTAAAGTATTTTTGTCGTTACTCGTTGATACCTACGAGGTATGTTTTGGAATTTTAAAAAGGCAGGCAGAACAATTTGCTCTAACTTTGTTGGCTAATCTATAAAAAATATTTTGCAAACCTTTTTTTAACATATTATTATTAATTTACTCCCAAAACTATGCTTACTACAAATTGACCTATATAATAATACCCTTTCAAAACAGGTGTATTCCATTCAGTAGATTTAAAATTCTAACCTAATCTACCTTCATCGACAAAAACTCATTCGTTTTAAGTTTTTTCTTCCTAACACAGGTAGGATACATGATGCTGGCCGAAAACAGGTGATGGTGTTGCCTTTAAAAAATATAAAAAAAGTTAAGCTGTATCGAATTCGGTTCGGTAAATCATCTGTCAAGGCGCGGCGCCGTTATATGTGGAATATGTGTGGATAAGCAATTAGATAAAATGATAAAAAATGGAAATAATTAATGAATTCACCAACCTGTAATCCTACTAATATTATAAATGTGAAAGTTTGTGAGGATGTATGGATGGATGGATGGATGGATGGATGGATGGATGGATGGATGTTTGTTACTCTTTCACGTAAAAACTACTGGACGGATTTTGATGAAACTTTACAGTAATATAGCTTATACATCAGATTAACATATAGGGTACTTTTTACCGCGGGAAAACTTTTCTATCCCACGGGAAACCGACTTCTACGCGAACGGAGTCGCGGGCGGCCACTAGTAACATATAAAATCGGCATATAAAAACGTACTACAAGAACATGAATTTAAATCAATAAGAGCTTTTTAAGTATCTGTTTAATGATAAATTTAATTATTCCCCATACCATATCCTTATACTAGTGTTGTGTAAATCACAAAAATGCTATTATATTTATTAAACATTGCGGTGAAAAATATAAATTTAGTAACTTTTAATAAGTTAACTTAATCTAATCTCTGTATGTTTTGTTAAAATATAAAATCAAAGCCATATCCATATGATTCTATCTCGATAGTTCTAGTCATTACAATAAATACGAAATGACAGAGGTTGAATCAATCGCTGCGTCTGCGCAGGGTGCCCGCTGGGCTACTCTAATTAGAGGACACGGGTTTGGTTCCCGATCTGGATTTGATGTTTCATAAATGTTTGTAAGTAGTTAGCTAGGTAGTAGTAGTAAAGTGAATTTTAAATATTTACGTGGATTTGGATCAACATTCTTTGTTTACGCGTTGATGTCTTTTCTTTGTGAACAAAAAAAAAACAATGATGTTCATTATTCCGGTATTTAAGTAAAAAAATAAAATTTACTAAATCAAAACTTTTCATAGGATGAAAGTTACATCCTGTGTAATTCAAACCTATCACCAATGCTATACCTACAGTTTAGATTTGAACTCTGTAAGTTATTTCACATTGCGCCCACAGCCCACTAAAAATCTTCGACTACCGTTTTTTATAATTTTTAAAGCCATTAACAGATCACCTACTAAGTGGTAGAACAAATAGATATCAATGAATTTTAGTGGGCGTCATTGTACCGATTGTCAAGATCGCGAGTAGCTGTACGGGGCGTTCTCACGGGTACACCTACACGAGGGACTACTGTTTGGTTTTGGTCAATAGTTGGTTTTTGAATGATATGAGTGATATTGTTAGTGTTAGAATGTGATAGTTTAATTTCGGGAAAGGTGTTTTATTCTTGAATGTAGAAGTTTTTAATAGGATAGGATTGGAGTCTTAAGAATCAAAAAGATTTAGCAATACTTATAGGTTTTGCTTATCCATTTAATACAAAACACGAGTTATACAAATAAAAGCTAAAAAAATAGTAAGGTAGAATACCCTAATATGGAAGTTATAAGGATTGTTTTTTCGTTTTTGCTCTATAATTTATGCGTTTTACTTTACACGTTTCTGGGAATTTGCACGTTGATAAGTAGAGTCTCTAAGAATAAGTTTTTGTTTCTTAAAAAAAGATTATTACTAGTTTCATCAAAATAATGTTAATTAAATATACCCTCTGTCAAACTCCAATTATGGCAGTCTGATATCGGACGCCTAAATATACACAAAATATTGACAGTTTAAAAACTAAATTAAACAATTTGAACAAGTATTCAAGAACAAGATGAAAAAAAAAATTCAAAAATACACTGATTTAACGTAACTTCATAATTGGGTCCAAGCATATAACCAGATCCAATTATGAATTTTGAAAAAAATTAAGTGTAAAATTCGATTGGGGTTTTATGTTGGAACGTTTTATTAAACTTTTGTTATCAATGGTTCCACCCATAATTACAATAAATAACAACACAGTTTCTCATGTAATTTAAAAAGCTTATGAATGTACCTACCTATTTGCGACGCGATCCTCGTAAGAAATTCTAAATTTTTCAAATGAAAATACCTACGTCTGGAAAAAGGTTTTATTGTCGAAAACTAAATTGCGGATAGCCCTAAAATTGATTCCATAGCACTTTGAATCCTGGCATGACTGATTACAGATGCTATTTCAATAAAATAATTTACCAGGCAATTTATTTTTGAAGAAATGTCGATGAAAAACCATAATTGGTCCAGCGTCATAATTGGTGCCGTTACCTTATTAAGTGTTCAATTGGGTAATACTTTTAGGAAATTTTGGAATCCATATTGAAGCCAAAAAGACTTTGTTTTCCAATATAATACTATTGAAATATTGACCTTTCTCATTAGATATTAAAATTTTATTATAGACTAAACAAGTATGACGTTAAAATCAAAGTAATACAATGTATGCTGGACCTATTTTCCAATCACAAATCTATTAGGTGTCAAACGACATTTTGAAATTCGGTCCGAAATATACCTACAGCGCCTAACGATACCCACGCGCGGTCCAAAATGTTCCCGCGTTAACCCTTTAACAGCGTAATCGCTAATTATTCCTACATATGATCCCGGGACCCTCGACCTACGTTTATTTGGTTTTCCCTCACCATTCACCAAACTTGACAAATATAAAGTGGTTTGTCAAACAAGTAGTAGGCAAACTACCAAATATTTGAAGGCTGTGAAGTATTGGGGATTTTTTCCCAGGGATTTTTCTTTTTATTTAACAAGGACTTTGAAAGACTTGTTTGTTATACGAATATGGAAACAGTTTCAGTAGTTAACTTTTGTTTTATGGCCAACTTTGAGAAACAGCCACAGAAAAACAATTTCAAAGTTTAGATCACAAGAAAAACATGCTCGTGTAATTTTAGTACAATAAACGATAAAACGAAGTATAAGAGTTACAATTCCGAAATAGGTACTTAGTTAGGAGCAGATAAGTTTTTCAGATATTCTTCTCCAAAAAAAATTAAAACAATGGAGCCATTTCAACTTCCTGTAGAGTTCGTATTTTAAAACATCATCATCATAAAACCGCGTAAAAAAACATCAAAATCTTATATCACCTACTTCCTATTTCGGTACATTCACACACTTTTTTTCCGCACATAATGGACCGCAAAGGTTGAAAGTTCAGACGTCTTCGGGTAATATCGGTTATTGTCTTCAAAGTTGGAACACGTCAAATGCTAATTTCAAATAGATTACAGCGATGTTCTATTGACGGACGTAACGGTTTTTTACTAATGTCGAATTGTTTCAAATTTGGAATAGTCAATTGGAATGTGAAATTCGTGTGAATGTTTTAAATTTTGTAAATAACCAATAATCGTTTTGTTTTTTGAAAGCTATCTTTGATTTGTATCAAGCTACAATATAATGTTTATATAAATTAGAGATAGCATGGTGCGCTCATAATTTGCGTTCAAAACAAATAAGTTTATTTTTCCATTTGATATTAAATACTGACAAATCTCTTTTTGAAAAAATATTTAGTATTTTTTTTAAATGTTTTATACGAGTAGAATTAGTATTAATGCTCTCCCCATCACCCCACACATTCTAATCAATGTAAACACTAGATTTTTCTAGGCATTATTTTATCCCGTTACACAAATGTTGATCACCCCTTGCGGGATGGTCCGCAGATGTTCACAACATTGTTGAACTGACCATAGAGCAGTAGATGCAGATGCGATTACATCTATGTAGAGCGATGGTCACGTATTTGGTAGCGTTAGAAAAAAATACAATGCATAATTATTGGGCAAGAACTAATAATTATACTTCTATTACTTGCATAGTGTTTTTAGTACTTCACGAAGAATTTGCACTGAAATAAAAAACCCCAATATTAGCAGCTTTTTAAGATAGAGATACTTTTTTTTAATGATACTTTTGTATATTAAGTAATTAGAGTAAAACGAATAATAAGCGAAGGAATGCATATTTTTATTGTTAGAAAACGTTAAATCTAAGTACAAATTTATATTAAATCCTTCATGCATACCCATGTAAAAAACGTGAGTTCATTTTGCAACAATTAAACTTAAGCTACACTTAATTTTCAATTTACGTATATTTGAAATCAAAACTTAATTTTTACCATCAAATATTTAATGAAATTGTTAATTTGACTTTTATGAAAATCTGTTTATTATTTTCTAATCCCTAGTTTATTTGTGCGGTCGGTACGGGGCGTGACCGCGCGGCGCTCTGTGAGAATGTCTGCTCGTGAATCGCCCGTGGCTTATGACAATTTGCATTTTTTTGCCGACCGTACCGATCAAATCACACGGCCGGTGGTCTAAGTGGAGTTATGAGTTGAGATTTTATTTATTAGTGTCATAGATTTTGTTTTTGTCATAGGTTTTGATTTTACTAAAACAGATAATAAATAGAATTGACGAATATTGTTATTTTCCAATGCAACTATTAGCTCAGAGTTTTTTTGGTTCACAATCATTGGCCTTATGGTTTTAACGGTTGGCCTAGGGTATAAATTTACAAAAAGTTATTTTTTTAGTAAATAAAATATATTCTTTTTTTTGTAACATTCTATGTAAGGTGACCTTGTTAAATTTTATTAGCTACTTATATTAAAATATAGCTTGCTAAAAACCTTTTATTTATTTCTAAAAACTCTACATCCCATATCTTGCACTATATTTCGCCCCCGGCGTTGGCCGTGCCATCTAACCACTAACGTTCTTTGTGCTTTCTTTCCATACCCCCTCCACGCTTCTAATTAATGTAACCTAAGCTTTAAAGAATTGGCGGGACATTTGACAGATTGGTAATGTCACTTTGACGTATGGTTGGAAAGGATGCAAATGTAGGTAAGTGGAGTTATATGACACAGAATTTAGTTAATGTTCATGATAATAAGTATAGCAAATTAACTTCATAATTTGATACATTGTTATTTAGTTTGATAAAGATATGAACATAAGAAAATGCATTACCTACTTAGGTACCATCATAAAATGTTTAACTTTGCGCGATGTTTTATTGCAATCTTTCGTATTAATCTGAGGATATCATGAAAAATTGATTGCACTACTTTCTACTTAAAATATTTTTTTACTAAAATCTCCAAAAAATGTATCTACGCGACTACGATATTTACAAGAATACCAAAACTCCAGTAAACTAAATATACAGTCAATTAACTATCCGTCAAAATTATTTTTCTAAAAAATTATGACGTCATCATACTATACTTAAAGTTTTTTTTCTTCACAACTTTGAAAGTAACTTTCTGCCTTCCAGCGGCACCGTGACATACTGTCTCCATCAATCCATCTTTATCACCCGTGATGTATGATGCTTCTAGACCACGTATTACGTGATAGAAAGTTAGTCGACGCACGCGCATTGCTCGGTAAAATTAGGCGTTATTATAGCAAAGGTCATAGCTTTGGGGTGTTATCTAAGTTAGTAATTAGATGGTCACGAGGCTTTCTAGGTGTTGGTGATGGTGAAAATATTGTGGGATAATTGCTTGTCCAAAAAAAATTGCGTTGAAATAATAATAGGTAAAGAAAGCATGTTTCTTTTTCACGAAAAAATCAAAGAATAGATTTGGAGGAAACTTGGAATGTAGATACTCGTAGTATGAAACTTGGAATCTATAAAATGAAATGAAAATTAAGCTTTGGGTGAAACTACAGGGTAAAAGGCTGCTATCTAAATTGTAAGGTAGGTATAAGTATTTTGTCAGCACTTTACATACGAAAAAAAAATCTAATAAAATATCTAGATCTGTTTCGTGGTTACAAAACCTACATACAAACAGACGCGTGTAGCGGCTTTAAAAATAATGTAAATCCTGAGTATGTCATCATCATCTCGGTACCTTTTATCATAATCATACATTTAACCGACCAAAAAAACAATGCTTCAGCTAGCTCGTGACTAAAGGCGGGAACACACGCTCGCGGGCGCAGTTCCATCTGGATCCTCTGAAACCGTGTGAACCGCCCTAAGGGCAACACGAGAGCTGACCATTCCACTCCACGATCTACGGTGGAATGTGTTAAATTGGCCTGAATTTGAATGTCAAGATTCTGATTTTGAATTCACGACTGCGCGTGGAGAACAGGGATTTAGTTTTTTAAAATCGATGGCCAGTGTTTTGGCTGACGAAAAAGTTTCTATGTTATTGGAAACTATTTATTATATTCTTAGACGTTTATGATATAAATAACAGAATAAGTTCAAAACTAATCCACCCATTACTTTTACAAGTTAATACAAAATAGTTGTAAATTAATTTACTATAGTCTGGCCACCGAGAGATTGCGCTTGTGACACATGCCATTAGTGTTGGGGTAAAAAACAACATTGATAAATCATTTTGCAATCAACAGAAAAAAACTTGCTTATCTTATTTATATTTTATCTTTAATATAAAAATAGTTTTATGTTGTTACGAGTTAAAATCTAGGTAAAATAATAAAAAACAAAAACGAAACAGTATTGTTTTATTGTAGGAACGTAAATAATTAGATTAAAGACTAGTGGCCGCTCGCGACTCCGTTCGCGTAGAAGTCGGTTTCCCGTGGGAATGCGAAGTTTTCCCGCGGTAAAAAGGTCCCTTTATTCTTTCATACATATATTTTTGGTTTCTAGAACCGCTTTCGCAGCGCACGGAACGGAAGCCCTCAAGGATGAATAATTTTCCCCGTTTTTTTTTTCCATTTTCCATTATTTCTTCGCTCCTAATAGTTGCAGCGTGATGTTATATAGCCTAAAGCCTGCCTCGATAAATGGTCTATTCAACACAAAAAGAATTTTTAAATTCGAACCAGTAGTTCCTGAGATTAGTGCGTTCAAACAAACAAACAAACAAACTCTTCAGCTTTATAATATTAGTATAGATACTTGTATAACGTTAATTTTGAAGCTAAGCCCAAGGTCGAAAAGAACTAGCAAGAAAATCCAACTGCTGCCTTTTTACAAACGAAACTCAAAAGCATTGTATTGGCAATAATATGGTATAAGTCTCAGCACCCGATGACCGTACTGCAGAGCCAATTCATCTATTTCATATCGAACATTTGCCGATTTATTTTCTTTCACTAACCGCAATAGTTATGCTTCAAGCATATCCATATTTACGTCGATATCATGTTTTTATAACCAAGCTACTAATTCTGCTATTTTATTAGAAATTGATTGATAACTTTAAAATTGACTGATATTTTTAGCACATCCCTACGAAAATATGATGTTGTTTACATTTTTAAAAATACATATTTTATCAGTAATTATTACCCTTACAGTAAGCCATCAGTTATAAAATTTAAAATCAGTGTGTTTTAATATCATTTTATTGCTTATTATTTGTTTGTAGGGTCAAAATAGACGACTTTTTTTTTGTTTGTTTTCGTAGACGGCCTTTCAAAGTTACCTCGTTATGTCAAACACAATGTGTCAGGAACGCATTCTCTCGGTGGCCGGACAATAATAAGTTTATATTGAAGCGATGTGGCTTCCAATTTACTCATTGAATGATATCGAATAACTCTTATTTCTCGTTTTTAACTCGTTGTTGATTTGTGGGTCCGCTACCGGAGTTTGATAATAACTATGGTAATTTAAATCATTTTCGATACATTGATCGTAGAAAGTTCTAAAATCATAAAAATATCCGGGAATAAAGATTGTTGGAACGAAATGAAATACTTTAGATCTCTTAAGTAAAGAAGAAAGTAAAGAAAGAATTACAATAAGTTAAATTTTATTAGGTAATTAAAATTTCAGGTCTCAAGTTTTTTTATTTTCAGAAATGTTCATAAAGATTGTAGAAACCTGTCTGATAGAGCTGAGGGTAAAGCGCATTCATATAACTCAGATCCTATTTTCATATTTCGTGCCAACTGTACCAACTATTGAAGTTCAAAAGAATAACGCCAGAGGCTGTTTCTCACGAAATTTGATTTACAGTAAGGCAATCTTTTACTTTTTATAAGAAATATAATGTACATTGCTTGTTTGCTACAAACGATTTTACTTATTAGTCAGCCAAAGCAGGCAATGTACTTGACATACATTTAAAAAGTATAGGTCATTCACATAGCAAATGATAGGTTACGTAGAACCATATTCCTCATTTATAATATTGATTCGAAGACAGATACAAGTAATAAAGTTAAATTCCGCTATTAAGCTTAGGGCAAGAATACGTAAAATATTGTCGTGCTGTCAGGAGGTGTCAGTAAGTCGATTTTTTTATAAATTAGAGACACGTCATGTGAATAGATAATATTACCAAAAGGTAAATGCAAATAAATTATGTAATAAGATTCATCGAAATACATAATTATTGTTCCTTATGTACTTTGTAAACATATCATATTCATAAAAAAATGCGAATAAATGCCAACTTAATTTATTTTAAAACAGACACTAATCGATGCCTAAACAGGTTAAAAAACTTAACATTCCAAATGCTACCGATCAGAAGCCAAATTCCAAATTACAATCCAAAAAACGAACAGGCATATTTGAATTCAAATTAGGAACTTGCGTGTAACTGGCCGCTACTGATTATGAAATTCTTTCTCTAAAAGTCCTCAAGGCAGGCCGTGCGATTGTTTTTTTTTTCAGTTTTGGGATTAAGTGACATGGGAAGGTATGCGCACTTCAGTTTTCTGATCGAAGTTAACTTTGTAGATAATGCGGCTTTTTAATAAAATTGCAGTAGACAAAAAGGAATGGTAAAATTATTTATGAAAGACGTTTTTCTTTCCTATACATGGATAGGAATACCACTAAAGTCAGTTTCTTTTTCGTTACAGTAAATTGTGAAGTTTCTTTAGAGAGTAGCAACAGATGCATTTTTGTTAAGTATATTGTTTCATTCGGTCACTACGAAGATGATGTTAAACTAAACAGTTATAGGTATAAGGTTGTTGTAGGCAGTTTATGACAGTATGAGGTTGGTGGCAGGTTTTTTCAGCTCATAAGATATATTTTATTCGACTTTTACCTAATACGCCAATTAATCATGTTTTCGATTATTAATTTAAGTTAATTGAAAATTCAGTCTAGATACGGTACCTAACAATAATTTGAAGAGTATTTAGCTACAACTATATTTATAAAATTCATCTTAATTGGACTATTAAAAAGAATAATTTCATTTATAATATACTTAATACCTACCTTCCCCATACTCATTGACTATTAACCGCCTACCATAGCTGATGTTGTTTTCAAAGAAAAAGCCCATTTAATGCTATTTTAAATGTTTGAAATTATGGTACTGCACAAGGGTTGTAATTTTGCGTCAATATACCAAATTCAATTAACTTTGGCATCGGTATAACAATAAAATAACAAAGGATCGCCTGTCAAAACACCAATTCTGCCTATTCTCCCGCGCCCGCGAGCCACTCAACTTTTTTTTTGTTTTTTTTTCGGAGTTGCACTTTGCAGGTGCAAAGGCATTTGAAAAAAAGTTTATGACGGCGCTTGATGTCTGAAAGACCAAAGTCGGTGAATGCGAGTGCTAAATTATTCTTATTTCAATACCAGTAATGTTGGCGCCGGTGTTTCTTTGTTTTAGTTTTTTCTGCCTAAGCAGAGGTGTTGGTTTTCTCGTGAAAATAAACTTTTGACCGTTTCGCAAATTACTTTTAGTTTCTTTGTCGAATTGTTCTGGAATGGTCTATCAATATATTAATACCTGTTTCATATTGACATTCAGATAGAAAAAGCAACCTTATTTTTTTGCTTGCTCTACCTGTTCCAAATTTGCTTTAGCTGATGCGAAACTAATACATTTTGCACGTAAACCGTTAAGGCGATTTGATATTGCTTTTTTTAAAGAAAAGAAATTGAGCGCAATTTCATGACACATTGGATTGACAGGTGAAAAGGGATAACATCAAAACAACTTTGAACATAAGGATTCTATAGAGAGCAAAATTTTTAGTACTATCCTGATATACATTTGCAAAAGTGTGGGTTTGGGTATTAGCTACTAAGAGAATAGGTACTTCAGCTATCTTTTGCTGGGTCACTTTTATTGTAATATTTTAGTATGTCCCTGTAGACATTTGAAATTAATAATTAAGGATAAGAAGATGATGTAAGGATAAGCAAATATAAAACTTTTCTTTATTTTTTTTATGGCAACCAAGCCCTTGGATTTTTGTCTACAATGCGTCAAGTGCAGTTAACCAAACAGTTCGATAATTCCTATTGTGCCGAACACAATGGTAAAGTCACGGAACTTTAATCATGTTACGTGTGTAACAGGTACACGTGATTGCAAAAAAAGAAAAAAAAATGGTGGCCAGTTAGACTTTTACAGTTAGTTTTTTCATACGTCATTTGTGACGAAATTACTTTGATTTAGGAAAATTTTAAAACTGTTTGTTTCTTGGTAAATGGTTTAATACCTTAGATATCCGTTTGGGCATGATTTGAAAGGTTCAGCTTCTATCTAAATAATATTAATGTTATTAGGTATACGTAACACAAGGAATTACTCTACTTTCTAATTGAATTTCTATAAGGTTAATAAGAAATTAAATCATATTGACGCGAATATTGAATTTATATGATAATAAATACCCACACCTATAATTTAAAATCAGTTTACTTTCCTTCAATCATCTAGCATGGTTTCTATATTTACAATTGTAATAACCCGCACTAAGAAGGAAGTGACCCATACCAACATTATTTAATCTTCAGCTTAGCAGTAGTACCAACATGGACCAAATCCATCGCGGCGGAAGTAGTGTTGCCAGTTAATTAATTGTTTCCTCTGTTCTGTCTTCATTGTGGTGCCGACGTAGGTTTGAATTTGGAATAGTTTAATTACAGTTGTTGTTGGTAGAATAGTATATAGAATTTGATACTTTTGTTTTCTTTAATATGTTATGGTTATGACATATATGTTTCAATTTGAACTACTAAAATGAAAAAATTGAATGCCACTAAAGAATCACGGTGTACTGTTCTATATTAACGGGTAAAATAAGCTACAGTTCTTAATAAAACGCTGATGAATAAACCGTAAATTTTAATTCAATTTGCAATAACTGTGTGTATGCAAGTGTATGTAAGCGTGCTAATTCACACTTACGTAAACGATTCAAAGTACGCCTTGTTCCGAGTTTGTGTTGCCAATTAACAAATTGTATTTCAGAATTCGTAGAAATTGTGGCAAAGGTCAGTGACCTCTTTGATTGGGTTATAAAATTAGGACGTGGAGTAGGTATTACTTGCCTTGTGGTTTGTTTGTGATAGATTTAAATCTTAGTTCGCTCAGATTTGTATTAGTTACACGACATACCTACACTGCTTTTCCGTCTTTTTTAAAACGACCTTATTTCCTGCTTTGTCTTTTTTACTAATCTGGCTAAGTATCACCAATTGCTCTCACATCTAATAATATGTATTCAATAGCTCATGCGAGCACTCGCTTGCTTAAAAACTTTTCTTATAGGAAGCTTCTACTCTAAAATTTAGATTAGAGTATTGATTGCTTCACAAACTTGATTTGTCCAAAGAAATAACCTATTTGCATTTAAATGGTTAAAAAAATCTACTTAATTTGTACTTATTTCCGAAATTTTGACAACAGCCAAAAGTTTAGTTCAAATTGATTAATTACAGTCAGCTTCATAGGTATTTTTATTGAATTTATCCTGTTTAACCGTCGCGAACACTGCCCGTAATTCCAAGTAAGTAATTAAAAATAACCGGTAATTATTAAAACATTGACAGTTGCGTAATAACTACCAGCAATTTAATTACACTGGCAACATTAAGTGATACTAACGTTTCATAAAAAAGCGCGAGTGCTGAGCAAATGGAGCGAATATATTGGTTGGTGGAACCCCTCAGATAGAATATAACCTAATGCACGGGAAACTTGAAATACTCAACACAAAAAAATACATGGAAATGTATTAAGTTTTATATTTATGTGTAGCTTACATTTGCCCATCTATAATATATCTTCGTTAACTGTCAACAAAAGATTAAGAACGATTTTACAAACGAAAGTATTTTATAACTGTAATCTTTTTCAAGTAATTTTTAATAAGAGAATTAATTTATATTGACATAAACCTAAGTAGTACTAAGTATATGACGTAACCTTGTCTCCTACGTAAATAATATATAAACCAACTACCTTTACGACCCAAACCAAAAAGGCGGTGACAAAATACAAGTACCATTCGGGTTCTGACATGTTTGTTTATATATTTTGTATTTTCCCGTCGCTTGGCCTATTAGTTATGCGGTAACGCGAGGGAATAACGTAATCCGCCCAAATAGCCGATCGTTCAGCTGCTAACACCACAGATGTCCCTCGCAAATTAATTGGAAATGTCAAGTGCACGGGAGCGGCAGCCATCTTGTCCCCCATTCTTTACTTTTTTTTCGCGCGCACGTGGCACACGGGACAGCTGGCCGAAAACGCCGCGAACCAAACGACCGCGCGGGAAATTATCCTCTTTGACATTTGACATTCGTAAAGGTGCGTTCGCGAATTAGATGCATGTTTGGATAATGCAGTAATAGTTGACCTATTTGATGCGCAATTAAATATAGCCGCGTGTTTCCGGTAATTAGTTCAGCTGATCAGGGTTGAAATTCGTTTTTATACAAATTTTGTTGCTCGGCCACAAACACCTTTTCTGACGAATTTTGAGCACCTGATGGGGTTTCGTCCGCAGCTGATGGTGGCAAAAGCCATGAGGCAACACCTTGTCTGTTCGTTACAATATTTCCTTTTTGTAATTAGGTACATGTAATTCAAGTTGCGGCCAATTCTGTCGCGTAAAGTGGTGTCGATATCGGCTGTATCATCAAGATGTTTCGAGTTTTATTATCGTGACTCATCCTTAACAGATGTGAATTATTTTAATAATGAATTTGAATTCATTTTATTAAATTATTGCATGGCAAATAATTTTGTATCGGGTTATTTGCGATTGGAAACGTATTTAAATAATATAACAAAATATAAGAATACGAAAACGTAAGGAGTTTCTTTTTCTATTTTAAGGAAAAAGTACATTAGATCAATCCTGGAAACTATTCACAATCATAATATTTTATATAATTTCGTAAGTAACTTTTTAATCACCATTTCTTAATTTTGTTAAATATAATGAGCACAAAGGTTGTACTCACCCAGGCCGTTGTCCTGTTTGCTTTAAAAAAAACAAAACTGAATGTTTGCAACATCTGATATCATCGCATCCATATGTAGATTGTTTGGCGGCATTGTAAACAAAGTTGCACCTGAGTCCGTCTATATTTGTACATGCTTGTATTTATTGAGTGCTATTTCAGACAGCGCAAATAAAGAATAATTAATGGGTATCGTATTGAGAAACTGAATTTCCGTAACAAATCTTGTTTTTTTATTATTTATAACTAAATAATGAACTAAAAGAGAGTCTTTTTTGGGTTTTCAAAAAAAAAAAACTTTGGGAGTTATTACGCTGCAAAGAGATATATCAATCCAAACCAAATAATACCAGCATTTTGAGGCTTAACTCGGCTTAAGTTATAAAACAATAAACATAAAATTAACCTTTTTTATTTAAATAAACAAACGTTTAACCATCTGGAGCGTGCGTCAACCAATTTATTTGTCTTGGCGTCTGGCGATGCCAAATTTAGGATATAAACGCATTGTACAAATAGACGATTGAAGGCAAAGAGAATTTGCAACAATTGTCAAAGCTTTTTCCCATAAAAATAACTAGATATTGCTTATATGCAAGGGTATAGGTTAACTTAGCGAATATAAGCCTGTGTCAACAAACTTTCCATTAGCTATCAATGATGTGGAAGAAAACTTTTCACAACATTATCCGACATCAAAACAAATCGTCTGTTTTTTCAATTGTGCCATCTCATTCGAGATGCCCAAACAAAAATACCGTTGTCAGTGTTATTTATTTCTCCCTTCCGTTTTCATTTGCGCGGGCACAATAGATGTTGCCCCCGCGGCGTCCCGAGCAAGACTGACGCGTGTCACGAACGTGGCGGTCACGTGGCGCCATCTATTGATGCGACGTCTCATTATTTTTAAGAAGGGTTGTTTTGAATTACGAGTTTCTGGGGTGCGTTGATGGTTTAACATCTCAAGTGCATTGTCATGTATAGCATATATTGTATGGTTGGTTTGCATTATAAAGACGCGTTTCGTTATATGTAATCCAGACCACGTCATATGGATATCAAAGGAATTAGATGAAAATCTATTAATTTCTTATATTTTTCACACTTACCGTGATCAAAGAGTCATTAGAAATATGCGTCATACAAAACCTACGCATTAATCTAAGCACAATTTCCAAAGCCCGTAACGCCAGATTTAATCTCCAACAGTTATTTCCATACCTCCTCTGGTATCCGAAATTAGTGTTCAACACCCACGTGGTTAACATCAGCTCACTTCCTCAGCCTCAAAGACAATAAGCTGTTTTATAAATACGATCGAACACCCAAACCGTGTAACAGATGGCCGAGGATATCCTCCGTCCTGACCGGAACTGCTTTACTATGGCAACTCGATTACAGTTCAAATTAAGAACACAAGTATTGCAGCTTTAAAGTTCGTGTGTATGGCCAGTATTATTTATATGAAAAAAGATGAAATGCAAATTGTAACTGGCATGAAAACTTTTAAATAAGGATTGTAATAATGAAAAAATAGTTGCAACGCGTTGAAATCTTTTGCTTTAGACGTTGTTTTTTTGTGTTGTTTCTTTTTTCTTTTTAATTCGCAATTGATATTAAACACTCTAAAATCCTTATTTTTTATTATATTAGTCGTATAGTATTTAAAAGGTCTCTAGATGCAATGTTTCAATAAAAAAGTTGTGTATTACTAAATGCATGTCAAAAATCTCAGCTACATAGTAGGGTACGCGAACAGATTGCCCGTGAGTAATTATAGCTTATAAGTGGCGCGCGCGCACCGAAGCGCACTCGACGCCGCTGGTTGGTCGGTTGTAATGTACTTACTAAACCTAGCTTTTTTTCTTTCTTTTTTTGTAGTCTATTACTACAAAAACTATGTGAGTATATAAAATTATTTTTTGTTTATATTAATTTTGATTCTATAATGTTTAAAATAAGACTTGCACATAATTCATCCATCATTATGACGGATATATGTATATATATTTTGTCGGATAGAGGTTTCTTTTATTTACTAAAAATTTATTAAAAATAAAGTTTTTAATAAATCCTGATTAAAATATCTATACTATAAAATAACTTACTTTATACTAACTAGCTGTACCTATATTTGAAGTAAAAGCACAATATTTACGACTTCAGTAGCCGTTGGCATGTTAGAAGAAGCCACCAAAGTTTGGTCATAAGATTTATAGGCGGGATGTTTGGCTTCCGGAATTACTGCATTATGTTGGCAGCACTGTGTTTCTTCTTTTGTTTAGTTAAAAAAAAGTCAAAGCATTTTAATTGTTTTGTGTCAATAAAATATAGGAACGTTATCTTGTTCCTTCGAATTCACCCACTCGATTACATGTAGCATATCATTATAAATTGTATTAACTGAATACACTTTATAATGATATGCTACATGTAATCATTATAAAGTTTCTGAAAGCAAATGAAATTTTCAAACTCTTTTTTTTCTTTCAAAGTTGACTGAACATTTTCCCCCTGGTTCCACGAAGTTTATGAACCCACTTTAACTTTATTTGAGATGATTTATATTATTTTATAATTGCTTCTGAATAAAACAGTATTAGGCTTTAAATTAAAATTATTTTCGCTTGGTTCCGAAAATATTGGACTGGTTAGGTAAATAAATAAAATATTGGACTTTTAATGACAAAATCGGAGATATTCCTTGGAAAATCTTAAAAATCGAATAAATTCTAAAACTTGAACCAACATGCAATTGTAACCTATCGAGCATTTTTATTTGGCTACCCACCCACCAAACACCCTGTATATTGGATGTAAGAGTCTGTCTAACAACTGCTGCATAAATTTATATCTATATGCTCCACGTGCGAAGTTTCAGAAAAATGTTTCAAAGTAAATCACACAAGCTTGAGCTTGTACGTTGACGTACAAAATAATGCGATGTTCGCTTTCATCACATTAATCGACTTTCCTAACACACGTTAACATCGAATTAAGTCATTACCAACTAAACGCTAACAATTAAGCCTTAATTAAGCTCTTCAAATGTTTTTGTTACTTAACAAATTAACTTAAATCGTTACACTGCGCAACTAAATTGGTATTTCCTCTCGGGACGTGTTCATATGTCAAATTCGAAATGGCGCGAAAAAAACATGGCGCGAAAAAACATGGCGGAAAAAAGCATGGCGGTAATGTTGTGTGATTTCCTGTAATCCTGGGGGATATGAGCTTTCAACCTGTGCAAGGAATTTAGAAAAAAACATAACGAGGGTTGTCTTGAAGTTTTTTCTAATGAGATAATTAAATAACTGTGTTATAATTTTGCTAGTAATAAGTCTTAGAATTTAATATTAATTGGTAGCCACCGAAAAATAAGGGGCAATTTTAACTGTTTTATGAAGTTTTATTGTACTCTAATAATTACTAGTAACACGCCAAACCTTCGCACTGGTGCAATTTTTAAGACTTGTTTTCGAAACATGGAGTGTTTAACTTTATAAAGTTATTATTAAATGTATTTGTGATATCTATAATAATCACTTGAAAATCAATCAAATCAAAAACTTTTAGTACCTAGTTTAGGAAAAGATAGCGGACAAATTGAGACAAATAGGGACTTTGTTTTATACTTACACTAGCGACCCGCCCACGCTTCGCAATGGTGTATTTTTGCCGACTTGCTCGCGAACCCTTGCATTTTTGCTAACTTAAAAAACTTTTTCTTAACGTTCTTTATTTACAAATTTAAATGAAAATATTACCTAGATAAAGATAAAAACCGCATTAAAATCCCTCAACTGGCTTAGGTAGAGTTAGCAGCCAAACATACAAACAGACAGAATTAGCAACTTGGATTTATACTATGTAATGATAGTAAGGGCTCTTATTATATTCACACGTTGCATATTTGCTTATGAAATCAATTTTATTTTCTAGAAGCTGACATTCTAACAATTTGGTCCTATTTATGGAAGTTCTATGGTGTAAACTTCAGCAACATTAGTTTTGCCAGCAAAAAATGAGGTAACGTTATACTATTTCTTCCACACATGTTATACATCTTAATTAGAAGCTCATTCCGAAGTCATTTTATACTGAAGACAAATATTTTCTCCCTAAATATTAGTTTGTTAAGAGATATAGCTACGTGTGACCAATTTTGAAACTAATTAAGCATCGCATCCGCTTGTTAGCAGTTAGTATTTTTGTGGAATGTTACTAGCAATTCTTATTTCAAATTAAGATTCTAAATTTAAATGAGTCTTGAAAATTTGTAAGGAAATTAAACTAAAGTGCTTTATTTGCACACGTCAGTAGCCACAGTTTTATGTTTACTTTATTTTAAATAAAAATATTAGTTTTTTCGACATCTGTTTCATCGAAAAGTTAATGTTGAAGTTGATCAAACTTTAAAAAACTGGGGAATGGAACTCCATTTGTATGCTTACCAAAGCTTAAGACTCCAATTTACTTTAAAAACCACACATCTAAGGTATTATTACACAATTACCAATCATTCTTAACAACTTACTTTGTCCACCAATTCGCTAACTTTCCCAAAAAAGCCACATACACACAAGCATGACATATGTCATTTTTCGCGCCGGAAACGATGATACCCGCCATGATGACATGTGTCATGCGCGCGCATGTGTTTGTCGTCTCTCGGAAGGAATCCGCACATGAAATTGATGACGTCATTAGTCATATTATGAAGTGCCGGGTTTTTTGTGCGTATCCTGGCGATTTGGAAGCCCACACGCAAATTGTTTTAACAACGTGGTGGCAATAAGAAAAGGATGGATCTTCGAAATAAACCTTAATAATTTTATAGTTCTTGAAAATCATTAGATAGTAGGTAAATCCTACTAATATTATAAAGTTTGTGAGTATGTATGTATGTATGTTTGGATGTTTGTTACTCTTTCACGTAAAAACTACTGGACGGATTTGGATGAAACTTTGCAGTAACATAGGTTTATACATCAGAATAACACATAGGGTACTTTTTACCGCGGAAAAACCTTTCATTCCCACGGGAAACCGACATCCACGCGAACGGAGTCGCGGGCAGCCACTAGTTTTTAATGAGTCCTACCTTACGTAAAGTCCAACCCTTTTTTACCTATTACCTACCTGTAAATCTATGCGCACTTTATTAAATCGTATGACAAACACCCCTACACCAAAACTTACCCCTTTAAACCCCGACAGGTACGGATTGGGTGTGTAATTAGAGCATCGGTTCCAACCACCTGATCCCCACCTGCGAGGGAATCCTTTCTGTTTTTGTGGCCCCAGCTGCGTCTGCGCATATAACTGAGATATTGCGTGGTGTAGAACTGGGATAATATAGATGTGGATGCTGTTGGTTGATATTTGATTAAGGTTTTCGAGTATCAATGATGTAGTTGAAGCGTTTCGTATTTTTTCGAAGTTGGTTCAATTAATAATTGGTAAATGTAAAAATAATGTACTAAATAACTTATTTTTAGGTATATACTTAAACTGAGAACTCTTTGCTAAACTAAAAATAGGTACTTTTATACCATTACACTTGTACACACACATTGTACAAAAATAATGTGATTCAGACTTATCACAGCCAAAGTAAAAACGATTAAAATAGTAAAATAGCCATATCTAAATATTTGTAGTTCTTTAGTTTTCTTACATAGTGTGTGAAGGTCGTTATATTTTTATTTTTTTCCTAAAAGGTGTGATCCCGCCGTGCGATTAGATTTTTTGGCCATCGTAATAGGTTACAGGTGAAATTAAATATTAGATACTATTGAAATGTACCAGTTATACTTAGCTTTTTATAATTGATTTGTTATCTTATAAATCACTTTAGTAACATATAAAAAAAACTGTGTTGTGAAGAGCTTATAATATAAAAGGACATTCACAATTATGTCACAAATTTAATGTTACTCTATTTAATTTTAAGCAAAAAACTATGCATTAAAATGGTGCCCCGACGAAACTTTTGACCGATGCGAATATAGATGATAGTGAAAAATAAATATTCTCGACAGAAAATCTAAGAGTAATTTTATATTTACTAAAAGAAACATTAAAGGATTTATGAATATAGTTTTTTTTATCTTATATTGCTTTACGAAAGGTAATGACAATGATGGTACCTACATGTCGTGGATCTAAGTGTGACGTCAGACCAAGACAATAATAAATAATCTTTATAATAAATAAATAATAAAAAAACACACACGCTCTTTCAAACTCTAGCAACTACACACGGCGATTCTGATCTTTCTCATTGCTTCATTCATTAACGTGCTTTTTGATCAAACCATGTCAAAGTGCTCTACATTGGTAACTGTTTCAATATTTAATACTAACCCTACATCTTTATTTATGAACTTATTTAAATCCTACATTAGTTAACATAAGTTTTCACTCTTATTTGACATAAGTGTAAAAGAACTGCTTCCAAAAACAAAAACTGGGTATTGCTGGAGGGGTATTTGTTACGTTTTGAGCAAAAAAAAAAATTTTTGTAATTGTACAAAATTGCATTGATACTATCAGATTTTGCGATAATTTCTAATTTAATAGCGTTTTAATTTAATTTGCAATGTAAATAATCGCACCTGAACCAACAGTCGATGTGTAAGCGATGATTTCAAGCGGCGAATGTGAGTTTTCAATCCTTAATTACTTTTTTAAATCGAGTTTTCTGGTAAATAATACGTTTCGTAAATAATACGTAGATTATAGGTAACTTCTAGCTACTAACACAATGTAATGTTCAAAACTTTTTTAAAATATTCTTTTTAATAACCCCTTTAACTGCGGGAGAGAACTGAAGATTACAATAAAATAAGTGTGTCTGGTTTCATTTGCGTAGGTTGAGTAGTTAACATTGGTTTAACTTTTAATTTTATTTGCCTTTTTATAAAAGCATTTTCTTATTCAAATAATAAAAACTTAGACAGAATTGAAGATTTTAAACATCCAGTTTCATTAATCCAACTTTCTCTAAAGATTTCTTAAATTAACTAGGTACCATAGTTACCTTTTTTCGCGTTACTATCAACTCATGTATAGTTTTCAAAATAAGTCACAGATTTTTTTTAATCAATGACCACACTTATAACCTGCCAGTCACTTTACTCTAATACAAAAAAAATATAAGGCATAAGAAACGGAATCCTATAAAGCCAAAAAAAGAAAAAAAAACGTCAGTCTCCGAAGCGCCACAGCTCAAGACAAGTGTGCGGACAAACAGACAGGTAGACCTTTGTTCTGAACAATACACAATCAGACGAACAATCTCTTTGCCTGCGATATATGCACTTATGGATATGTTATATGTAGGTAGGGAAAAGGGTGTTCACCACATTAAAAGATATATAAAAAAAAAATTCAGCTCTTATATAAGTTTAAGATTTTAATCACACTATTAATAAGTAATTTAGTTTACCTACCCTATAGAAAAAGCTACAAAAAAACATGCCTCCATAATATTTTCTTTATTTACAAAGCCCGTATCGCAAATCCGCTAAGTGTAATGTCTAACTAAAATATGTAATTACGATCACTTCATTTTATAAAAAAGCGATAGCGTAAACCAGTAACACGGTAGAATCACCCTCATTATCAATAACTTGTGCCACTGATACGCGTTAGTACAGAATGCACATCTGGGAGCAATGACGACCTTCTCAACTGAAGAAAAGCGTAAAATGCAACTGTCTTCATGCTTATTTAGACTCTAAGAACATTAAAGTAGAGCTGATTTTGAGCTGTCATAATGTGTCGCTACATGAACGCGAACACCTGTTTCAACCACAGCGTTTATGTGTACCGACGGCTAAGGAGATATTAAACCTTATTGTAATGATGTTACGGTGGGTTTTTGATAATCAATGAGAACATGTTACGTTCCTGTAGGGATGTTCGCATAAATTATCGATGTTTCGCTCCGAGCCAAAACAAAGGACTAATATGCGCGTCTCTTTCTAATTATTTGTTTTTGTCTTTTGAGGTTTAATGTTCAGCGAATTTAATTTAGGATGAAAAGAGTTTGGTATTTCTAAAGTGTTTTAAACATCTTATTGGCTGTTTAATTTTACGTAGCAACAAAAACAAGTTACGTTATATTTGATTAATAATGAAGCCGTCAAGAAAATCCGCTAATAAATCACGAGCATTCCTACCATTTTTTCCAAACAATAATAACGATTCGATGACATAGAAATATTTGAATATTAAGTAGTTCCGTATAAGTCCGATTTCTTTAGATATAAGCTTCATGAGTCAAATACCAGTTGATCGACGCCAGGTCACGAGGCTAGTTCATAATAGACGAGGTGTTGGCGGCAAGTCGGCGCCAGGGCGGCAAGCTTGGCGCCTTCTATCCTGCCAGTCTTATAACTTGCAAAACAAACGAAAAACAACCTTAACACAACTGTATACAACAGAATTTGGAATGCGTACAAAAGTATTCGATTATATTCGCGTCCAAAAATCTACTCAAGTCGTAGATACAGTTTTGGAATCATGCATTTCTGGTAGCTCGGCTCATTACTCGACTTTCAATTCCGGTTGCAAGCGTAGAATAATAATATTGATAAGACATGTGAGGAAAAATAAGAAACCCGTTTGTGAAAGTATATCTAAATTGTCTTTTAGTTGATAAGATTATGAGTCGCGGGTTTATATGAAGATAATTGTTTACATGGTATTTTAATCGTTGATTATCGAGTTATTTTTTTATCTATTAGAGTGCGTTGGGGTTTTGCTTCCCAATGTATATTCGATGAGTAATGATTACTTGTGCAAGCGATTAAGCGCCCACTCGGTGACTTCACTGAACTATGCAGGTACTCACGGTTATATTGGGCGTCAATTATTTCTGAGCCAGGTGGCCGACCGCGCCGTCTCTTGCCAGAAAATCGTGTTAAACAATGACTCGAACTCACCGAGCATCCAACTCAATCAACCGACAACCACCATGATTGACAGGTCATTGAGTGTTTTTTTTATAATTTCTGAGAACCTTTTCGTTTACGAGTTAATTGCGACCGGAATGCCCAGTTGTGTAATATTATGCATGTCATGCGTACGCTGAAGAAATCTTTGACAATTATCGATTGTATCAATACCGACTAAAGATTATAATGGTCAACTCGAGGCGTCGTGGAGTTATCAAAAACAGTTCAGAATCACATTTCACATGTGTATGCGACGTAAAGGATCTATGAAATGGGCAAAAAACCGTGTAAATCAAACAAAACGCGACGAAGTTCACGCCATTTCGTCGTAGGTGTCAAAAGGTTTACCTGACCGCCTGCGCCCACGCCGGGCTACATACAGCCCCGAATATTTACCAACCGTGGGTATTCTGTTTACTTGGGAGTTATCCCTTCACACCTCAATCCGACGGCTACTCAAATCTTTTGTCTAAACACAAATCAGAACCACGAAAACGACACGTACAATTAGAGACGCATTTGTCATGCATATATGTAGGTACAACCTCCAAAAAAACTCGAAGTCCGCGTATTCCCTTAAAATTTCAGTGCAACAATTTCGATCCGCTCATGGCTCAAATTAATGTTGTTACCCGTGCTCGCCCGCAAAAATATACGACAAAACCTGAATAAACGGCTGCAGGCACAATTTGGTTTTGCCGCTTGTTCCCCGAAACTGAGGAAATGCACGAGCAAAAAGCAAACGAAACAGGATTCTGTATCGACATCGCCAAATGTGGGCGCGCTAAAAAATGATAAAGGGGTCGCCGCCGCGAATCAAAATCTGTTTGCACGAAAAAAAATGTGAACTCGCGCATATTTCCTTAAACGAAAGTCTTGACACTCCGCTTTCGGAGGCCTGCCGAAAACATGATTTTATAAAATGTACAAATAACATTTCCGAATAATTTATATGAGATTTTTGATCTTTACGTTGAAAAGTATATTGTTATTGAGCCATGATTGTAATTGTATTTCATAATAATAGCCATACGTTAATAAAATGTACATTATAGGAATAACAATTTCAGTTCTGTAACAGTGTTGTACCTAAATGACACTAAGTTCTCAGTATGTATGCAAAACGAATTCTTGAATGTTGTGGATGCGTACGTGAGTCACGCGAAACATGTGGTTTGTGAAAGCATAAACAGCCTTTAAAAGATATCACCGATTTATCGCAATATGTTTTTAATTATTGACAAAAACAACAATCGATACCATTGTTGATTTGCCGAATTTGCAAAAGTATTGTCAAGAAATAAAACATAAATGTTTAATTGCGTAATCGACGTTCAAAGTAAACTCCATTTAAAAAAAAATAGTATGAGTTACATGTGGAAACTCACTTGATAGAATAACAAAAAATTAAGGGGCAACTCTACGCCGTTCTAAATTCAAAATATCCGCCCAAACTTTTTCAGATGACATTGGCGCAGGTCGCGATTTGCGTAAATCCTTCTTAAATCAAACTGCGGCGTGTTTCGCTTGTTTTATTGGTGTGCACGCGTTCGGGATGCGGCGTTCAGTTCGGGTGTTATGTGGATCCTCGCGACAGGTCGCCGCCGCTCGCCGCGAGTGGGGAATGCGACCGGCTGGCGCACCAGTGATGTCCCTCATCGATATTACCAATCGATTGTAAAATAGCAAATATCATTTATTTATTAATTAAAAAAAAACTAATAAATATCACTTAAAGGTTGATGTATGTAACTAATG
This sequence comes from Emmelina monodactyla, assembly GCA_916618145.1. Taxonomy (NCBI): domain Eukaryota; kingdom Metazoa; phylum Arthropoda; class Insecta; order Lepidoptera; family Pterophoridae; genus Emmelina; species Emmelina monodactyla. The sequence goes on from OU745319.1 coordinate 1,957,028, forward strand.
AGTAGTACTTATTTAATAGAAGTTACCTGATTTTAAAATGAATAACTTGCAAGTAATGACAAATTTTGCTCGTTCTTCTTTTAAGACATTTAGATAACTTGCTCTTTAGATTTTATCTAACCTTCAGTCTGCATATTTCTGCTCTATTGTTCAAGGTCGGCTGCCATAATCTTCGTCCTGCCATACTTAAAGAATTGTTCTACAAGCTATTAAACCTTAAGATAAGAGTAATCTAAGTGCATCAACTAATGGTGTTATTGTTTGCGTAGTGGTGTTGGGTGATAAGTTTTGTCATACGATAAACTAGTGTCACGTTAGCCGGTGCATCCCTAATTGCAGGCGGTCTGGCGCCGTGCTTTTTTACCCCGGCTGGTTGACTATGGCCAACTTTATAATACGTTCCGTTCCGTCAGTTGTTCGCTGGCCGGCAAGGGAGAATGTGCGTGCGGTCGCAGCGAAAACACGTCTACGCCACGAACGTGTTCGAAATTTGAAAATGACATTCAGTGACAAGTTGAATTAAAGAGAAAACTGTGTCTTATTACGTGCCAATACGGAGTTGCCTTGATAAGTGTATTTTTATGAAAAAGGATTGTTTTAAGGAAGTTGCATATTTGGATCTGAAGCCTGTTGAAGGATTTGTGTGAAGATGTCGAGTGGTCTTATTTCTCCTTCAGGCGATACAAGTGCCCAAGTTGCCGTTAAAGGTATGTACGAATGTATCATCAATATTTAAAATTAAATAGTTAGATGTTCAACTGCAGTCTAAGGTGTAAAAGATACTAAAATAAATGTTTTATAAAATTCGTTACTACTTTTACACGAGTTCCAGCATTTAGGGATTATTTAGGGGATACGTTTATTAATATTAGTTGGTTGATTGTTAATACCTACTCGATGTTTCATAATCTAGATCCAGACTCATCTTAAATTACCTGTTAAGTAATCAGCATTTCCTAAAAAAATATATAAAATTAAAGGTTCCCACTAGACTATTAACGCAAGCAAAAAAATATCACAAAAAGGGGTTCACGCACCCTATATATGAACAAGTGTATTTACAAAAAAAACCCTAACGACCAAAATAGACCCTATTGCAACTGTAATAGAGATCAAATAATTACTACCATTCCATATATCGCACACTTGTTTGGAAAAAAGTATTGGTTTTAAGGATTTGTATGTAGTAAAGCCCTTTGTTATTGTTTTTTTATATCAAATAATAATGGTGACGAGGCATCGTTGATAATGAAACACAGGTGTCAAGTCATGATGATTAGAGGTACATTTGGATTAAACGCTAATTTTCACGTGCAAACCATTTTAATGTCAAAATATCGATAAGAAATCCCATCACGTGTGAGTCAGTTACGTATTTTTATCAAATAGTCTATTTTTGAATGTTTTTTATTTAAAAAAAAGTAAATAAATATTTACAACATAATTATGGAGAATCCTTTTATGGAAAAAAATACATAGAGTTTTATTATCCAAAGTGTATACATTATTCGAGTTAACTTAAAAGAATGGTTTTAACTGGGTTCTCTTCTTCTATATCCGGGTTAACTATTGCAAAAATTAACTTACTCTTCAGCCTTACAAGTAAGGTTATTGTTTTTGTCTCAAAACATTAAAACTCAAACGTCAAAAAACTCCGCCAACAAACCAATAAACATATTTGTTCTAACAATGACAGTTCACCGCGCGTTCTAAGTTTAAATATAATGAAACACATGTCGCTCGTTGCAAGCCAGATGTGTCAAGTACCAGATGCGATATACATGGAGTAGTCTGTGTCGGGCGGGACACATCTGGGGTTATGACAAAAGGGTGCTACTGATCGCTACTAGTTGGGGTGATTTGTCCAAATTAGGTTTATGACTTCATTGGGTTAAGCTATGTTGATAGGAGATTAGGAAGGGTTAAGGCCTTATTTTTTTTTCGTGTGTTCCACTACGCCATTCGGGTACCTACTGTTAAAAAAAACTTAGATTCATAATGTCCTATTAACATGATTGATATGAAATAGCTGATGATATTATTATTATAACAAATGTTGAGGTAGATCATGATTACTTTATGAGTTATTAAATTTAACTTTGAGTTGTGGAATTTTTACATCTTTTTACACCAAATTGCCTTCAAATGTCAATAGACAGCAGGAGTTGTTAAGAATGTTGTTTTCAATCATAAATTAATTCTGGGGTTTCCCTATGATGCGATAGATGAGCAAAAAGTTTAATTTGTTGAATTCACGTGAATTGTTAAAGGTAGTAGAAATAATACCGATGTTTTGATGATATTCTGTGTTCGGAAGTAATTTACACGATGCCCAATTTTGGTTTGATATCATATATTTATATCCGTACTGAGACCTACGAAAATATGTATGTTATTTAAGAATCGTTCATTTGTTATCTTCCGCGTGCTGAAAATGAAAAATCTGAGTTTTTTGTTACCGTAAAAAGCGGTAAGTGCCCTTTATCTGCAAAACAACCTGTTGCATAAACAAGCAAAGACATCCGGTGGCAGTGTAGCCACACGTGCCCGGCTAAACGTGAATGCAACATTTCAAAATATTGCCACTCGTAAAAAATCAACATCACTGAAAACTCGTAAAAACCCGACTTACAGCAAAACGGAATTGGCGCGCGGAAATTGCCTATTTTATAACGCATTCCAAACTCAAAAATAACGCTGTCGCAATTTTAACCTTTTTTTTTTTAATCTTTTCCATGCCTTGGTGTTGGTCTAATTTCAGCTTATATTTAAATATCTCTTTTATAATTTGTTAGAGTGCATGTTTAGAGCACATGTATTTATTTAGCCGCTTGGCGGGCAAAACAGATGTTTGGATGTAAAAGAAACGTAAAACAATGATAGCACATCATGTGTCATAAGGCCGACAGATGACACTTCTATAGAAGACAATAACAAAGGTCGATATTTAAAACAGATGTCAGAATTGACATTACTTGATAGTTTCAAAAGTCAATTGTTAAGCTGAATATGGATGAAATTATTTTCTTTCAGCATCCCAAAATTATCTTCAAATTGAAAACGAAATAAGTTGAAATTAAGGTTGTAATTACTTAATTGTGCATATTGACAAGATTTGAGAGTAGGAACTTTCTACATTTTAAAAAACAAACTATATTATTTGCATTTGAATCATTAAAATTTAAACAGCGTCACCGTTTAGAGGGAAGCCAAAAATTCGTTGAAAAAGACAAAGGGAGGAAGCTATCATGTGTGGCCCAATACAAAAAACATGCTTTCCTGCGACAAAAAGAAAAAAAGCTAAACTTTTTAAAGCGAAGTCATAGTAGTTTCACTTGTTCCGCCAATCTCTGCAAGGCAAAGGATCAAATTAAAAAGTTAGATGTGTTACCAAACGCTATAACGACTTACCTGTAAGTTTCGAATTAAAGCGTCAAATGACTTTTAAATAAAAATTTCCGCCGGTTGTTTAATATTATTATCAAGAAGTCATCATGACTAATTGTTTTGATTAAACTGCGAGTTCAATTGTACAAATCGTTCAGTTTAACGATGGTATAGGCGCCACCAAATAAAGGATTTAAAGACTTCAAAAAAAAACCTATAACTTACGAACTTATTTTGCGGATTGGACAATTAAAAGTATGTACGTTTTAAGGGTCAGTTTATGTGAACTTATTGATAGCGGAACTAAGACGCTATCCAGTAAAAAATGAATTGAAAGAACTTTATATTATGATCGCTGTAACCAGAAATTTTCAATTCTTAAGAATGATTGGTTTGTATTATTTGACTAATCTTGAGTAGAATTGCATAGAGATTAATAGGTTAAGTTGTTTAATGATTTGATGAAAAAAAATATTAAGCTTTATTTCATTAATAATTATAACCCTTACAAGGAACGACTTAAAAAACGACTTTAACGAAGAGATAAAAATTATAACAAATATTATAATATAAAAATTAATATCATAACAAAAAGGTTTTATATATTTAACGAATAATTTATAAACGCTTTGTATTAATTTTTGATGTAAATTTAACATTGCGTAGAAAACGCAATTAAATAAAAGAATTCTATTTAAAACTTTAACCATGGATGAAGGAGTAAAAGGATAGACAATAGCCATACAAAGTAGCGTATATCAAAAAAAGTAGTATAAATCTAGATGGCACTATACATTTCAATTTATAAGGTTAGATGGCGCTAGCAATTTGTCATTAAAATAGGTCAATTTAGTTTTGTAGAAAAAATAAATCTAAATTAACTAGATGGCGCTAATACAATAAACATTTTCATACGAAATTCTAGTGATGCCATTAAAAAAAACAATCAGCTGCACAAAGTTGATAGGTGACGTTTATAAATTAGATTTTATCGAGTGCTTTTTAATCTTTATCGCCGCATCTACATCTATACGTTTATGCTATAGTCCATTATAGAGTGTAAGGTCTACAAATTACACACACATTGACAATAAATGTATAATTTGTATCAACTTTTTACTTTTGTCAACCTTAACATTTTTAAATACATTAGTTGAATGCGAGTTAACTATGAAAACATGTTGAACATTGAGTGTAAAACAAAAATAATCAAATCCTACAATGATTGAATCATTTGTTTCATACTTTGTGGTTCGCCTATGTTGAGATTGATAAAGTCGATTTCTAAGTTTTATAATAAGTATGCAAGCTAATATAAGTACCTATGCAGGACAGAATGTGTATTATCGAAATGCATATAATCATTACAATAGTATAAATCCAATTTTGTCTGTTGTAAGTATGTTTGTCCGCTAAGGAGATAACGTGGTAAGTGGATAAACCACGTAATGGATTTTAATGCGGTTTTTGCCATCTTTTAGGTATTTTTTTCATGTCTATCCTTACGAAATATAATATTTTAAATGTGAAAATGTGTATGTCTGTCTGTTGGTATGTTCGCTTCACGTAAAAACGGCTGAACCGATTGTCTTGATTTTGGAATAGAGATAGTTCGACACTCAGGGAAGAAAATAGGATAATTTTACTTCGGGAAATAGCCTCATTCCCACGGGAAAAGCTATTTAGCTTACCGTGAAACCGCAGGGCGGAAAGCTATATACTAGTGACTCAATACATGATATTACTCAAACTCCTTACGAGACTCGATTTACTATAAGTATGAATTATTTGGAAACAACATTTTGGTATTTTTTTAATATAACAGCTTCTTCATTACATAATTATAAATCATTACATAGTATAAATCCAAGTCAACTCTGTCTGTTTGTATATTTGTCCGCTATCTCCTTCTAAACCAGTTGACAGATTTTAATGCGGTTTTCGCCATTTTTTAGGTTTTTTTTTTTTCATTTACATTTGTAAATAAAGAACATGCAGAAAAAGTTTTTTTAAATTAGCCAAAATTCCGGGTTTTGGGAACAAGTCGTTACACCATTGCGAAGCGTGGACGGGTCGCTAGTATTTTATATAAATAAACTTTCTTGGATACTAAATTACTGTTTTTTATCAAAGTATCTTACTTTTATTTAACCTTCTATATTTATTGACCATCATTTAGTTATTAATTCTTTCTTTACGACTTAAAAAGCAAAATGAATGAAACTCATTATAAAAATACAATATGGTTAAGATTTGAACTAGGATAACATGATCCTAGGATGAAATAATAACTCTGAGACCATTAGATTGTTTTAGCGATCGTATAGATGAATAGAAGAAATAAAACAACAACCACAATATTTTAAAGAATAGTGCTGAACCTTAAGTCTCTCAAATTAAGGTTGAGAATGGTGTCGGTTAGAGTGTAGGAGATCCGAAAAAAACCTCTTCGTTTTTAAGAAAATGTTGTAACAACCACGAAAATTTATAAAAATATATTGAGCTTTAAAACTGTCGAGTTAAGGTTTATATTAAGAAGTAATAAAATAGTAGTTTATTAACGTTAGTGTGTGTGAATATGACCACTGGATGCAATAATGTTTGTCAACTATGTGCACTAAGTATATTATGGACTCTGGCAGCTTACCGTACCTACTTTTGTGTAGAAATATTTTAGGGCTTAAACAAATATCAATTTTGTTATAGATAACGTTTCTATTCATAAAAAATGTTCACTGTATGTTTAGCATACTATGTGTTAAATGGTCACATTTAGATTATCCTGGCTAAGTTTTCTGGGAATTGTAATAGAAAAATAAGATGTCTGGAATTGTTTTTAGCTTAGCCTTCCCCAGTTTTAATAATTATACTTATTTTGATACACCTAGTAAGTATATAACCATTCATTCTATTATCATTGTCTACTAAAAATCCAAGGGTATTTAAAGTATACAAAAACCAATTACGCGTTTATTAATTTGTATCCGTTCTGAAAACGTATGGCTGGCCGGCCGGGCGGCCCAGTGTTCACAACCGTAGGTACTATTATTTTTATGCCTAGAACGATATCAAATAAGTACTTATTAAACGCAGATAGAATGAAGATTTTTGACTAATTTGGGAGACTTTTTCATACTTACATTTTCGACCCTATTTTAATGGATACGATAATTTTGATAAATTTAGCGAAAATACATCATTAAACATTTTACAGATGTTGTACGGAAACGGCCTCACTGTAGGTTGGGAACACTGCGGGCAGTAGACATTTGCAAAAGTAGACTGAAATTTGTCAGTTTCACTTTTATCAAGTTCTGTTCATGCCAGTAAAAAAAACGACTTAAATCATAAATTTTGTATTTATAATTTTTGGTTTAAATCGACATTTATTGGTCTTAAATAAACAATTGATTTAATATTTTAATGTGTAAAGCAAAAATAGTTTTACTACAACGCCATCTAGCGGGTGTATTATAACTAAAATTAGTTAAAATACGCAAATTTGTGTTTTGAGACTAGTAATGTCATCTATCGAAAGTTTGAGAACTAAAAAAAAGTATACGCTATTTTGTATGGCTATTGTCTATCCTTTCACTTCTTCATCCATGCTTTAACTCACTTAATGTTTTTGGGGGTCTCATGATGCTCGTTGAAATCTTTTATACGAATAAGCTCACACAAATTTTTTAAATGGCAATCACGACTCTTCCCAACAACATATTATGCCTAGTTCATATGACCTATTGTGTATGTATTGAATTAGTAAGCATCTAGACTGCGAAGAATCTGTGTAGCAACTAGTTTGATATAAACGCTTGAGCAGGCTTGTGGCCTTGTAAGGTCGTCTGATCTTGTTTGTAAGTTTTTTTATGCATCACAAGTTTTCATATCACAACTATGTTATCTATTAAATGACTGGCAACATTCAAGATATGATTGTTATCCGTTCTAGATTCAAATTCGAAATTGGAATACAGATAACGAAGATTTGTGAGATTGTTTTTAAATTTTAGTGGTTTGGAAAGCAGGATTTATGTTTTAATTTGTTGTCGATTAATTAAAAAGAAATTATCTTGTAATCAGAACTCCGTGTTGTTTTACTTTCGAAGTAAGACGGCGCCAACGCAACGTCATCGAATTCCTTTCGCGCCAAACGACTCATTAACATTAATTCGCGCGGAAAAAAAACAACTCATTTCTCAATAAAAATGCAAAAAATTCGCACATCCGCGTGGCGTTTACTCGTTTTTTTTATTAAATTATGAAGATGGAAAAACGGTAGAGTACCAAATGTTAGGTAAAAAATGGATCCGCTTATTAAGTGCTGAAGTAGAGTAGTTGACTTTTAATATTATTTTTTATTGAAATTTATGTTCAAAATCGTGTATGTCTACTTAAGTTTTTGAAACAGACTTGTATTTGGCTCTGCTTTTATGTATCTTTTAACCTTTAACGAAGTATTTGTTTTTGGAAAAACTATTGCAAAGGAAATTATTCACAGTTGTACACTTTTTTGATTAAAGATATAATTCGAAATTACTTTAAGGTATGTTTACTGAATTGAATAACAGCCAATAAATCTTAGCTAAATAAATTTTGAACACCTGTCAAAATCTAAAGGAACCCAGTTGGCGCGCAAACGACAAATTTTAAAAATGTCTAATAATCCATCAACAAGGATACCCGATAGACTCCTAGATCTTGATAAATCGATATTCAAATCGTTCGCACAACATTTTTGCTGGCCTCCTGTATAATAAGCCACTTTTTTACTTAAATCTATGCACCGGTCTAGGTTTTATTCAAAATCGGAACATCGCGCCTAGGTAACAAATGAAGGCTGACAAAATGTCACCCGTATGCAATATTTCTTCCTAGCCAGGTGGTTTTATCCATAATACATTATTTGGAAACTGAATACAAAAAAATGGCAACTGCTTTTTATAATTGGAAATTAGGTAGGTTTTGTTACACTAACTCGTGCACCCGGAATAATGTTAATCACGGCTATTTGCGTATTTCACAGTGTGTTTTTGAAATTAGAATACGATGACAGCTTTTTAAAATGCGATGCAAAAACATTTTTTAGAATTATTTACAGCCAGTAGCATTTTGTAAGTTTTTTTTTTACAAAGGCAAAGAAATATGTTTAAGTTAGGAACAGTATTTTGTGGGCACGTGGCTAGCAGGTGTCTGCTCCTCAGACACCGAGTGTTGAGTCTACTGGCGAAACAATGGATTATTTTGACTTCATCTTTTATTATCAGTTGGTTGTTTGAACAGTTGTGTAACAATGACCCCCATGTTATGCTAGGGCCACATATGTCACCGGCACCGCTCTGTTACGTTGAAAATGTATTTTGATTATTAATAAAATCAGGGGCTTTGAATGTTTTCAAACGATTATTAAATATTTTTAGATTTTATGAGGAAACGGATAAAGTTTTTACGATGGTTATAAATAAATCCAGTTGCTGAGTACCTACCCCGAAACTACTTACTTTAGACAACATGTTTCAAAAAATATAATTATCAACTTAGTTTAACAATTTAGTAAAACATATTCAACCCTCATGATATATTTAACTACATCAAAAAACTATGTTCTATTTCAACGATCAACTGCAACAGTAAAAGTAGAGCATAGTTAATTCTTTTACTACATCGATTGGTTGCACGAAATTTCCAAGAATTGCACCCTAAGCTTGAATATATAATGTATTACGCTATGTGAACTGACCACATATTGGAAGACAATAAACTCAACCTGTGTGGAAAAACTACTACTGGCCATTAATAAAAAAAAGAGATCGAGGAAATATATTTGAAAAAGGAAGCACGTGGCGCCAGAATTAATTAATTTTCTGATGCGGAACGAACAAACCACAGATGATACTGAAACTGCCTGCATTAATATTGTCGGTAGCTAATTAATTATTAGGTTCTTACTACGACTTACAAAGCAACTAATATTATTTTAAGAAACATTGACCTTTGTTACTTTTACGGCAAACACAGGAAGCAACTACAAAAGCCATCGTATGTTTCTTAATTTGACACCACCACAATGAATAAAGTCAAGGAAGGTCCAACCAAACTAGTTCATTAAATTGTTTTACATATAAGTGTTAAAACAAAGAATATATTCAAAGGGCCCGCTCGAAAGCGCTCTTCGTTTTAATGGGTGTCGATCTTAACACCAGATAAAAGATCTCAGATAAGGCACCTGGCGCCAAAATTAAGAAAAAAATAGTGTCAGTTCAATAAAACCTTTTTGAATGGACAGAGTTTAAATGTAGAATCTTTTATAAAAAGATAAAGATCTTTGAATAACGATTGAGATTCGATCTACTTTCGAAATTCGACTGTTCCCACAAAAGTAAAGGAAACTATTAAACTCTTTCACCGAGTCATAAACTCGGTAGGTTTTCTATTTCGCAACTAAATGAGAAAATGATGAGCGGTCAGGTCACGGAAATAAAAAAAAACTTCTAATATGGCATGTCTTGAGGCGCATTCGCACGGCCTATGGCTGGCTAATGTATGGGAGTCGTGATGGCACTTTCACTGGGGACATTACTGGCGCCAGTAATACGTGGGTTAAACGAATCCATTCGAATTTCAAACAGATTTGTTTTCTTTCCGTCGCACAATAATGTTTACATGCTGGCTGAAGATAAAATGCAAGGAGGTCGTAAAATATAAATTCCAGATCTACATTTCATAGACGTACTGTTATGCTATATTCATTTCATGTTATCTAAATAATGAATCTGCACAAAAGTATCACACGGTGATAGAAACCATTTCTAATCCCCGTAAAATCATATTTATACTACACACGTCAATTAAAATCTTGCGTAGGCGGAACGTTCTAACCGACCTTTGTGTTAAATAAACCGCCTCAATAAGAAAAGCACTACTCCTCTAATGCTATACAAACTTATTTTCCTTCCACTAAAACACAACCTTTCTTATTAGAGGGGCATAGAGTTGATTTTCGAATGAGTTTAGAGTGCTAGAGCAAGGAGGTAAGTGTTGGTCCGCCTCTTTGGCGCCAACGAGTTCGATTATGTGCTTTAAGGCTGTGCCGGTAGCGCGCCATTATCACGGATGTAGGGTTGTGTTGCTGATTTAGTGTTCGTACTTGATTTTAATGGTTATTTCAGCTGATGAACTAAAATACTTGTATTCTTGATGGCTTTGCTAAATTACAACACCGTTTTTTCAGAATGTAATCGTATTAAGAAGTTAGGTTATAAGATGATAAAACCATCGCACATTTAAAATGACTTAGTTACTACGTTTATAATAAATTCAGATAATAGATTTACTATTAAATCATGAATAATGTATTTTTATAATAAGACATTCGATATAACTAAGTTCTTTGGAATTTCCAATTTTATTGTTTCTTAGGATTCTCTTGAAAGAATGACATTGATTAAGTAACATTGTGTAATATTAGAAATTCAAAATATTAACTTTACTTTTAACATATTTGTTACATCAAAATAAATACTCATTACATAAGCTGACCAACTCTTATTTTTTTGGGATACAATTAATATAATTGTACAGATTAAAAAAAATAAAAAAATGTGTATGTCGTCTGCCATTTCAATATAAATTAAAAACCGATGTAATTAAAATTTCCTAAACGGTGTCCACATCTTGTAATAAAAATCTGTAAAATATTTTAATATCACCTAATTTCCGGTCGTTTTATAACTTTAATTATTATCATAACATCTGTTTATATCTATATTTTTAATTTCCTAACTATAAACAGTTTTGAATTAATTTAACAAACTGCTTGAGTAGGTAGGCTCCGTTAGTACTTAGAATTAGTTTTTTTTAAAACGTTCATGCAAAGTTGCCATATAAAAAAGTTAACCTTTAACTCGGCTATCTTATTTAATGTGACTACTGGAATCGAGCAGAAAAAGCAATAAAAATCTAATTTTAAATCCAACATAAAAAATAGCTTTTTGCTAAGTACGGAATGTGGAACAATCCTGTTTGATTTAATGTGTGTCTAATTTGATTAAAATAATAATCACAACAACGGATATATGGTTTGAAACGAGTTTTTACATTATTACCTTCAAGCGGATATTTTTTTAACCTTCTGAGCACACTAGGAGAATTTTAAATATTTTGAATACATTGATAACGAAATTTATTTACTATTAACACTTATTCTGAAAAAACTATTTTAAAAATAAAGAAAGAAGAAAGGTTAAGAGGTAAAAAAGGATTTAAAGGTATATTTTATAAATAATATTTTGCATTTTATACAAAAATAAAGTACATAAGTTTTACATCCCAAGTTTTTTCGCTTTAATTACATGCATAAAATAAAAATAGTAAAAAGGAAATCCTTTTAAAGGTTTCACCTAGTGTGAGTGGCATGACGTCATCGGCGCAGGCGCCGGGCGCCCGCGCGGCCTTGCCTCTGCCTCACGCAATTAAAAAAACAATCTGATACGCGGTGGACATCGTTAATCTAAACATTTAGCTGCAAGAAAGATTTCTGAGAAATTGTTATTCTAATTTTGAGTATAAATTTGGCATTGGCATTATTGTTTATAAAACTTAAAAAAAAAGTGTTATTAAGAAAAAACTCAGATTTTGTGGTAGGCATTAAAGGATAATAGTTACTTAAAATAAAATAAAAATGTTTCGTTCGAAATACTTTTGAAAAACGTATAAAAAAGTTTTTTTCAAAAACTTCGAATCGGTTAGTTCAATAGGAACAGCGATTTAAGCCCCAAGCTTTAGAATCGTAAAGTTGATCATTATTCTGCGCGCGCGCACCGTGATCGTTTAGTTGTTATTTATTTGTGATGATAGGCGGCGGGATCTCGGCTTGTGTAATGGTTAAGTGTGCGTCGGCCATTCCTGTCTAGATTTGTGGCCAGGAAATGTGCTTTTATGTTCTTTAGCGAAAAAATTGTTATTGATTGTATGAGTCAACTATCGGTTCATCTATCAGCTATCTGTGCGAGTATTACGGTATTTTAAAACAATCTTTGCAATATTGGATCTTTCATTAAGATATGGTCGACTCATTAAAACTTAACGCAGCACTAATCAATATAGGTCAGATTACTTATCAAAAGAAAATGAAATAATCTTTTAATACTTTTATCGGAATTCAGTATTTTTTATTTTGTACCTCCCCGCCCGTGTAGTGGCCGCCTGGTCGTTGTTACCCCGGTCACATGTCGGATCTATATCGAGCGGCGGCGTCTGTCTGCGTACGCGCAGCTTCCGTCGCGCATGCGTTACGATGGATCAAGTGCTGAGGGTTAGGGGAGCAGTTTGACTAATTAATTATTCAATTGGAAAGCCTGTTAAGATCAGGGCGTAAGTTACGAAAAAGTATTAGAAACGTAGGACAACTTTAATACGAGTAGTAAGAACACAGTTCTAATGATTGTATTTCCGTTGTTACAGATCGTATATTAGAGCGAGACGCAGGCTTCGTGTCTGGCGGGGAGGACGATGACTCGTGCTCGGGTCCCGCGCACTCGGACGACTCCGGCGTGCGACTGTCCGAGTCCGACCGCAAGCGAGCGCTCACCCCCACCACCCTCGCCCCGCCCAAGAAGAGAATCAGACTCGACTCCCGCGACGACCGAGCCAGCCCCGAAGACAACCCGTTCCGACCGTGGTCCTTCCCAGAACAGCAGGAACCGCTGTCGCTAGTCAAGAAAACCACCAGCCCGCTGCGACAACGACGTAGGCCACCTCCAAAACAAGAACCTGAACTACCACCCCCCCCCACCACCCGGACCTCCACGGGTGCCCCAACACCCAGCAGTCACAGGCAACGCTTTCTCAGAAAAATCCAAACCTAGAGAACAGAGGAACTACAAAAACATGACGAGAGAGAGACGGATAGAAGCCAACGCACGGGAGAGGACGAGAGTCCACACTATCAGTGCGGCGTTTGATACGCTACGGAAGTCGGTACCAGCTTACAGCCATAACCAGAAACTGTCGAAGCTGTCCATCCTTCGAATAGCTTGCGCGTACATTAACGCTTTATCAGCAGCCGCCGATCCCGAAGGTGATCTCGACTCGGCAGTGGAAACCGTCACAAGTACAATTCACACGGAAGGGAAATTAAGAAAAAAGAAAGACGATCCTTGAAGAGGAAGAGGTTCGTTTATGTGATACTGCCGTCCTAGCAGCATGAAGTTGTAGTACAAAAGCGACAATAATCGTTGGAACTTCATTCTAAGTAGGTGCTACATGATGAAAATATAATGCCGTTCCATTGCTTAAAAAAACACATCGGGAACACATTTAAAAATTGCCATTTTAGATATTAAAACGAGTTGTTAAATTAGACTGATATAAGCACTGTTTAAACGTAGGAAATTAAGTCGTTCCTTAACAGATCTCGGATTTTTCATTAATTTTAATTTCCTTAAAGACAATTTGGCCGTAAATGAAATCATTCCCTTTTCCAAGTATTTAAAGTAGAATTTTGTGCATCGATGGAAACTATATGAAATTCGCTTACTAAGTGCCTATATTATTTATTGAAAAACAAGTCAAGTCAGTAATTATAAGGAGATATGTAAAGTATATTGTATAGCCTAAGATACGAAATGCATTTTTGTAAATATAAAATATTATACTATAACATTGTAAATAAATAAAATTAGATATTAAGAGCTATAAAAATTGCCCGCACTTTCGCTAATAGAATCCAGATGCTATAGAACAATACTGTACTTAAATTGAGGAAAAACATACTAAGGAGTTTGTTAAATTGTATGAACACTATTTATTCAGCTAAATTGGTTGCTTTTTTCAGATTCAAAATGTATTAAAGTAATATAAATTCTTCACAAAATGTTTTCAGATCTTAAAAGCAATGCTGAATTTTTTCTTCTGTATTTTATTTTATTTTAATGTATACAAATTCAAATGGACCACTTTTGTCGGTACATAAAAAAGCGATCCCATATAATGGTGATAAAATAAAAAATTAAACATGATATCTTTTACATTTTATTTGGGAACCCATTACCGTATAGTCTTTGCAACAAAACATACTTAGAAGTAAATTAATTTAAAAAGGGAACACTCCAAGAAGCTTTAAATATTTTGAACTAGAATAAAAAATATCCTACCTAGGTTCTTAGGTTTATCAAATTGAATACTTGATCAAACTTTTTGCAGTAGGTAAGAGATTTCTGATTCCAACATCGGTGCTCTAAATTTTAATTGATTAAGAGTTAAAACTTATTCTGATAAAAGAAAGATGTTGAAAGATATAAGCTTATTCTCATACATGTAGGCACCTCATACTCTGAAACACAGCGAAAATACTTAAAATCTATAGTTATTAAAAAACTCGAAATAATGAAGTAGTAAGTTTAAGTGTGCCTGTGACGTCATGTTCGTTTTTAGCAGTTCAATTTTAAATTCCGCGGAGAATCAAAAATGCCTCATGATCATCAGCCATACTCATTTACCGTGTAAAACAGTTACCTTTTTTACATTAAAAATAAATTAATGCATACTGCCTATGCCTGTGTGATGACTCCTATATAACCAGACTGTCCAGTAAAAATCGACGTCTCCCTTGTACAAGTACAAGTTTGAGGGTACCTAACCCCCATGCCACTGTGTTGAAATGAAACCCCATGATTGCCTGTAAATCTTCTGTTTTCATGAAATAACGCGCCCAACAAGCAACTTTGCCTAACTTTTGGTAAGAGGTTAGGTAACAACGTCTCACCAAGCAGGAAGAGCGTTGTAGACTCTACATTATTTTGATCGATCATGATTCAGTAGGTACTTAATTATGCGGTCTTTCCCGCACTTCTAACAAATATACAGTAAACTGGACAGATTGGTGGTGCTCACAACCGATATAATAAATAAAAATAGGTTAAAATAAAAAAGGCCAAGTTTTACACAGTACCGTATCTTAAGTTAGTGGGCTTCACCAATTTAACTTCCTATATCCGCGATTTCATAAAAAGTTTTATGTAAATAGTTACATATGTGTAGATAAGATAGTTTCCCACACGTGCCCCGAAACTGCCCCTTATTGATAACAAACCCCAATTGTGTGTAACAGACAGATGGCGTATTTGCCGCTTCCGTCTTATTATCAAAGACTGCGGTTCGAATCTGGAACAAAGAAGCCCTTGGAAGAAGCTACGGACCGTTACGTGTTAGAAGGTTTCATGTAAACTTGAAAATCTGTGCCGAAAACAATTGTTGCATTTGTCTAGTGGTGTAAAACCACTTTGGCTGCTACCTATTCGTAGAGGCTGTGGGCGGCGAGAATATCTATCTATCGAGCGCAATGCTACGCACAATATAGACACCTAATAGGTAATTACTTATATGAACTGGTATAAAAGAAAGTCATGAAGATAGAAAATTTAAAAAACTTTCCAAACACTGAGTCCCCAATTTTTCCCTCGGTCAAAATAAACTATCAATATTACTACTATTTATTATTTATCATATGTTATCAACAAATTGCATGGACTTAAAAGAAA
Source organism: Emmelina monodactyla (assembly GCA_916618145.1). Classification (NCBI taxonomy): domain Eukaryota; kingdom Metazoa; phylum Arthropoda; class Insecta; order Lepidoptera; family Pterophoridae; genus Emmelina; species Emmelina monodactyla. The sequence goes on from OU745319.1 coordinate 1,972,954, forward strand.
ATAAGTTACTATACTTACCCCGTACAAACTACCTAAGTAGATATATTAGCCTAATGTTAAATCGGAATCCCCTATTTGATTAGTTTTAGTGAACAACTGCGGCCCTTATTGCCATCGATATTATGGCAGCTGTTGATACAACGTTTAGCTAATATCGCGACAAATGTGGCTAGCCCTAACGAAGGGTTAACAGTAGGTATCTATCAATGGAACGGTTAGAAATGTAAAAAACTGTCAGAGAATGAACGAGGCGAGAAAACTTTTCTGATAGGTACTACAAATTTTACAGAATTAAAAAAAAACAACAAACAAAAAGGATTTCATTTTTATAAATAAATTGGAAGGCGTCTGAGTACTAACCTAAATGTATCTTTAATGTCTGAAATACTAAATTTAAATTACAGAGGTTTTTAAAGTTTAATATTAAGTCTCAAGAAATGAAATGTTTCATAACCCGAAAATATGAATCTTAAGCAACGTCATCTTTTGTCGAGTAGATATAATAAATAGGTAATATAAAACTACTCAATAACAGATGTCGCTGTTGCAACATGATATACATGTTTAAAATAGTTCTTGTAACAGTAACTAGATGGCGCTGTTAGCAATAGTGATAAGCGTAGTTAGGGTTAACCCACTCATTATTAATAATGTTTGTAAACTTTATTACGTTTTATTCTAGCTTATCAATAGGGTAAGAAGAAATAGGTTTTTTTTTTGAAATTGAAACTCAATACAACCTATATAATGTCTTCTTAGGTGTACTTATGCAATTTTTTTTCCAACTTAGCTTACAAAAAATGTTATTAGCCCCCATATTAATTATTATATTGTTTCAACGAAGTAATTTTTTTCATTATATTGTTAGTTATCTAAATTCTTTCACCTACATGATTTTCAAGTTTCATAAAAATAAATATAAGGGTTGCCATAATTAGTTACCTTACCTTACTTATAGTATTTTGGCGGGAAACCGAAAAAAAAAACAATTAAAATTATATTGAGCAAGTTGTGGTTTGAAGGTATTAATTACAAATATTTATTGAAAAAAGAATTTATTCTTAAATATTATGCAGTCCACTTAAGACATCTAGTATCTAAATGAGTGCCTAAGCAACGGATGCAGCAGTATCTGGCTCCACAAGGTATGCAAGTGTATTTTGATAGGAATCCGCACACAGCGCAAAAGTAACGGTCAGGAAATCTGTAAATAAAAGCGTAATGTCAAAATATGTACTGAAAGTATAACGAACTTGTGTATAAAGAAAGTTTTTTCATTTACCTTGAAGGAGGTGCTTGTGCCGACAAATAATTGGGGGGATCAGGTCGAAAAGCGCCGTCCTCTTCCACAAGCTGGGCAAATGTTTTTCTGAACCGCATTTTGTAGTATTCCGCGCTCTTAGCCTTCTTTTTCCTGGTAGGCTTTTCATTTGAGTCTGCAAACTTAGGGACCTTTTTTGACATGACCAGATCAGCATGAGGGTCCTCATGGAAGTTGTCTTGCTCCAGGGCCTCGATGGCTTTACGGGCTCTCCGTTTTCTGGCTGCATCGTCTAGAACTCTTCTTTTTTCTGCCTCTTTAACCCTACCGGACTCTCTTGACGCCATTTTGTTTACAATCCCTTTTCATGTATTGGAATACTCAATTGGTCCATCAAATCATCAACTCGAGCTTGCAACACTTCAACTATTTCTGATGCTATGAATAAATGTGTATCGTCTAGGTCTTGAAGAATAAACTTCTTGCCGAGCGCTAGTGTTTCGTCTAAGTGCAGAAGAAATTGTTTCATCGCCGGATCACTGAAAAAGAAAGAATGTCTAAGAAAAGAGGCCTGAGTGCGGAGGAGAAAAGAATAAGGATGTTGGAAATATTTCATCAGAGTAAAGATTTTTTTCAACTGAAGGTATTCTGGATCTCTTCATAAAAATGTATATTTATGAAAATTTTGGTTGGTTTTGAAAAAGTGTCATGTTATTTTAGGAGTTAGAGAAAATAGCACCGAAGGAAAAAGGGATTGTCATGCAGTCAGTGAAAGAAGTCGTTCAGAACTTGGTGGATGATCATTTGGTTGATTCTGAGAAAATAGGGACTTCAATATACTTTTGGTCTTTTCCCAGGTATTTGCATTGATATATCAATGGGTATTTGATTATTTTTTGTCTTGATTATGTTATTTTAATATATTTTTTAATGAGATTTAAAACAAATCTGTGCTTAGTCTAAGAAAATCAATAATTTAATTTCTAAACATATACAAATAAATGTTTTAAAACAATAACTAATAATGTATTCTTACTTCTATTTCAAATATTTGATTTCTCATTATCATCAAATATTATTTTCAGTAAAGCAAAAAATGCAAAGAAGAGAAAAGTGAATGATTTAAGAAGTGAAGCAGAGGATTGTGCTAAAAAGCTGAAAAAAGTTGAAGACACAATAAAATCTGAATCTGTAAGTATGCCTACATAATCAGATACTATGTGCAATTTACAACACAACATTTTAATAGGTAAGTACAGTTTAATTTAATACAGTATAACTAACAAACTTCTAGAAAAAACAATACATCATTGTGGTTAATAAGCTCAAACAATCATGTTGTCAAAGATAATAATGCAGTGTGCTTATTCAAACAAAAATTCTAATTTCTACGTGCTTTCATTGATATTCCTTATTTAATACTATCCTTTAGATAGGAAGAGAGGCAAGCGATGAAAGAAGCCAGGTTTTGTCAACTTTAGAACAAATGCAACAGCAGGAAGAAAGTTTGAAAAAAGAGCTACAGAAGTACCGAGATTCTGATCCAGAATATATTTCTCAACTAAAGAATGAGATTGTGGTAATGTACTTTACAAAGGAACATAATCATAAAGACAAATTCATTCTTAAGTATTTTCAAAATTGGTTTAATTGCTTTCAGGGATTGAAAGCCGCTATCAACCGATGGACTGAAAACATATTTATACTTAAGTCATACATAAAGAACAATTTTCAAATGGAGAATGAGATAATTGATCAGAGCTTCGGTATTCCTCAAGATTTAGACTACATTGAATAGCAAATCTTTTCATTATTGTAACAACAACTTGTACTGTTATTTGGAAACATGCATTACTTTAAATATATTAAACTTGTGTAGTATTCTGATGGGTGTTGTGCAGTAAATATCTTTGAGAAGTGTTTGTATGTACGTAGGTATTAGGTGTATTATTATCGAGTGAGTGAGGATAAGCAGATTATGCAGACGTAGTAAACAAAATAATAACATGCAAGGCAGGCATACTGTTACTAGTTTTGGCTTTTCAGTAACAATTATGACATACCATTCAACGAGAACTCCTTTCATAACATTCACCATGTTTCATTATTACTTTCCTTACTACTTCGAATAAAAGCACTCTAATATACTGGTCCGAAATTGCTGTCAGCGCGCTTTCTGCACTATTTGCGTGCACACGGTCGGTCCTTTAATCCGAACGTTTGCACACTCTGAGCGATCTGACGTCATTAGTGACGTCATCGTTCAGTGCTAACGATGCAAACAAAAGATAGGTAGTGCACTGTGTGCAGCAATGTCAGATGAATGTCAGGCAATGTCAAACTGACAACTGAATACTTTAATTTGTAAGATCTAAACTTTCGGACAAGTTTTGTTGAACTAATATTGTTTAATGTAAAGATATTTAGCAGATTCATCGGGAAAACCTCAACATGCAATAATTCTGACCCATATTAAACCACCTGTCATTTTGACAGAACGTTCAAGCATATGTTCGTACCAACAAGTGGACTAACGCCGGAGCCCAATATCGAATCCTGAATCCGAGAGTTGGTACGATCTGAGATCGTACACGATCTGCGGTTCGACTCCAACCTGCGTCCCAATAACAATTATATGCAATCGATGTCAGTGATGCAAAAAGATCGTCCATCAATCTCTTCATTGTGAATAAAAAGTTAGTTTTACTAATATTTAAAAAGTTATGCCTTTGTTTTAACTATTAACTTGTCTGAAAATAGTTTAATACACATAAATAAATACATCTTATGTAATTAGCTTGGAAAAATGGCCGGATATATTTTTTGTCCTGATTTTTGCTGTTTTTTTGCAATAATTGCATTGTGTTTATACAAACATTTTAATTTAATCGAAAACATTAATTTTGAATTACACATCTAACGGGAAGGCACATCCAGTAAAGGCACTTCTTGTAAAATTTAGATTTTAAAAGTTTTAGATCAATGTACGTTGCTATGGTAACTGATTTTGTTTTACATGGACAGACATAAAAAGTCACTCAAACAAAAGATCGAACTGCCCAATTCCGGGGTTCGCAAAAATTGATTCAAAGGATGTGTCAAAATTAATAGATCGTTTATTGGGATGATGGTTAGCACCATTTTCAAACAAATATGCTAGAAAAAAGATCGCTTGCTTCCCATGGATCGATTGCGTCTTTGGGTTGGTTCCACAATCTGGAGATCGTTTATTGAAACAGTTTTGAGAAAATTTGGCTCCGATTGATGGTCTTAGATGCCTAAAAATGGATTGAGATCGTATATTGGGCTCCGCCGTAAATTGATTTCAGTGCTAACGTTTGTGAGTAATGATATCTTTTTATGTCCACGCATTTGCACGCTTACCAACGTTTTCACGTATTCGATTAAAGGACCACGACATAAAACGACTAACGAGGCAGTTTTTTTGGCCTCAAACTAAAATTGATTGATTGACTTGACAGTTGACTTTTGACAATGTCAACAGCGATAACATAAGCACAGAATAGTCCTTTAGATTTCAGGAATTCCTCTTCTATATAAAATAGATAAGTTGGTAGCCATTTTGGTTTCTGTTTGCTTACATTTAACGTTATGCCTAGAAGTTAAATCCCTACGCTCCTAATTATCTCGGGATCGTATATTATTTATAATTTATGTACAAACTTAAAATAACGCTTTAAAATAATTATTTCCATAGAAAAGTACAATGCGGAATTATAAAAAAATATTTGTGTACTTATGTGTTTACTTTTTAAAATTTTAAATAATGATTAGTTGCATGATATATATGATTAGACGCATAAAGTACTACCTAAAGCTTATAAAACAAATAACAAGCACGATCTGTTTAAGGTGCAGTGGGGTGTGTGGTTTTAGGCACCGTGGACTATAGAGAATGGAGGATAGAGAAGTTTGGGCTGTTTTACTTAGGGGCCATACTGAAAAAGTGGCCAGCTGTATCTGTTCAATGGAGAATGTTACTAGGTATGCCAAATCGCTTGAAATTTTGTCTCAGTAAAGCCTGTATGCATACAAATACACTAGTTTTTGTTGTAATCAAAAATACCCAGTACTTTTGATTTTATAGGCATTCAAAGTTTCGAAAAATATCGAGTCCCGCTAACAGTCACGTGACCGCTTGTGACGTATTACAACAACGCGCCAGCGGTGGCGCATATAGCTGGCGCAGTATTTTATTTAATTTTTTTATTTATTTAACATTTAATGTATTATTTTTTTGTGTTTTCGGTCGCGTATTAGTAAATATAAATATTATTCGTTATTATACGGTAATAGTTAATATTATTCTATTAATAAATTGGATATAGGATTCGAAAAAAGGTAATCGTGTAATCTATCTAAAATAGATAAATTAATGACTGCGCATTATTTATCAAGAAATAGTGATTTTGTTGCCGCCGAAATGTTTGATATGTTCCAAACTGTTTTATCAAAACAAAATAACCAATATAATAAAAATACTAATGGAAGAATGCAAGTCCAATAGTAGAAGTAGGTACCTACCTACCTATCATTATTTTTTTTACGTTAAAGACAACAAATCATGTATCATAGTTTTGTAGCTATAGGTAGGTACGTCCTTCTAATATTATAAATGTGAAAGTTTGTGAGTATGGATGTATGAATGTTTGTTACTCTTACACGTAAAAACTACTCCCCCCACCTCAAGTGGCAAGTGATATTTGCGATAGCGAGTGAATAGAAAAAATATGTATGAAACTGTCATGGTATTTTTTACCGCGGGAAAACTTCTCATTCCCACGGAAACCGACTTCTACGCGAACGGAGTCGCGGGCGGCCACTAGTATGTATACAAAGATACCGCTCTTCTAAGTAAATTTAAATAAATACATGCATTGATTTAGTACTAACTAGCTTTAGTTAGCAGCTTCGCCCGCGTTTCCCTCGGGAACTGTACATTTTCCCAGGATTAAAAGAAGCCTATGGATTATTTCAGTCTTCGTCCAGATCCGTTCAGTACTTTTTGTGTGAAAGATAACAAACACAAACACTATCTTCCGCGTTTATTATATAACTAGGAAGTAGGATACCTATACGATCTAGATGTAGGTAGTTGAACGTTACAGATGCACTTTACCTTTACTATTTTATTTAAGTAATTTAATTTATTTTTTATTGCAAATGTAGATGATATGAACTAAACCTCTTTTATTTATTTGTATTTTTACTAACAAATTGTTTAATGGTATTGGTTATGTTCAAGTTAAAAGATTTGGTGATGTATGTATGTATCCTTTGGAACTGTAAAAAACAACTTTTCCGGCGAATTTGTATTGTATTTTTACATTTAGGCACAACACATGATTTCCTAGTAGTTGGATTAGACATTTTTAAAAGTATTTAGGTTTAATTTAGACGACAAGTGCGCGCGACCGCGAGCGTACTGAGTGAGCCTGACCGAGCGAGTTGTGGTGTGACGTCACACCGCCACCTGCAGCCCGCGTCGTGCGGTAGCAACTTATTTTACTTATAAATCGGAAACTAATTGACGCATCGAAATAATTCTTTCACCAGTATTTTTTATTTTTGACAGAGAATACGAAGAGATAATAATCAAAATTTGTTAACATTCTCCATTCAGTCTTAATGCAATATGGCATAGTATTTTATGAAATATCTAGCAGTCAAGTTATAGACTGAAGCTCCTCGTCGTAAATTGATCATGTAAATAAGGTGGCAATAGATGAAGGCGATGTAAAGAATACGAATTATTTTATTAGGAGCAATCTTTTTTTCTTGTTGCTTATAATATAAAATTAGAGGTTTTATCATATGGCAAAAAAAACTCTGCAGCTTGACCTATTATTTCCCGCTATTTTTACATTTAAAAGGTCTATAGGTAGGTACTCCACATTCTGGCTCAGCATTTGAAAAAAAAAACAGAATTACAAAGCTAGAATCTGTCCCACTTAGATCCTAAAAGCAAAATAAAAACCTAATCAGCCCTTCCCTGTTTAGTCTCTTCAAACTAAATTAGGTTTGATAAAAAGAAATTGAAGTCCTCGATTGGCAATAGATGTTTGGTTGCAAGTGCCCGAGGCAAACAGGCAATTGGGGTTATTCTAAAAAGGGTTGGGTCTAACCGACCCGTGTCGGGGCTATATTGCTTACGTGTTCGGAAGGAGTTCGACAGGTTAACTAGCTACCGGGTTTGGCAATAAAAAGGTGGGATCAGCGTGTTTATACATGCCTACTGATAAAAGTCTTTTGATTGTTTAGAAATGAACATCAGTATGTTTTTAATTGTTTTGGGTAAAGTGTAAATATTATAAAAAAATATATATATATTAAACTTTCTGTGTGTCTGCAACGACTAGATACATATTTCTACTCAACCAATATATTAAAACTATTAAGTTGATTTAACAAAAAGTTTTAAAGTCCCAACATACAAAAGTACATACTTACGTCAGTAAAGTACTTACGTACGTAAAGTTACTTACTATACAATACAATACAATAGATCCTTAGGGACGAAAACCTCGCAAACAAACCGTATGTACCTACCTCGGGAAAACTTTCTAGAAGCGCATTCGAAGTCAAGATATTTGCATCGTAAGCCGCTGCGGACACTAAGCTGTCTACCGATTTCAGCGCACAGACTTTTACTCGCAAAGTAGCTTAAATAAAACAAAGCGCTTTTAGCTTGTTTTGTGTTTCTGCAGCTACCGGCCGCTACCTTCATTTGTTTTAATTGGCGGATGCCAACAGTGATCCCAAAATATTTAGAAGTAAACATGTGGCATGAAGTGTTTAGGAAGGTAAGCTCAGTAGGTCGAACAAACCTTTTGTTTTTATCAGCTTGACAATCACAATTTTAGAGGACGACGCAAAAAGCAAGGGGAAAAGGGTATGGGTACCTACTTAAATGTTTTTACAAAGTGGTAGGTAGTATTCGTTTGTTGTAAAAAAAGAGGTGTGTTAAGAAAACCATGATGAGAAAATTAGCAAAAAAGAGTTTAAAGCTAATTACACCCTTCAAGCCTTTGCTTGGTTCAAGCACACTTTGGGAGATCATTGATTCTTAAGATAAATTCAATGATTCTGTGCAAAAAGCCGTAGTGTCCAGCGGCCGGCTGATTCTAATGTTACAAAAAAATGTGATAGCTGTGAAACATTAGAACCTACTTCCATGGTGATAAGGAAAAGGAATAAACAATATCGTGAGAAGTCCACTTAATTATGTAGGTACGTAAGTAGTTGCTTGTAACTCAAATATGCCAACGCAACTTATTTAAAATATGTATTTGATTTTGAACTATTATCACGCTCCTACAACTTTTAAGTAGAGCAGATATTTAAGTAGATTTCTTAACCTGCAAGCTATATTCAAGAAAGAAGTATACCTACATCTCAAGAACGTGTATTGACATTTGCTGCAACAGTCATAGGTACGGAACTTGCAAACCACATAATCTTCTTCCTGTACATTTGCTACTAGGTGCGAGTGAACAGAAACGAAAAACCCCTTTTGGCCGCTTCGATGGTTACACAAATTATACAATGTTAACTTCATTAGTATTTTCATATTTGCTACAGGTGCGCAGGTTTCAGAAATACAAATAGAACCTAAGTATTAGTAGCTCATTAGTATTAATAAGTCTACAATCGTCTGTGACAATGGCCAATCGATTTTTATCCACTTATATTTATACATACGGGGTGTAAAAAGACTGCTTCCGAAAACAAAAATTATGCATTGCTGGAGGGGAACTGGTTAAGTTTTGGGAAAAAAAAAACATTTATTATTTGATCATAAAATATTTTTTTTTACGTAATTGTACCAAAATGCATTTATTCTACCTATCAGATTTTGCGATGATATCAAATTAAATAGTTTCTTAATTTAATTTAAAAAAAAAACAACAGTTGATGTGTGAGCGTTGATTTCAAGCGGCGAATATGGCTTTTCAATCCTTTTAGTGAATTTAGTTACTATTGAGGCTCAAGAATACATGGTTTGAGGCTTCGGAAGTGGTCTTTTTACACCCGTTACTTCCGATTCCGTTACTTCGCGCCTTCAAAGATGACTTTTGAATTTGTTCTCTTCAATTTGTCGAAACTTCACAGAGCTTTAACACTTTTCAGGAAATGACCTTAGTTGAAAGAACCGAGATTTGTAATTACTTACAGTTCAGTAGGTATTAATTTAGAGGATTTGTTTTGAGAGGGAAGTACTTTGGGTTTTTTTCTAAGGAAAAAAAGGGTTATTAACGCTGCTCTCGTAAAAGATAAATAATAAAAGAAGTTTTATTATTGTTGAAAGAGTTGGTTCACAGGTGGTTTTATGAATGGAAAAGGTTTTTTAATAAATGCTTAGCTTAAAGTATCTACTATGCAATATTATTTAATTTCTAAATATTTAAGTCACATTTGATAAATAAGTGTGAATATTTCTTTCTGTGAATATTTCTTGAACAGGAACTTTTTTTATTGGTTTATAAATTTAAAAAAAGTATTATGAAAAAAAAAACAAAATAGAAAGCTCTAAAAAATAAACAAAAATATAAAATATACTGACCTACTCTTCCACTTTCGGCAAAAGCCGAACATTCGGTAGGACTCTAGTATTTTATTTTAAAGATTTGTCATCAAAGAGAAATTTAATGTCACAAATACTCATATTTGATAACAATAATAAAAATATTCCATATGTTGTTTCTTTTTGGAAATCAAATCAGAAACCAGGTACTAGCGTTAAGATGTGCATTGGTCATGTAAATGGAGGTACTCGTAGGTAAGTAAAAAGAAGATGGCGCCCATAGCTTTCCATTAGGTTATAACTGCATAGCAGACCCGTTCATTCTACTTTGATAAAAGCGCTTGAAAGGTTTCACAAGGATTTAAAAGCACCTCTATCAAACTAACATATTAAGTTTACTTTGTGTTGTTACTGACGGCAGTTTTAATTTTACAAGCAGCGGGTGGTATGAAATTTATTAGTTAATAACACTTTGTTTATGACGTTGTGTTCGACTAAATAACGGCCGTGCCGACCCTCAGCAGCGCCTGGGTGCGAAACCTATGAAGCGCCTTTTTTAGTCGGTTTAGACATATTTTTCCACACAGACATATTACAATATTATGTGCTGGCATTTCATCCGGCGCCCCTCTGGCTTACACGTATGGGCGGTTCGGCCCTGGACTAAATTATTGTTTTAAAGCGAATGGTCAAAAATAACTTGCATTTCTTTTTACGACGGGAAACGACTTTTTTGAAAATATACAAATTTATCTAAAAAAATCGTAAAAGATGGCGATAGCTGGATTTAGATCCGAAAACTGATTAAGAAGCAGTTATACTTAGTAGGTACAAACAGACATAATAAGCGACTTATGATGGTGATAGATCTACATACATTTCTCAATAACAATGGCCAGTTTAAAAATGCTTTTATTTATAGTACGAAATAAGTAGTCAGAATTAGCTAAAGGTTCCATCAATCCATAATATAATTATGATACAAAAACATCACGGAATACCTAACATGATATCTCATTCTGATAGAATGATTATTAATGTAAGTAATTTTTATCTAAAATATTTTTCGGAATTGATTCTTAGATTGGAATGGCTTTCCAGCAGCCCACAGAAGAAGAAGAAAAAAAATCGGTAGAAAAGAAGTCAGTATTTATTTACAAAAAAGTTGAAAAAGTAACCTCAGAAAAGTGTGATGATTGGTTATGGTGGATATAGAATTAGACCCACTTACATCTTGCATTTCAAGCTTATCACGACAAACACACCTGTAACCACGCGCCGACCACGCGGTGATCACACCACCGGCACGCCGCAATCGAGTCCGGGTCGTGGAGTTTATTCATCCGAAGGATTTCATAGCTTAGGAGTGTTCCGCCGCGGCCGGCGGTTAGTCCGGGTCGTGGAGTTCACTCATCCGTAGAAATCCGTAGCTTAGGAGTGTCCCGCCGCGGCCGTGGGGTTAGTCCGGGTCGTGGAGTTCACTCATTCGTAGGAATCATAGCTTAGGGGCGTTCCGCCGCGGCCGTGGGGTAAGTCCGGGTCGTGGAGCTCGCCATTTCCGTAGAACATAGATTCCGTTGCGCTGCTGCACTGCTGGGGAGCTCGCGCCACCGGGATCACCGATTAAACCGTGAGTAAAGTGGGTGTGTGTGAATGTTCATCCGTGGCGATACCGCCGTCCGTTCCGTAATCCGTATAACCGACATATAAGTGTTCCGCCCCCCTCCCGCGTAGTGTTCCGTATAGTTAATGTAAGCTATTGTTATTACCCGTATCTTAAGAATAGAATGTAATAAAACATGTAAATAAATCCGAGAGATATATTGCCGTATAACTGTGGTTTCCTTCGCAACCCCCGTCGTCCCATTAGCAAGAAATAGATACCCTGAGAGAGCTGAGCCCAGAAAGGCAGATAGGTAGGCTATCCGCAACTACCCAGCAGCAGGATATCACTACTAATTAACGAGCGCTCCGTGCAGCACCCCGGCCGCCAGAGGAGCGCCACGTTACACACCCACATCTTCTGCTCTCGTGTGATTGCCTTTACAACTTAATTCATCAAAGTTAGCAATCAGATAGAATTTCGACCTAATTCACTCAGGGGTTTTATTACAAAGCATCGGAATCAAAAACAGTCTAAATGGCGTTTGTTTTGAGGAAATTAAATGTCCGAGTCAAGCGCGGGAAAATCCGGTTCCGGTCTAAATTGTTAGCAGCGTGTAAGTTTTTTTTTGTAAAACTTTGATGGGCAAAGGTCAAGGCGTTAGGTTGTGGAAAAAAAAGATGAATTAGATGAAATGAACGAAGTCAAATTAATGTAATTCGTTTTTTCCAAATTAGGTTACAGGTACACTCAAAAAGTTGAAAAAATCTAAAAACCTGTTTCCTTTTTAAAATAGTTACTAAACCACGATTTCATAAAACATATAAATAACTAGTGGCCGCTCGCGACTCCGTTCGCGTGGAAGTCGGTTTCCCGTGGGAATTTGGTGTTTTCCCGCGGTAAAAAGTACCCTATGTGTTATTCTGATGTATAACCTATATAACTGCAAAGTTTAATCAAAATCCATCCAGTCGTTTTTACGTGAAAGAGTAACAAACATCCATCCATCCATGCATCCTCACAAATTTTCACATTTATAATATTAGTAGGATAGTAGGATATTATAATTCAGAAAAATCCAATAAGAATTCGAACTATTCCGTTTTTGATACTTAATGACGCCATTTTGGATCCGTGATCGGCATTTGAATTCGTGAATCAGGAACATTTGTGTGAACAATAACCAACGTTTGAGCTTCAAATTGAAACCGAAATTGGAAAGATTTTTAATTTTAATGCAAGCTCATATTATTCAACCCTTCTTTTATGCATGGCCATTACCGTGAGTGCAAGCTGATACTGTAACATTTTGGTAGAAATTTGTTAATTTACAGAAACATATTAATACTTATTGAATTACTCTCTCAAGTTTTAACTTGGAGTTGATGTTGTAGATCACGATTATCTTTTTTTTAACTATAATAGTTTAAATTTCTCGCCCACATGTCACTTGTTAAAAAACATTGTAAACTATCATAAAATTCCTAAAATGCATTAGAACTACGTAAACGCTGATACATTGTTTTTTAGGGTTCCGTACCCAAAGGGTAAAACGGGACCCTATTAGGTACTAAGCCTCCGCTGTGTCTGTCTGTCTGTGTCCAGGCTGTATCTCATAAACCGTGATATCTAGAAAGCTGAAATTTTCACAAATGATGTATTTCCGTTGCCGCTATAACAACAAATACTATAAATAAAAAAAATATATTGGGGCCCCATACAATAAACGTGTTTTTTTCGTATTTTTTTGCTCAATATTAAAAACGGTAACAGGTAGACGCTTCAAATTTTCACACAATATTTACTTGTATATTACCTTCCAAAATAAATAATTAAATGACAATAAAGTAAATATTAAAGGGGGGATCCCATACAATAAACGAAATTTTTAAGCAATTTTGACACGATCTTAATAAAAAGGTAGAAAATGATAGTACGGAACCCTTCGTGCGCGAGTCCGACTCTCACTTGGCCGGTTTTTTTACAAGTTAATCTTTCAACTCCCGTATGTTTCTACGGTGCCTTGAAGTAATGACGTAATGGCTGCCATTTGGTGACGTCAGACGTAGCACGTAACACCGCAAGTTGCACTTGTCGCTAATGTAACGAAAGGATAATATTTTATAACATAACGTCATGTGGAAGTTTATGAAGCAGAAAAATGTAATGGACGTGCCAAGTTTGAGTACATTTTTCCACAAGAGTGTGTTATGTTTCTCATATTATAAATTTGTTTAAAACGGCTTTGTTAATGTAAGAATTATTGTTTAACCCTACTAATATTATAAACGTGAAAGTTTGTGAGTAAGGTTTGTGAGAGGATATTTGACCAAATAAAATATTCGGAGAAACTATCGAGAAAATGTTCGGTCTATTGCTATTGTTTTGTGTATGATGTATGTATATTTGTTCGGGTTGAAAACCTGTAGGTATGTATCATCGTGTTAATTTCATCGACAGATCGTTGATTGATCCCAACAACAGTTTCCGAAGTCACCATGTGGAATTAAATGTTGAAAAAAGTAGGTCTAATTGAACATTAAAGCTATTGTATGAACTTAAAAACACAAAAAAAATGGAGTATTATTAACTTTTAATTGTTATTAATGCCCTGATTAAAAAGTTCCTAATTCGTATACATATATTCCTTATCTCCTTTTTATTAAGACCCTCATTAAAGCACCCACCTATCCGTGGGACATTATTTTTACCATCTTATCCCCAAAACCCCTAATTATTTATTCAAGATCACAATTTGTACTCGGAATAGTTAATAACGACCCTCACATTTAGATTTAGGTACTTGACCTATAAATTATTAACAGCTGGTAATTATTAACCTTCAATTAGTCAGTAGGTAAGCAACGTCAATATCGTGTATGTGTTTTCCAGTTCATTAAGCTTATGTACAGGAAGGCTCGATAGTCGAACTAATCAGCTATCAGGCATCATACCTTACTTTTGATATCGATGACGGTGATCTTAGAATATAAAACAGTTTCAAAACCATTTTGTTTTAATTTACATGTAGGTTTTGGTCGTATAGTAATTTGATTCCTGAAGTATAGGGAAAACCTTCATACCTTACATTCTCGGGAGATACAGTAGGTACCTCGTGCACAGATACACTAAAGACATTTTAGAAAGAAGGAAGAAATAAAGAAAAATATTTATTGTTACAGCATGGAAAAATTAAAAATACACATAAACAGTAAAAAGCTGTAAATTTACATCTAACTGAAAAATAACGATAAAATTACGAACGATTAAATTTCAGTAGCACCATGTAAATATATTTGTTCTTTAAGTCGCCTGAAATTAGCCGCAAGGGCAGCAATATACGGTGGTGTCTTTGAAGCCAGTGTCTCTTGCATCCCACCGGATATTGCCTTCCACTTATTTAAAAAATAAAACTGAATCTAGCAACTTTTCATTAAGTCAGAGAGAGCTCTTTGATTAGAAACTTATTAAGAGCTTCAGATCAAAGTAATCATTTTTTTTAAAGAAAATACGAATAGCAATAAAAAATAATGTATGCCTATAATATATTACCCAAGCGATCATATCTTGAAGCTATTAAACTTTTTCTCCAAAGGGTATTTCTATACCTTGTAAGGACATTCGCAAGTTGTGTGGAAAATTAGGATCCCGTCGAACGAGGCGTGCTGAACCGACGGTGATTGTCAATTTCATACCATGGAGGTTTCAAACCCGTGGATATGTTATTATTAAGTGAACCTCTTTGGTAACTCAGAGTTTTTAAAAAGTTGTATGCCTGTGTCGTCCCTATCTTCTTTTGTTTTCCATTGGTTGTCAGAGCTGTCTTGCGGCAACTCTGTGTCACGCACGTGAGCCATTTTGTGTGCATTTTGTTTAATTATTGTGAACAATTACTTGTTTGATTCATTTGTATTTCTATTAATAATATTTGAATTAGTAAACCGACGTTATTTTCTGACGTTGTTATTTATTTAACTTGCTTCCTATATCTTCTCTAAAATTATATACTAGGAAATATACTAGGCGATCTGCTCACGCTTCGTAATGGTGTTATTTAGTGTGAATTCAAGGTCACGTTGAATTTTGGCTTAAAAACATATTTTTTAGGAATGTTCTTTATTTACAAATAAAAAAAAGAATAAGAAACTTTAAGATGGCGAAAACCGCATTAAATCTGTGAAGTGGTTTAGGAGGAGTTAGCGGACAAATATACAAACAGACACTAATAGCGACTTGGATTTATACTAATGATAATGATATGATGATGATTTATATACCTATTATGGTACAATACTCCATGTAACCAGAGGCTGCCAAAAGCAAGCCATCAAAGGTTTTTTCCTCTTTGTTAAACATTTTGTATGAAGCTTGTTATAATGACAGCTGCACCTATAACTTAGATGTATGGTTACTACAGAGCATAATCATACCACTTCCATTGGCAGTTGACAGTCTATGGTATAGGCATATGAATTTGGTTAGGGAAATAGATCTTTAAAAACCTTAACTTCGTTTCAAACGAAAAAACTATATTACTTACCAACTTATTTTTTTATTAAAAAATGATGGAAAAAATCAATGCCGTAGATAAGCTTTAATAGCATATTTTTAATAGTTTTTGATATGCAAGTCAATATCATACTTTGATACAGTAAAACCTACGGTTTTTTCGTAGTTCTGTTCAGCTGCCATAGACAATCACTAAAACAACTGTCTGATTATAATAAACATTTAATGCTGGTGAAAAAAGTTTGAGGGAATCGTTTAGACAAGGACACTGTTCATTAGTATTTTAATAGGAGATATTTTGATGCAACACTCTTTCTTTGTCTATTAGGTACATACGTATAGAACTGATTCTTGCCTTCGCCGTCACTAACAACTCACATACTACTTAAAGGAAATTTACTTTGAAAAACAGTGATTTGATTCCTGCTTATTTTTCGACTTCTACAAACAAAATTTCGGTTGTTACCAATCTTTGCAATTGTATTTTCCTTCACTTGTTTCATGGATTCGTGCAAAGAGAGTAAGTCATGATGGTGCTGAACAGATTTTGACACTTTTCATAAAATTCTTGGGGTGTAGATGCCCCTTGAGTTAGAACAGCCAAGTCGTTATATAAAGAGGTCTCATCGCGTTGGTCTGCAAAATTCAATATTAGTTTTATAGTAAACCATAGTCGCACCAACACCCGGACGTCACTTGGTCGCTTACCGGCTAGGTATAGAGAATAGCTCGCGTCGGCAAATTGTCAATCAAAATGTCAAAGAGATGCCGCCGACGCACGCCGCAGTCTATCCGCGCCCGCGCTTGTATGTGCAACGTTTTCTCTTGTCTTGCTCAGTTTCTAATGTTTTTCATATGTAAGCTTCGGTTAGCCATCAGTTTAAGTTCATTGTGTAGTGTAACAGCTAATAAGAATAAACAATACATCCAGTAAAGTGCATTCGTTTAATTCAGTGGACCTCCAACTTTGTTAGCCAGTACTTCACTAAATACGCATAATAAGAACTCTCTTCCCATATGTGGCGTCCCAACGTGTTATGTTAGTGTTTAGTGCATGTGCCTAGTACCTACCGTGAACTCTGTGAAGCTAAGTGCCTACCGACCTACCTATCATTGAACTGCAAGCAATGCCTATAACAAGAAGCATGGACCGACTCGGTGCCGATCGTGAGAGTGCTCCGCCATTTTCCTCTCGCGATAGCCCGCAAGCCACGCTGTCGCAGTCGCCGCTGCCCTCCTCGCAGCGAAACTCCCGCTCGAGATCGCGAGCTAGCGCCGCAGCCCCAGTTTGTCAGGCCCCCCCCGAGCGATGCAACGTTCACGCAAGAAACTGTAACTACCCTGCTTGCCGCCTTACAAACCTCGCAAGCAGAAGCATTTAAAAACGTCATGGAATCCCTCCTCAATAACCAAGCTAGAACCTCCACTCCCGTCGCCGTCTCTGAAGCGCAAGGAACGCTCGAGCGATGCAAGGCCTCCTTCAGCGGTGCTACCGGAGAATCAGTGGAAGCGTTCATCGATGCCCTGGAAAGCTACATTGAGTGCTGCTTTGTTCCTGACGTCAATATTGTACGCGGGTTATCAATGTTGTTGACTGACAGTGCCGCAAAATGGTGGTTAGGTATAAAACCACAGGTACGTAGCTGGTTAGATGCAAAAAATAACCTAATCAGTGCATTCGGAGATCGACGGCCGCCATTTCGAATATACACAGAAATATTCGCAGCACCGCAGGGAATAGAAAACACAGACATGTTCGTGTCACGCATACGCGCCCTGCTAGCTAAGTTACCACCCGGCGACATAAGTAGTAAAGCCGAGCTAGATATGGTATATGTCCTACTACATATACGAATACGGAAGCGTTTACGACGTGAGGATATCTCTAATTTCTCGGATTTGCTATTTCATGCGAGACACATAGAAGATTCGTTACAAGAAAGTGGGAAGTATGAATCAGTGCCGTCAGGGTTGCCAGACGTCATTTTCAAATTTTCGCCAGATTCAATAATTTTTTCCGCCAAAATGATACGTTTTAGAAAAAAAAACGCCAAACTTGATTTATAAGAAATAACCATAGGTAAAGTCTTTTTTTTATGGATATTCTTTTCTTGGTCAAGTAAAGGAAAAACAACCATCAAAAAACCAATATAAATATTCTTTTCTTGGTCAAGTAAAGAATATTTATATTGGTTTTTTGATGGTTGTTTTTCCTTTTACCCATTTTTTAACTCTATTTCCCCAAATAATTCAAAATTAACAGATATATTTTTTTTTTTTCTTGAAACTATCAGTAATTTCAACTGTAAGAACTTCATTTAACGGAATAACTTGGAGTAAGTGTTGTCAACCTCGAATATAGACATTTTGTCATAATCGCCAAAAAATCGCTTGTCTGATTTCTTTCCGCCAACTTTTTCGCCAAGGAATTGATTTCGCCAAAATCTCGCCGGGGTCATAATTTTTCTCCAAAATGGCGGGAAAAAACCCCAATCTGACAACGCTGAGTGCCGTGCGCAACGACGCCGGCCACGCCCGCGTGCCCGCTGCCCCTGCCGCTGCCCCGCGCCCCCGGTGTGCCGCCCCGCGCCCCCGGTGTGCCGCCCCGCGCCCCCGGTGCGCCGCCCCGCGCCGCGTGTGCGCCGCCGGCCGCCGCTGGAGCCGCGAGCCGCGCGCCCGCGCCCCCGGTGCCTCCGGCCCCGGCGCCCCCCGCTTCCACGTCGTGCCCGCCGCCGCCACCGTCGTCCGCCCCCGACTCGACCGCCCCGAGGAAGTTTCGCGCGCAATGTTCGTTTTGCAAACGGTATGGACATGTTAAGGAACAGTGCCGTAAGTTCGCGACCCGAGGTGAGTCAAATTCAGTTTACTTTAGTCGGGCTCAAAGTGAAAACTTAGTGAGTGATAATAAATCGAGCTTTTATAGTGTCGAATCCGCGAGTGCTAATTCTAAGAATCATACGAACATTAAGGACAACATATCTTGTTACTGTTATAGAAATTGGGTACCGCATCATAAAAGTTGTTATTGTTGTAATATAAAACCTAGTACAATGGATGGTGCCATACAACATAGGCCAATTAATTCAAATAATAATTTTAAACGAAATAATTTTTTAAATAAGTCTGTTTCACATTGTAACTTTAAAATGGATGGTGTTATGCAACAAAGCTCTATGAATGTAAAAAAAATTGTACCTAATAACAATAATGTTGCCAGTTCTATGAATAATAATTATAATAATTCGGAGAAAATTATGCAGTTAACGGATGATTTTTCTAATTTGTATTGTTACGAAAATGTTTCACCAACGGGTAACGACCACGGCAGACTAGATAGTTTTAAAAATTTACGTCCAATTTTAGAAATTGAGGTTTTAGGCATTTCTGGGACCGCGTTAATCGATACAGGCGCTAAACACTGTATCGCCGGTCACACTCTATATGCTCTCCTTCTACGTCTAGGTCACCCGCTCACGCCCTCGCAGCGCCGCATCAAACTCGCCGATGGCCACGTTCGGGAGTTGAGTATACTCTCGACGACTTTATGCGTGAAACTTAAACAAACGAATATAACGGTTCCGTTCCTTATTTTCCCAGACTCCGGTAATAATGAAACATTACTTGGAATTGATTTTATTTCCGTTGCTAAGGTAGAGATTGATTTTCATAAGGAAATATGGTATTTTAATGATGATGAAAAAGTCCATCACAAATTATTATACGAACCTACCTTTAGATATACAGCGTGCGCTTCTACAAATGTTCTCCGGGACGACGAAGGTATCCACCTAAAAGCAGGTGAGCGTGAGGCGCTTAGTGAACTCATCGCTAAGCACTCGTACATCTTTCAAGCAGGGGGAGGTCCTACACCTTACACCGAGCACTGCATCGAGACAGGTGACCATCCACCCGTAGCTGTTCCCCCGTACCGGCTGAACCCTCATAAAAAAGAGCAGATGAAGCAGGAAATAGACAAGATGATGCAAGAAGGCATTATTGAAGAATGCGAGTCGGCCTGGTGCTCACCAGCGCTGATGGTACCGAAGTCGGACGGTAGTATTCGCTTCTGTGTGGATTATAGGCGCCTTAATGCTGTCACAAAAACCGACACTTACCCCATGCCTCGAATCGATGAGCTGCTGCAGAGTACGAAAAGAAACTGCTACATGAGCACTCTCGACCTTCGTTCTTCTTACTGGCAGGTAAGTGTTCGAGAAACAGATAGAGACAAAACAGCGTTTGTGTCTCCATTAGGTACCTACCGGTTCAGACCTACATTTCAGCGCCGGCTACATTTCAGCGCCTAATCGACCGACTCCGTTCCTGTGCAGCCCTAAAAGAGGTAACCTTACTTGCGTACTTGGACGATCTCCTGATTATTTCCGAAGGTTTCCAGCAGCATCTTCAAGACCTAGAAGCAGTTTTTAGACGCCTCGCCGAATTTTGCCTCCACGTCAATCGGGAGAAGTGTGCCTTCGCGAGAGAGACTGTCAGATACCTAGGTCACGTCATCACACAAGATGGCGTCTCCACCGATCCTAAAAAGGTGAGTGCTGTTCTCAAAATGAAAGAGCCTTCCAATCTTAAACATCTGCGAACTTTTCTCCAGACGTGTTCATGGTTCAGAAAATTCATACCCAACTTTTCAAAGGTTGCCGAACCCCTGACGCGTCTGACGAGGAAGAACCAAGTCTGGACATGGAGCGCTGAGCAGTCCCAAGCTTTTAACGGACTTAAAAGCCTACTTACCTCAGCTCCAATACTGGTTCAACCTAACTTCAATCTACCTTTCATCCTGCGCACTGACGCCAGCAACTACGCCCTCGGCGCAGTCCTTCTTCAGGGTGAAGGTAATGACGAAAGACCCATAGAATATGCTAGTCGTCTTTTGAATTCAGCTGAACGTAACTACTCCACCACCGAACGAGAAGCGTTAGCCGTGGTGTGGGCTGTTGAACGATTCAGACCTTACCTCGATGGACAACCTGTAATCATCGGCAGTGACCATCAGCCCCTTCGTTGGCTGCTCTCTCTGAAGTCACCTGCAGGAAGGTTAGTCCGTTGGGCGCTTAAACTCCAGTCCTTCGATATTCAGTTCCAATATACTCCAGGAAAGGCCAACGTTGTTGCAGACACGCTAAGCAGACCAGTGTGCTCTGAAGATACCCGTGACAGCTGCGGAGTTTGTACAGTTATATGTGACTTACCGCGAAAATCTCCCACTCAGCTGCGCGACGAACAACTTGCTGATCCTGAGCTGACTAAAATAATAAAAGATTTCGAGGACTGTGACGAAGTAGCTACCCAGAGATGGTCCGAGAGAGGATACTTCATGGACCAAGGTATGCTCTTCAGATTTAATCCCGATTCAGACAGTGAATCGGCGCAAATAGTAGTGCCTAAAAATAATATTCCTACTATTCTTCATGATCTTCATGATTCTCCTACAGCTGGTCATCCGGGTGTTGACAGAACCTATCAACGGGTATCTCAGTTGTATTACTTCACCGGAATGCGGAGAATCATTGCTGACTACGTAAAGGCCTGCATCCACTGCCAAAGGTACAAAGCAACAAACGCCAAGCCACCTGGCTTACTCCAAACACCGGTCCTTAACCAGAGGAATGAGGTCCTCGCTATCGACCTATTCGGTCCGCTACCGGAAGGAGACCAGGGGGAGCGATGGATTTTTCTCATCGAAGATACAGCTACAAGGTTTGTTGAACTCTTTGCCTTAAAAGATGCCACAGCTGAAGCATGCGCTAAAGTCCTCATAGAGCAGCACTTCATGCGATACGGTTTACCACGCAGAGTCATATCGGACAATGGTGTCCAGTTCGTGTCGGCGATCATGCGACAATGCATGACTTTCCTGGATGTGAAGCAGAGTTTTGTTCCACTCTACCACCCAGAGGCCAATCTTGCGGAACGTAAAAATCGCGATCTGAAGGCCATGCTCGCTCAGCTGGTAGAAGAAGATCATACATCCTGGCCTCAGAGACTACCTTTTATACGCTTCGCTTTAAACAGCGCCAGATGCCGCACCACTGGCGTCACTCCAGCGTATCTCACGTTTGCCAGAGAAATGAGATCTCCCTCGGAAGTTGTCCATGACCACCGAGCAGTCCTAAATAAGGAAAATTTTATACCTCAGGTAACTCCTTACCTTAATAAGTTCCTGTCTTCGCTGTCAGCTATTCGAGAGCGCGTCGAGATCCAACAGGATAAGAACAAGGAGTATGCTGACCAGTCCCGCCGCCCGGCGGAGACCTTTGAAGTAGGTGACTTAGTCCTTCTTAAATCTCATGTTCTAAGTAATAAGCCCAAGGACGTCACCTCCAAATTCGTACCTCGCCGCGATGGTCCCTACAGAGTAGTTAGGAAGATCTCTCCAACTACCTATACCATCTGCAACAGTGAACCACCGCATGATGAACTCGGGAAGTATCATGTGCAAGATCTGACACGGTATCGTGGCAATGTCACTACCCCTCCTCAGCCAGTGATTCCTAAGAGAAATCGTGGTCGTCCACCCACAAGATCTAGGATGCTAGTCCAGGAACGAGCGCGTTTTCCAGAACTAGAGGGGGAGCATATAGTAAACCATCGTCGCACCAACACCCGGACGTCACGTGGTCGCTTACCGGCTAGGTATAGAGAATAGCTCGCGTCGGCAAATTGTCAATCAAAATGTCAAAGAGATGCCGCCGACGCACGCCGCAGTCTATCCGCGCCCGCGCTTGTATGTGCAACGTTTTCTCTTGTCTTGCTCAGTTTCTAATGTTTTTCATATGTAAGCTTCGGTTAGCCATCAGTTTAAGTTCATTGTGTAGTGTAACAGCTAATAAGAATAAACAATACATCCAGTAAAGTGCATTCGTTTAATTCAGTGGACCTCCAACTTTGTTAGCCAGTACTTCACTAAATACGCATAATAAGAACTCTCTTCCCATAGTTTGCAATTTTTCAATTTTTTTTTAGTTAATCAAATTAGATTAGTTTTCTTCGAATTCATCTGTTGTTTGCCCAAAATTAAAGGATAATGTTTTTTGTTTAACCATTTTCGACAACAAAACTAAGGTAGGTACTTACGTACTAGACAAACATGGAAGTATTTAGTTTAAATAAGGGTTCTCTTTTTGCGTGCAACTTGAATTTAACCCACTTCCCAGTAACCGATTGAGCTGAAATGTATAAATGTTGCGTAGTTCTACGAAATCGAATTAAATCTTTTTTATAAAACTATTAATACTCTTATTTATTTCTTTTTTCTACGAAAGCCCTTAAAATAAAGTCCAAAGCCAGAGTTCGTTGAAAATGGCGCCCAGCAGCGCCAGCACCATCGGATGATGAACAGCATCAAGATCTGCGTGGTGGTCTGCCGGTGGATGGTCGAGCGCCCCGCTGGGGACACCACAATAGGGGAGACCTAGGAGAGTTGTGACAGAGGTGAGTTGTGATAAGGGCGATTCCTCCCTACCTATTATAGTTAGCGAGCTGGCAACAACGGCTTTTTCGTCGCTTTTGAGACGCGCTACTCGGCTCAATGGAGAATGTTACTAGGTATGCCAAATCGCTTGAAATTTTGTCTCAGTAAAGCCTGTATGCATACAAAAACACTAGTTTTTGTTGTAATCAAAAATACCCAGTAGTTTTGATTTTATAGGCATTCAAAGTTTCGAAAAATATCGAGTCCCGCTAACAGTCACGTGACCGCTTGTGACGTCTTACCACAACGCGCCAGCTGTGGCGCATATAGCTGGCACAGTATTTTATTTTATTTTTTTATTTATTTAACATTTAATGAATTTTTTTTTTGTGTTTTCGGTCGCGTATTAGTAAATATAAATATTATTCGTTATTATACGTTAATAGTCAATATTATTATATTAATAAATTGGGTATAGGTTTCGAAAAAAGGTAATCGTGAAATCTATCTAAAATAGATGAATTAATGGCTGCGCATTATTTATCAAGAAATAGTGATTTTGTTGCCGCCGAAATGTTTGATATGTTTGAAACTGTTTTATCAAAACAAAATAACCAATATAATAAAAATACTAATGGAAGAATGCAAGTCCAATAGTAGAAGTATGTACCTACCTACCTATCATTATTTTTTTTTACGTTAAAGACAACAAATCATGTATCATAATTTGTAGCTATAGGTAGGTACGTCCTTCTAATATTATAAATGTGAAAGTTTGTGAGTATGGATGTATGAATGTTTGTTACTCTTACACGTAAAAACTACTGCCCCCCAAGTCAAGTGGCAAGTGATATTTGCGATAGCGAGTGAATAGAAAAAATATGTATGAAACTGTCAAATTGCAAGCTTGACAAAAATGACAGTTTCATACAAATTTATTCTATTCACTTGCTATCGCAAATATCACTTGCCACTTGACTTGGGGGGCTGGACGGATTTGGATGAAACTTTGCAGTAGGTTACACATCAGAATGACACATAGGGTACTTTTTACCGCGGGAAAACTTCTCATTCCTACGGAAACCGACTTCTACGCGAACGGAGTCGCGGGCGGCCACTAGTATGTATACAAAGATACCGCTCTTCTAAGTAAATTTAAATAAATACATGCATTGATTTAGTACTAACTAGCTTTAGTTAGCAGCTTCGCCCGCGTTTCCCTCGGGAACTGTACATTTTCCCAGGATTAAAAGAAGCCTATGGATTATTTCAGTCTTCGTCCAGATCCGTTCAGTACTTTTTGTGTGAAAGATAACAAACACAAACACAATCTTCCGCGTTTATTATATTACTAGGAAGTAGGATACCTATACGATCTACATGTAGGTAGTTGAACGTTACAGATGCACTTTACCTTTACTATTTTATTTAAGTAATTTAATTTATTTTTTATTGCAAATGTAGATGATATGAACTAAACCTCTTTTATTTATTTGTATTTTTACTAACAAATTGTTTAATGGTATTGGTTATGTTCAAGTTAAAAGATTTGGTGATGTATATGTATCCTTTGGAACTGTAAAAAACAACTTTTCCGGCGAATTGATAGTTGTATTTTTACATTTAGGCACAACACATGATTTCCTAGTAGTTGGATTAGACATTTTTAAAAGTATTTAGGTTTAATTTAGACGACAAGTGCGCGCGACCGCGAGCGTACTGAGTGAGCCAGACCGAGCCAGTTGTGGTGTGACGTCACACCGCCACCGGCAGCCCGCGTCGTGCGGTAGCAACTTATTTTACTTATAAATCGGAAACTAATTGACGCATCGAAATAATTCTTTCACCAGTATTTTTTAATTTTGACAGAGAATACGAAGAGATAATAGTTAATCAAAATTTGTTAACATTCTCCATTGCCTGCTGGCGGCCCAAGCAAGCGGTTGCGTTAATATGTCGTCTGTTAAAGAAAAACGAAAAGTAGTTAAGTAAAAAAATAATAATACCTACCTGTTTACTTATTTAATCAACTAGTTAAATTAAAACTCTATAAACCCAACTTTAAACATTGCCATCTGTAACAGGTTACTCAGCAACCAGTAGGTATTAGACTGCTTCCTTCTTACGGCGTTTCGTTTAATTTTGCAAGATTTGGACTAAATTTAGTGCAACCATCTTTCTTATTTTAAGCATGGAAATGTGACAGAAACGTTTCGTTCATGTACATGTTTAATAATGTTAAAATAACTATAGGTTTGTATAACATGTCGGTCTAAGCTGTAGTAAAATGTTTCTTATCTAGGCAAGATCAATTTGAAAATATACGGTATAAAGAATTTCAAACGCAGTATTAAGAGCTTACTCATAAATTTTAAAATAGAATACTCGAAAATTCAAAATCATGTAAGAGCAATTCAAAAGATTTTTAATAAATACTCATCCCTCATTAGCTTTTTAAAAATGGCGGGAGATATTTTCAGTGTAGATAAGTAAGTATTTCAAGTATAATCCTTATTCGACGCGTTTCTCGATTGTTTCATCAATATTTGGTAGAGGATTATGAACTTTTAGTAGCGGCACAAAAAATGCCTGTAAATATGTTCATTTATTAGTTTTTATATGAAAAACGTTCAGAAGTTATTTTGTGTTGTTAACAGCAGTAATACATATATTGCGATAAACATTAATCTGAGATAAAAAGAATCAGACATAACGTTTAATTTCGTTAACGAAGGAATTGTGTAATTTGTTTATTAAAAATTTGTTTTTATCTAAAATAACAAGTTTAAAAAAAAAAGTTTTTAATAACAGTTACACATAAGTAAACGACAAACTCTTAAATTTGTGTCATTGCATCAGAAAAACAAAAACCACCAGAAAACGGTCTTACCTTTCCTTCATTTCTCAAATTACAGAAAATCTACCCATTTGCAAGTTTATGACTTAACCAATTGACAGAATTTAGTATGCAGATAGGCTTCTTATCTACCTCTAAACGTGTGATATATAATCAGATTGGTAGTTAGAACCTTCCGTCTGTTTGTAAATGGTGATTGGGCGCGTTTGTATGTAAATGAGACAGTAACAAAGAGTTTAGTGAATGGATTTACAAATTCTCGTAAATTTCCATGAAAATTGAACATGGATTAAAGAAATTGGTAGGTAATGCTGAAAAGAAAAGCTGTCAGTAGACAAGTTGAAAGTTTTGCTTTACCGATTTTTTATTATCTGTAAAATTCTGAGCTAGTTAGTACAGGAGTAAATATTAAAATAATAAAAAATGGTACACCACCACATAAAGTCTTTTAGATCCTATTAATATTATAAACGCGAAAGTTTGTGAGTATGGGTATATGGATGTTTGTTACTCTTTCACGTAAAAACTACTAGACGGATTTGGATGAAACTTTACAGTAATATAGGTTATACATCAGAATAACTTATAGGGTACTTTTTACCGCGGGAAAACATCGCATTCCCACGGGAAACCGACTTCCACGCGAACGGAGTCGCGGGCGGCCACTAGTTAAGATATAATTTATTATAAAAAAGCCTTCTACCCACAACTTCATTCGCTAGAATAATCAATCTCATTTTATTTTTAATTTTAAAATAAGTTTGGCACCTAGTTCCAGATCTTTCTTTCCCAGAATATCGCTTTTTATATTACTACTACATTCTTTATACTTTACTAAGTGAGTGAGGCCCACGCTTCGCAATGGTTCAATTTTGCCGACTTTTTCACGTAAGATTAAATTGTGGGCGACCCCAAAAATATAATTGTGAATGTATCTCACTAACAAACCAATATGTGGTTTCGGAGGCAAACATACACATAGATATTAAGAGTAACTCTGCTTTATATATAGGTAGATATAGACCTACTATAAATACCTATATTATCTATTGTTTTGCCGTTGATCTTATCTGCAGGTTATGTCGAGGGTAGTCTATGCTAAAATTCTAAAGATGAAAAAGTTGTTTATTTGTTTGAACGCGACACTCGCGGGAACTACTGGTTCGCGTTGAAAACATATATTTTTGTAATGAATAGTCCATTTATTGAGCAAGTTTACATAAAATTATGCTGCGACTAATAAGTGCGGAGCTGCATTGAAAAGGGTTCCAAAAACGGCAAAACTTTTGAAAGCTTCCTAAGCGTACGCTGCGTAAATGGTGAAAGTTGCACGAAAATCAAATAGCGTTATTATATTTTCTTTGAATTAACGTGGGTGCAACCGCATGCCACATGTTTAGATACCTACCTACCTACATACTCGTATATTTCTTCACACAACCACAGGCCTCAATCACGTTCCTATATTTGTGATGTATAGAATCGATGATTGAATCCTTCGTCATATAAACGAGGATACTTACATTCGTTTGAGGTTTTGATTGTATTTATAAGCTAAGTATTTATAATATTAGTATAGTATTTATAATACTAGGTAAATGTTTTCGGTCTGCAGTTTCAATGCAGTAGGTACCTACTCGATTTATAACACTATAATTTTACCGCCATTAAGTTTGTCTCGTTCTTTATAATTACCTACAACAAGAAAAAGTTCATAATAATGCGTGTTTTTTATCATACAAGGAAACTAACGAGCAAACTGTAGGGGTGACCTCTAACTCGAATATCAATGCCTTTCAATTTTGAATGAAATTGCTGAATGATGTTGTAGCGTTTAGTATTCAGCAATTTCATTCGAAATTTTACGCGATTGTGACTCGAAAACCGATTTCGTTCAAGAGTCCCAACACAGCAGATACCTTTCATATTCGAGTTACGCGACACCCCCATTGGTCAAGTGATGGTAAGCGATCATAGCCGCCCAAAATACACTTAGATACAAACACATCATGTGTAACTTTTACAACAGTGGTAATCGAATCAAAATGTACAACAAGGTATTTTTTGTAGAATAACTACTATCATTTAACTAAATGGAACTATATAGTCAGAATACACGAATAAAGCTTTTTTTCTTTATTTACAAATATATTTTTTGATATATTTTTCTCGTTGATTTTATGTCTAGTTATAAGTATTTAAAACTACCACGACGTACCTATAGAATATCTACCTGACCACTTGGTTAAAAGCTCAAAATTAATTTACTAAAGGCCACACTGGAATTTCATCTTGACTGTTACAATGTTTCAAACTATTTGGGTCAT
This sequence comes from Emmelina monodactyla, assembly GCA_916618145.1. Classification (NCBI taxonomy): domain Eukaryota; kingdom Metazoa; phylum Arthropoda; class Insecta; order Lepidoptera; family Pterophoridae; genus Emmelina; species Emmelina monodactyla. Next base: position 2,001,485 of record OU745319.1, read on the forward strand.
CATTCCAAAATAGTTGACAATGCTTTAAGCAACTCCATTTGGAGTTAACCCGAGCCTTATATCTGAATTGTTAATTTGATAACCGAATAGTCATGATGTTAGATAATAAACCTATTTAATGGTAATGCGAGCACTGGCTGTTAAAGAAGTTTTAGTTTTGGTTTGAATTTTCTTTGAACATACATATGTCACTTTTATACTTAACTTACTTATTTCTATAAAAGTATCATAATACATAAAACAAGTCAATTATTCTTTTAATATTTTGTATTTATTTCTAAATTGATTGGCCAATAGCCTACAACTTATATACTTGAGGTAGTCCAAAACCAAAATTTGAACTGGAACGAACTAAAATTATTGTACTATGTTTTAAATACTACCAATGTCACTGTAAATGATTTTGTGTAAATATTGAGTTATTTCTATAGTTCATGCTACAAACGAAGGCTTGTTTCGACTCAAGAGCTCCCTGTTTTAAAGCTAATCGACCCACTATCATAGTAATTTGCTCCAAAAGTCAATAGCTGTTTTCAAGGCGGCGGTGTTTCCATGGTACGTGATAAACCACAGAAGAAACAAGGAATAAAAGAAGTTAGCCAACATGTTTTTCTTACATTGTTTGAGTTTCGGTGTCCTTTCCATGAAACGTATAACATTTTGCCCAGTTTCTTTTCTAGCGATGTTTTGGTTTCGTTTGATGGTCACTCATCACTGCCATATACCTACACCCACTATTACATCGGTGTGAGGATGCGTTGCTGGCCTTTGAGAAAGAGGAACTCTCACTGTCTATATGGAAAAATAACTTCCAAGTAGTAGGTATTATTCGTCAGAATCTTTTTTAGTCTTTGGTTATTGCTAAAAACTGAAATATAAAAGTGGTTTTAATAGTAGCAAGTCTAACAATGAAAAATAAATAATTGAATTGAGTACAGCGTCATCTCATTACATAGTATAAATTCAAGTCGCTAATTGTGTCTGTTTGTATGTTTGCGGCGCGGTAGCTCAGTGGTCATAGCATTAGACCGGTTATCTAAATCTGGGTGCGGTTCCCAGTCGCGCAATGCTCGGAGACCCGCGTTCCTTTTTCCAGTATCTATAACTTCAATACTATATTTACTGTTACTGTTTTTTTACTTCTATAGCTATTTAGTAATTCTGGCCATTAAGTATTCTAGGATGATCCTTATTTGCCAGAAACATAAAATTTCTTTTCTCTGTAGATAGGCCTCACAAAAATCAATTATCAATAAGGTTTTTTATTGAAATACTTTAAACTGAATGTTTTAGAAAACTTTGAGAAAATGAAACAATAAATCAAAACGAAATAGACTGTTGTTTACAAAGAATTTCCTTCAGACGACCTTAATAGTATAATATATTGTTTTTTAAGAAATCGAAGATAAAAAGAATTATAGTAAAACACTGTAATTGACTACCTATTTCTTTAAAGTCAATATATAGTTTATTTGGAAAGCAAAAACTTATATTCAAAACAAAAGTTTACTGACTCAATAGTTTGTAGTCACAGCAAAAACTGGACGGACAAATCTTTAACAATATATCTTGTAAGTACTACTGGAAAAATATATATAACGTAAATTCTTCTGTAATAGAAACGCGAGTAAATAAATTGTTACAAGCCGTTTTATGACAAAGCCGCGGGACCATTGTGGACCTTTTAATCTGTTGCGGTGAACCAACAATTAAAAAGGGAAATCCTCATAATGTGAGACCACAAACAAGCCGACATTCAACCCTCGTCAACGGATGAACTGTGTGTAACACGCTTTTTGTCATGTTAAGAATGAAAAATTTTAATCACTGAAAAAATAAATAAATCGTATCACAAAAAAACGAATTTTCACAAAATAAAGTTTATTCCACCGTATGGATTCAAATCGATTCTGCCTAAACATGGTAAAAAAAACAGACCCTTTTTAAAAGTACCTTTATTAAAATCATTCAAATTTTTTCCTATGAATAAAATAGGTTGAGTTTAAAAAGTAGGAAACGAAGCCATACCAGATACATAAATATAATATAGTTACCTGCCTCTTTTCATTTATTTGATTCAAAATTATAAATGATGTCACGGGACACCCCTACATACATCAGCAATGGCCGTAGTAGACTGAGAGAAAAAGTTGGCGGAAAAACTCTCGACACTCTTTTCGGACATTATACAATCATAATTTAGATATATATACATTGAAACGTGTACATTCAGTGAACAAATATATTTTCTCGTACCACCCCTCTCAACATTATAAAAGTTAAAAAATATGAAAGTGCTAATGAACTAATTAAGGAAACTTTCCGCACCACAATTCGGAACTAGAGTAGACCGTTTCCCGAAGGCGGCTCTTGATCACAGGTATGACGTGTCATCCAGCCATCGTCCTTCTCAATCATATTAGAGGGAATTGGACGTTATTACACAACGCCACCGCCCCAGTAACTTTCGAGGCGAGCATGGATACTACTCTGGTGGACCAAACAAGGCACTAAAGAACCTCACAAAACAGCTAATTAATTGGAAACTTTTAATTCCGCTACGAGGAACTAGAATCCTTTTTTGCGGTCACAATATTTGATGCAGTCACAATAGATACTAACAAATATATATTATACAGGGTGTATAACAACCAGTAGGACAAACTCCAATGCATGAAATCTAGAGGTGATAAAATACCAGATAAAAATACCTCCGTTAAGGTGTTACCGTTTTTCTAGTTTTTCCCGACTTTACTTTTAATTTAATAACATTTTGCTCCATTGGCACAAAACTGGCAATTTCTTTAGTTTGTCATTCAATTATGGGGCACCCTGTATACATCATTGTCTTTGATAATCAAAGTGATTAATCAACCACGTAAACGTGACATACAGCTTTGTAACTGCGCAGTGACACGTAAAGTTTAATTTTTAATTTCGTCAGACAAATAGTTAAGCCGTGACTTGCGAGTGCTAAAAGATTGTAAATTAATAAATTTGCATGAGCAAAATGAATTATTCGGGCAATGTACGTGCTGAATTGTTCCTTAGTAGCTTCCCCCTAAGTGTTGAGGTTTTTGGTGGTGATTTAAAAAAACATCATCTAAATACAGTAAATAATACTAAATACTAATTTTCCTAAGCTAAACATTGGAAAATTAATAGCACATCTGAAAAAATCATTTATAAGTAAGTAGGTCTACATGTCTTGTAAACGGCTACATAATATCTTGAGAGGGTGTTCCAGCGCTGATTTCCCTCATTTCCTTTGTCATTAATCCCTGCTGCACGGAAATTCGACCAGTCACTTATAAATAGGCCTTTAGTAGAGCCAAGGAAAATAGGCGGGAAATTGCAAAGAATTTTTGCCTCAACACATTCGATATATAGAGGTCAAGATTTAGGAATATTCATGTTCGTTAAAATGTTTAGGTTCTCTTAAATTATAAGGTTAGTTGTTATTTTGTCTAAAACTCGTTAGTGGCTATCGATCAGCATTTGCTAAAGTACAGCAGATAAAAAAAACTACAAAAGTGTCCATAACGCGTTAGTACAAACAAAACATAGATTTTTGATAAGACCAGTTAAATTCACGAAGAGAAATTAGCGTTAAAAAGCGATGGTAATCGATATTTTCCTTATGAAAACCCTTGTTCCGAAGCAATGTCAGTCGTAAAATAAACTTTTTTGAAGAGGGTTTCGCTAAAACTGACCTTTTATTAATCTAACTTTAGAGAAAATTCTTTCTATGGGATCGAATTGATTACTAGTTAAATTTAGAGGGTGAATGAGTACGAATAGGTACATATCTAATACTAAAAACTAGTTACCACTTAAAGTAAGAATGGCTATTATATTATTTATTTCGGGAATTCTTAATAAGTCTGGATATTGGTTGGTGACGGTAAGTAGAAAGTCCCGGGTTCCTTTCCTGCCAATTTACCTAATAGGTAAATAAAAAAAAACTCATGTCTTGGTCTTCCCGCAGTAAAAAGTACCCTATACTTTATTCTGATGTATAACATGTTTATGTATATTACTGTAAAGTTTCATCAAAATCCGTCCTGTAGTTTCCACGTGAAAGAGTAACAAACATCTATTCATCCATACATCCATCCACATATCCATACCTACTCACAAACTTTCACGTACCTATATAATATTAATAGGGTGTATTTCACGTGCATTCACTGGCGTACGGTCAGTGTAAAAGTTTAATATCTTACTTTAGCAGGCGAGACCTCGCTGTTTGGTAAAGTACTACATTATTACTTTACAAATGAAACACTACATACACTACGCTATTGCGCTTTTCGGAATTTTCTCAAGGTATTTTGAGTTGCATGATTTCAAAATTTTCATTCTTAGCATAGGTACACTTGAACCAGAATTACTCCTTTCACTGATAAGATTACAACGCGGACCCTACTTGAGATAAGAAGACCCTTTAGTAATTAATTCCTTGTAGTATCTTAAATAGAAGGGTCGATGACTTTTCGGACACAAAAAACTCGGACACCTTGGCCAAATTGTGGTTTTTCAATTTTAATATTATTTTTACCAAGGTGTCCGAATTTTTTGTGTCTGAAAAGTCATCGACCCAAATAGAATCTGTCAATTTTAATCAGTAAGTTCCATTTTCACCACGTTTGCTTCCAACGCCCATTAAGGGTCAAAAATAGTCACCTACTTTTAGATACTTTAATCGATTTATTGTTACAATAACCTACTTTTAATGCAATAAACGTTCCCATTACCATTTTACATCAAAAGCTTGAACACCTTGTTAATTTGGTTGCTTGAAGCTAAACTCCGGATGGTCCATCGGATTTGAATATTTTTGCGTTCGCTTCGTTGACGTTCTCTATTATTTTATATCTTAGAATATTTTTTTCTTTCGTTATTTTAATAAATGTATCTATTCTAGCTTAATTTATCTAATAGTTATCTAAAGGTAACATAGCGTGTATACGTTATTTAGGTTGGTACCTAATCTAGTTTAGAATAAGGTTGCTATTTCGGTGGCGGTCAGCTATTTCTACACGTATCGTTGCGAACATGTGACATTTGTCGGAAATTACTGTCACTGGTGGTCAGGTGACCTTTCAACTCTCTGGAGTACAATTTATATAAACGCTCGGGAAATTTCAACAGCTTCGGAAAACTATGTATTTATACGGTTTTGAGAAGACGACAGCTTTATTTATTTATTTATTTATTTATTTCATGGGAAAAACAACAGCTTATAGTAAATAAGGACAGTAAACAATTGTATCTATACAAAAGCCAATAACAGTTTTTCACAATTAAACAGGTAAGAATATAAAGCTAAACTAACATTATGTGCGTAAAAGCAAGTAACCTATTTATCTATCTACATTTTTTGTGCGTGGTTAAGTGTGTGTGTGTGTGTGTGTGTGTTTCTGTGTGTGTGCGTTTATACTTTGAAGGGAGAGAGTTTTGATAATAATACGATGACCATAGATTTTTTAGAATTGATTTTCAAGAATTTAGTGTATTTTTTACAGTCTTATCTATGGAGTACTTAAACAAAACAAGGGTCTTGTTTGGCTCTAGAAAAAATATGTTGTATTTAGAGGGAAAAAAGACATGCAAGTGGAAAATGTGTATATAACCAACCCTTTTAAAAACACTCAGAAGAATCAAAATCTTTCTATTTTAGCTCGATATTATAATAATGGGTAACTGTGTATAGGATCGAAAATTCACGGATATCATTCACTCTGAACGAAGAGTGATAGGATTCTGTATAAATAGATCTCTAATGGGATTGATGACGCTGTGATTCTAAAGGAATTTCTGACGAAGCTTTTAACAAAAGAAAATCGATTGAAGTTCGTAGCTTAGTGATTTTTTTGGAATATTGTAAATAGCATCTCTTGCTTATTTATCGTCACTAGTGGCTGCTCGCGACTCCGTTCGCGTAGAAGTCGGTTTCCCGTGGGAATGCGAAGTTTTCCCGCGGTAAAAAGTTCCCTTAATTCTTGTGTATACATATATATTTGGTATCTAGAACCATTTTCGCAGCGCACGCAAAGGAAGCCCTCAAGGATGAATAATTTTCCCCGTTTTTTTCACATTTTCCATTATTTCTTCGCTCTTAATAGTTGCAGCGTGATGTTATATACTAGCCTAAAGCCTGCCTCGATAAATGGTCTATTCAACACAAAAAGATTTTTTAAATTCGAACCAGTAGTTCCTGAGATTAGAGCGTTCAAACAAACAAACAAACAAACAAAAAAACAAACAAACAAACAAACAAACTCTTCAGCTTTATTATATTATATATAGTATAGATTGTAAAGTACTGGCTTCATTATCACACAGTACATACCTTCAACGTCATACCATAGGCTAAATTAGCTTCCAGTTTTTATTTCATGCGTAAATTCGATATACCTACAATTATAGTTTAACAGGGAACAATATTTTAACCGACTTCTTTTATTCTGGGGATCTATCCAATATTTTAAATTTAGATACTTTTACATTCAGCTAACAAAAAAAGACGATTAAATCTTTTTTTTCCTATCCGTATTTTCCTTTTCAAATCAACAGCAAAAATGTGTATTCAGCTTACAATGGTAGCAAAGTAAGGCGTTACCGACAAATGAATTAGGTTAGATAAACGGCCGACAGAAACACGTGGATTTGATTGGTGGAGTGAGTTCAGAAAGTCCAGAGACCGAATGAAATGAACTAATTAAATTTTGTTAGATAATTTATTTTTAGGAATAAAAAAAACTTTTTTTTTATAAAACACAATGATAATCCTATCTGCTCACAAGCGGCGTTAAAAAATATAAGTTAGCCGGAAAAATATAGGTATTTTAAGTAATTTATCACAAGAGCAAATTTTATCCCTTTTCGTCTGCGGGTGACGCCTTTGTCGTCAGTTTTGATCTCGATATGATAAAAGGCAGGGGATCCAATTTGGCGGCTTTTATTTTTCCGAAGGGACAAATATTGCTGTCCCCAAAACATTCCAGTCAAAGCTTGAAGCCAATTTATGAGCCGGATTGGATTGGTACACGACTAAATGTCGAGTTCTAAAGGTAAACCAGATGTCAGAAGTTTGCATTATTGGCTCGTTTAAATGGGACTTTAGCTAAGCACCTACTGTAGAAGAAGTGTTTGCGTGAAAGAATATCAAACATACAACAATTCATTCCTACAAACTTTCGCATTTATATCTAATATTTTCATATAGCCTTAAACTATAAAACTGGAATAAAATGTTTATTTGTGATTTTATTAAAATCATAAAGAAACTCTGATTACTGTAACTAAATACTATTATTTACTTTAATAATTAGAATACCTAGACAAAGATAAAGCCCGCATCAAGTTACAGTATCTTGACCTATTAAAACAACTTTAACTAGCTTTAGTTTGCATTTTCTTAAACAATAATAAACAGACTATAATAAACTTGATTGCATAATTCATAGTGGATTCATTAATGTTAGTATTGTAACAAATATTAATTAAGTACCTTTTTTGGCTTAAACTTTTAAAAGTCATGTTGTACTTCGTTTGTTTATTTTTATATTTGATTTTTCGCAGGGATTTCACATAAGAATGCATAAACATTCATCAAAGAGCATGTATAATTAAATAAGATAATATTTCTCGGTAACAAATATAGAAAAATAACCACTCAATCGAATTCTAAGATATCCTATACCTTTATCTATGGTCTACTTCATAAATCGAGTTAAATACCCCATTACTATCCCGAACTATTTCCAATCTATAGTTATTTAGGTCACGATATGATTTGCATACAAATATGCTGATTCATATTCCTTGATTGACTAATAGTTGGCCAAATACTTCACCTCAATTGTTCACCTTCCTTGAGGTTTTGAAATCTTCTTGATTCTTGGTAGGGCCCGATGGCTTCTGGCCTTGATGTAATTGGGATTCTATTTAGTCTATTAAAGAGTATCCTACCTCCTACTGTATAATAAACGTAAAAAGTTTTTAAGTATGTATGGATGGATGTTTGTCACTATTTCACGTAAAAACTACTGGAATAAAAATGTTGATGACGATGGAAAGCCCAAATTTTATGCCCAAAGTACTTCAAAGAAATGGATACAAATGTTGTAAAATTTATACATTAAGCTCCACTGTCGCGTATAGAAACAACTTTTAGCACTAAACTATGTCTATTATAAATTCTGATTATTTTAATACACACCAAAAAACGTCGCCCTTTGTACGTCTCAAGACAAGACATTGAGTGATCAAATTTAGGTGTTTTAAGTGACATTTTGTCCATATTAAATGGATATTACGTATTTTTCTTTTTAATTTTAATATTATAATATGAAGGGTACATGTATAAGCATTTTACTGTTTTTGTTATATTTCGTAAAAATCCTACTCATATTATAAACGTGAAAGTTTGTGAGTATGTATGGATGAATGGATGGATGTTTGTTACTCTTTCACGTAAAAACTAGAGGGCGGATTTTGATGAAACTTTCCAGTAATAAAGGTGATACAATAAAATAACACATAGGGTACTTTTTACCGCGGGAAAACTTCTCATTCCCACGGGAAACCGACTTCCACGCGAACGGAGTCGCGGGCGGCCACTAGTCACAATTAAACAGCATAATATATGCACATTTATAAACTTTCTTATCATATAAATAATGCTTTTTAGTAACAATACGAACAGAATTTAGTAACTATAGAGCTTAAATTTGAAATAATTCGACAATCTTCTCGAATATTGGAAAAATATACTCGTCCACTTATTTCGAAGCAATAAAGTTATATTTTTCAAGTTGGATTGCTTTCGTATTCTTCGGGCGGTATGTACACATCGTGATTTCAAATGGAGAAGCCATTTTCCGTTTTACATTATGATTCTGTTCTATATATCTTTTCACTTCGTATTTTGTGATGGGTTTGGAAGTTATTTTTTTTATTGATGGCTTGATTTGTAAGTTTCTCTTAGGTAACTTGTATCACAAGTAACCTTACGGGTTTATTCTACAGTATGATTTGACTATGTCCTATATGTACTGATAAACAAAAAAAAACTTATTTCTAAAAATACTGAACACTTTTAAACAATGTAAATTTGATACAGCCTTATTATGTCTTTTTAAGCAGGAAAATAATAATCACACTAAATAGGTACATATTATGTATGCGTGCCTTGTGGATACAGGAACTGGGCTATTATACCTAAGGTTCCGGGTTCGATCCCAAATAGGGTGTCCGACTCATTTGGTCTTAGCAAAATTATGTAAACATGTAAGGGAAATCATTATGAGGCAACTTATACCAATGGTGGATTATCCATAATGAGCATCAACTAAACCGCACCGAGCTAGCGTGGATTACGGCTCAAGCCCTCTCTATCATATAGTGTTATTATTATCACATGCCTATGACACTGGTTAGGCATTGGCCTAATTGTACGGTATTGAGCCGTAATCCATCGTGGTAATAAAGGTTAGAAAAAATAATAGAAGTAAAGGTAATTAAAAAGTTTCTTTAATGACTAGATCTATTACCTGACAACATCAACAAAGATGAATTGTTAATCGCATTCATCTTAGAATTTATTAATTATACACCGTGATTCATCTGTGGGTTTCTATTCAAAGCTATGCTAGTATTGTATGAGTTCAATTTAAACTATTATGCTTTTTTGTTTGATAAACATTTTTTTTTTCATAAATTTCATTTTGAATGAAAATTTATGTATTTATTTATTTTACAAATTTACCGCTTTCAATTATATATAGGTTTCAGGTCGAATTCCACTTAAGAATCACCCTGTATACTGTACATTTTTACAATAGTTTACATTTGCTTAATTGCTATACTTTTATTGATTATATCATGATCAATTTATTAAGGTACCTATATGATAAAAAATAAAATGCAATATTCTATCTTAATAGAAAAAAAATATATATTACTTCGTACCCGTATTAAACGATATTGATATTAAGGTAACTTATTTATTTTTCCTTTGGACAATGATTTTTGGCCTTCTTTGCACATTCGATAGACAATAAAACAGTTTTAATCTTTAACTTAACCTATAAATAAATCTTAATTTTATAAAACCGTGGTAACTTAACTTATGATATAAAACCGAGGTTTCACAGTACGTGAAAATGCACATAAAAACTTAATCACCCCTCTTTGTGTGCGGAGGTACACTGTGTGTCGTTTCGCGCACCGTGGAAACGTGTCATGATAAAATCACGAATACTTTACGGAAACAAATGTTACAAGTTGCTTTGAAAGTTCGTTCAATTATTAAAATCAATTATATAATTAAAGTTTACAAAAAAATAACTTTGTTATTCTATTCCATACAAATATATACGGAACACGACTCGGTTTTGGCTACAAAAGTTTTGCCGAACCTTAGTCGATCTATAAAAATAATTATTAAAACTAAATACATTTCAGAAAAAAGAAACTTTGATAAAGAAACACAGCGTTGATTTTTATTTATCTTATTATACATAAAACCTACGACCTTAAGAACGCTTAACTAATTAGCGAAAAGTTAGATATATTATTTTACAATTTACATATTGATAGTTTCCAAATAAGTTCGATAATTTTTTTATCTAAATAGAGTTTTTGCATCAAAAAAACAATTCCGAACGCAGCATTTCCACCACATAAACGTAACAATAAGAAAACACTTCCATTTCACTGATTTCTAAAAGTGTCCATTCACGTATATCTAAGCGTGTCCAATCACCTACTTCCAAACGCGTCCGTTTACGTATATCCAAGCTTGTCTATTCTTTAACTTCCAAACGCATCCATTTACGTATATCCAAGCGTGTCCATTGTTCTACTTCCAAGCGTGTCCATTTACGTATATCCAAGCGTGTCCACTCTTCTACTTCCAAAAGTGTCCATTTACGTATTTTTAAACGTGTCCATCTGCAGGAAGAAGCTCTCAGTGCTGCTCACGTCTTTCGAGTCCGCGTTGTCGCTGATCGCTTTGACGCCGTTCTCCGTCTCGCAACACTTCGGGAACGGGGCAAGGTGGTCCGTTTTGTACACGGAGCACTTGCTGTAGTTCATTTTGGTCCGCATTTGGTTGTTGTTGGCCCCGGGCCGGGGCAGCCGGCCTCAGAGCTTCGACGTGCCGTTGTTGACGAGACGCAGGCTACTGTCGCGGCCCATGCTGCCTCTGTAACAAATATTTCACTTTATTCTGACGTAAGAACTAAATATCATAACTACGGCGACGACCTCTGTGGTGCAGCGGTATATACACCGGACTACTAAGCGGATGACTCCGGGTTCGATCCCCGGGTCGGGCCAATGTCGTTAAAATGGTTTTTCGATATTGGCTCGTGTCTGGGTGTAACTAGTTTCTCCCCTAGTCCATTATGTGGACCTATAACTCAAGTGCTTACTGCAACTTACTTTAGGGCCACATAATTTGTGTGTTAGTCTGGAGATTTATTTATATTTATTTATTTATTTAAGGCCAGAATGAATGTTTATCGGAGAATTATCGTTCTATTCATTAAAAGAGATAAACAGCATGTTAAATATTGCTTTTCTTCTAATACGCGTGATAAATGTCGTTGTAAACAATATTTTTATAAGAATCGTGCAAAATAACATCACATATAAGATACTCTACGATTTATTATTTTTAATTCGGTCTGTTTATATCTAATGGAGGCAATGGAGTACCCCTAAATTTCTCTTTTTCCAATTCTTGTTTCTACTTAGCATATTTCTAAGAATATGATAAATTCCGTTTAATATTCGCTACGAATGTTGAAAGGCAAACACATTTAAATTACATTATTGTAATGGAACAAGAATGTTATTGTTTTTGTACAATTATACAAAATTACTTCAGGGAAATTGATTTATATTGCCAGTTGATATCAGATGTTTTAACAAACGATTGAAACATTTAACAATTTATTCAATGTCAGCTTTTTGCCATACAATTTATAAATTATGCTATTGTATTTTCTTGGATTTACGCGATCCTTATTACTTGAAATTAAACTCATTTTAACGGGTTTTTACGCATTTATTTAATTCTATCTATAATCTTCTATAAATAAACGCGTAAAAATCCGTTAAAATTAGTTAATTTCAAGAAATTATGCTATTATTTATATCGTAACCTATACCCTCTCCAGTACCTACGTAGGTACTTATTTTCAGGCGTCCCTCTAGAGAATCTTTAAAAGTTAAAATAATTTACTTTAAGCATTAGTTAAAAATTAACACCGAATGAATCGTTAAACACTTTGACTTTGGTTACTACAATCGACAGACCAAAGACGATAAAAAAAACTGGGAGCAGAAATAAAAAATATTTTAAATGCGGTGTTTTTAAGATAAGGGTAAATGGAGCAGCAAATGAATCGTTAAAATAATTTGAACTTCAGCTTAACAATCGGTGGAGCGAAAGAGAAGCCAGCGGAAAAATACACTGTATATAAATAGAAAATAAACAATATTTTGACGTAAAAGGCGGTATTGCTACGTGCTAAAAAGTTGTAGAAAAATGGTGTCGCAGACTTATTTTTGGATCTAATAACTACCAACATTTATATGTTAAAAAATATGATGTACACCTGTGGGGCAATTGACGTATATAATTTTAACGCTTTTTTGGCTATTAAATGTCATTTAATTCATTAAATCGTGAATGCTATGACATTTGATGGCCAAGAGCAAAGAACAACAAAAGCCGTAGTTAAAATAATGTAATAACTTACAGCCAAAAATGGTTATATAAATACATTATCAAACAAAACAAGCGATAAGCATCTCAAAAATTAATTACGTTTAATATGAATTAAGCTCCGATATTAACTTTCAATAGTTAATTGAAAGGGCTGACCTTTTCAAAAAAACTTTGAAAAATATGTAAATTTATTGACTATTAACTTATCTTAAACAAAAAAGTAAATGTTAAAATGACGAGCTCTGATATTAAAAACCGTCTCTTAACAAAATGGAAAGTGTCTCATTTCTTATAAAAAGAAGCTAAGTTGAAAGGAGACGTGAAAATTATTTTTCGTACAAGCTTTCTGTTAATACTCATTTCGGAATGTTTCATTTATTTACAGTCAAAATATCGTAGAAATTGCTACATTCATTATCACGCTCTAAATGTTTTTATACTAGATGTGTTTCATATGCCTAAAACCTATTTAGATTAGTTTACTTTTATACTGGGTAGGTACATTTAAATTAAGAGAGGTTAATGCAAAGTAATATAATAATGTCATTAATACTAGTCGACATTGATAGCAGATGATTAGATCATATCTCGTTACCTAAAGGTACCTTTTTGCACGCAATTTACGTAAGGCGTGAAAGTCACCAAACATCAAATAAAAGATCTAAAAATGAATCGTTCCTGTGTACAAAAGTTTCCTAAGTTATATATCAATTTAATCAAATGTAACATCTGATTCAATAAAGTTGTGAAGAAGTTTGAAGTACTTTACTCTGAACCAAAGTTTGAGTTTGTTGTTTGTTACTTACAATGCAATACATTTAGAAATCATTTTATGTTTGAATATTGCAAGTTAGTTTTACAATGCGAGCGTGGTCACGTCGGTGTAGTAGTAGGGAAGTTACTACAAACAGTCTAGACTAACGTTTACACTTGCTACTAGATCCACAGTTATCATAATTACTAAGTTTATAGCATTCTCTATCTGTTTATACACCGTGATTGTAAAGTAGTTTTGTACTCGAAAAGTTTATCGTTAGTCCGATGTGTAGTAGGTATGCGGAAATATGATTGTTTTTAATATGGTTTTTATTTTTTACTTTTCGTATAAGTAATTAACATTATCTGAATGTTTAATAAGGGACAAAAATAACTCATTTATCTAGAATTCCTACTAAGATTTTACCACTTTTTACACTTCATCGTTATATCTATATATCGAAGGTTTGTTATTTTATATAAAGCGGAAAAAATATATATAATTTAGCGAAAATTCAATGTAAATTCAAACACATTGAAAACCTATTGGGTTAGCTTTAATGATAACCGCAAAACTGGTGAAAGCCGGATTTCGGTAGATAAAAGAGACCTCATTTCCAGTATCGATTACTGTAGTGATGTGCGGTGTGAGACTCACACACCGTGAGACCGGACTGTAACAAGCTACTGAATATCCTTTATAGCAAAGCATAGCCACATTTTACTTGCTATACTAGAAATACAGTGAACCAAACTTCTACAGCAAGATAAACCTTTTCCTACTCATCGCTTGATAAAATAATAAAATGTCGAATTTTTTAGTTAAAAAGCGTTGAGTTTTAATTTTATTTACCTAATTATCTCATCATAATAAAGGTTGGGTAAATGAAAACAACATTTTTTTTAATTGTAGCATTGATAAAAAAAGATAACTTATTATTTAATGTAAGTATTTGGGAAAGTGGCTCGTGTCTTTTTTTTTTTTTTTTGATAATCCAGGAAAATGCCTACGCATACCCGTCCCCTCCAGGGAAAGGAGACGGGTTATGTCGGACTCGCACCGACTAAAAACCTGGAGTTGTCCTTCAGGCCGTCGTATAATGGCGGGATCGCGGGAATATCCTGTTAAGGCCTGCTCGCCACGAACCCACCGACGGCTGGCCACCGAGGCAGCCCCCTCAAGTTTGGAGGCGCGCTGGGACAAACCGCGGCGCGCCTACCCCCTCACGTTCCCTTGATTGGCTACCGACCTAGCCCTGTGTCGGCAGCTTGGGAACCTCCCCAGGGTCTTCGGCCGTCTGCCGACCTGGGGCCTCACCGGCTGGAGTCGCCGACGCGCCACTGCGGGGACAGTGGCGCGCCGCCGAATCTGCCCTGGGCCGAGGAGAGGGGTTTCCCCACCACCCCTTCCTCAACCCACCTCCAATCCAAATCGCGGAGGATCGGATGCCGCGGCCGCCACGCCGCGCCACCCGACCCACCACGATTACCCCCCTGGGCGCTCGACAGAACGAGGGCCAAAGGCCCTGCCGGAGCCTCCCCTCCTGGGGTGCAACTGACCGAGTGCCCGGCCAGAGCCTCCCCTCCGGGCGCATCAGCACGCTGGGCTTACGCCCAGCTGGAGCAGCCCCCCTCTCGTGGGCCGGTCTACCTCACGACCGGCCCCTTGTGGGACCACTTAGCTTCCCCCAGTAGCTGGCTTGCTACGGGGTACTAAGCCCCCCCGCCGCGTCAAGGCGCGATCCCTTGGGGGGGAAGTGGCTCGTGTCTGGGTGTATCATAGTTCTCGACTTGTCCATTTTTTATTTATTTGATTTATTACGTAATATTCTATAAGTTTTAAAAAAAAGTGGAATCTCGTGCCTATGTAGGTCTTAAGTGGACTTAAAGCTTAAGTAATACTTTTGAATTTGACCATTAATATATATATAATATAACAAAGTACTTAAAAATGAGACTTAAAATGAAATCTATGTACGCTCATAACTTCATAACGAATGCCCTTAATTAGGTAATACTTTTTTGTTGTACTTGTCATCATGTAAAGAACGTTTATGTAAAATAAAAATGACTGGGCTGGTATTCATTACAAAAAAAATGTTTTTTTACATTAAAGTTCAAAGCTAATACTGGTGGTAATATTTAAGAACTTCAATGGGGTTCTCAATTTATCTCCATGTACATGATTGATTTATGTCAATAAATACATTTTTTATTTATTTTTTATTCCATAGGTACTGTTTAATATAAAACAGAAGTTATTTATAACTGGATACGCCTAGCGTTCAACGGTCATGACTAATCGGCGTCATTGCCGGTGCGTGCGGATTTTGGATTGAATCTAATTGCAGTCACAAGTTTTATTTCCATATTTCACGAATTGTTAAAGTAATCTTTAATCTTCTTCTTCTTTATCGTGTTATGAAACGAACGAAATGAACGAAATTAACGAAGTTAAATTAAATTTATTGTATGTAGGATAAAAAGCTTATCTCTTATACATTGTCAAAAGCATAAAATCAAAAAATAAAAAAAAGATAAGTCACGGGACACCCCAACATACATCAGCAATGGCAGTAGAGTAGACCGAGCGAAAAAACTGTCGGAAAAAACTCTCGGCACCCTTTTCGAAATTATGCAATCATAATTTAGATATACATTCATTTAAAACGTGTACATTCAGTGAACATATAAATTATTTTCTCGTACCTAAAGTTTCAACATTAACCTAAAGTAAAAACACACAGGTATAACGTGTGATCCAGCCATCGTCCTACTCAACCATATTAGAGGGAGTTAGGCGACCCGTTGACACAACGCCACCGCCCCAGTAACTTTCCAGGCAAACATGACTACTCTGGGCCAAACAAGGCACTAAAGAACCATGTTTAATATAAAGTATGTTAATAGTACTTACGTCCGCGGCATCATGCTGATGTTGGTCTTCCTGCTGGAGTGCAGCCGCCGCGACGTGGACAGTGACAGCGAGCCGCGCGTGGTGTGCGCGGGGCCGCCTTTGCAGAGGAGGTATCTACACAAAAAAAAAAAAGAATAAAGAAAAAATATTACTTTTTTTTTTTTTAAATCATGAATGGCATGAGTCGATGGCGGTGAGTTAATGGAAAAATTGCCGAAAAAATGTATAAATTAAAAACAATATGAAAAGTAAGTAAGCAAGTTTCAAAATATAGAAAAATACGAAAGCATCACCATGTATAACTATCACTAGATTACTTCTCAATCATCTGAAAGGCATTCAGTAGGTATAATTCGGCATTGTACAAACGGTGTTTACTTAATTGTATCAGTAATTCCACTTTGTTATAGTAGGTGACCATAATAACATTAACTCATAAGGGATAAGTGATAAATGCTTTTATTGAAATAACCTAAGATTAGCGAGGAGGAGAGATAGATTAGGTTGACTTTTCACTTGCAGTCAGTGGAGGTATTCTGTGTAGACATAAACTGCTATCGGAAAAAAAGCCAAACTGGCATTTGACCGTTTTTAAGGTTCCGTACCCAAAGGGTAAAATGGGACCCTATTAATAAGCCTCTGCTGTCTGTCTGTCTCCAGGCTGTATCTCATAAACCGTGATAGCTAGAAAGCTGAAATTTTCACAAATGATGTATTTCTGTTGCCGCTATAACAAAGAATACTAAAAATTAAGGTGGGTCCCCATACAATAAATGTTGTTTTTTGTATTTTTTTGCTCAATATTAAAAACGGTAACAGTAAGCGTCTACAGCTTCAAATTTTCACAGAATATTTACTTGTATATTACCTTTCAAAATAAATAATTAAATAACAATAAAGTAAACATTAAGGGTGGGCTCCCATACAAAAATCTTAATTTTTTAGCAATTTTTACTCGATCTTAATAAACACGTAGAAAATGATAGTACGGAACCCTTCGTGCGCGAGTCCGACTCGCACTTGGCCGGTTTTTAATATAGCATTTTCTATAACTTGAAGCCCCCGCAGATCACCAAGCTACGCGCTAGATAATGATAGAAGTAAGGGTATTATGATGCAGAAACGTCTTGCAAACAGTAAAAATGTCTACGCGAGCAAATGAAATATCTTATTAAAATTCAACGAAGCATAAAGTCATTCAGTGCTTTCAGAATCGGGGCCAATGTCAACCTAAAACATTTAAACCTTAATCATTTCAAATATTAGAGGCTACACGGAGATATTAGCATTGAAATCTGTCGTAAATTATATTCTTATTTAATCTTCAAGTTCTATTTTTAATATACAAACAGCTATGTGACTAAACATTTTGTTTGCTAAATAAATAGCTAAGAACTGTTAAACCTATTAGTTAAGAATTGCTAGCACAAGTTAAGAAATAAAATGGCCTCCTGTTCTTAGGAAATTCTAATATTTATGATTTTTTACTTTGGCTAAAAAGCCTTTTAAGTTTCCAGACCGGTTTGACTAAACTTTGCACATACGTGTGTGCGTTGTTTAATTATTAAGTTTGGTGCTTTCGTTAGAAGTAGAAATAATTGACGAACTTTGATTTATTTAACTTTACTAGTGAGCACGTGTAAATATGCACGCCGTTCTTTTGAGAGGGTTTGAGCCGTAATCCACCACGCTGGCTCGGTGCGGGTTGGTGGATCATATGATAGTAATCATCCTATCATGTGGGTTTCCTCACGATGTTTTCCCTCACCGTTAGCGTGATAAACATGAACATAATTTGGAAAATATCAAATTAGTGGTACACGCTAGTGGGGATCGAACCCGGAACCTTCTGTTGCCACTAGGCTACCACGCACTTACACTTTAATTAAAAAACCCTATTTCAACAAAACATTTATTTCAACAATAAACTTTTAAAACGTCCCTATAACAGCTGAAATGAAAAATATAAGCAGTTATAAAAACCTATAGTAGTATACATACAGCCATATATTTTTTATTATCCTTTTCACAATTTCATTTCTTATTCGAGTCATAGAAAATACAAGAAACTCCTTCAATTCATTTTCAATAAAACTTTAAAGGCTTCAACTGCATTTTAATAAATTGTCTCGAACAATGTTATTTTCTTCACAAAGACGGAACTTTCATTCTTAATGAATTCTTCCAAGTTTTTATGAAATGACAAAATAATATTAATCGTCTTTAAATAGGTTTTATATATGAATATTGATGAATTTATCATGATCATAAAAGGGGTTAAGGCGTAGTATTTTTAACCAGGGATGTTATGGATATAAAATTTTGGATACGGATATGAAAATATTTCGGATTATCCGTTAGTTTCGGATAATTTCGGTTACGGATATTAGATTTTGAAGGAATTTTAATTTCTTTGTCATCAAAATTCCTTTGTCATCCACCGCGCGGCAAAACAACTTGTCATGACTTGACTCAAATAGTCTCCTTCCCTATCCGATACTATCTGAAACTTTTATTTCGGATTCGGTTACGGATACGGATATTTTTTTATATCGGATATCCGATAATTTCGGTTACGGTTACGGAGCTCCCTAACATCTCTGTTTCAACGCAAGATGAAGGGTATATAAGTTGATGAGTTCATGAAGTACCTAAATTCAAAGCTCAGTTAATTCATGTAATCGATTATTATTTTTTAGTCAAAAAGCTGTGATGTGATAGTTGAAATACATAATATGCAATTTCAGCTATCTATATATATCTTATATTATAAGCACTTTATAAAAAAATGATAAGTTTTAATTAAAAGAAATGTAGATAAATTAATCTTTAATGTTATTCTTAAAATTATTAAATAAATATGTTTTATTTTGTTTTTATAAAATTTAGTTTAAGTTTATGTATTTACACACATAGGAGGATAAACTGATTACAAAATATACAGTTTTTTTTTTGTCCTTCACCATATGGTATGTAGGCTGTCATCATTAGTATTTAAGATTAAAGAAATGTTAATATTTATATTTATTTTCTTTAATTCCCCCTAATAGTCAGTAAATTCTTGAAATTATGGAGAAAATGTATATATAAATAAGCATAAAAAGTTTGTTGACGTCACTAACGTGCGTCTCTCTTTGGTTTTCCGCAGATTGCATATAATTTACACAATTTAGATTTATGACACAAATAATAGCTACAGATTACGCATATTATAAGTAATTATATTAAAAATAACTAAACAAAGGTCTTTTATTGATTAAATTTTTCCACATTTTCCTATTCTCATAAATGTGTTACTTAAGGAACTAAGTACAAGTACAAAATATCTCATTACGTCGATCAATATATTTAATAAAGACAAGGAAAACGTAACATAAATTCCCCTATATTTCATATGTATTTTACCGCTTATGAAAAAAATGCTCATTATATTTGTGATGATGGTTTTTTTCGTTTATACGTGAATATTTTTCAATGAAATTTCCTATTTTCGTAGGGCAAGCATGACCGTGGGTAAAGATCCATGGCTTTGTCGGGATTGACATGGTAATACTTCTTTCTTTTTTCATTTAATGGAAACGTGGATGGGTGCGGTACTCATGATAAAAAAATGTGCAATATTATACTAGATTTTATGCCTGCAGCTTTGCATGTGTTAGTTTTCTTCAAATTAAACGCAATAATACAATGACATAGAATAATTAATGGTTCGTGCACGCTCTAACAAGATGGATCACAATTACTCCTTACCTTAATGCGATACCTAATATTTTTTACTTGAAGGTATCAAAAACAGGGTTTAGGATCAAAATAGCAGTTTGTTACAGAAACCCCAAATATGGACGGATGAAATTTCCACCCGTCCGCGTAACGCACACTCCCAGGTTTCTTAAACCCTTCTTATTTTATATTTTCTCAAAGGCTCAGCAACACACCCCCAACTCCCACAGTGTTGCGGGTAGTCATGGGCGGCGGTGATCACTTACCATCAGATCACTCGCATGCTCGTTTGCTTCCTATATCATAAAAAAAAAACATAAAAAAAAAAGTTATCATCACCAAAATACCTGTTGAAGTACTTCCTGAAAATGCCGCTGGTGCAGTACAGGGCTATGGGGTTGACGCAGCTGTTCAGGAACGAGAGACAGAAGCCGATGATGCGCAGCGCGTGCCACCAGCCGTTGTAGTCCTCGGGCGCGGTGGGGCTGTGGACGGCAATAGCTTTTAAATAATAATATCCAGACTGACCAATTATGTGGCCTTAAAGTGAGTTGAAGCTTAAGTGGAAATGGGCGGGACATGTAGCGCGTCTGCAAGACGGCCGCTGGAAAAGAAGGGTGACGACATGGACCGGGCCTACAGGCAAGCGCTGCACCGCTTACGAGGTGGGCAGATGAAATTTATCAGAGCAGCGGGTCACGATTGGATACAGAAAGCTCAGAGTAGAGAGAGTTGGGGCAGCCCCCACAGTGTCTTTTCGAGTACGTCCACGTCGTCTGCCCTGGACCCTCCTACTTGGTGCGCGGTAACGCAGTGGCCAGTAGTGTAGGTGACAAAATCTCAAAGACCAAACTGTGCAGGAAGAGATGTATCCAAACATGGATAAATCTGAGAGTGCGGATCCCGCAACCCCCGGGAGTCCCCCAAAAGGCCCTTCTCAGGGCCACCCAAAAGGCCCTTCTCAGGGCCAGCCTGTCGTGGTGCAGGCTCAAGCGGGAGCGGCGAAGACGCCGCCGGCTGCCCAGACATCCTCGGACCTGTTCGTCAGGCCGAGTGATATGTCGGATGGGAGCATGTCCGACGCATCGGTGGCTAGCGATGCGTCGGACAAATGGACGCGCAAGCGACTGCGGTCGCGCACGCGCGCAACAGACGGGTCCTCTGGGACCTCCTCCGCGAAGGTCGTAAAGGCCAAGCGGGGTCGTAGTGTCCGCGGTAGAGGCCGCACTCCGCGGGGTGCTCCGAGGACGGAGCCCCCGTCGGAAAGCGAAAAGGAGGTCGCGCCGAGCGAGGCATCGCGCGCGAGGTACTTGGCGGCGAGGAATACTCCCGCCGCCAAGAAAGACATGGGAAGGATGGCGAGCATCCTTAAGAAGCAGGCGGAGGAGGAGGTGGAAGCCATCTTGGTGACCGCCAACTCCTCCAAGCTCACAAAGCCGGCTCAGGCGGCTCTCAGGGCCTCGGCGGCATCTCTCGGTGAGATTGTCGCGGAGGCAATGAACCGGGTTGCCTCAGAGGAGGCTAAGCGACTAGAGGCTATGGTGGAAAGCCAGAGCCTCGAAATCGCGGCGCTCCGAAAGGAGCTGGAAGGGCTCCGCCGCAAGGGGTTGGTAGCTCCTGCCTCCGGCACCGGGGGTCCCTTGTCCCCGGAAATGGTGGAGGCCATTAGAGGGGTCATGCAGGAGGAGCGTGCCTTCGTGCGCTCCTGCCTGGCCGGCGTCGAGGACCGCCTCTTACCGGCAAAAGTGGTCCGGCCGCCGCTGGCGGCGAGCAAGGGTCGCTCGGGGGTGGTGGTCCCGGCGACGGACCCGGCGCCGGTTTCAATTCCGGCGTCGGCGTCCAAGAAGAAGAGGGCGGCCAAAAAGGCGGCGGCTCCGGCCGCACCGGCCCCTGTCCCGGCGGCCCCGGTTGCGGGCCCGTCCGGAACCCAATCGGCGGCGGTAGTGTCCTCACAGGAGGACACGATGCTGCCCTCGGCCACAGAGGCCAACGAGGGGTGGGCCACAGTGGCCCGGAAGAAGAAGAAGGCGCCTCAGCCTTCTTCTCCCGCGACGCAGAGGGGGCCTGCCAAAAAGGCGACCTCTACTCCGGCTCCCAAAAAGAGCCGGAAAAAGAAGAAGAGTGCCGCCTCCAAAACGGCAGCGGTGGTGGTCACCCTCTCACCGGAGGCCGTCTCGAAGGGCGAGACCTACGAGTCGGCGTTCATCAGAGCCCGACAGACGGTCCGCCCCTCGGAGATGGGCATAGAGAGGGTGACGTGCCGACGGACCCAAACGGGGGCTCGAATATTCGAGTTCCCGGGGGCCGACCGGCACCAGAAGGCCGACGCCTTTGCCGCCAAAATGGCGGAGGCCATCGCCGATGTGGCCAAGGTGGCGCGGCCTGTAAAGACCTCGTCCCTTATAGTGTCGGAGTTGGACGACTCCGTCACTAAGGGCGAGGTAGCCGCTGCCGTGGCGGCGGCCGGGGGGTGCGACGTGGAGGTCGTAAAGGCTGGGGAAATCCGGCAGGGCAGTGGGGGCATGGGCCGTATTCGGCTTCAGTGCCCCGCCGTCGCCGCTGAGGCCGTCCTTAAAAAGGGACGGCTACTCATCGGGTTCAGTTCGGCAGTGGTCCGGGCGCTGGAGGAGCAGCCAATGCGCTGCTACCGGTGCCTCGCGCTCGGACACGCCCGGCCGTATTGTCCCTCACCGGTGGACAGGTCGGCTCTGTGCTTCCGGTGTGGCCAGGCCGGCCATCGGTAGGCCACCTGCACCGGGAGTCCCCACTGCGCTGTATGCGCAGCGAGTGGGAGGCCGACGGGCCACGTAATGGGGGGGGCTAAGTGCAGCCCTCCCGTCAGGAGGGGAAAGGAGCAGGCCACCACGCGGCCCGCCCTTTCAGGTGCCCAGGTCTCCCCGGTCGCCGTTGATGGTGCGATGTCCGAATAATGCCCAGTTTCGGACATCGCACAATAATGCAGGTGAACCTCAACCACTGTCAGGCGGCACAGGACCTAATGGTCCAAGTGCTAGCCGAGTGGTCGGGGGACCTTGCCGTGGTCGCCGAGCCGTTCAACTTCCCAGCCTCCTGGCTGCGGGACACGGACGGTACGGTGGCCATCGTGCCGCGGCCTTCCACGGACTCCCCGCCCCTCTCGCTCATAGAGAGGGGCCATGGATACGTGGCCGCCGCGTGGGGGGATGCCGCCCTGGTGGGCGTCTACTTCCCCCCAAAGCGTCCGGTCGTGGAGCTGGAGAATTATCTCCAGACTCTCACGGCGGCGCTTGCACGGCTGGGGAGGAGTAAGGTCGCGGTTCTGGGCGACCTGAACGCCAGGTCCGTGGTCTGGGGAGACCACATCGACCATCCCCTGGGCCGCTGTCTTGCGGCCTGGGCGGCGTCCACTGGGCTGGTGCTCCTCAACCGGGGAACAGTGCGCACGTGCGTGCGCCACAACGGGAGCTCGGTGCCGGACGTCTCGTTCGCCACTGCAGCCCTGGCCGCGCTCGTGCGCCGGTGGGAGGTGGACGTGAGGGAGAACCTATCCGATCACAGATATATTCGGATAGAGTTCTCCACTCAGTGTCCACCAGTGGGGGGGGAGCGGGAAGGAAGAAGGTCCTTCCCGCGGTGGTCCCTGATGCGGCTGGACCGCATCGCGGCCACGGAGGCGGCCTTCGTCCAGGACTGGTTCGCTCCGTCGGACAGTCCGGACGTCGACGAGGCCGCCCTCCAACTGAGGGAGGCAATGACCGAGGTGTGCGACTCCAGCATGCCTCGGTCGCGACGGCCGCCGCCCAAGCGCGCGGTCTACTGGTGGTCGGCGGAACTCGCCGGCCTCCGGGACGACTGCGGCGCCGCGAGGAGGGCCTTCCAGCGGGCCCGCCGCCGCGCCAACCGTGATGCCGCCAACGAGGACCGCCTCTATGCCTCCTACGTGGAGGCCCGGCGTGTCCTCAAGGTGGCAATCCGGGAGGCCAAAAAGGCGGCAAGGCTGGAGATGCTGGCGGGGCTGGATGCCGACCCCTGGGGGAGGCCGTATCGGGCGGCGCGCAATCAGCTGCGTCCGATCGGCCCCCCCGTAGTCGAGGCCCTCCAGCCGGCCTTGCTGGAGGAGGTGGTCCGGGGTCTCTTCCCGGACCGCTCGCCGGACTTCGTGCCGCCCCGGATGGCCCCGCTCCCGCGAATGGGCCCTCCGGCCGACGCCGGGATTCCCCCGGTGTCGGAGACGGAGTTTGCCTCGGCGGCGGTTCGCCTCCAGGGCAAAAAGACGGCGCCGGGGCCAGACGGCGTGCCGGCACGGGTGGTGGCGATAGCCACCGCCCAAATGGAGCGACGTTTTCGGGACCTCTTCGACCGCTGCTTTGCGTCGGGGAGGTTCCCGAAGGTGTGGAAGGAGGGGGTTCTGTGCCTCCTCCGGAAGGTGGGTCGGCCGGAGGATTCGCCCTCCGGCTACCGGCCGATCGTCCTCCTGGACGATGCGGCCAAGCTCCTTGAGAGCGTGATCGCGGCACGCCTCAAGGAGCACCTGGGGGGGACCGGCCCTGACTTGTCCGAGGCCCAGTACGGGTTTCGGACGGGCCGGTCCACGGTGGATGCGCTTCTGGAGGTGAAGCGCATCACCCAGGAGGGGGCGAGGGCGGGGGGAGGGGTGATGGCGGTGTCATTCGACATAAAGAACGCCTTCAACTCCATCCCCCACGCCACAATATTGGAGGCGCTCCGGTATCACGGAGTGCCTCCATACCTGAGGGTCCTGCTGACGGACTACCTCCAAGGCCGGGAGGTACTGTTCGTCGGCAGGGACGGCCGCATGAGGCGGCGGCCGGTGGAGTCGGGCGTTCCGCAGGGGTCGGTCCTAGGACCACTCCTGTGGAACATAGGCTACGACTGGCTCCTCCGGGGCGCCCTCCCCGATGGCGTTGGTGTCGTCTGCTATGCGGACGACACCCTCGTCACGGCGCGGGGGCGCAACTTCGGGGAGGCGGCCGACCGGGCGTCGGTGGGGGGAACCCTGGTCGCCCGACGTATCGGGCGGCTGGGGCTGGAAGTGGCGCTCCCCAAAACCGAGGCCATATACTTCCATGGGCCTCGAGGGGAGCCACCGCCGGACGCCCACGTCGTGGTGGCCGGCAGGAGGGTGGAGGTGCAGGCCCAGATAAAATATCTGGGCCTCACCATTTCATGCCGGTGGAAGTTCGCGGAGCACTTCCGCCTGCTCCGCGAACGCCTCCTAAAGTCGGCGAGGAGCCTTAGTTGGCTCCTCCCAAACATCGGGGGGCCTGCTGTGGCATGCCGGCGCCTTTATGCCGGCGTGCTACGCAGCATGGCCCTTTACGGTGCGCCCGTGTGGGCGCACGATCTGGTGGCGACTAACCGTGCCCTGCTCCGTAAGCCCCAACGCGCCATCGCACAGCGAATGGCGCGGGCTTACGGCACGGTTAGTCACGGGGCGGCATGTGCCATGGCGGGCACTCCGCCATGGTACTTTGAGGCCGAGGTGCTGGCCGCCGTCTACCACTGGACGGCGGACAAGCGGGCTCAGGGGGAGCCCGCAGCACCGGAAGAGAGGGTCGCCGTCTGGCGAAGGGCCCGCGAGGTCATGTTCCGCCGGTGGACGGCGGAGATGGCCAACGCGGACGACGGGCGGTGGACCCTGGACGCCGTCGGTCCAGTCATTGAGGGATGGATCGACAGGAGGCATGGGTTCCTTACCTACCGTCTGGCGCAGGTCTTGTCCGGGCATGGCAGCTTTGGACATTTCCTGTGCCGGATTCAAAGGGAGGAATCCACGGCGTGCCACCACTGTGGCGCGCCGGACGACACAGCGTGGCACACCCTGGCCGAATGTCCGGCCTGGGATGTGCCACGTCGTCGCCTCCAGGCGTCCGCTGGCCCGGACCTCTCGCTGCCCGGCTTGGTGTACGCCATGCTGGGCTCCGAGGCGGTCTGGGTCGCGGTGGCCTCTTTCTGCGAGGACGTCATGTCGCAGAAGGAGGCTGCGGAGCGGGTGCGTGAGAACGATCCTCTCGCGCCCCCCGCACCGCAGACGTCGAAGGGGCCGGACGAGGCGCGATCGCGCCCAAGTCCAGCCTGGTGGTGGCCAGTGGGCGGGGGACGTGGGAATCCACCTGCCCGCATTGCACGGTCCACCACCGTCGACGGGTGGGAACAATCGGGCGCTCCCGGTTGTTCCCACAGGCCCCCCTTCACCGCGGGGGGGTCATAATGGGCCCGTCGTGCAGTAGACGGGCCCATCGCCGGTGAAGTCGTGGCGTAGGGCCGCCGGTCCGGGCCCCACGGCTTCACCACCAAGGCGAAGACGGAGCGCCGCGGTGTTTTAGTGGGTAGTCCCCTGGGCGACGTGTCAGTTGCTCAGGTGGGAGTCCCACACACGCCCCCCGCCACCCAGGTAGGGGGTACGGTGCGTAAATGCATTTCACCGCGAGAACAAAAAAAAAAGAGTAGAGAGAGTTGGAAATCTTTGGAGGAGGCCTTTACCCGTGGAGGGGTTCTGGAAAACCTATAAAACTAAAAATGAATACTAAGTGAAACCTAACCTAATTATTCATAAATATTAGTATATTAATTATAATTATAGTCTACTGACTAGGTTGGCTCAGCTTAAGTTAAAACAAAAAACTGTACTTATATATTTTATAGAAATAAAAGGCTTTTTTATTTTTATTTATTTTATTAAAGTAAGTTGCAGTAAGCACTAGTGTTATAGGTACCACATAATGGACTAGGGGAGAACCTAGTTACACCCAGACATTAGCCAATATCGAAAAACCATTTTTACGAAATTGGCCCGATCTGGGGATCGAACCCGAAACCATCCGCTTAGCAGTCCGGTATATTTACCGCTGCACCACAGAGGTCGTCATGAGATGATGTTGTATATGGGAAATCATGTTTTGTTGTATGTAGTTTATATGCTAGGAGAACGAAAGAAAAGAAGTTGATTGCCAAATGTAGTCAAGTTACGAAAGATTAGGTATAATCTAAATTTGGGATTGCTGTAGTGTCGCTTTCATCAAAACAATATCATGACTGTTTATTTATCGACGGAAGCTACTGAATAATTTGTATTAACCTCAACCATTCATGAACACGAAAATACCCAATAAGCAGCTTTTTGAACCAAACAAAATTTGTTTGAATACTTTTGGTTTACTTCTACGTCAAACCTAAGAGGAATAGTTGTTACAGACGTGCGAAGCCTAAAATTCTGATCAACAAACAAGGGCAAAAGATCGATCAAGTACACCACAGATCGTTTGAAATTGATTACAAGTCACGGCGGTAGGGCTTAATTACGCCTACATCGCATTTTAAGCGATGGGAGGCGCCCTAAATCATATCTTTGGAGTTACCCTAATACTGTTTTTGCTGAATCGATAAGTTTCACTGCCTACGCTTACATTATTTTAATTAGGTATATTCAAGTTTTAATCTTATTAATATATTTCGTTTCCATACTCCGTTTTCTTTATTGTTTATGGTACGTGTAGGCATGCATGTTTAGTAATTAATAACAATAGTGTTATTCTTCTTTAAATAATGTTCCATATTTATTAATTTAAAAAAAGTTTTCATGACCTTGTAAGGACGATGTTCAATTTCGTTTAATAAGGTTATTAAGTCTCAAGCAATAATTTTAAATTAAACTGTAACTAGAATTATAAATCTGTTTATGATTTATACCCTTTGGTTGAGACACTTAAGAGTTCTATATATATATATATATATTTATATATATTTACTCGTACATACGAAGGGCTTAGTTAAATCTTTAGCTTATTTTCTTAAACAAGAAAGTTTCATTTTATTTTCTATCAATATTTGCCCGTGCTCTATTTTTAAATATACATGTAAAATACAAAAACAATTACTACACTACACATTAAATTTAACACAATTTTGACAGTTTTATCAAATCAATTCATGTCTATTTGCGTAAGTATTAAAACTAATGGTGTCTAAAACTTCAAAACTGTTCATTTCACATGTGAAATGCGTGTAATTCTAAGACAAAGTTAGTATCAGCATGACACTTATACGCACTAAGCACGGAGCTATTTTTTATATCTGATTAAACGTCCCGGCAGTAAAGTCCTCTCTTAACACGCAGTTAATAATAATAAATCTCCAGACTGACACACCAATTTTATAGCCAAAAAGTAAGTTGCAGTAAGCACTTGTGTTATAGGCACCACATAATGGACTAGGGGAGAACCTAGCTACACCCAGACATTAGCCAATATCGAAAAACCATTTTTACGAAATTGGCTCGACCCGGGGATCGAACCCGGAACCATCCGCTTAGCAGTCCAGTATATATGTTACGGCTAATACCCGAAGTGCGGCTACACCTAGTTTTAGCCGGTTAGAACATCAATAGGTTAGATTAGTTAGGTTACTTTTTTGATACCACCCAGAAAAACGTCCGCGTGGCGAGACTCCGTCGACTCATGATTGAAGCCAGTTTTTATATACATAGGTATATTTTTTCTTTTTACAGTTTTCCATATTAAAAACACTTCTAACCGGCTAAAACTAGGTGTAGCCGCGCTTCGGGTTTTAGCCGTAACATATATACCGCTGCACCACCGAGGTCGTCAAAGTTATTTAAAATTTTAAATCTGCAATAACAAGACCTAATTTAAATTCTTAATTCATTGAACAATTGTTCTTACCAGAAGTAAAACCACATCATGAAGACATGTAATGGCAGGAAGCAAGCCGCGAACACCAGAACGAAGGCAAGTACGGTGAGTGCCACTTTCCTTCGAGCTCGCATCTGGAAAAAAATAGAAATTTAGAAAAGTCTTAAGAAAGTTTACTATATAGAATAAAACACTCTCTAAAACTAAATTAAAAATATCACTGTCACTTTCCCATGCTTTGTATTAGAAAAAGACAGGTACATTGTTCTCACTAAATTTAGTCCAAGTCATTGAAAAATTTAACGAAATGCGCAAAGGACTAGCCTAAAATTACCTTCGCCGTGTCACAATGCACGTACATTTTAGTTTGACAGGACTAAAATGATTACCTTTCTCTGTCTTATACTATTGATGAGTAAGTGATGGCGATAGTTTTAATTCAGTTTAGAGAGTGTTTTCAGAATCGAGGCCATCGTCTCTTTTTTTATAACATTTGTGTATAAACATTTGTATATCTTTGATTAAACTTATAGGTAATAACAATAAAAATACATCGCGCTACTAAGAAAGTTGATTCAATTATTATTTGCAATCGCATGGAAGTTTGAAACTTAGTTTGATTTTACTGTATGTTTCAATAAACTTTACAAACTTCTACCTTGAACTCTTCAATAAGGCAAATTGAATGTAACAATATTTTCTTATAAATAGAACGAAATAGTTTTGTTTACGTGAATAAACATCTATAACAGTAAAGATAATACCCATTATCGTTTGGCAAGATTTCAAGATTTATTGAGTTTTATAGCTTCGTTTTACTATTGACGATAAGTAAATAAGTATTTACAATACGCTTGTCTTAATCTATTGAATAAGAAAAGCAAAACCCAGACTTGTAAGCTTTTGGTGTTTGATTCCTCAGTAAATTTTCATTTAACAGCTTAAAACAAAAAAAAATCACAAGTAGTTTTTTAAATAAGAAATTTATGCGTCAGTAAATATTGTAATTATTACTGAGGAAAAATCTCTTAACAGATATTTAATTAAAAAACTTTTTTTTCGTATACTTTGGATTTCTTTGTTTGTGTCAATCTCCTATATCCGTCTACTCATAGGAATTTAAGCTTATTTTAGAATAAGTATTATCAAAGGAATTGAAAATCTAGTCAAAAATATTTTAATGTTGTGCAATTTATTAGCTTGCTGTGCCATGGGATTAGTCAAACAAGTGTAGCCTAGATTTTAGCTGATTAAAACCGGTAGATATGCAGAAAATTTATGTTTGAAGTTAGAGGTAGTTAATTTTGCAATTAGTTTGTGTTTTCTTTTGGATTTTAAGCAGAACGGACAAAGTGCCAGCTAAGCCTGTGTATTTTTAATATGTTGTGGGCAACTAAATTTGGTATTCCGCTATTTTAGGTTGGGCCTTGGGCTGGAAAGAGGGCCTTGAATATAAATATTATGTTGATATTATCATAATATCTTTTAATTTTATGCAATCTGTATCTATCATAAATTGCTGAAGGTTAATGACCTTGGACTTGTACTAGTTTACAGTTTATTATCTCTCATTAAAAAACAGGCGCAAAGATCGCATAGACAACATACCTGTCTCTGAGTTCCCTGCATCTCCCCCGGCATGTTTTGTGTACTCAACACTAGATGGCGCGCCATCATCACGTAGAACAACGCGATCACAGCCAGGGGCAGGGAGTAGTATATCAGGAATTTTATTAACACCATGATTTGGGGGTAGTTCTCGCCCCAGTTGGGAGGGTACGGGTAGCAGACGAAGAACTGAAAAAATGTTTATATTAATATATTTTCTGGAATCTTTAATAAAAACGTTTTTTTTATACACAAAAAACTTATGTTTTCCAATTAAAATTAATAAAAACCTCCTGTGTTTGTTCACCGAAAACAATTTTATGCTTCAAATAATCATTTCGATTTAGTCCATCTTTTTTTTGCTCATTAAATATTTCTAGATAACAATATAAAATTAGGTTGTATATATTTGACTAAGTTTTTATTTTATTTTATATATTTTATCACGTGTGCCCAACGAAGCAAAAATATAGATGTAGTATTTCATTTTGTTGCAACTTATTATTATTTCCAAGAAAACTAATAGGAAGGAAGTATAATTTTTCCGAGTATTCTGATAATATGTAAAATAAATAAAAAACGGGACATACAACAAACATGGGTACGGTGAGAATATAATACCATCATTCTAAGAAACTAAATAAATAAAAGTGTACAAAGAACTTTCACAAAGGAAATTCTTGGTAAAGAACTATTCATGTTTTTGCAAAAATGTTGCTTTATTTATCGAATGTATATTAAAAATTCCAATCCAAACTAGGGGTTGTAGCCAATTTGAACAATAGCAATCAGCAGGCCTTCCTTCTAAAGTCTACAAAAACCGCAAAACTAGCTTTACTACCCTTCACTCTCCCGGCACGGCTGGTCCCCGTGGGAGTAGTAGACCACAACCCTCCATCAAAAAACAAGATAACTTAAACAATAGAAAAAGCAAATACCTCTACATTGGCACATTGAATGTGAGATCACTGATTGAACCAACAAGATTTACCGAATTAAAATACGCTATTGCTAAACTAAACTGGAATGTAATTGGACTATCTGAAATAAAACTTGCAGGCAAGGAAATTATAGAGCATCAAGATTTTATTTTCATGTACTACGGACAGACCCATAACAGGAACGGTGTTGGATTTCTAATAAAAAAAGAATTGAAAAATAACATAAAAGACTTTGAACCAATATCCGACAGAGTAGCAAAGTTAAGTTTAAACATTGATTATAAAACAATTTTTATTATTCAAGTGTATGCACCAACAGAACAATCAACATTGGAGGACATAGATAAATTTTACGAGGATCTCAGAATAGCGATGAAAAACACGAACAGCGATACATTGATCATAGGCGATTTCAATGCACAGATTGGTCTCCCCACTAATGATGATAAAGATGTAATGGGATCGTGGGGATACGGGAAACGAAGTCCAAGAGGTCAAATTCTAATAAATTTTTGTTTTGAACATCAATTACATATTTCAAATACCTACTTCAAGAAGAATCTGAATCGTCGATGGACTTGGATGCACCCTAACAGCATTACATGAAATGAAATTGACTACATTATAACAAAGAACAATAACTGTATCCATAACGTCGATGTCATACCTACTACACATCCTACTGATCACAGGCTGGTACGTGCGTCACTCATACTTCACAACAAGCGCATTGCCTCAAGAAAACACTTCGGAAAGAACAACATTATCGATATTGCACCTCCAGAGCAAGAGTACCTGAAAGAAAATTTTTCCCAAGAAATTAAAAACATGCAATTCATAAACATAAAGCACACTTACTCTACTTTAGTCACAAAAATTAAAAAATTAAAGATAGACTAAAAAACAACAAAAAGTGTAATGATTCTATTATTCAAGAAAACCTAGCAAAACTAATAAAGAAAAGGACTCTATTAAAAGAAAAGAAAAACAAAACTAGCATAGAGAAAAAACATTTATCGGCATTATACAAATTAATTAGAAAACAACTACAAAATAAATCTAAAGAACGTAGATATAATATTATTGAATATGAATTAGAAAAATTTGCATCCGTCAAAAGAGCTTATAAAAGATTAGATTCGGGCAAAAAATGGATTACACAACTTACAAAATGCAGACACCAAGTAACGGACAGAAATCATATATTAACAGTTGCCACAGAGTTTTATGCTAGATTATATGAACATCCCGCCGCTTACGAAGACTCATCCCAAAATATAGAGTCACTCAATTCGGAGAGTGTACCAGAATTTCTGCAGTACGAAATAAGCCACTCCATTCACCAATTAAAATCGAAGAAAAGCCCTGGAGAAGATCTCATAACAAATGACATATTAAAAGCCATCAGAGAGCCAATAACACCCCTTTTAACCACAATATTCAATGAAATCTTGAAAAAAGAGTCAATACCACCTGACTGGAACACGGCAATTATAACCTTACTCTACAAAAAAGGCGATCCAGGACAAATGGACAACTACAGACCACTGAGTATGCTGCAGTCACTTTATAAATTATTTACAAGCCTAATATTAAAAAGGATCTCAAAGACGTTAGACGACAACCAACCTAGAGAGCAAGCAGGATTCAGATCCGGCTTCTCTACAAACGATCACATTTTCACGATAACACAGATTATCGAGAAGTACAATGAACACAATAAAGAG
Source organism: Emmelina monodactyla (assembly GCA_916618145.1). Classification (NCBI taxonomy): domain Eukaryota; kingdom Metazoa; phylum Arthropoda; class Insecta; order Lepidoptera; family Pterophoridae; genus Emmelina; species Emmelina monodactyla. The sequence goes on from OU745319.1 coordinate 2,034,553, forward strand.
CTCTACATGGCCTTCGTAGACTATTCTAAGGCGTTTGACTCTATCTACCATGAGTCTCTATGGTGCTCCCTTAGTGAACAAGGAGTACACGTAAAGTACATAAAACTTTTAAAAGAAATTTACAAGAACAGTAGAGCCATAATCAAACTGGAGAAAAAGGGAGAGCCATTCAACATTCAAAAAGGAGTCAGGCAGGGTGATCCCATCTCACCAAAGCTGTTCAACGCCGTTTTGGAGCATGTCTTCAGACAAAACTTAAACGTTACACTGGTGCGATGTCGGTATCAAAATAAACGGTGAGCGACTCAACCATCTCCGATTCGCAGATGATATTGTTCTGTTAAGCGAAACACATGCAGATCTTGAACGCATGGTAAAGTCTCTAGATGAGGAGAGCCGCAAATGTGGTCTTCACATGAACGGTGAAAAAACATGCCTGTTGACCAACAGCATCAGAGTACCTATGATGATACAAGGCACATCAATCGCATACGTAGACAACTATGTTTATCTTGGGCAAAGCATTTCGTTTAACAAACCGACAGAAAATGAAGTAGATCGTAGAATAAACAGTGCTTGGAGAAGGTATTGGTCGCTAAAAGAAGTATTTAAATCACGCATCCCGATTCGCTTAAAAAAGAAAGCTATGGACACCGTCATATTACCTACTCTACTCTACGGTTGTCAACGTTGGACACTCACAAAGGCAGTAACATACAAACTTCAAGCCTTCCAACGAGCAATGGAGAGGAGTATGCTAGGAATTAAACTTCGAGACCGTAAAAGAAGCAAAGACATACGGCTATGCACTAAAATAATAGATGCTGTGGAATTAGCTTGCAAGTTGAAATGGCGATGGGCAGGACACGTGGCCAGAGCGACAGATGGACGCTGGAGCGAGAGGGTTCTCCATTGGTACCCTCGCGATGCACCACGCACTCAAGGCAGACCCAGGCGCCGGTGGTGCGATGATATCGTGGCCGTCGCCGGCCCCACCTGGACTAGAGTAGCCCAAGACAGAGAGGAATGGCATAAGATGGAGGAGGCCTTCGCCCTTAAAAGGGCACCCAATAATAGTAATTTAACAAATTAATGATTCAAATATAAAAAAAAATAAAAATCTATTTCAATTTAACTTTAATCTAAGACACCAATCAATTTATTAAAATGTTATTTTTGTAATCTAATTATTGTTAAAATGCATATTTAATCTATTCTATTATATATATAAGAAACTAATGAATTTTATAATCAGGATTGTATACTAACTTTATAATTGAGATTTTTAAATGTACTTTTTGGGAAAATAAAAGGCTTAAATAAAATAAATAAATATTAAAAATTATGAACCCTGACACATAACAAGCTTTCAAAGCTTATCTTTTCATAATTTATTTATATAACTCTAATCAATAGCTCATGTTAAAAAAATGTTATGTAAAAATATTGAAATTACTTGGCTTTCACGGAAGCGACATTCATGTACAAAATACTATATACTTTTGAGGTTCTTAAAAAGTTTTTTAACAAGTATTGAATTATATCCGATTGTTACTTACTTTTCAAGCAATTGAGCTCGGTATACCCAAATAACTTCTGGTAATATGCATTTATACCAAACTTTAAACGGAGGTTCACTTCAATTCCCGGATCGAAACAATTTAATGAATATTTTTCTCTGCTCTCTACCTATATTCTATTATCTTTACAACATTATCTACCAATGGCATACATCTACAAACCTGTGTACTCTCTACCTATTTTCTATTATCTCTTCGATAGTCTACCAATGGCACAGATCTACAGACCTGTGTAGTAGGGTTGACGACGAACCCTCGGAGGTAAGAGCCGAGGTAGGCGGGCGTGGCCAGCGCCGCCGCCAGCACCCAGATACCGACGGCAGTGGCGATGGTGAGGCGAGTCGCTCGTCTGCTGCCCCCTGAATGTTGAGTAAGTAGGTAGTAAATAGTGTTTAGGTGCAAGGAAAAATTAATAAAGAAATCCTACTAATATTATAAATGTGAAAGTTTGTGAGTATGGATGTATGGATGTTTGTTACTCTTTCACGTAAAAACGACTGGACGGATTTGGATGTAACTTTACAGTAATATAGGTTATACATTTGAATAACACATAGGGTACTTTTTACCGCGGGGAAACTTCTCATTCCCACGGGAAACCGACTTCCACGCGAACGGAGTCGCGGGCGGCCACTAGTAAGTAAATAAATCTCCAGACTTACTGTGTGGCCCTAAACTAAGCAGAGCTTGTACTATAGGCACCACACAATGGACTACGGGAGAACCTAGTTACACTTAGACACGAGACAATAACGAAAAATCATTTTTAAGAAATTGGCCCGACCCGGGGTTCGTACCCGGAACCATCCGCTTAGCAGTCCAGTATACCTGTATACCGCTGCACCACGGAGGTCGTCAGCTTATTGTTATGTGGACAGTTGATTTTAGCCTTGCAGTCTTGGATGCGTTATGTTGGTACATTTTAAAAGAATAACTTGATTGAAGGAAAAATTAAACTTGTTTTGCTTCGCATGCTAACTTAGATAAGAAGAACCTATTTAACAATTTCTTGAGTAATTTAAATTATAAATGCTGACAAAAGTAAAAAAAAAAGTTCAAGTGAAAACTGTTTTAATTCTGAAGCGTAGCTCATAGGAAGGAAGCGAAAAAAACACACTAAACTGACTTCGCTACAAACTTTGTAACATGAGTAGGCTGAGCATTAAAATGAATATCAAGTTATGTCAAGAATGTTTCAATATTGAACACAGCTATAGATCGCCAAAAACTCGCCTTCATACAATAAAAAGGTTTTGAATATAGAATGACAAAGGTTATATTGGTTTGAAACAGTGATTCCCAATCAGTGGTTTACAGGAACAATTTAATCCGTGAAAGGTAACAAATGAAACACGTGCTGCTATAAAGCAAGCATGTCATAAGTCGTAAGTCTTCTTTGACTTCCGAGACTTTATTCGTTTTGAATTTTTGTTCTGATATTTTACCTGATGGTCTCTGCTAATAATATCAAAATAAATATGGTACCTGTACTAAAAAAGGTTGGGAGCAGCTGCCTCAAAGTATTTCATTCGTTGCTACATACGAGTACTCGGTATCCCTATTCACTAACTTTGAATGAGATGTTTCAAACGTAATATATTCAGTTCCAAAAAGCGGATGGTAGTTAAATTGGCAATTCCAGTAATGGAAACTGCCTCGATAATCCTTTTCTTTGTTTCATTTGCATTCAATGAATCTTATTACTTACCGAAAATTTCAGAGAAAATTTAACTATCTGAGGCGGTGAGAAAAAGAATATATGTGTGTGTAGGTATATGTGACGATTTTTCTTTTTTATTAACATTCCATAAAAAAAGTTAACTAATGATGATAAATGCCTATAAAGGTTCCACTAGTCGGGCACAAGAATTCTACTAAAGGCTGAGCTAGCTGGCCTGGCTTAGTGCGTTCCTTATGTAGTACTAGTGGCCGCCCGCGACTCCGTTCGCGTAAAGTAAGAGAAAATTCTTTTTTATAATTGTTGGCGACAGATCTGGCAGAATGCGCGGTGCACCTGAGACCCGTTGCTAAGGCTTTGGTTAAGGGGTTGATTGGCAAGCACCTTAGCGACGGGTCGCATCACAGGTTTTTACTAATTTGTATATTTTTTATTATTTCAATAAAGTGTACATATTTAACTATCGCAAACGGGTTTAATTTGGTCTCTAACAATAATAGTCAAAATTCAAAGACGAAAGAAGCATACTTTTTTTTAAATTTTACGATCACAGTTTCTTGACCTCATTTTATTTATTTTCGAAATACGGGTCCAATATCCGGTCTGTAGTCCCAATAAGACGATACTAGTAGATACAGAGAAATAAAATGCTTTATTGTTTCAAGAGTGCACCTAAGTTACTAGAAAAATAAAATTTATTATCTGCGCTTATTTACTAGAAGCGTGCCTTTAAAACTTTAAAACATAAAATGAAAAACAATGGAACGTTAAAAATTGGGAAGACACTTGTTTATATTACTGCGTAGTATCTATACTTATAGTAATAAAAATCTTTACTTGTTACTTATGCTACAGTTCACATGCCATAGCTTTTGAATTCTTTTTGACCCAAATGCTACTTTACATATCGATCACTCGATTTTAAATAGCTATTTTAGATATATAAACGGATGCTAAAAAAAATTCTACCCCCTTTTTAGCGGTATGTCCGTTTCGTGTGGTTAATGACCCTGCATTATCATGCAAAAGCAATTTGAAAATAAAATTATAGCTAGCGTGGCCATAACCTTAACGCGATAATAAATATTTAACCCTTCAATTTTTCAATACGCGATAAAAATAAACATCTTTCCAGCATTTTACTGAGCTATCATTATCATGAAATATTTATGATTTAATTTAAATATATTTTGCATGTGAAATATAAATGGTCTTGAAATTTAATACGAGTTTCAACAGCGTAGCGAATATATTGACTACACCGTAAAATAATTTAACGTTTAAATTAGTAAAAAAATCCCTTAAATAGAAAATTAATTATATAATTATAAAATTAATTAATTTTAAATATCTTTACCTACATAAAAGTTATCACTTGTTGGTTATTTATATAATATTTATGTACCTTAATTGAATGATATACGACCAATAAGACTAAAGATTAAGGAACACCACACAGTGTCTTTTTACGAGTACGTCCCCGTCGTCTGCCCTGGACTCTCCCTACTTGGTGCGCGGTAACGCAGTGGCCAGTAGCGGTAGAAGACTAAATCTCGGAGACAAGACTGTGAGGCAGTGACTACAAATTCAATAATGGATTTGAGTACGCGTGCGGATCCCGCAACCCCCGGGAGTCCCCCAAAAGGCCCTTCTCAGGGCCAGCCTGTAGAGGTGCAGGCTCGAGCGAGGTTGGCGAAGACGCCACCAGTAGCCCAGACGTCCTCGGACCTGTTCGTCAGGCCGAGTGATATGTCGGATGGGTGTTTGTCTGACGCATCGGTGGCGAGCGATGCGTCGGATAAGTGGACGCGCAAGCGATTGCGGTCGCGCACGCGCGCATCCGAAGGGTCCTCTGGGACCTCCTCCGCGAAGGTCGTGAAGGCCAAGTGGGGTCGCAGTGTCCGTGGCAGAGGCCGCACTCCGCGGGGTACTCCGAGGGTGGAGCCCCCGTCGGAAAGCGAGGAGGCCGCGCCGAGCGAGGCATCGCGCGCGAGGTACTTGGCGGCGAGGAATACTCCCGCCGCCAAGAAAGATATGGGAAGGCTGGCGAGCATCCTGAAGAAGCAGGCGGAGGAGGAGGTGGAAGCCATTTTGGTGACCGCCAACTCCTCCAAGCTCACAAAGCCGGCTCAGGCGGCTCTCAGGGCCTCGGCGGCGTCGCTCGGCGAGATCGTCGCGGAGGCGATGAGTCGGGTGGCCTCAGACGAGACCAAGCGACTCGAGGCGATGGTAGAGGGCCAGAGCCGCGAGATCGCAGCGCTCCGAATGGAGCTGGAAGGACTCCGCCGTAAGGGGTCGGTGGCTCCTGCTGCCAGCGCCGGAGGTCCCTTGTCCCCGGAGATGCTGGAAGCGATCAGAGGGGTCATGCAGGAGGAGCGTGCCTTCGTGCGCTCCTGCATTGCCGGTTTTGAGGACCGTCTCCTGCCGGCCAAAGTGGTCCGGCCGCCATTGGCGGCGAGCAAGGGTCGCTCGGGGGTGGTGGCCCCGGCGGCGGGCCCGGCGCCGGTTTCAATCCCGGCGTCGGCGTCCAAAAAGAAGGCGGCCAAAAAGGCGGCGGCTGCGGCCGCACCGGCCCCTGTACCGGTGGCTCCGGTCGCGGGCCCGTCCGGCATCCAGTCGGCGGCGGTAGTGTCCTCCCAGGAGGACACAATGCTGCCCTCGGCCACAGAGGCCAACGAGGGGTGGGTCGCAGTGGCCCGGAAAAAGAAGGCGCCTCAGCCTCCTTCCTCCGCAACGCAGAGGCCTGCCAAAAAGGCGGCCCCTACTCCGGCTCCCAAAAAGAGCCGGAAGAAGAAGAGTGCTTCCTCCAAAACGGCGGCAGTGGTCGTCACCCTCTCACCAGAGGCTGTCTCGAAGGGCGAGACCTACGAGTCGGTGTTCGTAAGAGCCCGACAGACGGTCCGCCCTTCCGAGATGGGCATAGAGAGGGTGACGTGCCGACGGACCCAAACGGGGGCTCGTATTTTCGAGTTCCCGGGGGCCGACCGGCACCAGAAGGCCGACGCCTTCGCCGCAAAGATGGCAGAGGCCATCGCTGATGCGGCAAAGGTGTCAAGACCCGTCCAAACCTCGTCCCTGATTGTGTCGGAGCTGGACGACTCAGTCACCAGGGACGAGGTGGCCGCTGCCGTGGCGGCGGCAGGGGGGTGTGACACGGAGGCCGTCAAGGCCGGAGAAATCCGCAAGGGTAGTGGGGGTATGGGCCGCGTCCGGCTGCAGTGCCCCACCGTCGCCGCTGAGGCCGTCCTAAAGAGGGGACGGCTACTAATCGGTTTCAGCTCGGCCGTGGTTCGGGCACTGGAAGCGCAGCCTATGCGCTGCTTCCGGTGCATGGCGCTCGGACACGCCCGGCCGTTTTGTCCGTCGCCGGTGGACAGGTCGGCCCTGTGTTTCAGGTGTGGCCAGGCCGGCCATCGGCAGGCCACCTGCACAGGGGCCCCCCACTGCGCGGTATGCGCAGCCAGCGGGAGGCCGGCGGGCCATGTAATGGGAGGGGCTAAATGCAGCCCCCCCACAAAGAGGGGCAAAGAGCAGGCCACCATCCGGCCAGCAAATGCGGGTTCCCGGGTCCTCCCAGGTTCCACTGACGGTGCGATGTCCGAATAATGCCCAGTTTCGGACATCGCACAATTATGCAGGTGAACCTGAACCACTGCCAGGCGGCACAGGACCTAATGGTCCAGGTGCTAGCCGAGTGGTCAGGGGATCTCGCCGTGGTCGCCGAACCCTTCTCGTTCCCAGCCTCCTGGCTGCGGGACACGGATGGAACGGTGGCCATCGTGCCGCGGCCTTCCACGGACTCCCCGCCCCTCTCGCTCATAGAGAGGGGCCATGGATACGTGGCCGCCGCGTGGGGGGATATCGCCCTGGTGGGCGTTTACTTCCCCCCAAAGCGTCCGGTCGTAGAGCTGGAGAATTATCTCCAGACTCTCACGGCGGCGCTTGCGCGATTAGGGAGGAGCAGGGTCGCGGTCTGCGGCGACCTAAACGCCAGGTCCACGGCCTGGGGAGACCATGTCGATAGCCCCCTGGGCCGCTGTCTAGCGGCCTGGGCGGCGTCGACGGGTCTGGTGCTCCTCAACAGGGAGGCAGTGCGCACGTGCGTGCGCCACAACGGGAGCTCGGTGCCGGACGTCTCGTTCGGCACTGCAGCCCTGGCCGCGCTCGTGCGCCGGTGGGAGGTGGACCTGAGGGAGAATCTATCCGATCATAGGTACATTCGGATAGAGTTCTCCACTCAGTGTCCACCGGTGGTGGGGGGGGAGCGGGAAGGAAGAAGGTCCTTCCCGCGGTGGTCCCTGATGCGGCTGGACCGCATCGCGGCCACGGAGGCGGCCTTCGTCCAGGACTGGTTCGCTCCGTCGGACAGTCCGGACGTCGACGAGGCCGCCCTCCAACTGAGGGAGGCAATGACCGAGGTGTGCGACTCCAGCATGCCTCGGTCGCGACGGCCCCCGCCCAGGCGCGCAGTGTACTGGTGGTCGGCGGAACTCGCCGGCCTCCGGGACGACTGCGGCGCCGCGAGGAGGGCCTTCCAGCGGGCCCGCCGCCGCGCCAACCGCGATGCCGCCAACGAGGACCGCCTCTATGCCTCCTACGTGGAGGCCCGGCGCGTCCTCAAGGTGGCAATCCGGGAGGCCAAAAAGGCGGCGCGGCTGGAAATGCTGGAGGGGTTGGATGCCGACCCCTGGGGGAGGCCGTATCGGGCGGCGCGTAATAAGCTGCGCCCGATCGGCCCCCCCGTCGTTGAGGCCCTTCAGCCGGCGCTGCTGGAGGAGGTGGTCCGGGGTCTCTTCCCGGACCGCTCGCCGGACTTCGACCCTCCCCGGATGGCCCCGCTCCCGCGAATGGGTCCTCCGGCCGACGCCGGGATTCCCCCGGTGTCGGAGACGGAGTTTGCCTCGGCGGCGGCTCGCCTCCGGGGGAAGAAGACGGCGCCGGGGCCAGACGGCGTGCCGGCACGGGTGGTGGCGATAGCCACCGCCCAAATGGAGCGACGTTTTCGGGACCTCTTCGACCGCTGCTTAGCGTCGGGGAGGTTCCCGAAGGTGTGGAAGGAGGGGGTTCTGTGCCTCCTCCGGAAGGTGGGTCGGCCGGAGGAATCGCCCTCCGGCTATCGGCCGATCGTCCTCCTGGACGACGCGGCCAAGCTCCTTGAGAGCGTGATCGCGGCACGCCTCAAGGAGCACCTGGGGGGGACCGGCCCCGACTTGTCCGAGGCCCAGTACGGGTTTCGGGCGGGCCGGTCCACGGTGGATGCGCTTCTCGAGCTGAGGCGCATCACCCAGGAGGGGGCGAGGAAGGGGGGAGGGGTGTTGGCGGTGTCATTCGACATCAAGAACGCCTTCAACTCCATCCCCCACGCCACAATATTGGAGGCACTCCGGTATCACGGAGTGCCTCCATACCTGAGGGCCCTGCTGACGAACTACCTCCAAGGCCGGGAGGTACTGTTCGTCGGCAGGGACGGCCGCATGAGGCGGCGGCCGGTGGAGTCGGGTGTTCCGCAGGGGTCGGTCCTAGGACCACTCCTGTGGAACATAGGGTATGACTGGCTCCTCCGGGGCGCCCTCCCCGATGGCGTGGGTGTCATCTGCTACGCGGATGACACCCTCGTCACGGCGCGGGGTCGCGACTACGGGGAGGCGGCCGACCGGGCGTCGGTGGGGGGAACCCTGGTCGCCCGTCGTATCGGGCGGCTGGGACTGGGGGTGGCGCTCCACAAAACCGAGGCCATATATTTCCATGGGCCTCGGGGGGAGCCGCCGCCGGACGCCCACGTCGTGGTGGCCGGGAGGAGGGTGGTGGTGCAGGCCCAGATAAAATATCTGGGCCTCACCATATCCAGCCGATGGAAGTTCGCGGAGCACTTCCGCCTGCTCCGCGAACGCCTCCTCAAGTCGGCGAGGAGCCTTAGTTGGCTCCTCCCGAACATCGGGGGGCCTGCTGTGGCATGCCGGCGCCTTTATGCCGGCGTGCTGCGCAGCATGGCGCTGTACGGTGCGCCCGTGTGGGCGCACGAGTTGGTGGAAACCAACCGTGCCCTGCTCCGTAAGCCCCAGCGCGCCATCGCACAGCGAATGGCGCGGGCTTACGGCACGGTTGGTCACGGGGCGGCATGTGCCATGGCGGGCACTCCGCCATGGTACTTCGAGGCCGAGGTGCTGGCCGCCGTCTACCATTGGACGGCGGACAAGCGGGCTCAGGGGGAGCCCGCAGCACCTGAGGAGAGGGTCGCCGTCTGGCGAAGGGCCCGCGAGGTCATGTTCCGCCGGTGGACGGCGGAGATGGCCAACGCGGACGACGGGCGGTGGACCCTGGACGCCGTCGGTCCAGTCATAGAGGGATGGATCGACAGGAGGCATGGGTTCCTCACCTACCGTCTGGCGCAGGTCTTGTCCGGGCATGGCAGCTTCGGACATTTCCTGTGCCGGATTCAAAGGGAGGAATCCACGGCGTGCCACCACTGTGGCGCGCCGGACGACACAGCGTGGCACACCCTGGCCGAATGTCCGGCCTGGGATGTGCCACGTCGTCGCCTCCAGGCGTCCGCTGGCCCGGACCTCTCGCTGCCCGGCTTGGTGTACGCCATGCTGGGCTCCGAGGCGGTCTGGGTCGCGGTGGCCTCTTTCTGCGAGGACGTCATGTCGCAGAAGGAGGCTGCGGAGCGGGTGCGTGAGAACGATCCTCTCGCGCCCCCGCACCGCAGACGTCGAAGGGGCCGGACGAGGCGCGATCGCGCCCAAGTCCAGCCTGGTGGTGGCCAGTGGGCGGGGGACGTGGGAATCCACCTGCCCGCATTGCACGGTCCACCACCGTCGACGGGTGGGAACAATCGGGCGCTCCCGGTTGTTCCCACAGGCCCCCCTTCACCGCGGGGGGGTCAAAATGGGCCCGTCGTGCAGTAGACGGGCCCATCGCCGGTGAAGTCGTGGCGTAGGGCCGACGGTCCGGGCCCCACGGCTTCACCACAAAGGCGAAGACGGAGCGCCGCGGTGTTTTAGTGGGTAGTCCCCTGGGCGACGTGTCAGTTGCCCAGGTGGGAGTCCCACACACGCCCCCCGCCACCCCGGTGGGGGGTACGGTGCGTAAACGCATTTCACCGCGCAAACAAAAAAAAAAAAAAAAAAAGTATTTTAAATCCTACTAATATAATAAACGTGAAAGTTTGTGAGTAGGTATGTATGGATGTTTGTACGTTTGTTACTCTTTCACGTAAAAACTCCTGGACGGATTTTGATGAAACTTTATAGTAATATAGGTTACACATCAGAATAACATACAGGGTACTTTTTACCGCGGAAAAACTTCTCATTCCCACAGGAAACCGACTTCCACGCGAACGGAGTCGCGGGCGGCCACTAGTGAGACATAAAACATGATTAATGAGTGTAGGTGGTTGATTGACGACGGCATGCAAAATTTCCGTTTAAACGTTGATTCTAATATCTCTCTCTTCCCATTTTGTATTTATTTGACGATAATATTGTTGTTTTTACGATGATTAATGGGTGGAAAAGATCAACAAATTTAGATAATTACACAAATAGGTAAGAATATGATTTACTCAGGATTCAACAAAAAAACACAATAGCTACAATAGCTTAATTTGCTTACGAACTACGTAAGGTAAAAGCACCTAACTCCGTGGGGTTCTAAAAACGGAACCCAAACCCGCGGTAAATAGAAAAACTAAGATTTTTTACAGTTTCCGTCATATATTTAGATGATATAATTTTTCAGCATTAAGATAATTTAATTAAGAACAGATTTTACTGCTAATTTTATTATAAAAGCGCAAAACATAATAACTATAAAACAATTAAGCTGTGGCAAACGAGGTGAAAGGATGCGCCATACATTTTCGTGCCATTTCTCCGTAACGTTCAATTTACGAGAAGAGTGATTATCATTATAGTTCTAACAGATAAGATCGGTTTCTAAATATTAATTCAATAGCACAACGTTTAATCTTTAAGTTTTTGTTTAAATAACATGTATTTATAGCTTACTTTTTAAGAATTTTCGTGTTGAAAATACATCGGCATTACCGTCCATTTTTTGTACCGATTCCTTATCATGGTGTTCATTTCATCTTAATTTTTCACGTGATTCTTATCAACTTAACTTTATTCTGGCAATAAAATTGAAAGAATCGATTAACATTCGGTTAGAAAATCCAATTCCGTGTTAGTGTTTTGAATATATTTCACATATTAAATAGGAATCAAAATATATGACAAGAGTAAAATTCGATGTTTTTTTCCAAAACGTAACCAATATTGTTATCGTTTTAATGCTATGTTCTAGTAACAATTTCTTTTTAGAACTATCAATTATAATTCATTTGTTTATTTTAAATAAAATAACAACATTGATTTAGAAATATTAAAAACATGTATTACTCGAATTTAGAAATATTAATTTTCGGGTCGGGCCGTAATTCCGAGGTATAAACCACGGAATTAAGTTATATGGAAAATCGGTACGTAATGCCGTGCTACTTTTTCAATATAAGGGGACCCAACAGAATGCATAAAATTATCAATATTTTGTTTACTTTCAAGCTCCTATTTATATCAACTTTAGAGAGTTCAAATCAATGTAAAAATTAGTGGCTATAAAATCTATTTATAAATGTTTTTTCGATTATAAATTATCTACTACATATGTTTTATTTTATAGAATCAATAAACAGAATAAGTCTCGTAAATATTGCATGATAATAAGCATAATTTTGCTGCATAAGTAATAATAGTATTCGTAGTATCGGGCTTTCTCTACAAATTGATACCTCGGAATTAGGTGCCCAACTACCGCGGAGTTAGGATTTTTACCGCGGAATTAGGGTTTTTCGCCTCAGCTTACATTTTGTTTTATTTTAAATATAAAGCCATTGAAAATTTAAAAAATAATTATACATTTGTAAAGTATATTAGTTTGTTCATCTTATAAAGTTGTATTATTACCGTAAACCGCATTTCTTATCCCTAATATCACTGTATCTTTCTTAATGTTGCAAAAATACCGCGGAATTAGGTGCTTTTACCTTATATAATGCCACAAATTGACACAAATATTTAAAATTCTTAACTATATGGAGTACAAATGATTAATGAGAGCCCAACGAAAAAGTATTTTTCCCATAACTTCGTATTTGCAACTGTTGGTTTAGAGAGAGGTAACTTTACTTAAAAAAAAACTTATATTTTAAATTTTGTTTCATAAGATACAACATATAAATAAATTACTTATAATTTAACTTTAAAAGTAATATCAGCGCTTTAAGCATTAATTTCTTATTTGAATGTTGGTTTGCAAATCTAATTAAGTATATATTGATCTTAAGCCGTAGGTTATTATTTATTTATTATCAAATATTGTATCAATCTACGGTAAAAATATAAAAGTTACGAAAATTTGAATTATTTTATGGTTAGGAAACAGCCAATTTAATTTCGCAAATTTTGATAAAACTTAACTTTTAAAGTTTTATTGACACATTGGTAAAAAAAAATCTTACTTATACAGGGTGTTTGGAGGGTCAGTAGCCAAATGAAAATGACGGATATTAGCATTTACTTCCAATTATTAAATTGCATTTTGATTCAAGTTTTAGAATTTATTCGATTTTTAAGATTTTTCTAAGGAAATCCCAGATTTTGTCATTAAAAGTCCAATATTTAATTTATTTTTATATTGCGGAACCAAGCAAAAATAATTTTAATTTCTGTATATCTGAAAAATACGAATACTTACTACTTCTTCTAGCTCTTTGTACCAAGCATGTGGGCTTTCGTGGATTATGTTGGTTAAAATTGTATTTATATTACTTTCCAACTCTTTATTACTTTCCAATATTCTATTTACATTAGATATTTATTAAAAATCCATATCACAATTATTATATACGGTTCTTTTAATAACACAGTGAAAGACTCATTGTAACTGCATAATTGAAACTTCCACCATTCTGCCACTTGATATTGCGAACCAACTTTAGTCGAAAAACAAAATATAAATAATAATATTAAAATTGAAAAACCATAGTTTGGCCAAGGTGTCCGAGTTTTTTGTGTCCAAAACGTCATCGACCCAAAAAACGGTGATTAAATGTCATTTTATGCTTGATTGACTGGTTTTATAATAATGACATTTAATCGCCGAGAAATTGCTGAAGTGCTTTAGTTAAATTTTCACACTAGACGCTTTTTAAAGAAACAGTTTAAAAGAAAAGTTTACTTTGTTAAATTCAAGAACCAATTCGTGTTGTCTATTTTGAATCAGCATATACAACAACCGGTAGTATAATGTGCTGGTTGTATAAAAGTAAGTTTCAATTCGATGGGTATATACCATAATAGTCTTGATGGTAAGTCATTGTAGCTGCAGATTAAGTACACAATTCAACGTAAGGCTTGGCCTAGTCAAAAAAAACATCTTCGCAAGTAATAAACAATATCCTGTTATTTAATTTTATAAGAATACAAGACGCCTTATCTAAATAGTACCTACTTGGTCAATATTTTGTTATTCTTAACTATACTACTTAACACCATCAGTGCCGAATCAGTGTTGAAACAGATACAGATAAATCGATTCATCGCAAACGTAATCAATCACCAACACAATCGACACATCGATTACGACATCAATCACCTATAAACTCCTAAAATATAATTGCAAAGAACCAGATGCGTGAATAAAGACGGTCAACGTAAACATCCCGACACTCGATCGACGCAAGCGCGTGTCTGATCGAGAAAAGAGAATAAAAACGTCAAAAAGCTAACCTTTATAAACAGACACCGATCAACAAGGTTGTTAGTGTTGGCGGGAGATCAAAATCGTGGATATCGTTTGATCAGAATAGAGAATGTTCAATTTTAGATTGCTTTTGTAGAATGGGACGCTTGTAATGTAAACCAGCACTTAGGTTTTGGCAGAATTGTGTTGGGAATTGGAGATTTGTTAAAACAAAGTATAAGTATAAGGATAGTGACGCAGGGTTAGGGTAATTCACGTAAGAAATTTCATCGATTTCTCGGATTAAATGTCATTTCATTTGCTAACTGTCTAAATTTTAAATGACATTATTAAGTCGTCGAGAACAAGCTGAAGTTGATTGGCAGAATCAGGGAGTAGATCATAAAAAAATATATTAAGTCGTGTATGAAGTCAACAGGTGATAAGGTACCAATTACGTACAAAATTCCAGTTCAACCATTTCTTAGCATCGTGAATCTTTCCTGTTTGGCAATAATCACGTAATTTTTTTAATGACAAAATATTTCAAAAGACTATTTATGAGTACGAATAATGTACTTTACTATAGGAAAATTCAGAAAATTATTAATCAGTAGGGAAGCAAGAAGCGAATTGTAACAAGCGGATATACAGGGTGTCCCAAAAGGTTACGTAGCTGGGAAGGGGGGTGGTAGGGGTGGTCACAAGGGTCACCAGAAAAATAATAAAAAAAATCCCCTCTGGATATTTCAATAAAAAAAAACCATTTTTTAAAAAACTAAAAATTTTACACCTTGTTACCCTATTTTGCTTACTGTACCTACAGATATTGCTGTATTTGAAAAAAAAACCTGTTATGTAATCGTCAATAACCCTTTATCAAATTAAAATAAAAAAAACTATACATATCTAACCAAGTTTTAAAGAAAATTAAGTTCTTGTCCAGTCAAGGACTTAGTAATTACGACTTCACTCAACTTCCTCCAAGCATACTGAAAAAAAAACGTACTACGCATCTCCGGCGAGTAAGTTAAAAAAATAGGTAATTTTATTGCAATTCCAAAATGGTATAACACTTATTTGAAAAATTCATACTAGGACATTTAAAAATATTTTTCGGGAACAATACTCCTGCAAAAATAAAAATATCAAAAAACAATAGTCTCAAATTCGTACGCAAATACATTTTTAAATGTCTGTTCTGTTGCTTTGATGTTACTGCCCGGTATAATTCTCAAGATTGGAGTACAAACATACTTCAAACATTCAAGTACAGTCTAGGCTAGATCAACGCGTAAGTTGTAAACATATGGAGCTTGATCTGCGCATCATTTGTGCGTACCACCGTGCGTGTCACGCGGATTTTTTTGCCGCGCACAACGCAGATGTGGAATGAACTTCCTGCAGCGGTATTCCTGGCTACCTACAGCATGGGGCTCTTCAAGTCGAGAGTGTATTCCCACCTTAAAGGTTAGCAACACACCCCCAACACCCACAGTGTTGCGGGTAGTTATGGGCGGCGGTGATCACTTACCATCAGGTGCCTCGCATGCTCGTTTGCTCGTTTAATAAAAAATAAAAAAGTTTATGAAAAACCCATCAAGGACTTAGTTGACTTGAGTTCATTTATAATGCTCATTTTTAAAACGACGCAGGGCATGTATTTATGTTGGTGGTAGACATTTCGAGCATTTTATTAAAATAATAAATTATAATTTTGTTTTCTTTCGAGTTTCATTTAAAATCGCAACTGTAATGTCGAGTAAGCTGTGGTCATTTTGAAACTAACTAACCGAACTTTTTTTGTATGGAAATAGGATTTATTTTTATTTGCTATCCCAGCTTACCTAGTCTTAGACTATACCTACAGGGTAATAGATGTCTATGGCCTATACTGAAATTATGATGAATATTACCAAAACTATTTTAGGGATGAGCTGAAAGTTGAAATTTGAAAAAAGTTGTTGAAAACTTTTAGGTAAGAGACCAGTTAGATAAGCTAATCAAATCTATCAACCTTTGCTTTTGTACACACCAGACAAGGTGAAGCTTGATCCTTTACCTACATCTTTCGTTTACTTGAGTAAATGCAGTAAAGATTATTTTCCCTAGAATATGGAAAAACTTAATCTAGCCTTATTCGAATGTTTGAGGTATGTCTGTACTCCAATCTTGAGAATTATACCGGGCAGTAACATCAAAGCAACAGAACAGACATTTAAAAATGTATTTGCGTACGAATTTGAGACTATTGTTTTTTGATATTTTTATTTTTGCAGGAGTATTGTTCCCGAAAAATATTTTTAAATGTCCTAGTATGAATTTTTCAAATAAGTGTTATACCATTTTGGAATTGCAATAAAATTACCTATTTTTTTAACTTACTCGCCGGAGATGCGTAGTACGTTTTTTTTTCAGTATGCTTGGAGGAAGTTGAGTGAAGTCGTAATTACTAAGTCCTTGACTGGACAAGAACTTAATTTTCTTCAAAACTTGGTTAGATATGTATAGTTTTTTTTATTTTAATTTGATAAAGGGTTATTGACGATTACATAACAGGATTTTTTTTTCAAATACAGCAATATCTGTAGGTACAGTAAGCAAAATAGGGTAACAAGGTGTAAAATTTTTAGTTTTTTAAAAAATGGTTTTTTTTTATTGAAATATCCAGAGGGGATTTTTTTTATTATTTTTCTGGTGACCCTTGTGACCATCCCTACCACCCCCCTTCCCAGCTACGTAACCTTTTGGGACACGCTGTATATGTATACCGTCTACATTTAACAAGTCATTTTAAAAACCACAAGTCATCCAAATTTATTGATCAAAAAAATAGAAAATTGCGTAAACACTTAAAGGATTCTTACAAAACTAAAAAACCTTACCACTAAACTTTATTACATTGTCAACTTACTTATAATAGTACATTATGATACAAGTGTGCAAAGTTGTTCATTATACACGAGGCTGAGGCTTGCAGCGTAAATCAGCCAAGTGTATAAATGAACTTATTGCTCACGAGTACCATACGCACTTTTTCAACACATTTGTGAGGAATTATATTTTGCATAAATAGTTTTACAATTTAACAAATGCAATATAAAGAAAATATAAATAATTCGGGAAATGACGCGCAACTTTTTTTTGCACGCGCCAATCAGCCGTCATACAGCAAATTTCAAAATTATTTGTTTGAGATGAAATACAATTATTTTGTAACAAATTACTGTTTATTATCAATAATTTGATAATAGTTAATGTATTTTTTTATTATATGGACACAATTATCTATTTAAAACATATAAATGGGTTTTCAGTGGCACAAAACCTCTTTTTTGTTACAAAAAAAAACTGAATTACCCGATCAAATTAAAAATGTTCAGGTAACTAGCATATAATTTGCAGTTAGGCACTACCTTAACTTTGTAGAATTCATTCTATTATGCACGGGTGTGTGTAATATTATTATGCACGAGTGGGTTACAGCTCGGTTTACGGCCCTAAAACGATGTGATAAAGCTCACTTTCTGAGCAAGTGTGTTGAAAAAATAGAAACTCTATCAAAAATACCTCTATTAATATACAGGGTGTTTGGAGGGTGAGTAGCCAAATGAAAATGGTAGATAGGTGAGACTATTAGCTATTTACTTCCACTTATTAAATTGCATTTTGGTTCAAGTTTTAGAATTTATTCGATTTTTAAGATTTTATTAAGAAAATTCCCGATTTTGTCATTAAAAGTCCAATATATTTTTTATTTACTGTCGGAACCAAACGAAAATAGATTTAATTTAAAGCCTAATACTGTTTTATTCAGATTGAAATCATAAATTAATACAAATCATCTCATATAAAGTTACAGTGGGTTCATAAACTTTGTGGAACAAGTGGGAAAAAAAATTTGAATCAACTTTGCTACGATTTTTTTTTTTAAATATGAGAGTTTGAAAATTTCATTTGCTTTTAAAAACTTCTTCATTTAATACACATTATAATGATATGCTACATGTAACATAAATAATTAGAAATCTCAACAGAAATAATAAGTTAGTCCTCAAAGACGCCTGGTAAGGAAGGCACAAACCCGTTAAACTACGGATGTAGTTAAAAACTTCTGTCTCATTCTAACAAAGCTATGCCTATTGTGTTATCTATTATGTCACTAGGCAACACTTATCTTGTTTGTTAGCTTCATGTATAAAAAAATGTTTTTATTTTCTGACTGAAGATTGAAGACTGTTGTTGGCCCATATGAAAACTTTATAGCTTCACCGAACTATGCGACTACTAAGGCCACCTAGTTGGATGCAGACCTCAGTTCAGGGCGTCGCGATCATTTCCACTTCACTGTTTCCTTAGGGGCCTCTCTCTGAGAAGACCCAGCAAGAAACTCAACGGGGGTCGGATCTGATAGTCGAGGAAACCGGATGTTAAATGCCGCACCTGCCTACCACTATAATGTCCTCCGGGCTGGCAACGGGCGCGGGCTAGAGGAAGCAGATTGTTTCTTACGGTAATCTTTTGACGTTTGATGTTCGTTTGACGATTGTGATTGGTCGCCTCTTGCGAGTGTCGCAAATAGCGGATGGTTGGGGTGGTGAGGGGCGGAGTAAAATAAACTCCTAATTTCAGTCTCCGGGAACCGGTTCTACATGACTTGCAGCTGGTGAAATGATATTTGCTTGCATGCGAATAGACCAAGCTACCGTTGGCTATGACTAGACAGACGAAAGTCAGATAGATAATAGCTTATTTTTAAGTGAAATCTTTCACCAGCAAATTAAAAAAAACAAAAAAACCTTGTGAAATGAGATTTTGTTGCATGCGAAAAGGCCACGCTACCGTTGGTCTTGACTTTTTTCAAGCAACATTTTACTCCGACTGTAGAAAAGTGTAGGTCACCGAAAATCTGCGCTGAGCGGAGTTAAACATGTGAAATAGTAGAATCCTCTTCTATTCGAGGCAAGAAAAGTGAAGAGGGAGTCGAATGAGATAACACAATAGGCATAGTTTTGTAAGAATGAGACAGAAGTTTTTAACTACATACGTAGTTTAACGGGTTTGTACCTTCCTTACCAGGCATGTCTTTGAGGATTAATTTACTATTTCTGTTGAGATTTCTAATTATTTATGTTCCATGTAGCATATCATTATAATGTGTATTAAATGTAGAAGTTTTTAAAAGCAAATGAAATTTTCAAACTCTCATATTTTTTTATTTTTTTTCATAGCAAACTTGACTGAACATTTTTTCCCACTGGTTCCGCGAAGTTTATGAACCCACTGTAACTTTATATGAGATTATTTGTATTAATTTATGATTGCAGCTGAATAGAAAAGTATTAGGCTTTAAATTAACATTATTTTTGTTTGGTTCCGACAGTAAATAAAAAAAATATTGGACTTTTAATGACAAAATCGGGGATTTTCTTAAGAAAATCTTAAAATTCGAATAAATTCTAAAACTTGAACCAAAATGCAATTTAATAAGTGGAAGTAAATAACTAATAGTGTCACCTATCCGCCATTTTCATTTGGCTACTCACCCACCAAACACCCTGTATACACTTTATATACAAAGTAAGATAAGAAAGTTCCTCGAATTAACGATATAATTTACGATTCATCAAAGGCGAATGAGGTTCAGGAGCCCTCACACACGATTTATCTTATACCGACGATTTGAAAGCGAGATTATTATCAAATTCATATTACTTTTTGGAAATCGATATGCCAGCCTTAAATGGTGTTTATGAAAGACGTGTCGAAGATCGAAAGCAATTAGTTACGACAGATGTCGTCAGTTTTTTTTCTGGAAGGAAAAAGGATTATTGTGGAACCTTGCAAGAATTTTAGGGTACGTGATGCGACGCAAAAAGTAGGTAGCTAAAGTTTGATTTTAAATATTTAAAAGAGACCTTATTTCAAGCGCAAATCTCTGTGGGAGCTTCAATTGTCATATTTTTTACTTGCATGCTGATACATTTCGAAACTAGATGCGCAATTGACCTGTTGCTACTACGTATTTTACATTATTACAAAACTTTCAATCGATAGTAGTCCGAGATCTGCGTTAGATACCTATACGCTTTATTAAAATTGACACAGGGCCGCGCCGACCCTAAGCAGCGCCTGTGTGCGAAACCTATGAAGCGCCTGTGTGCGAAACCTATGTAGCGCCTGTGTGCGAAACCTATGTAGCGCCTGTGTGCGAAACCTATGTAGCGCCTGTGTGCGAAACCTATGTAGCGCCTGTGTGCGAAACCTATGTAGCGCCTGTGTGCGAAACCTATGTAGCGCCTGTGTGCGAAACCTATTTAGCGCCTGTGTGCGAAACCTATGAAGCGCCTTTTTAAGTTGGTTTAGACCATTTTTTTAACTATGTTGTATTAAAAAAAAAAACGGCGCCCCCCTTGCTTAGGCGCCTGTGTGCGCCGCACACAATTCTCAATTATTGACACATTTTAAATTATATTTGATTGTGAAGCTCATTATAAACGTAAATAACAAATCCCTTATCAATATGTGAACTTGAGTGGATCTTGGTAAGAAAATAAACGAAAGTATATTTAAAATAATCAAATTCAACATTCTAGATGAATAAATTATTTATATTATTATATATTATAGTAGTAGCCGTGAATTTGAATAAAAACAAGACAAGGTGGTGTTCTATTTAGTAAAATAATAGTATTATTCAGATAAATTAAACGTTTTTAATACTAAAAGCCTCCGGCCTTGTACATGATTGACTTGTCAGAATATCTTTTCACTGTAACATTGATGCGACTTGACTTCGAAGAATCTCATAAATAACAAAAAATACTGTCATAAAAATAAAAGAACATGAATGCTTTAATCTACCCCCCACTGAAAAATGGAGGCTCTTCCATTCCAATATTCGATTATAAACAAATATTACCAATCTTTGATATTTCGATGAAAGAACCTTCGTTACTCATATAGAAATATCGAGGGCTCACTTAATGTTTAATCGTTATACATCAAAGCGAACAAAAACATCTAAAAGAAGATTATTAATTAAAGAGTCGTTGAAACTTATTGCTGGAAAGGTAACCTAAAATACTTTAATACCCCACAAAATTATTCCAAACGACTTAAGACTTTACTGCCCTCGATTTAAAGTGACATTTGTTAATTTGCCTCCCTAGTGGTCTAATTGAGATCAAGCTGAATTTTTCATACGGAAGATTGTTTAATCTTCAATTTATATGTAAAACGGAGGTCCGATCAAGAATTAGAAGGTTCCTAAGGCAATTTATTGAAGGAACGTGGCACTTATCATGTTCCTTGTTGGTAATTTGTTTTCTTGTATCAATTGATTGTAAAAATCTTGGAATTCCGTCTTTGATTTTTTATTTCAAACGAGAGCTCAGAACAACAACTGTTGCTTTCATATTATTTTTTTACACCAGAGCTGTTCAAAGTTCCACATCAAAAATATTTCTTTAGAAATTTTACACAAATCAAAAGTTTAACAATATTTTTTGAGAAAAATACTCCCAGTTAGCTATTTTATTTGGTAGTTATTAACTGATGCGGTTAATATTAATTATTTTAGCACAGAAATAATGATGGAATTAAGTGATTTGACCTCGTTACGAGTAAAAATATGAACACAGTAAAAAAATATGAAGTTTTTTTTCAAGTGCCATATTTCTAGCAGTATAAGGGTTATACTTTTTATCAATTATTTTTTAGGCTTGCCTTTAGTTCTACTATTAGCCCTTCAGAGGTTATCCATTGTTTCCTGGACACCCGGTATATTTAAATTATTTAGTTTTGAGCTGTTTCATGTAAATATTTGATCATTTCATTACTATTTTTATTTTTGACCCTCGTTGTCTTAAATATTTAGCGAACTTACTTAGATGAAACTTAAACATTTATGAAAAAATAAAAAAGACG
Source organism: Emmelina monodactyla (assembly GCA_916618145.1). Lineage (NCBI taxonomy): Eukaryota > Metazoa > Arthropoda > Insecta > Lepidoptera > Pterophoridae > Emmelina > Emmelina monodactyla. Next base: position 2,056,486 of record OU745319.1, read on the forward strand.
CCATTTTGTTTTCTAAGTTAATTTAATAAAGATTGTTTGATTTTATGGTCAGCCATGTTTTAAGTTTTGTCATCATTGGTCGGATGGCATATTATCCGACATAACCCGACTCCTTTCCCTGAAGGGGCGGGTATGCGTAGGCATTTTCCTATATCGTCAAAAAAAAAAGATTCATTTTAACTTTGGAATTGTTAAACGTAAAGATAAAAAATTGGATATTCAATTTTACTAAAAGCTTTTATATCGAAAACCTGAATCAATGATTAAATCTAAGTATAGATCATTTTTATATTACAATCATTACAGCCATTTGAATAAGTTAAATATACTTTGGTTTAATTACTGTAAGCTATACGTATATACACGCTGTATAAATAATATTACATAACTTTTGCAATCACCTCATGGTCTTGAGTTATTTGCACATGTTGTATATAAACGCTATCTGATTGTAAACAGAGCCCAGCTGATCTATATTTATTGGATAATGGAAAACTACTGAAATCTGCGGCGATAATGGCCCAGTATTCATGACAGCACGTTAATAGCGAGATGCATTTCATAATGTTGTGGACTTGTCGATAATTTTTGTCGATAGTTTTTGTAATGGCCTATCAATATAAAAATATTGTTAAAAATGATAATTAGTTATATGGCTTAGTTATATGCATTTTGCTCAAGTTAAATTTCTTGCGTATTTAAATTACAAAGTGCAAAAGACGAGAAATGTTAAAACTCGCCATTTACAGCTACGTTCATGTGATTTTAATAATTTCCGAAAAAAAGAAAAAAGTTTTAAAGTTGTTGCCTTAAAAATATTGATCAAAGAAATAAAACCCTGTAAAACAAAATGTTACTTCGGTGAATTTACAATTCAGAAAAGAATGTTAAGTATATTTGTATCGACAATTTCTAAACCGTGCCAGCCATCTTGGAATGCATTCTATTTTATCGTGTCATAAATCCAATGAGGTTTGCAATGCAATCTCTGGCTCGTAAATTAAACGCACATTGAACTACTAAAGATTATGGTTTCTCATATTACGCTTGTACCTTAACAACTTATTTTCTTTCTACATTTTATTTTTTATTTTTAGAAAAACCGTGTTATGTTCCATAATTAAAATTACGGATGTATTAACACAGTCATACTGACAAAAACATACACTCTCGCAATGACATATCAAAGTAACAAACCCACGACCCACAATATGAATACGTTGCTAGATTAATAATGAAGAAGCTAATAAGCTTTGGTTTTAAAATAACGAAGCTAATCTTTTTGTATTTATTTAAAAAATCCTAAATTTTAAAACGTTTTTTTTACGAAGTTTAAAGTTGTTTATTAATTTTTATTTTAGGTATCATTAAACTTTTCTTTCCTGGAAAAATTACCGACAGTATACAAAGGTACTGCAAAGTAAAATTTCAGGAAAAGATTGGTAGTTTCATTTCTGAGAATGAAATGTTAATTCTCTGCTTAAACCCAATAGGGTTAATTCGCAGAAAGATGTAGTTTGTACACGAGTCTCTCATTATTAATTTTCAAGTATATCCTAGTAAAAAAATCCATTTTGATAATGTATGGGCCATAATCATATTGAATTTAAATGACAACCCAATATGAATATGATTCTTACGAAGAGAAAAATCTATTAATCATATACAGCGTGTAAACAGACTTATTTCCGAACCCTGGTACCATGTATTGTTGAGCCTTAATGGCAAATTGAACTTTTTGTTCTTAGTGTAACGAGTGTTCCTCCAGTCATGTCCAGATTTCAATTTCGGAAGCAGTCTTTATACAATATTTTATTTGTCATAATTTCACATACAATAATAATTCTGTTGCCATAATTCACAGTTGTTGTAATCTTAATTGCTATAATAATCTACTGCCATTATAATTAAAATCCATGTCTTTACGTATCATAATTTTAAAATCCATAAAATACGTTTATCATATTTTAAAAGACTTAATATAATATTACATAAACTTTGATTGCCATACTATATAATTTATTGTCGACTATTTTAAGACTTTTTTACGGCAGCACGTAAATTTTTGGCGCTTCGCCGGGTGCTGCCGCACCACGCTCGCTACGCTCGCTCGACTCGCGCATGCGGTGTCAAAATCAACTACGCTACGCTCCTCGCTAACCTATATTTACTTTATATTACATGAACGTTAATTCAGTTGTACATTATGTAACGTGAATATTATATTACATGAACGTTATATCAATTAATATTTATGTCAACAAAAATTATGGCTTCTAATTTTATGTCTAGCAATTATTATGTCAAGTAATCAATTATAGCAGATGTAATTAGTTCTAATTATATTAGTGCATCTGATTATTATGGCATCTGAAATAATGTCAAGCAAAATTTTTGTCATTTAATGTTATAGGAAGTGAGAGACAACACATTATTTCACTTAAACCAGAGTCAAATTAAAAAAAACGTAAAAAAACAAATTCTCATTTTGGACGATAGCATTTTTATAAGTAGTTTAAATGGTAATAACAGAGTTTAACCCTAGCAAAATGAAATCCGCCTAAAATAGAAAGTTCAATTTAATTCTTTCTTAGAAATATTGTTCCAAGGTCAATCACACCACTTAGACGAGTAAGTGGTGTCTCGGAAATCATAATCGAATAAAATCTACAAAGAAAAAGAACGACGAAGGAATTTCTTTCAAATTATACAAAGCCTTTTAAGGTTAACATAGAAAAAGATAGTAAAGTAAGCTTTACTAATATTATAAAAAGGTGAAGTTCGAGAGTTTTGATGTTCAAGGTCATTTCAAAAACTATTTCACTATATTTTTATTCTGTCACAAGCTGGAAGCTTTTAATAAGGACTACTTTTATTAAGACTAATATAGAAATGATTACGGCATGTAGAGAATCCAAGATTAAAAAGACCCAATATACATATTTGTATTAAATATTTTTAACAAATAATACAAAAAAAAATATAATTCGTGTATGTTAATTATCCATTAATAATTAGGTAAGAGTATTACAGATCGTCTAATTACAAAACGTCGTAACACAACAAGCCTAAAGCTGCAAACGGAGCAACTGTACACAAAGCCTTTGACCTGAAATGATGCTATTTAAATGTCGTTGGGTTAATTTTATTGTCAATATTTCAGGCTTATTTGCGATTAATGAGAATTGTTGTTCAGTTTTTACGATCCATCGCTTAATATGCGGGTTGATACAAGCTAGATGAATGTTAAGGAAATGGTATAAAAATCAAACTACAGTAAGCATTTTTATTGAAAAAATATTAAAATAGATTATTACTTTCAGTAATTACATGAAATAAAAGCGTTATGAAACAATTAAGTTTAAATATATTGAAATAGGTAACCCTGAAACATAAAGCTCAATTTGTGTGTAAATAATGCTCGGCTTAACAAGCGATAGGCATTGTTTTGTTTTTATTTTTAAACTAAAGAGAAAAACACTTCTGTTTAAGTGTAGGCAGGTATTATTTTTAACAAGCAAAGTCTTCAACATTTAAAAAAATGCAATTCTGTTTGCGAACATACACAGTTAGTACTTTACTATATCCTATGGTGGAATCTCATATGAAAAACATTGATAGCAAAACCAAAAGCAATCTGAAAAACTCCCGCCAAAACGTAGCAATGTAATCACGTGTGAACGGGAGCATTCTTTTCTTTCAATAATTCATACCACGTACCTAATCGTATTCAACAAACGAATGTGACTTAAAGAGAAGCTTTATTGGATAAGTTTCCGAATATGCGACAACCAAATAAATCGATGGTAGCTTTGTGAGTGCAGTGGTGTTGGGAGGTGTTACCAGTATTTGTTATTTCTGGTTTTAACTAGTTTGGTTTGACGGTTTGGTAGGCAGAGTTTCAAAGTCTTTTAAAGGTAAATTTGTTGATGATGACACAGAAGAGCAATCCTACCGGTTGATTCTGTAACTCAAACTTAACTTCTACGAGAATAAATGGAAAAATGCACATCGGGCCGACAACTAATGGAATTTTGACGTTTTTTGATAGCAGTTTTTGACACTTGACAGTAACAGAATCGCATTGCTGATTCATGACTTTTTTGTTTTTCTTTTGGAAATTGTATTTTTATAAAAGCGCAATTTTTATAGTAAAACATTAGAACACAAAATATTCTTGTCTATGAATATTGAAAAAACAAAGTAGGTAGTTACTTTAATTATTGTTCCTCTCACTATTGTATTATAAAAATGTGTCGTTAAAAATACTAATTGGGCTACATATAAACAAACGCTGAATTTTGTTATTTTATATTAACACTTAAATTGAATTCCCCGAACTGCTGATTAACCCCGTAAAACAATTAAAACACCCACCATCAAGTAACACTTCAAAAATCGTAAATCCTTATAAAATACAGCTACTTTATTTATTTGCCTCCCGACCTAATATTTCTATCCGTCCATTTGTTTTATGGCCAACCAAAAGTTATGGCACCGAAGTTTCTTTGCAAGTATAACAGGAAAAATAAAACAAACATAAGGTAGGTAAGAGTGTATTTATTGGCAGTCAATATTTGTTTTCCGTGTTTACGATATGCAAACTCCTCGATCATGAAGTGAAGGTGGGTTCTGAGAAGTTGAACTAACTTTTGCTAAAGTGAATTGAATTTGAAAATCCTACTAATATTATAAACGTGAAAGTTTGTGAGTATGGATGTATGGATGTTTGTTACTCTTTCACGCAAATACTACCGGACGGATTTTGATGAAACTTTACAGTAATATAGGTTATACATCAGAATAACATATAGGGTAATTCTTACCGCGGGAAAACTTATTATTCCTACGGGAAACCGACTTCCACGCGAACGGAGTCGCGGACGGCCACTAGTTTGAAATAAATGCAATCGTTCAACATAGAAATAATGAACTACTCTAAACTCACGAATGTTTTTAAAGACTTCGTTTTAGTGAATGTGCGGTTTGGAAAAGGTAATTTTCCACCATACTTTTCAACAAGGTTTTCGTTCAATAGTTTGTCAAAGAATGACTGAGTGAGTGAGTAGGTGAAGTAAAAGCCTTTTATATATGTCACAGTCAAAACTCGTTTGTTTTGTAGGTTGAACGCATTTTAACTGCAACATATAAACAGACCAACTTTTCATCTGCAGTTTTGCGTATGTCATCTCTAATTAAAAAATCTAACATTCCATTAGTAGTCATGTCTCGTCCTATTATAATTAACGAGTTTGTTTCAAATAACAGAACTTTATTAAAACATTCGTTAACATTGAAATACTTGCCTACTGTACCGTTGATGATTGCAAACCAAAGTTATACAAAACCCAAATCAAAATTTCCCGAACAAAAAGCTAAATTAATTTTATTGAGGTTAAATCCATGGTAATGATACTAAATCGTTCTTTTTGCCAGAAAAAGGCGCTGCTAATAAATAGGCTGGTGAAAATATAAAAGAGACATTTTAATCTCAGATTCCGAAAAATGTAAACACTGTTTTTGTCGTAAAGAGCTTTTAAATTAATCCTCTTACGCGTTGAGATGATAAATTATTTCAGGGTTCCTTATTTTACCGAAAAATATTTGGAGAAAAGTTTTTAATAAAAAAACTATGTAGTACACTACCTAAAGGAAAGATAAATTATTAAAAAAAAAATTGTTTTTGACATCTGTTGTTTGCTTACAAAGAAAATAGCGGTGACATTTCGACTGTAAGAGAAAACAAGGTTCTTTAAATAAGTATTTGCGTTATATAGAAAAAAAAACATTTATTTGTAAAAGCATATTAGTAATGGTGCAATAGAACGAAGAATGTAAACTTTATGTGTAAATGTATCTGTTAATGGACGGTGACAATATTCCTACTACAGTTAAAACATTTCTACTACTCTGGCAACTGCTTGTTTCGTTAGTGTATCGTTTCATCATCTATTATTTCTACTGTCTATTATTGTTATTTCCATATCAACAGCTGTATATTACGAATATTATCTGCAATGTCTTTTAGTTGTTCCTATCTGAAAGTTCATTAACCTTTGCGGTTACCTTGACCTTTTGAACTCGCCAAAGCGTAAATATACCGGATAAATCTTAAAAGGTTTTCGACCCGAAGTTAATACACTCAAAACAATGGACGAAACTAATTACAATGAAAGACTTTTTCCTATAAATATTTGTTTTTTTTTTATTTTCTTTTTTCAAAAGAACATTTCATCTTAGAACACAACAAGAGTCTAAGTAATAAAGCTTGATATTCAAGTATAGGTTCTAACGGAAGTAGATGGATGATTTTAGTAATCCAAATAATTTTTAATAAACACTCACAAACTCATACAGTGAATATCGGAACCATATCATGGTGTCGGAGCTTTAGCTCGATATCTAAAGAATCACGTTTTATAATTGTACATGGTTCATCAAGTAATGTATTCAAGGCACGGAACCCACCTTTCACAATGAATCACGCTTGTCGGCAATTTATTTCGCCATTGAATTGTGTCGAAAATTTTATTTGATCGTCTCTCAGCCGACTTCTTATCACTTCTTAAATATTATTACTGTGGCAACTTTTTCACAAATGGCAATTCTGATTGACTTCCTTTTTTTGATAACCGCTTTTAGATAAAAGTTCTAAATGGGCTTTTTCGTTTTGAAAAATGGTAATGAAGGTGATTTTTGTACGGTTTCTTTTTTCGACTGCGTTTCTGAATTATCTAAGACTTATGTTCAACTTGGGTTTGCACGGGTGTAACTTAACGAATAAATCATTAATAGCTTTGATTTTTTGATAGTTTAGAATTATTTTTCCTATTTAACTTACGGCCGATACATGGTAAAGAAAGGAGATAGCGAACATACAAACAAACACTGATGGCGACTCTGCTTTTATCAGAACAACTAAAAGTTTATATTTGTTTCTTTTAGATGAATTTCTTATACATGTTTAGGCTTCTACGCTACCCACCTACATATTTTTTTAACATAATACTACCAGCTGATATACGTCCCACTTATTGAGCATAGGTCACCTTCTTATACAACAGCGAACACTATTTTTAGGTACCTTCTCATTATACAGTTATTTTGTTATTATGACCTTTTGAACCCACGTTAATGGTCCTGATTTCTTACACGCGGCAATAAAATTGACTCGCAAACAATTTACAGAGAATCATAACTGAATAATAAATATAACAATTATAGAAACCTTGACATAATTATATATTATATTTTGCAAAAAGACCTTGGCTTGGAAACGGAATTTATTTAATTTGGTATTAGTAATAAAAAAAATAAAAAAAGATGAAAAACGCTCTGTCTGAGAGCAAACTAGATCTTATTTTTAATTCATAGGTTCTAAGTATTGTTAGGTATATACTCTACAAAAAATGGTACCTATAATAAATATCCTAAGCTTACACAGATAATAATACCTAACAGTTATTTATGGCACTTTAGATTTGGACTTTCTCACAAACGAACTTACCTATTAAATTTTAATTAAAGCCAAAGTTGTTAAATAGGTACTGACTTATTAAATGTTCAACTGTAAGTTATGATGAATAAATTTCATTTCATTTCAATGTCATAAATTGTGACATCCTTACGCGTTTTTAGGAAAGTGAGTTATAGACAAGCAGAAATATAGTCTTATTGATAAAAAAGTGATATTACTAAGCCCTCTTTTTGCCTTTTGCGGTACGGCACCCCTAAAAAACAATAGTAAAAGTTTGAAAGTAAAAACCAATTCACGACAAGCCTTGATTTTTAATCCGCCGTTTTTACTGTCCATTGTATCCAAATATTCGTTATTTTTAAAAAAATCGAATAAAAAATACCACTAACGAGCATTGAATACTTTTATCTGGGGAAAACAAAACAAACTTTAATTTAAAGACATGTTTGTTTTGAGTTTCATTTCATATTCAACCGATTTATGCTGCGGATTTTTAACGACGAACAAGCGACAAAAAATAATTCCCTAGATGGTAAGTGGTTATAAAGCGTTTAATAACAAATAAATCTCCAGACTAACACACGAGTAATAATTTATACCTTTATATGTCTTTATTAAATGTAAAGTTTAAGTTAACTTTAGTTTGATATTTAACGAATAATAAATAAATTAATTAATAAATCTCCAGACGAACACATCAACTGTGTAGCCTTAAACTAAGCAAATCTTGTGCTATAGGTACACACAATTGGAGAGAACCTAGCGACACCCAGACACGTACCAATTTCCTGACCGGAGGATCGAACCCGGAACTATCCGCTTAGCCGTCCGGTATATTTATATACCGCTGCACCACAGAGGTCGTCCGTTTTCCGTCATAAATCTATATTAACCAATTCCCTGCGCTACCCTAAACCTACTAAGAAGCTGTGTTCGGATACGTGTTATCTTACTGCATACTAATATTATAAATGCGACAGTTTTTCGAATATATATGTTTGTTGCTCTTTCACGTAAAATCTACAAAACTTATTTATATATATAGAATACAATCTGGAAAAACACATCAGGTATTTTTTACCGCGGGAAAATATTCTATTCCCACGGGAAAAGCTATTTGACTACAGGTAAAACTGTAGGACGGAAAGCTAGTAACTTACAAACTCATGACATCCTGACATATTAATAACATTAGATTTCCCCTAATCAAAACCACGAAATCCATAAACACAGTAACAATTTTAAATTATTCACACCGCTCATCTCCGTCACTTTAGCTATGAAATTACTCGTGGCACTTCCATCCCAATCAAAATACAACCAAACAAACTTGAATTCGATTTTCCTCGTTCATTTCCCAAAATGGCGGCGTATGCCAACCGGAAGTTGTGTGCCACATCCGGTGATTAATATACCCTCTTGAAAGATAGTTAGAACAAAGGGTGAATTAGATGTAATTAAAATTTAATACTCAAGTTAGAGATCTAAGGCAATGTTTGTCATTGTGGGTGGAAGTTGGGGCGTAAAACAAGATAACTATTGTCATAACTTTTAATTGGGGCACGTGTTTTTTAGTTACAAATGTAAGTAAACAGTCAATTGAAAATTAAATCTATGGTATTTAAAATAAAAAGATAAATTTGAATTTGTGCTACGTTCATGTAGGCCTACGATACTTATAAATAATAAATTAATCTCCAGACTGACACACCTATTATGTGGCCCTAAAGTAAGTGCAGTATGCACTTGTGTTATAGGTACCTCATAATGCACTAGGGGAGAACCTAGTTACACACAGACACGAGCCAATATCGGAAAACCATTTTTACGAAATTGGCACGACCCGGGGATCGAACCCTGAACCATCCGCTTAGCAGTCCGGTATATATGTTACGGCTAATACCCGAAGTGCGGCTACACCTAGTTTTAGCCGGTTAGAAGTGTTTTTTATATGGAAAACTGTAAAAAAAAAATTAATCCTAAGTATATAAAAACTGGTTTCAATCATGAGTCGACGGAGTCCCGCTACGCGGGACTCCTTTTTCTGGGTGGTATCAAAAACACGTGGGGCACGTGTTTTTTAGTTACAAATGTAAGTAAACAGTCAATTGAAAATTAAATCTATGGTATTTAAAATAAAAAGATAAATTTGAATTTGTGCTACGTTCATGTAGGCCTACGATACTTATAAATAATAAATTAATCTCCAGACTGACACACCTATTATGTGGCCCTAAAGTAAGTGCAGTATGCACTTGTGTTATAGGTACCTCATAATGCACTAGGGGAGAACCTAGTTACACACAGACACGAGCCAATATCGGAAAACCATTTTTACGAAATTGGCACGACCCGGGGATCGAACCCTGAACCATCCGCTTAGCAGTCCGGTATATATGTTACGGCTAATACCCGAAGTGCGGCTACACCTAGTTTTAGCCGGTTAGAACATCAATAGGTTAGGTTAGTTAGGTTACTTTTTTGATACCACCCAGAAAAAGGAGTCCCGCGTAGCGGGACTCCGTCGACTCATGATTGAAACCAGTTTTTATATACTTAGGATTAATTTTTTTTTTACAGTTTTCCATATAAAAAACACTTCTAACCGGCTAAAACTAGGTGTAGCCGCACTTCGGGTATTAGCCGTAACATATATACCGCTGTACCATATTACTAATGTTACAAATGCGAAAGTTTGTGAGGCGTCCCTATAATGATCAAAATAAAGGCTATTTCAGCGTAAAAACACTAAAATTTATTACTGCACTCCACTTACACTATTACGCAAACTTTATGTACGGTTTGGGATGAAACTAAGTGTATAAATTAATTTGACACGTGGGTTACTCGACACCACGGGTAAAAATATCTCGTTTCTACAGCTTTTAGGCAATGGGTGAAACTTCTTACATAAAAAGTAACTCCTTACATAAAAAGGCGCATTTGGATAAGTATCCATAGTTGCCAAAAATATTGATCCTTAACTTTCTGGTTTCGCTAATAGAAAGTGATTTAACCTTAAAACCAGACAACATAAAACACAAACTAAAAAAACAGCTTAATAACTTTTTGAAATTGTTTAAAACTTTGTACAAATTAAAAATATTGTAGCCTCCGGTAATCAAATCGAAGAATTAATTATTAAAAGGAAAAGGTTGTTGTTAGAAGTTTGAAACAAGATTTTCAGCTTTAAAAGTTTAAATCTTACTCAATTAATTAAATGAATAAAATAATTGAACGATGGTTTTAAATTCTGAGAAATAATTTGGGAAAGATAATAAAGTTGAAATTTAATAATAAGTTAAAAATCTTGTTATATAAGTAAAAACCACTTAAAGATAAACTTCAGTAAATCCTTGAATCTAAACACACTTCATATTTATCTTCCGAAAAGCTGTGAACCACAAGATTTCCCTACGCATATTCAAACTACTCAACAATAAAGTTTCATAACGTTATCTAATTAACGTTAACAAGCAAACACTGGTTAATTTTACCTCCGTACCATGAAACTATCGCTTATTTATCGTGTGATCTCGGTTTTACAATCTTTGTTCTCATCAAAATGGAAATGCTTCTATTCACAAGTCTACATTGTTTGGCTGTGAATCCGCAATTACAGTTTTGTTTTGTTTCTTTTTTCATTGTATAAGTTACCAGCACCATCTGCGATGTAAAACCTCTTTTGTTCTATTTTTGAAGATGTCTGGTTGGACAGAAACATTCTGGATTTGAACTGTTTTGTGAATGGAAGTTCTATTAATGAAAACAATATTTTTTTGAAAATCGTAAAAAAAATCTATGTCTGTATTTTTTTTAACTTCTCTTTATTTGGTAACTAAGATTTATGTGTCTAAAGTTTTAATAAAAAAATAAGAAGCTAATTATTAGAAAAATTGCTTTTAATCATATTGTTCAATCAAACTTTACGTACACACCAAGGCTTAAAAGATAAACATTTATGAAAGAAATATATTTTATTAATCTTTAAACTAATTTGAATAAGAAATCAAAACAACTTTTTTAATCACTCAAATGCTAGACAAATTATTTTTCTTAAATGATTGAATTAATGGCTTTCATTTAGCAGATATAATAAAACTTAGTGTCGTTTAAGAATTTCTAAATGCATTTTTTATTTTATAAGTAAAAATAAAAATGTCGCGAAGAACCTTTTACAGTTAAAAGACCATGAACTTCTTTCATATCCGTACAACTTTATTTTTAGAAGACATAGTGACATTTACCCCTTATTCAGCAAATAAAAGTTGTAGCGCATCACTCACTGAGTGAATCATTAGGGGCACTTTACACTAGTAGTTGATAGCAGCACATTTAGCTCTGTGTTGGAAGAGAGCTTTATTTTTCATGCTGACCTTACAAGTTGCTATTTTCTGCTACACATGTACCTTTTTAGTCGTTACCTTTTATAACGTAGTTTTATTTTATTTTCACTCACTTTTGTATATTAAAATTATGTATGAACAGAAAAATGTGAAAGACACTATAGTAGTGAAGTACAAAGGAGATTGGTCAAAAATGTATTGAGAATGACCTAAAGGAAATGTTTTTAAACACTGAAGGAATATCTTATATAAAAATGGAGATAAAAAATCTTATATACACTAACAACAAACTTTTAATTAAGAACCCTACATCAACAGAATTCCAATAAAATCTTTTACCGCTCACACGATGTTTCTAACTTCTAAAATCGATACAGTAACATGTCCCAGGCTCCTTTGAGCAAACTTCTTGCAATCACAAATTGGTAGTTCCAAACAACTCCCACCAATCGTGTGGAAAACCTTTTGATGCATTATCACTACATAGTATAAAACAAAGTCGCTTTTTCTGTCCCTATGTCCCTTTGTATGCTTAAATCTTTAAAACTACGCAGCGGATTTTGAAGCGGTTTTTTTTTATAGATAGAGTGATTCAAGAGGAAGGTTTATATGTATAATAACATAGTACAGGGAAATCAGTTTTACTCCAAATTTAAGGCGTGCGAAGCCGCGCGGGTAAAAGCTAGTATAATATATATAAGATATATGTATAATGTTTCTCTTGATATATAAGCAAAATATGCGAAACTAGTGGCTGACCGCGACTCCGTTCTCGTGGATGTCGGTTTCCCGTGGGAATGAGAAATTTCCTGCGATAAAAAGTACCCTATGTGTTATTCTGATGTATAACCTATACTACTGTAAGGTTCCATCAAAATCCGTTAAGAAGTTTTTACGTGAAAGAGTAACAAACATCCATCCATACATCCATACATACTTTGTACATGTTCAGAATATTAGTAGGATTAAGGAAAGGTGAAGGTTTCATATAATTGGCTGTTGATATGGGAATTTCGTGACATTGGGCTACTTTGGAATCAATTGTGTAAATAACGGTATAATTATCACTTTCAAATTTTCTTTAATGAAAATCTTTATTACAAGGCGTTGTTTAATAATAATAGGAAAATAAATTAAGGACAGCCTTTTTGTTGCTATACCTTATTGTAGAGAAGCATCCAAGTTTTACACGAATATTAAATTATTAGAAAAAATAATTATTTTTATTTGTAAATATTTTCATGTTTTACAAAATAATAAAAACAGATTCGTCTAATCAATCTGATGTTTCTGAGACAGGGTGGAGTCCTCATTAGGAAGCGTAGTGTAGACGACGCAAAAGGTCATGCATGTTAACAAGACTTATAATAAATGGTGGTTACGGCGCTCATGCTTGAGACAAGTAAATAAATTGAAGCTTGAAAATATACTGAATTGATAAATATTTCTTTTTTATATTCTATATGACTAGTAAACAGCCTAACGTATACACAATTATATTATTTTAGGGCAGAATTTTGTTCCAGTGGATTTATAATCCAATTCGGATTTATAATTGGGCAGATTTTACGTGATTGAGCAACAAATATCCAAACTTCCATACCTACGAGTAGTTTATTAAAAGATGTTTGTGGCATTTAATGTGCGTTAAGTAGATAAATACCATTTATTTAATAGAACGATTCATTGGCTTTACGTAATCTAGATGACGTCACTGTCATATTTAAAATATAACGTTTTACAGTAGCAGTAGCTGATATTATTATTGATGGACACGCTGTGAAAGCTTTTACGTAAGTACCTACTGACACTATTTCTTGATACAGCGTGGTTATACACAACTTATTTTCCTAAGCTATTGCATAGCTTCTATCGCGGGCCTTGAGCGCGGGGACCGAATGTAAAAATTCCGTAACGAAAAAACCTAACACCCACTCCAACCGGCACAGCGGTGCAGCAAAGTCGTGTATCGTCAGTTCAGTTCGGCAGACTTCGGCACGGTGTTTGGGTTCACCATATACCATCTCGACCAGGGACAACTCCTCGCCAAAGATCCTGCGATATCTTCGGACCTCACCACTCCCCTTCCACCTCGGGACTCAGCTACCACCAGAGCACCCCTCCTGGCTTCTCAGGGGATAACTCCTAAACGGAACGTCGGAGGTCAATTCTGACACCATTTTTGACCCCCTCTAAGATACCCCGTACCAACCCAGGACCAACACCAGGGACAACTCTTCGATAAAGAAACCCTCATATCTCCAAAACAGTGAGTCGGAGACAAGATCTGACTTCGGTTACAGTAGCTCCTTGGAGGTCCTCTTCCACCTCACGACCCAGTTTCCACCAGATCACCCCGGTTCGCTCCGCAGGGGATAACGGTATATGAACTTGGAAACTAAGCTTATATAACGGTTTCAATGAGCTTTAAAATTGATTAAAATACGCCATTTTGGAAATTGAAAAAATATAAAGGTATTATAAAAAGTACACACCATATTATCAGCCAACATTTTACTGTAAGTTATCTAAAGTGCTCTTTGTAAAACTGAAGTGTTTTGAAATTATTTAAAAAGATGTTAATTTTGTTCAAGCACCATAAACATTACTTAATTTCAAATAACTTTAAACACTAAAATTCAGTTGCATAATTTAGCTACATTGAAAGGTTAAAATAGACTTTCTCTCGCACTGAAAAAGTGGGTTTTTCGTTAACAACGATTTAAATACTGTAAATATCGGTAAAACATTGGGTAAATCGTTTATAAACTGTACTGGGCCCAATGACCATGGAATTTTACGGTTAGTGCGTAGAAAATGTAGCGAAAAATAGGGTGAAGTTTTTTTATTTTTTAAATAACTATAGCCTGCGTAATTTAAAAAAAAAAAATTAAAAAAGGCAAAATAAAAAAAAGAAATCTCGAAACCACAAAAAAATATAATTGAGAAACTGCAAAGAATAGCGGGAAATTCATGGAATTATTACTTAATAATCCATGTTAAAAAAATAAAGGAAATATTGCCGACACTATTTAGACACCGTGTATATTTACCTCTAGCTTTTACCTTTAAATTCTGAGTAAAACTCCTTGCCCTGTACTATGTTATTATACATATCGACGGTGGAAAGGCAATATTTCTTAAGCGACATAGAGGTAATTTTACAGGAGAGCAAAAAGAAGTTTTTAATTTCGGGAAATCGAGGATAAAAAAATAACTATTTATTCGATTTACTTCATTCCAAAAAAAAAATAATGCTATTAATACCTTTTGTTATCTTCTTTCAATAGTTGGAGCTAATTTTGTGTAATTACCGAGTTAATTTCGCTTAGTAAAATTTTAACAAAAATGACAAACCGTAAAAAATTACTAACCGAACACACAACAAATATTCAAGTGCAGGAAATAAGTCTTAAATATATTTGATTTTATTTTTTCAGTCTGGAAAATAGTAATAAACCAAAATTCAATGAAATTATGTTTCTGGCTAAAATTACTTAAATGCATTCAAATAAAATGTTGACTCCAGGATAAAATACTTCTACGTCTCTTGTTTTAGCAATAATCACATTGTTTTGAATAAATTAAACGATATCCTACTAATCCTACTAATATTATAAATGTGAAAGTTTGTGACGATGTATGGATGGATGGATGGATGTTTGTTACTCTTTCACGTAAAAACTACTGGATGGATTTTGATGAAACTTTGCAGTAATATAGGTTATACATCAGAATAACACATAGGATACTTTTTACCGCGGGAAAACATCTCATTCCCACGGGAAACCGACTTCCACGCGAACGGAGTCGCGGGCGGCCACTAGTAATATTATAAAAAAGGCAATAACAAATGTATTATTGAATTAAAGAAATATATCATAATTTATTGTTTTTCTCTTTATTAGATTTTATAAAAAAAACAATAAGAACACAGTTCAGGAACACAAAGAAACTCGCTTTATCGTAATCAGACTCTAAACATTAAATAATCTAACATAATGAGAAAATATCATGAATTATCATGTTAAGGTCATGTTTTACCAAGCTACATATTGAATTTCTTGTAGGAAAAAATACTAAACGACATTTTTTCCATTGAGTGAGAATTGGTAGTTATTGACTAAGCGCCAAATTGCAATTACTCAGGGTTTGGTAAAAATATCTTACTGCGTTTTTTTATTATTTTGTCTCCGGATAAAATTTACTAAACGCCAAAGTACTAAAAATAAAAATCAAGTGAAATTAACTAAGTACAAATTCTTATTTTGAAAAATTGAATAAGTAGGTAACATTTTTCATAAAAAGGTCATCAAAAGTCGTCACAGAAGCATGGGAGTAAGACTAAACGATGCAGTTTTTTTTTCTGAATCGTTTGATGTATATAACTCAATTTCGCCAAAAGTGTCGCTTAGGTAATTTTGCCTTTCCACCGTCGATATAAACCTTCCTCTTGAATCACTCCATCTATTATAAAACCGCATCTAAATCCGTTGCGTAGTTTAAAAGCGACTTTGTTTTATACTATGTAGTGATATTTATGATCCACAGTTACACGATTCCGCATTTCATCCAAATTGCATTTCATTCAAAGATATCGTGTTTTCGTATTTCTCATTATCCTTATTCAAATAACAATTACGTCACGGCAAAGGATGTCGCTATGCCTGTATATTTATTTGTTTTACACAATAGTCAACTTGACTAGAAAATACGACGAACTTAATTCGGAATAATTAAAACTTAATTCGGATGAGCGAAGCCTATATCGAATAGAAGCGTATCGTCAAAGTTTTGTTGCCTACCGTTGTTTGTTGGTTAAGCACTATGAATTTATGTAAACAAAAGCAAAGCCAAATATCTCAGAATCCAGTCTGGCTCATCCTAAAATCACAACGCCTTTATGGTTGTTAGAAACATTTAAGTTAATAAATAATAGGAAATATCAAGTTTAAAAGTAACTTTTGATACAAGTGTGCAAAGTTGTACATTACACACGAGGCTGATGGTTGCAGGCCGAGCCACAGGCGAGGACGTAAGATAGCCAAGTGAATAATGAACATGTTACTCACGAGTACCATAAGCGCTTTTTCAACACACTTGCGAGGAATTCAATTAATTCTATTAAGCATAAAAAAAAAGTTTCCTGCACAGCAACAAATGCAATGTAAACAAAATATGAAGAATTCGGGAAATGACAATCCACTTTTTTTTGCACGCGCCATCCAGCCGCTATACCTACAACCTATTTCAAAATATACTTTTTATAACAAGCTACTGTTCATTATCAATAATTTGATTAAAAAAAAAAGCTAATATGGATACATTTATTTATTCTAAAATATGGTATAAATGGATTTTCAATGACATAAAACCTCTTTGTTGTTACATAAAAAATTGTATTATCCGTCTAAATTGAAAATGCTCTGATTACTAGCATATAATTTGCAGTAAGGCGTAGTGCCTTAACTTTGTAGGGATCGTTATATTATGCACTAGTGTGTACTTTATTACAAGTGTGTTATAGGTCGGTTTACGGCCCTCAAAACGGTGTTTTAAGGCTCACTTTCTGAGCAAGTGTGTTGAAAAATGTAATAAAGAACTGTAGTTGGAGAAATACAATCAGATTATTTGTAGACAGAAATCCCTGTTTTCCTCCATAATTTAATCATAATAATAGCAACTTAATTGAATGTTAATTAAAGACTGTAACTGTTGTTTTCTGTAACAACACTATGAAGATCTCGAAAATTAATGTTGCCTTAGCGAAAGCACTTTCATTATATTATTGATTTATCAATCTGATTTTTAAATTTTCTGTACGTATTTAAAATATGGTATAGAAACATTTGTTTATTTTATAATTTTCGAGTTTTAGGAAATACATACACATTTTATTTATTATTTTATTTACATACAAATATAATTATAAAATCATAATCATACTTGTGGCCGCCCGCGACTCCGTTCGCGTGGAAGTCGGTTTCCCGTGGGAATGAGAAGTTTTCCCGCGGTAAAAAGTACCCTATATGTTATTTTTATGTAAAACTATAAAGTTATATTACTGTAAAGTTTCATCAAAGTCCGTCCAGTAGTTTTTACGTGAAAGAGTAACAAACATCCATCCATACATACTCACAAAATTTCACGTTTATAATATTAGTAGGATACTAAAGTTCTCATTACGTAATATACTACCAATAAAACAATGCTTTAATATAAACTTACAGGCGACTGACACATACAGAATCGCGCTACGATAAACTAAACTACCCGAAATAAAAATACAATTTATTTTATATATACTCGTACGTATCTATCAACATTTATAGTGGTGAGCGATTACGAGAAAATAATTTATAATGTTCACTGAACGTACGCGTTTTAAATTCTAAATTATGATTGTATAATTTCCGAAAAGAGTGCTGGGAGTTTTTTCCGCCGGCTTGTTTCCTTCAGTCTACGGTTAGGTGAAGTCGATGTTTTTAACATTGATGTTAATCAAGTATATGCTACATATCTATGATGAACAAAAGAATTTTGATTTTGAATTCGATTTTTTGATTGACGTTCATTAAGTATATGTTACATATCCATGATGAATAAAAGAATTTTGATTTGATTTTATTTGAACAGCAACCATATTTGTTGGATTTCCCATACAATTTCCCACATGTTTGTTATCATATCCAATAAATATAGAATTAATCAATTCATTGCACGAAGCATCAACTTGATATCGCTTTACTACGTCATCACCAAATGAAAATAGAATCCCTATAACTCAATAGAATGGAAACATTTGATGGAATAATCATGTTACACAGCGTATTTTGTCGATAAAAACATTACGATGTCGATAAGATATGATTTTACAAGAGCAACGTATTGATTCAATAAGTATTACATAGATTTGGTAAAACAAACAATGGGAGAAACAACAAATACACGTGCTAAATGAACTAGTCTGTTTATAAATAGAAGTTAGGGATTTTCGGTTCGAATCTTACTCAGAAATGATCCTGCGTAGACTTGTAATATCTTAGGTTAAATTAAAAACAAGTGATTGAATTTAGAATATAAGAAAGTATTCCTTGACATTCGAAAAAAAATAGGTCAGATTATGTTTCATCTTATAACTGATTTTTGATGTTTTGAACTTAACTGTCAAAAAATTAGTTACACGTACCGTATTAAACACAAATATTTTTATCCCTATGAAGCGTAATTTTTTTAAAACTTATCAAAATTAATTTATTAGTGTTTGATTGCAAACCGTCTTAGAAAGAAAGTTTAAAGGCGTCAATAAACAAAGTTTCTTTTGTTTTTGGGAGAATTTGGCCGTAAAAAACTTTAACTAACACCTTATAGCAAATTTTATAAAAATAATATTAACGAATTTTTGTAAGCTGTTTGGAACACACTAAAAATCGGCTTGACAATTAAATATTTTGTCCAAGATAGAATAATAAACAGATTACACTCCAACGAATCTTGTGAATAACAAATGGATTAAAAAAGCTGGTTACAAAACCCTTGCGAGTCCAGTGGTCTTCTAATTTAAAACACATTTGGTTCAAGTTAACTCAAAATTAACGATGCAATCAAAGTTAAGGGTTAAGGAAGTAATTTTAAACTTAAGGTAGAAGGATCTGAAACTTCTTACACCAGTCTCCTAACAAAGTACCTGTATTGTAAAACTACTAAGGTCTTACCTTAAAACTACAAAACTCATTAACCGGGAAAAACCCAGCATGGAATACTAATCTTTAATAAAAATTTAGCTATTAAAGTAATAACACGTAATTCTTAGCAAAATACTGACTATTAATAAGTAATAGCATTGATCCCCTCACTTTATTAACTATTAATGCTTTATTGCGAAGCGTAATATAAATATAGACATAGATGTGTTGACATAGTTTGATATATTATATATTAATAATAATTATTTATTCTATCATGTAATTATTTTTTTACGACATGAAAGAGTTAGAATTCTGCAAACAGTATGTATATTAACTTAGTAGGCATTTTTTAGCCTTACAAAAATACACCGCTTGTGTTCCCTTTCAAACACAAACTTCAATACTTTAATATAGTTGGAAACTTTATAAGAGTTGGTAGTCGAGAATGCCACAAGTCGCTAAGCTCATCAAAGAAAAATTGTATATAAGCCTAGTGTTTTGATTTATTATACGAGGTGTAAAAGAACTGAATCCGAAAACAAAAACTGGGCATTGATGGAGGGATACTGGTTACGTTGTGAGCAAAAAAAAATGTTTTCATGATTAACAGAAAAAAAATTATAAAATATTTAACGTTATTGTATAAATCTGCATTTATACTATACATTTTGCGATGATTGCAAAGTAGGTAAATAGGGTTTTAATTTTTATTTGCAATGTAAATAATCGCACCTGAACCAACAGTTGATGTGTGAGCGATGATTTCAATCCGTTATAACTTTTTTAAATTGGGTTTTCTGGGTATACTGTTAGTGAATTTAGTTACTATTGAGGCTCCAGAAAACATGGTTTCAGGCATCGGAAGTGGTCTTTTTACACCCGTTATATTAGATTCATAAATTTCTTTACTTTTTCTTACCAAAGCCAGAAGTACATCTGTTTTTATTCTGAATGACTTTATTACAAATATGGCTATTTGAATATGACATACAATAAATATAATACGCAACAAGCTCCTTTCCTAGAAACTTTCCTTCTCTTCCCATTTTATTTATTACCTTCAGCTTCCTATTTGCAGATAGGATCTATCAGCTTAAGTGTCAAATTGAATTTCTTGACTATCTTTTAGCGTTATATCAGTGCTGGGAGTCGAACCGAATAATAGCTGACGGTTTCGGCATATTTGTAGTGACAGTTTTATCCCTCAGCCAAGACCGAGTAGATATTTTTTTTTATAATCTAAGGTTCGGGCCTAACCATAAGCAATTAAAATAATAATCAATTTTTGCAATTAATAAGTTTTTTTTTGCTATGAAATACAAAGTAAGATCTCATTGTTAATCTTTTAAAACAATGCATAAAAACCTCGACGTAATCGATGTTAATACATTAAAAAAAATTGAGAACCTCCTCCTTTTTTGGTAGTCGGTTAAAAAATAAGTAAAAGCTCAAAACTTCTTAAAAATCTTTAGCCATTGATCAAAGAACTCTTCAGTTCTCACCTGTAGCATGCAGCTTCCTCAGCGGGTCGACAATCGCGAAGTACCTGTCAGCTGACAGAGCTGTCAAAGTGAACACTGACACTCCGATGCTGACGTCTTTAGCCGCCTCTGACAGGCGACAGATGGTGTCACCCCACGGCCAGGACTCCACGGTATATACCACGGAGGTGAACGGCACGCAGGTTATGATGACGAGCAAATCGGCCAGGGCAAGCGAGAGGATGTACCTGTAAAAGGAATAAAATAAATAAATACAGTGGTAGGTAGTGTTTTTTTTAATAGGAAACTATATTTTATGTCAAGATTTATCGCAAAACTAAATAGAATACCCTAATTGTAGATTTATTTCTCAAGATATGTTTGTTGTGTTAGTTTGGCGTTGTAACTCGCGAGAAGAGCGAGCGAAGCGAGCATGGTTGATCGAAATAAAAAACATTGCTTCGTATAAAAACAGTCAACGTTTATGCAAAAAATCAAATTGAAATCAAATACCGCCAAGCTAATTACCTAATTATAATAATTAACATAATTCATCATAAATAATTCAGTTTCAGGTGAATTATTTGATGATTGATATTGTTTTCGAAAATTATGTGTTTATTTTTTAGGTTAATCATTAACAATTTTGACAATCAAATATTAATTAAAAAACAAGTGATAATCTCTTATATATATATAGTTAGATATGTTAAAGTAAAAAATATTGACTAGTATCAAAAGTTACGTTTACTTTTTAATATCCGCTACTAACCTTTATAAGACGCAACGCCAGGTTCTTAAGGCTTTTATGACCACTTATAGACGTCTTAATAAAGGTGGATACGACCTATAATTCTGAGGTGAAACCTGTGAAAACATGACTTACCTATAGACATAGACGTATTTTAAAAATACTACAGGTCAACAATAGTATTATAATAATAAATGAGAATTTGGTGATCGATATCCTACTAATATTAGCAATGTGGAAGTCTTTACGTATGAATATTCATATTTGGAAATAAATAATTCCCACGGTGAAAAAAATAATACATCAAAAGAAAATCTTCTCTTAGGCAATCAATTTACATGATATATTTAAAATAATCCTGCTGAACTTTATGAATATAAAAACAAAATATGTCCCCATTCCCAATATTAAAATACGACAATAAACCAGAAGATATAACGTAAGGTACTTAAGCTGGTACCTATCCTTACTTCGAAACCAGGTAATGAAACTTATGTAACTAACTGTGAACACTATTAAGGATTAATATTATTAGTAAGGATTATTGCTCGTTACCACGAAACTGCTATTGCGTTCCACTGTAACAGTAAGAGGGAAATCATATTTCCAGCTTTTGTCACCGGAGTTTGTAACGCTGTATGTCTGAATATGCATACGTTGGGAGATCCAACTAATATTATAAACGTGAAAGTTTGTGAGTATGGATGTATGGATGTTTGTTACTCTTTCACGTAAAAACTACTGAAGTGATTTGGATTAAACTTTTCAGTAATATAGGTTATACATCAGAATAACACATAGGGTACTTTTTACCGTGGGAAAACTTCTCATTCCCACGGGAAACCGACTTCCACGCGAACGGAGTCGCAGGCGGCCACTAGTGCAGAATAATTGAAACACAGCTACAGGGAGCTTCAGACTGTGAGCGAAGTAAAAGTATTTTTTTCAATTCTCTCCGCTTTTAATACATTTTCCATTGTGGGTTTAAAGAAACTTAAAAATTAGTATCTACTGCTAATTGAAGGAAATACACTTAAAATTTAATTAAGAAATATATAGAAAAACACCAACCCATTTTTTTTGCATACTTATCAATTTTAAATCAACAAATTTAGGTGGCATTTTGTACTTATTGAATCTCTAACACAGCTCAGCGAATAAAAAAACAAAGTGACGAAACCAACATCTCAATAAGAAATCTTATCGCAAAATAATTTTCTATCTAAAAGTATCCTTTGGCATGAATTTGAAATAAACATTTTCATCACATTTCAATTTTAACAAAAAGTAATATTCAGCTCAATTTTAGTTTTGCGCATAAAAATAGATATTCTCATTCGAAACCGCGACGTCTCAGACAGACGACAAAGGTTCCGAACTTATTCCGACCTTTTTCTCGTTAGGGTGGTAAATAGGTTCTTGGTTTGCGTCTTCAAATTGATCTGTTATATGCGATTTTCCTTTGTGGTTTTCGAGCCCAAACGTATATGATGTAATCAGAACCGATATTTATTGGTAAAAGTGAAAATTGTGTTTTTGGGAAAAATTGTTATTAAAAATTTTATTTTACTAAAAGTATGAATATATATTCCGCTTCCAAAAAATGTGAAAACTTTTTTTTTTATTTGAACGTAAACTCACTCCGCCACATTCTGTATAGGTGTGAAACATCAAAAACAGCTTAAAAAACTTCTTAAAACAATAAATATTTCCTACATTTGAAAGTTAATACAGTGTAGTAGACCACATGTGGGATCGACAGGGCGAGATAAAAAAAAACTTTCGTTCTCTGGTGTTAAATTTTTTCGAATAAGTTAATTGGATATTTTTTGTTCAGCGACCTTTAACTTAAGTCTCCTAAAGTGCTCTTTATATTTATTGTTTAATTAACGTAGATCAGTCTAATGGACTCTTTCAAGTCTATTCTTAACGTAACTAATAATACCACTTAGGAAGATTTAAGCAAGTTTTCTTTTAACAAGATAAATATATTTTTTACAATTAGGTAATTCACTATTGTCAATTAGGTACAATAATTTCGATTTCGGCTAGTTTTACAAATACTTACTAAAAAATAAAAACATGCTTTAGTAGCAAACCGCACAGAATGGTTAAAAAAAAAACTAAATACTTCAATAATTCACACAGGATTGCTTAATATTCTAATGGTTCCATGATTTTATGAAAAGCTATTTACAAAAATAGGTTATAATGGAAATAAAGTAAATTCCAACCTCACTTTTTACTTTTATTTAATTATTTTGATAAATTTATGTTTTCTTCTTAGTCGGTATTCTTAATTTCCTTGATTTTTAATATATATAATTACTTATTCTTAAAAAAAATTTTATGAGTGGTAGAGTCTAGCTGTACATTCTGTCTGTAGCGATTACTGGGCTGACTCGACCGCTGAAATACCACCGACGCACAGAAAACCGACGTGAAGTAGGGACGATGTTCCTGCGTTTCATTCGGTAAGTGCGATATCCGGTGCCCAATTTTCTCAAAGGTCGGCAACACACCCCCAACACCCACAGTGTTGCGGGTAGTCGTGGGAGGCGGTGATCACTTACCATCAGGTGACCCGCATGCTCGGTTTTTTTTACCCGCATTTTTGTTTTTACTACCTTATAACCTGTATAAATATTTTCGCTTTTTTATTTATAAAATACTACATTATGAAAATCGCCGCACAAAAACACATCTACTAACCCTTAACAAAATACATTGCACTTTCGCTGACGCGTTCAAAAACAAAAGAAACAAAGCCGCCATCTTTTATTTTCACCTCGATACCTTGCCAAAAGCGTTATTCTGCCACGTTTCTAGAACATTCTCTCAATAAACAACTACATACAATTTATCACCCCATTGTACTGAAGCGAAATGAAGTTCAGTTCTGAACCGATCGATCGTAGGCGTAGGGTGATCCATCTAGTTGGTGACCTTCCAAAAATAAGATTAGCGCGATGGTTAGAAAAAACATTAAGGAAACTATCCGATAGTCGTTTGGTTACTGTGGTTGAACTTCAGTTGGATAGAAAGTTACGTGGAATATGTTGTTAGTGAATTTTATTTATTATCTAAAGTGGAGTTTAGAAATATTATAAATGAAAAAGTATCTCTGTCTGTCTGATTATTTCACTATACGCTTAAGCCATTAATAAGATTTTGATGAATTTTAACATAAAGGTAAAACTAGGAAAAGATTAAAGTAAGTTTCTTTTTAACTTACTAAAACCTGACCCGTAACATATTTTACGAGAAATTAAACTCATTTTAACGGGTTTTTACCCGTTTAATATAAAATTTTTGATTTTCCGCTTTTTCGACATTTTTAAAATTGCAGTCTCAACATCTCAGTCTACCCGTGACCACAGCTACGAGCACGAGAATCGTCGCAGGCGCTTGCTTTGTGCGATGCGTCCATTCAGTCCTTCTGTTACTCTCGTGGCGTTGTGTACTGTGCGATTTAAACTATCGATTCCTGAAGCCTTTTGACCTCTATTTTGTGTTCCGGACTTTGTTACTCCTAACCTTATAACTTGATTGCTTTGCTAACCTACCCTGATAACTTGCTTTTCGTTTTTGGACTTGTGCTTATATTTGTGATTGGGTTTTTGTTGACTATGGTTGACAATCGACCAGATTGTGTTTTGTGCAATCGAACTGGGATCAGGTACATTTTGACAATGTTGTATTTAAATGCCTTTTATTTAATAATTCTTTTGTCATTTTTTCTCCAAATGCTAGCCAGCCAAAACTATGTAAAGCACTTAAAACATATTTTGTTTTATTTGTTATAAAAGCACGTCGCGGTAATGAAACTTATACCTACTCAGTAACTGTAGGACTAAACTACACAAAAAATCAACAAATTCAAGTATGGCCGCGGAGCGCCCAGGCTCCATACAATTTTGCCCATTCTCCTTTACAAAATCCGCAAAAATATTTTTGTATCACATAAGTCATGAATAAACCTCGCACTTTTCTTGTATTCCCACAGGCAGTGATCAGCGAAGGTTCTAAATTTGAATAACAATAATGCGACCGCATCATGTCTTTTCTTTTGTGTTTTTTTTCTGGCAACCGTTGTCACGCTGAATTAAAGTGTTAGGTTTGGCTTACACTGTCACAATTTGATGAGAATATCATTTTTTGCTACCTACCAAGCTTTTTTGAGACTAAGTGTCT
This sequence comes from Emmelina monodactyla, assembly GCA_916618145.1. NCBI lineage: Eukaryota > Metazoa > Arthropoda > Insecta > Lepidoptera > Pterophoridae > Emmelina > Emmelina monodactyla. Next base: position 2,082,423 of record OU745319.1, read on the forward strand.
TGATCTGATTTATAAATAATCGCTTTACTCGTGTCGCTTTAACAGTCTATTTATAAATTTCTTTGGAATTTTCATCTATAAGGTATTTTTTTAAAACCTGCTGTTGTATTAAATCTTGGTTTGTCATATTTAAAACACTTTTTTAGTAAACATGATATGATTTTTAAATTAAGTATTTCATGGATAATTTTATAGACATAAAGTTAAGTTTTATAGTTTTAATTGTTGTAATCAAACGATTTTTATCATGATTTAATTTGATATGTGTTAAAAGATGGTTAAGTACAGCAATGACGCATTAACTGCTTAAATCTTAGCTGAATTTCTTATAAAAAACTTTTTTTTTTTTTTTATATGAGAAGCTTTTAGTATGATTTAAACTTCAACGCATTATACCTTATGACCACCTCCTTGTAGGTACTTAACTACTTAGTATTCAGGTAGATAAAAATAAAAATGAGTTCTAAAAAAAAAAAAAAAACATTTGGCCCTTAAGTAAACGCAGTAAGTTATACTTATGGTTTATTTAACACACAATCTAGCTAACTAGATATTTACATCCTGCCGGTCAATTTCTAAAAAAATAGTTTTTACTAAATTTGTCCAACCTGTGAATCGAACCGGGACCAACATACTGCTACATAGCTGCGCCACAAAGGTCGTAAAAATAGTTATTGAAGGTAGCTACAAATTCTTAGAAATACAGGGTGTAAAAGACTGCTTCTGAAAACACGGTATTAGCAAAAAAAAATGTTTTTTTTTACCAAATTGTAAAAAATTGCATTTATACCATCAGATTTTGCGATGTTTTCAAATTGAATTGTATTAATTTAATTTACAATGTAAATAATCGCACCGGAACCAACAGTTGATGTACGAGCGATGATTTCAAGCGGCGAATATGACTTTTCAATCCTTAAAAACTTTATAAATTGATTTTTCTGCGTATACTGTTAGTGAATTTAGTTACTATCGAAGCTCACGAATACATGGTTTCAGGCTTCGGAAGTTGTCTGCTTACACCCGTTATAATATTGAAAAATATACGTACGTATTTGGCACATTCCTCATAGCCTTATGCCTCACAAACACCGCCACAAGAGTCCCATTTCCTACCACACCCACTACAAATATTATAGCAAACAATATTGGTACGATATACGTCTCTGGGCGCTCGTAATAAGGCTGATATTGCTGTGAACTGTTCCCGTCGTCGTACGTATCATTGTAGTCCTCCATATTGATGGTTTACCTGTAAAAGAAAAAACTAGGATGAGTAAAAATCATTTTTCCCCAGGGTATTTACGTAAAAAGCTTCGATTTCGGGGTGACTTACCTATTGCTTTTTTAAATAAAATAATCATGAATAGGTATAATTTTGTTACTAAAAGTAACTTAGTATTTAGGAGCTTACTTTACGAAAAATAACGTTAAAATCATATTCTTAAAGGGTAACATCTGCGACATTTTTATCTTCAAACTAAAACTTAATTTAAACTTTAATTCTTGTTTTAATGTCACAATAATCTTAATCCACCCCTTTTTAAGAATATAATAAATTTTAGTTTAGTTTATCCGATCTGAAGTAAATACGGTTATTATTATTTATCACTGAATATACTCAAGATAAAACATAGAGGAGAGTGAATTTTCTAGTCCGTAGAAGATTTTGATGAAGGTACGCTATTTTCTTAATCTAAATCTGAAACTTATTCTAATACTTACCTTTATTATCAACTTATATTTAAAAAAAAACCCTCAACAATAACATCAAACCATTCGAAAACAATACAATATTTTGTATACCAACGTCAATAAAGTTAACTTGTACAAGTATAAATAACTTGGTACAAAGCTTTATTAAGTTCCTATGAGTAATAACTTACTGTAAATAAGAGTTTATTTTACTACTTTCTTGAAATTTATTTTTCATTTATAACACACTAGTGGCCGCCCGCGACTCCGTTCGCGTGGAAGTCGGTTTCCCGTGGGAATGAGAAGTTTTCCCGCGGTAAAAAGTACCCTATGTCCTTTCCCAAGTTCAGTTCTTTCTTCATACCAAATTTCATCAAGATCGGTTCAGTGGTTTAGGCGTGAAAGCGTAACAGACAGACAGACAGACAGACAGACAGAGTTACTTTCGCATTTATAATATTAGTAGGGATTGCAACAATGTAGGTATAATATTTCTATGATGTTGAATCAATGAGCATGATAGCTTCCATTTACGAGTTAGGTACTTTTATATGAAAATTCCAAATTGAATAGAGTGAAGTAACAAAACGCCTGATAAATTATAATGTATATATAGAAATAACTGAAAAGGGAATTACATAAAGGGTAGACTCAAGGTAAAACATTTATTTGATGGTTTTTGCCTGGGTACGCTACATTTGATCTCGTAGAAAAGACTTCAAACTTTTTACGCACTTTAACTATTTGTAAAATGGTTTAAAATGGTTTTATTTTCCTATATCTAATTCAGTTTTTTATGTTTGTTAACTGATACTTATTTACATTTTTTTTTGTCATGACTGTTTTTTTGGTCATCTCTCACGTGATATAGTTTTTTGCATTCTAAACAAAATATTGTATTAAATAATTTGGATCATAGAACTCGCTTTTATCACCTTACACGCGTAGAAAATACACTAATCCCAAACCGCCTAAAGGCATGGAATTGTATGTGATTCTTTATTTATCTCAAATGTTATTTCTTCTGATCCCATTTAAGCTGCTTTTATAAAGCGGCTTTGGTTATGATACAAATCGATTTTAAGTAGTTATTGGATAGTTTATTTTTCTGAATTAAATACCTTCTTTTTTCGAGATCATTTTATATTTTGACATGAGCCATCTTATCGTCAATCTTTATGATTATGCCTAACATAGCAAGAAAAGGTTTTGAATCCAAATTTGGTACAACTACGTGAAGGTAATGACTGCTCACATAAGCAAGAAACATATTAAGTAGCTTCAAAATATTTTTCTTGTAATAATAGACTATCTTTACGCCCTGCGATTTCACCCGCAGCTAGATAGCTGCACCGTGGGAATGAGGGCTCAATGCGCTATTCCAGGTTACAGTCAATCTATATACCAACTTTCATCCAAATCCGTTCAGTAACTTTCGCGTGAAAGCGTAACAAAGACAAATACTCACCTAAACGTGAAAGTTTGTAAGGATGTATGGATGTATGGATGTTTGTTACTCTTTAACGTAAAAACCACTTGACATATTTTGATGAAACTTTACAGCTATATAGGTTATACAGAATACCATCACAATAACACAAAGGGAACTTTTACCGCGGGAAAATTTCTCATTCCCACGGGAAACCGACTTCCACGCGAACGGAGTCGCGGGCGGTCACTATTTTAAATATAAGTAAGTAGGTAGTTTCCACAAATAGAAATATACTCATTATAGCTAGGTATACGTAGATAGGTCTTCAGTTTATAGGTACGTTACTAAGCCTAGCAATAATCTGTAGTCTGGACTTGATAGTTATAAATACACTAGATTAAAGTGGATTTGATATTGTTTGCGCTTACAACAAAGAGAGCATAGTTTAGTTTCAGATTTTATTGGAATTAAATATAGTTAAGTCGGTTTCCCGTGGAAATGAGAAGTTTTCCCGCGGTAAAAAGTACCCTATGTGTTATTCTGATGTATAACCTATATTACTGCAAAGTTTCATTCAAATCCATCCAGTAGTTTTTACGTGAAAGAGTAACAAACATCCATCTATCCATCCATCCATCCATCCATACATCGTCACAAACTTTCACATTTATAATATTAGTAGGATAATATAGCATGTTGCAAACTAAATAATAAAATAAAATGTAACAATAAACAGGATTTAAAATGAATTATTTTGACATAAGCCCCCGGTTTGCTCACGGAATATATTATCAAAAGAAAACTGTAGTAAACCTACATTTAAAAAACGATATAATAAACTTACTAAGTTGAGTTACAATGTTACTATGTTTTAATTCACTCGTATAGCAAGTTACACTGCTTATTTTTTAAGAAAGTTATTTGTTTGAAAGACAATGTAATCCAATGTGGATCTCAAAGTACCAAAAATATAAGATAAAAATACACTTAATTTTAAAGCAACTGAATAGAATACAATAAAAATTGATTGCAACTTTATTTGATTACTTGCTTACCGTTTGCAGTTTAATTACGGCTTGGTAAGTTATGGAAAAGCCATTATTGTTGTTTACCCCGAAAATAATAATGTAATCAACGATTTAAGCGCGTATGTGAATATTCCAAATATGATTTTGGAATATTAAATTTACGGTTTAGACATGCTGATTATTAAATTTTATACATTATGTCAGTGATTCGATACTAGTGTTGTGTCTTTGCTCAAATACGGGGTATAAAAAGTCTGCTTTCGAAAACTTCTTTCCGGACGTTGCCGTTTATACCTGAATTATTCTAGAGTTCTCAAAACTTCGATACATACATATTTCCTGCTTCAGAAGTTGGGTGGATTACCGATGATCTTGAGTAGTTTTCCACTTGATCCTCAACAAGCAAAGCCTTTCAAGCACCTACTAAGGGGTTAAGATATCCTACTTGGCCAGTTTTCTACAGAAACTATGTTAGAAGCCTTAATTATGGTGGACTACAAAATTTAACGATAAATTGAATTATCCTGCCTTATGCATAGCCATATTCATCAAATTATAAGAAAAAGAGACATTTACTTCCTTGTTATTTATTATTTTACTGAATGTCCAGATAATGAAAATAATGTCTCTTTGTAGGTTCATAAAAGTGACAAAATACCAAAATTCAGAGTGTTTCATAAGAATCACAATAGACAATATAAAAAAACGATAATAATAGGTAAATTTGTGAATTATTAATTAGTTAAATGATTTTCCTTAACGAAAACATAACCTAATAGCTTTATATTTGCTCACATCACCAACTTGTAAACGTGACTCAATTAATTACTCCCGAGAGTATATTTCTACGTAACTTTAAGCTTCTTAGTAAATTTTACCTCAAGCTAATTAAACGAGTTAATAATGAAGACGGTAATAAGAATATAATTGAACTTAATTATGGGTTGAGTTTGGTAAGATACAAAAACTGTGAAAGGGTTACTTGAAAATAAGTAACTACCTAGTTTAAAATATCTTCTTTAGCTTTCTAAGCCATTGTTTTCATTTGAAAAGAATATTTGTAAAAAAATACCTATTTCAAGAAAATTAGGATAACAAAGTACAAAATAAATGTCTGGCTTGAAAATTAAGAAAAAACGAAACTATACGTCGTTTTTCTATTCGTGTTTATTTAACGAAAATAGGGAAACGAGGATAAATTGACTACGCCAAGGAAACGTAAAGACTTATCGGATTACTTTGTGGTATATCTATCTCAAAAGTGGATTTGGCATGTATTTTAGAGCAAATATCGCTTCAGGTTGACGAAAACCACTATGTTTAGTGTAGTAGTGAACTAGTAGTGAAGTGTATGTATAATTGGACCACCTCTGAGGTGCAGCGATATGTTTGCCAGACTGTTGTGCGGAAAGTCTCGGGTTCGATCCAAAGTTTGGGCCAAGTAAGTATAAAGTCTTTTTAAAACCTGTTTTTGTACGTTTAGTGAAAGTGCTTACTTACTTTTATTTTATTTTTATTTTTTATTTTTTACAGTTAGGTACAATAACAGATAACAGGCTTAGAACTTAATACTAACTTAACAGTCATAGAAAAAAACATTTTGTTACCCTGAAATCCAATTAAAATTGTACACATCATTTTCCAAACTAATAATTAATTAATATAAAAATAGACACTTATGAGCTACTTACATAAACATATTATATGAAACCGTATGTACTTAATTAAACATCGTCATACTAGATTTTATAAACCTGGTTCTTAAATAATTTTATGTTACGGTTAAATAGGTCGATAACATCGCACACTTCATTAAATTCCCTACAGATTCTTAAGATCGGATTGTTGTGAGATATGTTATTATTTGAGGGGCTTATAGAAAAGAGTTTTAGAATGCGTACAGATCTTGTAGGCACTTTAAGGTTAATTTTATTAATTAGATCACAGTCCATATTACTTACTTTACGGCTACTACTATATACCGTAGATTTGTTTTTTACTAGTGGCCGCCGCAGTTGTCTAGAAATGAGAAGTTTTCCCGCAATAAAAATTACTCTATGTGTTATTCTAATGTATTAGGTACCTATATTATTGTAATTCAAATCTGTTCAGAAGTTTTTACGTGAAAGAGTAACAAACATCCATCCATACATCCATACTTACCTACAAACTTTCACGTTTATAATATTTAGTAAGATTATTTTTTATTACAGTTTATAACGGACACCTACACGTTCATGTATTTAACGAGCCATCTTCAACGGTATATAAACAGCTGCGATACCAAATACTATGCGAACTTGACTTCATTTCATTTGACCTTTAGAATACGATGAAATTATTTCTATATTAATATTTATTAATACTCAACATTATGACGACGGCACGTACCAAAAATGATAAGAAAAAAGTATTTATTGTCGTTCAAAAAAAGTATGACAAAATGGAAATACTTCTGCGTTATTGCTCCTTCCTTCGATCCGTCGAGCTTAAATATTGACACGAGATATCTTTGTGAGGGACAGACTAACTATATTAGAAAATGAAAGTGACATGGCTACGACACACATTATATGAAAAAGTATTTAATTTATTAAAAAAAATGTTAGAATGTCAACAGCCATAAGTTGTTCGACGAAACTCCGGGTTTCTTAAAAGCAACTTTAAAGCAGTATACACAAAGTACAAACTTGAATAACCTTTGATTAACCTCATACTGAGTTTTGTACCTACAAACGCATTGCACATGTTTATGCTTCACTCAGGACTTCAGAAATCGTCTTGGCATGGTAATGTCGGCTTTTCGCAGTCTTTTAAGGCGCTTTGAGTGGTTATATAGTAACATATCAAATATAGTACAATTTCGGTAAAAAAATCAGCCTAGTGCGAGTCATTATCTTTAAAAAAAGACAAACACGCGTTTGTTGCATGGGAGCCCCTCTTGAATATTATTTTTATTTTTAGTATTAGTTATTAAAGAGGCAAAAGAAATATATAACCTTTGAACATTTCAATTGTCCAGCTAACACAGCTCATAAGATACAGTCTGGTGGCAGACGGACGGACGAACAGCAGAGTTTTAGTAATAGAGTCCCGTTTTTACCCTGTCTAGTACGGAACCCTAAAAAAGGCAGTCTGTTACGTCATTTCGTTAAGTCGATGTACATTCTCGACTCCACACGAAGAAGTTAAATTATTCTGACAAAATGCTTCGCTCGTTTTGCCTCTCAATGGTGAGAGAAATTTTGTTTTTATTAACATTTGAAATATCAAGCAAAGGCTAAGTTATTGTTCTTGTATATTTTAACATTGAATTTTGATATTTAAACGTAAAATAACAAAGATGATTGAGAACGTAAACGTTCTTTTTTTATAAATGAAAGTGAAAAAAATACCTAAAAGATCACCTAAGAGAAGAGAAAAATCAGATCGGATTCAGATCGGAGTAGTGGAAAAACATACAAACAAACACAAATAGCGGCTTTTCTTATTACTATTTAATGATGACGTATGCTATGCTAACTGTAACGGATCGACAAAATGCGCCCACTATTGTATTACTCTTCATTTTGTACTGTAAAGCCTTACTCTTTTGTACGCTACCTATAATTATGGCCTTTCTGCGTATGCCCCCAATATTTGAGGGTTTCCTTACAAAATCACAAAGACATTCGTCACACATCTACTGCAGGATATCCGTCTAAGACGGCCATCCACGAAAATGACATCGTCCGGAACTGACGACACGTCCCTTTTGCAAATCGCCTCCTGACACGCACACATACATACATGTAACATGAGCAACGTGCATGAAACTGGGAGTAAATAATCCCTAGTTTTGGGCTGTTTCGTAGCCCTTTTTTATTAATAACAAACTGGCCCAACGGACAAGGCTTTGACAAAGGATTTCTGTTTTTATTTTGAGTTTGGAGCAACGAATATTTCGTGTAGGATTAAAAACTGATGGGTTGAACGATTTTGCAGGGTTTTATTACTCATAGTTCAAAAAGTTTTACGCCTAGTAACGTATTTATTCTATGTTTTCTAAATATTTTCCACAAAGACAAAAAATAAAGTGTTTTTGAACGTTGCAGTTCGAAAGACTAAATTGACGTTGGATTTTCTAAGCCACTGAATGATTCAACCTCGATTCAACAATATCTTGTGAAGCTCGGTCCTAGATAGCGTTTGAAGGAAGCTTGGCTATCTATCTGATTGATTGATTGATGTTTGAGTTGCTAGTTTGAAAATAAACTACGTAAAAATAGACCTATCACTACTTGATACTGAAGTTTTGCTCAAGCTATTTTTTTTTAAATTTTGAACCGCGATTTAACTTTGAATAGAAAAAATGTATTGATTGGTAAAATCTCATTTTGAAATAAAGGTACTAGACATGCATGAAATCATATTTTTTTGTCATTGTTATTTTATTTATATACAGATTAGGACTAACTCTTTATGTTTGTGATCGAGATTTTTGGAAGATTTAGTTGAAAATATTTTTTTATTTTAGTTTTTTTTATTTAACAAGATAATAAGTGGTTTGACTATCACTCGTATTTTGCAGAATAAAAAAGAAAAATGGTCGATTTGTTTGCTATGATTGAATGCGTGGGCTTTTAATAATTAACTCTTGATAAATAGTTAATAGGTTCTCGATTGGTTGAAATCTATTTAGTAAAAATATGTTACCAAATTGGTCGAAATTCTTAGAAATTTGTTTTGTTTTGCATGAATTCAAAAGGACGTGATATAAGGATCTTCGAGTGATCGCTGGAACTTTTTAATTTGGTAACCAAATTAAGAGATTAAAAATGTTTAAAGAGTTTTTTTACTTATACTCTAGAAAACATTATCTTTTAGCGATTCTTACTTAAATAATTATTAATGGATAAGAAGTATAGTCTAGGGAATTTAATAGCTATAGATAGCTTAGAAGTTGTATAAATAACTTCAATTGTGTAAGCTAGAATTGTCTGAATTAGAAATCATTTTAGAAACCGAGTCTTTCCAAAAGCTTAAAACTTAAAAAATCTACTGTTTTTGTTCTTAACGAAGTATACTTCCACTTCATTTCTATTATAAAACTATCACAGGACTGTGATGTTGTATCTTCACTTGAAACCAGTCCAAACCAGATTTCTATTGACTGTGTAAAAACCGAACTGAAATTCAATTTTGACCGGATTGAGATGTACTGGGCGAAATACAGAAGACGACAAGATAAGGAAAATAAGGAAAAATGAGAGTGGTTGTAGGTTAAAATGAAATAAACGTGATGAAAATTGTAATATACTAGCTGACCCCGCAAACGTTGTTTTGCCATATTAAAAAAAAATTGGTGTGGACAACCCTTATCACTTAGGGATATGAAAAATATAAAGTAGCCGATTCTCAGACCTACTGCATATGCATATAAAATTTTATTAAAATCGGTAAAGCCGTTTCGGAGGATTAAGCTTATTAACATTGTGACACGAGAATTTTATATACAAGATGTCACCCAATCGGTTAAAGCGGCAACTGAAAAGTAATCACCAAGAAAAACTGTCAACAACAATAACCACAAACTAAAGAAAAACATGGCTTATGATTGTGAGATTTAGAATGAAAATATAATTTATGCGTTTTTCATTCGGTGGCTTTAGTAGAAAATCTATTTTAAACCTTACAGTTTTGCGCCTTACGACCATTTTGTATGTTTTTTTTGTCACTTGCGCTATCAAAACAAATCTACAGACACTTGTAAAACTTAACACCTGCTTCTGTAGCAGTCGCTTAAAAATGCCTACGTTAGATTATCTACATAGTATAAAACAAAGTCACTTTCTCTGTCCATATGTATGCTTAAAACTTTAAAACTACGCAACGGATTTTGTAGCATTTTTTAATTGATATAGTGATTCAAGAGATAAGTTTACATGTATAATAACATAGTGCAGGGAAAGGAGTTTTTCTCTGAATTTAACACGTGCGAAGCCGCGCGGGTAAAAGCTGGTCTATGCAATAGAAGTCAGCCTACAAAAATTCAATTACTAAGTCTACGTCTAAAGCTCAGTCCTATTGAATATCCACGAGATCATTTCTATATGCGTATCGACACGCCTGGCGCCCTGGTGATCTGCGACGTGATGTGACTAACGAACCCAAATAGTGTGTACAGGGTGTGTGAGGATAACTTCCGAATATTGGGTATTGCTAGATATTCGTAACGTTCTAATTTTTTTTTTACTATAGTGTACACAATTGCTTGAAAACAAACAGATTTTAGAATTGTTTATAATGAAGTATTGTTTTAATTTTATCAGAAATGTAAAACATTGCCCCTGCGCCATTAGTTTATGTGTGAGCGTTGACTGCAAGCGAACTTGATATTTAATTGTTAAGGTTTTTGAGTCTTTTCTTGGTGATTTAGTTACTGTTAGACGCAAGATTACACGGTTTTGGGCTTTGGAAATATTTGCCTTCGCCCTGTATATTGCATTACAGCGGAATCGTAAAGAAATGATATTTCTACGCTTGTCACACGTATTATATGAAAAAGAAATACGGATGTATTTATTTTCTATTAATAAATTTGTTTGTTATGTTTTGAATGGCCGGTAATAGCTTAGTAGTTTAAGCCCCGATAAGAAGTAGAGATTTTAGTCATTTTGTGGCTGCGAATTTAGCCTACTGTTGCTTGAAGAAGGCGAAAAATGCAACTTAGAATTTTAATGTAAAAACTTGGAAATAAAATTGTAAAGAATAAAACAAACGAACTAACCAGCAGCGGCGTGATTCTGTAACTTTCTATTAACATAAACTACTATTAAATCATACACAGACTACTATTTAGACATAAACTACTATCAATTTTTTGAATAGAAAAATGAACATTTTTACGTTTATTCTCATAGCAATTTGAGCTACAGAATCATTCCGCAGATCGAGAAACTAACAATGGAAAAAAACTGTACACGAAAATAGATAAAATAAGCAACTTGTTAACCATCACACAAAGGAAGATGAGTTGTGGCAACCACAACATTATTTAAGAGGGAATGTCTTACAAAGAGACTAATGGGCTTCTTTACCGACATCACAACAAGGCAAGAATTCCTTGTCTGTCGTTGAGTTGTATCGTTTTATGAATGATAGATATGTTCGCTTTTAGAGGTATATAACTTTTTGTCACGTTTTGTTATTAGAAACTTTTAAAAAAACCCTTGAAAACTATCTTCTGTTCTTTTCGATTCCGACTGAAAGCAGTTCTACGTTTTTTTTTTTTTATATGATCTTTACTTATTACTCGTAAATAACAAGTCCTGAGTAACTGTTTTATGATCGCGGAGCGTAAACTATTAAAGTTAGGGCCATGAAAATTGATAAAGGCGTTTCTCTTATGATGTAAGTGAGCCCTAAGGAAGGATTTTTAGAAGTTTTAACAGGAAAAGCATAGTGTTAGAAATTTTAACAGGAACGCTCGTTTTGTTATAAATAAACTGGCAAATAAAATCAACATAGCCATGATGGTACGATCCTTTTAAGCTATAAATGTCTTTGGTAGTATTTTATGCGGCACCGAATTCACGTTAAAAATGTCACCTAAAAAACATGGAGTTTTTGCACCATCCTAAATACACATCGGACCTTTTAACCCGTGGCTGTAGAATATCAATCGATGAAAAATATTATTTGCAACAAAAATGTCAAAGGGTGGCGGGGCTTCATGCGAAGCCTTAATCTTCAGTTTGACAGGGAAGTGTTGATATTAAATTTATTGCGTGGGTTTGGTATTTTTTTGGAAATTAATTTGTTTTTATTTTTTATTCGTACTAGAGGCTTTTTGTATGTTGTGATGGTAATAATATGTTTGCGGGTGATATTTAAAGGTAATTTATTTTTTAGTCAATGTGTTACTAGAGTGCCGAAAATGAGTCAAAAATTACCAACATTAGTTTAAAATGTTCATTGACAGTTTGATTTAAAAGTAATTAGTTAAAAAGCCTTCTTTGGGTTTAACCGGCAAAACCATAATAATCAACCACTTGGTAAATTGTTTAAAAAAATAAATCCTATTTTTATTACACAATTTCAAGTACTTACTAGTAAGAAAGTCTTATTTGTTTGCAACAAAACACAAACTAAATATTTCTAAGATCAGTTTTTGCCTCGAATAACTATTCTTTGTCAAATGTCACTTATTTCTATGTCAAGCTTATCTAACGACGTAAAAAACAATGAAATTCCTAAACCTTTGCGTTAGGATATCACAAAAAATCATATTTCCATAAGAGAAAATACATTCGCACCTCGTTTTGTGAATTATTCATACAAAATGAACATTGTGAAAATATTTTAGGGTATTAAGAGCGTTTCGAAAAAACAATAATAATGACTGACGGTAACGTTCATGTATTCTTTATGTTAATTAAAAAATATATAGTGATGTTGATTCTATGACAATAAATAAAAAAAATGGACACGAGATCTGGTAGGTACTACCTATATTAAAATAAAAACTAATACTACTTCTATAAAAAAAGTAAAATTTTGTTGGTGTTCCAATAGTTTTTATTCCAAGCAGAAAATTCTGAATAGATTTAGTGTGGATTTGGTATGCAGATAAATTGAAACCCTGAATATCATTTCATAGCGTGGATTTTGGACTGAATACTATATTTCTTTTCACAAACAAAGGAATTTAGATGTGGTTGCCAAAAACATTGATATATGGATTTAGGAGTTGATAAACCTGTATGTATATTTGCACAAACAATGTAAACAAAAGACTGTACTGTCAATTAATGGTTTATAATATAAGCTCGTATTCAAAATCGCCACAAAATTCCTAAATATTTCAACGTAGACGAAAATCCAATACACAATATAACATACATTGATTGACATCCCGCAAAACGGGATCTCGAAATACCGCGGAATCCCGCATATTTTTGGACACTAACTATAGTATATATGTTTTCAGTTTAAATAAGATAACTTTTAACTGTGTTTTAACTTTATTTTAAAGGTTCGTTTATAAGATACCTTGATTATAATTTGCTATTAAATCATTTAAATTTTATTGCAAAATATAGTAAACTCATAGTACAGTATATGGAAAAATCATAGTGGTTTGTACATACAGAATACACTTTAAGAAAAAAGAAATTAAAAAAAAAATCGTTTCAAATAAAGTCGGACCCCTACTTTAGAATCACGCTGTTTTTACTTTGTTAGCAATACGCACTTACACATACGTTTCATCTATTTTGTTCATGAGTATTGCATTTTTTATACGCTCGAAATTTTATTTCCTTTTTGACTCTACCTCTCACATTTCACCACAATACTATAACTAGAGGCCGCGCGTGACTCCGTTCGCGTGGATGTTGGTTTCCCATGGGAATGAGAAGTTTTCCCATGGTAAAAAATACCCTATGTGTTATTTTGATGTATAACCCATATATTACTGTACCCTATGTGTTATTCTGATGTATAACCTATACTCTTGTAAAGTTTAATCCAAATCCGTCCAGAAGTTTTTACGTGAAAGAAACACAAACATTTATACATACTCACAAACTTTCACATTTATAATATCACACACATATAATATTCCTATCACATTCTGAACTCATTAACCAGTGCTTGCACGATATCGACATCAAAGCGCCGGTAAAAGCCCAGTCCACAATACAAGGGACTTGCAAACTTGGCTTTAATATCGCCGCCGAAACACGAAACTCTAAATTAATTTTAGAGACAGTGCGGCCAATATTCTATTTGTGTACAGAGTTTACACGAGAAAGTTTTTAATGAAGCCTGGGATTTATTATAGTATAGTAACGTTTGCCGTTTTGGGTAATTAAATGTTTTATTCTTAATGACCTAATAGAGGAATATGTCATTGGGATTTATTTGTGACTTTTTGCTCTGGATATCGTAAATTTAAATAAAGTTTCATACAATAACAAAAACCTGTCGGTTTTAATGCTCACAAGTATGTTTTCATATATTTTTAAAGTTTTTCTACGAAAAACTTCGTAGCAACTTCGTAGACGCCCTGCTACGGTTGCTACGATTCGTAGTCCAAAATGATATAAAAGTTTAGTCAAAGTTTGTTTCAGAAGACATTTTTTCATAATTTTCTTTTGTTAAATTTTGCTTATTAATTCATTATTATATGCTTAAAAAAATATGATTTTCAAGTTTGTTTCAAGGTGACATTGTGATAAATAAATACCTACATGGCATGTACTTTTTTTGAAATACTATTTATCAATATAGAAAAGAAATTGTTCTAAGAAGGCTCTATTAAATAAAGATCTTAGCGAAGATCTAATACTTATCCTCTAATCAAGGCTTTTGATTACAGCATATTTAACAAAAAATCAAAAATCTAATGAATTTGATTCCGAAAATAAACGTAGAAAATTCTTAGCCAGAAAACGATTTTCTTATATTATTAAATAAAATGAAATAATATCTATTTGAAATTAATTATAAATAATACAAAACTAGGTACGCTTAAAATTGCATTACATTTAATTAATATTAAATGTAATACATTTTTTTATAAATGAAACAACAATATAAAAATTGAATTATAACCTAAGTTTAAGATTTTTTTTTGTAATATAATTTTAATAACGTATTTAGCTGAATGGTAATACGTTTAAATCGCTTATAATAAATGCATTATAAAAATATGTTTATGTTACCGAATAATATATAATAAAATGAACATATTTGAATTGATCTTTACCTATATTCGGTCATTTTGATACAAATTTCTAAAGATCTTGTAATTTATATAATGACCTTATATTCAATACTAGACTAACAAAACCTTTAAAAAATCGAAAGCCTCAAATTATTTTTTCCGACCTTATTAAAAACCGAGAAAAATATAACCGTTTAACGTACCTTCCAAAATTGAATTTCAAAATTCAAATTTCCCCCGTCTGCAAAGAGTATAGTCACCCTCGTATAAATTACGTCATAACGAGAAAAAAAATCCTATTTCCTGCCCACATTGCGTATAAATGGAAAACTACGTCATAACAGCGCAGCGTAATGATCACTTACTTGAAGACATTCTCGTCACATCTCGGCAAAGTTCGTAAAAACGAACGATAAAAGTAATTTTTACGACGCGATTCGAGATTTGTCTGCTATAGTCTAAGATTTGAAGTAAAGTCGACGTTTATCGGATTATTAACAGAATAAAAGGATTTCGTTAAATAAAGTTGGTATTAAAGAAAGAGTATTGAAATGGTTTAAATCCTATACAGGCAATGTTTAATATCTATTACCAAGAATAATATAAGAAACTGATGTTTGATATTTCTGTGGTAGTCTTGTTCTTAGTAAGTATATTATTTTATTATTAGTTTTAAATAAAATAGCTCTTCAAGTCAGTCAATATCGTAAAACATTAGCTTCCACAACTCCACTTAGACAATATTCATCATTCAGATAATATTGACGAAAAATAAATGTACAAAATAATTCGTCCCAAATGATAATACTCAAATAAATCTATAAATAATATAATAATAATAAATCTTCAGACTGACAAACCAACTGTGTGGCCCTAAACTAGGCAAAGCTTGTACTCGTACTATAGGTACCACACAACGGACTAGGGGAGAACCCAGTTACACCCGAGTCCCGAGGCAATTTCGAAAAACAATTTTTGACGAAATTGTCCCGACCTGGGGATCGAACCCGGAACCATCTGCTTAGCAGTCCGGTGTATATACCGCTGCTCCACAGAGGTCGTTTATACAATATTATATTGCTAATAACATGCACCTGTTTTATTTATGTCTCAATTACCTTCCGCAAATTGGCATTATGTCTCTTAAGGAAATAAACACGGTATAATAAAAGATAATAAATATAATCGCCTTCCCTTTAATTACACTTAATAATGTCCCACTAAATTACCTTTGAAAGGGCTTCGAATTCCCACTTGAGACCATATCTGTACATTTGTCGAAGTTAGAAGAAAAGTAAGTTTCATCGTTGAAATTAGAAATATTAAAATAAATATATAAATAAGAATTAAAGGTATATAAAATAAATTTCGTAAAGAAATATTTTTAAAATGAATCTATTCCTAGTTTACATGCGCATTTAAATTTCAAACCCTAAAGTATAACATTTAATGTTCATTCTTTAGATACCATACTTTAAATTAGCATCATTTTAATGGAATATTTGATAAAAACCTCTTTTATGAATAATTAGTTATTGCCAATAAAGATAATTATCGCCACTCTGGCATCCTTTAAAAAGAAATGGGTCGTAAAGCTTTTGAGTTCGTTGTGTGGCAGACACAATGTTACTTTTAATTTATTATCTCGTCATGACCTTGAAGTGAAGTCGTATAATTTTTAGGTTAGGTTTCAGAGAAAAAAAATGTAATAAAGTATATTATGAACCCACTTTAGACACGAGTATATATATTTTTACATATATACTGATAATATAACATTTTAAAGTTCGATCGTTTGCGTTAAAGAATTATTTTGTGTAAAAGGACCCATTTATTGAAAAAACAGTCCATTTATGTGAGTCAAATAAATACACGCATTGACCCATAGGAGTGAAGCAGCAATGGAACTTTGCTAAAACGGTAAAACTTTTAGGAGCTTTTTTGCGTGCGCTGCATAAACTGTGAAAGTTATTTTAAGAATGAAACCGCGTGGTAAAGCTTGTAAAAGAAAAAAAAATACATATCCCTGTAGCATTTACATCTTATGTTTGTTGTAATTTTTTATAAATATAATAAAGCCGAAGAGTTTGTTTGTTTGTTTGTTTGAACGCTCTAATCTCAGGAACTACAGGTTCGAATTTAAATGAATGAAAATTCTTTCATCCTTGAGGAAAATTATTCATCCTTGAGGGCTTCCGTTGCGTGCGCTGCCAAAACGGTTCAAAAAAATATATGTATGTACAAGAATTAAGGGAACTTTTTACCGCGGGAAAACTTCGCATTCCCACGGGAAACCGACTTCTACGCGAACGGAGTCGCGAGCAGCCACTAGTTTTTTTATAAAAGCTCATAATGTATTGCGATTAAAATTTATAAGCACGAGTAAAAGTAGGTAAAACAGCAGCTTCTCGTCATAAGTATGTTTCTTTGTTTAACTCATAACATCTTTTTCAGTAATTTAACTCTTGCGCTTTGTTTAAAATTATCCTTGAGGCTGTAGGGACAACTTATCAAACGCCTTTAATAGTTTTTTTTATGATATAGGTAGCAAACGAGCATGCGGGTCACCTGATGGTAACTGATCACCGCCGCCCATGACTACCCGCAACACTGTGGGTGTTGGGGGTGTGTTGCTGAGCCTTTGAGAAAATTGGGCACCGGATACCGCACTCACCGAACGAAACGCAGGAACATCGTCTCTACTTCACGTCGGTTTTCTGTACGACCTACAGCTAGACTCTACCACTCTTAAATTGATACTATCTCAACACCAATGGGGTTAACTAACTTTTTTTAACTTTAACATTCAAATGATTAACAAGCGCAAAAGCTTCAGACAACCCAAAAAAATATCTTTTAATGCCAAATAACTCAATTAGGGACAATAATTTAAATTCCAGCGCTCGCTCTAATTGATATTTGATTTAAATTCGGCTAATTGTTGATGAAACATGACCAGAGTTACGACTGAGTACTTGATATTGCGCTGTTTCTTGGAATATTCTGATTTTAGTGTTTTGTAGGCAATTAAGTGCAGAGATTTTGTTTCGAGTTAGGATGGGAGACCGTGTTTGAGTTATGTTGGTGGTGACTTTGACTTTCAATGTTGGTAAGTGGGTTCCAAACTTTAGTTTTTTTTTTTGAGAGAATCTAGCAAACGAGCAAGCGGGTCACGTGATGGTAAGTGATCATCGCCGCCCATATACACCCACAATTACATATGCATTGAGCGTGCGTTGCTAGCATTTGATAAATTGGGCACCGGATATCGCACTGACCGAACGAAACGCAGGAACATCGTCCCTACTTCACGTCGGTTTTTTGTGCGACGACGGTCGTATTTCACCGGTCAAGTCAGCCCAGTACAAAGTAGTTGACTAACGACGTTGATTATTATAATATTTTAAAGGTGATTACAAAAATATATATTTGTATTATGTATTATTTCTATTTATCTACACTTAAGTTTTGAGCTGCTAATAATAAATATATCAAGCTAATATTAGAAGAAAGGTATGTTATATTTACACACATATTAAATTCTGTTTTAAGAACAAATAAAATTGATAAAAAAAGTAATTAAATATAAAACTCCAGAAGGCACGGTCAAAGTACACATAGTAATTTATATTAAAACTGGATGTATAATACTGATGTAAACCAACAAAATACGATCACTTTAATTTTGAATAATGTCAAAGCTAATTTATTCTTCTTTCGACAAAAGGCCACCATCTGCTTCCTTCCTTGAATCTATTTTAAAAATTAATATAAAAACTCATTTCAAAGAAAAAACCTTAGTTTTTTTCCTATAAATAGATTTATAATATACTAGCTCTCCGCCCTGCGATTTCACCTTGCGGCATCCCCTATTTTAACCCCTTTCGGGTATAATTGATAAAAATCCTTTCTTAGCGGATGCCTACATCATAACATCTACCTGCTTGCCAAATTTCAGCCCGATCCGTCGAGTGGTTTGGGCTTTGCGTTGATAGATCACTATGTCAGTCAGTCACCTTTGAGTTATATAAATTTAGATTAAGACAAGTTGAGATATTTTGTTTCTTTTTGGCTACATAATCTAATATAAAATACGTCAAAACTCCAGTTTGACCATACAAAGACAATATTTTGACGTTTTTGATAGCAGTTATGTAACTCAACAGATATAGAATACCTCCGCAGATGTTCTACGAGCTAACATCGAACTACATAAAAAGGTACATCCACTAATAATTTCCATCCAATAACTTTTATTTCGCTGAATTTAACTACAAAAAACCCTTTCGGTTGTAAAATATTCTTTATAGACACCATAAAGTGACGCGATTCACATAAAACTAAAAGTGATTTACAAACTGTGTTGCCTGTGCCGATTACTATAAAAGAGTAATAAAAGGTGAGTTAAGAATACAGAAATAACTATATGCTGAAGAAACACGGTATAAGTTTTATAGGTGAATCGCGATAGTCTAAGTCGTAACTGAGGTAACTTAGCACTTTTTATCGGAAGGAATTATTTTACTTTAACAAGACTTAACTTTTAGATTTTGCTAAGGGCATTCTTCGATTTTAAGCTTTTGAAAATTCTTTTTTGCCATGTCTTTTTTGGTTACAGTTAAGGTACTTTTCACTTTTGGAGTTATGTTTTAGCCAGGTTTTACTTATGTGGTTATTTTAAAGCACGTATTTACTGCAAATCAAAGTTACAGAACATCAGTTAAGATTACTGAAACAGCTCCGATTCTAAATATGCTCGTTGCTAAAAAAAACGTGGCACATACTTTTTGATGAAAAACGAAAAAGCTCTTGATATGAAAATATACACTTTAAGTGTTAATTTACTAAAATTATCAATACTTAATAATTAAATTAACAGGCCTGAATATTTTTTCATCAAATATTTTTTAAGACTAAATACCTCGATCAAAAAGGGAAAGATCAACAAACTCCTAACCTTGGATACCTAAATTCACCAAATAATTATACTAGAGACTCGTTGTGAGTAAATTAACTTAAGCGAAGGTACTTTAATATGTGGTGGTACGTAAGAGCGAACTAAATCGTTTCATATGAAGTAATGAAACGACATTTCCAAGAATGTTTCTAATCTCATTTATTCACAGAAGACGAAAGCAACTTTGATAATTATTTGCAATGTATACTCTCAAGCTATGTAATTGTTATAATCTCAAGACGGAATTACGTTTTCAAATAGGTAAGGAAGACTATTAGGTATTTCTTTTATGTAAGTAACACAATAGGTTTAGCTATCCTGTCATTAATTTAAGGCGAGGGTCTTTTTTAGGTTATTTATCTCATTTTTTTTTACCAAAACACAAAAGTTTTGAGAAACCCGCGCCCTCAACTTTTCTTAAATAACTCAATAATTTTACAAATTTCATAATCTTCCAATTTGCATAACTGCACTAGACTAAAAACGGTTAACCATTTTAATAATGTTTGCCATTGCCATTGAGACTTTATAATATTTAGCTAATAAGAAACGCACAGGCATTCAAAATTGGGCATAAAAATTATATTTTCGTATTTCTACGCAGTTTTTATACAAAAACTAAAGTTTTCTTTAAATATTCGAAAGTCATGACAGTTTAACCTACAACTATCAAAATTTAAAGGACGAAAACATTAGAAACAAATTCTATTTACAAGTTTTTAATTGGCAAGGATATTTTTTATGAAAAAAAAGTTTTCTTAACCAACAAATAAGTATTTAAACATGTAAGAGCCTCAAGCACTACAAGTTAGCTACTTTAAGCGAATTTTCAGCCATTTATTTTTACATCCTAAAAATATTATTAAAACGAAAGTTTTTGAGTCTGCTTGTGTGTTTGTTACTCTTTCACGCAAAAACTACTGAACCTATTTTGATGAAACTTGTATAGATGTAATACGACATGAACTCTTTATCACGGGAAAAGCCATTTTCATGTTTTACTTACAACTATAGTCGTTTGTGAAATATTGCTCACATGTGGATAGTGAGATTTCGACACAGCATTTAAGAGTGGTTTGGTTACTTCGCGCTGTATTAATGATTGAATAAGTTGCCTAGCCATAAAATGTTTTTTTACAAGACAGAGACATTATAATCTGTCTAGTAAAAAAAGCTATAGAATACTCTGCTGCTGTAACATACGTTCCTTCTTCCATTAGTTAGAAAGTACTCTTGTCTTTAATAATAGCACATTAATTTTTTTTTTATATTTTTTACTTTTATATTGTTTTACTTTAATTATGTTGAGCGGGGTACATTCAGTGAACATAAATAATTTATATGTTCACTTAATGTACACGTTTTAAATGAATATAAATCAAAATTATGATTGTATAATTTCGAAAAGAGTGCCGAGAGCTTTTTCCGCCAGCTTTTTCTCTCGGTATACTACGGCCATTGCTAATGTACGAGTATGTAGGGGTGTCCCGTAATATCTATTTATTATTTTTGATTTTATGCTTTTGACAATGTATAAGAGATTAGTTTTTAATCCTACATACAATAATGTAATTTCATTTCATTTTTTTCATTACTTGTATTCAAATGTATGACTACTTAACTAGTTCATTTACATAATATTCTGAATCATAACTCTTGCAGTAAGGGGGGGAAAAACCTTGACATGTACTAGAAGGTTCTATGTTTCCTGAGATAAGGTTTAGCTGACACTGATTTACAGTTCTATTGGTAGAAACTTTGTTGGTATGGAATTTTAACTGGCCTACTGTAAAATAGGCCTGGGTTAATTTATTTGAATTTAATCGGAATTTAGCAAAAAATTTAATAATAAATGTTTTAATTCTTTGCAAAAGTTCGAGACACGCTTGGCCCATTTTTAAATATAGCTATTATACGTTACACTTTTCGATGACCGCTAATTTCAGATCGTTTACCAAAACTAACACAAGAGTGAATTTTTTAGAAGAACTTCAGTAGTCGAAAAAATCTGCTAATTACATTCTTCAAAGTAACAGTTGCTTTAATAGTTAAAGGATAGGTAGGTTTAATCGAAAAAGTTCCTGCTCGAGAGGAAAAGTTGTTTACCAATTGATGCAGTGGTACAATACACAATTTTACTACTTAAAAAAAAACGGAAATTTGTAAGCAAAGTAAGTCATCCAAAGTTAGATTTAACAAGTCAAATAATTATATTTCATGGTCAAACTTGCTTGCCTAAATCTAAACAAGTATAGGTTTTATGATTCACTTCTGATCTATTCAAGATTCTTATCTAATCATTTTCAGAACGCCTAAGTTTACGAGCAATTGAATAACTTGTGTCAAAAGAGAATATTCCACTACATAAATCAATACCATAATCTGCGAGCTAATACTCCAAAAACATAAAAGCACGATTTTCTACATAAATATGGTGATATCAGCTGACAGTTGGTTTTTCAAAAACAACAATGACTTTACCTTCTCAAAGTAGTATTTAACAATTTTGAAGTAAAATGCATTCATTTATGCGCTTAAACTTTTTACCTTTTTCTCTAGCTATTTCTGGATAATAAGTTAAAAGTTTCAAACGGATTTAAAAGTACCTTTAAGACCAAATTCAATGTTTCATTAATTGCATTCGACCAAAGCTCAATCGGATCAGTAGTAAAATAACGAAAGCAATATACCAAAGTAAAATCAATTCAATTCACTTCGAATCTGATTATTAACGAACGATTCATTCAAGTATTTTATTAATATTCCGTCGTTTAATTAAACGTGCTAATTAGACTTCTGAAGTTTACCGCTCCCCTAATAAAGCTATCTTTCCAATATTGGAAATGTAATAACTTAATTAAATCAAAATGAATCGAATACAAAAAGGAATAATATAAAACGTAGGTCCATGTTATTAAGTTGGTTTACAATTTACATTAGTGTTTGCTATTATAACTATTCAGTGTTATGAAAGATCTAAGAAATCAAGTTTTAAAAAGGCCTCCTGTAAGTATAGTTACTACAACTGAGTTCTAATTCATTTAAAATAGGGCTGAAATGATAATATTAAACTTACTGTAATCAATCTGGACCAAGATTTCGTGAAAGTCTAAACTGAATTATGTAAAGATCAGTTAAAATCTTTGAGCATCACTACATAGTAGTATGCTTAAATCTTTAAAACTACGCAACGGATTTTGATGCGGTTTTATAAAGTGTTGCAAGAGGAAGTTTTACATGTATAATAACATAGTACAGGGAAAGGAGGGATTACTCCGAATTTAACGCGTGTAAAGCCGCGCAGGTAAAAACAAGGATTTAGTAAGAAGAACCCAGTAACAACAAACGTCCCACTAGTTGAGCACAGTACTCCTTCTTGGATAGCGAGAACCGTAAAAGAGCATTTACAAAATTTTATTTAAGTAATATTAAAATGTTACTCCTCTGCACTATTTGTAAAGCTTTGTGCCATGGGGTAATATTATGTCGTGGGTAAAAACTCTGGAAAAGATCTTGGAACTGCATTATTATTTATTAATTGCTTTCGAGATTTGAACATGAAACTTATCACAAATGAAACAAAACCCCTGACAAGCGCAAAAAGGATCATTTCAAATAGGTTAAAACAATGATAATTATTTAAAATGCTATTTTCTAAGTAGAAAACTTCCTGCAGCAAAACCTTTGTAATTACTAAAAACTTCAACAGAAAAGTCAAAACTTCAAAACTAGAACGATAAGGTGACTTTTCCAGCGGTTTTCTAAGAGAAATAAAGTAAAAATAACTTCAGAACTGAACAGAACTTTAACATTGAATAGAACTTTTGCTTCAAATAATTGCTTAGTAGCTCTATCATCGGAAAAGTTTTTCCAATCTAGAATAATTACGACGTATAAATCTAAGTTGCTAATTCTGTTTGTTTGTCCGCAAACTTCTCCTAAACCACTTAACAGATTTTAATGCGAGTTTCGCCATCTTATAGGTATTTTTTTCATTTACATTGATAAATTAGGAACATTTAGAAAAATATATTTTAAGTTAGCCAAAATTCAACGCATCGTGAACAAGTCGCGCAAAATTACACCATTGCGAAGCATGGATGAATTATAAAATAGTACTTCTAGAAGCTTACTACAAATGTTGAATATATTGTATCAGTATTGTATGCCAAATTACGAAATATTTGTTTTTTATTTAAAACGAATTTATTAAAGTTTCCACTGATTCAGATAGGAAATAAGCTCTAAGGAGATTTCTATGAATGTATTTTGTTATACATATTGCTATTCTAGATGGAATCTTTAATTAAGTTATTAAAATATATCAAAATAAAGATACTATTAACTATGACATTGTTTTTGATGGCGTGAAGCTTACTTAAAAAAATAGTTTCATAAATGTTGTTCACTACTCTAATCATTGCGGCCAATCGTTGTCAATATTTCTTTTATTAAATATCACACTAACCTAAATACAGCGCAAATGTTATTAACACAACGTGAAATATAGTCATGGACCGACATATAAAATCTAATTTATTTGATTTTCAGCTTAGCTAGAAGCATTGTCAAAAATAATAAAGCAACCAATTCTTCAAGATGCAATATCGCTTGATCTCATTTTGGCACAGGATTGGTACAAGCATTCTCTTTTCTACGGAACATCGGAAGTAGTAATACGAACACGGTTCATTGCGTTGATTCTTTGCCAACAAAACTGCAACCGAGCTAAAAATGCAATGGAATTTGAAATTATGGGAGGGTCATTAAGGGGGTGTGTTGCTGACCTTTAAGAAAATATATAAATAAATAAATAAAATTGGGCACCGGATACCGCACTCACCGAACGAAACGCAGGAACATCGTTCCTACTTCACGTCGGTTTCCTGTGCGACGGTGGTATTTCACCGGTCGAGTCAGCCCAGCAATCGCTGCAGACAGAGCCTACAGCTAGACTCTACCACTCAAAAAACAAAATGATAAGTAAGTCAAAATGATAGTAAGAGTATATATTTTACACATATTTTTATTTATTATTAAATACGGCATAATATACATTAAAATAAAACTAAAATATATAATCCAGAATTAATAATATTTTATACTTAAATAGTTAAATATGAATAATTATATATAAATAATCAAGTTACTTACTTTAATTAAATATAAATAATTAATAGTTAGTACATAAATAATGGGCATTGTTTAATAATTATAGTTTCCAAGTAAATAATTGACTTTATAACGTACTGATAACCATAACTCACGCTTGACCTTGCATTAGGCCGTATATGACTGTACGATGTGCACTCTTCGCGCTCTACCTTCAAAACGGTTGGTCGTATGAAAAAAAAGTTTAAACAAAAGTTGTAGGAAATTTTATAGCCTACAACTGTAG
Source organism: Emmelina monodactyla (assembly GCA_916618145.1). Lineage (NCBI taxonomy): Eukaryota > Metazoa > Arthropoda > Insecta > Lepidoptera > Pterophoridae > Emmelina > Emmelina monodactyla. The sequence goes on from OU745319.1 coordinate 2,107,644, forward strand.
TATAATGTGGTATAATTATAACACTGTTAAATGATTTGCAGACTTTTATTAATAGATTAAGAAGCTTACATGACATGACATTATATTAAAAAGTGCGAGCTACAATGGCGGCCTAGTGATGTGCGTAGCATCTAGTGATGTTCCTAACATCCCCCTTTTTATACAAAACAGTACCCTTTCTAATCATTATAAACAATGCAACAAACTAAGCAACATTGACTTTTTAATCATTACAAACAATGCAACAAATTAATAATAACTTATTTTAATAATAAGAACCTTTGTAACAATTAGAACTTAAAAATATTTCTTAACTAAACATATCAAAATAAAAGTTAAGTCTACCACAACCAATGTAGCCTATAAACATATTCTTTTAGGTGGTTTAATAACACGACCATAACTAGAAACTTTCACAGGCTGTTCCTGTGGCTCAGGTCTCTGAATGCTTTGTTTTTGTATGGAAGGCTGAAATAGAAATGGTGAAGAGGACATACACTTAGGCTGAACAGTATCTTCTGGTATTGTACTCATTCCTTCTGGAGCTTCAAGTATATGTTGCCTATTTCTTCTTCCTCTAAAGCCATCCCTTCCTTCTATAATATAGGACCTTGGCTCCGGACATCTTTGAAGTATTCTTCCAGGAACCCATTTACTATCAGGTGTTTTCTTGAAGTAGATGTTATCACCTTCCTTCAGCTCATTTAAATGTTTAGTCTTCTTGTTATAGTACTTTTCCATGTTTTTAATATTTTCTTTCTTTGCACTAAAATGATCCTGAAACTTGACTACTTTAGGTTTTAGTTTGGTTAGTACAACAGGCAATTGAGTTCTAAGAGAACGTGACATCAACAACTGTGCCGGAGAAGAGCATTTACCACGAGCTGTATTTCTATACTGTAACAATGCAAGATACGGATCAGAACCTGACTCATGACATTTATTGAGAATATTTTTGCAAATTTTAACACCTGATTCAACTAGACCATTTGAACGCGGTAAGTAAGGACTCGAAGTTGTATGTTGAATTCCCCAATCATAAATAAATGATTTAAATTCGGCAGAATTAAATGGTGGACCATTATCACTAAATAGTTCAACTGGAATACCATATCGACTAAAAGTAGATTTTAATGCAATTATGACAGTTTTAGCATTAGTAGAAGACAAAGAAATCATTTCAATGAAATTAGAATAATAGTCTTCTATGACTATGTATTTATGACCTTTAAAATCCAGAAAATCTACACCAACCTTTTCCCATGGCAAAGACGTTATATTATGAGGTTTCAAAGGTTGTGCTGGATTGGAATTACGATGGGCAATACAGGTTTGACACGACTCCACAACATTTTTTATGTCACTAGACATAAATGGCCAAAAAACATAACCTCTAGCAAAGCTTTTGGAACGTTCAACTCCTAAATGTCCACTATGGATTATCTTCATGATCTCATGACGAATACTTTCAGGAATAACAATAGCCTGATTTTTAAAAACAATGTCCTGTTCTGTATGAAGATCATGCCTATACGACCAATATGGTTTGACATCAACAGTTAATTTGTTTTTGGATGACGGCCAGCCCTCTTTACAGTAGTGTTTTATACATTGTAATGTTTTATCAGACTCAGTAGCATTTTTCAACCACTGCAAACGTTCAGGTGATATTGGCAAAGACTTAATTAAGAAATTAACATGAAGAATTACATCATCATCTAATTGATCAACTTCAGTTTCTGACAAAGCAGCTCTTGACAAAGTATCAGCAATATATAGTTCAGTTCCTTTTTTATATTCTACTTTAAGGTTATAATTTTGAATTTTCATCATCATCCGTTGCAAACGAGTAGGAACTTCATACAATGATTTTCTAAATAATGTAATAAGAGGACGATGATCAGTCTCTATGTTAACTACTTGACCATATATAAACTGATGGAAACGCGTACATGCAAAAACAATAGCATATAATTCTTTTTCAATTTGTGCCATTTTCTGTTGTGACTCAGTCAATGTTTTAGAAATGTAATAGACAGGATGATTATCTTGTAGTAAGACAGCACCTACAGCAATACTACTTGCATCAACTGACAACTTGATAGGTTTATCAACCTTGAAATGAGCAAGAACAGGGGCTGAACAAATAAGATTTTTAAGACGACTAAAAATTGCTTCATATGTAGCATTCCATTGAAAGACAGCATTCTTCTTCAAAAGTTCTCTCAGTGGAGCAACTTCATTGGCCAAATTACAAATAAAAGGACTAAGATAATTGAGCATACCTAAAAATCTTTGAAGATCTTTAGCACAAGTAGGAGATGGCATCTCTTGAATAGCACGAATTTTGTCTGGATCGGTAGTGATTCCTTGTCCTGTAAAGACATGACCTAGATATTTAACTTGTGACTTTGCAAATGAACATTTATCTTTATTAAATTTGACATTATTTTGAACTGCTCTCTCAAAGACTTGACAAAGACGATTATTATGTTCATCAATTGTACTACCTGTAACCAAAATATCATCACTATAGACACAAACCCCCGGAATGTCTGCAAAAATCTCAGTCATAATACGATGAAAATATTCTGGTGCACAGCTGACACCATAAGGTAACCTTTTAAATCTATAACGTCCAAAAGGCGTATTAAAAGTTGTAAGATAAGAACTCTCCTCATCTAAACATATCATCCAGAATCCACTACTGGCATCTAAAGTAGAATAGTATTTAGCTCCTGAGACTTTAGAACGTACCATGTCAACAGATGGAATTGGGTAATGAGTGCGCTGAATTGCCATATTAAGATTCCTTGGATCCAGGCATACTCTCAGCTGGCCATTCTTCTTTTCAACTAAAATAAGACTATTTACCCATGCTGTTGGCTCTGTGACTTTTTCTATGACATCCATTTGTACCATCCTCTCAAGCTCAGCTTTTAACTTTTCATGAAGAGCAAAGGGCATCTTTCGTGGAGCATCAACTTTTGGTTTGACCTGTGGATTAACAGAAATGTGACATTTACCCGGTAAGCAACCTAAACCATTAAAAACATTTGCATATTTAGTTAAAATAGGTTGTATGTTTAACTCTATTGGTTGTGACTGACTTGACTTACAGTTTTGACTAATCTGACAATCTTGTTTACTAAGCTCACAAAGCTGACTTGACTCAATAGAATACACACGTTTGATTAATCCTAATTCAGTACATGTATCTTTTCCTAGGACAGGCCTTGATATTACATTTGCAATTATAAAATTAATATTCTTTGTAACAGTATTATCATTAAGTTTAAAAGAGCACAAAACATTTTGAGATCCAAGAACTAATATTGGGTTATTTGTGTATGACTTTACTTTAATGTTACTGATTTGAAGAGGATCCTTAATATTAAATTTATCATAGACATGTTTAGGCAAAATATTAACATCACTTCCAGTATCCAACATACATTCAACATATTGACCTTTAATATTTAATTTTAAAACCCATTCATTGTTTTTAAATTGACTTATTGACCCGACAAAGAATGATTCCGAATGCCCTAATGATTCTGAATGTCCTTGTTCTTCTGAGTTAATACAAGAAACTGTTTTAGAACGACAACACACTTGGAAATGATTAAAACGACCACACTTTTTACACTTGGCACCAATAGCTGGACACTTCACCCTATGAATTTGACCACATCTTGTACATGACTTTGTTTGATTCCTTTGATGACTCCTGGTAAATCTGTGTGTAGACTGATCCCGTTGACTATATGAATGACTTCTGCTGGGTGTTCTTGACTGTGACCTTGACATTGATCTGCTTCTTGACTGGCTGTTGATAGCATTAACAGTGATTAGTTCTGACTGAAGACTATTTGCCTGCAGTCTTGACTGCATAATAGTGATAGACAATTCAATGATCTCATCCAATTTAAGTTCATCCTTCGGCAGTAATTTTTGTTGCAAAAATCCAAATTTAGAATTAAGATTGCATATAAACATGATTTTAACTAAACGATCTTGTAGGTCTCCAAAATCACAGTTTTTACTCAGATTCTTTAATCTACAGGCAAATTCCTCTAAGCTCTCTTGCTCGTGCTGTTTGCAGGTAACAAATTTATATGTCTCATATGTTAAGTTTTGTTTCGGAATGAAATAATTGTCAAATAGTGTTATAAGTTCTTTATATGTCAATTTATCCTCATTTTTTTGAAAGCTATTAAAGATTTCCAAACCTTTATCTCCAATGAGGTGTAGGCACATGGCTACTTTTCTTGCGTCATCTTCATCTTCAAGGCATGAGGCTTTCAAAAACAGTTTAAATGACTGATGCCATTTCTTCCAATTCACAGCAAGGTTGCCCGTCATGCTCATAGGCAATATACCACTTTGTAGCATTGCTGATTGCTTAATTGGCTGGCTGCACGTGGCACGTGCTAACATTGGTTTTTTATCTGGTTCAGACATCATTGGTTGAACTTACTTCTGACACCATGTAGTATAATGTGGTATAATTATAACACTGTTAAATGATTTGCAGACTTTTATTAATAGATTAAGAAGCTTACATGACATGACATTATATTAAAAAGTGCGAGCTACAATGGCGGCCTAGTGATGTGCGTAGCATCTAGTGATGTTCCTAACAACAACTTTTATAATAAATGCAAATCTCATTTAATCGATAGGAAGCCAGATATTCGCGAAAAACCGATTTTTGTGACCTTTGACCTTGAATATCTTGAGACGCGGACACGATAACGATTGTAACTTTTGAGACAACATTTAGAATGACAAAACAAAGGTTCATACCAATTTGCAGCTTATTATCTTTCATTCCGCTTGCTTTCATCATCTTGCTTTCCATGCTTTGTATTATCCCTTGTTTTATAGCAACTGTTTAGTCTACAGTACAGTGCAAGGCTATTTTACTTGTAATTTTCTATTATAGCATGAAATGGCAGCGAAGGATAAAATATATAAATTTATCTTATTCTATCCGTGAAAATAGTCATCCCTTGCCCATTACTTGAAAATGTTCAATTTACTTTGCATATAAAACAACCCTTCAGAAAACGCAGGGTGTAACAAATTTGTTGTCATTCGTAACTACCCTCTCACTGAACACGAAAGCGGAAACGGAAATGGTGTCACGATCATGACCTGTCGCTAGAGTGTAGTTCAGGATGCGAGAAACGAGAAAAATAATAAACAAATGTATAGAAACGTAATATGAAATTCTTTGCCAAATATTTATATTAAATCCTGTTTTATTTCTGTTCGTGACTTCTTGAATTTAAAATTATTCTTATTTTGCTGACATTTCTTTTTTTTTTTAAATCCTTTACATAATATATGTAGAGATCATAATTAGGTATAAGCTTACCAATAGTACACAAACAAATCACTTTTTAATTCATCGTCTTTTATTTTGAATTTTGGTTGCGATCAATAAAGTTTGTAAAACCGTCTCTCTGCTTGACATTTACCAATCACAGGCTCGAATGTCGGCTAATTAGACAGCACGGTAACCTCGCTTGCCGCCAATTAAATCAATTCGATAGTTACACACAAGCTTCCCGATATAAACTCTATATAGATGCTTCACAATATCGCAGCTTTAGTGTTGTGGAGTTAATGAACCTGTATAAAGGTAGCCTATGTCACTGCCTTATAATGTAAAGAGCGAATTAATGAAAACATCAAACATACAGACAAACCCGAGTTCTTACCTAACACATACTTACACACACCTTTTAAAAAAATGGTGCAGTTTTAGATGAGTGAAATGAGAGGTTTTTTTTTAATTATTAAAAAACCTACCGTTGGATTTTTTTTAAAAAGGTTCGGAAGTTACCTGAGGTTACTCCAAACATCCCGACTCACTAACCTTACCTCTTCAAAACATCAACAAATACGAACACTCTGAAAACCCATCCGTTTGTTGACCTTCCCTCGCCTTCGCCTACACATAATTTAACGTAGCACCCACTCGGTCAGTTCATCACATTCTAGCTTATTATTTCCCCCTACATTTGTCCTACTGCAGAGGTCACTCTGAATCCCCACTGCAATAAAGGATTCCCTGAAGATAAATAAGAGAATGACATCATTTAATTTACGGTTGAGCACGACTGTTGAGAGTTCTAAATTGTGTTATGTAGTGGATAAGATTTAAAATAGATTGGAGAACTATTTTATGGACGGTGTATTAACTTGAAGACGTAGAAGTGGGTAGTGTCTTCTTTAGTGGCTTTCGACCTAAAAGTTATTTATTGTAGTTGTTTTTTCTATAAAAAAAAGGAATATTTTTATAGGAGACGTCTAAAAATCTAAACTTGTAAACTGCCAGTATTTAACGAATATCTTGCCAGAAATAATGTGCCAGTTTTGCTAGCTGAAATCTTTTGCTAACCTTAAGGGTGTGGTGATTTGGACTGTCCTGTATAGGCCGGTATACATATTTCTTTTTACATAGTATATCTTTTCACTGGGTTCTTCCACTCTATTTTCGGTTCTATTGTGTACTCCCTTTGATTCAAGCTTCTGCTTTGTTTAGGACCTTCAGTTGGTGTGATTGTCTGGAGATTAATTATGATGATTATGATTTAATGGGTTTGAAGGCGTCATTGAACACTCAATTTACAGTAATGAACAGCGATAGGATTTATTATCCTATCGCTGTTCATTGCTTGCTTATTAAGATCAACGTGTGAGTGTGTACTGCTAACTGGGCGTTAGTTGCTATTAGTTCTTCTCTCATCCGTTAGTTAGCAGAAACCAAACAGGTTTAAACTACCAGATTTTAAATGATTTTTTTTGACATTAACGTACTGTCATCACCTGCGTGTTGATTTGTTTACAGAGATAGCAACTTATAATAATTAGACCTACGTTATGTTTTATTGTTCTGACTTAATTTTTTTAAGCCAATAAATTACAAAATTGATGCGGTTTATTAATTAATGTAAAATTATGCCAACGAAACCTTCATATGTCCGAAATAAATTCCCTAATATTAAGGGCTGTGCCAAAGATACGGCAACTATTTAGGCAGGAAACTGTCATGCATTGGAGGGCTGCCAACTAAAAGATAATACCCAGAGTCTAACATGTCTGAATGGTATTATTAAATATAAATATTATGACGGTACTTGATATCTAATTTATCTAACATAAATTGGCTTTCAACATCGGAAGCAGTAATACGAGCATGGTCCAATGCGCTGATTCTTTGCCAAAGCTATCGAGCAGCCAAGCTAAAAACGTAATGGAAATTGAAATGGGAAGCAATTATAAATTACACCATGAGGTTGTGATAGATAGATATTAGACACTTAATATATCTAAATTAATAATTGAACTTTCACCAGTACCTACCTATGCTGAAATTGTTTTGCTGAATTTGCCTACTAATATTATAAACGTGAAAGTTTGTGAGTATGTATGGATGGATTTATGGATGTTCGTTACTCTTTCACGTAAAAAGTACTGGACGGATTTTGATGAAACTTTACAGTAGGTTTTACATAGGGCACTTTTTACCGCGGGAAAACTTTTCATTCCCACGGGAAACCGACTTCCGCGCGAACGGAGTCGCGAGCGGCCACTAGTATTGCTATATATCTCATTTTTATGTACCTACTGACATATTTTAAGCAAGCATCATTTACTTTGGTTAATACCCACTTAGCACTAAATTAACCAAAAATGTATGGAAACCGAATGCTACAACCCGTTCAGAGACTAGAGCGGTTTATTTACAGCAGCCAATTAAAAGTATCAAATAAATAATGTAATTAAGCTGTAAGCAAAGCAAAGTCATTGTATGCAAAATTTGCATTTTGTTCAACCGCGTATCAGGCACAACTTAACAAGCGCAGGAAATTTGGTAGCTAGCCAAATTAACAAAATTATGCAAGCTCCGTCGCCTTAAAATGAATATTAAACTGTTCTTTGATAATTAAGCTTGATGAATAGATATACTTCAAAGGGTAATGAACAAAAACAGAATTTAGGCTTTGTAAGCTAATATTTGTAGAACCTTTGTAGGCGCAGTTTCGCTTGATAAGTGGCGTTTGACTTGACTGAATCGAATGGGAATATGATGTGCTTGATATTAAGCTTAGGCTGTGAGTATTTACAAACTAGTATTAAGGTTCGAAATTGCCTTTTTACATGAAGTGTTGAACACTATACAGGGTTAATTTAAATTAGCGCATCACCTCTTGTAGGCAGCTTTTCTACATTGATCGATGTATAATATGAGTTGATAGCCACTAAAAAAATGTTACTTTAACTAGCAACCATTTGTTACAATTAGCAGAAAAATATTTTCAAATTTACGTGGGAATAAATCCACGTTTTAGGTATTCACCAGAAATGTTGGATTTTTAATCATAATAGTCGATTTACTCGGATGATGGTGGCTAATTATTCGACGATTAATTAAATTTGCACGTGAAATTAGCTCTCTAATTTCGAGAACAGTGTAATGGTCCTAATTATGTGCCCGTCGAATGGGTCAAATAGGTGGAAGCTAATTAGGATTTTTGAACCTGCCTTTCATTAAGGATTGAAGCTGCCTTTCATTAAGGATTTATAGAAAAACAGTGGAGCGATTCTGCAACTGTCGACAAAAAATCAAATCAAAAAACGTCAGAATATCATAATCGTTGTGACGTTTATTGATAGCAGTTTATGAGACTCGACAGTTACAGAATCGCTCCAGTGATGTAAGGTACACAATGCTTGTATAGCTTAGCTTTATTGACAAAAAAAGGTGAGGGTATTGTAACTCTTTAGATCTGTATGTAAGAAAACTCTTTTTACAGAAATTATATAAGAAGCTTTACAAATTAAACACTACACGAAGAAGTTTTATAAGTATGTGACGTATGCTTTAGTCCCAGCAACAATGTCCAATGAGCTTACTTGCTACCAACCAACTTTAAATCAACTTTGGTAATTGGCTTTGTTAAAGATACGGTTCCATTGCAGAATGACAAAGTTTCCTGGCTTTGTTGCAGTGTGTGTTCTCGCTAAATAGTTTTGCTAGCATCGCAACTTTATCTAAAGTTGATGCATCACTTGGAACTCACATTAACTTTAGGTTAGTTTTTTGAACTGGGGCAAAATTTTAAGATTTCTTCAATTGCAAAATACTTACAACTGAGATTTTACTTTTAGTGCTAATTTATTAATTTTGAAGTTATAGATACTGGAAAATTTCGTTGAGTCACCGCAGCGGCGCGGTAGCTCAGTGGTCAGAGCATTAGACCGGTTATCTAAAGGTCCTGGGTTCGATTCCCAGTCGCGCAATGCTCGGAGGCCCGCGTTTCTTTTTCCAGTGTCTATAACTTCGAAATTAATACTAACAACTGTATTTAAAAACACACTTTGAACCTGTATTAGTTAAAATATAATTTAGGTGTGTCAGTTACGAAAGAAGCACAGAAAACAGACAGATTACATTTAATCAACGTAGGTACCTATAAAATCCGTTCATTAATAAGGGGGAAGACCCTTAATCTTTGTAGCTACTCATGAAGTGTCAACTTTCAATCAAACTTTATGAAATACTTTATTATCACCAGCTTAAAAGGTATTACCTACTGTTGCTATCTCTTTTCCTCATCTAGGCTTCCCAAATAAAGTAAATGATACCATTTAAGCGCGTGGGTTTTCACTTCATTAGAAAGGCTCTTTCGAATTATTACAACCGTTAGTGGTAACAGCAAACAAATTATTTACCCCAAACGTTGCTCCGTTCTATGGAGCATGTAAACAATGGAGAGGGAATTTGTTCTAAGGAGTAGGTAGTTATATATGGCGGTATAAGAATCATCGCGTTTATTTACCTGCTACAAGTGATAGTAGAGTGATATGAGAGCGATCTATAAATTTATTCTTATTTTCATATCAAATTCTTCATATCTCGCAAAAACAAAAATATTTTTTATTGGCTTGCTTTTTATTTATAAAAGTATTTCATATTATTTTAATCAACACAAAACTAAGAGATTTTTTTTTCTACTTCCCATTTACCAATTTTTATTTTGCTTTTGTTTATCTGCTTTAAAATTACCCTCCACTTGATAATGTACTCTATGTTCTGTAATTATACAGTTTCATTTAGATAATTAATGTATGAGAGTTAGGAATAATTACTGCGTAAGTAGAACTGAATGTGGTAGCGTTTGTGAAATGAAAGAATGGTTGTTACTGTTCTTGTCAGCTATATGAGAGCTTTAGTTTTTGTTATTATCTTGGTTCAATAGTTTATGCCATTTTCTGGTGTGTTCGCATTTTATTATTAAAAGGATTATTTAGAACCAATAATCCTCTTTGATTAAAAAAATATATTCAAATTCAAATGATGAAAAAGTTTTTTTTTATATCGTTTAATTGAAAACCTTCAGAATTATTGTAATTGTATATGATCATATTATCTCTATCAATATTAAGAGTTTAAAATAATATTTTTAATTGATTTTTCCATCCGTTGTAACCATTCAAGCTTTAATATCTGTAGTCATAAAATTTTGCAAAGCGGAAAATGGCCACCGAAAAGAAGATATAAAAGTTAGTAACTTATACAACAGCTTGGCGACATTTTTTTGTTAAATCAATATTACAATAAAAAGGAAAGTCAAGTTTGGAAACTTTTTTGTACTTTGACTTCTGAAAACAAAAAAGAACTTGTAATTTTAATACCCAATTTTTTATATCATAAATGGTGAATGAAATTAATCAATTTACCTTTACTGCTTTTTTATATTTTCAATATGGCTGAACTAAGGGGTTAATGACTTTTCGGACACAAAAAACTCGGACACCTTGGTAAAAAATAATATTTAAATAAGGAACTTCGTTCCAAAAATTGAAATACCACAATTTGGCCAAGGTGTCCGGGTTTTTTGTGTCCGAAAAGTCATTGACCCGAACTGAGAAACGGAACAATGCGATACATTAAACTATTGTAAATTAAATTGGAGCTTATTTCCTTCGACACACAATATCGCTGGAGTCGGTTTAACGTGTTTGCTTTCGCTCGAGTTAATTACTAGCATTAATCATAAATTGAATGCTTAGTATTATGTCGAACATCATGTAATAGTTACGGAAACATGTTGGTACAGAAGCTCAGTTTTGACCAAATACTTTACTCTTCTTCTTCCCACGCTTCATAGTGGTGTTATATTCACGTAATATTGAGTTTTGGCTAACTCATGAATACCGTTTTATAATTTTCTTTATTATAAATTTAATTGAAAAAATACCTAACGGATAGCGCAAAACCGCACTCAAATTCCTAAAGTGGTTTAAGCTATCCTATAAAATATTGAATTTGTGAGAAAAATGTGTGAGAATATACCTTACTAGCGACCCGCCCACGCTTCGCAATGGTGTAATTTTGCGCGACTTGTTCCCGGCACCTTAAATTTTAGCTAATATATCAATTTTAAAAGATGTTTTTCTAAATGTTCTTTAGTGTAGTACAAATTTTAGTGAAAAAACTATGAAATTGATGGCGAAACCCGCATTAAAATCATTTTAGTGGTTTAGGAGGAGTTAGCGGACAAACATACAAACAGACACAATTAGCAACTTGGATTTATACTATGTAATGCTGGTGATCTACAAGATAAATAGAAACACAGTTATTTCCCTATCTGAACTATTTTCTTGTCTATCAAGTTAAGTATACTTAGCAAAAAAAAACGAAAAAAATCGATGTCAAAAAATTTAACCGAATATCTTACCTTTTATAATTCCTTATCTGTCTCAAATAATGTTTCTCTTCCTCATTTTATTGTTTATAATCAAAGCATTATTTACCTTCACAATACAAATCACACACACACGTAGTACATTTAGAGAGTAGGATTTTATTTATTTACCTACTCCTTCTTGTGTAATTAAGTTCATCATAAGTTATCTTAGAGAATTAAAGCTTCTAATAAAAGTTTTGGCCCAAGGAAAGCGTCAGTTTTTTTTTATATGACTTCAGAGTAATATTCTACACAACATACCTACTTATATAAAAATAAATTTAAGTTAAGTAACTCTGATTTTTAATTATCTTTCTCACCTGCCTCCCAAGTCAAGTGGCAAGTAGTTTTTGCGATAGCAAGTGAATAAAAAAAATATGTATGAAACAGTCAAATTGCAAGCTTGTCAAAAATGACAGTTTCATACATATTAATTCTATTCATTCGCTATCGCAAATATCACTTGCCACTTGTCTTGGGGGGCTGGTACCTGCACTGGTGTCGCCGGTCAAGCTCCACAAACATTCAGGAATGAAATAATTAAGAAAATAAGTTATGTCTTACGGCTCTGGGATCTTACTCTATTATGTTATTGGCCGTAAGAGTACGTATACGTCAGTTTACATAGTGCGTGAATAGACCACACCTTAACAAACATGTTTTCTTGAAATAAGGATTTATTTATCATAGTAGTATAAATCCAAGTCGCTAATTGTGTCTCTTTGTATGTTTGTCCGCTAACTTCTCCTAAACCACACAACGGATTTTAATGCGGTTTTCGCCATCTTTTAGGGAATTTATTTATTTAAATTTGTAAATAAAGAACAATCAGTTTTTTTTTTAAGTTAGCTAAAATTCAAAGTTTTGCGAGCAAGTCGGCCAAAATTACACCATTGTGAAGCGTGCGCCGGTCGCTAGTCTACAATAATCTAAACCTGAGGCAGATTGTGCTTCGCATCGCGCATAGTAAGAGGGCGAATTTGCACAAGTTTTTTGTATTTGGCATCCGAGACGCTTTCTTCGCTTATACATAAAACCAAATGCATTTTTCTTAACGTTATTAGCATTTGACTGCATTTCTTTCGCAGTCTTCTGTACCGATATATCTCATTAATCCGCGCACGAGGCGGCACCACGGGCTCTGCCGTTGACGTTTCAAAGCCCTTTTGGTCCTGGCAAGTTATTAATTACCATACCAGTTTATTTTTAACACCCACAAGCTAATATGCTAATAAATGAGGCGACGGAAAATCAATAAATTTCAAATTGAAAATGTCGATGGGATTATTATTATTATTTTAGCTGTTTGTTGTTAGATTGGTGGGTAATAGAATATGTCTTTTTTATTTATATGCATTAGTTATGAATAGATATCTACTAGTACTTCTGAGGAAAAAAAATGCTATATTGGGCTTAAATCGCCCTAAATCTCGCCATGGCTGACTTACCTATGTCTTAGCTATTCAAAAGGTACCAGAAAAATAATAATAAATAAATTTCGAGCTATAATAATATAAAAGCTAACAAAAATTAATAAAACACTACAAGGCTGCAATAGAACCTTTGACCGGTTTATGATTTAACAGCAGGAGTGCTAATAAAACTAAACGTAGAACGAAATAACTCAAATATTAACAAGAGTATTTGCTTTGAAAATAGTAGATATTATTATACAAAATAGAAACATCACGCTTTAATAAGAAACTTACTGAAGGCATTTAATATTTTCCGTGTCAAAACATTGTTTGATTATTATTATTATGTTTAATATTATCATAATTTTTAATCCGAGATTTATAAAACAAGTGTGTTCGAAGAGTTTATACTACTCTTCATTAGGAGTAAACAGTACCAATATATATCTGTTCAATTTTCAAGAAATATTAAGCGAATTTTCATAGCAAAAGAATCTGCGTAAGTTTCGTAACATATTTTTAGCAAAAACATCGTCACGACAAGCTTATCACCAATTGAATCTGAACGAACTGTGCCCAAAAGTAACCCTTTTTCGACCAAAACTAGTATCAAAAGAGTTCACTTTGATTTCATTGTGTTCCTAGAAAACAATCGGACGAAGAGGACGAGAGTCGAGACCTTTGAAAATATCAGATTTTCCGCTACAATGGAAATCTGATTTAAAGGTTTCACTTCGTTGATAGATTAATTTGATAGTTTGGTACTGTTTTTTGGGAAATATTTATAAGAAAATTTAGAGGTGGTCTACCATTTTGAAAACTATCGATGGAATGAAGCTTTAATAATATAAAGTTACTTCGTTACAATGAACTTTTATTCTTTACAATCATTGCAATTTTTGCGAGTAAATTAATAGAAAAGTTTTTAAATCTTCTGTTTTTGGTTGTTTTATATCTGAGGATACATTTAACATAATAGAAAATCAAACAAACAAGTGAATAATTGATCAAGGCTGGACTGAGTAAGTACAAATTATTTGTGTCACAATATTTGTCACTTATTACCTACACATCTGCTATCAAGTTTCCCGACCAATGATAAAAAATCTAGACCGCAAAAGTACATTGCATAGCCTAAATTGAGTTCGTCAATAAGTTGGTAACTGGAAACTTCTGCCCTAATGGACGCTCCATTTAAAATAGCCGATACGGAGATGCAAACCTGAACTTTGACTTTTTGTAAGTTACCATGGGGGTGTTTATTATAAAACTAGTTTTCTGGGAAGGGCTAAGAATGTAGGTAATTTAAAAAATATATGGTGTGATAGTTAATAATGTCATGATACGGTATATTTTTTTATTTCTATAACAAGTAAATAATATTTAAGTATACTTAATCCTTTCCATTTTCTTTTTACAAACTTTTACTGTAAAAAAAAATTTTTCGGCCAAAGTTTGTATAGAGTATAATTATACGCTTTGGGATGAAAGCAACTAGTGAATAGTCGTGTATAAATTCAAATCCACTGGACACAAGTCAACGTTTTTAATTAAGCTATTTTCTGAGTGGCCAGTGACATTTTGCTTCAAAAAGTTTTTACTCCACATTTGGGAACTGTTGCATGGTAATTAAAGAACGCTGCCAGTGTTTTGTTCTCAACAAAGGTTCGACGTTGTTTACAAAGCGATTCAACATGAAGTGTAGAGTCAAGAGACAATTAGATGTATGTAGCTGAAGTCTAACAAGTGAAATTAATGTAAAAAAACGTTAAATTCGACAAAGATAAAAATAAAAGTCGTTTTTCGACCATTTGTAAAAAGTTTTCTGACAATAAGCTCTTGTTGACTTTATGTCTTGTTAAAATCCGAACTCAAAACAAACAACAGATAAAATAATTTACGAAATCGTATGTAAATAGGAAATCGAATCAGATAAATCAATAGAAATAAGCAAATAACTGTGTATTTCTGGAAATACGGTCATTTAACAATCTGGATTACGAGCTACAATTGCCAGCTTGAATAAGCTTTGAATAATAATTGGAAACTAATATTATGTTTTGCATTTACTAGTAAAAGTTGTCAATTATAATCTGAATAATTTCTAATGTATACAAAATAACCAGTTTCGACATTTATGAAAAGGTCAAACAAACCAAAACAGAAAAGCGTAGGTAGAAAACGACATCAAATAATAAATTCTTTTAAAAACTAGCCACAGTTTGGCTAAAAATCGCCAGTATTTACACGAGGTAGCAGCCGCTGGCTGGAATCAAATTTCGAATACTTTTTAGAAACTAAATTTCACCTTTCAATTTATTTACGGTCAGTGCCATTTTTGAAAAGAGTATTCCAAAACTGAATTCGAGTTTCGAAGTCACAATTTTGTTCGAAGATTTTGTTCTAGTTTGAATTAATATGAAACGACACATCCTGCGGTTTAGATTAGCATGAGGTCGCTTTGAATATATATTAAATAGACGCACGGTGTCAGACACATTTTGCATAGTCTATTAGCTTGTTACAATACAAATTTGGTTGTCACCCCAAGGGACAGACATGCAGAATTGCTAGATACTACTAATTCTATAGATGTGAAAGTTTTGATGTTTGTTATTTACGCAAAAACGGTTTGCTGGATTTGGCAGGAATTTTGTGGGAGTTAGATATAACCCAAAAGCAAAAAAGGTCTAATTAGAATAAGGCCTTATTTTAATAAGCGTTTAAATTAACTACAAGCAATAATAATAATCCTTTAATTTGTAAAGATGTTACAAATAATGCTTATTCACATGCTTCTTTTAATACTACCACATTTTTTTTTCAAAGAATGATATGTAAAATTAGGGTTTGATTTGCTTGTAGAGGCAGACGGTTTACGACATTGTAACTTTTTACTACTCTGTAAGCATCTAGACCAAGACATGACACAAGAATTAGTAGTTGTATTTTCTGACTTAAACTTAACCGTCTTGTGACCTTACGTTTTTATCTTGTCTTGGTGTAGTTGTATGCCTTGATTTTGTATATTTGGTGATGGACAAAAGAGTGCCGAGTTTTTTTCCGCCAGCTTTTTTCTCCTGGCCTATTGATGACAAGCTGATGATCGATATTTTGACTTTCATCGAATGTAATTACGAGTAAGTTACTTAATGATGAAATAAATGATTTTTATTTTATTTATTTAATTTTATTTTGCTAAAAACAAAAGTAAAGCTTATCTTAGCCAAAATTGTAAAATTAACTTCATTAGTTATTTTAACCACGTCTTTACTTATATATGTTAATTTTCCGGTAGTTAATAAGCATTTGGTTCAAAGTTACGGTTCAAGGGTACTCCATGAATAATATTGATGGATGGAAAGATGTCACGTTTCTAATTATGACATAATTGAAGATTATATTGCCTTTATATAGTTACTTTACTGATTACATAATGTACTAACTTTCCACGGTTTCACCCACAGTTAAATGGCTTTTCCCGAGAGAATAAGGTCCTTTCCTACGGTAAAAGTACCTCGTGTGTTATTCCAGTC
The DNA here is from genome assembly GCA_916618145.1 of Emmelina monodactyla. Classification (NCBI taxonomy): domain Eukaryota; kingdom Metazoa; phylum Arthropoda; class Insecta; order Lepidoptera; family Pterophoridae; genus Emmelina; species Emmelina monodactyla. The sequence goes on from OU745319.1 coordinate 2,124,366, forward strand.
TATTCATGTACCAAGTTTAATATAAATCGATTCAATAGTTTGTTCATGAAAGAGTAACCAACACACATATTCTTAAACTTTTGCATTAATAACATTAGTAGGATATGACCTTGCAATTAATTTAAGTACGAATCTATTTGAAACAAACACAGAAACAAACTAAAACAATTTCATGACTTTCACCTGTTTCTTTGTCCATCACGCTGTCACTGTTTTTAAAGATAATGTTAATTATCAAGAACTTGATGTTATTTGCCAGTGGTAGCAATTCTCGCGGTACAAATTTCTCTAAACTAAACTATAAATCTCTAAAATTAGCTTTAGTCGTCTTTGGTATTCTCAAAACACTAGACTAAACTATATTTAGGTTGACATATCTAAATTTATTTTAGTTATTCAATTTAGAGAAAAGTTATTCTAACGTACAAATGTTACGTCAAAACTAGACTAAAAATCTCTAACTTAGAGAATTAAACTAAATTTAGAGGCTAACTAATTTGGTGTAGAGTAAATTAGTGAATCATCCTAAATAGCTGAAATCCAAGTTGTGAGTGGAAATAATGGAAGAATATGTTATTGCAGCGCTTGCATATTCAATTCAAAGGTAAGATAAGTCTCCAGACTAAAATAAACATAGAAAGTAAGTAAGTAAACATTAGTGTAAATTTTTATTTTATGTTGTCTTCAAGAAGTGCTTGTATTGAGTCTTTTTTTCTATCCTACTTATTTAAGGAGCCCCAGATCGAGGTATTTGCAGGACCATGCAAATCCCTTTGAAGTATCTGAGGAACGGTTCAGGAAACGAGGGAACGAATGAAATAGTTTTATTGCTATAAAACAAAATCAACATTTAATATTTAATTTGCTGGTTGCAACACAAGCCAACTCAATTTAGAGCTGTCAAAGTGGAGTCAGATGCATGCACTAATTTTAGTGGGATGTATTTTGAGAAAACGCTTAAGCGTAAATTAGTGATTCTAAAATTATAGTTTCTCTAAATTTAGACTAGTTAGGGAACGGTGAGAATCGCCACCATTATCATGCTAATAATCCCTACTAATATTATAAATGCGAAAGTAACTCTGTCTGTCTGTCTGTCTGTCTGTTACGCTTTCACGCCTAAACCACTGAACCGATTTTGATGAAATTTGGTATGAAGAAAGAACTGAACTTGGGAAAAGACATAGGGTACTTTTTACCGCGGGAAAACTTCTCATTCCCACGGGAAACCGACTTCCACGCGAACGGAGTCGCGGGCGGCCACTAGTAATATCATAAACGTGAAAGTTTGTGAGTATGGATGGATGTATGGATGTTTGTTACTTTTTCACGTAAAAACTACTGGACGGATTTTGATGAAACTTTACAGTAATATAGGCTATACATCAGAATAACATATAGGGTACTTTTTACCACGGGAAAACTTCTCATTCCCACGGGAAACCGACTTCTACGTGGACGGGATCGCGGGCGGCCACTAGTTTAATTATATATTACACTTAATTGTGTATATAAAACAAGCCTGTGTTAATACCATCATCCTGCCTATTAATACCGCCAAATAGTTTCAGTGATCAAACAGGACGAAAGGCGAAGTAATTACTGGTCCCAATCAAATATCTCTGAAGTTTCTATAGTTGACATTGGCCCCGATTCTGAAATTTTGAATTTAAGTCCTGTCAAACTAAAATGTACGTGCATAATGACTCGGCGAAGGCAATTTTAGGCTAGTCCTTAGCGCATTTCGTTCAATTTTAGAATGATGTGGACCTTTATTTAGTGAGACCAATGTACCTGTCTTTTTCTAATACAAAGCATGGAAAAGTGACAGTGATATTTTTATTTAGTTTTTGAGAGTGTTTTCGAAATCGGGGCCATTGTCTTTGAAGTTATCCGTCAAACAAGCCAATTGCTTGTTAATCGCCTACTGACAAAAATACACTAAAAACTCACCTTTTAAAATTCGTATAAGTGATGTTTAATAATTATGCCAGAGGGTTTGAAATAAAGCACATTTAAAACAAATGATTCGAGATGTCAATTAAGTCAAGGTGTTAACAGTACAAGTATTAATAATATAATTTACACTTAATGTAGTGTATAAGTGACAAGTTTAACAGTCAACATTGTAACTTATAAAGAATTAATCTAATCATTGTAAACACGGGTCCAGACATTATTTGTTTAAACCTCAGACAAAATCTGCCACAAACTAATCCGATATAACGAAACTACTAAACTAAAGGTTGGCAACCCTTTCAGACGAAATAATTTTATTAAGAACGAATCCACAGCTAAAACGCAAATTTAAAGTGTCCTAATTAGTATTAATCGAGTGATAACGAACTATAAATGTTAAGTTACTTAAATAAAAATTTATTTAAGAGCACCGAGGTCACTTAACTAATAATTTTGAAACTGGTCGACTAAAGAAGATTAAGTTAGTATCCAAAGTTTGACGACATTTACAAGCGATAAAAGGTAATTTGAATTTGAATTTGACATCTTTGCACCTTTAATCAATTAAAGGCAATCAATTAATTAACTTAGTTCTTCAGATAGGTACCTTAATTTTATTTACCCGACACTAGATTTTTTTTGGTACACCAAATACTGATTTTCCAAATACTTTTGAAGCGAAGACCGACAGTCTTAATAAAGTTTTTCGTTTCAATGACGCCTCATTTTGCAAACAATATAAAAGCTTCTTTATATGCAAGTAATCGTTATGGAATAAAAAATATCTTAGGCACCTGACAAATCTTGGCTTTAATATATATTGTTTTAATATTGTGTAAGCAAATTTGACTATTAGATATTAATTAAAATACTAGTTATTGCCCTCTGTCTTTTATTTCCCGCTTCTACAAAAGTGATAATTAATAAAGTTACTAGTACGTGACAAGACTTGGCGGTATCACCCATTTTCATGTCCAAAATATGCTGCTACCATCTTAATAGATTGCAAAAACACAAAACGTATGGCTTTATCTGACCATTTCGGAAAAATACCTTAATCAGTTTTCTAAAGTCTTTTGCTTTCGACTAAGACTCAATAAAGTTCTCAAAATAGTTTTAGCCTGAAAGCCAATTCTTTATTCTTTTCAATTGTGCCCAGGGTTGTTTGAACCGAAGTACCTAACATATTAAACGTGAACAATTGTACTAATCAGACAAATAGGTACACAATGGCAATCTATTGCAGTAAAGGAACTAATCTTTTAATAAAATTCCATCTTTGTTCATTTATTCACTGAATCGAATGTACGAGAAGTTTCTAGGTAAGGAAAATAAATAACTACTTGGATTTGTAGAGTTTGTTTAAAGAAGGAAGAAATGAGCTCTAAGGACTTTTCCAAACATTTTACGATGGTACTACAGTTAACTTCTGCACTATTCATTTATGTATAATACAATATACGGAAAGATAAATTATATATTTTTTCATGTAGGTATGTTTTTATATTTTCGCACTAGAAACTGCGTTTGGACTAAACAAGTAACCGGATTTTGGTCAATAAGATTGAGTGCCGATTAAAAAACTACTAAGTCAAACTAAATTAATGGTACCTTGTAATGGTAATGGGTACCTTGCGTCAAAAAAAGAATCATGTAAATCGGATGAAAATCTTAAATAATCGGTGCACATGAACAAAGTACTTTTTGCGAATATTACATCGCCCAAATTAACAAAATCCCTACTATAATATTATAAATGCGAAAGTAACTCTGTCTGTCTGTTTGTCTGTCTGTCTGTCTGTCTGTCTGTAACGCTTTCACGCCTAAACCACTGAACCGATTTTGTTGAAATTTGGTATGAAGAAAGAACTGAACTTGGGAAAGGATATAGGGTACTTTTTACCGCGGGAAAACTTCTAATTCCCACGGGAAACCGACTTTCACGCGAACGGAGTCGCGGGCGGCCACTAGTAGCTTATAAAAACCCCAAAGCCTAACTGCATATATTATTTAATAAAATAGTAACTTTGCCGTATCAAAAAAAAAAAGAATCACGTAAACCGAATAGAAACCTCGGCGTAATCTATGTACAAATACACACAAAAAATATATTAGCAGAATTAAAAAGCTTCTCCGTTTTCGTCGGTTTGATTATGTAATACATTCCTTTTGGCAAAAATCATTAAGTGAATCTCGTTTTATTTACACAAACTTTGTTGTATGTCAAAGGATGAACTCATTTCAACAGTATTTGTACACATTTACATTACATTATTAACTCAAAATGAGTTTTAACCCAGATTTAACTTAAGTAATATTACATTTTAATTATAACAATATCTCATTGAGAACGAAGAATTATGGTCAAGTATTGGTAAGAAAATATGGACCTTACGATAAAAAATATTTTTTAATTTTAATTTGATTTTAATAACTTTTTTCACTTGTATTAAATACACGAGTATATAAATTACTAGTTATTTTCTATTTTTTTAAGCTTCATTTTATTTCCTAACTTTTTTTAAATAAAAACGGCTAAGAGCAATGAAAATAATATGCGCTTTGGGACATTTTATACCCTTTAATGTCGGTCTGAAGCGCCGGGTGCGTTCCGAGGGTACATATGGCCGCGACCTTTTCAAAATTAAAATCTGAACTTTCGCCAATTATTGCGCATTGTAAAAAAAAACTCCAAATAGAAAAGTTTTTTTTTAGCTGCTGTACGAGGTTTATTTGTTTACGTTGTTGTTTGATTTAGTACGAAACAAAGAACACTTGAGAATCGTAACAAACGATTGTAGAATAAATATTCCAAATAAATTTGTACAATAGCCTAAATTTTTTAAGTATTTTTATTAAATTTTAAAGGTATTCATTGCCAACAATCTACCCAACAAAGCGTTAATTACGTAAATCAAATTATTTATCTGCGCCCAGTTTTAGGTTTTAATTAACTAACGTTTTATACTTTAGGTATAACCTTTACAAAAAAACAATAAATAGAATGAGTAATTTCTTTAGATAGCTGCTTTAAAATAAATTTGTATTGTGTCTAGGAAAAATAACGCTATTTAATTAATTATATTTTTAAAGAATTATCCTTTTTATTTTTGTTATTTTCGAGTGTTTCACTCTTTAACAAGTGTATCAGGCACCAATTTATCACTAAAAACATGATATTTAATAGTTTCAACACAGGTGTTTACGACCTAAACACTATCAAATTAAATTTAATAATGACATAAAACACATAAGTGCACTGGCTCCCAAGTCAAGGCAATGGCAGGTGATAGTTGCGATAGCGATTAAATAGAAAAAATAGTGTAAGAAACTGACATTTTTGTCAAGCTTGCAATTTGACAGTTTCATACATTTTTATTATATTATTAAGTGAACCTCTTTGGTCACCCAGAGTTTTTGTATGCCTGTGACGTACCGATCTTCTTTTGTTTTTCATTGGTTGTCAAAGACACACGTCTTGCGGCAACTCTGTGTCACGCGAGCCATTTTGTTTAATTATTGTGAACAATTACTCCTTTGATTTATTTGTATTTCTGTTAATAATATTTGAATAAGTAAACCGATGTTATTTTCTGACGTTGTTATTTATTTAACTTGCTCTCTATATCTTCGCTAAACATATTCATTCGCTAACGAAAACTTCACCTGCCACTTGACTTGGGGGGCTGATCGAGTATTGCAAGACTTTATTTCGAGGTGGACACTTTATTTTACCGCATTTCACTGAAAATAGTGTTAGCGCGTTTAATATTGTTATAGCGCCATCTTTCGAAACAATAGTGTAAATTAAAGCACTTATCATTATAACAAGATAGGTGACTAAACAACTGGTTTAAACTAAAATTAATAAATTTCTTGTTCTCATTTTACTGCCTAAATTCCTCTTAATTTTGGTGATAAAATGGGAACGTTAAACCAACCTTTTGGTATAAACAATTAGAAGTTTAGATTTAATCCCAGTTTATATCCTGTTATAACAATTTTGGTTAATGGATTTAGGTTTGACGTTATTAAATAACAAGTAAACGATTTTGAAACATCTAAAAATAAACTTTTAATTAAATTAAAGTTTGAACTATAGGAGTTATCTACGAGTATTTATACATTAAATAATACTGTATAAAATTTGAACAATGAAAATATTAAAAATTTAATCAACCAGGCGGTGTTAAAACTAGATAGATGAAAAAAACTCTTTTTATTGTCTGTCTGTCAGTTTGTTCAACAATCATCATCACCCGAAAACTACCGGTTCAGTTACAATGAAACTTAGTGTATTAGCCCGACATAACCCGTCTCCTTTCCCTGGAGGGGACGGGTATGCGTAGGCATTTTCCTGGACAAACAAAAAAAAAAAAAAAAGGTACCAAGTTGAGTCCAGAAAAGTCCAGTTGAGTTGAACAGCAGAAAACAAACTTAAATTTGCAATTTGTTCTTTAGGCACAATTACTATAACAACCGTTAATAATATCTAAGTTTTACGTACGTTGCGTCACCTAACAATGGAGCTCACTATATTTTTAAGTAAATAAAATCCAGCACTTATCGATTTTCATAAGATCCATTAATGCTCATCAATCTTGCATGACAACCATATGTTGCAGGTTTTAAATACGTGCACAAACCCCTACTATTCATATTACAAATGCGAAAGTCTCACTAACTCTGTATGTCTGTCTGTCTGTTATGCTTTCAGGCCTAAACCACTGATCCGATTTTGATGAAATTTGGTATGAAGAAAGAACTGAACTTGGGAAAGGACATAGGGTACGTACTTTTTACTGCGGGGAAACCAACTTCCACGCGAACGGAGTCGCAGGCGCCCACTAGCATCATACAAAATTACTCGAACTTCTTTGGTACTAGTGCGGGTCATCCTTTGTAGGTAGTTTAGAAATACTAAGGAAGGGATGCCGACCTTCAAAGTGTTGGTATAATTATAGAACTGTTTATTAGTCGGTACGTTCGCGTGGAAGTTGGTTTCCGGTGGGAATGAGAAGCTTTCCCGCGGTAAAAAGTACCCTATATGTTATTCTGATATATAACCTATATAACTGTAAAGTTTCATCCAAATCCAACCAGTAGTTTTTACGTGAAATAGTAACAAACATCCATCCACACTTATAAACTTTCACGTTTATTATATTAGTAGGATTACACTTATTATTATTACTGTTTGCTTAAGAGATACGCTTTTATAAATATAAAATATATATCTCTATATAATCTAAATTTTGATTTCAAATGGTTTAAGCAGGAACTAAAGCAATGGTGCTAAATATGTATTGTAAATAAATGATGATTTGTCAATCAGTTAATTCCAGAACTCATCAAAGGGTTTATTAATAAATCAGAAGATTGAGGTTGTAATCAATTTCCTGGTAGATTATATATTTCGTAGATAAAAAGATAGATGAATTATAATTTACTGCACACAAAATAAAAAAACAGTAATAAATTTAGTCTTATTATTATTTTAACAAACAAATGTTATATTTCGATGTCTTTACAAATTAAGTGGCTAATACAAAGTAATTTAAGACTTGTTTCATTCGTAAGAATTCAACATAAAACCATTTTTATTGATATCGTATAAACTATGCGATAAACTATGCTAAAAAATAAAATTCTTGATTAATTCTCTCCCTCAAAATCATATTTTAATGAAATATTTTTGTGTAGGTATAAATGAATAATAATAATACACCAAACTTTTATTTATTTACAGTTTTCAGCCGTTAGGACAGTAAGCTCTTGAGCGCAGACCTTTTAGTACAATTGCCGGGATGGTATCAGGCCCGCTCAACTTGTAGATATCCAGGGAAAGAAGAGCTCTACGTACGGTACGCTGCAAGTCTGACACCTCAGGATATTAGGGGGTGATTTTCCCTGGTCGTCCATAGTCGATTTATATGCGAAAAGAAGTCCCAGAAGGTCGGCTTTTACTTAAACTGCTTACAGAAATAAAATGCAAAGAGTAAGAAGAAATCGCTAGTTAATTAAGTTTTTGCAATATATCCACATCTCAAAAATAAATGATAATCATTAGGTAGGTAGGTCTTTCTTGTTTTAAATAATACCTTAACGTTGCTGAGAATTACCTTTTTCAAATTTTCCGTTTCAATAATTTAATTGCAAAGAAAACTTCGCACATTTTCATTAGGATTTCACAAATTTTAACACTCGGTCAGAATCTTCAATTGATTAATAAAAGGGTTCTATTGTTTAACTTCAACCGCCTCTGTTTTGAACTTGAAGACAGTCTCCTTAAAACCTATTGTTCGTGAGATCAATAAATTTAATGAACACAACTGAATTTCCTACCTTATTATTACGAACTGAAGTTTGTTTTTAGGCTATCGGATGGCTAGGCCTGATAATATTTGCGAGAAGTTTTTTTTAAACCAGTTAAAGAAAAGCTTGCTTACACTACACATAGCGCATTTACTTTCTGCTTGATAATTTCTGTGTTAAACCTAAACTCATTGTTATTATACTTAATTTATACGCATTAAATATACCTATACAAGCAAATAGTTTAAACGAGACTATAGGTATTAATTTGATAGAGAATTGAGCCTTTTTAGTATAATTAGATTAAATGATTAGGAAGGTAAACATAACTCACTATCCTATTATTGGTTAGTTAACCCTTTTTGCTAAATATGTCTATGTAGTTCACGTTAATAAAGCGGTCGATGTGTAGTGTCTGTGTCCATAAATAGTTTCCACATCCGGCAAATAAACCGAAACAGTAAACTGTTTAGCGATAGAAATGGATTGGATAAGCTGATACTATGTATAATGTCTTCACTTCTATTGAATTTAGCTCATAAACCTTACTAATATTATAAACGTGAAAGTTTGTAAGTATGGACGTATATAGATGGATGATTTTACTCTTTCACGTCAAAACTACTGGACGGATTAGGATGCAACTCTACAGTTATATAATTATACATCAGAATAACACAAGGGGTACTTTTTACCGCAGGAACAAGACTTATTCCCATGAGAAAAACACTTTTATCTACTCTACGTATCCACGAAGTCAAAGTCACGGTGCCAAATAGCATGTACATGATTTGTCAACTATTAAACCCTGGCAGATGCCGTTATTGAATGGGTACCGAATGGACAGCGGCGACATGGCAGATCACAAGGGATGGAGAGATGGAGAGAAGACCTGGATTGTTTGGAAGACGTTGAGGAAGGCGTGAGATCGACATGGCTAGATAAAAATAATTAAACCATAGTCAATTACAATGGTATCACGCATTTAATGCATGAAGTTCTATTATTAAAGTAGTAATTTTAGCCTGGATCTTTATCGTAGCATATGCCTTGCATACAGCTGATATTGCCTGCAAACTAATTGCCGTAGGCACGAACTTTATTTTATATTTATAGTCGGAAAATAACAATCTAAGTAAGAGCTTGTGGAAAATTCCTGAAGTTTTTTTATCTACAAACAAATTGGTAGGGTCACTCAAACTTACGTGTGTTGCGTCAAAAGCTTAGTATTTCATTTGTGCTTAAGAAATGATAATTCAAAAATTATCAAACACAGGGTGGAGCTTTGATGGTCGTATTCAATAACAATACGTAGATTTCATTATTGTTTAAGCTAGTCTATTTAAGGACTTCATTAATAAGAATATTGTTTTAGGGCTGATTTTTCAATAGTCAGATAAATGCTAACTGACTGATAAGAGGTACGTTTTCATTGTCACTTCATACATATGTCAAGTATTTATGTTCGACGTGCAACAAAAACATACTGATTTTCTGTCAGATAGAATTTATCTGACTATTGAAAAACCGGCCCTTAATCGATTATTACCTAGAAATACTAGATTTTCCTTGGTTTTTTCTACGACTTTTATTAGTTACAGACTTGAGTTCCGGTCAAAATACGACCATAAGTCTATTTTAATGATGTAACATTGCGATTTAATAAAAATGCCTTGGACGCGACACTATTTGTTTGTTGTTTTCCTTTTTCAGTGAGACAAGGGTCTGGAATGTGTTCCTTTTAATGCTCAAGTAGCTTCCGAAACCTTACAAAAGGGCTTTTGTAAATGTTGACTTCAAATGCACTACCGACCTCGAGACAAAGTAAGTCTACTGCTCCAAGTGATATTCTTGACATGCGTCAGATGGGAATACGTATTTTTAAGGTTCTATTTCTTATAAAAAACAAGACTTTTGATATCACTTCGTTGTATTTTCGTCTATCACCACTATTTTCAGTAGGAACATCGTCCGTACTTCACGTCGGTTTTCTGTGCGACGGTGGTATTTCACCGGTCGAGTCAGAAAAGATTACATTACCTTACCATAAATTAAGTAAGAAAAAAGAATCTTCTAAAAAACGCTTCCAGCAGATACGTCCAAGACGACGCTTATTTCATACATTTTTAAGGGAATTTCATATCTTTTATATAGCTTGAAATAGTACATTTTAAACCAAGTACATGATTTTTTATTTAAACGACAAAATAACGGTGTTTAAATTAAAATGCAACATAACTAAAATGGCAATAAATATAAAAATAAAGGTCTTGTAACGTAAACAAAAACACGAAAGCTTACTTTACTTTCCTGGAAATATAAAATCACGCAGCAAAACACGCAAATTAATTATTTGAAAATTATTTTAAGCTGAAATATTTAAGCTACCCATTTAAGCTGTTAATAATTAATTTTAGGCAGGAATAATCCTTCTTAGAAGTTTATCGGTTACTAATAAATGTCTATAGGGACTGGTTAATACCTTTAACATCGGCAAATACAGGAGTAATATTTGGAATTTTATGAAAACACATTTTAGAAGTTTCAACAATCTCTTGCGGTAAAGTTTAGTCGGCTAAGTCCCGAGACTGAACATTTAAGTACATTTGGCATGCTACTTTAAGCATTTAAAGAAGTTGGCTTTTTATTTTTTATATTTTTTTACCTTTAAAAAAGAAGTATCAGTTTTCTGTGGTTGTTATACCTCATAACTCCAAACTGACCCTTTTTTTAGAGGTAACAATTTTTTTTTTGAAATGAGCTAGCGAACGAGCAAGCGGGTCACGTGATGGTAAGTGATCACCGCCGCCCATATACACCCACAATTACATATGCATTGAGGGCGCGTTGCTGGCCTTTGATAAAATTGGGCACCGGATATCGCACCCACCGATCGAAACGCAGGAACATCGTCACGTCAGTTTTCTGTGCTACGGTGGTATTTCACCGTTCGAGTCAGCCCAGTTATCGCTGCAGACAGAATCTACAGCTAGACTCTACCACTCTAACAAAACTAGAAACTTATTTGATTTAAAACAGTGAAAGTTTTACAATTTATATGCAAAAATATGAGCGATGCACTGATAGACAAACAATAATAATATTGGTAGAGCATATAGGTAATATTTTTTAAGATAAATATTATATTTTCTTTCCTAAAAAGACATTCATATATTATCACTGGCGCCAATTTTACGTGATTGGTATTCATATATTTTTTGTTTATTTTCCTGTTTTCAAGTAGGTATTTATTTTTCAAAAGTTATTTTCATTAAAGCCAACATGGCTGCCGCCTGCTGTGTGATAAAATATACCTTTAATATTGCATGTTACGTAATATCATAGGAATAAATCGAGGGACAAAATATAAACCTACGTTTAAAAGTGTTCACATATCATATTAGCTTTTCTGACATCAAAACTGTGAATTTTCTTTTAACTTTAATAAAACATACTTATTTTTGAAGTTAATTAAAAAACGTTTAATACAAACTAGACTAAAGATTTTAATTTATTAATTAGCAGAAGAATTGATAAATAGCAAACGCGAAAAAAAAACTGTAGAGCGATCTACATACATTTTTTTATGATAAAATGTTTTTTTCTTATTACGTCTTGAAAATTTCTATTTGAACATTTATAAAATTATAAAATTTATGATTCATATAAATAATATTTCAAACTTAAAATGTTTCATTATTCCTAAAAATCTAACCATATAATTTATTTTAGTAGTTACAAAATCATTTATTCATCACACACATTTACTTCAAAATAAAGAACCCGTTATATTATTAAACATGAGCAAGGAAAAGTAATTTAACGGGTGGAAATTAACACCTAAAAAACGACCTTTACCGAGCTGGTTAATAGATGAAAGATATTTTTTATCAAATAAAATATGACAGTAAATATATTGCGAATGGGTTGTCTAAAAAAATTTTGTCACCATGATATGCACAATTTCTAAGTTTAACTTCGAAAGTTGTAAGTTACTGTTTTAGAAAATAAGGTTAGAGTACCAAGACGGCGGGTTTATCCCGGTTTATCTGCTATCCTAGTATCGTATTACATTACCAAATAGTTTGAAATCAGTATCTATTCAAGTAAACAAGTAAATTAATGATTGATTGTGTTATTTCTGGCTCACCCACCCACTTTTGTAATATCGAATTACAGTTTTCACAGAATCATATTTGCAAATGATAATGCTCGCAATTAATTGTATCAATGCATTATAATTTACACAATAAAATATTGAATATTTTGTATTGCCTATTTACCATTAATATCTATAATAAATAGTTAAAAGTTAAAATGGTTGTGATTCTTTACGCGATAAAGTTTCTTATTTTTAGCTCAAAATATCTATTGCCTAATTCGGCGAGTCACCAAGTTTGGTCGGCCGATAAGGTGCCAATTTCTATAAAAACATTGAATTTCTACAACCTGCTATATCTTAGAAAAATACTTAAGATCACTCAGATGTAGATTAACTTAAAGTATGTAATTATTTTTACACGATTTTCTTTATCAATACAAAGAATTAACCTCTGGAGTCACATAAGATCAAGGAACCGACGAATTCCAAGACCACTTACATACTTATAGCGGCTTACATCTTACTTAGAACCGACCTAACCCTTAAGGGCAATCAAAAGTTTTAATATAACCGATGCTGTAATCCCCACTGAGACTGAGAATCTCGTTGCCGAGTGTTAAGGCTTTTGTAACGTGGTTAGTGGTGTGATCAATTTGTGTTGGGTTAGATTTCGAATGAAATTATCGTAGTGGCTGCCCGCGATTCCGTTCGCGTGGAAGTCGGTTTCCGTGGGAATGAGAAGTTTTCCCGCGGTAAAAAGTACCCTATGTGTTATTCTGATGTATAACTATATCACTGTAAAGTCTCATCAAAGCTAGTAATAATCATATTTTAAAAATCTAAATCTTATTCTAAAACACACTATTTATAAACGACCAAAATTCTAGAGACGTGTATAGTAAAACGTATAAATGATAGAGCAAAAACGAAAAAATAATCCTTATAATGTCCATAGTGGTTCTTTTACCTTACATTATTTTACTTTGCTTTTTATTGTAAAACAACGATTTAATACTAAATGTACTGAATATTCGGCCTTCCGTTTATAAATGCAACTTATTGGTGGTAAATTGGTTTCTCAGGACCGCGCGAGGAGGGAAATTTTGTAGTAAGCTGTCAAAGTGACATATCCCACTTCTGAATCTGGCCTAGCTTGCTGTATACGATCATAGTTGTAAAGTACTTAACTGCAACTTTATTTAGTCAATATTACTCGTACAAGATGTCATCATTTTTATTATATTTAACATACTCATTTTTAACAAAGGGTTTTCAAGTCCCGAATGGCAAAATTATAATATACTCGTAAAAGATAAAAGTGATATCTTATTCAAATAAAATCTTAGTTCTTATGATTCAAAGCCACCGTAGTATTTATTGAACTTTATGTTCGTCTGTGCTATTACTTATAACATATACGAATCTGCCCTACAATCTCATAACAACAAATGAATTATATAAACTGTTAAACTGTTCTTAATTAAATTATAAATTAATTCTAAATCTTGTTGAAGCGTTTTATGTAAATTGGGGGTGGCTCGTAACAGTAATGCTCGAAGTTTTTGGGAAAAGACAGTTTGCGGAAAAGTAAAACTCAATTTCCCAAATTTCTGAAAAAACTTAAAGTGTCTTCTGAATATTATTAGTGCTTGTATACGTAAAAAATTCAAGGTATCTTCATAATAATTAAAAATTGTTGGAGGAAATTATAAATAACTTAATTGGTCTTTTTTTAGTTCAGGACTTTTTACTTTTTATTATTTACTGAAGAAATTTAAAAAACAACTCCATTTAGGTACTTGTATAAAAAATGTATACAAAATTATAAAAATTTTATACAAAATTTGTATATATTTTTTTTAATTTTTACTAATCTGACTTCCTTTAGAAATGAATACTTTCATACTTGATATATACCATGGATGAAGAAGTGAAAGGATAGACAATAGCCATACAAAATAGCGTATACTTTTTTTTAGTTCTCAAACTTTCGATAGATGACATTACTAGTCTCAAAACACAAATTTTCATATTTTAACTAATTTTAGTTATAATACACCCGCTAGATGGCGTTGTAGTAAAACTATGTTTGCTTTACACAATAAAATATTAAATCAATTGTTTATTTAAGACCAATAAATGTCGATTTAAACCAAAAATTATAAATACAAAATTTATGATTTAAGTCGATTTTTTTTACTGGCTTGATAAAAGTGAAACAGACAAATTTCAGTCTACTTTTGCAAATGTCTACCGCCCGCAGTGTTCCCAACCTATAGTGAGGCCGTTTCCGTACATCTGTAAAATGTTTAATGATGTATTTTCGCTAAATTCATCAAAATTATCGTATCCACTAAAATAGGGTTGAAAATGTAAGTATGAAAAAGTCTCCCAAATTAGTCAAAAATCTTCGTTCTATCTGTGTTTAATAGGCACTTATTTGATATCATTCTAGGCATAAAATAATAGCAACCACGGTTGCGAACACTGAGCCGTCCGGCCGGCCAGCCATACGTTTTCTGAACGGATACAAATTTATAAACGCGTAATAGGTTTTTGTATACTTTAAATACCCATAGATATATATATTTTATGTATATCATTATTATTATTAAATTATTATTATAGTTTGTGTGTAATTATATGTAGTTTGTAAGAATATTAGTATTAGTTTATTCAATATTAAGAGTAGGTACGCTAATTATTGCTCCTCATCAAACTCTCCACCAATGGTCTGCTGGAAGAAATTTCATAATGAAATAAGCAGTACCCTTGTACTCGCCTTTCTATCTTTGTTTTTAATTACGTATTTTACAATGTGTTTGTACATTAATAGTAAATAAATAAATAGATTAGCGATTATTTTAGTAGACTAGGTGTATCAAAATAAGTATAATGATTAAAATTGGGTAAGGCTAAGCTAAAAACAATACCAGACATCTTATTTTTTGAGGGTGGTCTATTACAATTCCCAGAAAACTTAGCCAGGATAATCTAAATGTGACCATTTAACACATAGTATGCTAAACATACAGTGAATGTACATTTTTTTATGAATAGAAACGTTATCTATAACAAAATTGATATTTGATTAAGCCCTAAAATACGTACGGTAAGCTGCCATAGTCCATAATATAGTCCACATAGTTGACAAACATTATTGCATCCAGTGGTCATATTCACACACACTAACGTTAATAAACTACTATTTTACTACTTCTTAATATCAACCTTAACTCGATAGTTTTAAGGCTCAATATATTTTTATAAATTTTGTGGTTGTTACTTAAAAACGAAGATGTTTTTTTCGGATCTCCTACACTCTAACCGACACAATTCTCAACCTTATTTTGAGAGACTTAAGGTTCAGCACTATTCTTTAAAATATTGTGGTTGTTGTTTTATTTCTTCTATTCATCTATACGATCGCTAAAACAATCTAATGGTCTCAGAGTTATTATTTCGTCTTAGGATCATGTTACCCTTATCTTATCTTAACCATATTGTATTTTTATTATGAGTTTCATTCATTTTGCTTTTTAAGTCGTAAAGAAAGAATTAATAACTAAATGATGGTCAATAAATATAGAAGGTTAAATAAAAGAAAGATACTTTGATAAAAAACAGTAATTTAGTATCCAAGAAAGTTTATTTATACATATAAAATACTAGCGACCCGTCTACGCTTTTCAATGGTGTACGACTTGTTTCCGAAACCCGGAATTTTAGCTAATTTAAAAAATCTTTTTCTGCATGTTCTTTATTTACAAATTTAAATGAAAAAAAATACCTAAAAGATGGCAAAAACCACATTAAAATCCATTACGTGGTTTATCCACTTACCAAGCTATCTCCTTAGCGGACAAACATACTTACAACAGACAGAATTGGATTTATACTATTGTAATGATTATATGCATTTCGATAAAACGCATTCTGTCCTGCATACTTATATCAGCTTGCATACTTATTATAAAACTTAGAAATCAACTTTATCAATCTCAACATAGGCGAACCACAAAGTATGAAACAAATGATTCAATCATTGTAGGATTTGGTTATTTTCGTTTTACACTCAATGTTCAACATGTTTTCATAGTTAACTCGCCTTTCAACTAATGTATTTAAAAATGTTAAGGTTGACAAAAGTAAAAAGTTGTTACAAATTATACATTTATTGTCATGTGTGTGTAATTTGTAGACCTTACACTCTATAATGGAATATAGCATATACCTACGTATAGATGTAGATGCGGCGATAAAGATTAAAAAGCACTCGACAAAAGCTAATTTATAAACGTCACCTATCAACTTTGTGCACCTGATTGTTTTTTTTAATGGCATCACTGGAATTTCGTATGAAAATGTTTATTGTATTAGCGCCATCTAGTTAATTTAGATTTATTTTTTCAACAAAACTAAATTGACCTATTTTAATGACAAATTGCTAGCGCCATCTAACCTTATAAATTGAAATGTATAGCGCCATCTAGATTTATACTACTTTTTTTGATATACGCTACTTTGTATGGCTATTGTCTATCCTTTTACTCCTTCATCCATGTATATACTAAAAAAAACCTACTGTTATCAATATTGCCTTTACTTATATTGGACAAAAACCCTCAATTTACTACTTCATAATAGAATATTATACTATGAAAATATTTGTTTACCGCATGTTTAAAACATCTTAATTTGTAATTTAATTATATTATTAATATATTATATTAAACCTGCCATAAGGTAGAAAACTTTTTTCTTCGGCCGAGTGAACCTGTTATGATACCAGTGTGTGCGGTTGACAGGATGTCTGGCTAATACAATTTGTATGAGGGAAGTTACGTATGAGGCAGGTAAATTTCCGAGAGGGCTCTTAAAATGAAAACAAACAATATTGCAAACGAGCGATCAAAGTTTTTAATACGATAAAATACATAGAACATACTACCACACATTTATTAAAATGGGTTGATGACTTTTCGACACAAAAAACTCGGACACCTTGGTAAAAAATAATATTAAAATTAAAAAACCACAATTTGGCCAAGGTGTCCGAGTCGTTCGTCCGAGTTTATTGTGTCCGAAAAGTCATCGACACATTAAAATGTATTTAAAAATTACTTATTACTATTTAAGACTAAGCGACCTGCGGTTTCACCAGCAGGTAAATGACTTTAAGGCCCAATTGCAGCGAACGTTTTAACCTCGGGTTAGCTAACTCAGATTTAAATGGCGCCACCATCGATTGTAATAAGAAGTAGTTACAATCGATGGTGGCGCTATTTAAACCTGAGTTAGCTAACCCGAAGCTAACCCGAGCCCGGCCTAACTGTCAGAGTGAGGTGTGGTAAATAGTAGCACATGGGTTATTCAAATTTATTGTCTATCTATTAACCTCCAAATCTAAGAAAAATAATTTATTAATATCACTAGTTTTTGCCCGCAGCTTCGCATGAGTTTAATTGAGAGAAAAACCTATTCCCTAAACCTTCCTCTTCAATCACTCTATCTATTACAAGAAACCGCATCAAAATCCGATGCGTAGTTTTAAAGATTTAAGCATACATAGGAACAGGGAAAGCGACTTTGTATTATACTATGTAGTGATTAATCCAGTAAATGTTGTACATACTGGCACACTTTCGCTCTAGGTAAAATAAATGATTTTTTTGGAGTAATGTTTGAGCCCCTACATCAAACGTGTCCCTGACATATTTACCCCCTGCGTAGGCGTCGATATCCTTTATCAACAAACTAGGAGTTTCTTTAATCTCCTTCCTATTACCTACACACAAAAGTTCCCGAAAAAAATATGAAAAATAAAGAAACATCTTCAGGCCCTTTCTGTATTGTAACATGTTATATCACAATGATTACCCACGCATTGGTATTGATGCCCAAAGCCTTCTTTTAGACGGGTACTGTTTTCTTTAAAAACTGGCCAAGTGCGAGTCAAACTCGCGCACGAAGGGTTCCGTATCTACAAGTAAATATTCTGTGAAAATTTTAAGCGACTACCTGTTACCGTTTTTAATATTGAGCAAAAAATACGAAAAAAACTAATTAAAACAAAAAAAAAAAATTATTTTTTAGTTTTAGTATTTGTTGTTGGAGTTTGTTTGGTCTGGAGATTTATTTATGTATTTATTTAACTTCTACTCTCTTACTCATACACACACACCTAAACACGCCTAAACGCAGTTATGTATGTTGTATAATTTCCGAAAAGAGTGCTGGGAGTTTTTTTTCCACCGGCTTTTTTTTCTCCGTCTACGGTTAGGTAAAGTCGAAGTTTATAACATTGACGTTCATTAAGTATATGTTACATATCTATGATGAATAAAAGAATTTTGATTTTAATCCTTTGTAACAGCTCTCGTAACTGACAGAGACAAACACATTTGAACCAATGTAGGTTTGAAGTGCGATAATGAATCAAAGAATAAAGTTCTTATCTCGAAAACTAGAAGAGATAAAGTTGTTTTATTTATTTACTAGAGGCCGCCCGCGACTCCGTTCGCGTGAAAGTCGAGGTTAAAACGCTCCCTGCAATTGGGCCTAACTGTTAGAGTGAGGTGTGGTAAATAGTAGCACATGGGTTATTCAAATTTATTGTCTATCTATTAACCTCCAAATCTAAGAAAAATAATTTATTAATATCACTAGTTTTTGCCCGCAGCTTCGCATGCGTTTAATTGAGAGAAAAACCTATTCCCTAAACCTTCCTCTTCAATCACTCTATCTATTACAAGAAACCGCATCAAAATCCGATGCGTAGTTTTAAAGATTTAAGCATACATAGGAACAGGGAAAGCGACTTTGTATTATACTATGTAGTGATTAATCCAGTAAATGTTGTACATACTGGCACACTTTCGCTCTAGGTAAAATAAATAATTTTTTTGGAGTTATATTTGAGCCCTTACATCAAACGTGTCCCTGACATATTTACCCCCTGCGTAGGCGTCGATATCCTTTATCAACAAACTAGGAGTTTCTTTAATCTCCTTCCTATTACCTACACACAAAAGTTCCCGAAAAAAATATGAAAAATAAAGAAACATCTTCAGGCCCTTTCTGTATTGTAACATGTTATATCAGAATGATTACCCACACATTGGTATTGATGCCTAAAGCCTTCTTTTAGACGGGTACTGTTTTCTTTAAAAACAGGCCAAGTGCGAGTCAAACTCGCGCACGAAGGGTTCCGTATCTACAAGTAAATATTCTGTGAAAATTTTAAGCGACTACCTGTTACCGTTTTTAATATTGAGCAAAAAATACGAAAAAAACTAATTAAAACAAAAAAAAAAAATATTTTTTAGTTTTAGTATTTGTTGTTGGAGTTTGTTTGGTCTGGAGATTTATTTATGTATTTATTTAACTTCTACTCTCTTACTCATACACACACACCTAAACACGCCTAAACGCAGTTATGTTGTATAATTTCCGAAAAGAGTGCTGGGAGTTTTTTTTCCACCGGCTTTTTTTTCTCCGTCTACGGTTAGGTAAAGTCGAAGTTTATAACATTGACGTTCATTAAGTATATGTTACGTATCTATGATGAATAAAAGAATTTTGATTTTAATCCTTTGTAACAGCTCTCGTAACTGACAGAGACAAACACATTTGAACCAATGTAGGTTTGAAGTGCGATAATGAATCAAATAATAAAGTTCTAATTTCGAAAACTAGAAGAGATAAAGTTGTTTCATTTATTTACTAGAGGCCGCCAGCGACTCCGTTCGCGTGGAAGTCGGTTTCCCGTGGGAATGAGAAGTTTTCCCGCGGTAAAAAGTACCCTATATGTTATTCTGATGTATAACCTATATTACTGTAAAGTTTCATCAAAATCCGTCCGGTAGTTTTTACGTGAAAGAGTAACAAACATCCATACATCCATCCATCCATACTCACAAACTTTCACGTTTATAATATTATTTATAATATTATAAGTAGGATTAAGTAGAATTTAGTTAAGATACACAAAACAAATTGTCACCAAAGTTATACAATATATCATGGCTTTATAGTAAGCGAGGCAACCACTCAACACATGTGAACACAGCAAGTTAAAATTAATAAGAAACTTCATTATATGAGAGTTAAATAATTAAAAGTAACCGGAGATAATACAAACGAATAAACAAAAAGAACACTTACAATCATTGAAGTTGAACATACAAATTTCTAGATTTTGCTTAATTTATTTTGAAAAGAAAAGAAAGTGTCTCCAAAGATATCAAAAAGGATCTGTGGTTGAGAACCAGTTCATTATATGCTCTACACATTCTAACTATGGGATTATAATAAGAAGTATAACGTTATTTAGTATTTAGGTCCTTTCAACAACAAATTGATTGCCTACAGGTTAATCCTGTTACAATAGCAAATAGTTTGAAGATTCTAAAATAGGTCCAGACAGCTAAGGGGCTAAGAAGGGGTAAATGAGATATAGAATGGGAGGACTAAAATAAACTTGAGTATGTTTATTATATCAAGTAGCCTATCCTACTTGATATAATAAAGGCTTGATTTTTATAGAGCGATTATGCTCTTAATGATGTAAAAAATCGTTTTTGAACAGTAAAAGTTGGAAGAAAAACAGTTAACTCGATTTAAAATAGTTAAAATAAGAAAGTATTTTTTTTCTAAGGGTAGTGTTTTTTGATGACATTCATTAATAAATTGGTCGATGCGAAAGCAATTAAAAAATTGACAACTCCTATGTAAAAACCTACCCATTGAGCTTCGCACAAAACCCTACCGCATCAGAGAAATTTATTTTAACACCACAACCCGTGTAAGATTAAAATGCGAACATGACAACATTCCTTTGAAAAGAAAAACAATACTTGTTTATATGCTTCCCGCAAAATCATATTCAATCTTCAATCTCGTTTTCACGTCTCGTCTATTTTGATGAAAAATTCAGCAATTTTTTTTAGCAACAGTCGACTTCTTTACAAATTTTGAACAAAAGTTTTTCCATAGTTTAAGCCGGGAAACGATACATATTTTTTATGTATTCTTACATTATTTGATCTCAAATTTAATAAGATAAGAAACATGACTACTCGGAGCAAAACTGAATTATTAATGCGTAAAATAACACTGGTTAACAATGCTTTCGTCACACGAACTTTGTGATCATTTTTGTTTATGTTGTATACCCTCATTAACAATCTAAATAATTTTGTTTCAATCACGTCCAGTTTTAGACTGCTAGATATTTATTTCTGACCTCCTACAATATTTTTTAATAACTTCATTTAGGAGACTATACAATTAGTGCATTCGACAATTTTCATCTTATTTACTTTTGCTACATCGTAAATTATAATACTTAAATCAGAATGCTGGAGAAACTTACAGAAAATATATTTAATTCATAAATTTGTGTCAAGCATTTTCATTGTAATAAATACTTCAAACTTTATTGTTTGTACATAAAATTGTCTAGTGGGAAATATTTTAAATAATCATTTTTTAATAATAAAATCGTTATACGTTCTAAAGGATAGATTTATTTTTGCGTTGAACAGTGTAAAAAATGTCCAGGTAGATACTTCGCCCTTTTTGTTTAAATTAAAAAAGAAAACTTTTCTCATTTTTCTTATTTCATACAAATATTTTTTTGGTAAATTGACCTTTGTAATAACCATGGGAAATCAGCAACTGGAAATCTCTGGGGTAAATCACTTCCTTTCACTCTTTTCGCCAAAAAATTGGTTTTAAAGGTAAAATTCATGTAATACCTAGGGAACAATATTATTTTTTGCCTAATACGAATAGGTGCCTAGATTATTTCATATTTTCCTATTATTTGATAAAAATTAGTTACTTACATTGAATTATCCATCAAATAATTAGCACTACACATAAACTTAATTATCGCGATAAACTTCACTGTTTTGTATGTTCACCATAGAAAACTAACGTATTTTTTACATTTTCACACTATTAAACTAACAAGTCATTATAATAACGCTAATTGTCACATTTACGCTTACGTAATTTACTACTTGATTAGGAATAAAAACCACATGTCTGTGCGAAATCATAAAATTAAAAAACCAAAATGTCAAAATTCATAGAAGTTCAGCGCGCGCGGGAAAGTTCCCCCGCTGACAGCGACCGCGACCGCCAGACACGGATTCGAAATTCAAACTGCAGCCCCGCCATACAAGCTACGGCGAATCGTATGAAAAGCCAATACCAAATCATTATAAGCTCAATTATCATCGACATAAAGACTATGTTGTTAAACAGTAGTAAAGCAAAGCAGTAAAACAAAAAAAACATTAGCAGTAATTGAAACTACTTTTGGTGTTTACTCAGGTTTACGACTGGTATAAAAATCCACTAGATACAGTGAAATAAAAAGGCAATTAAAGATACCAAAATATGATACATGTTGGTTCAAGTGGAATATTTTAAGATTTAGTAGCAGAAACAGAATTTATTATATGGTTTAACGATCTCGGTAAAAATCCTCCGAAATCACTAAAATTAAGCCTCGAAATATATTTTTAGGGATAATTCGGTTAGTTAGGAGAACCGCAGTGCACGCAGAAATATTGAAAAAGGTTTTACGAAGTTTGCTGAGCTTACAAAAAACGGCTTACGTTAAAACTTTTTATGTGCCCTTATTAAGGAATCTAAATTTAAAATTTTACTTTTCTGGAAATAACCAGTAATCCATCTTTTACTAAGTATTAACTTGCTGTTTGTTGAGAACAAAAATAAAAACAAAAGGTTGATTGAAAGTTTCAGCTGTATTAGTAAAATTTTGAAATAGATATGATACGTGCAAAAGTAACTAATCATTTACCTATATACTGTTACTAGCGACCCGTCCACGCTTCGCAATGGTATATTTTGGCCAACTTGGTCACTAAACATTGAATTTTGGCTAACTTTAAAATACTTTTTCCGATTGTTCTTTATTTACAAAATTAAATGAATAAATTCCCTAAAAGATGGCAAAAACTGCATTAAAGTCCGTTGTGAGGTTTAGGAGGAGTTAGCGGTCAAACATACAAACGACACAAATAGTGTCTTGTATTTATACTATGTAATGATGATAATGATTATGTTACTTACGTTATGGTATAAACGGAACTGAGACTTGAAGGTTCAGAGTCGGATAAAAAATTAGGGTCTACGACATTTCGGACACAAAAAACTCGGACACTTTGGCCAATGTATGGATTTTCAATTTTAATATTATTTTTTTACAAATTATTATCAAAAATGTCTTTATAAAATTGGCATAGTTGGTAATTAGTCAAGAGATTATATTTGAAGAAAAGGATTTATACAGGGTGATTGGTAATGCGATACATTCCTTCTAAGAGGTTAAAGTAGAGCTTATTTGCAGTCAATTAAGCATAATATGCTATGTCCGAAAATTGATAATTTCTGAGATATGCAACATTTAAGATTTTTTATAAAAAACCCAATTTTCGAAGTTCAAATGAATCCTTTTAGTGAAAAATTCTAAATTGAGTTTAATGTTTTGTTTTTTTATGGTTGCTTGATAACTAAAATTACATTTTAGATTCAAATTTGCTAAAATTAATAGTCCTTATTTTAGAAAAAGTCAAGAAACCAAGAACAACTTTAAAAAAAGTTAAGTCTTATGGCAATAAAAAGCGATTTTCTAAAAAAAAATCCAAATAATGTTGCGTACAAATTACATAAAAAACTTCCCCAATTCATAAGCTATTCAAAAAGGTACATTTGTCATACTAAAACTAAGTATTTGATTGACAACTCTTCTAATAAAAGAAGTAACCTCTCTCTTAGAACGCCTCTACATTGTGGTTACAGCGCACTTTTGCAGTGTTTTCTTTAGTTGATATCGCCGTTTTGCACTGGTATAATGCAATAACATTAAAGTCTGCCGTTAAATAAATAAATTTTGTAAAAAGCCAGAGCTTCAAGTGTGCAGCCTTTGCAGTCAAATAAAAAAAAAATGTGTTAAGCGCGAAAAAAGTGACCGCTATTAAAAGAAAACTAACTGCATATTTTCATTAAGAACTCTTGAAATGGTATCATTTAAGATCCTTGCCTTCGATGACTTTTTGTAGCGATGCTGTCGCACGTTAAGTAAACGCATGTTATTCGAATTTGCAACGCGCTACATTATCGCAACTGTATTGATGTAAAGACAATACTAACACATCGCGACTAAATCGTGGCTTGTGTGCCTTCATACACAGTCAGCGACTGCTAGTCTACGATATCGATGCGAACGCACGACAGCATTGCTACAAAAGGTTGCTGTGGGCGAGGGCCTTCTGTAATGAAGAATACACAGACATCTTCTTATTTACGTATTGTGTAACGGCAACGCTGTTACAGCAAAAAAGAACTTGTTGCGTTTCCGTAATCGACGTGTGTCAAACGTTAGAGTGTTTTTGGGGACGTATCGACGTCTCAGAAAAATAAAGCGTGTATCCGCCCGAACAAGTGAATCTAGTAGACCTCGAGTTTTGCGAAGTAGACGAAGAAATGATAGATGTTTTTCGCAGAAATCTAGCAACCACCACAAGAGTTGGCGACATCGACCAAAGAAAAAACAACAAGTGATGTGTAGTGATTAATAAAAAAGATGTAGTTAGCTTTCTTTCTTTTAATAGAAGTAACTTTTTCCGCACTCAGCATACTCTTTTTTTCTAATTAACCGCAAAAGCTACACACTTGAAGGTTTGGCTTTTCAAAAAAAAATATTTATTTAACGGCAGATCTTAAATGTTATTGCATTATTCCTGTGCAAGACGTCGACATCAACCAAAAAAAACATTGCAAAAGTGCGCGGTAACCACAATGTAGAGGCGTTCTAAGAGAGAGGTTACTTCATTTATTAGTAGAGTTGTCAATCAAATACTTAGTTTTAGTATGACAAATGTACCTTTTTGAATAGCTAATGAAGTGGGGAAGTTTTTTATGTAATTTGTACGCAACATTGTTTGGACTTTTTTTTAAGAAAATCGCTTTTAATTGCCATAAGACTTAACTTTTTTTAAAAGTTGTTCTTGGTTTCTTGACTTTTTCTAATATAAGGACGATTATTTTTAGCAAATTTGAATCTAAAATATCATTTTAGTTATCAAGCTACCATAAAACAACAAAACATTAAACTCAATTTAGAATTTTTCACTAAAATGATTCATTTGAACTTCGAAAATGGGGTATTTCATAAAAAATCTTAAATGTTGCATATCTTAGAAATTATCAATTTTCGGACATGGCATTATTGTCTTAATTTACTGCAAATAAGCTCTACTTTAACCTCTTAGAAGGAATGTATCGCATTACCAATCACCCTGTATAATATTCCTTATTTTTTTTCTAATTGTATTATTTTTATTGTGCATCAGTATTTTCTAAACTCTGTGAGGTTAATTCTGCATATTATTTTTTATATATTATTTCTTTTATAATATTCAAAGGTTAACTGTTAGTAAAAATAGAATCTCTAATGATAAGTCGATATCGACGGTGGAAAGGCAATATTTCTTAACAAGTTTGTAATTTCGGGAAATCGAGGATAAAAAAATAACTATTTATTAGATTTACTTTATTCCAAACAAAAATTAATGCTATTAATACCTTTTATTATCTTTTTTCAATAGTTGGAGCTAATTTCGTGTAATTACCGAGTTAATGTCGCTTAGTAAAATTTTAACAAAAATGACAAACCGTAAAAAATTACTAACCAACCACACAACAAATATTCAAGTGCAGGAAATAAGTCTTAAATCTATTTGATTGTATTTTTTCAGTCTGGAAAAACGTCATAAGCCAAAATTCAATGAAATTAATATCTGGCTAAAATTACTTAAATGCATTCAAATAAACTGTTAACTCTAGGAAAAATACTCCTACGTCCCTTGTTTTAGCAATAATCTCATTTTTTTAAATAAATTAAACGATAAAAAGGCAATAACAATTGTTTTATAAAACTAAAGAAATAAATCATAATTTTAATGTTTTTCTCTAAATTAAATTAAAAAAAAAACAATAAGAAATTCGCTTTATCGTAATCAGACTCTAAACATTAAATAATCTAACATGATGAGTAAATATCATGAATTATTATGTTAAGGTCATGTTTTACCAAGTGACATACTACCTAAACGACATTTTTTCCATTGAGTGAGAAATGGTAGTTTTTGACTAAGCGCCAAATTGCAATTACTCAGGGTTCGGTAAAAATATCTTAGTGCGTTATTTTTATTTTTTGTCTCCGGATAAAATTTACTAAACGCCAAAGTACTAAAAATAAAAATCAAGTGAAATTAACTAAGTAGTTACAAATTCTTATTTTGAAAAATTGTTTAAGTAACATTTTTCACAAAAAGGTCAAAAAGTTGTCGTTTAGTCGCCGAAAACACAAAAAAAACACCAAAAATTTAAATATCTAAGCGACATCAAAAGTCGTCACAGAAGCATGGGAGTACCTAAGACTAAACGATGTAGTTTTTTTTCTGAATCGTTTGATATACCTATATAACTCAATTTCGCCAAAAGTGTCGCTTAGGTAATTTTGGCTTTCCACCGTCGATATGTTAATCGCTTTTTTGCTTTTTTTAAGCACAATATTTCCTCATTGATAATGTAACTTTATTGTCAACCAGTATGCTGCCATCTCTGAATTTCACATTTGAAACACATGTAAGATATCAAAAAGCTTGGTTCTTTTGTAAAATACAAGCGAAGATGGGTGATTTTAAATCATATAAAAAAGAAATCATACAACATCTTATTTAAAAAAACATTTTTTTTTCCAAAAAAAACCTTTCAGCCGTGTAGGTACGTAACTGTGTTTTGTAACTGGTTACAAAGAAAGATTTGTTTATTCTCGGTCGTTACCTAGTCACAAACTAGGATATACTCGTACATAATTTTAAAGGACTTAGAAATATTTTTATGAAAGAATTTCTGTTCCTTCTGTACGGTGAAGTTACCAAAAACGTTATTCTGTTTGTAACGACGTGTTTTGTGACACAGTTACGTAACTACGCCGCCGAAACGTTTTTGAAAAAAACTGTATTCTTATATGTATATGTGATTCAAATATTTATGCCCATGTGACGGTGACTAAGGTCATAGAACTTAGGACGAGAAGAGTAAAAAGCTTTGACTAGATGAAAGATTTTTATAGTGACTAGCCCTTTGTAATATTTATGGTCTTTCTTGGTAATATTTATGAAAATTTGGTTTGGATATACATTGTATAGAATTGTTCGACATTATTCTCACTAGAACAGAATAATATCCTATAACAGGCATTGAATGATATGTTGTAGTAAGTAGATACCTTATTAATATATCCTTGGGGTCCTATATTCTATGATCAGGCCCTTAAAAAGCAAGCATGTTTAAAGCTAGTTTCGTACAGTGAATAAAGAACCTATTTCGTGTTCAATTTAACGGCATTGTTATAGCCAATAATAAAAAACTAGTCACAAAATATAAAAGCTGAACATTTTCCCAAACTCATTCAGACGTTACCTATAAAATTGTCGTTTTCTTGCGATTATGGGGAACCCTATAGGTTTATTTGACCGTAAGGAATAATTTACTTAAGGCCAGCCCTTTTTTACTTTTTTACGATTGTTATATTCGCTTAACCGACATTGTGGGTTTCTGTTTTCTGTAAGCCATATTATTGGATATAAAAACCGTTTTATTGCAGGAAAATTGCGGGTAAATGGTTAAAGTCAATTTGTAATAGGTATGTGGTAAATCAAAGTCTATGTTTTTATGGGTAGGTAATAAAAAATATAAACCTTCTTAAATCAACATCCTGCTAATCAAGCACAATCCTACTAATATTAAAGTTTGTACGTATGTATGGATGTTTGTTACTCTTTCACGTAAAAACTACTGGACGGATTTAGATGAAACTTTTCAGTTATATAGGTTATACGTAAAAAAAAACACTTAGGGTACTTTTTACTGCGGGAAAACTTCTCATTCCCACGGGAAACCGACTTCCACGCGAACGGAGTCACGGGTGACTAGTAAAACATATTGAACAAATTTTGTGTTAAATTGCAACAACAGGTACTAGACGCACGTAACCTAGTTTAAATTTTCCTGATACTAACGTTTAGGTACATTTGATTTCCCCATTTAATAATTGAAAGCCTCGTGCTATTAAACATATTGAACAAATTTTGTATTAAATTGCAACAACAGGTACTAAACGTAGGTAACCTAGTTTAAATTTTCCTGATACTAACGTTTAGACACATTTGATTTCCCCATTTAATAATTGAAAGCCTCGTGCTATTAAAGATATCAAATTATTGAAAACGATGGAAAGGATTATTCCATCAAATAATACCTAAATTTAATAAAGGGATTTATATCCATGAGTTTAATGGTAGAAAAAATACGATACATTCGTAAAGAATAAACCTAGTTTCAAATGTAATTATAGTTGAAAACCTCCTTGAATTTGTGCAGAACAGTTTGCATCAGGAAAACAAAATGGAAGATGGAAAATACACGTGCATTTACTTTACAAGCGTGTTTGCGAAACCGCAGGGAATGTCTTCTAAACTCTATGTAAACACGTGTTAACATTTTCAACCAAGGCAAGGGCGGATTTTCTTAAGAATTCAAAAGAATTAATGGAATGTTTTTTCAACGAAGCTAAAACACAGACAACCTAATTTAATAGGCATTTGAACTTTTTTACTTAAATTTATGCTTTAAAATGTATTTAAATCACTGTCTTTGACTTTTAAAAACCAACTGGTTGGTACTTCAAGTTCGAGCCTAAGAAAACATTTTACGTTTACATTACCACTGATGTGTATTATCATATAATATCATCATACATGGTATAAATCAAAGTCGCCAATTGCGTTTGTTTGTATGTTTGGTCCATAACTCCTCCTAAACCAGTCGACGTATTTTAATGCGGTTTTCACAATCTTTAAGGTATTTTTTCACTTTCTAAATGGGACAAGGTTCAATGTTTCGTGAACAAGTCAGCATTAAAAACATTTTAAGAACATAAAACAGGCAAATGGCTACACATCAAACTTTATTTTTAACTAAGAGTAAGAAACAAAATCCTAACTTCATTTATGACAGTGAATGTAAAAAAAAATATATTATGATATGTGTAATTAGTTGAATTATAATAATGTTGTAACAATAATAATAAGATATAATGTTGGTACGTGGTATCCTGTTGCCACTAGGATACCACGTACCAAACTTTCACATGTACAATCGTAGTGGTAGTTGAATTTTTTTTCAAAAACAGCATTATTTATTTGTTTCCATAAGATTTCGAACCTATGAGGCAGCGGAGAAAAAAATCGCACCAGCGTATGTGGCACAAACGGCATTCGAAACTACATAGCGGACCAATACATGATACTAGCTTAACATCCTAGGGAAATAGCCAGGAGTATTTAAATTAATATAAGATAATAAATTGATTTTACCGTGATGGAATTCGGTAAAGCCTTTGTTTGAACTTGCATAACTCAGACTTTATAAACTAAAAATTTATTTGATAAAAAATATCTTTCATCATATAACCCTCTCCGTGAATGTCGATGTATAGCAGGATCCTAGACTAATACCTTACATCTATATCTTCTTCTATACTTATAATAAATCTGTAGAGAGGTCAATTCTGTACATGAAATATATTTCCAAAATAACTATCAGGGGGTGATTAGGAATCGATACTGATGCCAAAAATGCAGTCAGTAAATTTTTTGGTAGTCTGTCTGTCTGTCTGTCGGACCGTTATAGAAACAAAAACTACTGGACGGATTTTAACGACACTAAGTGTCGTGAAAAATAATTGTACCAAGTCTTGGTACAATTATTTTTCATACTCCTGGGCAGGTTATAGGATACTTTTCATCACGCTACAATCAATAGGAGCAGAGCAGTAAAGGGAAATGTTGGGAAAACGGGAGTAGTTACTCCATTTTTTAAGACTCCGTCGCGTGTGCAACCTTGATGGTTAAAGCTACACAGAAATCATGTATGACGGAAATGTCCTCCTTAAAATTATATAAAAAATATCCCACGACAGCATATGTCCATATTTTATAGTTGACTCACAATAACACGTGGAACTCCCGATAGCAAGCAAGTCGAAGCTGTCTTATCATATTTGTCTACTCTTTCGTTTCAAAGTTGTGTTTTCAATTCGGATTTTTAATACAGTACTTCACTATTACGGCAGATAATTCAGTGGACTCAGCTTATTGAACATAGCTAAACACATTACATACTAGCTTTTGCCCGTAGCTTCGCACGTGTCAAATTCGGAGTAAAATCCCTTCCCCTATACAATGTTACATATGCAAAAAAAACATAGGCACAGACAGAGAAAGCGACGAGACTTTGTAGTGATTATAAAGGAGCTTTCTTAAAATGAAAGTTTATCCGCCGATTAGTGAATTAATAATGTTATGTCGAGTAACTTTTGTAGGATATCTTAGTGATAGTGATTGATCATACAAAATACTCAAATATCAATAGGGTCAATAGGTACCTAAATGTCAATTTTTTAAATTCCTAATTCAGAAACCGGTGAAAAATGGCTAGGCATTTTTTTAAAATCCTACTAATATAATTAACGTGAATGTTTGTGATTACCTATGTATAAATGTATGGTAGTTTGTTACTCTTTCACGTAAAAACTACTTAACGGATTTGGATAAAACTTTGCAGTAATATAGGTTTATACATCAGAATAACACATAGATAATCCTTTCATTCCCACGGGGAACTGACTTCCACGCGAACGGAGTCGCGGGCGGCCACTAGTGAGAAATAAAAATCTGCTCTACAACAAAGTATTAAGATATAAATGGAAAATTATTAAAAAATACAAACAACAATTATTAAATGCGTTATTTTAAAATACCTTACCTAATGATAGGAACATACCTAGGTATAAAAATACTTGCTTAGTCGCAAGTCGTTACTAAAAGTAAGGAAACTATAATAAGCATTAAAGATTCAAATAAAAATTTGCTTAAAGCTGATAAAAATGAGTATCTTTAATCTCTGCTTAAATATGTGTAAAATAACTATTAAATATTTATATCAAAATACTTTCTTGCATCCGAAACAAAATTGTTTGTCATATCTACCTGTGATATTTAGAAGCTCTCTAAAGTATTAACTTGTTTTAATTTCCGATGACATTAAAGTCTGATTACACATCAACCAATAAAAATGCATACTGACAAACTTTCTAATTAGAAACTCGACTAGAAACGAAATGCTACCATTTTTACGTTCATAGGTTGTTAACTAGTGTACCCATTCTAATAAAACAGGTAATTTCTTACAATGATTTACTGGCTGCCGGTGTACGGCCCTCTTTATTTCTTGTTGGCCACTCAAATTAAGCCATAACTCTGAATTAGGTACTGTAACTCTGCTAACACAATGTTTCTACCTTTACCTGTCGTCGAATACTTGCTAAAAGCCTATAATAGTGAAACAAGCTACAGACGAACACGTAACAGCATCATTCATAAAGTTATTTGCTGCCTTGAAAATAGTGTATCTTATTTAAATTGTCTATACTATAATATATATTATATTATAAAGAGGAAAGATTTGATTTTTTGTTTGTTAAGCTATATTTTATTTTGGAAAAAATAGGGTTACGTAAGATATTGCCACGGGAAAAAACATTTAGGTAGTAGCGGGTGAAACCGCAGGGCGGAAAGCTAGTAAAAGAGAAAGTTAGTGAGGGTAGATGGATGAATGTGTTATAAAACAAAGGCGTATGATTGAGCCATATATTTACCAAAACTTAAAAATTCTAATATTATGTAATATGTATGTATATGTGGTATGTGTAATGGTCTAGATTTTTTTGTATTTTTTTTTATTCATAACTATTAATGTGTATGTTTACGACGACCTCTGTGGTGCAGCGGTATATATACCGGACTGCTAAGCGGATGGGTTCCGGGTTCGATCCCCGGGTCGAGCCAATTTCGTAAAAATGGTTTTTCGATATTGGCTCGTGCCTGGTTGTAACTAGGTTCTCCCCTAGTCCATTGTGTGGTACCTATAGTACAAGCTTTGCTTAGTT
Organism: Emmelina monodactyla; assembly: GCA_916618145.1. NCBI lineage: Eukaryota > Metazoa > Arthropoda > Insecta > Lepidoptera > Pterophoridae > Emmelina > Emmelina monodactyla. The sequence goes on from OU745319.1 coordinate 2,156,858, forward strand.
TAGGGCCACACAGTTGGTGTGTCAGTCTGGAGATTTATTTATTTATTATGTACATTTTATTCGTATTTATTTATTTTATTAAAAGTACGCACAGAACTTGCTTTTTTACCACCACTCCGATCATAGGTATACAGTAAGAGATTCCTCTAACTAAGGGATATGTAGTAACTTTGTACAATGTTTTGTATTTTGTTTAATGTTTCTTTTGTTTTACTGTGCATCTGTAGGTTCATAAATTATTAATAAATAAATAAATTCTTGCACAATACGCCGAAAAAGGCCATAAACGCTAATGGCCCAGTTACTGAATACTTTTGTTTAACTGTTAGCATAAATGCAAAAGTTTGTTAGTATGAATGTATGTGTGTTTCATTCAAAAACTACGAAACGAATAAAAACACTTGGGGTTCTCCTAACTGCGCGGGAAACTGCAAGGCGGGAATCTTGTTTTTCATTTGTGTTTGGAAGGTTTTCACACTAGAACTACTGAACGGATTAAGGTTAAACTGGACACACAACGGGTACTTTTTACCGTGGAAAAATACCACGTTTCCACAGAAAAGCCACTAAGCTACAGGTGAAACTGCAGGGCGGAAAGCTAGTAAGTATGTTTATTAGCAAATGTGTATACTACAAAAATATGTACCTACAAATGATAGTTTCAACAAAGTTATCATCACTACATGGTATATAAAACAAAGTCGCTTTCTCTGTCCCTATGTATGCTTGAATCTGTGTAACTACGCAACGGATTTTATTGGTTTTTTTATAGATAGAGTGATTCAAGAGGAAGGTTAACATGTATAATTACATAGTACAGAGAAGGTATAAACAGGTAAATCGATATAAGTAACTTACGCCGGTCTGAAGGGAAATACATAATCAACCAAATGTTTGTAGATTCTCTTCATATTTTCGATTGGAATAGAATTTGTTAATTAACCAAGCCAGTGTAATAAAAAAAAACTGGACTGAAATTTTTTAGACAACCCATTTGACATATATTATTTGATAACAAATATCTTTCATCTATTAACCAGCTCAGTGAAGGTCGTCTTATAGCGGGATCTTAGACTTTATCTAAAACATTTTTTTTATATTTGTTTGTTGAACGAAAATAAAGAGACACATTAAAGCTCAAGTACCTAAGAACAAGAGCTTCAATATTCGATTTCCGTTTTTATATTCCGATTTATATTGCCATGATTTTATTCATTCGTTTATTCCGTTAAACGTTCCGAAATTACATTGTATCTATACTTTTCAACAGTGGACGACTTCCGGGTGATATGACAATGATTTGTATTATGTATTTAAACTGTTTGTATTGTTTACTATTAATTTACTTGCAGTCGAATGTTGACGTTTACTATATTTCAATAATACTAAAATAATAATTATACCTACAAAATATACCTAAAAGATTTTCATTTTATAATTACCTATACAATGTATGTATTTGTGACCTTATTAGTGATTATACCTACAAAATATACCTAAAAGATTTTCATTTTATAATTACCTATACAATGTATGTATTTGTGACCAATATCTATTATATCGGTACTTAATGTTCTTGCTTCTCGATTAATAATAATAATAAGTTAACGGATCGAACTAGTGAGAACAAACATTCTCACTAGTTCGACGGTCGAACAAATGAGAAAAAAAATTCTCACTAGTTCGACGATCGAACTACTGAATCGAACTAGTGAGAACAAAGGCAAAATTCAATGTTTCGTGATCAAGTCGGCCAAAAAACACCATTGCGAAGCGTGGGCGGGTCGCTAGTAACAATTATAAGAGCAAGTTTATCGTGCCATAATTATTCTGTTAATCTGAAATTAGGTTTCAGGATTAGAGTGAAAACACATGACAGAAAGTTAGTACTTAATATTACGTTTTGTCTATTTACACGACTTTGTACACCTAGACAAAATTATTGGAATCGCTTGTAGGTTAATTTTAAACAGTTCGGAGGAAATTTGATTCTCATTTTATTACAATTTTTTTTAATAAACTCTAAATGATTGCTTGCTTGAGTTCTCTGTTTCTGGAAAGATTTTTTATAAAATTAAATTGTTATTTGTTTTGTTTTTATAAATATTAAAATTACTTATAATTAAAAAGAAGCTAAACTTTAAAGATAAGTTTTCATTTAAATGGGCAAACAGCCAATATAAACTTTTGTTTAAAATTTTACGTCGAACATATTGTAGTATTGTATTATTTGAAAGTTTTACAAGGAAAAAAATATTACTTATAATTGCAGACGACTTAATCAAATGACAAAAACGGAGTTAGAAATATAGGCCGGTAAAGCCGTATCTAAAGGTAAATATTTAAAATGACAAACCTTAATAAACGAACCCTTTTCACACTAAAGTAGATATTTTGTGCTACATTTGGTGTAAGTGGACCCTAATTATATATTTATGGTAGGTATAAACAGGGTTACATAATAAATATTAGATATTATGAAGGTTGCTACTTAGGAAGGTAATACAATTCTTCTTCTTTCGTGTGATGGATATGCACATTGCAGCACATATTCATCTAGTGTCAGAGTTTTTTGAAACCGCCTTGTCAGGGCCTCTGGCGTGGTTCCTGTAGGGTAGTGGCCACCCTACTCTCATTATTTGTTTTAACGTGCCTAACCTATTAGTCATCTGACTTGGGCATTATACGATAAATATACCACATTTGGTAAAGGCGTTAATTTATTTTTTTGAGACAAAAAAGTATAGAAATTAAGATTATTTATTTTAACAAAACAAAAATTGGATGAAGGAAATTAGGAATACGAAGACACGATTTTGTAGAGACTAAATATAGATTCATATTCCTGTTAACAAAATAGTTCTAAGAATTTTGTATTTATTAATTAAGTTATATTAGTTTTTTTTCTGAAGAATAAAGAATTGTTTTCTTTGAAGACAAGATTAAAAAATATAAGTATATAATATTTTTTGTAATGAAATTCCATAGTTTTATAAATAAATTTCAAGATACTCATACATATCATACAATTAGCTACATTAGCGGTAACCCGATAATTATAGGACTTTATATCGCGTGCGTCATTATCAATTATTATTTATTTACCTTTGTGGTTTATTAATTTTTTTGTTGGCTATCTTATTGCGCAATTGTAACTAAGTGTTGCAATCAGTGGTGATAATTTTATATTAAAGTCGGTATATTAACACAAAATTGTTAATTTGGGTACCCATGTAATAAACCATATACCTATATATAATAATAATAATAACCTATATATGCCCCACAGTTGAGCACAGGCCTCCTTCTCGGATAGTGAGAGCGTTTAAGCTGTAATCCACCACGCTGGCTCGTTGCGGGTTGGTGGATCACATGATGGATAATCATCCAGACGGTTATATGGGTTTCCTCACGATGTTTTCCCTCACTGTTAGTGCGTGATAAACATGTACATAATTTGAAATATTAGTGGGACACCCTAGTAGGGATCGAACCCGGAACCTTCGGTATAGTAGACCCGTTCCTGTTGCCACTAGGCTACCACGCACTTTATTTACCAAAATAAAAATATTAATACAGCTTCGTTTCTTTTTATGAAATGCCGACTGGTAATCAGACAAAAAAATCCATGCATAAGATAATTGATTCAGTTTATTTCGCAGTTGCTTTGGTCAAGCTATTTTATTCCGTTTGATATCAATTAAGCTTTAATTAGAACTAAGCAGTTTTTACTTCAGTTGGAACTGCAACAGCTTTGCTTAGGCACAAATGGCTGAACTTTTCAAGCAACAAATAGAAATGGTACACAAAGACAAATGGAAGTCAAACTATTTACATATACGCTTTGCAAACTCCAGAAAAACAGGTGGGAAAGTCAAATATAAGTACCTAATGTTGTTTGAAATACCAACAAATGGACCCCTACAAACTAATTCAATATCTTGTTAAAAATGATTAACCCTTCTACATGAAAATTACCTATCCTCTAACCAAACCAATTTAATTCAGTAGTATTTCTAGAAACCTATTAGTTTTCTATTACCTACTCATAAAGACATTTAGCCTACAAGGGAAATATCTCAACAAATAAAATATTAAACCAACAGTTAATAATTCAAATTATATTTTAAATCACAAACCAAAAATATCTTATCAAAATTATCTTATTAAAAATACATTATCACAGAATCACGTATTACTCAATTAACTAATTAATTTATTAAACCGTTAACATTTAAACAAAACTACACATCCTCAAATTACAGAGCAACTAAATTAAGAACACAAAAGAAGCCTTATTTAAAAAGTACTTATCGTTATAACAGCCAAACACCTTTTCTCCAGCAAAATCACCAAAAAAGTAAGAGGGATTTCAAAAATACAACGCCCTTTTATAATTTTACACAACACAAAAATATTCGAGAATAAATCGCCATTTCCGTTGCAGCGCCATCTAGTTAGTTCAGCTTAGTAAGTTTCAGCTTGTATCATCTATCTTGTAATAATATTTTTGTAAGTGGCAATCTTCCTTAACAATCGTCCATCCTGACTCCTTTGCGACCCTGCAAAGACACGAGAAAAGAGGAAGAATCATATTGACATATTTATATTATTTTACACCAGCCTATAGATCTGCACATAAAAGAAATATATTTCCTTAAATAATGAATCTTTGTGTCAATGCAAAATATATATTTTTTTTTACACATTTTTTTTTTAATTTTACCAAATATTATATCCATTATCATACGCATTATTCTATCCACAATATCCATTATTTTACCAATTATAATAACCACAATATGCAACATTATATCCATCACAATATCCATCGTTATATCCATTAATATATCCATTATTATATCCATTATTATATCCATTATTATATCCATTATTATATCCATTATTATATCAATTATTATAACCATTATTATAACCAATGTTAAACCAATAAAATTCTTTGTTTTATACCAATTACCAAATTTCATTTTTTTTTTGCCTTATATATACTATATCAATACAAGTATACCATAGAATTAATACATACCCCATTTGTGACTACCATAGCAAATATTCTTTCTAGCCCTCGAGAAGGTCCAAGAGCTCCTCCGTGCTGTCGACCTCGCTGTCGCTGGCACTTGTATCCTGATCATTGTTCACCTGAAATTTCTTAATAGCATCGGAAGACACAATAGTGCTAAAACGTTTATACCCTTTTACGCCTTTTAGAGATGCTATCACATATCTGTCATTTCCTAAAACTTTTGCAATTTTATAGGGCCCACTGTACTTTTCTTTCAGCTTTCGCCGTACATTCAAATTTCTGTCCGCTGCTCCCTTCCTCAAGACTAAATCATCAATTTTATACTTATTTGGCGGTTTTCGTTTCGCATTAAAGTACTTACGCATATTTTCAGACGCTTTCTGCAATTGGTCTGTAGCCTGATTTCTATTTTGTTCAGCGATTGCTTCGTTATCGTAACTGTTCCCTCCTAGACCCTGGTATCTGCTTCGACTTGCGCTAAACATCAACCTGTATGGTGTAAATCCTGTGGAAGAGTTATTCAGATTATTGATGCCCCATGTAATATCTGGAACACACGTATCCCATTCTCGTTCATCTGTAACACTAGTATTAAGAGAATCTAATAACGTTCTATTAAACCTCTCAACTTGTCCATTTGCTCTAGGGCAGGCTATAGCGTTGATTACATGTTTTATTTGATTATCCAAACAGTATTGTTTAAAACTTTTACTTTTAAAACATGCTCCACTATCTGAAATTATGCGTTTTGGATAACCAAACAAAGAAAATGTATTTGAAAAGGATTTTAATACCTCTAGTGTTTTCGTAGTTTTAACTGGAATAGCCCACATAAACTTGGTGAAGGAGTCTACCATAACCAGGAGATAACTATTGCCTGATCGACTTTTACAAAATGGTCCGAGATGATCAACGTGGAGCGTATGAAGAGGTTCAGCAACTTTCTGTATTGGGTGCAAGGAACCTTCTGGTTTTCCATATTGGCTTCTTTTATACAAACATTCTAAACAAGCATCTACATATTTTCTAATAAACCTAGTCATACCGCAAAAACAAAATGTATCCTTTATAATTTTTTCACAACGTTTCAGACCAGGGTGACCAATGCTATCGTGATATTTCTTTAAAATATTCCACCTACCATATTTGGGAACCACCAACCTCTCTTCTTGATCCTTAATAATCTTATATAGTCTACCATCTTTGATCTTGTAATTGTTTCTCACATCACTGTCAGCTTGCCCTGATTCTAATTTGATTTTAATGAGTCGGAGTTTCTCGTCCTGATTCTGTAAACAAACTATCCAATCAATTATATCAATAAGGCTTACATCAACTACAGTAGATGGTTCCACCGGCGCTCTGCTTAAGGCGTCTACGTGACTGTGTGATTTACCAGGCCTGTGCTCAACATCCATGTCATATTCTTGTATTGACAGCCACCACCTTGCTATCCGTGGAAGCAAATCCTTTTTCGTAAACGTGTATCTTACAGCTGCGCAATCAGTAATTACTTTGAAATGGTTACCTGCCAAGTATATTCTAAATCTTTTAAGGGACTCCACTATAGCCAAGGTCTCTAATTCATAGGCGTGATACATTGCTTCCTCTCTACTAGTTTTCCGACTGTAATATGCAATGGGCTTGAAATTACCATCCTGTTTTTGAAGAAGGATACCGGCCAATCCTTTGCTGCTAGCGTCAGTATGGACTTCTATATCTCCTTCCCTGTGAAATAAAGCTAAAAGTGGTTTAGAGCTTAAAATATCTTTCAGTTCATTAAAAGCACGCTGTTGTTTTAATCCCCAATCCCAAACAAAATCCTTTTTCAACAATTGATAAAGATCATGACTTATTGTTGCATAGTTCCTAATAAATTTCCTAAAATAACTAGTTAACCCAAGAAACATTCTAAGTTCATGAACGTTTTTGGGTGTATCAAACTTTGATACTGCCTCCACCTTTTTAGATCCCGGCCTGATACCATCCTTGCTTATTTCATATCCCAAATATTCAATCTCAGTCTGTAAGAAAAAACATTTTTCCAAATTCAAAGTTAACTTTGCATCCCGTATTATATCCAAAACAATTTTTAATAGTTCCAACCCTTCACTTTCAGACTCTGTAGGCAACAAAACATCATCTATGTAGGGTAGAACTTTATCGTACCGAAGGTTAGAAAATATTTTATCCATCAACCTTTGAAATACAGCTGGGGAGTTTGATAAACCGAATGGCATCCGCAAGAACTCAAAATGGCCTTCAGGAGTAACAAAACCGGTCAATGGTACAGATTTTGGTGAAACTGGAATTTGGTAGAAACCTTGGGACATATCCAAGCTAGTAAAATACCTCTTCCCCCAAGTTTTTCAATTTGTTCTTCAATAATTGGTAGAGGGTACTTATCCTTAATTGTAATATCATTTAGTTTTCTAAAATCAACACAAAGTCGGTAGTCACCATTTTTTTTTTTAACTAGTATAATGGGACTTGAATAATTGGAAGAAGATTCTTTAACATATCACGTACCTTTTCTCTTACAATTTCTTTCTCTGCAAATGACAATCTGAATGGTCGATAACAAACTGGCTTAGTTGAATTTAAATCAATTTGCAACTCAATTTTATCAGTCAAACCTAAATCGTCTGTGTTTACAGAAAAACAATCTGAATACGAGGATAAAAGACTGTGTAATTGTTTTACAACATTTAAATCTTTTGAACCACATTTAATATTTGACAAATTAATAGGCATTATTGATTTTATGATATTACTACTGTTTTCGATATTTTGTGAGTTTGTTACGATATCTTGCAAAACAAAACCCCGTGCTATGACCCGATTTCTTTCGAATTTTAAAGGATTTGTACTAAAATTTACAATGAGTAAGAATTGAACTGGAATATTTTGTACAGAAGAGGGTATACTATATTGTTGGTTTTCATAAGAACAAGAACGCGTTTCGATTATTATTTGGCTATCGTCTTCATTTATCCTATCCGAGTAAGTGTTAATGAATGCAGAAGATAATGGAGGAACGACGGTATCCTGACTGCAATGAATTTTATATTTTCCTGAACAATTAATGACATTGACTGACAAAACATCGTTTTCTTCCATAATAATATCTTTTTTGTTATTAACTAGCATTACTTGAGTTCCACAAACAATTAATTTAAATTTATCATCATTTAAAATTGGTTGACCTATGAATGCATCGGCATTTTTCAAGGAAACATCAACAATCACCGCAATAGATCTCACATTAATGTCATCAATAACAAAATTAAAGTAAGCTTTTCCTCGCGGAATTATGGGCAAACCGTTTAAACCACTTACCAAAACATCACATGGTACATATTCAATTCCGAGTTTAGATGCAAAAGTATGAGTCACCAAATTTACTTGAGCTCCAGTGTCAAAATAGGCCCTTGCTTCTGAATTATTTAAAATAATATTTTTAAAATAGCAATTATTTACCTGTTTATCCACGACTTGTACCAACTTCCTGAAACATTGATCCGTCTTATGATTAGGCTTGCCACAGTGGTCACATTTTATTGCATTCGGATTTTTAGGACAGGCTCGAACGACATGACCAGGTTCATTACACAGGAAACAGGTGAACATTTTCTTCTCAGACGTATCGCGGCGAATTTCTTTTGACGGCCCGGCTTGCTCACGTTCCCTATACGCCGAATACTTCTGCGAAAAATTCTGAAAACTCCTCTTATCATCGTTTAGACAAAGAAACTTTGAATACAACTCTCCGGGAGTTCGGTAGTTACCCGACCGCGCCGAAGTCTTTAAATGAAAAGGTAAACCGTCAATTACGCAGGAAACCGCTTTTTCACCGCTTATTTCACATTTAGTTAAAAGAGTTGATTTCGAATAAAAATAGTGGGTCATATTTTCATTTGGCAACTTTCGTCTTCCCAACATTTCTTTAAGAGATTCCGCAAAATCTACACTATGCGGAAATGCTTCTATGATTTTACCTTTCCATTCCGGCCATGATAATTCGTAACTTCGTAACGCATTGTGCCACAGTTTAGCCAACCCTGTTAACCGCGCTTGCATGTAGTAACTCTTTATATTGTCGTTCCAACCATGTATAGCACCCAATTGTTCTATTTTATTAAGCCACTGTGTTGAAGATAATTCCGTTTTTTCCGGGTCAAATTCAGGGATGATTTCAGGTTTCACCATAACACTAGTATAATTTGGAAAGATCCTACCTGAAGTGTCGATCCTTGGAGTTACTGATCTAAATCCTTGATTATCATTGCGATGCCTCAGTCGGTTCCATGGTGTCCAATCCCGTTCATACGTAGTTGAGCTTGGAGACCTCAGAATGCGGCCACGTGGTCGATCCTCCGTCTCATACCTTCGCCTTAACGGGCTACGAGAACGATCACGGCTTTGCGAGCTCATCCCACTTCTGAAAATGTTAAAAATGATTAACCCTTCTACATGAAAATTACCTATCCTCTAACCAAACCAATTTAATTCAGTAGTATTTCTAGAAACCTATTAGTTTTCTATTACCTACTCATAAAGACATTTAGCCTACAAGGGAAATATCTCAACAAATAAAATATTAAACCAACAGTTAATAATTCAAATTATATTTTAAATCACAAACCAGAAATATCTTATCAAAATTATCTTATTAAAAATACATTATCACAGAATCACGTATTACTCAATTAACTAATTAATTTATTAAACCGTTAAACATTTAAACAAAACTACACATCCTCAAATTACAGAGCAACTAAATTAAAAACACAAAAGAAGCCTTTTTTAAAAAGTACTTATCGTTATAACAGCAAAACACCTTTTCTCCAGCAAAATCACCAAAAAAGTAAGAAAGGATTTAAAAAATACAACGCCTTTTATAATTTTTCACAACACAAAAATATTCGAGAATAAATCGCCATTTCCGTTGCAGCGCCATCTAGTTAGTTCAGCTTGTATCATCTATCTTGTAATAATTATTTTTGTAAGTGGCAATCTTCTTTAACATGTCAATCAGTTTGCAGTAGAATTAACTGTCAATTAATTTCTACTACAGACCCCACCTAGGTTTATTTCCTGATTGCTTTATTCTAATGTCCTTTGATGTAAAGGCTTGGAATAAGCTACTAACTTCAGATACAGGGTGTTTCTTAAGTGGGTCGAACCCAAAGCGTTGAAATGTGATTTGAACAATACATAGAACCGATAAGGTCAGAAAAACAGTCAAAAAATTATGGATTATTTGAAGTTTCAAAGATAAACTTTTTGAAAGTGCAATGTATAATTAAGTACAGATGGAAGAATTTAGTACCCTCCATATAAATATTTTTTTTCAGTATTATCAGTGGTAACTTAATATTTTGTAACGAATATCAAATCTTACGTATTTAACTTCTTAGATTAACGCGATCGTTTTTACTTGAAAATAAACTCATTTTAACAGGTTTTTACACGTTTATTAATTTATTTTTGATTTTTATTTATTAGCATTATTCCGCTTCATTAAGTCTTTAAATTAGCAATTTGTACTTTTGTAGTATAACTGTTACTAACCAAAAATACCTGCAACAGAACTTCAAAGGAAAGTAACATTAATTTCCATGTATCCGTGTTCACATAACGATACGTTAGTTGCGAAGATAAATCCACTTTACCATTATAATGGCCGTTAAATATAATAACATGAACATGAGCTTGCATCATTAATGCCGTTTCAATTTCAGTTTAATTTGAACCTCGAATTTTGGTTCCAACAATTGTCACGAATGCTTCTGATTCTCGAATTCGCACTATAGGTACAAAATTTTGTAGGGTATCAAAAACGTTACGGTTGACAATTATTATGAAATTTATAAGTATTTCAGCAATACTCTGATGGTACTTTATACATGGTGATTGGTAATGCGATACATTCCTTCTAATGAGCTCATTAGAAGGAATGTATCGCATTACCAATCACCCTGTATAAGGAGGCGTTTCTATTTAACCTAACTCTTCTTATTTAAGTTGCATGTAGGTACTCTATTTCTTAATTTGCTCATTCCTTTTTAAATGTTTCCTGTCATTCCTGTCAGTTATTTTAATTTTTAAACACTCGTTTATTATTCAAACCATGCAGTAAATAATATTTTCCTTTACTTTTTTTTACTTTTGAAAAAATGTACATAGTTACATGGGCCCAAAAGTGTTGTTTTTTAGGTTAACCGTAAAAAAATTATAACTTAGCTTTGCCACTAAAAGTTTTACAAAAAAGTTTTTAAAAGGTCACGCTGTCAACAATTGAAAACGGAACGGAATTCGAAGTTTAAACCTATTTTCCCGCGCTCGACTCGGACATTTAATTTCCTCATAACAAACGCCATTTGGACTGTTTTTGATTCCGATTCTGTGAAATAAATCCTCCGAGTGAATTGGGTCGAAGTTTCATCTGATTTCAGCCATCAGATAAAACAAATATTTGATTAATTCACAAAGTTTTAGAGACAATAAAATAAAACCAATAAAATTTGATGTGTTAGTCGTGATACGTTTTAAACTATAAAAAGAAAATGGGTCCTAGTTTACAGTAAAGCTGAGTAGGTAAGATTAAGTAGTAATAAATTGTTATAATACGTACACTGAGCCAGCGTGGTGGATTTCGACTCAATCCCTTTACCTATCCGAGTAGGAGACAGATGCCCTACTAGTATTACGTACTTACCTATTAAGCTGTTATAACAATCAGTAATATTGTTCTATCTTATATATTTATTACTAGTGGCCGCCCGCGACTCCGTTCGCGTGGAAGTCGGTTTCCCGTGGGAATAAGAAGTTTTCCCGCGGTAAAAAGTACCCTATATCCTTTCCCAAGTTCAGTTCTTTCTTCATACCAAATTTCAACAAAATCGGTTCAGAGGTTTAGGCGTGAAAGCGTAACAGACAGACAGACAGACAGACAGAGTTACTTTCGCATTTATAATATTAGTAGGGATAATATTCCTCACAATTAACTCAAGCTATTACTTTAATTATACTTAAATTTAATCAAGCTACTAAGACATGTAGATATGGTGATTTGATAGTTATTATTCTTTCTCTTTACTTTATTAATAAAAATCTATTATGCGTTCGAGTTGAGTGTTTAATACTGTAATACCAAAAGTTTTTTTAGCCATTTAGTTTTAGTAACCAACTTTATTTTCTGCACTTATCCTACAAATATTATAGTATGGATGGTTGTATGGATCGATGTATGGATGGATGTTTGTTAACTTTTCACCTAAAAACTACTGGACGTATTTTGATGAAACTTTACAGTAATATAATTTATACATCAGAATAACATAGGGTACTTTTTACCGCGGGAAAACTTCTCATTCCCACGGGAAACAGACTTCCACGCGAATAGAGTCGCGGGCGGCCACTAGTGTAACCATTTATCTTCAGAGTCAATACTAAATTTTATGCAGTCATTTTTCATAGTTACTTAGGAAACTATAAATACTTATTCGTACTTACACGCAACTACAACTTTAATAACTAATAAATTTCTAACCTCCTGCTGCTTGTTAAATTAACGCTGCCGACACTAACTAACAAAGTGAACTTAATATGTTAGTTCATAGAGGAGCTTATAAATCCCGTTGAACCCTTTTAAGCCCTTTTATGGAAGTAGAATAAACGGTTTCACTGCCGTTAGAAGTTAATGGAAAGACACTGGCTCTACATGCAGGTAAAATGCATTTGTAAACATTTAGATTATGTATTTACATTGAACGATTTAGTATTTCACTTTGAAATTTAACAGCACTTTGAGTGTTAATCTAAATAGGTATTAGTAGTTAAAAAAAACTACACGAAATAGGTGTTTACAGTTACCAATTACGCCAAAACTTCAATTGAAAAATTCTTTCTTGAGTTTCATTTTTCTTAAATATTTTGCATGCCAATTCAGCATTATTGACAAGGATTATCAAAACAAATGAGATGGAGAGAATACTTCCGCTTCCAATATTTCGGAGCATTGGTTTTATTTCGACGACCTCTGTGGTGCAGCGGTATATATACTGGACCGCTAAGCCGATGGTTCCGGGTTCGATTCCCGTTAGAGCCAATTTCGTAAAATGGTTTTTCGATATTGGCTCGTGTCTGGGTGTAACAAGGTTCTTCCCTAGATTTATTTATTTATTTATTTATTGTACTTTAGAGTTTTCTGGGTACAGTGTTAGTGAATTAAGTTACTATTTAGGCTCAAGAAAACTTAGGTTCAGGCTTCAAAAATGGTCATTCTACACCCGTTATATATACAAAAATGTAAAATCAATATTAAAAGTAAATTTTCTATGCTTTTCCGAAAGAAGTGTCTATTTATAAATCCACCCATATAAAAAAGGTTCTTATTTTTGCTTCCGGCTTTAATGAGATCAGTGTCATTAATCCCTCTTTTTTTACAGAAAAAAAAAACAAAAAATAATAATTCTGAAATCAAATCCTCGAAATTATTACCTACGGTACGGTAATTACAATTCTCCGTTTCTTCAACTTTAGGATCATTTCCTAGAAGAGTGTAGATACCTTTGTAGAGTTTTGGCAATTTGGCGAGAGCAAAGTTTCAAGTTATCTTTGGGGGCGCAAAATAGGATAAGAGGCCAAGAGGCGGAACAAAAAGGAATTTTAAAAAGTAAAAAGAAATAACAACCACCGTAGTACAGCGATACCTACCGGACTATTAAACGAAAGGCTCCGTATTCAATTTAATTTAAAAATATATATTTCAAAAGTCGATCTAGATACCTACCTTTAACAAAGATTGGGTTCTGTTAACCACAAACCGGGTAGAGTGGAAAGAAGAGAGGCCTTTGCTCAACTATGGGATGGCTAATAATAATATTAATTTCAAAAGTATTAATTGACAATTGCCTCGTGTATTGTTAGAAGTCATGCGGTCTAGACCTAGTATTTCACGCAGAGTTTACAATACAAGCATGTGCTTAGTATAAATAAAGACTTAAGATCGTCTGAAGATTGAAATATAATGGCATATAGAGATATAACTTTTGCATAGCAAGACAAGCATTTGAATTATTTTTAAAGAAAATCAAACTTTAGAACGTGATGTCAGTAGTACCTATTATTGTTGTGTATCAAAGAAAGTGTGTATTAAACCTTCGAATAGATCTTGTTATTGGCTACCAGTTGAAGTCTAAACTTAAATATTGTACCTATGCCTTGCCACCTTGTCGTTGTTCCATTGACATACCGTTTCTGGGTATTTGCTTAAAATTGAAGCAAACGTTATTTAAGGTATCAAGTTTGCTTTGAGAAGTTACACCTTAATTGGCCAAATTAGTGGTAAGTAGAGTTTAAACCTAGAAACTTAGGCTGAAAAGGATTCAAAGTACAAAGCATTGCCGAAGTGAAATGCTAACATTAACAGCCTAATTACACAAAAGGTATCTTATTTATACAGGGTGTCAACCAACAATTTCCGAAAACGAAAACTGAGTAATGCTATAGGTGAAGTATTCTATATATTTACCAATGATAAAATGTATGAGTATTTTTTTAAACTTGCTATTCTTTTTAGGTACTATTCATAGATATGGATGTTTCAGTAGAAGACATTCACCCTGTCTGCACTTGTATACAGTAAGAAAATAAAGCAAGTGCAGTTTATTCACAACACGGAAAGAAAAATAACACAAGTGCGCTCTGTATTCTAATCATATTATTTCTACAACTTCAGAAATTCCCAATCACAAGAAATGCTGAAACAAAAAATAATACTTTGATTTAATTCCAGCGATTTCGAAAGTAGGGAAAACGCGCGGTATCCTGGAAAACCGTAAAATGTAGATATTATAATGACGTAGGTTAGGTTAGGTTTGTGGGCTCTTGTTTCTGCACTTGGACTCAAGTTTGGTCCTTTGTGCGTGGTTTGCCGGCTAAGAGTTTAGCCAGCCTATCTCCGTCCAGAAGCGCAGAAGTCTCCTGGGACGTTCGCAGGCTTCGCGGAGTGACCTCGGTTTGTCGAGGATTTGTGCCCGTTGTGTAGCCACTCCCACACATTCCAGGATGACATGGGGGGCTATTTCTTCAGCCTCCATGCAAGCTCTGCATAGAGGACTGTCGGTGGAACCTACATTAAATAGGTGTTTATTGAGGGAAGTATGACCGGTGATAGTACCTACAAGAATGCGCAGGTCATATCTACTCAGGCTGAGCATACGACGCGCGAAACGCGGGTCGGGAAGTGGCAGTACTTCCTTCGATTGCCTACAGCCGTCGGTCTGTTTCCATCGATTGATTTGTTGAGTTACGGTTTGTTCTCGCAGATGAGCGCGGAAAAGGCTATAAGGTATCGTTAACGTTGGTACAGGGCCAACCGGTATTGCTTCCGCTCCTCTTTTTGCCAGTTCATCTGCAGCGTCATTACCGTGTGAACCACGTGAATGATGTAGGTATAAGTTATTATCATTTGAGCCCCTACTGTTTACTCTTGCGTATTAGCTATCTTACAACCGGCATTTGAAATACCGTCGCTTAAATTACAAGTACCCGCAAAATTCATAGAATATGCATCAACCAAGGGAGGTGAGGACAGATTTAAGGGCAAAATGCCAAATTCCTCTCGACATTCAGGGTGGGTTTAGTAAGCGATACTTTAGTTAGACAGACACACAATTAACTTGGCGGGATGACGTCATGCCGTGATGTTGCCAAGTTTTCAAGTTTAACTGGAAATAAATATATCCTTATTTACTTGGGTGTGAATTTTGTCTATACAACGTGTCTGACATAACTTTCCTCGTCCAAAAAGTAACGGATATTCGAATTTTATCTAAGACAGGAATATTATGATAGTTAAATTAAAATTTTTAAAGAATTTGACTGTTGATTAAAAGAGGATTATGGAAATGACGAAATCTAGGTTTAAACTTATATCAGCTTCTAGATTTTCATAAGTCCTGTTACGGTCATAACGATAGATCAAAACACTTCTGTTTTGGATAACAAAGATTTCAACTGCATTATCTATCGAACTTGCAGAAGTCTTTCTGCCACTTCTACTCGTATGTATATTCCTATGCCTATGGCTTTGTTTACTTTATAACCCAAAATATGAATAAGCAAGTTTAGACTTCATTATTTCACAATAAGGTGTAATTATCAATTAACATCGCAGTTCAAGATCTTATGTCAAGGTTATGCCATCTGTTTTCAACCTGTTTTCTCACAGTGTTTTCTGCAAGAGGTAAAATTAGAACTTGGACCATTTTTGCTAAATTGTGAGTTCAGTTATATAAATTATAAGGCTTACAAACAATTTAGTAGTTGGTAGGAAAATTCCTCCAAATCAATACTGGCGGGTTGAGTGGACTGTATTTTAATTAATTAAATATTATAAGACACGGAATGTGGCAATCTGGCTGAAATAAAAAGAAATTGGAACAATCTGGGACTTACTTGAAAAGTTCAGGCACCACGTGTATGAAGATTATAAAGGTTCGTTTCTACTATAAATCAGCACAAATCCAATGTCCATGGGTTAGATATCAATGCAGTGTTCACATTCACACGGTTTTTGATAGTAATTGACGTAATTAACACCAAATACAATTAAAAAGGGCGCACACAGAGTTACTCGGCAGACATAATTTTTGCAACAACAAAATGCGTCTCCAGTGCATTAGAAACGCATTGGTGTGCGAGCGAGATGCCCAGATTGAGGTTTGGGAATAAAGGAGAGGGAAAGAATGATGGGTTTTAAGATTGCCACATTAACAATAAAAAATAGCCAAAAAATAACCACCATGCCCCCCGCCTTAAAGGTACTTAAAGGTCTTATAATTGAAAGTAACAATTGTGGTCCTGCGTGACAATTTACGCGGTGATAATGATCAATTATAAGATCTATAATATGACCTTTCTTAGGTAACAATATGGGGTGTTTCTGTGAGAACTCTAAAGACGCATTTTCTAGCCTACCACCAACACGTACGATGTTATCTGCCAAAAAGGGGGATAATTTACGCAGTGTAGGGGAGCATTGATTTCCCTTTTCAAGAATTTTAATATCATTAAAGAAATGTTTTGTTTGGAGTGCTCTCACTATAGCAAGCTCAGCTACTTCTAAACTATTAGCGGAAATGACATTATCGCGAGGTAAAAATTTAATAAATCTTAAGAAATAAACCGTAGCTCTCAACAACTTCATCCAGGAGGAAAACCTCTCAGATAACTGAAGTAACGGATGAACATCGTTATGGCAAGTAACTACGTGAGAAACTGTTTTTGACTCTGGTAGACTTTTGGACGACGGAACAAATTTTTCTATAGACCATTGACTTACGGGTAAAGATGCCCATGGTGGACCTGAAAACCAAAGCTGATTATCGACTATTTGGGACGGTCGAAGTCCACGGGAAATGAAATCAGCGGGATTTTCCTTTCCTGCAATGTGAAACAAATTCTCAGTCGAAACAAGTGTTTGAAACTGTGAAATTCGATTGGCAACATAGGTATTAAACCTATGTGGGGAAGAAGTCACCCAACATAAAGCGACAACCGAATCAGAGAATATAAAAACATTGTCTACGCAGTGTCGGTCACTGACGGAGTCATAAACGGTACGGACTAGTTTAGCTAATAAAACTAGTGCGTTGAGCTCGAGGCGAGCTAAAGTAACAACCTTCGATGGGGATGAAACCCGAGACTTGGAGCAAACCAAAGACACTAATGGTTTGTTGTCTCCATTTTGAACATGCAAATAGATAACACAACCATAAGCTTTTTCACTTGCATCGGCAAATGCTAGCAAGGAAACCTTCGAGTCTTTAACTATTCCCATATGTCGGGGAAATCTAAGTTGCGAAATTAAGGGCAACTCGGAAATATATGACTGCCACATACTTGAAATGTGGGCAGGTGACGGTTCATCCCATTAATTTTTTAAAAGCCAAAGTTCTTTAATTAGTAACTTAGCAAAAAGTATGATTGGTCCGACAAGACCAAGAACGTCATACAGTCTAGCGGTAACAGATAAGATAGCACGCTTAGTGCATATAGGTTGTGGTTGGGAAATTAAAAAATAAAACTCATCCGTTGATGGAAGCCATCGAAGTCCCAATATTTTAAAAACATTGTCGTCGTCAAAAGATATTGATTCTGACTGCCTGTGAGAGGCTGGTATGTGACTTAACAATTCTGGCGAATTGCTAGTCCATTTGACCAGGTCGAAACCTCCGGACTTAAACAGTTGTATCAGCTGAGTAGCTGTCACTACGGCTTCATGCAAAGATGAAGCGGAGGAAGCCAGGTCATCCATATACACATCTCTCTCCAGGGTAGCGGCGGCGAGAGGGAACTTCTCTCTCTCACGAGCTGCCATCTCGCGGAGAGTGCGGAGCGCCAAGAATGGCGACGAGCGGAGCCCAAATGTAACCCGTGTGAACTCATAGGTATCTAGGGTATCACTAGGGGAAAAACGGTATAAAATCCGTTGAAATTTGCGGTGTTCGGGATGAACAAAAATGCATAAATACATTTGCCTTACATCGGCAAAAAAGGCGATTTGAAAATAGCGAACATTTAACAAAATATGAAAAATCTCAGTTTGTAGGTTGCACCCTGAGTGCAAAATGTCATTTAAGGAAACGTTTGAGTCTGTGGCGGCGCTGCCGTCGAGAACGATGCGCAGGCGCGTAGTTGACTTGTCGTTACGTATCACCGGGTGATGCGGGAGGTAGAAACCTGAAGAAATGCACTCGTCACCTTGCGGTACTTTTAAAAGAATGCCTTGCGAGATGTAATCCTGAATAACATCGTCATACATTTTACGAAGTTCTGGAGATTTTACAAACTTTTTCTCTAAAAACATAAAACGACGTTTAGCAGACACGAAAGAATCACCTAAATTATCGGAACTTTCCTTGAAAGGAAGCGATACAACAAAAGTCCCATCGTCATTGCGAGTAGTGGTGGAAGTGTAAATCTTTTCACATTCCGACTCCTCGGGGCTCAAAAACTTCTTCTCAGGTAACTCTTCTACTGCCCAAAACTTCTGCAAAGTCTGATCCAGCGGGTCACAAGTAAAAGTGCAAAAAGCGCGGGAAATTAAATTCGATGAAAAAGCGACAGGTGCGTCACCTATGATCACGTAGCCTAAGGTAGTATGCAGTGCGGAGGGAACATTATTACTACCTAGAACTTTGTCTGAAAGTAAAATGTTACAAAATAAATTCACGCCTAACAATAAGTCAATAGGACCGGGATTTGAAAACTCGTCGTCAGCTAGCGGTAAGTTTTTTATCAATTGAGATAACGCCGACTTGTTTACATGTGCGTCGGGCAGCTGTGACGTAATCCTTTCTACTACTAACGGTCGAATGTTGTACACCTGACTATTGTCAAAACGAGAAGTAAATCGCACAGGTGTGACACCGTGGATTGTTTGCGGAGAACCTCCTATACCTTGCACCTCCTTGAAGCGGTGTTCCTTAGAAATTGACAAGGATAAGCGTTGGCAACATTGTAAAGAAATATAATCACTTTGAGAGCCGGGATCAATCAAACATCTCAAAAAGTGTTCGTGGTTGTGTTTGTCAACAACTCTTATCTTAGCGGTACCTAACAAAGTGATAGTAGCGGGGCCGTGTCGATCGCGGTGATCGCGCGACACAGAACAAAAGGATGCATGGTTAGCATTCGTTAGCGGGGTTGAGAATGCAACACTCGGAGCGACGGAGCGGTCCGCGTGCGCGCTAGCGGGGGACTCAACTTGTGAATCACAAATATCATTGGCGGACGCTGGCGCCAAAGTAGGGTCAGCAGAAAAAGTATCAAAATTAGCGGTTGTAGAAATATTACATTGTTGTTTATTTAAAATATTGAAATGCAAAAATGAGTGATGTCTAAGAGAACAAAAATTACAATTACGATTCGAAGTGCATACCGAAGTTTTGTGTTTAACACTTAAACAATTATGACAAAAAGGATGTCCTTTCATAAAACTATACCTTTGCTGAGGTGTCATTTTCATAAACGAAGTACATTGAAACAAGTGTTCGTGAAAAGCACGCTTACATAAAACACAATTGGAATTACTGTTGGAATTACTATCGGTGTTCACAAATGTTTTTGTTGACCGTACGTTAGAAGAACTTCGATTACGGTTTTTAAAGGGAACTAATTCGGAACAGTTGACATTACGTGACAACACCTTTGTTTGTTCTCTCAAAAACTCAAGAAGATTCTTATACTTAGGTATTTTATCCTTCCGATAAGTAATTTCAAACAGCTTGACCGTATCGCGATCTAAACGCTGAAGCGCGAGATGTAAAAACACAAAATCTAGCAAATCGTCAAGTTTCAACTGCTTTAAAGCTTCAACTGAGGAATTAAAATTATTAATAAAAGAATCTAGTCCGGTAGCATTGTTCAAAGTTAATGGTTTAAAATCTAATAGTTTGTTGAGGTACGCGCAGGCAAGAGAGCGAGGGTCATCGAACTTCTGTACTAGGGCATTCCAAATAAGAACATAATTTTCCGCGGTAGGTGGTAACCCAGCACAGATAGCTGACGCCGTGTCCGTCAGTTTACCTACTAAATAAAATACCTTCTCACTATCAGTTAGCGAAACGTTCTCATGAACCATACTTTTGAATTGAGCATAAAATAATGGCCAATTCTTGACATCACCATTAAAAGAAATAAGATCAATAGGGGGAAGCCTATGATTCGATTTAACGAAAGAGGAAGCATTATGCGAGGATTGCGGGGTCGGTTGTAAGCGCGACTGTACTCCCTTAACAAAACAATACATATCTTCGAAGGCAAACCAAGAATTATAATTAACTTTATAAGTAGGTTCTAGTTTTAACGATAAAGAATTATAGTCATCTAATATCTGTTCAAACTTAGTGCGTATTTCATCAACGTTCCTAACTTGATTAAGAAAAACTTCGCGATTTGTATCTTCCGACTTAGATAAGTCGTATAACTGCTGCATACGCTGAAAATATAAATCACGTTTAGACTTCAAAATAGTTAACTCTGGTTGCTCGATACACTCCACAAACTGCTCCTCCGCCTTAGACTTCGGCATATTTTAAACTAGTGGCCGCCCGCGACTCCGTTCGCGTTGAAGTCGGTTTCCCGTGGGAATGAAAAGTTTTCCCGCGGTAAAAAGTACCCTATATGTTAATCTGATGTATAAGCTATAATACTGTAAAGTTTCTTCAAAATCCGTCCAGTAGTTTTTACGTGAAAGAGTAACAAACATCCATACATCCATCCATCCATCCATCCATACATCCTCACAAACTTTCACATTTATAATATTAGTAGGATAGTAGGATAAGTATTTGCGGGAAAAAATATAAAAATAGCGGTAAATATAAATTATTGAAAATAGCGGGTGGAAACGTGAAAACGTTCAAAAAACAAACTTGCGGAATCCTAAAAACAAATAATTCGCGGGAAATAAACTACTTCGCGGTAAGGATATACAAAAAATTAAACTTTCGTTCGCGGTAGTACCTACCTACAAACAAACAACGTTCGAGGTAGAAAAATAATTACCCAAAATCACAAACTTCGTTCGCGGGGGAAAAAAAACTTCGTTCGTGGGTAAACCTGGTAAAATTACCAACTTCACTTCGCGGCAAGAATAAATGTAAACTCCTCCTTACGTTCGCGGGTTCAAAGAAAAAATATAAACAATCGAAAGTCAAAAAACTTTACGATCGAAAATACAACTAGCGGTTAAATATAAAATATAATCTCCTTCTTACGTTCGCGGGTTCAAAAAATATGTAAAAACAATCGATAGCTAAAACTATACGATCAAAAATAGCGGTAAAATAAAATAAAAATGGTTGGTTGCAAAAAATACGTGGCCGTTGTAACTTGTGAGTACCTAACTCGACTAATACCGAGCGCACCCGAACTATCACGAAACTTGAGCGCGATGTCGATTACGGTTGGCAGCACTGCGTGCGTGCCACACGTTATGTTACGAATCAAAAACCTACCTACAACGATTTATAAAATAAGTACCCTACTCGAAGCTTCGCGATCAAATGGAATACTCGAACTAATGTTATAAATTTTAGATATATCTTATTAGAACCTTGTTTCTAGCTAATAATAGAATAACTCACGCTGCCGTAGTATCTTGCGGGTTAGAAAAAATGAGAAGTAGTTGCTTAAAAACAAACTAATTCCCGATATACGGTTTTGTTGAACATTCAATAGCATAGAATTTACTGGAACTTGATATACTTATTAGCGGAAATCCAAAGTACCCTACATAAAAATACTTAGATATAAGATAAATACATAAGATATCTATGTAAATGGGTACCTTTAAAACGTTTGTGGCGTTATATTAAACTTTTAGTGAAAAACTACGCAATTTAGTATGAATAAAACTTTAATATGAACTAAAAAAAGGGACTAATCCGGTTCGATTAGGACCAAAAAAGAGATGGTAGGAAAATTCCTCCAAATCAATACTGGCGGGTTGAGTGGACTGTATTTTAATTAATTAAATATTATAAGACACGGAATGTGGCAATCTGGCTGAAATAAAAAGAAATTGGAACAATCTGGGACTTACTTGAAAAGTTCAGGCACCACGTGTATGAAGATTATAAAGGTTCGTTTCTACTATAAATCAGCACAAATCCAATGTCCATGGGTTAGATATCAATGCAGTGTTCACATTCACACGGTTTTTGATAGTAATTGACGTAATTAACACCAAATATAATTAAAAAGGGCGCACACAGAGTTACTCGGCAGACATAATTTTTGCAACAACAAAATGCGTCTCCAGTGCATTAGAAACGCATTGGTGTGCGAGCGAGATGCCCAGATTGAGGTTTGGGAATAAAGGAGAGGGAAAGAATGATGGGTTTTAAGATTGCCACATTAACAATAAAAAATAGCCAAAAAATAACCACCAGTAGTTAATAAATAAAAATATACAAATACAGCTGTTTACAAAAACATTCTATCGGCAGATAATTATGAATTAAAATATTTTCTGACAACTGCAAAAGGAATCAAGCGTAGACAATGATATGTTACTTTTTTCGTTTTACTTTTGAGGTATATATAAATAGTAATGTAAAAACAGAAATTATTTCACTATCTCAACTTAATTATCAGTTTTAAAAGAAGACAGAACAAGACCCTGTCAGCGCCTTTTGCATTAACATTGGAATTGCGAGAAAATTAAGAAACAGATGGCGCTGAAGTCGACAAAACAGTTTTTTAATACGCTATGAAGATGTCAAACACTTAAGTCTATTTGTGACCACGGAATTTAAAAAAAAACTAACTTCGTAACGTAAAACTACTTAGTTTAATAAAAGTAAAAAAACACTTCGGTAATAATTCAAATTTAGATTTCGGTAATAATAGAATTTCTATAACACTTATTCCACCAAGTCTCAACTTAAAAGGCTCAAGTCACAAAAACGAAACTGCTTACAAAAGTCAACTTTTGATCACTTATAAATCAAAGAAAATGCCTGCCTTTTTTCTTGGACAACTCCCTCGTGTTTCTGGCATCTATCACACCTGAAGGTTTTTTAATATTCCGACAAAGCAAAAAGTGTATTTACAATAAGTAAGCAGTTCAAATTCAATCATATCAAGATTCGCAGAGTTATTTTAACGTCCTTTAAAAATACGACAAATACTACTAAAATGTGAGATATGGTTTTAAATTTAAACCCTTACAGAAGAAAACCGTTGTGGTTATTTAGCGCAATAAATTACATATTAAACAGAGTTCTAACTAACCTAAAAGTTAGGTAGTATTACCGACGAGTTTCAAAAGCTTTGCGTAAAACCAAATTTGGTTTACGCTTGTCTATGATGTTTTTAGAGCCGGCCTTAAATATATCTCATCTAAGAAGCATTTCTAATTTCTAATGAGTTAATAATGAAAACATTTAGAGAAGCGTTGAATTTACTGACATGACAAACGTTTTACATAATATTTATGCTACATATACTTTACATTACGGTATTCGTAGTCAATGCTACGGTTCTAAAGAAAAGACAGACAAACGAATTTCATCTTTGTCGTGGTTTTAATTAAATTAATTATTATTTATTACTAATTAAATAAACAAATTACAGTCTTTACACGTCTAATAACTAAGTTTTAGAACACGGTTGTAAAATTAAACTCATTTTAATGTGTTTTTACGCGTTTATTATGTTAGACTACCGTTTATTAAGGGCATACTATACTACCCGTGGCCATGGCATTTGTACAAATGACGAAACGTCGGAAAATCAAAAATTATATTATAAACGTAGTTCAATTAGGTAATAATGATCGCGTAAATCTAAGAAGTTACAGTTGTAAAACTTCAAAAATGTACGCGTAGGTTGTAACCTGTCCTCCCTAAAGATTGGGGGAAACCATAAATACCATAAAAAAAAACTCCCTCCAATAAATTCCCTCAGAGCTGCTCCCTTCAAAAAAAAATTCCGTTCCCTCGGAAAACTCCTCCCGGGAAAAAAAACTCCTGTGGACAACCAATCGTCACCTATAGAACCCAAAGTCACTAAAGAGAACAGTGTCTACAGTTAAAGGCTAAGCAAATAAATAATAAGTATCTAAGTATAGGTTTAGCAGTGGCCAAACACTCTTTAGGTCTAGAACTATTAATTCAGATTCTGAGAAAATATGAAAAAGATTTAATTAAATAACTTCTGGTAAACGAAGAACTAAGCTGGCTTAACATTTCAAAACCATTTGTGAAAGTTAAAACTATGTCTAGACTGAGTTAGGTCACTAGTTAGGTATTAACTTATTTGTTGAAATTCTAAGAAAATTGATGAGAAATATAGCAAAATAACTATTGTGAAACAAAGAACTAAGCTTGCTGAACGTTTTAAAATCATTTGTGAAAGTTAAAACTATGTCTAGACTGAGTTAGGTCACTAGTTAGGTATAAACTTATTTGTCGAAATTCTGAGAAAATTGATGAAAAATATAGCGAAATAACTATTGTGAAACAAAGAACTAACCTTGCTGAACGTTTTAAAATAATTTGTGAAAGTTAAAACTATGTCTAGATCGAGTTAGGTCACTAGTTAGGTATTAACTTATTTGTTGAAATTCTAAGAAAATGGATGAAAAATATAGCAAAATAACTATTGTGAAACAAAGAACTAAGCTTGCTTAACGTTTTAAAATCATTTGTGAATGTCTAAACACTACCTAGCCTAAGTTAGGGCACTACCTAGGTCTCAAGCTAAAACTCAAATTTTTGGGGAAAACAAACACTTATTTGTTGAAAAGTAATACTCAGGGCGCAATAATAATGAACATTCAACTAATGAAAGCACTAATAGGTGATAAAACTCGATATTGAGGGAGTTAGGTCATTCAGAAAGTCTAGGACGCCGTGCTTGTTTTCTCCAGAAAGCACCGCAAAAACCTAATTATTTCACCGGCTATCACTTTCTAAGTATAAATAAAGCGTAATTACATGTTAAGGAGCAAAAAAATATGCCAAGGAGCTGGCAAAACACCAAAATCGGTTGGCGTCCGCGCAATACTCTGAAATTGGTCGAATCAAACATAAATACACAAGAAATTCAACGAAAATCCCACGTAAATCGTTAAAAACATTAAATCGTTGACACTTACCACGAGTTTGGGCAAATAGTTATGAAAATAAAATAACTTTGGTCAGAAAAGCACGCCGGCACACTCATGCGCAATTCTGAAAGAAAACAAAAAGTAATATTTGGAAGTGACACAAACGTTCATTTCACACAAATTTAACACAAAAACCCACCAGGAAATAATCGAAGAGTCTCCTTGCCATTTATCCAACATAACTCAAAAAAAACAAATTTCAAGGCACGAGCAGCGTCGCCCGCCGCAAAAGAAGAAAAAATATCCACTACCCTCAACTTTTTACGAACGCGCAGCGTCCGAGGCAAAGGCATTACATCTCATTCTGCCAAGTCCATTTTGAAAATGGCGGGAATGCAAAAAATTTTGGGTTACAGCACCCCCTTTGCCACGAGAAATTTTGCTCGGTAACGGCAAAATTTCTGCTGGCCCTCCAGCATAAACTCCAATTTCTAAGTGGAAACCCATCACCATCGAAATTAAAAAGATTTTCTGTAAAATCCCAACCTAAATTATCACTACTGAGAATGACTATCTAAATTCACAAAAACAACAATATTATTACTGTAAAGAACTAATTAAATGGACTCTAGAAAGCCATGAACGTCGACCTAGAACCAATCCAAGTGTAACTGAAATTCGACAGTCACAACTAATATAGCTAAATTAACTTCTTGACGAAGGGAAAAATACGATATAACAAAAATTTTAACTTCTTATCGAAGGGAAAAAATACGACCTACCAAAACATGAACTTCTGAACGAAGGGACAAAACTACTCCCAGGCCAGAAAAAAAACTTCTGAATGAACGGAAAACCCGTAGTCACGTAAAACTACAACCTACACACATCGGATGGAACTGCTTATAGTAGCTGAGTCCAAGCTATTAGTCGCCCTGTACGACACGTTGCTGGCACACGGTGGAGCTATTCTTGCCCGGCCACCACACAGGGAATTCGTCGGAAGCCACTATCCCAACGAAAAAATATCTGTTGTCTTTTCTGTGCGCTTCCCAAACTGGAACATCATCGACGGAGGAAAAATTTCGAAGAGCTGAAAACAGAAAACATTATCGACCACTTAAGAAGGTAGTCAACAAATGCTGTCAGCTAGGCGCAACACCAACTAAGAAAGAAAACGTAAAAAAAAATGCAAGCAGAATAAAATGGAATCTCTATGCATCTGGTTTTAAATAGGAAAATCTATAATATAATCCGGTCACCAGTCAGGACGGAGAGCGCGAAAGCGGGTGAAATCCCTAAATAAGACCTTCAGTCGTCACAAGCCAAACTCAAACCAACCGAAACTGTATAACAAACCATGTGAAATCCACCAGCCAGGACCATTGTTACACTCGAAAAAAAAATCTCATCTGTCCGGGCGAAAGCACTCAAGAATCAGTGATCTAGACATTTGAAGTCCTTTATGTGCCACTTGCCGAGGTACTTCCCGTCTTCGTCTTCCAACTCGTAAACTAAAGGTGATAATTTCCGCAATACCTTACACCGCTCATACTTCGGTGCAAGTTTAGCTGAAAAATGTTTAGGGGCTGAGCTCTGTTTGTAAGTCTTTTTCCAAACAAAATCGCCCTCCTTAAACTCTGCGTCCCTACGACGTTGGTTATAATATTTAAGGTTCTTATCATGCGCTTTTTTAAGTTCCTCCTTAACTTTTTGGAAGACGTCCTTGAGGTAACCAAGATTAGCTGCATAATCAGGGCGGGAAGAAAACGACAAAGTATCGAGACCACTAGTCTCAGAATAAATCTGGCCGTCCGCGATAGCCTCGCGACCGTGAACAAGGAAAAACGGAGAAAACGACGTAGTATCGTTTACCGAAGTGTTCATTGCAAATTGGATCCGATGAATTTGCACATCCCAGTTGCGATGGTCAGCTCCGACTAAAGCAGAAACTGCGGTCATCACGGTACGATTGTACCGTTCCACTGTATTATATTGTGGACAATAAAGTGGTCCAAAATGAATTTGAGGAATATGATACCGCTCAAATAAACTCTGGAGCTCGCGGCTAACAAATTGCGACCCGTTATCGGAAATAATAGTTTGGGGAATACCATGAACTAAGAAGACATGATCTTCAAGACGTTGTGCTATAACCCTACCAGTTGCGCGCCTTAAAGGGAAAAAGAGACAATATTTTGTAAAACAACACACTACAACGAGCAGGTAGTTATTTTGTTGACGAGACATGGGCAGTGGACCAACTAAATCCATGCTGATACACTGGTATGGACGTGAACAAACTTTTGGACTACCCAATGACCCAGGCGTAGTTTTATTGGAATGTTTATATGCTTTACAAACATCACAACGTGACACATATTCCGTTACATCTTTATATAAACCAGGCCAATAATAACGAAGCTTGATTCGTTTATAAGTTTTCTCAATTCCTAAATGAGCCGCCAAAGGAGAATCGTGATTTTGCCGGAGAACGTCTAGTCTTTTTTCTTCAGGAACAACCTCCTTCCACTCAAAATCACTACTCAAACAATTAATTTTAGTGAAACGGTAAAGTTGGCCGTTAACAATTTGAAAATTAGGGCAAGTCTGAGGACGGCGTTTACAACGCTCAAAAATGTTTAAATACCAAGCATCATTAGTTGTAAGAAGGTCAATGGTGCAAATGGCAACAGACCGAGAAAGCGCATCCGGAACGACATTTTCCTTACCACGGCGATGTTGAACGACGAAGTTAAATGGTGACAATCGACATCCCCACCGTTCCAAACGTCCTGTAGGGTTTTTAAGGTTAAGAAACCATTTTAAGCTCGCATGGTCGGTCACAATAGTAAAGGGCTTGCTACCTTCCAAATACGGTCTAAAATGTTCCACCGCACAAACAACTGCCAGTGCTTCGCGCTCTGTGGCCGAATAATTACGTTCCTGATGATTTAACGACTTGCTATAATACGCAATCGGATGTTCTTCCCCATCAAGGTTTTGTGTCAACATACCTCCTACACCATACTCAGATGCATCAGTATGAACACTAAAAGGCCTGTGAAAATCCGGACATGCTAAAACAGGGGCCGTGGTCAAAGCTTCTTTCAGCCGAATAAAAGCTTCATCGGCCTCCGTAGACCAACGAAAAGGAGGCGCATTTTTTCGTGTAGAGGTCAAAGCGTTAAGTGGCCCTGCAACATTACTAAAATTCCTTACAAACCGGCGATAATATGAAGCCGTTCCAAGAAACCTTTTGACTTCCTTACGTGTACGGGGTGTCGGAAAATCCAAGACAGCACGAACCTTCCCGGGATCGGTTCGTAAACCTTTTTCGTCTACGACAAAACCTAAATAATTTAATTGCTTCCGAAAGAAACAGCATTTTTTAAGATTAATAGTCAGATTCGCAGAGCGTAACCGTTCATGAACCTGTCGAAGCAAACAAATATGTTCTTGGAAAGTTTTACTAATTATGATTATATCATCCAGATAAATGAATAGCTTCCCATGGAATTCGGGACCGAATAGCCTATCCATAAGTCTCTGTTGGGTAGCAGGGGCCGACGTCAATCCAAAGCACATGACCTTAAACTGGTATAAACCGCGATTAGGGACCGTGAAAGCGGTCTTCTCCTTGGACGAATCGTCAAGTGGAATTTGCCAAAAAGAAGCTTTCAGATCAACCGAGGACAAAAAACGGGCGTTACGAAGGTTATCAAGAATGTAATTGATGTACGGTAAAGGGTAGGCGTCGTGTTTAGAGACCTCATTTAACTTACGGCTATCCAAACAAAATCGTAGTTCGCCATCCGCCTTCGGTACCATCGTGACAGGGTTATTCCACGGGCTGTTACTCCTCTCCACGACATCCATGGCCAACATCTCATCTAACTGACGATTTAACTCCGACAGCCTCTCAGGTGACATCATGTAATAACGCTGTTTTATCGGTTCCGCGTCACCGGTATCAATCCGATGAGTAATAAGGGAAGTTCTCCCTAAACCCTTTTTCTCAGACGATATATCTTCAAAAAGCTGATAAACCTGGTTAGCCTCTGCTTTCTCATGATCCAATAAAGACTCAAAAGGATGTAAAGCATGAATGGCCGACGTCCTTAATTCAGCGGTCTTACAGAAAGAAATAAGACTTTCCTTCGTAAGCAAGGCCAGTACATCGGGAGCGATATTAAAAGCTTTCCACAAGTCGATACCAAAAATCAATTGGTCTGGTACGCTTGGAATGTAATAAAATTTAATGACACGTGTCGTATCCTTAACAGTCACCGGCAAATACATATAACCCGCAACGGTGGAAGAAGACCCATTGGCGGTTACTATACAATCTAAATCACAGGATGACTGTAAGGTGGCTATAGCCGAAAAATATCTGATGGAATCCCCACCTATAATAGATATTTCGGAACCCGAATCTAGGAGTCCAGTACAAAGTAAACCATAAATTTTGACCTTTAAATAGGGTCGAACGTCACGTTGCAAATCTTGGCTGAGGACTGTCGCAACTGATGATGATGCTCGAGAAGATTGAAAGAAATGTTTAACCTTGTCACACCAACTTCTCCAATCATCAGCATCGAAGTTTGAATGACAGCCCCCTTTTATTCGTTTTTTGGACGAGGCGGTGATACGGAAGGCTTAGAAGAACACTTAGGACAAGTCCTCGTGGTTTTCCCTTTTTCGCCACATCCAAAACAAACGAGACCCGGAGGAGCCACGCATTCAGTTAAGGAATGACCTACTCTACAACGGGGACAAAACTTCTTAAATGCTGCAGCCACATGAAGACATTCTTTGCGAGGGCGCTGGGAAATTTTACTAGCCAAGTCAGGAGCAAGCAACTTATCTGTGACCCTAGGAGGTTCTACAAACTTCTCGGCAACTGATCGCCTGCGTTCCAGTTGGACACACCGCTTCCTCAGCTCAGACCATCTACTAATTTCATCTAACGTAAATGCTCCTATTAACGACCTACTAAAATTTGTACTCTATTAACGATCTATTTTTTCAATCAGTCATATTAGACTTAATATAGATTCTATAAAAAGTTTAACTTAAAAATTAGATAGGTAGATTAGTTGGTCAACAAACAGAGTAAATTTGTCATGTCTAAATAGCCAGTGTTAGCAATAATTTGTAATTGTTTGATTGCCGCTCGATAACGACGCACATTCCATAGTGTCGCGTCTCCAGCCTCGTAAGCACACCGAAAAATTACTTAAGGTAAACAACAAACTTAAAGTTGATTTATCTGCTTGCTATTACATAACAACTATAATACATATATTAGTTTTCGAAATTACATTAAATTTAATCATTTTTATTGGTTTTTATGGCATAAAATCATATCTTAATTAAGGGCGGTAATAGGATCCAAATTTCATAACTTGACTCTATTAACGATCCATGGCGTTATTAGAAGTTTGTAAGTTTTATATTTGATTCTATTACCGACTCACAGCTGAAAAGAAATAACAAGAACCATTTTTATAGAAACATGTAACCAGAGGTATACCTACTGATTGCATATGCGCAAGCAGTATACCTCTGCTCAACTAGAAGCTTAGCTGATAGCTGTAAATGAAGGAAGCAGGATATACGAAGCTTAAAGACCTATGGCATACCGAGAAAAACTACCGTGTCAAGACAAATATACAAATGAACATTGTGAAAAACAATATTGTTCAACGAAGGACGAAGAAAAAAGACTTGTGGACTGAATTTTCTATGTCGGAAAGTCAGGTTTTCCTGTAACCAAAGACCAACTGTTAGAAACAGTTGCAAAATTGGTGGAAAACTTAGAGCGCTCTTATCCTTTCAATGATGGTGTTCCAGCTGTTTCTTAAGGCTATGTGTTGGTATCCTACCATTTCAAGGCGAATTGAATTAGCCTACAAGCCGATTTTTAATTGCGAAGAGACGGGATTTTTTTTATGTCCCAAAGAAAAACAGGTTTTCGTCCGAAAGGGCAGCAAGGAAGTATATTATGTACGACTAGTGGCCGCCCGCGACTTCGTTCGCGTGGAAGTCGGTTTCCTGTGGGAATGAGAAGTTTTCCCGCGGTAAAAAGTACCCTATGTGTTATTCTAATGTATAACCTATATGAATGTTAAATTTCATCCCGTCCAGTAGTTTTTACGTGAAAAAGTAACATCCTCACATACTCACATACATCCACACATCCATACATACACACAAACTTTCACGTTTATAATATAAGTAGGATTGCAATAATAAGATGTTGATTTCAAAACTGTAATAATGTCTTAATACACTTTTAACAGCATTTTTTCATTTTTTCGTTTAGATGAAGGGGCAATTTTTAGGGGTCGGTAATAGAATCAGAAAAAACGGTAATAGAATCAAACCACATCTTTAGGTCGGTAATAGAATCAATTGCTCTTTCGGATTAAACAATTATTTAATAATTACTGTGTAATAAAATACTAAATTGAAGTACCGAATCTAACAAAACACTTCACAAAGATTGATATTAAATTAAAACACCTTAACTAACCTATCAGTATCTATCTATATACTCAAAGTTATTCCTGAGACAGCTTAAAGGGGCGGTAATAGGAGCATTTACGTTAGATCCAGTTGTTCTAAGTAGAAAGGACGAACGTTATATTTAACTATCTCCAACTTATCGGGATCACTCAAAGGTCTCCGCAGACGCCGGAAATAATTCTGCATAACGCTTAAATAAAGAATGATGCTTTCGTTAGCAGCCTGCGTCCTCTCCTCTATCTCTCGCTTCAGCCTACGGTCATAATCCGGTGGTAAAAAGTCCTCTAAAAGCAAGTTCTTAAGTTCCTGCCAAGAATTAACATCAGCTGAAATACCCGAGTACCACGAAGTGGCCTCATCTGAAAACAAATCTGAAGCAGAAATAAATAACTTCTGCTCAGAGATCCCTCGAGCACGGCATAACTCCTCCAGCTTCTCTAAAAATGCAACAACACAAGTCCTTCCGTTAAAACAATGTTTCAAAGAACCAACAGAACTACTATTGGCCGCACAAGTCACACTAACATTATAAGGGAACCTTCCCACAGGCCCTGGTTCAATCACATCCAAATCCGGTATGTCGTTCGATTCCTGGCTAGTCTTAAATAAATGTAACAATTTGTCGACCCTGGCGCAAACGCTTCCAAGACCTTCACCTAGAGACGTCTTAAAAGAAAGATCGTCCTCACTAACAGGAGTAACGCGACCTAAACGATGGTATAAATGGTTTCCGAGGGAATGGATTCTATTCAAAGATTTTAATTGTAGTGGTTTAGTGGACACAAGATCATTTAATTCGCCTAATTTAAGAGATATCGTGCTAAGTTCCGTAGCAACATCACCTTCGAATTGGGAAATGTCATCCGTAGGAAATTCTCTATTTAATGCACGGATTTGAGAACGCATTGCCTCCACTGTCGAAGCAGGTTTCTCTCCACGAATAACAATCTCGTAGGACAACTCATCCTTGTGAAGCAAGTTAAAGTTAATTGGCCTTTCCTCCATTGTAAGAATTGGTTAGGACGTAAAAAAAAGAAAAGTATCGACCAGTCGCCGCAAAGCTTACAAAATATGGGTTTTAAGATAAACACATAAAAGGTAACAAAAAAAAACTTAAAGGTAAAATTATGGTCTACGGCACATGAAAACACTAACACTGAGCACAGACCAAACCCCCGGCAAGCTAATGACTACCAGAAAGAGCCAAAAATCGCCATGAAAAATTATAATTGCCCCACGTTGGGCGCCAAAATGTAACCTGTCCTCCCTAAAGATTGGGGGAAACCATAAATAAAACCAATCAAGAACGTTTATTCCTTTATTCAAAATTTAAAAGCGAAAATAAATCCGGTCTAATATTATTTAAGGTTACAACAATAAGTAAAAACGGGGCCGTGGCGACTTCTGGTCGGTACTCAGTGCAGTAATAGAAAGTTAGAAATCACTGGTGGAAACTAGTTGGAAAATATACCAGGGAAAAAATGCGTAATAACTAGTAGATACAAAATAGGTACTAGTGGAAAAAAATCGTAAACCAGTTGGAATATAAACGGGTGGAAAATTTCGTAATAACGAGTGGGTACAATATACTAGTGGAAAAACTCGTCACAACTAGTTGGAAAATATACTAGTGGAAAAACTCGTAATAACTAATTGGTAAAATAAACTAGTGGAAAATGCGTAATAACGAGTTGTTACAATATAGGTACTAGTGGAAAAATTCTTAAAAACTATTTTGGAAAAATATACCAGTGGAAAAATTCGTAATAACTGGTTGGTAAAATACACTAATGGAAAAAATGACATAGGAACCGCGTCCGCGGTACCGGCACGTCTCGAAGGTAATCCTCTTATGGCGAAGTCCTTGCCAAATAAAAATAATATACCTCGGTAAGTGTTGTCAAAGCAAAAAAAACTCCCTCCAATAAATTCCCTCAGAGCTGCTCCCTTCAAAAAAAAATTCCGTTCCCTCGGAAAACTCCTCCCTGGAAAAAAAACTCCTGTGGACAAACAATCCACAGGCCATTAGGACATTTTAGCCTTCAACTATACAAGGCACAGGTGCGGCCCCATATGGAGTACTGTTCTCACCTCTGGGCAGGAGCACCTCAATGCTCACTTCTTCCATTTGACAAGATACAACGTAGAGCGGCTCGAATCGCCGGCAACCGAGCTCTTCCTGATCGCCTCGATTCTTTGGCCCTGCGAAGAGATATATCATCTCTTTGCGTTCTGTATCGTCTATACAGTGGGGAGTGTTCCGAAGAATTATTCGACCTTATACCAGCTGCACAATTCCACCACCGCACCTCCCGCCACAGATTGAAATTCCATCCCCACCACCTGGATAGCTAGCGCTCCACCACCGTCCGTTTCGGGCGGAATTTTCTGCCACGCACTACGCAGATGTGGAATGAACTTCCTGCAGCGGTATTCCCGGCTACATACAACATGGGGCTCTTCAAGTCGAGAGTGTATTCCCACCTCAAAGGTCGGCAACACACCCCCAACACCCACAGTGTTGCGGGTAGTCATGGGCGGCGGTGATCATTTACCACCAGGTGACCCGCATGCTCGTTTGCCCCCTATTAATATAAAAAAAAAAAAAAAAAACGTCACCTATAGAACCCAAAGTCACTAAAGAGAACAGTGTCTACAGTTAAAGGCTAAGCAAATAAATAATAAGTATCTAAGTATAGGTTTAGCAGTGGCCAAACACTCTTTAGGTCTAGAACTATTAATTCAGATTCTGAGAAAATATGAAAAAGATTTAATTAAATAACTTCTGGTAAACGAAGAACTAAGCTGGCTTAACATTTCAAAACCATTTGTGAAAGTTAAAACTATGTCTAGACTGAGTTAGGTCACTAGTTAGGTATTAACTTATTTGTTGAAATTCTAAGAAAATTGATGAGAAATATAGCAAAATAACTATTGTGAAACAAAGAACTAAGCTTGCTGAACGTTTTAAAATCATTTGTGAAAGTTAAAACTATGTCTAGACTGAGTTAGGTCACTAGTTAGGTATAAACTTATTTGTCGAAATTCTGAGAAAATTGATGAAAAATATAGCGAAATAACTATTGTGAAACAAAGAACTAACCTTGCTGAACGTTTTAAAATAATTTGTGAAAGTTAAAACTATGTCTAGATCGAGTTAGGTCACTAGTTAGGTATTAACTTATTTGTTGAAATTCTAAGAAAATGGATGAAAAATATAGCAAAATAACTATTGTGAAACAAAGAACTAAGCTTGCTTAACGTTTTAAAATCATTTGTGAATGTCTAAACACTACCTAGCCTAAGTTAGGGCACTACCTAGGTCTCAAGCTAAAACTCAAATTTTTGGGGAAAACAAACACTTATTTGTTGAAAAGTAATACTCAGGGCGCAATAATAATGAACATTCAACTAATGAAAGCACTAATAGGTGATAAAACTCGATATTGAGGGAGTTAGGTCATTCAGAAAGTCTAGGACGCCGTGCTTGTTTTCTCCAGAAAGCACCGCAAAAACCTAATTATTTCACCGGCTATCACTTTCTAAGTATAAATAAAGCGTAATTACATGTTAAGGAGCAAAAAAATATGCCAAGGAGCTGGCAAAACACCAAAATCGGTTGGCGTCCGCGCAATACTCTGAAATTGGTCGAATCAAACATAAATACACAAGAAATTCAACGAAAATCCCACGTAAATCGTTAAAAACATTAAATCGTTGACACTTACCACGAGTTTGGGCAAATAGTTATGAAAATAAAATAACTTTGGTCAGAAAAGCACGCCGGCACACTCATGCGCAATTCTGAAAGAAAACAAAAAGTAATATTTGGAAGTGACACAAACGTTCATTTCACACAAATTTAACACAAAAACCCACCAGGAAATAATCGAAGAGTCTCCTTGCCATTTATCCAACATAACTCAAAAAAAACAAATTTCAAGGCACGAGCAGCGTCGCCCGCCGCAAAAGAAGAAAAAATATCCACTACCCTCAACTTTTTACGAACGCGCAGCGTCCGAGGCAAAGGCATTACATCTCATTCTGCTAAGTCCATTTTGAAAATGGCGGGAATGCAAAAAATTTTGGGTTACAAGGCATAGCCTTAATTGTAGCAGAATCATGTTGTTTTCAATTTACCTTATATTTTCAACGTTTTAGAATTCTAGACTAGTTTTAGTCAACCTACTTTTACATCAGTACGTTGAAAATATATTTCATTGCTTTCAAAGCTCAAGCTTATATTATAACTAGAACTAAAACTATAAATAGGTATTAACTCCGTTACTTTAAAGAGAGCTTCAACCTTGCTTATGCTCATTAATACATAAAAGAGGAATTCCACTAAGTTAAAAAATCAGAAAGTTAAAAAGTCCATATTAGTTTTAATTCTTTCACTCATTTAATATTCTTAGAGAATGTTTGTGATTGCATGAAAATCACGTGTTCAATTTCCAAATTTAATTTTTGTTCGTATCGACAAAAATTGCACCCGTGCAAAACCCAACGAAAACTAGTTGTGATTTATAATCAAAACACCCACATTTGTCACGTTTTCCTCCAAAAGTTCCTACAACTTTACTACATTCGGATATCAAATCACTTGAGTGATACATCCGTGTTAAGCTGTGGACATCAATGTTAGAGACATTTACATCTTTGTAACTTCCCATGTTATTACTTTGGCCCAACTTTGACCCACTTCCTAAACTTTCCTATTTAAGAACAGTTGTAAGATAAACATGTATTTCTAAGACTTAATTTTGCAATGTAGATGCTGTTTTTTATTAGAAAGTTTGGGAACATAACGATGGCCAATTAATTTGAACTTTGAGAGAATAAAATGAAACAGTTAACATTTAGTAAAGTTAAAAAGTAGTTAAACACTTTTAAGTACCTACGTTCTGAAACCTCTACGATTTATTGTCTGAATACAATTTTCGAAAAATAAAGAATATTTGACTATTAGTACTTTAAAAAGTAGCTATAAAGAATTGGTTTTTATTTCCGACGTTACAAAATTTGACACCCCACTACTTTGTCACCTAGACACTTGTGACATAATTATTAGACGACCCTAGATGTCTTACTACCTACTTACACAAACTAAACTCTGTTTGAAAACCTCTTGATACAATTTCGGGCAGGTAATGTTTATTTACTTTGTAAGATGAAATAAACGTTATTTTGGGTCGGTGTATCCCGAAATTAACAAGTTGTGACGCCTCATTTGTTTTATAAGTGACATGAACCGTGATTGATTGCGAGATAATAAAGTTATTCCAAAAATACAAATGTAGCTTAGCACTAATATGTGTAAATAAAATATTTTTTTAATCAACGCGGAATAAAATTTTACAAGATGATCCAACTAAATATTTGGAAAAAAGTTGTTTTTATCAAGGAAACTCAAAATCTATTCATTTAAAATTGTGTCTTTTATATTACAAGCTCAGCGAATATGTTAAGCATTTCATAATAAAAAGATTTTATGTTTCAAAGAACATTTTCTGGTTGACGAGAAATTTGAATAATTTCAAAGTTTTAAAAGAGCGGTAGCCGAAAAATGTAAGTTCATCGCGTACTTAGCAGTAAAATTTATATGTTCTTGAAATAACATTATTTTAGTTCCTTCCTATAGTTAGTAGGTTTACAAATGCTAAGACATACACGTCTGTAGAGTTTAGAAAAGAAGATTTTAAGCCTTCTGTTTAACTAGAAATAGAAAAGAATGGTATAAATGCAGTGAGGCTTTGAACAAAACCCTATCAGTGGGATAAAGTTTTGTTGTTAAATGAGACAATGTATTGAACGGCTGGAAAGTGCAGTGGGTAAATAATATGTGCATCTACATTGAGTGTTTTGTAAAAGACGTGAAATTTTTAAATGGCAAGGTCTAAATATTAGTTAGTTAGTAAGTAATTTTTGAGATAGGTTGCCTTACCTTGCTATTTTGGTTCAAACGTCTGAACGGAGTTTTGGGTTATAACTGATTTTAAGTACTTCACTTTTACAAATTTTTGACTTAGTGCTGCAAGTTTTTATTATTTGTTACTTAATTTCTTAAAAATTCCACGTCTTTTACTAATAGTTGAAAAAAGAACACTCAATGCAGATGAACATGTAAATAACATGCTTTCACTATGTACACTTAAAGTTGATATTTAAATGGCTGCTATTATAGATTGAGAATAGGTCTTCTTATTATGCGAACCTATTATTAGTCCATTCTTTACGACCCACCGCTGTATTTTGAATGTAAAATCTAAATTTAAAAAATTACCTATTATAAAGGCAAATAATTAAACGACTAATACTCTGAGGTTGGTACACAGACTGATCATTGATTTTCCACAAATCAACGCTACGCAAATTAAATTACTGTTTCTAAAATCTATTAACATTAAACAAAGCATTGAGAAACCCATTCGTCTTTGTCAGATGATGTCTGATTTCGTAATTTAAGCCTTCATTTGGAGAAACCGCAAAAGTAAAATCTGTAGACGGTTGTTTTGTAATGGATATTTTCCACGTTTTCAAGTACCTAGATTGCTTTTATGATTGATTTATTTAGGTTTGTTATTAAGAAATAAGTGATACATGGATAAAAAAGCAATCAAAATAGTCTAAATATGGATATAAGCAAGCCCAACATTTAGCATGGAAGTGCAGACAACCAGCATTTACTTACTTTAGTAAAGTCACGTGCAATTAAAATTATACATAGAGAGAATTTCAAATAAATGTAAATTTCTGTTTTACATTACTTTCTATAAAACTATTAGATTATTACTGTAGGTACACATTTTTATAAAAATATGTAAGAACACATGCAAAAATATGGTGCTTTAAAATTATGTCCTTGTATATGTTACCGGCAATCTGTATAATTCAGGAATTCTATACAATACCTAGGTAATGTATAGAATACCTTGAGCGTTCAGGCAATGTATAAAATAAAATGAATTTGATTGTCAATTCAATACTTTACCTTGGTGATGTATAAAATTCCTAGGAATTGTATAGATTACCTGCTGTTCCACCGGCAATGTGTAAAATAAATAGACCTTGGTCTATATTTATCAATGATATCCTACTATATGCTCAGAATAATTATAAAATATGTTCTGTTAGATAATTATTATGAGCTTAATTAAAATAATGCACCAATGAAAGTGTAAATATTTTAAGATTTGACAAATGCCTCTCCTGTCCCCGAGTAACCCCGAGTAACAATTAAAACACAACCCTTATATTTTTTAACTAAAAATTACCAACTACGTCGGCGAATAAAGTTATTTAGGAAACAAATGAGTCGAAAAATTTCTTAGTAATGATACTATGATTTAAAAAGTTATGGCAACTGACTATTATGAGTTTCGTTGGTAGAACAAAAATAAATTAAGAAAAAAAGGACGAGAGAAAATTATGAACATTGAATGTTATGATCACAAATCGGTAATTGAAAAAAAAAAGAAAAAACGTATAAGAGTGCAATATAGACCATGATACAGTTCCTCTCTAACATTCTTCATTATAATCTTACCTGCATTACATACATTACCGGCCGCGCATTCGGTATTGTATAGAATACCTAGGCAAAGTATAAAATAAATGATATTTCATACATTACCGATACGTTTTAGGGATTCTATACATTACCTAGGCATTGTATATGTTGAAGTATCACCTCCATGGGCTGACTGGCCGTTTAGATATATATAGTGTCAATGTTAAATTGATGTGTTTGTTGTTTTGTCACTCAAATATTTATGTATGTGCTGTCTATAGACCTTTCTATTAATCTTTATTAAATTTCTACTTATACAACTTCCACTGTGCTTTGTATCTCTGCCCTACATTCCCTAACAGTATAGAATACCGGATTTTACACATTGCCGGTAACATATCGACGGTGGAAAGGCAAAATTACCTAAGCGACACTTTTGGCGAAATTGAGTTATATAGATCAAACGATTCAGAAAAAAAAACTGCATCGTTTAGTCTTACTCCCATGCTTCTGTGACGACTTTTGATGTCGATTAGATATTTCAATTTTTGGTGTTTTTTTTGTGTTTTCGGCGACTAAACGACAACTTTTATGAAAAATGTTACTTAGTCAATTTTTCAAAATAAGAATTTGCACTTAGTTAATTTCACTTGATTTTTATTTTTAGTACTTTGGCGTTTAGTAAATTTTATCCGGAGACAAAAAAATAAAAAAACGCACTAAGATATTTTTACCAAACCCTGAGTAATTGCAAGTCAATAACTTCCAATTCTCACTCAATGGAAAAAATGTCGTTTAGTATTTTTTCCTACAAGAAATTTAATATGGTAGTATGTCGCTTGGTAAAACATGACCTTAACATGATAATTCATGATATTTACTCATCATGTTAGATTATTTAATGTTTAGAGTCTGATTACGATAAAGCGAGTTTCTTTGTGCGACATTATCTCGGTAATTACACAAAATTAGCTCCAACTATTGAAAGAAGATAATAAAAGGTATTAATAGCATTAATTTTTTATTGGAATAAAGTAAATCGCATAAATAGTTATTTTTTTATCCTCGATTTCCCGAAATTACAAACTTCTTTTTGCTCTCCTGTAAAATTACCTCTATGTCGCTTAAGAAATATTGCCTTTCCACCGTCGATATACAACACATCGCATGTATCCTAACCCATTATTTATAAAAATACTCAATAATACGAAACTGATCTTCTCTGCCAGGCTGAAATTCACTACTATTAAATTATTTAATAATGGCATAAAGCCTTTTAATGCCTCGCTTCATAAAAAAGGTATTTTAAGCCACAAGTAACGAATAAGGAAGGTATAACTAATAAAATATCGTATGAAAATAAAAAACCAGCCAAGATCGAGTCGGACTCGCGCACGAGGGGTTCCGTACTATACCTAATTTCTAATATTTTTTTAAACTATAGACTTGTTGGTAAACAAAGAAAACTTAAATTGTCCTTTAGTATTTTATAGAAATCCCCTTGTTTTTACTAAGAATATTAACTCAGAATATAATCAAAATAAACCAACAAGTTTTAACCACACAAGTTTTGGAAGCCGCTTTCTTAACCGTTTAGTAGGTAGGTATTTACGAAAACTTTGTATTTCGCCTGTTATTATAATTCAAGTTTGGATAAACATGTAGCAATATTTTTGTTTGATAATTTACAGTTACTTTCCTTATTCGTTTATAACTTTTAAACAATGCACTGTGTCTATACTGCCATTTAGGTAGGTATTTGTTTAAAAAAAAAAATAGAAAGTACCTTTAAGGTAAGAAGGTACAGAAACAGATGTACCGAAGGTATAATATGAACATGCGATAGGTAAGTAGGAGTATATATCATTAGTCGTTCCCACGGTCCGCAATTCTACGCAGTAAACAGGTACCTACCTAATGTTTAGTTTGGTGATAAGTATTACACTAACGAAACTGTCTAATATGTCATAGTTTTGTTTTGGTGAAGAAAATATATTTGTAGGCATAAGGAAAAACTTTCCTGAATTGCAAACTTTCTATACATACTCAAACATGTTGTTGTTTTTATTTACATTAGGTAAGTTTATTTATTTAAGTAGGTAAGTACATATACCTACCTAATAAATCGCACAAGCCTGGAAAAAAAACGAAAATATGCTTTTTTTCATTGTTTTACAACTTAATATTATCTACTTTTCGTAATTTAAGGTTTTCAAGGAGACTTAATTCAAGAATTACATATAATAACCTACACGTTTGCAAAAACAAAAATGATTCGTAAAAACATTAACAAAATAAAATAATTTCAATTTCGAAATGTCTGAAAAAAAATACCAGTAACTCTCAACGAGTTCTGCTCGTTGTTTAGAGTGTAAGAAGCCCTATAGGCATCGGGTCGAAAGCCACTTAAATAAATCGTCCTGTACTTAGATAATATTAGTTATTTTGGTCTATAGATTACTGCAACATCAAGATACTAAAGCATCGATGACATTTAGGAATATTTAATATTAATATTTTCAGTTTTCTTGTCTGTCCCACTCAGGGCCGAGCCGCCCATTGGTGTGAAGTGTGCGGCGCACACAGGCGCCTAATTTCGTTTTTTTTTTTTTTCTGTCTGTTGTTTGCTGTTAGCCACATGACGGCTTTCACAGCTTCACCGAGCTTGGATGGCGAGCGCTTAAGGCGCTCAGCCTGTAAACACAGGCGCCTAAGCAAGAGGGGCGCCGGATGAAATTCCAGCGCATAATATTGTTTTTTTTAATACAACATAGTATTGATAAATATCACCAACATTCCCTAAGTCACCTTCTTTTATTTTTAGGGGGCTTTAGACGTTGCTGTAGTAACGTAGGCTATCAAATGTATCAAAAGTAAACGCTAATGTAGTAACGTAGGCTATCAAATGTATCAAAAGTATGTCTAAACCTACTAAAAAAGGCGCTCCATAGGCTTCGCACACAGGCCCTAGTACTCCAAGCAGAAGCTGAAGCTATTTTAATTTAAAACGACAATACCTACTGTAGAACGGAAATTGGGCCTTGTAAAAATAAAACATAACTGTTAGTACTTGGGTAATTTTTTTTATAGTTACCTACTTACTTAAAATTTTAAATTTTACTTACAGGGTATAAACCTACCATAAACAACTCGCATTTTATTCATAAGAAATTACTTAAAATAACCTTAGAGCAGAGACAAATACTTTTCAAAGCTTTTTTTAATAGGTACCCTTTACTTAAGTTAATTTCCCTACAAGATCCAAAATGACTGCAATTTTGCGTCGCATCTCTTTAGATTGCATTGTCTAGACAATTTTAAGACCTATAAATATAAACAAGAGAGCACTTAAATATCTATGCAGAGACATAATCTTCACTCTGAAATATACCACGTAGGAGATAATAGAAAATAGATATAAACTAAGAACCTTTGAAATTTAAGAGCTAGGTATAAATAAGAGCAAAGAGGTCCTAAGTTCCTAAGATACTAAGATCCTACTACGTAGGTAAATGTGTTTTCTCCTGAAAGTTTTATAATCTTTATAAAACCTAAAGAAAAAATATAAATATTTTGACATTTCACTAGTCTCCATATTCATTGGGCGTCAATTGTTATTACCAATGAAGCATTAAGATTATAATTACATGCTTAACATGGCTCTTAGATTAAGTTCGCGTGCTAATGAGCCAAGTAGTAACTCATACTATACTCGTAGGTAGGTATAACAGTCATTTGATTTACATAGCTTTTCTATTATCACTTCATTCATAGTATAAAACAAAGTCGCTTTCTCTGTCCCTATGTAGGTATACTTAAATCTTTAAAACTACGCAACGGGATTTAGATGCGGTTTTAAATAGATAGAGTGATTCAAGAGGAAGGTTTACATGTATAATAACATAGTAAAGAGAAGGTATTAGTTTTACTCCGAATTTAACGTGCGCAAAGCCGTTGGGGTAAAAGCTAGTTTCAGTATAAAATTAAGGTATCACCCACATTTACTACTTATACATCAGTGCAACTAAATCTAAGTACCTAATCACTTTTTAAAACAATGTCAGGAAACTAACCGCTGTGATAATACCTACATACCCATTAGGTTACCCTACATAAATTTAAAATACTTTCCTAAAATGCGTGAACACATCTTTTAGAAACTTACTTAATAAAATGTGAACGATGACCACACTTGAACCAAAAAGCTTATAGAAAAACCATAGGTTGGCAGCAGGGACTCGCGTGGCGGCAAAGAGATGATTTAAGCTTCGATAGTTATGCGCGCAACACGGGCGGGTCAAATTATTATAATTCAAGAGGTAATAAATAGAACATGAAATGCCGCCAGAGTAATAAGGTTTCGTTATCCAAGCTCAGTAACAATGAGAAGTCCAAATAAATAAATCAGAAGTAGGAAACTATGTAAAGAAAAATCATAAACTAAACACCCACCTTGTTGCTTCCAGTAGGTATTACAGGCACTTCACTTTGTCCAGGATTTACACAGGTTGCATTAAGTCTAAATATAATATAATAACTAAATAAAACTCAGATTTACGCGATTATTACGAGCATTAATTTATATTTGACTATCCGACGTTTCGGCATTTTTTCAAATACTCACAGTGGTCACGGGTAGACTGAGATGTTTGACATCTAAATACAAGTAACTAAGTAGTAAGTAACTTCACTACATAGTATAAAACAAAGTCGCTTTTTCTGTCCCTATGTCCCTTTGTATGCTTTAATCTTTAAAACTACGCAGCGGATTTTGAAGCGGTTTTTTTTAATAGATAGAGTGATTCAAGAGGAAGGTTTACATGTATAATAACATAGTACAGGGAAAGCAGTTTTACTCCAAATTTAAGGCGTGCGAAGCCGCGCGGGTAAAAGCTAGTATTAGTAAAACGACGATTTTTTGGCTTTAGCTCTATCTGTTTCGAATTTTTCTAAGCAAATTTCCCGGGTTTACAAAGTCGGAAAAGTAAAAAATAAATGAATTAACGCGTAATAATCCGTTTAAT
Organism: Emmelina monodactyla; assembly: GCA_916618145.1. Classification (NCBI taxonomy): domain Eukaryota; kingdom Metazoa; phylum Arthropoda; class Insecta; order Lepidoptera; family Pterophoridae; genus Emmelina; species Emmelina monodactyla. The sequence goes on from OU745319.1 coordinate 2,201,599, forward strand.
TTAGTTAAATTTAAAAAAATATATAATATTCGCAAATAAAGGTTGTTTATACATAAGAATTAGAACCGACCGTAGATAGGGTAGGTAGGTACATCTTTTTCATTCATTCATTAAAACCAAAAGGCAAAGGAAGAAATACAGCATAAGGCCTTAAATAAATTAAATATTAATATTGAAAAAACTAAACAAATGATGTGAAGAATCGTTCCAGACATAATGTAAGTCTAGTAGAGTTCATGAATAAGTAGGTAAGTATAAAAAGGTTTGCGCATCACATAAATCAAAGGGAATCCCCGTAGCTTCAGATTGGTAGAATATCGTCACGGGCGAAATAGGATTCTAACGACAAAGGCTTCCGTTGCGAATTAAATAATGGGCTCAAAGGGATTCCATCAGTGACGGACTAAGGTGGAGGCGGTAGGGGCGGTTTGCACCGGGCCCACACCTAGGGGGGGGGGGCGATTTGGCATACCTAGTCATGCGTAGAAAAAAAATTTAATTTAGTCTAGCATGTCGGCCCCGCTCTGGCTTAATGCACAGGCTCATAATAATAAAATACATAGGTTAGGTACACGTCGTCTTCCTTCGTAGCCGCTGATGCATGCAGCTGCCCACCACTCACAGTACCAGGCAGGGGGCCCTACATTAAAGATCGCCCAGGGCCTCAAAAACTCTTAGTCCGCCACTGGATTCCATATACTAACCTAGTACAGAATCAGAGGGTAGTAGCCTAGTACACTACAAGCTATGTTCGTATAAGGCAGTACAAATAGGCAGGATGTACCTACCTAATACTAGTTGAGCATGTTACGTTTGAATTGAAGCTAGAAATTGTAGGTATCTACAGTTGGGCCTAGTGGGTAAGTGCTTACCTTTATACCTGTAAAGCTATGTGCAGGGAAGCACGTACAGAAATATAACAGAACTGGATTTAAATGAGTTATAATACTTAAACATTTAACCAATTAACAAGGTTTTATCGAAATGAAAAAACCTTTTCAATGGTTACTAGTATTTCGGTCAGGCGTGCGTCAGGTGTGATTTTGGCGAGCTTGCTCACGAAACATTATATTTTGGAAAACTTTATTACATTTTGGATTGATCTTACTACCCTTTCGAAAAAGTTCCCGCATATTAGACGGTAAGTATATATGAGGAGTAAGAGGACAAACATAGCTACAGACTCGAATTTTGTCTTTTCTTTGAACAGTCAGCATCATAAAGTTCATAACATCCACTGTAGCCAAATACTTGAAAACACCCCGTCCTCACTTCCATCGAATCAACCAGTGTCACCACATTCATCAGAACATTCACATCGCTCTAATACTAAACTAAGTAAATAGGTTTTCTCCTGGGCTTGTTTTTCCAAGCGTAGCTTCCTATGGGTCTTTACAATATGGAAGTTTTATCATTACATGACTTTAATGCAGCAGCGGTCCCATTTCAGAACTTATAGCTTTTGAACACCGTGGGAACGAGGACTTATTGTTTTCAAGTTAAACTTTTATCAAAGCTAGAATCCTACTAATCCTACTAATATTATAAATGTGAAAGTTTGTGAGGATGTATGGATGGATGGATGGATGTTTGTTACTCTTTCACGTAAAAACTACTAAACGGATTTTGTTGAAACTTTACAGTAATATAGCTTATACATCAGATTAACATATAGGGTACTTTTTACCGCGGGAAAACTTTTAATTCCCACGGGAAACCGACTTCTACGCGAACGGAGTCGCGGGCGGCCACTAGTGGTAAATAAATAAGAAAAGAGTAAGTCTTATAAACCTATGCCGAAATAGAAATCCGCAATTAAATCCGTTGTGAGGTTTAGTGGGAGATAGAAGACAAACATACAAACAGACTTGGATTTATACTATGTAATGAAAGTTAAACTTTTATCAAAGCTAGAATACTAAATAAATTAGAAGAGTAAGTAAGTCTTATAAACCTATGCCTTAATTTTTATTATTCTATGTAACAACTTTCGAGCAATGGTGTAATTTTGGCCGCTTGCTCATTAAACATTTAATTTTGGCTAAATATAAAAAACTATTTCCGATTGTTCTTTATTTACAAATTTAAATTCCCTAAAAGATGGCGAAATCAGCATAAAAATCCTTTGTGAGGTTTAGAAGGAGATAGCGGACAAACATACAAACAGACACAATTAGCGACTTTTATACTATGTAGGTAATGATGATAAAAGATTTTGTGTGCCAAGAGGCTTTAATAATTAAGCTTTTAATAAATAGAGGATAAAAATAAGTATTTCTTTGCAATGAAGTGATGAGTAATAATTTATTTTCTACTTACAAGGTTGAATTGTAGTATACATGATTATACAAAGGTAGAATTTGAAGCCATTTATATAGCATTTTAATGCATTAATATTTTATCAACTTTTTAACAAGGTAAAGATTATGTAAGTACACAGTGTTTGTTAAGTCCATTAAAACAAAATTTGTTGTTTAAATGGTGTGTTTAAACCATGATTCAGACAACAACTTTAAATAAATTAAACAATTAAATTACTTTTGTTTTTCTATGGCATGATTAAGTCTTTGCTATTTAAGACTTTTAATTACTTACATAAATGTTTTTTTTCAGAATAATATCAATGATTCAAACTCTCTTAAGGTTTAACATGCAACAAGAACACACCTGTATTACAATCCAAAAGCAGTTATAATGTTATTTAGACACAGATACTTATTACTAGGGCTCGGACAAATATGTATAAAAAATTTCGAAATATGTAAATAACTACATATAATATGATCATGTGTAAATAAACACATGTTTTTTCTATTTGGACGTAATAATGCTTTGTACTGGCTGAATGATCTTTCAACATCACAGGATGTGATTGGAGCATATTTAAAATTTCTGCAAATGAGTACTCACTTTGTCAGCATTTCTAGGAAACTCATAGTGCTGATGAAAATATGGGTTAATTTATTGATATTTTGTGGAATATGCATTTAAAATATGGAAATTAGAATCTGCATTTTAACGATTTCAATAACATATTTTCTGTGGAAGCAATAATTAATAATGAAAACAATTTTAAATAAATAATTATGTGTAAATACATATTAATCCGGGCCCTACTTATTACTATACATTAATCACTAAGAACAGCCATAGCCATCTCTTTTGAAATATTATCGGACATGCTGTTACGGTTCTCTGTCTCCTGCTCATCACTGGACCACCAACTTTCATCCTCATCATGGATAAAACATAAAAATAAATCATCTTCATATGTAGGGAAGTAATATTCTGGTTGATCGTACCTATCTGTACTAATAATAAAATGCTTTGTCTCTTTTAAATGTTTTTCTAGATTCTTTGAGTCCTCAAATTTTGTATCGCAAGACAAACATTGTTTTAAATGGATTTGTCTCCGAATGTAGTTGACTAGTTTGACACGGTGATAAAAACTTAACCCGTTAGTGGCTTTGGTGAATGAATAGTCATGATACATTTCCATGTGATCTAACATGCTTTCAAATTCCATTCCTGTGTAATCACACAATAGGCACGTTATTAGCGGTCCATTGTCCTCTTTCCATTCGGACCAATCTTGATCACTGTCAATATTAGAATCATTATCAAGATCACTAGACTTTTTCGGTTTGTTAATTTTGCGAAAGGTTTTATTTAAGTTCTTTTGATATATCTGTGTATCACCAACATAGTTGACTAGGTAATATTTATCATACTCTTTGTTGTCTGGGTTGATTCTTTTATGTCCTTTTTTACGCATGTGTTCTTTTAGGATAGATCTGTCTTTAAAATTTCCTTCACAATATATACACTGTAAGCGTTCTAATTTTTTTGCTACCAGATCTATAAGGTCATCAACAAAGACTAGATTATCTGGTTTAGCAATGTGAAAGTTGTGTTTTTCATAAAGATGATTGAGGTATGCCGATCTAGTTGTGGTAGAGATGTGACGGCAAAATAAACACTCTCTGATGTAATTCTTATCTTCTCTCTCAAACTGGTGCCTTTCTAGAAGGTTTGTTAACTTGTGTTGTTTCAAATTAGAACGCAGCTCTTTATCTTCTGGCAAAACATCACTCAGAAGAAAGTATTCTTCATCCTTAGATTCAGTTCCATCTGGTTTTTTGTCCAGTAACATGGTTGTGCAGTAATATGGCAAATCATGGTCTGTAAAAAAATTGAAGGTAGTGTTAAAAGGCCCAGCATATGATAGACTAGTCACTAGCCAAAATGCAAAAAAACTGTAAATTTCCAACCAAACTTCTAATTTCCTCCAAGCAATACACAGTTTAATAATAGTATGAAGTTATGACACTTTGAATTACTCTTCTTTTCACTTAGAGTTCAGTTGTTGTTGTATTTAGACTACACGTCCTAACCTAGCAATCATAACATACCTTTGAATCGAAGGCGCCAATATCGCAAGTATTCATTCAAATTAGCAATTTCATTGACATCAGCTATGACCAGGCGATGTTCCGTAAACAAATGTGTTAACAACTGCTTCTCAAACTCAGGAAAAGTGAAGGATTCTGCACACAAAACACAAGATGTTTCCACCACAGCATTGTCTTTATAGACATTGGATTTATTAGACTTTTGGTGCAAAGTCAATGGCCCGAAGAATTGTTTTTCGGTACTGGACATTATTCTTAGTTAAGTTATCCTATTCACTGAAAATCTATTTAATTATTTGAGAAAATCAATCACAACACAATTCACAACGCAACAACAGCAGATCTAAGACTACGTTCCGATTAGCATGAACAACGCTCACACATTTATACGTGAACTTTCTTATTCCTATATTGCTGGTAGCGCTAACATGGCGCTAATGACCACCAAGAAGATTTCTGCCAGCGCTTACGAGTGCAGTGTGCATTTTATTTTAGTTATTTTATTTCGTCATTTGACACATAGTCAGCTCACGCTTGTGATATCATCTGTGGTGTTCATAACAAACATAACGAGGTTAGACGGCGAATAAAGCGCTTCTTGCGCAAATCAGAACGCAGACTATTAGTCTGGGCGTTTGGTTTGTCAGTTGCCAAACTATAAACTGTATACTGTATTAGAGCAGAGCGACTTAGGGTACATAATACATAGCACGTCTGTTTTACAGGTCCTTTTAAACGTATATGTTATAAGCGTATGTGCCAGTTCACACACATAATGCCAGTATCCCGGATCCAGTAACAACGAAGATACTGATCCGTTTATCGGAACAAAACCGCACGTTGGAACGGGGGTGCGCGGGGTGCGCAGGGTGCAGGTTGCTGCACACAGCCGCCATTTTTTTAGTAGGAGATACACTGAAGGTGAAGACCAAAAGTCCAGTAGCGTCGAATCTGTTAAAATCTTAATTGTTAGGATTTTTTTATTGCACGTTACTGTCCCTTCCTATTTCGTGGATATTATGAACTTAGAAATTTAGAAAAGCTATTGATTATTTTTTTCGAATAAATCTTCATTCATACCTAGTCCTAGATACTTCTAACGTGGTTATAACAGAATCACAATCATAAACAGCAGCGTTATCACGAATAACTATCGAATAGCAGTTATAGACCGTTGTTATGGGGTCATCGAACAAAGCGCCCCGCGTATGTAAAAATAACTAAATCGTATGTTCCAAAATTTTATTATATAATTTAGTCCCTCCGTCTCATAATACCTACCATATTCGCAAAACATATCATGTTCTCAAATCACCATAATAGCGAAATATCATATATAAGTAAAACATCATAATCGCAATTTACCATATTAGCAAAAGATTACAATCGCATCATACTATATTCTTAAAAGATCATTATTCGTATTTTCAGTATTTTATAATCTGTAGGTACTGTCAACACCAAAACTCTTATCTTACTAATCGCTCTAAAGAGTCAATAGGCAACATCTATACTTATAATAAATCTGTAGAGAGGTCAATTCTGTACATGGAATATATTTACAAATTAACTATCAGGGAGTGATACCGATGCCAAAAAAGCAATCAGTAAAATTTTTGTCTGTCTGTCTGTCTGTATAACCGTTATAGAAACAAAAACTACTCGACGGATTTTAAAGAAACTTGGTACAATTATTTTTCATACTCCTGAGCTGATTATGTTATACTTTTCAGCACACTACAATCATAAGGAGCAGATCAGTGGAGGGAAATGTTGGGAAAACGGGAGAAGTTACTCAATTTTTTAGGCTTCCGTCGCGTGTGCAACCTTAATGGTTAAAGCTACACAGAAATCAAGTAGCAAGGAAGTGTTCTGCTTAAAATTATATAAAAAATAACCCACGACAGCATATGTCTATCTTTTATGTTTGACAATAACACGTGTAACTCCCGATAGCTTCGCAGTTCGAAGCTTTCTGCTTATATTTGTCTACTCTTATGTTTATAACACTCTCAGTCATCCCTCATGAAAACAGTTAACATTTTAACTATTCAATAAAAAAAACATACAAATTGGTATAGAAACGCCAAAGTTATATCATTCACACGGGAAACCGACTTCCGCGCGGACGGAGTCGCGGGCAGCCACTAGTACTAAATATCGTTTTTAATCGACATAAAACCTTTTTGAAAATTTTATTTTGACCGCTATTTTTTTTCTTTAAATTAATGAAAATAAAATTTACTACGTTAAAAAAAACGACTTCAGAACTTAAAAGTAAAAAATAATAAAGATTTAATATTAACAAAATCCTGGTTCTTATTTATATGTGCTATTTACTAATGGCTTACAGTCGGTTCAAAAAAGAATCACGTAAATCGGTTCAGAAATCTCGTAGTAATCGGTGTACATACCTACATAAAAAAATATACTGGCCGAATTGAGAACCTCCTCCTTTTTTGGAATTCACGAATTTATTTCTATTTTATTTACCTACTATAAACATGAAAAATATAAGGTTTTATTTTAAGTATTTTTTTCAGGAGTGTACTTAAAATGTGGTTTTATAAGAATACTAGTGGCTGCTCGCGACTCCGTTCGCGTATAACTCGGGTTCCCGTGGGAATGCGAAGTTTTCCCGCGGTTAAGTTCCCTTAATTCTTTCATGCATATATTTTTGGTTTCTAGAACCGTTTTCGCAGCGCACGCAACGGAAGACCTCAAGGATGAATAATTTCCCCCGTTTTTTTCCCTTTTTCCATTATTTCTTCGCTCCTAATAGTTGCAGCGTGATGTTATATAGCCTATAGCCTGCCTAGATAAATGGTCTATCCAACACAAAAATATTTTTTCAAATCGAACCAGTAGTTCCTGAGATTAGCGTGTTCAAACAAGCAAACAAACAAACTCTTCAGCTTTATAATATTAGTATAGATAGTAGTATGTTCCGATTGTGATCTTTTGGTAAATTGCGATTATGATGTTTCGCTATTATGGTGATTTGAGAATATGATATTTTGCGAACATGATGTTTTGCGAATATGGTTTTATGAGACGGAGGGAATTTAGTATCTATTGTTTGCTATTTTCGGGGTTTGGTGAAATAACTTACCAAATAAACTTTCAAGGGGGTAGTTTTTATTATATTTATTATGTGTACATAGAACATTGTAGGAACTCACTTTTTTAATAAACAGAATAAAGTAAAGGTCATTAAAGGTCACAACACAAAAGTCGAACTTGTTGGCAGTTGCTAAATATTTATAAAATATTACCTACGTAAAACATTTAAGATAATTAGACATCTAAACTTATAACTAGGTAGGTATACTTATATGTTAAAGGTAACCTACTTACTATCTAATTAGCTATATAAAGATAGGACTATTTAAATACTACTTATTTACATACAACGCGATCAAGCCTAGTCTTAAATTAACGTAATGTATGGCAATATCTCTATGTCAGTGTTTTATTACAAAATATAATTTTCTATTTGACAGGATCAGTTCCATATTTTCAAATTAAACGCAAAGATTCTACAAACAAATACTTTTTAAATAGTTTTTTTTTATTAGTACGTAGATACCTATAGGTAGGTAGGTACAATCTACTTGCTCAAAATGTAGAAAGTAAAAATTCGCTAAACGATTTGTTTTTGTTTGTTTTGTTCCGTCGACATTTATACAGGAGCAAGTGAAAAATGACGCATATATGTGATTAATACTTAGACAAGGAAAAATATACAGTTTTTCAATCGTATAATATATTATACCTTTAATTTTATTAAGTCACTGAAAATGTATCATGTGGCAGTTTTACAACTTAAAGTTATACTTCATTTCGATCACTCTCCTTTAAAAAGCCTCTTTACAAAATTACATACTTATGACACTTTAAAATAAAACCTAATTTCACTACGAGGAAGAACTTAAACTGGGGTGAGTGAACGAACGCTGTACGAAACGGACGCTTGTGTAAACCATTGTTATGTTGTGAATATTAAACTTAAAAAATGACGGATAATCCGGTTATTATTAACGAATTCCTTACATTCGTTCAAAATAAGTTGGATACGTTGGATGAGCTAAGTGTTATACAAATCTGTACCAGCAATTTTAGTGACGTGGAAATCGAATCAGGCAAATTGCTCTTATTTAATTCGATATCCGAAAGCAGATGCATATCGCGAAAAGGTGAAGACAAAAGCAAAAAGAACGTGAAAGATGTAATTAAACTTTTTAAAGAAACAGACCCAGCATTCCAGCCATGTTTTGTTGCTAAGGATTTAAACAGATTGCCCCCGGTAAGCTTCGATCATATTGATGTGACAAGAATGTTAAAAGATTTAGCATTTATGAAAAATGAAATAAGCAATTTACGCAATGACTGTGTTTCAAAAAACGAAATATCACAACTTAAAACTAATATTACCACCGAATTATCAGAATTCTGCCAGAATATCATGCACAAGTCGTCACAAATTGACAAACTACCTTCTGTGAGTGAACAAAGTCACAATACGACGCATACACCGAAGAGGGACGAGACTAAACGAGTGATACAAGCGCCACCGCTAGCCGCGCGGACGGAACGTCTGCACCGGCCGAGCTATCGCAACATACTAACTCAGAGTGAGGAGCCGCGTGCGCGCGCGCAGCCTGCCCCTACTCACTTTAACGTATCTACTCCTACTTCTCAAGACTCGTTCGTTACCGTTGTGCGAAAGAAACGAACGAAACGTAATAACCTTTGCGGAACGGCTCCCATTTCGAGTCGAATACAAGTTGTTGAACAAAAAGCAACGATTTATGTATCAAGACTTAGCAAGGGAACAACTGCGGAAAACGTGACGGCATATATAGAAGACAGGGGACAGACTTGTATTGGTGTTGAATTATTAAAACAAAAGAAAGAAATGGACTTTAGCTCATTTAAGGTGACAATATTAAAATGTAAATTAAATGTATTTTTAAATACAGATTTCTGGCCGGAAGGCATAAGGTATCGCGTTTACCGTGAACGTTTCAACAGCAACAATAATCTTAATTAATATGAATAGTGCACATAATAAAAATAGATTAGTATTTATAACATTTAATTGTAAGAATATAAAAAGATCCGTGCCTTATATAAAGGAGTTATGTAAAAAAGTTGACGTGATAGCTTTACAGGAGACGTGGCTTTTACCGCATGAATTAAACTTCTTAAATGAAATCGATGACAACTTTTGTTGTAGTGCCAAGTCATCTGTAGATACTTCTGTAGGTGTATTAAGAGGTAGGCCTTATGGTGGTGTAGCAATTATGTGGCGCAAGTCTGTTTTTCCTAACGTCTCCTTAATTGACTGCTGTAATGATAGAATTATTGCCATAAGAATAAGTCAGGATGCAGATTTAGATCCAATTGTTGTTTTCAGTGTATATATGCCTGTTGATAAAATTGAAAATCTACCGGAGTTTACAGATTGCATGTCTACCATAGGTGCCATTATAGATGAATGTGATACTCAAAAAGCTTATATTTTAGGAGACTTTAATGCTCATCCTGATGCACGGTTTGGACAGGAACTTAATTCTTTCTGTCGGGAGCAGCTATGGGAATGTGCTGACATTAATTTACTTAGTGTTGACTCAAATAGTTTCACTCACCTAAATGAAGCACATGGAAGTCGTCGATGGCTAGATCATTGCGTTACTACAAGTGCAGCATGGGATACAGTACTGAACGTTGACATCTTGTATGATGTCGCCTGGTCAGACCACTTCCCGTTACGAATAGTGTGTAGAAACGAATCGCGAAGTTTCACTTGTGAGCAAACGTCCAATAATGAAAAGAGCAATTGTGATAGTAGAATATACTGGGGTGATAGAAATACTAGTCAGAAACGAATATTTTACAATTATTGTGTTGAAAATTTTAATAGTTTAGGTTTTAATTGTAACTGTGATATTTTAAATAATAATTCTGATGATTTTAATTTTAAAAATAACCATAAAAAATGTATTAATACATATTATAATAAACTTATAAAAATTTTGCAAGACGCAGCAATTGTCAGTGCAAGAATACATAAAAATCAATGTACAAGAAAAAGAAAAGTGGTTGGTTGGAATATACATGTCCAAAACTTACATCAAATTGCCCGATGCAAATTTAAATGTTGGTTAGTAGCAGGAAAACCTACGTCTGGTCCAATTTACGATGATATGTGTAGTAGTCGGAGAAACTTTAAAAACAAACTGAAGTGGTGTCAAAACCATGAAGAACAAATAAAAATGAACATCTTGGCTACTTTCAGACAAAATAAGAACTTTTCAAAATTTTGGTGTGCGACTAAAAAACTGAATTATAAACAAAATTTTCCCGTCTGTATTGATGGAGCCAAAAAACCTAAAGACATAGCAAATTTATTCGCTAGTAACTTTAAAGTGTCTCCTCAAGCTGTGCCTTCATCGTATGTTGATTCGACTATACCAAGCAGAAGTAATCATTGTGACAACGTAGAGTTTACTATAAAAGATGTAGAGAAAGCTGTGCAATCAATGAAATTTGGTAAATCACCTGGTCACGATGGCCTTAACTTAGAACATGTAGTCTTTGCAGGAGAAATTGTACTTTCCAAATTGTGTAGTTTGTTTAACTCTTGTATAAAATACTCCTTCTTACCGGATCAGTTAATGCGTACCATTGTCGTTCCCATTGTTAAGAACAAAACAGGTGACCTTAGTAGTTCAGGGAACTATAGACCAATTTCAATAGCATCAATAGTGGCAAAAATCTTTGAACGACTTATACAACCCAAGTTGACTGGCGGGTTCAGCATTGATGATGCGCAGTTTGGTTTTCGTCCTGATCTTTCGACGGATGCAGCAATATTAGCCCTAAAAGGTACGGTCAACTACTATCTAAAACGTGACACATCCATCTATGCATGTTTTTTAGATTTATCGAAAGCGTTCGATCTAGTCAATTATGATCTTTTATGGGAAAAGTTGCACAGAACTGATGTGCCAGAAAGTATTGTACGTCTGCTGAGATTTTGGTACGGCAATCAAACGAATAGTGTTCGTTGGGGTGACACGACTTCTAGTGATTATAGGCTAGAGTGCGGAGTACGCCAGGGAGGGTTGACTTCTCCGGACCTTTTCAGCCTTTATGTAAATGATCTGATGGGTGAGCTGAGGGGCACGGGTGTCGGCTGTCACATAGGGAGGACTTGTTTCAACAATCTGAGCTATGCTGATGACATGGTGCTGCTCAGCCCTTCCATCAACGGATTGCGGAGATTACTTTCAGTCTGTGAGCATTATGCCAATGCACATGGACTGAAGTACAATGTTACTAAGACCGAACTACTTATATTTAGGTGTGGGAGGGGTCCGGAGAAGGTACCACCCGTGTATTTAAAGGGATCACCCATCAAAGTTGTGCAGAGTTTTAAGTATCTCGGCCACATTTTGACTGGTGATCTAAAGGACGACGGTGATTTAGAGCGTGAACGTAGGGCGCTCTCTGTGCGATCAAACATGCTTGCAAGACGATTTGCCAGATGCAGTACTGAGGTGAAGATAACACTTTTCAAAGCATTCTGCCAAGGTATGTACACCTGCCAACTGTGGGTAAACTACACCCGCCGAGCCTGGTCGGCCATGAGAATACAGTATAATAATGCATACAGGATCCTCATGCGCCTGCCCAGGTTCTGCAGTGCATCAAGCATGTTTGCGGAGGCGAGAGTGCCCGACTTCTTTGCTGTGATTCGCGCGCGCGTAGCATCGTGCTGGGCCCGCCTGAGATCTACTAATAACGCACTGCTAAGAACCCTAGCAGACGATGTGACTAACAATCCAATCTTCAAGCACTGGCTCTCAGTGCAGAAGGATTGTAATAAAAAAATAACTGCATTACTTCTTTCTATAATTTTATAGAATACATAGATACTAATATAGTACTTGCATTTTTAATGTCAAAAGATAGTTAGTAAGTTAATTTTAATTTAATTTTATTTTATTTTACTTTATTTTTATTATATTTCATTACCCTGGGTCTGTAAATTTCATCGAATTTGTGTGCCTGAATAAAGAATTACATTATATTATTATTATTATTATTATATTACTACCTTAGTCTCCTCTACATGAAATATTAGTATCAACATACAAAGTTTCGTATGGTATGTAACTGCCTTTATTAGATGCGGTGACGTGTAAAGTATATTTTCGGCCTGGTTTCAACCCATGAACTTTCTGGACTATTACGTTTGGCCTGAAAAGAAAAATGACAGATTTCAAATATACAGGGTCTGTCGTAATGAATGGATAACCCGTTACCTACAGTTGATCCGGATGTGAGGCTATAAGAAAATGGTGTCTTCTTGCCAGGGTTGTCAACCATAAGAAAATGGCGTAGACTTTTAAACTTTTTTATAAATTTCGCTATTTTTATCATTTATTCCGCTGCCATTTCTTCAAATGTTGATATATTTGTATAATTTTTGTTGTATTATACTCCTGAAGACGTGTATTATGTAATTTTAATACAATTTTAGGTGTTATTCACGTTGAACATTATCAAAATTCTCATTTTAAGAAAAACTTTTCCAATGTTTTTTCTTTATGTCAACTTTTGATCATCTCCTGTGAAAAAAAAATATATGACGTTATAGCTGCCCATGATCTCAATAAATTGTCTAGTATGTGTAGATTCTAAAAAGGTATAACGATGTGTACTTTACAAGCAATATTAAGTTACAGGAGCGAGAACACTAATCCAGGTCGAAATTTATATTTTTCAAGTTATGTTATAAATGGTTGTAAAACTTCGTCATAATGATTTTATTCTATCAAGATACTTTGCACAAACACTATCGGGCCACTAATAGGATATTCAGAAGAAAACTCGGTTGTTTTGGGAAAAAAATAACATTACTCCACGATAATAATGTAATGAAAATGTACAAATGAAAATTGTTGTGCTCTAATAGTTACATGCGACAAACATGTTGCGACAAGTTTATTCGAAATTGAAACGGATTTTAAAAATCGAACAAAGACCGCATTACAAAGAAAAAGGTACTCATCACATCAGTGTAATGTTGACCATCGCATGTGTTTTTGTTCTCATTATTTTCGTCAACTTGTTACTGCTTTCTAATATCGGACTTTAATTTTCCTTGTGATTTGGACTTGATAACGTGGTGATACTGATGACTTTGCTCACATTTACGGACATTGTGTTGTACTATCGATTGAACTTGTTGTTTTGGAAAAGTTTTTGTGTAGTTTGTGTATCATGCCGCAACAATACACGCCGGCCGAATACGCGAACATGCATTACATTTACGGTGTATGTAATGGCAACACCAATAGAGCTGCTAGTGTTTATCGTGAAAGATATCCAAATGTGCGACATCCTGATTACCGTGTGTTCATGTGCACAATGCATTTATGGAAGGACGATTTCCTTCCACTTTTTTCCACTTTTCTTTGTAATGCAGACTTTGTTCGATTTTTAAAATTCAAGATTCATTTTCTAAAAATCTTGTCGCGACATGTTTGTCGCATGTAACTATTAGAGCACAACAATTTTCATTTGTACATTTTCATTACATTATTATCGTGGAGTAATGTTATTTTTTTCCCAAAACAACCGAGTTTTCTTCTGAATATCCTATTAGTGGCCCGATAGTGTTTGTGCAAAGTATCTTGATAGAATAAAATCATTATGACGAAGTTTTACAACCATTTATAACATAACTTGAAAAATATAAATTCCGACCTGGATTAGTGTTCTCGCTCCTGTAACTTAATATTGCTTGTAAAGTACACATCGTTATACCTTTTTAGAATCTACACATACTAGACAATTTATTGAGATCATGGGCAGCTATAACGTCATATATTTTTTTTTCACAGGAGATGATCAAAAGTTGACATAAAGAAAAAACATTGGAAAAGTTTTTCTTAAAATGAGAATTTTGATAATGTTCAACGTGAATAACACCTAAAATTGTATTAAAATTACATAATACACGTCTTCAGGAGTATAATACAACAAAAATTATACAAATATATCAACATTTGAAGAAATGGCAGCGGAATAAATGATAAAAATAGCGAAATTTATAAAAAAGTTTAAAAGTCTACGCCATTTTCTTATGGTTGACAACCCTGGCAAGAAGACACCATTTTCTTATAGCCTCACATCCGGATCAACTGTAGGTAACGGGTTATCCATTCATTACGACAGACCCTGTATAGAACAGACATCGTGGGAAAATGGGCAATGCTCAGTCAAACGAAAAGTTTAGAGGCGATATCTAGATCATGCTTTTCTGCGTAAGATCCCTAACCGGTTACATACTCGTAAATAGTTCAAACCATCAAATAATATACCATTTAGTGGTAAAATTACTTAAATACTTAAATATAAAAAAAAGTTAAAGCTAAGCACTTTAAGATTCTTAATGACTAGCTTTCCGCCTTGCGGGCTCCACCGGCATCTAGGTACATCGATTTTCAAATAGAAATAAAGTACTCTCTCTCGAAAAGGTTGGGTTAAGTACTTATCATTTCAATCCGCTCAAAAGTTTTTGCGTAAAACATACATACTAACAAAACTTTCGCATCTATAATATAAGAAAGATTTATACAGGCTACCGAGTCATCAGAAGATATTTGCAATTATTTTTCGTCTGATTATTAATTTTGCCACTGAAATGCACACCAATATACCAGATTTTGATTGTTTAATTAAACTTTGCTGTAATCTGATTTAAAACTTTTCAATCTACGAAAGGAACATTATTG
Source organism: Emmelina monodactyla (assembly GCA_916618145.1). NCBI lineage: Eukaryota > Metazoa > Arthropoda > Insecta > Lepidoptera > Pterophoridae > Emmelina > Emmelina monodactyla. The sequence continues at coordinate 2,216,822 of OU745319.1, forward strand.
CAAAGTTTCAAAGTTTGAATTTGCACCAATTTATTCTTCATTGACAAGTTCAACCGAATCAAATATTTGTTGAAATAATTTTGTTTATTAAGTTTTTTATTTGGTGCTGGGCACGAGATTCGTTAACTTAAGGCATATAAAATAGATTAACTATTTGATTTACACGGTTTAGGAAATAGAAACTAAATAAATTTGCGTAAGTTTTGAAAGTATTTTTTGTAGTTAATTTCTTTTTATGGAATACTTCAGCATTAAGGTGATATTAAGACGTAAGAAGTTATTCTCTGTAACATAACTACCTTCTTTAACCTTATACCTAAATAAATAATAAGGTCTAATGAATAAAAAGGTCTTAAATAGACAATATTTTTTTTTGCCGTAAACCTATAATAATATAATTATATTTATATCATTGCAAAGTTCCTTTAAAGACAAAAGAAACACAAGTAGATTAAGCCCCCTTAGACGAGTAGCAATCGTTTCCCTTTTAATTGTCGTCCATACACACAAAGCAAATGGTAATCTTGTGACCTAAGTTTGTACTCTATTCTATTGTGTTAGCGATCGTCAACAGCCATTTGTCTAAAGAAGCAAGAAAGTTATAAGTTGTCTTTATATGACCGTTTTCCATAAATCTCGCCGAGGAATCCGTAAACAAAACAATGTTTCCCGATCTCTCATTTATAAATTTCGTTGACAAATTCCTTTTATTTTCATCTGTCCTACTTAAGCCCGTATTCAAAGTGTCTTCTAGAAATAACATGAAAAACGATACTTACGATGCCTTTTGTACATGATTTACGCATTGTGATTTCCCGGAGGGGCCTGACCTCTTCGTAAGAGCACAAAAGTTGTCCACGAACTTTGTTTCCCGGGATGTTATACAGTATCTGTGGGTATTCATTGAAACTTAAGATGAAATAGGAGATAACAGATAACAAACTTTAGTAGTTCAGCCCCCCAAGTCAAGTGGCAGTAGAGCGTTAGTGAGTGAATAGAATTCAAATGTATGAAACTGTCAAATTGCAAGCCTGACAAAAATGACAGTAACATACATATTTTTTCTGCCACTTGACTTGGGGGGTAGGACTATCAATCCTATTATTGCAGAAGTCATGTACGAACAGCATTTGTAACAAAGATGGCCTGTCCTTTAGTTCTCACATATTATGTTTCTTACATGAGTTTGTGTAACTACTATACTTATATTCAGTGCGATAGTTTAGTTAGAACTTTCAGAAACTTTCCAAACAAAGAAAGGGTTCCAAACAACGCTGCAGTACTCAAGTATGCTTCGAACTGTGAAGGGCTGACTCACTCGTATTACAAAACCGAGACTTTTGTATGCCTTAGCTACTATTTTCTCAACGTGATTAGACATTAACATTTTTGGGTCAAATATATCTTTAATACTATATTGTTTCCTCAAGTGGACAATTGTCGAAGGAATAAAGATATGTGACCTTATTTCTCTTTCGCGTAAAACTTATCTTAAAGCATTTTCGTACGTTAACACTGATACGATTGAGAAGATAATAATCAGTAAGGCGTTACAGATCATCCTGCAGATCATGAGCATCTCTGACGTTTCTAACACGAGCATAGATTTTTGTGTCAACTGCATACATGAGAAACTTTGAGGTTTAAAGAAACTTTGAGGTTTATAGGAAAGGGCCGATAAGTTGTTGTTGCTCTTGAAAGTATTATGTCATGTAGGGTAAGTTGATACCAGCCAAAATGATCGATCTAGGTCAGTAAGCTTCTATACTCAATTAATCTTTTCCGCCTGAAGTTTCGTTACGAGCCTGTCGTTAATCCACCTACTATATGAAAATGTTGTTAACTTTGATTACAAAAAATATCTTCCATCACAATTTTGCGCTCGTGTACGGCAACAATATCAACTAAATCAAAATATTTTATACACATATTTTTTGAATTCTGAAAACAAAAACTGAATTTGCTAGTTTGTTTTCTTCAAATGTTGATTTTTATATTGTCTGCTATATGTCTGCTGTCAATGTAATTTACCTTATAACATCAGTGGCATTATGTGCGGCTGGTAGGAAGGCCACATCTACAGACTTGCAGGACCTCCTTGGTCGGAGCTCTCGCACTATGTGGCCATCTTCCAGCAGTTCTGGGATGTTTATACCCCATCTGGATGTTGAAGCTGCCACCTGACCATAAAGAAATAATCATAGAATATTAAACATGATAAGGTTATTCGACTGTTTTATTAGGAAGGCAATAAAGTACATATTAATCTAGTCCCAGAATTTGCGAACAACAGTTTGAAGCTTCTTACGTTCGCCTGACAAGTTGTCACTCTACTGTCAGGAGTTTTCAAGCCTTCTAATAGACACATGACTTGACTTGAATGTAAGAAAGATTTTCCAGGGGGAATAGGCTTAAGTTGCCCTTCGAAGTGCGGAAAAATTCGTCGTAAAAAAGCAAAGTTGTGTATGCAAGTAAAGTAGTCATCCATCCTTGGACTGACTGCGACCGACGTTGCTTAACCTAAACAATCGAATCGAATGTCAAGCATCCATGTCTTTCTTCAGATCTTAGACCAATTCCACAGGTTTTAATACTGATGCTATTGTTCAATTAGTAAGTACCTCTACAATAATGCTGCTATCCCTGTTTTTCCTGGCTGGAGTGACTTTGATGACGTAACGTATCCTGGCTTCTTCAGAACTGGAGTCAAACTGGACTGATCCTTCGTCACTGGTCTCCTGCATTGATGATGATGTGGGGATCGGAGCGGGAACAAAGAATTTTGAGTGTGGTTCTGCAACAATGGACTAAATTAATGTTTGTTCCTTTTTAATGTCGATTAGAGACATTATTATATAATATTTTGGCAAAGTAAATATCCCATTAAAAGTTTAGGAATATAAGTGTGATATTGTACAATGGGTTACTGCTATGGTTACTGCCAAATTTTTTATGGAGAGAAAGACTACATCTAGACACGATATAATTTTGGAAACACCATGCTATCAAGTGTCTCAACCAAAAAATCGATCAATAGTCCGAAATACATACCTGCCTCGTAGATAAATTGGCCAACTGGTCGGCACTTTTCATGGATTCGTCGAATCTTCTGCCCGATTTATCTGGGTTTTTAAGAGTGGAATTGGTGTTGAGTCGAATATACAATAGAACAATTCTCTTACCAATATTTCTAACAAAGTGCAGCCTTTTGCCTCGTACTAGAACCTCCACGTCCACCGCGCCCCCACACGTGGACAGCGCCGCCCACAGCCCACCACCTATCCCAACTGAAGCCTGTATGGTGCAAACAATTTATTAAGTCCGATATTTTTTTGTTTATTGAAGTCTGATGTAGCTGCAGGCAAAAAAAGTGAAGTTTGGGCTAGAACAACCTAATTTGAGTTAAGAGGCCTTAAAAGGCTGTTTCTAGAAACTCTAATTCCAGATAAACATGTACTGCAAAGGAATATTTCTAAGAGCGTATTTTTTTTTAATTTCCTTAGGTAAGTATCTATGATTCAATGATCGCCCATCTTGTTAACTTTGAATCCGACCTACTTATCATTTAATAAAAATCATCACGAATCAGCAAAAAATCACAACATATCAAATTGCAAAAATGAACCTTATTCACCTTGAAATAGTACACAGTTTTGCCTCTTATCTCTCCTTTCAGTGGTACGTTTTCCTTTAATTTCTTGGCCGTTGAAGTTTTCGGCTTCACACTGCCCATGGCCAAGAGCGAGCCGGCCCTTCGGTCCCGGGATACGCCAAATACGCTGACGTAGTATGTCTATAAGAAACAACATAATAAAATGAAAGTGTATTATAGGATGACAATGTTTAGAAATACAGATCATACTTAATATTATAAATGTGAAAGTTTGTGAGGATGTATGGATGGATGGATGTTTGTTTGTTACTCTTTCACGTAAAAACTACTGGATGGATTTGGATTAAACTTTGCAATAATATAGGTTATACATCAGAATAGCACATAGGGTACTTCGCGTGCGGCCACTAGTATCACATAATATCCTTTCAAAGATGTGTAGATATCGTATATCTGTTATTTAGCTTATGAATATGAAATTTGCAGAACGGAATGGAATTTACAGAACAGGCAAATAAAAAGTTCAGTATTAAAAATATAGATTTTTGATCACGGCTCTAAAAATAATATTTATAACTAGGCTCAAACAGAACTCTCGCAACCATAATGAAACTCTCACTTGACCGGTTCTTTAAAAGAGTTTTCTTTTCAGCTTTATAATTTTAATTAACAATTTCTTTTTCATCGTTGTTATTGTTTGTAAATTCATCGTTTTTTTTTGGATTTTTAGGTGTGAATAAATTAGGAAGTTACCCTGGTAGGATCGAGGTTTTCGATGAAATGATGCGTCCTGTCTCCCACGCACGCTATCATTGGGTCTTCGTCGGTTATTTTTGTACTACGACCTGGAAAATAAATTGTATTGAAATTAAACTGTTTTTGAAAAAACAGGCTTTTATAAAATTAGGTACTATTTCTGCCCGTCGCCGAACGGTGATGCGTAAGAGAGTTAATTGAGGGTAGGTACCTAAGTTATAATGCACATGCAAATTTCAATGTTGTGTTTCGTATTCCTCATTTCCCAATATTAAATGACACCATTTTTTAAAATATTTACTTAACTGTAGGTACGTGATCAAAAAACGAACGACATCATTAATTCAATTAAAATTTGAAAACTTTTAATCACTTTCTATAAAAATAAAAATATTAATCCAACTGGCTTGAGGGAATCGACAAAAAATGCAGATAGAAGATTGTTCGAATTTAGTTTTCGAATTAATTACAACGGGCCGTAAAAAAGGAAACAAAAAAGGCCTTGTAAAAAGGTTATTCAGACTAACCAAACTTTTTCCTCCGAGCCATACTCCCGTAGTTTTCACTGTATACGTTGTACTCAATCTCATTTTTGTTGATTTCCAATGAACTTTCTACACTCGAGTTGGCCAACTGGTCGGCTCTTTTCATCGATTCGTCGGATCTTCTGTCCGATTTATCCGGGTTATTCAGAGTTGATTTGGTGTCGAGTCGATTAGTTTTTATGTCGTGTTGGGCTGAACAGAGTGAAGTGTAGTTTCTTCTGTAGGAAGCGACTACGCAGTAAGTGGTTGATTGAGGGTCTATTGGGCTGTAACAAAAACACCTCCATTAGAAATGTTAACATTGTAAGATATACCTTATCACAAAGCAGATAAAGTCGTATTTTAACAAACAAAAATAAAAGATCGCCAAGAATTACCTTTTAAAAATAACAAGGTGTGTATCAAAATGAAAAATAAATTAATTTAACAGACTTTGTCTAATGGCAGGTTATTTACCGAATCTTAAGCGAAAATAAATGTTTACACTAGAAAAACGAAAAAACCTTTCAAGTAAATTGAAAATCTTAATAACGTCTCATCGACTTAAAAAATCCCTTAGACGGCTAATTACGCACCGTGGGCCCGGTCATTCACGCCAAAGTATCAATTTTAAAAGATAAACAACATCAAGTATTTACGGTATGCAGAAAATTCTATCTGTATTCTTTATAATCACCCCATATTGGACCTCGGCCATAGACTAATAAGGGCTCTCCTATCTTGCAGTCGGCATCTTTACATTTTTTGCTCGCTGCAATTATACCAGTAGTTGATGCCTTTATTAATATTCTAGCCAAGTGCGCTGGTAAACTGAGCAATTTAAAGGAGTAGGCAGTTATCGGAATTCCTATTACTATCACAACTTTGTGTTATGCAAAAAAATAGCTTACGGATTGGTATTTTGAGTTTGGAATTCTAGAAAGTGGTGGTAGATATAGTGCCTTTTTTTAATTAACGTTTTTTTTTAAATTATGAATTATAACACATCAGCATTACTTAGTTTCTCAATTGCAAATCAGTAATATAGATACTTTTAGTGTATTTTGTAGTGTCTTATTTATTTCATGAACAAATCTAAAACGAATTAAAATTAATTATTAATTAACAAAGACCAGATCCTAAGTGTAAACAATTAACTTTGTTAACGATCCATTTAACTCGCCAAGACGTAAAAGATATTACTTTTAACACGTTAATGCTTCTTGAAAATATAGGTAAGAATAAAAGAACTAGAAATGTTAACCGTCTTCACAATTAATTATTAGCGAATATAACGATGCATAGTTTATTGTCGAAAAACAGGGATAATGAAAATTTTATAGGTCCTTCAATATTTTTTACAACCAATTCATAATTGATCAGTTTATTTATCAACTCTAGCCAACACAAATTAAAGAAAATCTTCCTTTTTCATATACCTACCTACCAAATATACAAACAATTCACAACTGCGTAAATTTATAAAAATAACTTAACCGCCGGTTATTAAAATAGCTTAACTTAACTAAACAGTTAAGTTTGACTCAACTACGAATTTTCCATTTTGAAATCAGCGATAAGTTTGTAAAGTGTGTAACACTCCAAATAATGGTGTTCTATTCAACATCATAAGTGCCTACTTTTGTTTACCGCTGGCCATCACTCGTACTCGTACATTATTTAATTTTAAGTTAAAAGGCACTTAAAAAACCAGCCAAGTGCGAGTCGGACTCGCGCGCAAAGGGTTCCGTACTATCATTTTCTACCTAAACAGGTTAATTTTAATTAAGATCGAGTAAAAATTGCTTAAAAAATACGTTTGTTGTATTTTATGTTTGTTATATTTTTTTTGTTTGCCCCCCTTTAATATTTACTTACCGGTTACCGTTTTTAATATTGACCAAAAAAATACGAAAAAAACACGTTTATAGTATGAAGACCCCCTTATTTTTTTAAATTTTTAGTATTTTTTGTTATAGCGTCAACGGAAATACATCATTTGTGAAAATTTCAGCTTTGTAGCCATCACGGTTTATGATATACAGCCTGGAGAAAGACAGACAGACTGACAGACAGCAGGGGCTTAGTAATAGGGTCCTGTTTTACCCTTTCGGTCCGGAACCCTAAAAAGTATTGAAGCAATTTTAGATAGATAATATTTTGTCGCACTCAACCCCGGGAAAGAACTCTCACTCAGCGTAGCTTTTATTTCGCATCGAACCTGCAGCATGAATATATTTATTTTTTATGAAAACTAAAGTCGTAGCTTTACTGGAAAAAAACCGATTAAGAAAAAAAAAAAACTTAAATGTTAAACTGGCAATCAAAGGAATGTTGCTTTCTTTCAGTTTTGAAATCAGAATCTTCTGGATGAAATAAGATTTTGACTATACGAGGTGTTAAAATACTGCTTCCGAAAACAAAACTGGACATTGCTGGATGGGGCCAGCACGGTTACTTAAGAGTAAAAAAAATTTTTTTTATGATTTAAAAAAAAACATTTTTTTACATAAATACACATTTTTTTTGCGATGGTTTTTAAATTAAATTGTGTTTTAATTTAATTTGCAATGTAAATAATTGCACCTTACCAACAGTTGATGTGTGAGCGATGATTTCAAGCGGAGAATACTTATCAATTTTGTATCCTTAACTACCTTTTTAAATTGAGTCTTCTGGGTATACTGTTAGTGAATTTAGTTACTATTAAGGCTCAAGAATACATGGTTTCAGGATTCGGAAGTGGTCTTTTAAAACCCTTTATTTTGAATGATAAGTATTATTATTATCTGTGTACCTTACAAACTTAAAACTTCCTAACAGTTAGTAATGTCAAGTGTTGCTTCCTAATTGATCAAAGTTTGTTCGTGTAAGGAAATTTTAATCACTATTGATTTCAAACGCTAACTTTACTTCGCAAATAACCTTGCGAAGTTTGAAGTGAAGTTAGCGCAGGAATTATATCTCAAACTAGTGGCCGCTCGCGACTCCGTTCGCGTAGAAGTCGGTTTCCCGTGGTAAAAAGTTCCCTTAATTCTTTCATACATATATTTTTTGGTATCTAGAACCGTTTTCGCAGCGCACGCAACGGAAGCCTTTAAGGATGAATAATTTTCCCCGTTTTTTTCATATTTTCCATTATTTCTTCGCTCCTTATAGTTGCAGCGTGATGTTATATAGCCTAAAGCCTGCCTCGATAAATGGTCTATTCAACACAAAAATATTTTTTCAATTCGAACCAGTAGTTCCTGAGATTAGTGCGTTCAAACAAACAAACAAACAAACAAACAAACAAACAAACTCTTCAGCTTTATAATATTAGTATAGATAAACAAAATACCGTATATTTAAATCTTACAAGCATTTTTCCTTATTTCCTCTTACAAGACGAAAACTTTCAGAGATATCTCTGCACTAATGAATCCGAAACCTTTGTCGGAGTCGCCCCAAACGTAACACCCGGGAACTAAACATCTCGTCTTTACAAAGCTTGTAACATGGTTACTAATTACCAAGCCATCTTATCTCGGGCTACCTGTACCAGCAGATTCACTCGAAACGGGATCAAAGCGACTTCGTGAAAATATGTATGTAGCGATAATTATAGACCTTATCAACTGTTTGCGAGTAATTTAATTATCATGATCTAGTGTTAATGCGACGTGTTCTGTGAATAAAGGACAATTAGTTAATAACTTTTTTTGAAACGATCTATAAGGGTGGGTTATGTGAACGTGTTATTGTATTATACGAGGATTTCTTTTAATAGTTTAAAATTTGCTGGCAATCCATAGAAAAATAAGACGTATTTTATTTTCGTAGCAATGAAAAGCGCGAAACTACTACATCAGCATAATCCGCAGTTATTTCACATCTCCGATCTCCAAAGTTATTTAGATTTGTTTTACAAAATTTACCATCTGTTTATGCTTGCTGGAATATGTTTTCTCCTGCTACTAACTAATTAACAACCGGCAACATTAAAAATAAATAAACTTTCAAATTTAATTAACCAACCGCAACTTAAGTTTCAGGAAGCAAAATTAAACTATCTTCACGAGACCCGGAATAACACGGAAAAGCTCTTTCAGATTTTCCATAACTTTTTAATTAACTGCACCTACTTCACGTCGGTAAAGTTATAAAAACCTCCGTTAATCAACTCAATTCTTATCAACGGTTAACATCATAGAGTTGACCGTTAATGAATGTTTATCTTTCATCAGTTTGGACAAAAAGTTAACCTATAAGTTAGTCGGGATAACTCATAACAGTACCTATATATGGAGGGTCTATAAATTTACTTGACGTGCAAACATGATGGACATGCATCAATGAATAATGGCCGACAGATGCAATGCTTCGATTTCTGTGGAGATTGATGGAAAATATGATAAGGTGATAACGTTAACCAAATATTAATAGTGTACTTTTACCTTGTACCTACTTTAGATATATTTTGTGGGCCAATATAATAAATAAATAGTAGGAGAGATAAAAGATTTACTGTTCTATAAAACAGTCACTAATTTGTTACAAATTTAATAAAGCAACTTAATTTATACAACACTGCTCTAAAATTAACATTTTTTCAGAAATATCAAATTGCAGTTTAGATAATATTGATCAGTATAGGAATGTTTATTTCTAAGTCGGTTTTACATTAATTTAGTTACTACGGACCCCAAGATTTTTAGTCATTGCGATTTTCTCACTGAGTTATGGAAGGTAAGCACTAACTAATAATAATCACTGGAGTTATAGCCTGCGGGTAAATGACTACCACATCGCAATAATTATTTGTTTATACGTACGTATTAACTGTTATTTAGACAACAAACCCTATATTAATTCATATGCACAAACTGGCATTAAGCAATCCTATAACGAAATAACCACAGATGAAATTGAATGACAACTTGACATCTCAGAAAAGCCGTAACTTTTAGCGGCACTAATATACTAAGACAACAATTAAACTGATAATAACATACAGTTTAAGTCAAGGAAAGGAAATTTAACAACACTTGGTTACTGTAATCAAAGTTAAAATAATTAATTCCTGGTACATTCTGAAAGTTATAACTGCAACCGTAACTTATGTCAATTACTGAAATAAGTAGACAAACGAGCGGTTTCATTAGTAAAGGCAGTCGTTGATATTTTAAGTGCAGTAAAGTTTCTGAAACAAGTTTGTTATAAAGCATAGTGAACTTTCATGAGAGCATAGCACAGGTTCCTTTAATTTAATAAATTTTATGAGAGAAACAATATTTGTTGACTTGCAGTAGAGTTTTTCCGTGGAAATGTTTTATTTCCTTTCTGCTTTGCCTGCTTTCGCTAACTACGAGTACATTGTAAGATTTTTAATTAAAAAATATTTAACTTTATTTGTTTTTCTTTTAAATGCACAGAACCAAAGTTAACAGGAATCTTAATAAATAAAACTAAAACTCTTTGTGCTCTGTGTGTAAAAAAAATAAGTTTAGATACCAATCCGAGATAATGAATATTATTTCGAAAATTTCGTGAGATAAAAGTAATATCTAAGTTATTTTTCTCATTTTAAGTAATAAACATAATATGAGCGAGAGTTATTCAAGTACCTACCTGAAGTTATAAAATATTAACTGTCAGTTAACGATACCCTTCCATGACAAATTGCTGTTTGGATAGACTTTAACAACATTCACCTGTGCCTAAATGCCTAGAAAAAGGTCTATCAGATATATGGAACTGGATAAGATAGTTTACTACATATATTATTATAATATTTGTAAGTAAATCAATAGTTTATATTTTCAATAGGCTCTACATAAGGGTACGATTGAATTTACATACTGTACTGTGAAAATAATACTGTTACGGCATGCAAAATGCGGTACTCAAGAAATATCCCATTTTCGGGTCTTTTTCAGAAGCCCGCATAACATAAGTTCATACAAATTATCATTTTAACATTAACTTATCTCGACGTTAGCAGATTAATTTTGTCTATTTGAAGTTAAATACGGGGTGTGAAAAAAGTGCTTCCGAAGACAAGAACTGTGCATTGCTGGAGGGTAGGTACAGGTTAAGTTTGAACCAAAAAAAATTTTTTATGATTAAATAAAAAAAAAATTATGTAGGTACCTTAATTGTACAAATTTGCATTTATACTATCAGATTTTGCGATGATTTCAAATTAAACAGTGTTGTTATTTAATTTGCAATGCAAATAATCGCACTTGAACCAACAGTTGATGTGAGCGTTGATTTCAAGATTTTTTATCCTAATAACTTTTTTGGTATACTTACTGTTAGTGAATTAAGCTACTACTATGGCTCAAGAATACATGGTTTCAGGCTTCGGAAGTGGTCTTTTTACACCCGTTATATAAACACGGGATCGGTGTCAAGTTGCAATCGACTCGTGAGATGAGGTGCAGAAAAGGCCGCGCTCAGTACAAGTATGGGTGATAGCAACATTCCTAGCTTTCACGTGGTATGGAAGGCACGTGGACTGGGTATTTTTCCATTAGAAAGATAATTGGATAGCAAGGTGTCATTCGATATTATAGCTTAAAGTAGTCGGTTAAAGGTTTGAAATCGGTTTCAATTTATTTATCCATGCATCTAGTTTCATGACGTCAATGTTTTGTCAAACTTTCAGGAGTCCTAATACATTCTGAATTTGAAATAGTGGACGGGTAAGTTTTTTGTAGGAGTACATTTTATATTCGACTTGGAATTTCTAGTTGGAAATTTCAAATATAGCTACCTTGATTTTCTAATAAAAACGCAACCTTCACCCTTATAGTAGGATGGAATAACAATTTGAAATGTAGCATTTTGTATATCAAACGCTAAAATGCCAATTCCAATTATGAAACTCTAATTTTAGCGTTTGATTGACAGAGTAAATTAATTTCAATTAATGCTAATGTAACTGTGATAATTAATGTAATGCAATTAGCAAATTGAACTAAATTTATATAATTGATATTGTACTTAATAGTAAAATATAGGTTTAATATCGACTAGTGACCAGTCCATGAATCATAATGGTGCAATTTTGGACGATTTTTTCTAGAAACATTGAAATTTGTTTAATTTAAAAAACAATCCACCAAACGTTTTGTTACTATAAATTAAACTGAAAAAGTTACCCACAATATGGTAAAGACGCATTAAATTCTGTTTAGTTGTTTAGGAGGAGTTTAAGGACAAACACACAAACAGGCACAATAAGCCCTTGTTTTATACTACGTCATGATGATGATGATGATAATGATGATAATAATGATGATGATGATAATGATGATGATGATAATAAAAATCATAATGCAATAATGATGGTTGTTACCTGGCATCCCAACTAGCAGAGAGTCGGCGCCGGGCTCGAACCCGGAGTCGCAGTCGAACCAGCCTCGGCGGCTCACCACGCACGCTCACCACCACTGAGCCGCCGTGAAGGGATGATAACTAAAATAGAGAGATCAATTTTATACGTGATCTTCCTCTTCTTTATGAATGTTATAAAACTCACATAAGTGTTCGTTTACGTTCTAAGGAACGTAAAAATGTTATTTATTCAAAAGTTTGTCTGAATGCGACACCGACTTTAGATGTGGAAAAAGTGGTTAAAAAATTGTCTGAGTATTGTTAGTTATGCATAATACACCACTTAATGAAATGATCTTTCAGTGGATGTAAAATTGTTATTCAGTAAAGTGTAGTTGAACTAACAAGGATTACGACTCAATTCTTCTCACGAATCAAGAAGTAGGTCGGCGCCAAAGTATTAAACTAACTTTAATATAAACGTTTGAATTCATTTCAAACAATGAACTTTGTGTTTAACGACAACGAAGGAATACTTATGCATAGTTCTATATAAGTTTTCTATATTCATAGATATAAATTACCTGTAAAATATACCTGTCCTGTGGAGACACCATCACTAATGTAGTCGACGCTTCTTTCCCTGAATGCTCTTTTACTAAACTAAGGTGACCTACAAACAAGAAGTTGATAAAACAGTTTAATAGTTTATTACGTGGTCGTAATTTAAAGGAAACTTAAAGCTGCATATAAAGTAAAAATTGAATTATTTGAGACAATTTTGCATTAAAATTTAAGCAAAAAAATTTAAGTACAGAGAAAACTAGCCAGAATAGTCCTCATCAGAAACTTAATATCACTTCATATATCAACTATCAAAAAAATAGAGAATTTATTTAGATTTAGAGGTTGTATAGATGAAGACCACACAAAAAGTTTTAAATGCAGTCGGCCGCAAAAGTAGATGAACAGAATCAAAGTGCAAAACATCTGAACAGCGAACTAAGCAAAAGGCTTTGTCGTGACAAGGGCGTAAATAACTAAAACTTAACTTACAAAGTAACAAAGCATAATGGAACTGTTTCATAAGCTAATTAACTGTGCAATGACTTATGCGGCTGCCTTTATCTATAGTTTTGTTTTATCAAATATCAAAAATCAAATATTTTTGGTCTACGAGTCTTCTTCGTCTTTCGTGAGATGAATATGCACTTGGCAGCAGATATTCATTTAGTATCAGAGTTTATCGATAAGTAAAACAGTATAAACGTACCGTCTTCTATGTTCCCGTGGTACAAAGCAAGTTGGAAGTCTCTTGCGCATGGCACCACTGATATATACACCTGGGACTGCAGCAGCAATGACGTGTCTAATTCTAAACTGAAATAATAAAAAAAATATAAATATAATCATTATTTTTTATACAGAGGTTTATAAGGGCAAATAAAGGCAGTGAATCATAAGAGTTGGTAGGTATAAACTACATCAGCAAGAACCTGGATTTCCATACTGAAAGTACCGGATGTGATCCCAATAAAGTCGTTCCCCTTATGGATATTTTTCCAAATAATGTACTTGCTACTCACTAATGCTAAGACAATAATCATGAGCAATAAAGACACCATGAGGAAACCCACGAAGTTGAATGATTATCCGAAACAAAGGTCTATGCTCAACGAGTTGGACAAAAATAGTCTAAAATTTTTATTTAAGATAAAAGACCGTAACGCTAGAATATATTGATTTCCAAACTATTTAGGTTAATATTCGTACTTAAGAATAAAGTAACTCATAAATAGCAAATTTCCAGAATATCATAAATTAAATACTTTTTATCTCTTCCAAACACATCTCGGGACATTAACACAGTTAAGACTAAGTACAATGTATTTTACATATAATAAACGTAGAATAAACTTTTATTTCACTGATTTTAAGGTGACCAAAGTTTAAAAGTTAAAGTCTTCAGTTAAAGTTACAGCATCTAGACATGTAGTAAGATGCAATTCAAAAGAAGAAAAACCAGAAAATTACAAAAATCGGTTAAAAAAAATTAATAAATTGAAAAATTTATCCTTTGCATAAAAAATTACGAAACGAGAAAAATACATACTAACTACTACTAACCACAGAAAACAATTTAGTAAAATTGAAAGCCTAATGAACGATGAGAGTCGAACATAGGGTACATAAAAGTTCAAAACGAATGTATGTACCTACTATTATCTGACAGACATTGAGTATTGCCACAAATCTATCTTACTAAGCCTAGTGAGATAGGTTTGTGGAGACAGCTTTAAGCTGTAAAAGCCGACAAAGAGCCTACAGAAATCCACCATCTATAAAACGTTTTCCCACATGCTGGAAAAGGCAACTTTATCGAAAATATTTATAGACTAGCTTTCCGCCTGCGGTTTCACCCGCAACTAAATGGTTTTTCCCGTGGCAATACCTTACGAAACCCTATTTTTTTTCAAAATAAAATATAGCCTATGTTACTCGTGGATAATGTAGCATTCGGATGGTGAAAGAAATTTTTAAATCGGTCCAGTAGTTTCGGAGCATATTCATTTCAAACAAACAAAAAAAAAAATCAAATATTTCTTCTTTATAATATTATATATATAGTATAGATTAGTATAGATAAAGAATATCCAAAGTACATTTTAGGCTACTTTCAGGTTTTTTATCTATCTGCCTAAGGAAATTAATTACCTTAAGCCTAGTCTATTTTTGATAGTTCTAAACAAAAGATATACTAGTTTCACTGCCGTCTGGAATTATTTGAGTAACATTTCTGAAAGCAACTTATATACGTACCAAATATATAACCAAGTTCATTTTTCTGTCTTATGAAAACGACTTTGTTAAAACTGCAATCAGTCTAGACGTTATAATCACCTTTTTTAATCCACGATTTTTTTTTGTTGATTCACAAAACCCAAAACTTTCTAGAACAAAGTGCGATCTATACCTATAATGACATTTTCTTTGTAACTTCTCAATTTATACAAAACGGTTTCACCAAAAGTCTTTATCACTTTTGCCAAAGTTCTATCGCAATTGTCTGAAACTAAAAGCGGTCTAGTATTTACAAGACCAATTTAGATTTGGCTACTTACACAAAAGTTTCTCAAAGTTTCTCGTCAACGACTGAAGATACAGATCTTAGAAAGGCTTTCCATCAAATTAAAATTGTTACTTAATATTTAAGACCGTCACATTATTTTAAGGGTCTTCAAGAGTTGGGTAATTAGAATTGATATGAGAACAAATTAAAACTTTTAAAGATCGCAATGTTTTTTTTCTCGTCATTTACGACCACTAGTTATAAAATGGTAACTCCAAATAAAATTGAACTTATTTTCAAAGTGTAGAATGCAATATTAAATATTCGACACAACTACAGTACTGAACTTAGTTTTATAAATTTAGACTAAGATCGTAAATGTAGTTGGTAGAATCAGTATTAACCAAAACGCAAAAAAACAATACAAATAGGTAACTAGTATTTGTTTACTAAACCCAAGTTCATATTACACATTTTTGGACTCATAACTAAAGCCGCACTGCCCGAATCAGTTATTTACCCCTTTAAATCCTCGGGTACTGATCGCTATCTTTTCAGGTAGTTAGATAAATCCAAATGCGTCCCGGGACATCCGGAATATTCCTACCCTACCCGAAACACTTAATTCGTCGGAAACAATCCGACACCTGTAGATATAAAGAAAATCCCGACCCAAAACTACGAACACCTCAATATCCAACCTTTATATTAAAGCCTTCTGTAAATGAAGTCTTTGATGTTATGCAAAAAGTGAAAAAGAATAAATAGCCCGTAAACTCAAGCGAAGCAAATGGATTTAGCGATTCAATTTTCATTTATAAGCAAATTGAGTAATAAAAAATAATAATGTCAGCTTCGTGATGTGAAAACAAACAAATTATTTTTAAAATATTAGAGAGTGTTTTGTACTAAATTAAAGGGTTCCGTTGTTAATCAATAATTAAATAGCTTGTTACCAATTTGTGAGGGGAATGATAATGATTGTAAGAGAAAATTCGTTAATTTTGTGATTTGACGTCGCAAATTTGAAATTAATCTATCGGGGTTATTAGATCGCTCGATTATTTGATTGCCTTCCTGAACTATTTGAATCTCGGAATCCCAAATGGCTAATTTCGAAAATACCCTTAGAAATTAGCCTTATTCTGTAATTTAAATTTATTATTATTATTTGCATTAAATATAAGCAAAGAGGAACCAAACAGTCTTTGACGATAGACCAAATATCGTTAACAGCTAGCAATAATTAATTGATAAAATTTTATATACAACGGTACTGATATTAAGTATCTAATAAAAAAAAAACCAAATTTAGTTTTGTAATAATTAAAAATGTGTGATGATAAATTAGAATTTTAAGTTTATGTAAACACTAATAATCACGATTCACTATACAGAGGTATGAGTCATCTAGTTTCAAAACCCGCTAAAACGATTTTTTCCTAAAACCAACCTTATGTTATTATTTGAAAGCGTTTTATTAGTACTTCAAGTGTAGCTATTCAGTTAGTGCCAAATCGCTCTAAAACACTAACAAAAATAGTTGTAAAGTTAACAATTGGGATCAGAAGCCACTAAAACATTGCATGTGGCTACAACATTTTATTGACAACGAGAAGTTTTTACTAATTTGTGGAAAATAAGCAAAACTTATTTTAGTGGCTTTTGAAACTAGATGACTCGTATGCTACTTTCAAACGAGGAAACAAAAAAACCTATATTGTATTTGGCCAGTTGGATAAAAAAAATGTAAAGCACACAGATCACCGAATTTAAATTGGGGAAAACAGAAAGAACAAACGGAAAATCGTTAATTATATTCGTGTTGTCATGTCTACGGTTGTTTATTTTGCAGGAAATCACTTTACAGGAAGGCAAGATGTATTTTTTCCGTTGAAGCCTCCGTTTACAGTTTTTTATTTCCGGACGGTGCTTTTTTATTTTTATTTTGTTTCTCCACGTTTAGATTTTTTTTGTTTAGGGAAACTGTCTCATTAGCCTTGTGCCCGTTTTTAAGTTACTCTCATTAAGGTTGAGCGAGACAAGTCTGCTTGTTGTGAAATGAATTGTTGGCTATTTTCCCTATGGACATATTTATTATTATTATTTATTATTTTTATTTTTGTTAACTTGACATGCCAAAATTTTGCAATATAATATCTGGTGCAATAAATTGATTTGATTTGATTTAAGACTTTCCTGTATATCAATATTAATGTTTTTAATAGAGGCAAAGCTACGATGATTATTTAAACCTGTGTTAATAGCGTGTTCTGTTATACTTTCAATTTCCATGCTATATCAGACCGGCAGACCAAAGCTCTTGCTCTACCTTTATTTTAATTTTAATATGCCATTTGACACAACTTCATCTATCTCTGGTATCTGTCTTTTAAGGAACTGCTGTTTTTGGCTTCTAAAGTGGTTCCTCTAAAGTAGTGGTCACTGTGTATCTATTTTTTATATAAAATAAGTACGTCTACCATTATCATAAATTTTGTGAAAAATAATAAATAAATCTCCAGGCTGACTCACCAATTATGTGGCCCTAAAGAAAGTGCAGTATGCACTTGTATTATAGATACCATATAATGGACTAGGGCAAACCTAGTTACACCCAGACACGAGCCAATATCGGAAAACCTTTTTTACGAAATATCCCGACCCGGGGATCTAACCCGCAACCATCCGCTTAGCAGTCCGATACCGTTGCACCACAGAGGTCGTCAAATACCTTCGACTCTCCCCCGGGCTGAAGAAGTAGACGCTCTGGTTGTCTATCGGCAGCCAATGCACTGGCACCACGATAGGCCTGGTCACCAGGACTGTTGGAGACGCGAGGCCAGCTCCCACGGTGTGGAGGATGAGGGTCGTCACCACCCTGGAGATCACGGGGTTCAGGGCGCTGGAAATTAAGTAAGTTTCAAAACAAATATTATAGTCAATTAGATAAATGATATGTTCAAATATTTTATGAATGATAAATTCTTTATCGACTTTGGACTTATATTATAATTCGACGATAAATGGGATTTTTCTTTTTTCGGATTCGAGAAAATTATTTCTTTCTTTACAAGCTTGATAACCTTGCAGTATTCAAGCGCATGTAAATAAATGGGTTTTGTCCCCTTTTTAATAAATTATTAAATTTTCATAAACTTCATGTTAGGCTTGTACCTATTGCCCATCATACATTTCAGATCAAAAGCCATGAAATAGTCACGGCTTAGTCATTATAGCTATCGATAGGTTATCATGGTATTTTTATATACAGCTAAACTACTTATATAATCAATATATTTAAGATTCGATTAATTTTCTTTAAAATACATAAAACAATCGAAACGCAACTGTAATACGTGTAATTTAGCATGCCATATCTACACATATAACGTTCATTTCAGTAATCATATTGATTCTAACTGGATCACTAGTTGTAGTTCGCATATAAAATTAGCATATTCTCATATACCACCGCCAAGTGGTTGTAAGCCATTATTCAAAGTGCCTATCTCTGAAATCAAACTATGTACTTACATACATTGGACTAAATATCTCAACTATTATTAGATGAAACCTAAATTAAAACTAGACGTGGCTTAAATATGTTTATTATAATTTGTTTTTGACTTTGAGTGACTTAATTACGAGTAATTTTAAGTAAAATCAACATCATATTTGAGTGATTGTGGATGGTGGTGAAAGGTAAAATTTAAAGTGTTTTATTGCTAAGGTTTGTTTGTAAAATGAGCTTGTCTGTCTGTCAGTCCGTTTGTACGCTTTATATTCAGTTTAAGTTTTCCAAATTGTTGATTTTAAAGTACCTATATTCGTTAGCATTACGTTTCTTTTTCTACCAGCTTAGACTAAAGAAAAAGAAAATACTAGTTTTTAAAATACTCGTAAATCCCACTAATATTATAAATGTGAAAGTTTGCGAGTATGTAAGGATGTATAGATGTTTGATACTCTTTCTCGTAAAAACTACTGGACGGATTTGGATGTCACTTAACAGTAATATAGGTTATACATCAGAATAAAAAATAGAGTACTTATTACCGCGGTAAAACTTTTCATTCCCGCGGGAAACTGACTTCCACGCGAACGGAGTCGCGGGCAGCCACAAGTAGTATGTACCATAAACGTGAAGTGGCATTCATCATTTTCAAACACTTTGTTCCACATTTATTAAGCCGGTACGTGTATAAAGCTCTAACCCTTACGCATATTTTATCCTCAAACTTTGTTTCAAATCTGCAAACAGCGTACTTACGCGACCTTAAGTCACGACCCCACGGTGCGCGAAATCACGTACAGTTTACTTTGAGTTCGGACTTAATAACCATAAGACATCCTACTAATATTATAAATGTGAAAGTTTGTGAGGATGTATGGATGGATGGATGGATGGATGTATGGATGTTTGTTACTCTTTCACGTAAAAACTACTGGACGGATTTTGATGAAACTTTACAGTATTATAGCTTATACATCAGATTAACATATAGGGTACTTTTTACCGCGGGAAAACTTTTCATTCCCACGGGAAACCGACTTCAACGCGAACGGAGTCGCGGGCGGCCACTAGTCTAAAATAAAGCCAATCCTTATGCGTAAGTACATCGTACGTGATTCAGCGCTCGGTTGAAACACAGCCTTACGTCCCACTCAATTTCCCGCTCATAATGCCTAGGGTACATTTTTAAACTTTGCAAAAAGATTTATTAGGCATCGTTCACACGAAACAATCAGCTTTTGTGGCGTGAACAAGGATTTTACGACCATTTTGCAATTGGATCGTATTGGAACAGCCACGTAAAGCTGGCTTTTTGTATTTTCAACAATAAAAATACAAACTTTATTGATATTTCTGACACTTTTTAGCGTTTCAATTGTTTGAACGCTTGTGTTTTGGTTAACAAGAGACGATATGCTTGCGATTTTAGCGCGAAGCTTTTTTTTTAAATTGTTACAAAAAAAGTCGCTAATCGCGTCTCTTTCTGTGATATTATATCCTGAAACGCTTTTCACTGTCTCATTAAAACTTATAGGGATATTATATTCTAAAACAAGGCGATTAGCAAAGATAAAAAAAACTGCAATTTGTAATTTCATATTTGAACTTTTATAGCGAAATCTCTTCAGATGTTTGATAAAAACACATTTCCTTATTATACATGATCATATAATTATCATAGCTTTTAAGTCTACTAAAGAACAACTTTTAATTTTCAAAAGGCGTTCACTAAAGATTTTATCACGAAAAAAAAGTTGTTTACCTGAATCGTTAATTTATACATGTTCAGGCGCTTAAATGTAGTAATTACTATAAATTATATAAAATTTACTAGAAACTGTCGCTCGATCGATACTTAAGCTCGATATAATTACAATTTTAGCGTTTAATCATCGTTTACCGACTCATAAAAATGATAATAAAGAGCTGTAATAGGCCCGCCCGGTTTTAATACCTATGTAAGATAGGTTTAATAAAGCTTCAAGTAAAACTAAGCATCCGTGTGGTATGTCAATTGTGTAAGGGTGGAATGCCACTGATGTAAACAAATACTTGGAATATACCTCAACCAAATATTGAATTATCAAGTCGGTATTAGAAAATAACTGAGTAATAAATTTAACTCAAGCCAGAGATTAATCAATGAAACTTTAAAAGATAAAATGTTTTAAAGCTTTTGTCCTCTTCGCTTTGTCTGTCCTATGTATGAAAATATGTATGGAACTGACATTTTTGTCAAGCCTGCAATTTGTCAGTTTTATACATTTTTATTCTATACATTCGCTAACGAAAACTTCACCTGCCACTTGACCTAGAGGGCTGAATTAACGAGAAAAATAGGTGCAAGTAATTCTAATGAAAATCGAGACTTTGTATTATTTCCTTGCCTCTGTCAAACTCAACGGATTGAAATGATTTAGACTTCATTTGCTACAAACAAAAATAACTCTTAATATAAGTGTCGAGAGTCACAATTCGCTAAACTAAGGAACAGCACAGATTTACTCTACCACCCTAAAAGTCATAATTGTTAATCATCTTTAACGTTTGACTCAATCGCGCAAATATCATTTCCATGAATGCGTTAAACCACAAATGAATCGCAGTATTTATTTAGGTTATCCTAATTTTACACAGATACACTAATTAATCATTGTTTATATGAAGCTTAATGAAACGTATAGGGTGGTCTCTAGGGATTCGGTTAATGGAATTAGCGGCATATGCATAACACTGTTATTTGCACCACAATCGTGTTGTTTGTATCAATTTAGGCCAGCGGTGGGCAACCCGCGGCCCGCGGGCCGCATGCGGCCCGCCGACGTCTTCTTTGCGGCCCGCGAATGTATTAAAAAAATATACATATAAAATAAAATTTGACATAATTAAAAATAAATAGCCATGTCCCATAGTTGAGCACAGGCCTCCTTCTCGGATAGCGAGAGGGTTTGAGCCGTAATCCACCACGCTTTCACATGTTTATTAAATTTAAAACCATTGAATTTTTGTTGATATGTTATTATCACAAGTGTGCGGTGCAAGCATGGAACTTTTACCGATCGCCTATTTGACAGATTTCGTAAAAAAATAGACTTGTCTCTACATTTATCGCTATTGGAAGCATGGAACTTTCTTTGTTAAGTCATCGTTACCGTTAACGAAACTTTAGTAGTTTTTGTCGAATATTAACGAAAGAGCGAGCATGGAAGTTTTTGTCGAATTTTTGTCTGACATTTGTCATTGCTTATTTACGAAAATTTGTCTACTACTAAAAGTAGCTCGAGAAGTGTCGTAACATAGTAAAGAATACTTTAAAACATAAATAAAGCCATTTTATAACTAAATGGTCATTTTATCCTGTTCCACAATTAAAATATTGTCTTGTTTAGTTGCTAAGTAAACTACATACTTAATATTATTAACCGAGGTTTTTTTATCAAGGTATTTTAAAAATCCCTAAACTCATAAGGATGGTTGAATATGGGTTTTCAATGTGAACTTTACATTTCTCTCATGCCTCCCCAAAGAAAGTCTTTGCCCAGCGTTGGACATATACATTATATTAGGTATTTAAAATAAAATAATGAAAATCAAAATGCCTTTATTATTCTAAACATACAATAACAATAAACATACTAGTATTTCAATATTTTTGTAAGTAATAGTTGTAGTAGGTATATATTTTTAGTTTTATTTAACAATAAACGAATAAAATAAAATAAACTATGTCAAGAATCTTTTGGAGGTGTTCGCTTGAATAAAGACCTTTTCAAGTTAATGCCTCCCCGTCTCTTCTTATCTTCTCTTGTTTGAACTGTTATTTCATCAAGCCGAGGAGGCTTGCTGGTCTAAGGTGGACCAGCAAGGATAAGGTAGATATAAGATAGGTAGTTTTCGATTTCCTGCAGGTAAGCTCCATGTTGTAGTACTTATCCCAACATTCCCTTATGTCATAGTCACTCCCACTTAAATTTCTGAGCTTTCTTGGTTACGTCTACAATTTTCTTAGTCTTTTTCTGTAATTTTTGTTTTAAATTCTATGTTTAAGTCTTTATTACGAGAGTTCTCTCGAATTTTCTTATAATAATTGAAGTTTATATTTAGTTGTCTTGATTTATGAAAAATGCACGTTAGGCACCCATGACTGTTGGTAATAACCTTATGTTGAATATCATGCTCGTCTGTGCAACACGAAACATTGATTTATAAAATTCATAAAAGCCCAAAACAATTTCCATGTCCAATGACCAATTTCTGTTAAGATTTCATCTTCCTGCTTTTGTATATAAGGTATGCTGCTGTGTTTGTCACATTCTAATTATTTAAGTTGTAATTTGTAATAAACCTAACTAAAAAACCTTTTGGAATCTGATTCACATTAATGTAAAATATATTATTTTTATTTACAAACATTGTCTTTTTACATGACATTGATTAATCAAGTATGTCAGCTGTCATAAAAATTAAGGTTTTTCTACCTTAGCTATTGTGATTTCGGTCAAAATTGAATGATTGACGAATGAATTTATCATTTTAATTAATGTACAAATGAATGGCAACATTCAAAATTCGTTACGTGGGAAATTTCTTTCACTCCTCGGTAAGAGCTAACGAGCGGAGATCCATGCTTCCAAGTAGCGAGAACCATCGACATGGCATCATCATCGCATTGCTTATTGTCTACTAACGTCAAAAGTTCCATGCTTGCACCGGTGGCCCGCCTTTGGTCGATTTTTTCACCATGCGGCCCTTGCCTGCTAAAAGGTTGCGCCCCTGCCTGATTTAGGCTATTATTGGCAACATTTTGTAAACATTGGAAGAACTGCGGTGAAGCAAGGAGGTGGCGATGCAGCAAGAATTTTGTTTTTCAAACAAAAATCAAATGACTCGGAAAAAGAGCAATTTTGAAATAAGATTTTTAGTTAAGTCAAGAAGAGAAAATTATAAGATTGATTTGGAAAATAAAAGAGGGTTTTGGGTTAATACTTTAATATTGGTTTGTAAGTATATAACCTGATTTTAAGGTGAGGAATAAACAGTTTTTGTGAGATATTTTGTAAGACTAAAGATCATGTTGTAAATAGTTTAATATGTAAATGTATTTGAAGTTATCAGTTGTCAAGTCATTGCTTATCTTTATCTGACTCATTTACTTTGGTATTATAGTAAATATGAAGTGCAATCTATATCAGGAAAGTATCTTAATGATGACAGGTATATTAACTTAACTATTATTTTACACACATTTGACGTTGTCCAATTTGACACATGCCTATGAAACGGTGCCTGGTTTTGGTCTTAAATAAAAGTAATTCAGTGTAAAATTGCATGATGTACCAATAAAGTAAAATTTACTAAAGGAATGAAAAAAAAAAAAACATTAATTTTTACTTGTGAATATATACAAAGATAGTACAAAGGCTGTATGCCATAATGTCTAGTGCTACCTAAGAATGAAGCGCTCATCACGACAAATTCACACTTATTTATAAACTAGCTTTTCGCCTCCACCTACACTAGTGTGGAAATAAAATAACTCTTAATAAATGAACTGGTACTAGTTTAGTATAATATTTTTAAATCGTTTCAATAGTTAAAGATATTTCCACATACTCACAAAGTTTACAATAGTTAGTACTATATTTTTTATTTTCTATAATAAAAGTAAAAGCAGGCTCTAAATTTGATAAACTGAAAAACGCTCTACCTATGAATATGAAAAACAATTGAAAACTTCGTTTGAATTACGTTAACCATTTGTATAAGATAAAATAACACGGCAAATCCTTATATTGACTTGAGCTGGCACATCAATTTGAGATATGATAACTTAAAAAGAAGTGTTATAAGAAATGCTCGTGATCCGATCAGCGATCCAGCATCTTCACGCAAGGAGGGAAATCAAGAATAAATCAATTGAGTAGAAAATCTTGTTATTGAGTTGCGATGAAAAAGCTTACGTGTGAATAGGAAGATGGTGTATATGTTACGGCTAATTCCCAAAGTGCGGCTAGTTAGTAGTTTTAGCCGGTTAGAAGTGTTTTTAATATGGAAAACTGTAAAAAAATAATTATACCTATGTATATAAAACTGGCTTGAATCATGAATCGACGGAGTCCCGCCACGCGGGACTCCTTTTTCTGGGTTGTATCAAAAAAATAACCTAACTAACCTAACCTATTGATGTTTCTAACCGGCTAAAATGTTTGATATGTATGATGTTTCTAAGCCGCACTTCGGGTATTAGCCGTAACATATATATTGGATTCTCTTATCTAGTTAAGATTTGTTTTGTAGTTAAGATGTGTTTTTAGTTGAATGATTGGTCGACCCAGGAAAAAAACTTATTGGAATTGCTCCAGATTTGAGAGTAACTAGGTGCTCCCCTCGTATTATCTCCAGACTAACACACCAACTGTGTGGCCCTAAACTAAGCAAAGCTTGTACTTTAGGTACCACACTATGGACTAAGGGAGAACCTAGTTACACCCAGACACGAGCCAAATTCGAAAAACCATTTTAACGAAATTGTCCCGACCCGGGGATCGAACCCAACCATCCGCTTAGCAGTCCGGTATATATACCGCTGCACCACAGAGGTCGTCAGCGACTATTATGTGCGATAGGTACCCATATAGCAAACATATTTGCCTCTATTTGGGACTACAACGACTGATAATCTCGAACAAAACAAATATGAAATATAAACAATGCTAGGGACATTTTTTTAATCGCTTCTTTCACGACATCCCAGTTCATTGGTAGCGTTTTCAAATTGATAATTTTATTTATTGCAAGTTAGAAGTTAAATAAAACATCATAATTTAAATGTTAATGTTTTACATTCCTTGTATCTAACCTAAGATACTCTAAGGCTTCCTCAACTTCGTTAGTACCAACATCTATCTCATTTCTATCGGCATACTGCAGGCAAAGTAATTATACTAACCCTGAAATCTCTAGGGACGCCTCTAGATATGAAATGGTTCTGCATCCTAATGCTGTTGACATTACAATTTCGAGGAAACGTATAGATGTACTAGGGATGGGTAATTAACATCGATTTGCGTTAGTTTACCGCAAGGCGACGCCGGAAATTACACTTTTAAGAATATCAAAATATCGATAGGTCTTCAGATGCATTAATTTATACGAGGTTAAAAGGGCTGATAGTGATGGATATGTATTGGTGCATTTCCAAGTGCATTTATTTCAATTTTTGCAATGATTTGGAGTAAAATTTGTTGGCCTTAGTAAGGATATTTTTTTTTTATAAAAAAACGTGAGTCAGCTTTTATGAGTAGGTAATGTAGGTACATAAGTATAAATTTTCACATAGGATGTAGCACTAACTTGATTTAGCTATTATTATCAGCTTTATTTATTTTCCAAAAAACGATTGTAAAAATTAGTGAAGTTCACCATAGGAAATCGAAAAATACAAATTGTTAGAAACGTGTTTTCTTCTTTTTCTAAGCTTGTATTTCCTAAAGGCATAGCTATCGCTATCCCAAGGGTTTCTTTTTGAATCTCATAAAGATAAAATCTTCTTTGACCGCGAACCTATCTAAGTGAAAGGGAAGTCGTGGGTGATTCACTTTACAAATCATATTGTATTCCTATTTTAGGCCCTTTTTTGTTTATCGGTATGTTAATGCTTGTAATTTTGAATAATAACATTTATTTCGGCTATAGAAAGTTTCATGTTTTCTATCTGGAAGTAGAGAAAAACTGTTTTGCGTAGGTAGAATTCTAATCATATTACTTTAATTTATTGGAATATTGTTGTTTTCTGTTGTGTTATATAAAAAGAATAGATTAGTATTTAACAATGTAATAAAAACCGCGAGGCCCAGAAATAAAAGGAAATATCAATAAAATTGTTCTAGTAATGAGGAAAACGTAATCACAATTCAATAATATTTTCGGGTAGAAATCCACAGTGCGCAAACGGGCAATGTTTCTAGAGTTTATCATTCGGTAGCAAATAAAAGAACGTATTAACGTTTGCACTTGTGATTAATTTATTTGGTACATTATGATATTAATAATACAATCCTTACCTATAGCAAATTAAGTGGTGTTTACCCTATATGTTTCTAAGAAATTATCTACACGAGTAGATTTGTCATTTTACAGTTTACAGTGGCAGACTTACTTCATGTCACGTAAAAGTTACCTGTTTTTCATTACCAAATCTGACAGAATTCTAAATGGAAAGGCAACTTTAAGCGAATGTCAGCATGTTTTTCAATACTTCTCAAAGTTTTCTAAAATCAAAATCCGTCTTTTCATCTTTTGCTAAGGTTCATTTTCGCTTGGCGTTACAACCATTTGAAAGGACTTTTTCACGACTTTTTTGCCAAATACAGCGCTCCACTTCAAAGAGATTAAACAGTCAAAATGTACAAAAGTAGGTAGATTTATGTCGTACAGCAGCTACATATAAATTATTTTGTGTTTCGACACGTGTGTTTGACATCAAGGTTTTTTTTATTTGTATCGTGATCATGCCTAAACACTGACAGTTTAATTTAATGAAGCTTTGTTATACTTTCGTTTTTTTTTTAGTAATTTACATTTGTTAAGTTTTCTTGTTAGTATTAAAAATATGATAAAAATAGCTTTGTGACTAAAAATCACAAGAAAATCCTTCGAAGTTTACCTTCTTTATGATCTAAGTAAATCCAGTTACATTTCTTTTTTACTACTACTCTAACTAATGCGAGTTCAAACTTCAGCCTTACACATTAGCATTTTAAGAAATAAGTATATTTAAAAAAAAAAGTTGTTAATTATGAAATCTCAGATATTTTAATGAAGCAATTCTAAAGTCACCGCCAGATTGAATAAATCATATCCAGGCGTGACTGAATGAATTTATTGAGTGCAGAATTAAAGTTGATGTTAAATTGTTAAAAAGCGGCAAGCTAAGTACGAGAATTCGCAAGCTGAACAATTGGCAATATGATAATATTTTAATCTTGATACGTTCCCGCGTTTGTGAGAAAAAGTGTGCTGACAGACAGACAGACGGACACAATGTGATGGTATACTAGGTGTTTCCTCTTTGTCTTAATTTTTTTGACTTTATAAACTTCGATAATGTTTTAAAAAATATGTATAATCTTCTAGTAAAGCAATTAACAAAACCCTTTTTAAGTCATATTTGGTTTTTTTTACTCACTGTAATGTCCCCAAGTAAATCGTAAGATATTTATTCCAACAATCCCACAGTAACTATACTACTTATTTAATTATGTTTAGTAAAGAAGAAAAGTTAAGTTTTCTTAATTAAATATTGGAGTAACTGTCACGTAACTTTGTAACTGCGCTCAATATACCTACCTACCTACTGAAATATGATTTCTTTCTTATTGATCAGACTGTCACAGATTGATATCTTATTTAATACTAGCGACCCGCCCACGCTTCGCAATGGTGTAATTTTTAAACTTGTTCCCGAAACATTAAATTTTAGTTAACTTAAAAAATATTTTTCTGAATGATCTTTACGTACAAATTTAAGAGAGACGGTGAAACCGCATTAAAATCCCTCAACTGGTTTAGGAGAAGTTAGCAACCAAACATACAAATAGACAGAATTACCGACTTGGATTTATACTATGTAATGATAACTAGGGGCCGCCTGCGACTCCGTTCGCGTGGAAGTCGGTTTCCCGTGGGAATGAGAAGTTTTCCCGCGGTAAAAATTACCCTATGTGTTATTCTGATGTATAACCTATGTTACTGAAAAGTTTCATCCAAATCCATCCAGTAGTTTTTACGTGAAAGAGTAATAAACACCCATACATCCATACATACTTACATACTCACAAATTTTACATGTATAATATTAGTAGGATTTATTCTAAAACTTGTAAAACTAATGCTGGTATTCGTGCACCCCTACGCAGGGCTGTTGATTTGTATAATTGTAATTTTCTTGATCTAGATATCTCACATTTACCATTATTAACATTTAAAGTCAATACTTACTATAAATATTTTAAAGAAGTGAATAATTAGTTAAGTTAAAACAGGTTGCATTCTTGCTTATTTAAAATATGTGGTCTTTTTTATGTAGGTAAGTATAATTCGCGGTTAAAGAAAAAAAATAAAAATGTTATGTCGTTAAGCGCACTGTCCGCTAACTTTTTACACGCTAGCTACGTTGTGGGTCTAGCATTGTTTACCTTTACTGTGTTATTACTTTTTTTTAAATGTTTAATGTAAGTATCTACTGTTTGTTGTTCCGGAAAATAATAAATAAATAAATTTCCGCGGGTAAATGTAGCCTATATTTTCTTTTTAATACAGTTGCTCAAAAAGTGGCATATTGCAGGGACGTATAGCGTTCGGGATGTGGGCTATTACACACGCGTGCTTTTTTTTTACCTTTCCCGCACTCGTGCGTTCTCTTTCCCAACTGTCAAAATAATGTCTATTAAAAAGAAAAATTAACCAACCATGAAGTTTTTACTAAAAAAAAAACAAAGAAGTTTTTATGATTCATGTTAATACTTACGTAGCGTAGGTAAATTTCTAAAAAAAGCTTTGTTTCGATATCAGATTTAATGATTTGATTGAAGTAGTGTGTTTGGTTTCATTTCATTTTATCTCACTAAATTTCATTTTCATTTCATATCAATAAAAAAAATCTACTGAAGACTTGGCTGTATGGGCATAGTAACCTTTGCCTACCAAATGGGTGAAGAAAAAATGGCGCTATTTTTAAAATGAGTTATTTCGACATTTACGATCCTAATTTTATATTTTATAAAATTGCTTTATTTTTTCGCATCCGTATTAAAAATAGTCGTTCAGTACACGTGCGGAACCGTCATTGCAACTCGTCCCGCCTGTCAATCCTCGCCTTCGGCTGTGCCTCGGCTCGGGTAGACATTTGTCGGGACTCGTTGTAATGACAGCCTTTCCACACTTGTATTGAAATATACTATTCCAGGGTCTCGAAATATGTACATTCCAAAACTCTAATCTTGCAAATCAGTTCAGGCTTTTTGACGTGGGAGGAAACGGAAACATACCTATATAGACAGAAAAATATTAGTAAAGACTACTTAGTAAGGATTACCGTACCTTGAAAAGGCAGTTGTTAAAAATGGTAAGGTGTGTCCGAAAATTCTATTATTTAATTTTACCTTATTTATTACGTCTCCCAGTCTCAATAAAAACTAGAGAACGTTTCAAAATTAACAGACTGAAGTTATCTGGCTCCATTCCTAGTTTGAACGGTCGGGTGGTCCCTTTAAATTAAATCTGAAACAAACTCTATAGCGCGGTTTAATTTTGCCTGGGCGCCATCTGTGTGTTACTGGATGAACGTTTCAATTCACATTATGATTTTCATTTGAGCGAATGAAAATTATATTAGTGACAGTCAATGTGATGGGTTAATACCACTACTAAAATGAGCGTCTTAATCTTGTCACTAAAGAAAAAAATGACGTTTTTTTTTAACTCCTACTATACGTTAAAAGAACTGCAGTAGTTTATATAATTTATTTAAATAATATTATATATGTATTTTTTGGACAATTAGCCGAAAACTTTATTAGTTTGCATCGTACGTAGCTACTTATAGGGTTCGAGTACGGTTACCTTAGCCGCGCACCCCGATGGTAAGGGAGCATTTATGCACAATACTACTTATTGTATAAAATGTTATAATGTCGTTTGATATTTGTTATATAATTTTATGGGGAACATTTCCGTCATACATGATTTCTGTGTAGTTTTAACCATTAAGGCTGCACACGCGACGGAGTCTTAAAAAATTCCATTCTCCCATTTTACCTACATTTCCCTTCACTGCTCTGCTCCTGTTGATTGTATCGTGATGAAAAGTATTCTATAACCAGCCCAGGAGTATGAAGAATAATAATAATTGTACCAAGTTTCGTTAAAATCCGTTCAGTAGTTTTGGTTTCTATAACGGTTACCCAGACAGACAGACAAAAATTTTACTGATTGCATTTTTGGAAATATATTTCATGTACAGAATTGACCTCTCTACAGATTTATTATAAGTATAGATTGTCACAACCATCTGTTACATCGAAGGAACAAACCTAATGTTTTTTTTTCAAGGTATTCATCTTATTTTCTTTAGAGAAAATTGTATTTTAGTTTAACTCTTACACATTGTTTTTGATCGATTAATACAAGAAAATGAACCGTTAATTACAAAACGTGTTTAATTTTTTTTTTGTATGTGTGACAAATGAATACGGTCAATATGAAACTTAGTTTTTTTATTTTTTTTAACCTAAGCTGTCCTACTGCTAGGCAAAGGTCTCCCAAGGATTTCCTCTGAGTCTGCATTTTAGCTTTATGCAGCCAATCTGCTGAGGATTCGGTCAAGTCCTCTCGCCATCGTTTTCTTGGCCTGCCTCGGCATCGACGCCCATCCTCAGGCATCCACTGTGTGACGTCATGAGCCCATCAACAGGATTCATCCTACTTACATGTCCCGCCCAACACCACTTTAATTTGGCAGACTTGGAGCCAACATCGACGATACCGGTATTGGAGCGTATTGTTTTTTTACGTTCTTTATCTGTTAGTTGAAGGTTCAGTATACTACGCCCTCTGAACTTAACGAGTATTTAGTAATAAATGTAAACATAGTGTTTTGTTTTATTTGTGGCGCCTGCACAGATTAAATTGAAATAGCTCTTTATAGCATCATAAAGCTAGGAAAATAAGAAGGTAAGGAGATATTAAAGGGTGATTCTAACGAAATGAGTCAAGTGCGAGTTGGATGCACCGCAGGTTCTTGCTTTGTTTGTGATGTGACTTTAAATTTATGGCTAATTATTTCGGATACGGATTGGATACGGATATTGGAATTATTATTATACCGGATACGGATAGGATACAAGGATAGGAAATAATTTCGGTTACGTAAATGTAATTTTTGTCATTCCCTTTTTAGCCGCCGCGTGGCAAAACAATTTATCTAAACGTATGTCAAATAGGCACCGTAACTTTTATTTCGGATTCGGTTACGGATACGGATATTTTTTTATATCGGATATCCGATAGTTTTGGTTACGGTTACGGAGCTCTCTAACATCCCTGGGTTTATAAGCCAGGTTTATCCTTTTTTTATCATAAGATAATTATGAGAATTGCATTTTGAGAAATTTCATAAAGAATTAAAGTTTTTAGGATAATGTAATGTAAATATGAGGACGCAATCAAGCATCGTAACGAGGCATATACAAACTAGAAATTTAAGTTAAAGTAATAACAAAAGAGCTGATAACATGCTTTACTTATTTATTACTAACTAGTGGCCGCCCGCGACTCCGTTCGCATGGAAGTCGGTTTCCCGTGGGAATGAGAAGTTTTCCCGCGGTAAAAAGTATCCTATGTCCTTTCCCAAGTTTAGTTCTTTCTTCATACAAAATTTCATCAAAATCGGTTCAGTGGTTTAGACGTGAAAGCGTAACAGACAGACAGACAGACAGAGTTACTTTCGCATTTATAATATTAGTAGGGAAGTAGGGATTTCACTGTTCGGAATACCATAATCTTTCTGATTACTTAGAAAAACCATGACGGACAGACTGACGGACAACAAAGAGAATCTACAAACTTTTATATCCTAAAAAGCACTTTTGAAACTCCCGTTAACCTGCTGATTGAGGAATACCCTTGGTTTGATTCGCGACTAACGTCGACACAAAAACGTAGCCCCGATGCTTTGGGTAAAAATATCTCTGTCTGCCGCAGCGTCTGCCGGTTGTTTTGTGTTGTCTGTCCTCTACTATTTTTGTTTATTTCTGCAAATTTCACGACGTTTCACCGTTTATTAATAACACCAAGGTTTGTAGCGGGACTCGCGTGAAAGGGAACGTCGGGATGGCTCAGTTCGTTCAGTCTTGGGAGCGTGCTTGGTAATCAATTAAAAAAAAAGTCTGTGGAATTATAGTTAAACGTATGCATGTGATTCGTTAGTGTCTTTTGACCCGATACCTAAAATAGGTAATTTTAAACCTTTAAAAGGATGAGGTCAAATTAACTTCTGGTAATCTCTTGAAAACTTTTAAGTTTTTTTAAGATACCTTTACAGGTCTTATATTCTTGTAGTATTTATACCTTCAGGCAAATAGATTTTGGCCTCTAAAGCGATTTTTAAGCCAGTCTCCTCAATGGTTTTCTTTCACCAATACCCAAAAATCCTGCAGCAGAATAAGGGGTCTAAAGCGTCATCTACTCTTCAAGGTTTTAGATGGAAGTTGGTGTTATATTGAAATTTATTATTATAATTTTTTTATTATTACAAATTTCATACTGGAATACATGATCAAGATTCTGTTTAGTCATAAAAAGACAGGCTATTGGTTACAATGTAGAAATCTAATTAAAATTTTACTATACTAACAAACATTACAAACTAATACTTAGTATTATTAAGATTAAAATATAAATTATCGATAATAATCGATTCACTCGCTATCACTTGCCACTTGACTTGAAGGGCTGTAGTGCTTTTTGAATATTTTTATCATCGTATTTTTTTTCTTCAATGTCTCACCGTTAAAAGTGACTATTCGCAGTTCTGTTATACTATTCACATAGGTACCTGAAATTGAATTAGGTCGCAGACCAAAAACCAAAGCTGTTATTATGTTCCGATAAAAAACTTTGACGAAATAAGTCAGCTAAAGTGGGCGTTTGTGACTTCTTTGAACCAAATAATTATGTACAGAAAATATCAGTCCTATTTTGTTTATAATTTAATTAGAACGTTATAGTTTTAGTATTTATCGGTTGCTAAGCACGTTCCTGAGGGCATATTTCAAAACATTCATGAAACGCAAATCATACATTGTTCCGACATACATGTTATGATAAAATAATAATACACAGAGGTTAAATAAAGGTGAATTTTGATTAAAATGTGTTAAAAGTAGGTACCAACTGACGGTAATTTAAAACTTGACTTGAAATTCATTGATAAGGAGCGATTCACGGGATCTGACATATATTTTAAAGTATACTACTGACCCGCCCACGCCACGCTTCGCTATGGTGTATTTTTGCGCGACTAGTTCACGAAACGTTGAATTTTAGCTTACTAATAATGTCATTTATGGAATTTTCTTTATTCAGAAATTTAAGTGAAAAAATTACCTAAAAGATGGCGAAAATCGAATCAAAACCCGTTAAGTGATTTAGGAGGAGCTAGTGGACAAACAGACACAATTAGCGACTTGGATTTATACTATGTAATGATGATGATGATAATGATGTTATGTATGTTTAATCCTACTTATATTATTAACGTGAAAGTTTGTGCGTATGGATGTATGGATGTTTGTTACTTCTTCACGTAAAAACTACTAGACAGATTTAACTTTTCATGCCCACGGGAAACCGATTTCCATGCGAACGGAATCGCGACCGTACACTAGTCGTCGATATAAGTATTACAAATTGTTGCATCTCGTAGTAGGCTCCTGTTTTATGTGACAGTCACGTTAAGTTTTTGTTCGATCCGCTGTCAATACTTCAAGATATATAGCCTTACATGTTTGTAAATGTCAAAATATGATATACGAGTATCGATGTATTGCCTACTTACTTATAATATTGGGGGGAAAAGACTTCTGTGTTTTTCTGGTGAAGTGGCCCAAACGGTAGTTTTCTTTCAGCTTTTGGCGGTTGGAAAAAAGTAGGTGTACGTATTTTTTTTTTTTAACTATTAAGTAATTGCGGTGATAGTGTACAAACGTTACTCAAATAGGAAGTGACAAATTTCGCGTTTATTTCATTTCGATAGGTTAGGTCAATGGCATGAATCTTAAACGTTTTAATAGAACTTAGGTGTTCTAGTCGAGATAAAGTGCAGGCCTCATTAAACTGTTAGTACCTATATTTCAAATGTTTATTTGGAAATTCAATATTTGCAACCTATTATTAAACATGCTTAAAGGTGAAGGTGTAATTTTTAACGACAGTATTGAATTATGGCATATTAAAATCTGCGTAATTAACGAGTTATAGAAAACATAAGTACCTACCTATAATATGTTAATGTAAGAACTGAAACTCTATGCTGATTTAAAATCTTAGATGTAGAGATGGAGATTTAACATTTGATATATAAAAGAAATGCTGTCGTTTTGAAGAATAAATAACAAATTTGTATTTAACTAAGAAAATTACGAAAAATTACATAAAAAAACTTTGCTGAAGGACTGCTTAGCAAGGAAATACTGATTTTCGTGCATTATTAATACAGAAAAATACATACTAAAAACGCAAACGTTCGTGGTTTAAAATACATGCAACGCCATCTGTTATCAATAGTTAGAAAAAAATAATGTTAACTCATGCTGATGAAGAAAAACCACTCTATGAAAATTTAACCTCAATTACATTAATGTGATGGCATAAATGTATTTTACGAATAAATAAATGTCAAGAGAGTATTTACTATTAAAATAGGCGCCTTATTTAAGCCCCTGCCGTTAAAATTAACCCTTGATTTGACACCTGAACCCTGTAACATGACATGAAGCCTTGTTAACCGTGTCATGTAACAGTTTAGTTACAATTATTAGACGGTGTTGAACAACTGAAGACCTAGGGTTAAGGGGATTAAGTGTTAGACTTAAGTTACGTAAAAAGTACCTTTGTTTTATTAAATAGGTAACCAAAGAAAATTCATAGGAATTTGTAGGTACCGATTAAAAACTTTTTTTATGTGGATCCCAATAAAATACCTACTTATTATTCAATGCCAAATACATTACAGTGAAAAGTAAAAATATTCTTAAAAAAAATGTATACCATCCTAAAACAAAAATATTCGTCCATTTAAAAATAACCTAATCTAAGGCACACCAAAGCCGTTTTTTTTGCGTAGTTTAATTTAACCAATTATTGAATTAAGCATAAAATAAATAAATGAAATAAAACAGGTGTTTTCAATAGGTAGTTGTGCAATAATTAATCAGTCGCTGTAGAATCATATAAACTATGTTTTTCCAGTACTTCATGCCTTAAAATTATTTTTTATTTAGTACCCATCCTACCCAAGGACAAAAATAAAATTTGTAAAAAAAACTTCGTAAAACAGTCAAATATAAATTACGATGATTAACAAAATATTATTACCAAAGTATAATTTTCACAATAAAAAATAATATCATATAACTCACCCCATATTACATAAAGTAGGCAGGTATCCTGAATGAAACCACACAACACTACTCCGACCAGCAACCAGCAGGAAATAGCCCACAAAAATAACATCTAACGCGTATATAAACACATATTTGAAATTCAATGTGATCATGAAAAATGGGACCGAATTCTAACATGGTTCCTCCTGCGTACGAAATATATTATGCACTCCATTGGCAAGTGGAAGGTTGCATTTTTTATGTTCAAAAAACCACAATAAATTACAAGTTTCGACGTGTTCTCTATATAGGTAGCAAACGAATTAAGTAGCTACCTAATAATGTACTTGGCAACACTTGTAACTATAACTTTAAATTAGGTCAAAAATAGTCACGTTATTCGGGAGTAAAAGTGAGGTCACACTCGCGTTTTTTCGGCTCCGCGTTAATTCGTTAATCGGAGCTTTTGATGCAATGCTCGTGTCGCACGCGCCGCGGAGCGACTGTTAGCGACGTGCGCGCGCATGCACCGGGACGCATGCAACCAAACAAACCAAACCCCACGTGGGGTTCATCTGCTTCAAACTACCAACTATATTGACAATCATATATAACTAGTTATGAAGAAATAAAAAAAAATCGGCACGTTTTTTGAATTTTATAAATTCTTAACGTTTTTCACTTAGAGGTATTATATAGGTACCTCATTAGCGAGTATCGTTTTCGATCGTACCCTTTATGTGCTATTTAATTAATAGACTTGTAAAAGAAAAAAAAGTCAATCATGCGTGGAATGCGAAGAGCGCATGCGCTTTTAAATATAACCGGTGACAGTGGACGGATCTAAATCAAGGACTTGTGTGATGCATCACATCGATTCAATGCGATTGCGACTATTAATTTCAGTTTAATGTCAGTGATTAATTTAACGAAAACGTAAGTTATGGCAGGAGTTAAAATTTTTATGTCCCACACAGAGGTTGAACTAACAATGTTGACGATTTCAAGGTGTTATTTAGTCATTAATTTCATGTAATTTATTAGGATTTGTAGAGAAAAATTAAGTAATAATAAAGTAAATACGAAGTCAGTTTAAAATCAATTATGTGTGAGCATTCCAATGTTGATTTAAACAAATATACAGCATGCAAAATTGTGGAGGAAAGTTTTATTTTAAAGTGAATCCTGCATTCTGCATGTCAACTATGTGCATTTAAAATAAAAGAACTTTGTAGCTTCAATCTGCTAATTAAGATGCCAAAGAATCAAATCGTTTTTTTGGGTTCCGTAAAAACTAATTGGTACGAAGTTAGATGTAAAAGAATACTTATTAATATGGCAAGTGATTTTGCTTATTTTAATTTAACAAATAACGCGCCACTTTTCCTCGTGTAGAATCATTCCTCTAACTTAAAAATATGAGCAATTTTCTAAATATCATATTTGCGGATGCATAATTCTGCCAACAAGCGCAGTAAGTTCTTTTTTAGCACACCTCTATCGAAGAACTACATGAAGGAAAAGTAACAAAATCCGTAACAATTAAATTTTATTATGTAAATATAAAAGTTACGGAACCTCAACTTACCTGGTTGTGTCTTACTTTCTGAACTAATCTGTATCGCAAGTCCTTTAGCCTCATAACACTATAGTGAGGAGTAGGAGCAGAATAGACCAGTTCTAGTGGCATTTCTTTGTACTAATGTTATCGACATTCCAACGCCGTATTCGAATAATCGAGCGCAGTTTAGAAAAAAAAGTAAATAACTTATGCGAAGGGTAATTTAAACCCTACTATAGTCAGGTAGTAAACAAAGTTTTTTAAGTGTCAATGCGTTAACTGTATAGCCTTAATTATTGGTAAGTATTATTTGCTATTTTGGGATTAGTTACACTATTGATATCAGGAATTAAAATACTCTTAATCTTGTGAATGTCGTATTGAATATTAAGACAATAGCGTTAAAAAATATTTGGTGTCTAAAAGTACCGTTAATTTTATAAATTTCGTTATTTTCACACATAAAGCTCAGTTACAAACAATCCATCATTTTTGAAACAAAAAGGTCATCACTCAAGCGGAGACCATTTACATCAGGCAAGTCACTTACGTCTTCAGAGAATCGATTAATTTATTATTTTAAAACATCCCTTTTCACGCATCCAATTTAAAATTTGACATCTTAAACAGTCTTAAATTATACGTAAAATTATTTCATTAGCGTTGAACGCACCCGTTGGCGTGACCTCCATTGTGTCGGAAATTGGAACAAACAATTTAAAAAAATACAAAAAAAAGTTACCTTTCGTTGATTTTAACAAGGTTTTTTTATCGTTTGAAAAATGCAATCAATACGTCAGTGTGGACACGCCCTAATCTCTTCAAGTTAATGGTCGGATTTTTATTATCGATTTATTTATTCAAATAAAGAATTCTCATTCGTTTTTCAAGTGGATTTTTAAGTTGACTTTGTTTTATTTTTATTTTAGGTAACCTATTTTACGGACAATAAGACTAGGTTGGCTTCTTATAACATTCATTATGAATTTAAATTTAGCCATAAGAAGGTCAGATTTTTTTATTATGTAAGTACTTCTTTCGTGTTTACTTCATTATACTCTTATACTTGAAGTGCAATTATAACCCTTTACTTAGAATTAAGTTATTAAGAATCACCAAGTAATGAAACAACCTCTTAAGTAAAATGGAATACACAACCGGACCAAGTTTTTGTTTACAAACGAAGGTTCTACATTATTACCACAAAGTAGGTACTTTGTTCATTTTTAAATAAATACATTGCTTATAACAAATACATCAGATATCATCTGCTACTATTCAAATCGCACTCCATACAATCATGTCATCGTATTACAAAGGTGTGTTCACACAAACCGCACTAACATCGCGATCCGAAACCTAGATACCCGCCGTTGAAATATGCCTTTACTCACGCGAGTACCAACTCCCAATCTCGCAACGAGTAGGTAGTTATTTCAAGTTTATAGATTTCCATTAAAAACTGGACACCTTATTATTACACCCCCCACGACTTTATTCCACCACAATAAAGTTGAATTTGGCCTGATTTGACCGCAAAACAGGGGTGAAAGTTTGCATCGTTGTCGGCAACACACAAAAGCGGCAAATTGTACACTCCCGCGCATCTTCGCTGTTCGCGAGGATCACGCGAGTTGTGTCAGATATAATTAAATAAATAACAATAAATAATTCTAACACGCCCTTTGCGAGGTTCTTTTAAATTGGGAGCCAGTTGCGGGAGATTTATTGAGCCAATTTTGAGGCGAAATTTGTTTGGTTTTGTGTGATTAGGTGTGGGTTAGGTATTTAGCCTTTACCTTTAGCCATTATCTAGACCGAACGGCTTATTTATACCTAATTTCAGAATATTAAATAATAAGAAGTCATAGGGCAAA
Organism: Emmelina monodactyla; assembly: GCA_916618145.1. Lineage (NCBI taxonomy): Eukaryota > Metazoa > Arthropoda > Insecta > Lepidoptera > Pterophoridae > Emmelina > Emmelina monodactyla. Next base: position 2,256,225 of record OU745319.1, read on the forward strand.
AGTAACCGAAGCGGGCTGTTAGAGGAAGGTTCTGGGTTTGATTGCTTGGTTACGCCAATTTGGTTAAATACGAGTAGGTAATATTAAAAAAAAAAACTATTACTGAAATGAGTGCTAGATTATGTTATGTTTAACAGATTTGATTCCAGTTACGAAAAATAAACTTTTTCGCCACACAATTTAAACCTTCAACACCAAACTTCTTTTTATTTTATTTTATTTAATATTTTATATCCTTTTATTGTTGTACCTGTAAAGCTTTACCAATTTCCCATTAAAAGCACCTCTACCTTGTTCACTAATTTGGACTTTAATGCACTCGCAACAAAAGCTTATTTCCTTTGACATAATTGCAACTGCAACAGAAGCTTGTGAACGGCAATCCTTTTAACGAAAATGACACAAAATTGACAAAGTGGCACAAATCCGTTTATGTTTACTTAATTTTTAACCGTGACTAAGTAATCCAGACTATGAAATGAGTTTTGTGAAAAAAGAGTTGAGTTGCCAAAAATCTTTAATAATTAATTAATACGTAGTCTTTATGAACGAACTTTTAAATAATTAAATAATTTAGTATTATTACAAACGTGACAGATTGTGAGTATGGATGGATGTCTGTTACTCTTTCACGTAAAAACTACTGGACGGATTTAGATGAAACTTAAAAAGTAATATAGGTTACACATCAGAAAAACACATAGAGTACTTTTTACCGCGGGAAACTTCTCATTTCCACGGGAAACCGACTTCCACACGTACGGAGTCGCGGGTGGCCACTAGTTAAGAAATATTATCGTTTAGTACGATAGCATTCTATGCTTATCTCAATTTTCATGAGGCTTTGTTTTACCTGATAGGATTTTTTTGCAGAGCCTTAAGGTAGTACTGTCGTTTTGCCTACCTCTAAAGACGAATAATTTCTTCCGTTATCAGTTTTTCTTGCTTTCAATGATACCTAGTGAATGAAAAGCAGCTGTCGTTACATATACTTACATAAAAAAAACAACAACTCTCTTATACATCAAGTTGCTTCATTGGTCAATCAAAAATTTGGTAGTTACTTATCACATAATTTAGATTTTCATACGTATAATCATATAAAACATTTCAAAATTAAGAACATTATATTGCAATTTGTATGCATTAAGGAAGATTTCTCTGAATCGCACTATTAATTATGATAAAGTCATCGTTATACTCTACACCTTCCGTATCATAATGTCTATTATTTAATATTTAAACAGGTTTATGTGGCGATAAAAATATGCATCCGCTACTTCGCCTTAAATATTAAGTTAAAACGTTTAAAATAATTACGGGACAATTTGTTTAAGGAACGGTTTTGAAAATGCGACGATCGAAACATCAAAAAATTATTTAGTCGTTGTTCTAACGATTGTAAAGGAAAGCGTTTTTACAAAAGCATAGGTATTGTATAAATGTGTTTAATATAAAACATGTGTAATTAATTGATAAAGATTAGCCAATCTTTTCTGTAAGTCAATTTCCGACAAAAACTCTTAAATATGCCATTTCTGTACTGGAATGGTTGGAATACATTTGGGAAGAAAACAACAGTAGCAACATAACTTTTAACAATAAATAACAGTAGCTAATATGCGAACATGTTCCTAGTTGTTGATATCCAATATAATTCTCATCGAAATATAAAACGAAAGCTACGCAAGTTACGTTCCCTTATAATTTATCGCATTAAAATAAAACTTTCCTTCATGACTAAAGCCTTATCAAAATCAGCCTAAAAATTATCAATTTGCTATAACAACAAAATATGAAATAGCAATTTTATGCTTTAGAAGCATTCCTTCATTTACTTTTTACTATAAATATCTCTAATACATAAACATAGCTGTAAAATCAATCGATCACCTATACAATTAAGTATATTATAATAAATTACATAGCAAAGTTGCAATATGCAACCGCACCTTAATAACTTATAAACGCGAAGGTATCGAAAAATTGCGTCCCTGGTGACCAGCTCGGCGCTACATTAATTTTTATGACCTATTTGCCATCCAACCATTTAAAAACCCTCATTTACAACCTTGTCTCAAGGGAATAAAGCTTAATTTCAAGTAACAAATATACTCCAATCAAGATTTCACAGCAGTTTCAGTGTTTTATTGAGTTTGATGTTTTGTAATATTTATTGAACTAACGGGTTGATCACGCTTGACCTGTTTGGTAAGAATAAAAAGTAGGTTGAATTGATATTAATTATATTATACTTAGAAACTCGACTAGAATAATACAAACGAGTTAAGAGGGTATCTGCGGGGACTAGTAAAAATGGTTACTGCATTTAGTAATATTGTTGTCGCATTTGTCTTAAGCGAAATTGTAAAAGTGCAAGAAGGAACACTGCTGCTGCTCAGATTAGGTTTCATAAGATTTCTATTACTTATATTAGACTAGTGGCCGCCCGCGACTCCGTTCGCGTGGAAGTCGGTTTCCCGTGGGAATGAGATGTTTTCTCGCGGTAAAAAGTATCTTACGTGTTATTCTGATGTATAACCTTATATTACTGCAAAGTTTCATCCAAATCCATTCAGTAGTTTTTACGTGAAAGAGTAACAAACATCCATCCACCATCCATCCATACATCCTCACAAACTTTCACATTTATAATATTAGTAGGATTTAAAATAAATTTAATTTTTTTCTTTTTCTTTATTTCCTTTTTTTACATTTTTTTTAATTATTGTATCTCGATGTGAAGTGTATTTAATATTTTGTTTATTATAAGTAAAATAATTTGTCTTTGTAAATCTAACTTAATACCGACAGCATAGAAGACAGAATCTCAAACCAGTGCAGGTACCTACTCGAAAATTCGACAAATGAATATCATCACATCTATTCGCAATTTTTGTTTTTTATATAATTTTTATGGTATTTAGAAATTTCCAAACGATGAAAAAACCAGAGAAGGTATCTACGAACTAGTGTAACTGTATTTTTCAAATAAGTTTATTACGTAGGTAAAACTTACACAAAATTGCTTGGGTAAACTTGTATTCGCTTCGTTACTTAGTTAAGTTAAATATTTAGAATATGAATTCAGCTTTTCAGTTTTTTGGCGGTTTATTTTTCGTAAAAAAAGTTTTTAAGTATCTAAGTAGGTCGTCTAGCATATTCGTGAACTAATTTTAGACTTTGTGATTCAGACCAAAAACCGGAAATATCACAGTAGCACCAATATAGAGTGGTAGAGTCTAGCTGTAGGCTCTGTCTGCAGCGATTAGTGGGCTGCCTCGACCGGTGAAATACCACCGTCGCACAGAAAACCGACGTGAAGTAGGGACGATGTTCCTGCGTTTTTTTCGTCGAGTGCGGTATCCGGTGCCCAATTTCTCAAAGGCCAGCAACGCACCCTCAATGCATATGTATTTGTGGGTGTATATGGGCGGCGGTGATCACTTACCATCACGTGACCCGCTTGCTTGTTTGCTAGCTTCTCTCAAAAAAAATATATGTATAATAAGAATTTGCACAAAACTCTACCATTGTAATACCAAGTTTAACCATGCCGTAAAATATGAGGTAGAAATACGAACCAATAACTTACACCAGTAATTGAAGTTACAAAGTTACTGACAGTAATTCTAGAGTATGTAATTTGTACTTAATCGTTTGTTGACTAACGAACTTTTAATGAAATGTTGAACTGAGCCTGTCGTTAAATTAAATTTTGTGTCATTTATTAAGTAAAGTTACATTGTTGGCAATTGACATAGATTATCTCGACTTAATGACAAACGTTTGTAAATTGTAAAGTGACGTAAGTAGTTATTCACTTTTACGTGCTTTTAGGCATCCCAAAAAATATTGTATGTGGACTATTTTGTAATTCATCTGGGTAATAATTTTGTTACTTTTGCATAAGTCACTGGGCTATATAGATCCTAGGTATAGGCCAATATTGGTGACGCTTTTGCAACGTTTCTACAAATTGTCTCACAAAAAATAATTATGTCACCACTTGGACTGTTTAAACATACAGTTTTTTTTTAATGCGAGGAAATCCAAGTATGAATAATCCAAGTTTCAATCTAGAACCACCCGTTCCCGCTGTCGCTGTTTCACATACCGTGGGAATAAACCTTTATGTTTTAAGACTATTTTGATGACCTTAAATTATGTAAATTATTTGACGTGGAAAATGTAGTTATGAGTAACAAAGTACCATTTAGTTAGTACCTATTGATAACCAATAAAACTCGAACATAAAGTAAAAATAGAATAATACTAAAACCCAGCATGTTTTCTATATACAACATTGTAATCAATTTAATACAATTTAAAACAAGACTCGAATACCATTCAATTAATATTTTACTGCCAAAGAAATGTATCTACCAAAATATTTTAAAATGTACATTTACCTAAGTACTACTTTTTTAAGTACCTATTTTTGATAAAACCAAATAATATTTAATTTAATCATACTATTATTTATTGCAATATGTTTGTTTTTAAAGATAAGTATAGAAAATGCAGAAATATAAGTTTAAGAGGGCAGTAAAAATTTTGAACAGGTACTTAAACGAAATCATTTACTTCTCGGCGCTCAACGATTGAGCGTAGAGATGGGATCCCACGGTGCGGCGCCCGATTAGACGCACAGAGTGCCTACCCAGTTTATTTATTTTACGCTTCTATATTTTGTTTACTTTATTTCAAGCTCGGATCCGTATGTAGGCGGTTTCCTGCATCAACTTTACAGTAATAGGTTAGGTTATACATCAGAATAACGCATAGGGTACTTTTTTCGAGGGAAAACTTCTCATTCCCACGGGACACCGACTTCCACGCGAACGGAGTCGCGGGCGGCCACTAGTTTTATAAATAAAGTAATATTACTATTTTTTTCAGAAAATATGTTATAAATGATGTAAAATGATGTAAGTCATGACGCAAAATTATTTAATCATACAAACCGTAAGGGCTTTTTTTTCCTACGGCCAACTTTATATATTTCTTGTAAATCGTTGGTTTTTTGTATCATTTCAGTTTACAGGAAGCAAATAATAGTGATTTACATAATCCCGCTATCTTATGTAAAATAGGAGCTGTTTATAGTGAGGTGAAAAATAGATATTTTACATTATAAGTTTTAACAAAACATTATGTAAGGTAAGATGAGGCAGGTTTTTGCTGGGTAAATGGTAGCTTAGAATGTGCACAATATATGTATAAAAAATGAACCATATACAGTCACGCTTCAGAAGAAAAAACGTGTAAGAGATTATGTTTTTCTTTTGAATAAAATCAAAATAAAAGTTTTCAAAATCGAGTCTTAAAAATTCATTAAAACTGAATCAAAACCAGCATAAGTAGCAATAATCATACTAATATACCTATATGTTTTAAAACTGGATGATAATAAGATGATAAAATCAGGAAGTCTCTACAAACTTTCTAAAACTTATAAATAAAACAAATTTAGGCCTAATTACAAGTAACAATATAAAAACAAAAACATATGCCTCACAATTTTTAAGTCTTACCACTAGTGTTATTTCTTAGATTTACGCGAACATTATTACTTGAAATTAAACTAATTGAAACGGATTTATATGCGTTCATTATTTTTTAATATATAAAAATATACGTACATATTTATCCGTTAAAATTAGTTTAATTTCTTACCAATAGCTCTATCAGGGACTTTATTATTTTTTACAGGTCTATGTCGAAAATAAACCGCTTCTACATTTGGGTCGCAAAATATATTGAACACAACATCTCTTAATGGTATTCAAGATCCACCTGCCAAACTTAGAACGTTTCTTTGTTCTTCAACAAATCTGACGAAAAAGCTAAACCCAACATTTAAACGGATGACATAAACATTTGTTACTTCACAATTCTCCATATCCAAAATGAGCCTTATCACAAGGGCAATACAGTCGTTGTCAACGATACGCGAGGCGATAAAAATAACATTGATGGATTTCGCCTGAAAATAAAAGCAGTAGGAAATGTCATAAACATGAATTTGGATTAAAATTTCAAATTGGCGCGCACAGTTCGGTGGGAGTTGGAAAAAAGACATCGATTGAAAATCAACCTGTTCTTGGTCGAAAATATCTTATTCAGTCAACTGTGAATGCTTATTTTTGGTCCGGTTAATGTTTTAATTAATCCGTAGGTATTTCTTTATTTTGGTGCCAATGAAAAGTTGTGGATGTAACTTTGTTAGAATCGTCTTTAAGGTACGCAATAAGTGAATAAGTACTGGAATGACATAATCATAAAATCTTTTAATCCTACTAATATTATAAATGTGAAAGTTTGTAAGTATGTGGGGATGTATTTGTTACTCTTTCTTTTCAGCCTGCTGTGGATATTAAAATGCATAAATAAAAATAATGTCAATGATTTATGATCATATCTTTTTTATGATCCGTATAAATCTAATCTAATCTTATCATCATCAAATTCGTCGAAGTTAAAATATTATTCATTACAAGCGCCGATCTCTAAGCGGTTGCGGTGCGGTGCGCGGTTTTACGCACCGTGGGACCGCCTCTTAATAAGTTAGTGGCCTACTGAGTAATTCTTGACGCAAGGGACTATACATAGGAGGAGATAAATGCTTTTAAATTCATACCAGTAAAATAAGTAGAACTCAAATTAAATTCAAAGGTGTAGTGTACTTGACTGGACTTACGATTTTGACTAAGTCCAAAGCTAACAAACAAGGAACTAAGTTAAAAGAACAATGGCATATGTTTTATTATTAAAAAATACTTACATAATTAAAGCTGATGTCTTTTGCTTTACTTCGACGACCTCTGTGGTGCAGCGGTACCTACCTATATATACCGGATTGCTAAGCTGATGGTTCCGGGTTCGATTCCCGGGTCGGGCCAATTTCGTAAAATGTTTTTTTCGATATTGGCTTGTGTCTGGGTGTAACTAGGTTCTCCCCTAGTCCATTGTGTGGTACCTATAAAACAAGTTCTTACTGCAACTTACTTTAGGGCCACATAATTGGTGTGTTAGTTTGGAGATTTATTTATTTATTTTTAGTTATTTAAGTTAATTTGTTTGATTTGCTGGGATTTAAATCTTAATTAAGTTTTTAAGTATGATTTAAAAAAATATATACGAAAATATCTAATATTTCTAATCCAATTACTTTTACGTTTAATTGTTCATCAAACATCGTGTTCGTATTTTGTTTAATTATAAAATGTATCTATATATTTGCTTTGGAATAGAAATGTTCTAGCAGACGTCCATTTTAATTCCGTGTTCCTACGAAATGATAAATTAATACGCAACTCCAAGAAGAATTTTGCTCACACAAACTACTGAATACAAAACCCTAAGTAGGTACTAACTCTGTTCGTCAATTGGTGCACAGTGGAAACACTGCTTGAAACAGACCGCGACATTGCTAAACCTCTATGAAAAAGATGACAATTGACTTATCATTATGGTTGGCTACTCCAGGAACCAATTCACAGGTCTTAAACTGTTCCCAGAACTCTAATACTAGATATGTGCCGCAAAGCCTTACACGAATGATAAAGAAGAAGTACCAAGTGTTTCTACTTAACAATGTTAGACTATGCAACTTTGTTGTAGTAGGTTACAATGTTTCAAACTTGAGTGTAAGTCGGAACAAGAACTCAAGAGTAAATGAAACTATCCCACGGACTAATACAACCTGACTACGTACAAATAACGTGAACTCCTGAAGGGTTAAGAAACTCGAACCGTGTTTTAAGTTTGTTTGACGAAAATGAGTTTGTTTCTTGGTGTCTTATATGTACCTACTAGTTTTTTTGGTTAATTATGGTGCTCGTGGGAATGAGGAATCCTTGCATTAAAACACATGTTGTGTTGTTCCCGACTATATCCTATCCATACATATATCATATTTAGACGACCTCTGTGGTGCAGCGGTATATACCGCACTGCTACGCATGGTTTTAGGTTCGATATCCGGGTCCAGTCAATTTAGTTATAAATGATTTTTCGATTTTTTTCTCATGTCTGGGCGTAACTAAGTTCTCCCCTAGTCTATTAGTGGTACCTATAACACAAACGCTTACTGCACTTACCTTAAGGCCGCATAATTGGTGTGTTAATCTGGAGATTTATGTAAATTTTAGTTATTTTTTAGATTTTAAACAACTTTTGATATTATATGCAGCAAGTCTACATTAGTATGCAATAAGTCTATTCTCACGTAGACCCGAGGACCGCTTGCCTTCTGTTGGTGCAGCGACATTGTCCCAATTAGACGGACCCGCGCCCTTAGCCGTGACAATGTCATCGGAGATTGGCTGTTTGCATTCGAAGCGCACGCGCATGGGAGATACTTGATGCAGTAGGGAAACTGAATGTGTAGATTGTGAATATAGTTTTCAACTTGAGGATTTTTTATCATTTTTATAACTTAAGAAATTATATAGAGATTTCCTTAAAAATCTTATTAATGTTGGTATTTTCGGACTCTACTTAAGGAAGAAACTATCTGCACTGTTAACAGGTCATGTGATACTAATTTTTTTTTGCACAAAATGTTCACGAATGTCGGTATAGGTATATTTTTCCCTTTCTTATTGACATACTTGCTTTATTAAAAAAAAGAAACAAATTTTAAAAGAACATTAGAGTAGAGACACACATCATTTTAAAATCTGTAAAATTCGAAATTGACTTACTGTTCCACATACTACCATAACAACCTTGAATAGCGTTTTTTAGTCGCAATGAAAATTCAACCTTACATCGCTAGCAATCTGATTTCAATTCAAATATCCCCACAATGTTTTATTTAACAGTTTGAAATTATATAATTCCCGAAACTTTTCCTTGTGATAAAAATATTCCGATGTTTGAAATGTATGGGTGTGTACATCTTTCAAGGATTTATGTATAGTTGTAGGTAATTGTACCTCTATTTCTTATTAATGCAGGCGATTCATGATTCTGATGCAAAAGTGATCTAACTTTACTATTGACAAGGTTTCATACTAATCCAAACTTCATTGGTCCACGTTTTTACCTATTTTTATGATAAAAACAATTGACTATATAGTATTGTAAAGGGCAGGATACGCAAAGTAATAAATCACGACAAGGCTAAATATCTAAGTCTAGAGTCGACAACGCGATTGCATCTTAATGCTACTAGTCAAACGAATTGTAAACTGAACAAGGATTATATGACTACTAAGAGTTGTATCCGGTAACAAATAATTCCAAAGTGTAACTGTTTTTGATACCACTTGATCTAAGTCACATTAATAAAACGCATTTAGATGCAATTTCCTTTTTTAAACTTTTAAATCTCAAGGAAAAAGTCGAATCCTTAAAGACCTTATCAGTTAAAGTTCTCAATGATTGACAAGCCCCAGTCACTCAGCGTCGAGTCAGCTGATAACAGATCGATTAGTATTTCGTTGACGCATGCGGGGTCGTCTCAACTTGACTGTCAGACTGCATTCGGCCTTTAAACGACCTTCTTTTTATCATCATGGTGGTAAACAAAGAAAAAATGTCTTTCCGGCATGTAGTTCCGTATTTGATTTTAGTAAAGGCAGGTTGATGTGGGGCTATTCGGAATTCGTAGGGCTATTCGGAAACCATTCTTATTCGGTTATTCGATTTTTTTATAAGTAACTATAGTTTTTTTTTACTTTCTCTACAGTTCTGTTTTCAAGGTATAAAAAGTTACCAAAATACGAACAAACAAGGACATTATTATAATAAAAAAGTAATTTTAAAAAGATTAAAAAATAAATTAAAGTTCAAACACGTAGAATAAAAAGGGTTCAAAATGAAACTCAGCGGTTTTAAAATATAATACCAGAGATGAATTTTTAATCTATAATCCGAAAGCTTACGTTGACCTTTGAAAATCAAAACCTTTTTTTGCTATTTTAGGAAATTCGCCCTTTAATACAGAATTGCTCATTTTATATGCTTGTTGCCCTGTTCATTTTAAATTTAAATTAAAAAGTAATATCATAAAAAACATTGTTAAAAAGACAATTTTGCTGTTTAAGTAGCCTTAAAATTGAACTCATTTTAACGGGTTTATTAAATTACATTTTATTTTTCAGCGGGTAGACTAAGATGTTTGACATCTACAAACAAATTCTGTTAAGAAGAAATGATCGCGTAAATGTAAGAAGATACTTTAATTCGTAGTTTAATATTTTACTAGGAAAAACCTATTTGTTTTATTTTTATGGTCTGTAATCTTTCTTAAGTCCTGTTCCCACGGTGTGCAATTCTGTAATATATATATACAGGGTCTGTCGTAATGAATGGATAACCCGTTACCTACAGTTGATCCGGATGTGAGGCTATAAGAAAATGGTGTCTTCTTGCCAGGGTTGTCAACCATAAGAAAATGGCGTAGACTTTTAAACTTTTTTATAAATTTCCCAATTTTTTTTATTTATTCCGCTGCCATTTCTTCAAATTTTGATATATTTGTATATTTTTTTTTGTAGTATACTCCTGAAGATGTGTATTATGTAATTTTGATACAATTTTAGGTTTTATTCACGTTGAACATTATCAAAATTCTCATTTTAAGAAAAACATTTCCAATGTTTTTTCTTTATGTCAACTTTTGATCATCTCCTGTGAAAAAAAAAGGACGACGTTATAGCTGCCCATAATCTCAATAAATTGTCTAGTATGTGTAGATTCTAAAAAGGTATAACGATGTGTACTTTACAAGCAACATTAAGTTACAGGAGCGAGAACACTAATCAAGGTCGGAATTTTTATTTTTCAAGTTATGTTATAAATGGTTGTAAAACTTCGTCATAATGATTTTATTCTATCAAGATACTTTGCACAAACACTATCGGGAAACACTATCGGGCTTTTTGGGAAAAAAATAACATTTCTTCACGACGGAAAATCAAAGTCCGATATTAGAAAGCAGTAACAAATTGAAGAAAATAATGAGAACAAAAGCACATGCGATGGTCAAACAAAATTACACTGAAGTGATGAGTACCCTTTTCTTTGTAATGCGGTCTTTGTTCGATTTTTAAAATCCGTTTCAATTTCGAATAAACTTGTCGCAACATGTTTGTCGCATGTAACTATTAGAGCACAACAATTTTCATTTGTACGTTTTCATTACATTATTATCGTGGAGTAATGTTATTAAGCTATTGCATAGCTTCTATCGCGGGCCTTGAGGTTGGAGACCGAATCCAGAAATTCCGTAACGAAAATAACCTAACTCCCCCCACTCCGACCGGCACAGCGGTGATACTTTTTTGTTTTGCCATCTATCGATGAATAGCAGAACTTTTAATGACTTATAAAAATATTTTGAACAATATCAACTTCTCATTTATTTAATAAAAGAAAAAAGATTGTTTTCTTGTCGGTCACCTCACGCTCAAAAAGTTGAATTAATATCAAAGAAAAAAATACTGCATAAATAAAATAAATAAATAATTACAAAAGTTGTTAAAAAATAGCTTTACCGCGGCAGTCTCCGAGTGCCACACGTCATTTTTTTTTCCCAAAAACAACCGGGTTTTCTTCTGAATATCCTATTAGTGACCCGATAGTGTTTTTGCAAAGTATCTTGATAGAATAAAATCATTATGACGAAGTTTTACAACCATTTATAACATAACTTGAAAAATAAAAATTCCGACCTTGATTAGTGTTCTCGCTCCTGTAACTTAATGTTGCTTGTAAAGTACACATCGTTATACCTTTTTAGAATCTACACATACTAGACAATTTATTGAGATCATGGGCAGCTATAACGTCGTACTTTTTTTTTTCACAGGAGATGATCAAAAGTTGACATAAAGAAAAAACATTGGAAATGTTTTTCTTAAAATGAGAATTTTGATAATGTTCAACGTGAATAACACCTAAAATTGTATTAAAATTACATAATACACATCTTCAGGAGTATACTACAAAAAAAAATATACAAATATATCAAAACTTGAAGAAATGGCAGCGGAATAAATAAAAAAAAATGGGAAATTTATAAAAAAGTTTAAAAGTCTACGCCATTTTCTTATGGTTGACAACCCTGGCAAGAAGACACCATTTTCTTATAGCCTCACATCCGGATCAACTGTAGGTAACGGGTTATCCATTCATTACGACAGACCCTGTATATTTTCTATACTATTCTTAACTTACCTAAAGTTTGGTGATAGCAAGCTAAACGAGCCTTTATTAGGCGCGGTGCGTGATTTTAGGCACCGTGGGACCGCCTCTTTACACTGTGATCTTGAGTTAAGATTGTGTAGTACATCATTCAATCTCAAGCCTTCAATTAGCTTCTATATCTGTCTTAAGTTATCATTATATATCGATTAGGATTACTAGAAACAATAGTAAGTAGGGCAAGATGTATGTTCCAATTAGGAATGATCTTGACCGAGTAAACACTAGGTGTAGGGTGACCACGATTGCGTTAAGATTATGAAATCTTAAGACGGAATTTATACCTAACTTTACTTGCTTTTACCCGCGCGGCTTCGCACGCGTTAAATTCGGAGTAAAACTGTACTTTGTTATTATACATAAAATCGTAAATCTTCCTCTTGAATCACTCTATCTATTAAAAAACCGCATCAAAATCCGTTGCTTAGTTTTAAAGATTTAAGCATACATAGGGACAGAGTAAGCGACTTTGTTTTATATTATGTAGTGATGATTGATATGTTATTAAAAATATGATACTCGCAAGTTAAACTCGAAATTGAAAGAGGTAGAATATAGTGAAATTAAGTTATTTTTGAATAATTCGTATAAGTACGATATGTAAAGAATGGCAATGAATTTGTTAAAATAAATATATATTAAAAAATTGATTAGGTTTTGGAAACCACCTTGTTAGGTACTTAATCTCTAATTAACATTTTACTTAGAAGTGTAATATACTCACGTCCGCATTCAAATAAAACGGCTAATTATTGCTTCTATAGTATAATTCTATAGCATTATTAGATCAGACATTGAAAAGAAAGAAAATAGAAACAGCAATAAAATCAGAAAATTTGTGTGATTTAATTCCAAAATATGTTTAAACATTTAAAGCATGGTAATCCTATTGATGAGTTACTCACACCTAAAATTGCATAGGAATATTTCGATAAGGAACATAGTACATCACTAATGACAGTTCCGCGATTTTGCTTATCGTCGAGGCTGCGAACCTGACAATGAAAATGCATAGTGATGTGCCAGTTGTGTTTATATCGATGGTTACTAGTCGATTTTGTTTCGTTTAATGTTTTAAAAGTATTTATGTTAGTTAACTATGAACTAATATTTATTATGTTGTATTAAGAAGAAGGATATTTTAAGTCGTTGAGTTGAGATGACTTTCATTAAATATCTATGCTATTTCCCGTTAAGTTTCTTTTGTAACTTTTTTTGTAATCGTTGTTGATATTATACTCACCGAATTAAAAAAAAACCGGGAATTACCATAGTTAATATAAATGTGTAGATGACCAATAATTAATAAAAACAGTGTCATCAAAACATCATCAAAACAATTGTTTATGAAATTTTATGTATTTTTTTCCGATCTCAATAGCGCCTCATAAAAAAAAAGTTTTATGTACTAACAGTTTTCTAATTTTATCTCGAAGTGTATCAAGTTTTTGGTGCTTCTTATTTTTATCAGAAAATGCATTTTTTAGTACCTACAGGGCTTTTTCAACTACTATCATTAAACAAGGGAGTTTCCTGACGAAAAACGTATATCGTGTCCTAAGACCACTCGGTGAAAATTATCGATATCGACAATTTATCAATCACATCCCTAAACTTAAAACTTATGGGGGTCTAACCTTCAGGGCGAGTAAGTAGGGTCACTCGAGTACAAATCATCGGAATCCTTTTAGTTATTATAAAAAAAACGTCAACACTGTAGCGTCTTCATTGGCCGCTTGCCTTTAGCCAACTTAGGTCTAACTAAAACCTAGATATAGGTATCCTAGACCTAGATTTGGTTAAAGGGAATATAAATAGCCATTTTATTGTTAGTTTGATTGTATTTTAGATTTGTGAGCATGTGTCAGATAGAAATAATAGTGTGTTTAGTGGCGTTCGTTGGATTTGGATGGGGCTATATCAATTGTAAGTACACACTTTTTAAAATGTTTTACTTTAAATAAAGTTTATTTTGCTAATTTTTAAAATGCAGTTTTGTGTATTTATATTATTTTATCATGAATATATGATAGTAGTTGTATGATTTTTCTAATCTGTTGAATCATTATTTTTTCGTAAGGTAATTACAAATGTAGGTGCAAGTCAAGTGGTTACTCAAACTTTTTATTTTAGATACTTTAAGTTGATAATATCATACCTAAAAAATAACAAAGTGCTTCAAATTACCTTAGCATTAATAATTAGATTATAAAAACACTTTTTTTACTAAATTCATTCATTGTTAAATATGTAGTTGATTAGAGTAGCTAAATGTAGAAAAGCAATTTATAGTTCAATTTTTTTTTAAAAAGATGAAAATTAATATTTATTTTCTTCACCTTCTCTGGAGTAACTAAGTAAATTATAAGTTTAAAATTAATAGCATGTTTATGTATATTATTGTAGTAGTAAATAAATTGCATATTCATTAAAAATGATATCATTTTAAACACAAAATTATATAACTTCGAAATTTTTTCATGACCTTGAATGTTAATTTTACATTCCACTACATTTAATTAACTAGCACCTATTTTTTTATGAATGAAAATGTACCTAAAATCATTTTATAGTTTATACATTTTATCTTCTTACTAGCTATCTCATTAGTAAAAGTGAAAAAAACGTGTGATCCTGTGAAAATTACCGTAACCAGCGACCCGGGACGTCATCCAGACGATTCTGGAAACTCTCTTTGTTATACCGTTATACACAACTAAGTACATACCAACAAATAGAATGCAAGACGAATATTTATTGTTACGGTAAAAGTTAATTTTAAAAAGTAAAAGTACGGTAAATTTTAGGTTTTTTTTCTAGTTGATAAAACGTAGTATAGATACTCACTTTTGGTTAAAAAAGTAATTAGTGCTTAAATTTTATCATTTCCACTGTTTAAAAACTGCTTTTAGGAGAAATATTTATTAATTATGATTGGCCACCTTTAATAAAGTTAAAAAAATCTAAGTGCGATCAA
The DNA here is from genome assembly GCA_916618145.1 of Emmelina monodactyla. NCBI lineage: Eukaryota > Metazoa > Arthropoda > Insecta > Lepidoptera > Pterophoridae > Emmelina > Emmelina monodactyla. The sequence continues at coordinate 2,271,421 of OU745319.1, forward strand.
ATTAGATAGAAAAACTAACTAGAAAACGAAGACAAACTACACTATAAGAAAAGTTTTTTTGTATAAATGCTGTTACTAATCAGATAATCAATAAAAAAGTTATTTAATGAGTGCAATGCTGCGGGCGGAAGCTATGCAACAATAAATCATTGTGAATTAATTAATAATTATTCACTTTCTTAATCTGCGATGTCAACTAACTATGTGGGTGTTATGCCTTGAATAGAACTACAAAAAAACACATCTGTGTCTAGAATTTTGTTCAAAATACCTTAATTTCACTTTTTTTTTAAATCAACGTGTTTTGAAAAAAAATGTAAATTGTAGAATAAACAACTATCAATGAATAGGCAGCTAATAAATAAAAAACGGCTTGGGATTTTTTGCTGATTAACTATTAAATCTTAAGTTATTTGAAGTACACATGCCCTATTTAATATTGTAAAATTCAATAATGAGGAAGACATTCTACATTACAGTGTATTTTTAGGACCATGTCAAATATGGAATACTTTTAATTGGCTTGTAGGAATGGAATACGCGTTATAACCAGATTACTTTAATGACTTACTAATAAAAACTTAAAATTCCACAAAAAATGATAAACAATACATAAATTTGTACATTTTAATAAAACGTAGGAAAACCAATAATATTTAAGACACTTTTATCACAGTTTTAAATTCCATATTGCGGACCCTTTGTAGATAAAATGGTTCCCGAAATAAATAATCACGTAATTTATGAATCCATAAATAATTATAACTGATAAGAAATTAAAACCATTAAATTTGTATGAAATTCTACTTGGCAATGTAGCATTTCTTATTACCTAAATTAATATGTTACCGTATTTTATTGACATTTGGTGCAGATAATTATAATCATTGCTTTACCCCTCGTATGGCGGCTTCTACAAATAAAATTAATAACGATTAACCTTATAAACAGGATGGCTAAATGATTTTTGTTAAATGGCTAAAAAATACTTACATTATTACTGTTACTTAAACTTTTTGATAATCACACTTCACTTTCACTTGGTCATCTTTTGTGTTTTTGACGCTAACAAAGCCCAAATATTTTGATTTGCATTGTAAATAATACATGTTGGTACCTATAAAAAATCAAGTAGGTATCGTGATATAGTTAACTACGTTATTGAAAAAAAAAGTAATTTCTCTTTTAAAATATTTACATTAAAGAAAAAGCGTGAAAGTTACAACAATATATCGACTTATAACAATATATTGAGTGGTAGGCTCTGTCTGCAGCGATTACTGGGCTGACTCGACCGGTGAAATACCACCGTCGTCGCACAGAAAACCGACGTGAAGTAGGGACGATGTTCCTGCGTTTCGTTCGGTGAGTGCGGTACCCGGTGCCTAATTTTCTCAAAAGCCAGCAACGCACCCTCAACACCCACTGAGTTGCGGGGAGTCATGGGCGGCGGTGATCACTTACCATCAGATCACTTCTCATAAAAATATATATATAAATGTTCAAGCACTTTTTACCTTAAAACATAATGATGTCGTTCAAAATAACTAGATTAGGTGTTCAAAATTCAACAGCGACATTACTTAGAAGCCTAATTTCTATCTTGACATTAAACAAGACGATGATACAATTCGTTAACACTAAAACCGTTCTTTGGAATTTGAGATTTACCTACGCTTAAATAAGACCTAAATTTAGTTACTTGGAAAGTAGAAAATCACTAACAACAAGAAGTTCTAAGAAGTATAATGAAGGTAGTTCTCAGTATTATGTTTATTAGATTTTAACTTAGTTCTGTGCTCTTATAACTTTAGCTACTGAAGTCAAATCTTAATAGTTTTAATATGATTCTCAACAGAAAGATTTGTAAGAACAGTGATAAGAATATGCAATGGAATTTCCATTCTCCAGATGTCAATTACTTCGTAAATAAACGTTTAGCGAACTACTGTTAATTAGAATGAAACCACAGGTCCTTAATGCAACGGATTATGTACTAAAATAAATTAATTTCTATTCATGTGACTCTTACCCCATCCATCCTCATTTGATATTTTTAAAGTTATGGGTCTGAAACAATATTTTTTTCGAACTTTCAGTCCGGTAAAACATCGTGAGAGAGCTCACATGTTTGAATCATCTATCATTTTAATCCATTAACTCTGAGCGTAACGACGTACCTCTTCCCAATTTTTATTCCTCTAAAAAAATTGTGGCTGATGATAGATACCTACACTTTTAAACTTTCCAGTGGTTGACAAAAAACTTGCAATATTTCCAGTGGCCGACGTAGAATGCGGCGTGGACACGTCTCGCAAGGCCCGCATCGTCGGTGGGGTCGACAGTCTGCCGGCGGAGTTCCCCTGGGCCGCCAGCGTGTGGCGACAGGGGGCGCACCAGTGCGGCGCCACCGTGCTGGCAGACCGGTGGCTGGTTACCGCTGGCCATTGCGTTTGCAGGTTTGTGATGGAGTATAGCATCACAAAATTATAATAAAGTCTAGGGAAAGCTCTGATAACGCAGGTTTCTACTGGTGAAAGAAGTATCAAAATCGCTTCAGTAGTTCCAGAGATTACTTCCAGCATAAGGATAAAAACATAATCTTTGCCTTATTAATACATTTTTAAACCAAAAGCAGGATAGTAAGAGTGCTCTGTACATCTGAAACTGTACATCTTGAGATTTAAAAGCCTAAAACGCTTTTGTATCAACAAAAGTCTACTTATAGACGGCAGTAGCAACTAGGACATCTTACCGTAAAATTACAACTATCTTGAGTAGGTTTAAGATGGGTTTTTGATTTTTTCAAACCCTAAAAAGTAAATTAAATGAGGCAGATAATAAGGTTATTTATTTATTTATCTATACTCTACTTCAATTCAAACTAATTCCAAGGTTTATCACCAAATACAGATATAAGAGGCCCAGGAAAAGAAAAAACTAGTTACTTACTATTCATATACCGATTCAATATAATAATGTCTAATTGTTTTTTTAACACCACAGTGCGTTCAACGAGTTTTACAAGTCCAAGCAGTTGTCGGTGGTAGTGGGGTATACCGATATCTCATCTACAGAGATGAATGAAGCGCTGGCTAGTATACACCCCCATCCACTTTACAGGTAAGTGACGTAAGGTTTCATTTGCCTTTCAAAGAATATTGTTACAGGGTGATTTTATTATATTCATTTAAAAAGCTGCATTTATAGCTGCCTCTAGACAACAACAATACAAGAAAAAAAACGAATTTTAAGGCAATAGGTAACAACCGTAACTAATAATATTCATAGTATTAATGACCAGTAAGTTAAGGTTTTACACAAAAATAATTTTAAAAAATATTATTAAGTGCCAAAATATATGAGTTTTTTTGGCTTAAACCTTACATATAGGTAACGTTGGTAATTTGAAACTAGGCTATTGGTACCTTACTATATACCTTCAGTTGGGGCAAGATTTTTGTAACTTCCAACCTCCGTCAAGATTGCTAACAGTTGATTTCGGCGCTAATTTCCAATCTTTTTATCGAGAATTCATTTCACGTACGCATTCAATAAATTAATTAGTTGTACCTAATCGAATTGAGATTCGAATTTTCCAAAAGACCCCTCTAAAGGCGCCCTTCGGTAAATCTTTGATTAACATAAGAGCCTCCCTCAATACCGTTTAATTTGTGCCGAGAAATGTTAAAAGATTACTCGCATTTGATGTGAATTTGCTTTTATTTTGATGTCAGAGGAAGGTGCTGGAGAATCAATGTGTCATACTTTACTTAAACTTTAAAAAACCTTTTGGTAGAACTTTACTTAGTTTTTTTACTTTTTTTTACTATTTACCTCTAAAAATACTCTTTAAAAACAAATTGTCTGCCACCGTTGCCAATACGCATGTTAGTTCGCTAACCTAGTATATAAATCAGACGACAAAACCAAAAAAACATGTTCATGGATAAAAGCATGCATTAATCCATCAGTTCGTAGTACATTACTGTCATAACTCAGCGTTATATATCGCCTCGAGCGGTCGGCGTGCAATGAATCAACGCTCAATTAGAATCATCGGAAACGTATTTCGTAGAAAGACAAAAGGACTAGGAAAGGACAAAAGGGCATGTGAAAAGGGTTAAGGGTGTGTCTCCATAAATTCAATTTCGAGGATAAAGAGATGCTTTTATGATTTGTGTGCCCTTTATTTGTATAACAAATATTACTACCATCTTATTCTGTTTTGTCAAACTGAAAACTTCACTACCATTATTACCCTGATTCTTCTTTTATTTGTACTTGACTTGGATGTATCATTTCTTCCAGATGCAATAAGAAGTCCAACGACGTAGCCCTACTCATGACTGCCCGGCAACTCCGCTGGTCATCAGACCTCCAACCAGCTTGTCTCCCGAAGGCCTTGGCACCAGATTTCAGTGGTACCACCGCCACTGTCACAGGCTGGGGGTTCACTAATGAAGACAGAGGCAAAGGTAGGGTTATAATTGTGTTTTACAATTCAGAGAAGTCCTATTTTTTAAAATTAAGAGATCGATTTTAACCTCACAGGAAGGTCTTAGATATAATACGAGATGATATTGTAAAATTTTACCAATTCTTGACTTGCTAGGCCATTTAAGTTAGCTGTTAATTGTATAAAATTGTCAAAATATATAAATTTTGAGATTAAAACATTTACTTATATTTTCTTAATTTCTTAAGTCAATTTATCCAAACTAAAGTTCACTGCCGCGATTGCTCGCTTTAGAAATTTAAGCGCAATATTTGCCGCAGAATTTTCATTAACTGGTAATATAATTACTTTCCTCGTAGCTTCCATCGCAGTACTTATGAGCGTACATTATGCGAACACAGGTGTTTCAGGTCTTTGATGACTTACAAGTTGAATATGAGCAAGTTAGTGGAGATAAGTAGTTCCTTAACTTTGAAGCAATTCAAGCAGAATGATAATGTTGATGTGAAGTCGACGAAATTAGCTGATGTGGCAATGATTCAATTATGGAGCTTGTTAGTTAAAGTATAATATGTTTGATACTAACAATCTCAAGATTTCATTTTATAACCCAATTGAGGTGACCTTTAGAACAAAAAGTCAATAAGTTTCGCCACATACTTACTTTCAGTCACAGTTTCTTCGTTAGAGGTTAAAAAAACATTATCATAAAAAAATAGAACGAGTTAAATAAATAACAATTTATATTAAGTAAGCTCCTTCTAATAAAATTAAAGATTGACAAAGCTTACCATTTTCAATGTTTTTATTCAGAATTGCTGTCACTTTTTTTAACACCATACAATGGACAATCCATTAACCCGGTAACTCAATTATATTTGCATATTTCTTTTTCAATGGCATGTAAACGCCCTGAAAACTCTATTAAAGAGGCTTGCTTTTATTTATGGCATCACATCATAGGCATCTGTGAACCCTAATAAATAAACTAGAATTAGGTTAGAAGGGTGAATTTTTATGGCGTTTTCGGTTTGTGTTACAACTTTTCTGACGCTTACATGATTTGTGTCTTTTAGAAAACACATTTGGATTATGATTTATTCTAAAAAGGGCTGCCAAAGGAAAAAAATACATTCACAAATAAAATGACTCCGGTTAATACAAGTTCACAAATATATTACAATGCCATTTTATAGGCGATCCTTGCGAATATTTTTGACATCATAAGGATGTAAGGAATATGTATAAAAAAACTTTGTGTCGTTTTTGAATCTATGCCTTTTTTCAGGAGCACGTCCAAACATTCTTCAGAAAACTGACGTCTCCGTAGTGTCCAACGAAGAATGTAATCAATGGTATCACTCCCAGGGAAGCAAAGTTAAAGTCATACCGACACAGCTGTGCGCTGGTCATGAAAGCGGAGGTCGAGACTCTTGTTGGGTAAGATTGAGACTTTTCTACTTCAATTTAAGTGTTTATCAGCTTAGAGTGTGTCTAATGTCTCTAGAGTATCAAAGAAATACTTTGTTTCTATTGCCAAGTAATGAAATACAAATTTAATTTAAAAGATTAATTTTGGTTCTGAGATACGAGACTTGATTTTTTAAAGTTAGCGACGTTTTTGTATGAAGGTTCTACGGGACACAATGGACTTAGTTTGTTAGTTCTTTACGTGTTTCAGGGCATTAAGTTGGTCAATAGCTAATAATTTAAGAATCTCTTTAAGGCCTTTATCATAAAGTTGCATAAAACTAATCTCCAAGCGTCAACAATTTTACATTAAATTATGTCCAATAGGCTGACAGCGGCGGACCACTAGTCTTAAAACAAGACAAGCGGCACACAGTGCTCATCGGCGTCGTATCAACGGGTAGTGGATGCGCGCGCGCACGAATGCCCGGGATCTACACGAGAGTGTCGCGGTATACCGAGTGGATCACGGAGACGATAGGACGAGATGGCTCTAGGAGCGGACTAAAGTGGTATCCTAGAAGAGGATAACAAAATTTTGTTAGTTGTAAAAGGTAGAATTCGTAAGTCAGAAACTCGATTGTTATTAACTTATTTTATTTATTAATAAAGTATGAAAATGGCTGTGATAGTATTAAAATTAATTTGTGAATTGAAAGAACAATAAAAAATGAATGTTAAATTTTATTGTGTAAACAATATCTTTCAAACTGCTTTTTAGTGTCGACAAGAACAGCAAACAGTTTTCTGCCAGCGGCTTCTTCTTTTTCGTCTTTCAGAGATGCTAAAGCCTCTTCAATTGCTATTTTAGCATCGTCGATTAGAAGTTTGAAGTCTTCTTTAGTTTTCATATTCTCATCGTTTTTGACAGTTTTGTATTTTAAAAATAACGCCGAGTGAAGTTCATGTTGTAAAACAGCTAAATATAAGCTAAGTCTAGCATTTCCTGGATCTAGAATTTTAGTGATTATACTTAGATCTTTGCACATTTTGATTTTCTTATCTAAATATTGTTTTGATGAATAACTAGGTTGTCTTCCATATAGTTGAAGTAATGAATGCTTGATCGAGTATAAGTGATAATGATTTTGGTGCAAGAAAGTTGAAAGTTTGCACAACAAATTTTCCAGTAAGGTCACTGATCCGCCCATCATTTGCACGTTTTCAACTTCATCTCCCATTTGAGAAATTATCATGTTAACTTGAGCGTTGTTAACCTTAACACTGCATTTGTTGCAAATCCAATCTGTGTCGTCATCTAATGGGTCTTCTGGAAGATGTATTCCATCACATGGATTATTTCCATCACCAAGGCATCTCATTGCGCTTAAATAAGTGCCTAATTCAGTTGGATCACTACACCTTTGACATTTGCAGTCAAAATACTTGGTTTCTTTTAGGTGCTGCCGCCTAGCTTGAGTACCCCATAATGCATGACTGTACATAGTCGTAATATGCTCATTCTTTTGGACCGGCACAACTATTTTGAAAGTTATCTTATAGAGATCATTTTTGTCCTTAGGCGCTCGCTCAAATACATGTTTAGTATTCGGAATACAGCTGTGTTCTAAAATGCTTGTGTTGGTATATAGTGCAAGCAATTCAACTTGATCAGGTAAACGTATTTCAAGGGCGTTCGTATCAATTATTCCACACATTCTATGAATAAGTTCTGCTGTTATGTCGGGAACATATTTCTCTCTCGTGTCCTTGTCAAGTTTATTTATGAAATTCAGAATAAGGTATTGAACGATGAATTCATTGGCTTCCCTGGAAATAGAAATACACAAAGTTAACAAACAATTTGTGGATAACTAAGAAATATTGGTACTTATAAAGAAAGGGAAAATATATAACTTCTTAGATTTACGCGATTATTATTACTTGAAATTAAACTCATTTTAACGGGTTTTACGCGTTTATTTTATTATTTTTGATTTTCCGACGTTTCGGCATTTTTGCAAATGCCGTGGTCACGGGTAGACTGAGATGTTTGACGTCTTCATAGAGTTAAGTAAAAAACGATTTTTCGAATTCACCGCCATCTGTTTCGTAATTTTCTCGCATAGTCGCTCGGGTTCACGCAGTAGACGCTGACAGTGTCTTTATTTTTCTGCTTATTGGTCTGCTGGTTGTTCTTTTTTATTTTGCTAAGTATTGGATCCCACGTTGGTGACAGCTTCCAACCATCTTCTCTATTGAAGTTAGGGTGTTTTTTAATTTCAATAGTTTCTCTTACCAGCCTAGGAATAAAATGTTTCTCTTTTGCTAGGATTTTAACGGTATCAAATCTTAGATAGTGGTTGGGCTTATCCATGGAATGCTCACAGACTGCAGATTTTGTATAGCGACGGTTTTTTACATCGGCGATATGTTCTTTTATTCGAGTAGACCCTAACTTCAATAGAGAAGATGGTTGGAAGCTGTCACCAACGTGGGATCCAATACTTAGCAAAATAAAAAAGAACAACCAGCAGACCAATAAGCAGAAAAATAAAGACACTGTCAGCGTCTACTGCGTGAACCCGAGCGACTATTCAAGGGAAAATATGTTTCAAATACTAGGTAAGTTGGTAAAGATGATTGAAGATTTTGTGTTGTTTATATATTCCACAAAACGATCAAAGGTATCGATACGAATACATTCCTGGAACAATTTTGTTTTCTATTATTTATTTTGCTTTATATTTAAAGATTTATTGTGTTTTGGTAAACTTTAAAAACAGAAGCTTTAGCTGGTAAAAAAACGTAATTTTATAAAATATATTCAGACTTTGTCTTTTACAATTTATAAGTATTGAATTTTTTCGTAACAAATACTACGTTTAGAAATTGAAGTCTAACAATCCTTGAAATTTAAAGAAATACCAAAAATAATAATTTTTCATTTCATACCAATATTTTCATTAATAAATACCCAAATCATAGTCTGAACAAACCCTAAATGTTATTTCATTTTAATAATTTTGAGAGCATATAGTAAGCTATATTCATTAACAAATTCTAATAACGAAACGTAGATATATTTACTTAAGAATCGGAGCATAAATCTCTTCAAATCGTTTTAATAAATACATATTTAACTTAACCGCTGGTGGGTTATCATCATTTTGACAGTTTATTTAATCTGCCCATAGCGGCAGATCAAATAAACTGTCATAATGATGACGTCATAAGTTTACACTCGTATCATTACCGCGTCAACTCCCGCGCAGTAATCTACTTACTCATACACATCTGTCCCAGGTGTTCGACTTTCCATGTGTGACTGCATGTTTGACAGCTTGCTCCATTTCTCAGGGTCTGTCTTCTGGAGCAGGATGCATCTTAACGGTAGGAGGGCATCATGCCTGTGATAAGTTAAAGCAAATTTATTTATCTACATTAGGCGATGATGGCTTGATTTTGGTTATTTGATAAGATACTGTTAATACAGATTTAATCCACTATTATATTAGGAGCTTGTTCGTGTCATAGGAAGTCTTATGCTTATGCTTATTTTTAGTAGATATTAAAGTTCATTTTCGAATATAGAAACGTAGGTACTGTAGGAGACCTCAGTTGCTCAGAAACATTAAACATAAATAACAACCCAGTTAAACAATATTTTTTACTATTTTACGACAGTTGTATTTATCAAGTTAATTCTTCTCGTAAACCTTGTGATTTACAGTTTCAATTTCATTGCTCATAAACAGCAGTGCAGTCAATTTGTACGAAATTATGGCGCATACAGTTTCATTTCGGACCCAACAGTAACGTACCTACATTATATCGCGTAGTACATACAAGTAACAAAAGATACATAAGAATCTACTATTTTCAGAATAGTTTACACCTCAAAGATCCAGCAGTTCAATATCAAAATATTATTTTACACTAGTGACACTTTAATCCTAAAAAGTACTAGATCAAAGAAAGTTGCAAACAAGAGTCGTTAATACCAGTGAGAGACCTTCACTCATTGTTAAGACAGCAGAAATATGGGCTACAACATGTATAAAAACTTGTGATAATTCTAACTTGATATACTCGTAAAGCTGTAAAACCGTTTTTGTAGTACTTGTAGGTTTGTTATTTTTGTATGTAGCAATAAAAGCTCAAAACAAGCAATCAGAGAATAACTTTAACAATTATAAAGAAATGAATTCATCTGTGGCGAATCTTAGACGCTAAATAGAAAAATCTTGGAAATAAAAAAGTCATAAATTTGTAGATATTTAAAAAAAAACTCATCTGCGTCAACCCGACTCGCACTTGACCAGTTTTTTGTCAACCAAAGACATCTCACCAAAACTCTGTTGCAACAAAGGCGCTAAAAAACCTACATTTACGACACAAACGAATCCAGAATAACTTATCATTATAATAATGATATGAATAAAAGAGATGTATTTCATAAATCAGACATGACAGTCTTCAGAAAAAGCCGAATGTAACAGTATCACGGCATATTTCATAAAATCATCATAAGAAATTATACAGATGCTGGAATGGTCCATTTACTTTGCAGACGTGTATGAAGTAAAGACTCAAGAAATCTTTGGATGTGGCATCGACTTTGATAGTAAGTTTAGATTTTACATGACGAAATGTAAATATCTACACTACAGTTGTGAATTTATATCCTGAATAAATTACACATAAACAATGATATGGAAATTGGTTAAAAAACAAATATGAAGACAGATTAATACTTGTGCGTGTCTAGTGCATTTGAAACTGGTTAACCTTTCCGAATGTTATGGATTCAATCCACTGGAGTGTAGGTATTACTTTTTTAGACTTTTCCAAATAATTTTTACAATTGATCAATAGGTGAGGAAAAAATTCTTCTTCTTAATTAGTTAGACACACATGCTATTATGAGCAATGAACATCTTAACTACGTAGTAGATAAAAATAAAAATAAAACAGTCATATCCAAAGATTTTCTTAGTCTGAGGAGGAAACAGATAATAAAATTAGGAATAACGACGCTGTGTCGTGAGAAGAGGTATAATTATTTTCAGTTGTTATGTGCAGGAAAATGCTAACGAATTACCTAATATGAGGGTCTTTTGAATTAATCACGGTTGAGATTCGCAAGATAAATAAGAACAACGAGAAGGTTTAGGCTTTGCCCTATTTTGGTAATATTATTACTAGAGCAGGTACTATTTTGTTAAGTAGACTGTAATGAGAATTAATTTTTGGTTACTAACGTTCTTCTTCCGAAGCGAAACTATATAAAAAAAACACGTTTAACTTATCAGAAATAAATAAGCTAAGTAGTCTCTAAGATTACCCCTTCCATCAGAACTTCCAACTTCCTCTACATAACAAAGTAATAGATACAAAACAACTGACCTGTAGTAGTCAGCCATATTGTCCAGCACACAGTGAGGCCTGACGCTCAGGATGTGGCACTCCGCGCCGTGGTGCCGCGGGTCCTTCAGACCTGGGCAGTAGCCGGAGCAGACGGGCCAGCCGCAACTGAATACAATAATATACGTGCTGTTCAATGGATGACAGGTTTTATGTAATTTCTACAGTAAGTAACCTTAGACACCGAATATAGGTAGGTACTATCAATCAAACATTTTTTTTTCTTAATGTAACTGAGGATTGTAAATTACAACTTTTTTAAGGAAAGAAATAAAAAAAAAACACAATCGAATTTTGAAATTGATCATATTATCTCATTCCACGATAGTCCTTTATCTTTCTCATACCAACTCCATACCTCGGACACCGCTCCCCAACATCGGTGACCACGAGCTTGTAGCACCCCACGCACGGCATGGCTGCCTCAGGGTCGGCGGTGGCCTTCGGAGCCATCACCAGCGGCCGCTCCGACAGCACCAGGTCTCCGGGAGACAGGTCCCGGGTCGCCACCAGGTAGCGACCTAGCTCTTCTGAAGTATGGACCTGGGATGGAAACGAGATTGTGTACCTATAGGTGACTAAACTTAAGCATACGGTTTCTTTGGCTTGGCCTTGCATTCATCCTTTTATTATTCTTCCTCCTCTTATATGTCAAATTTATAGCTCTTTACATAACTTTTTTAGTGTCTACTTATAAAGCTTAATGACTTAAGTATAAAATTCTTAGTACGTTACGTAGGTACTTACATATTTAAGGCCAACGTTCTTGTCTTCAATATATCGCACCATTATTTCAGAGGTATAAATCAAGACACTTCATGTGCGGCTACGCAAAATTAATTATATTCAGACATGTGAGAGAAGTGAACTTTCAGTAAGTTAATAATAGCGCTAAAAATGCCACTGGAGCTTGTAGCGTCATCTGTTCCATTATGTTAGTACTCCGAAAAAGCGACATCTATTAACAACTTGATGAACTAAAGTTTACAACGCCATCTACAAACTAAGCTATAAACTAGTTGAAGTTCATAATGAGTTTGGACGGCACACGTGATGTCTTCAGTGCAGTGTTATAAGTTCTGGGAAGCAAAAGAAGATGTCGCTTTACGGCCGAAACCAATATTCTACTAACCTTTGACGCCTTGTTATTTGTGTAACTATGGTAACTATTATCCATGTTTTTGCGTCTCAATAAACTATGGTAGATAGCTGTTGATATGGAAATGACAGAAACACGTCACAAAAAACAAAACTAGCAGTTTCCAATTACCAAGGTTTGAACTATAGTAGAATATTGGTTTCGGCCGTTAGTGTAATTACCTCGTATGGTAGGCCATCTTTTTCATTCACGTCTTTTCCCATTTTTCTGGAAATCATCGTAACTTTATAATTTCTGTAATTTTAATGTCTTCCCTTAAGGTTTCATAGTACAAGTGTAAAACTTAATCAAAGTGTATAATCTAAAGAGTGAAGTTTATGTTCCTTAATCCTAATAATTTATTTTATTCGATGGGTATGGATAATTTGGCATCGTTACCGATAATTTCGGTTCTAATTATCTTGGCAGGTTAAAAGTGAATATATGACGTCACACATTAATCCGGTCCATTGATGTTTCAATGTCAATGGTAGATAATTGCAGTAGTAGGTAAAATACAGGCACGGTGCCCAGACTAGTAGGTATTTATTTTGGTACTAACGAAAACTCTAGTAGTTGCAGGGTCAAGGTGGAATCTTGCTTGTACGATCATTGATGAACATTAAAATAGTATTAATTTTCATTTCTATTGCAATACTTTATCTATAATAGTAGGTACCTGCCTATTTAAATAGGTAAATCTGTGTCTTCTTACGGATTTTGATAAAATTTCGAAATATTATTTTAAATAAGTAAACGTTCAAAGCTAAATGTTTTTTTAAACAATTCAAGAGTTTGTTTTATAATGCTAATGGTGATTAAAAAATTAGCAAGCATGCGAAGCAAAAACAAGTACCTTAATAGGTATATTAAAAGTAATCAATACTGTCTTTCATGTAAAAATTACTTACTGGGTTAAAATAAGTGAAATAAAATGTAACCTATCGTACCGTATTTTATTAAGATTCACTCCATTATTCGTAATCGCAACTTAAACCTAAATTATCTGAAATGTGTCTACTCAGTTACCTATCTGTAAAAGCTTTCTGTCAAAAAAAATACATTCAGGGCTGTTGATTTTGTAAATAAATAAAATAAAATAAAAAAAGAAAGATTGACAAAGACACGAAGACATATTTTAGCTAATGTAAGGTTAAATTTCGTTTATAAATACATGGGGGTAAAACATAAAGTTAAACTTGAAGTACGCAATTTAAAAAAAACTTTACAATTAAATTAAAAGCAGAAAAAGGTCAATTTATAATTTTATGTAATTTATATTTATTGTGATACTTAAATAATTTAATAGTTTAAGTTTTTTTTATCAAAAACCTTAACTATAACAAACTGTGTGGCAATACTTACTATGGAATTTCCTTGTAACCTAGAATCCGACTTTTCCAGCAAAATACTATTCTATTTTTAACCACACTTCCACAGCACTATTTTTCACATAACACAGCTTTTATACAATCAAAATAGTATTTTTATTCAAATTTTATTAATTTCTGTTGATTTGTATTCAATGATGATAATTTAAAGGGAATTTAATAAAAAATCTGGACCGACGTGTGCGCAGCTTTTAACTAATAGAGGAGTGGGCTGGAAACAGTAGATTTCCCAAATTGTACGTCACAGAGTGTGTGAATGAAATAGATAGACCCTGATGATAAATGGGATGGCAACCGTAATAAAAAGATTTGCTCTTAATTGCTGTACCACTAAGATTTTCGAAATTCAGATTTTCGAAATTTTTTTTAAAGATTATAGGTAACTAGTTTATTTTTTTATTATTAACAGCACACCTATGAATATTGTAATTATGAGTAGATAATTTTATGCTAAAAAAATTACCTAATACAAAATTAACCGCTCTACACAAGATAAGTTTAGAGACTATGGTTGCAGCCAATACAATAGGGTTATAGGATCATTAAATGTTAACAAGAAATATTAATCATTCCTGAACAAATGCATTTATGTCAATGAATAACCAACATTTGTTATTGCTTTCAAAAGAAACCAATACTTGTTGGCAGTCGTCCCAAGTCATAGGATTCATTATCTGAGTCTATTTAAAACGAGTATTGTGATAGAAACCGAGCGGGGCGGCTGTGCGCTCGCGCTTTCAGAACAATCATGGACAGCTCAAAACGAGAAATGCCGACGTGCGAGGTCTGCCAGCAACCAGCCAACCAAATCTGTGGGGGATGCAAGCTCGTGTACTACTGCTCAAGAGCACATCAAAAACTAGGATGGAGAGAAGGACACAAATTCCAATGTTGCGCCTTCAAAATACAATTCTCCGATACCCTGGGAAGACATATGGTCGCCACAAGAGACATTAAACCAGGAGAGATGATACTCAAGGAAAAACCAGCTGTCATCGGACCAATGACGACGTGCCTTGCCCAATGTCTGTCATGTGCGAAAAAACTAACCCCAAACAAAGTTGACAACAAATACGACTTCTATAAATGCACTTCTTGTGGCTGGCCAATGTGCGGGCCAGAATGTGAAAAGGCTGATATTCATAAGGCTGAATGCAAAATTATGACTGAAAGAAAATATAAATCGACAATTAAGTACGAATCTCCAGACAAACATGAAGCAGCATATTGTGTGATTGCACCACTTCGAGTACTTTTAATGAAAGAAACTAATCCGATGCAATACGAAAATATCATGGCTTTAGAATCTCATGTCGAGGAAAGAGTCAACACGCAATTGTATGTAGTCCTAAAAGCCAATTTAGTGACTTTTATTGTTCAAGTTTTAGCTATGCAATTTGATGAAGAAACAATTTTAAAAATTGCATCTATATTTGATACCAATGCCTTTGAAGTCAGATCCCCTGATGGAATGAAAAGGTCTAGAGGTTTGTATGTCACAGCGGCAATGATGAACCACGATTGTAGGCCAAATACTAGACACATATTTCTGGGTGAAGAGCACAACATGGCAGTGATTGCAACCGTGCCTATTGCCAAAGGTGAATTAATAACTGCAACCTACACTCAATCACTGTGGGGAACCTTGGATAGAAGAAGACACTTAATCACACATAAGTTTTTTGAATGCACTTGCAGCAGATGCAAGGATGCAACGGAATTTGGTACTTATTTAGGCAGCATTTACTGTTCAATTTGCAATGGACCAAACGCTGGATTAAGCCGGGGCACTATGATGGTATCAACTGACCCATTAGATGAAAATGCACCTTGGAAATGCGAGAAGTGTGATCATTCAGTTCTTAGTAGACAAATGTTTTGGGGTAACAATGCTTTAAGACAAGACTTGACTAAGCTCGGTAAAGCTGGTCCAACAGAGTTTGAAGATTTTATTTTGAAATACAGCCTGACTCTCCATCCAACAAACCATTTAGTGTTGCAAGCGAAGTTGGCACTAGTGCAAATTTATGGAAATCGCAAAGGCTATGTATTAGCAGGTATGTTGTTATACTAACTTACTTTAAAATAATCCTTACTTTGGTAAGTCAGGAAAACATATATTTTGTATTGCAGAGTTATCAGACAACCTTCTAAGAAGAAAGATAGACCTGTGTCATGAGTTGTTAGAAGTAGCTGATAAACTGGAACCAGGCTTTACTAGGCTCCGAGGAACGTTGCTACTAGATCTGCAAGCTGCTATGACCGTACAAACAAAAAGAGAATTCGAAGCCGAGAAAATTACTAAAGAGGCAGCACAAGTAAGTATCTTTAAACAAATTGTAACTTTAGGCTCTTATGGATAGAGATAAATCTTAGGGACAATTCGTGAAATAAATAAGTGCTTATAAAGAAAAGGTTAATCCTAAAGTTCCATCTTGATAAAACTTAAAATATAAAGGGGTTAAAAGTTGGTAAAGATGTTTACTAATATGAGTGAAGTAAAAATGACAATTCGAAACAAACGAATATTGGAGTGTTGCCAGTGATGTGCACAAACGTTAACGTGTTATTTCAAAATGGCCGACCTATATCAAAAATAACTCACGATTTCAGCGTATTTCGGGAACAATTGCTATGCCATATAAATTTTTTTACTGTATCTATAATTACATAAACAAATGTGTGTATGTTAGTATGAATAACATTGCCCAAATAATTTGAAAAAATATATAAATATATTTAGTTTCCTATTGCTGATATTATTATTTACATTATAGGATCAGCTGATGCAGAGCATGGGCCTCCTTCAAGAAGCTGTTTCAATCCTAAAAGTGGAGCCTCATTTGAGAGATTCTTTAGAATATAAAGTAAAGGAATTGGCAGGTCATCTAGAAACTTCCGAAAATGGGTCTGATTCTATATCTGTAGACTAAATTTTAAGGCAATATTTTTTAAACCGTATCGTACCTATAAGAGTTTTTTTCAGTAAAGAACTTACAGTAAGTGAATGTGAACACTCTATATACCTGATATGCAAAAGCAAAATAAAAACATGCGAATTAAATATAGTCTTTTTACTTAATTTACATAAATAAGAATTTACATAAACAGGTTACCTCACTTTATAAATCTCTTCCTTAAGGTTTTTCATATTATCTCTTTTAATGATATAATTGTAATGTTTTAGGATTAATTATATTGTCCAAACGAAAATAAAATTATAGTATCTATCCTTAATAAGAAAACTAACTTACTCTAAAAAACAATGAAAAAGTATTTTGTTTACGTCCCAATATTTTTAGTGTGTTTATGAAAGTAAATTTTAAGTAATGCTACTTTTATAAATTTTAAACTACCTTATAATTAAGATTTAAGTGGTGTGACCCTTGTCGGTCTATTTGTATTTTCATCAACTTTTGGAAACGACAATTCCATAGATCCTTTATTGCTATGTATCACGTTCTTGAACATCTTAGTTAATTTGTTGTTGGGTTTTGGTGAACTTTCAATGACGAATATTTTCTCGGTATTCTTGGTTGCTGGTTGATTGATAAGTTTTCTTTCGAACTGAAAATATACAAGTTAATTTTGTGCCAGTGTATTTTTTTTAACAGGTACCTTAAAAATCTGTTGAAATTATTTAATATTCAATTATTATCGGTTTTGCTCACCGATCTAAAACCACAAAAATGTGGTTTTAGACCAAAAGAGAGTGTGTTTTAAGGTTAAGAGATAACGAAAATAGACAAAGAGCCATGTTTCTCAAATTTCAAATTGAATTGAAACAGGAAGTGTTTTGAAACAATTTATTAAATTTTAATTTACGACGTGTACAATAGTGTACATAGGTAATTGTCATTTTAATTGAAATAAATAACCGATGTAATTCTATATAAATCACATGTAAAACTTAGCTTAAGCTTAAGGGTTGAAAGCCAATTAAAATTGCGGTTTATACCGCTTGTGGAGATTAGCATATCTTATGTTGCTTACCGTAGGACACAAGCAACACCAACTTCCGAACCTAAAGCAGGCCACTCCTGGAGTTTTGTCCATAGCCTTCTTCAGCCGCATGTTGGTAAAACCATAGATAAGTGGGTTCACAGCACTGTTGAAATACATCAACATATTGGCAACAAATATCATGGTTTCGTAGCCACCATCTATCTACAAAATAAAAAACATGCTGAGCAGACTGAACAAAACAAAGAAATAGTTTCAATCGTTTCACAAATTGTCTTAATCATATTAATAAAGTATGTCAATACACTTACAGAATTCATTTGGAAATTGGTTTCTTTCATCCAGAACAGGAACACCGAATACGGCAATCTGCAGGCGACAGCAGTAAACAAAACACAGGCTGAAATCCGCATTGCTTTGCCACGAATTTTGGATATAGACTGGCCGTTACCACGAGCTGATAATTGACGGAATCCACATTCGAGGCGAAATAATATTGCAGCGTACTGCAAAACAAACAAAAGGTAGTCAAGATATTCTATTTCTCTCTAAGATCTAGTAGAAGTAATAGAAATATTATGAGTATTTACCGTAACGAATAAAACAGTCAAAGGCAGCCAAACAACCATGGAGACGATGAAATGCCAATACACAATTAATACATTAAGATCCTCCGCACAGTACATCTCGATGTGATCCAACCATATTCGTTCCTGTTTATTTAAAAAATAAAGTTAAAAAATAAATAAGAGCGTCTTGACCAACCAAAATTCCTAATTTAATTTAATGATAACTAAAAATAATAAAAAAATACTTTCATGTAATTTGATCAGCTTTTAGTGAAGTATGATAACATTGATTTTTAAGATAAGCTGGGATACAACTAGTTAATTTTAACCGAAAAAAAAAAACTACTATGCTCTTGTATTTTAACTGCCAGCGTTTTTGAGGTTTTGATGATCAAAAAAGAATCATTACAAAATTTATAATATACAGGGTTATTTGTAATTAGCGCATCACCTCTTGTAGGCGGCTTCCTTACATCAATCCCAATAACATTTGTTCTACAACTTTTTGCAAAACTTAATAATTAACACAAAAACAAAAACAAATTTGCGTGCTCTGTTATTTATAACTCTGTATTTAGTAAGAAGTTCCTAAACCGGTCGCCCACCCCCCGCCACGCCAGTTGCGTGCGCGTAGAGTATTGTACCGTTTAGATGTACCTCATAAATTTGTAAGGAAAACTTATTTTTAAAAAAAATATTAATTTTAATTATTCGTTGGTTAAATGTTGTTGGGATTGATGTAGAAAAGCTGCCTACAAGAGGTGATGCGCTAATTATAAATAACCCTGTATACAGTTATAATTACCACATATTCCCTGCTAGTGATCCACGGTAAAGACAACAGTAATGAGACGACCCAAGATCCAATCACAAACTTTGGTGCAGCTGCTTTTGTGATTTTGGCATCTGCAGTCAACACTGCTGCAGCTAAACGATCGTACGATACCAGCATCACGGCGAATAGTGTAGCTAACATAAATGACGCTGAAACATAGAAATAAAATTACGAATGTTCTAAAGTATTTAAGTTGTCAATTTTTTTTGCTATAGATGGAAAGCCTTTGGAATTCCAACTAAGTTAAGTGTATTTCAGGCTAGAATAAAGATATTTGATCAAGATCAATTACAGGCGTAAATAAACACCACTGAAATAAAGGAACTAAATAAAGTTATAAATTAAAGTACCTTGCATAAACCCTTCAAATCTGCAACCGAAATTCTTCAGCACGAAATTCTGGAAGAAGTCTCTCACCAACATGAACCAAGGACACAGGATTAACGTCAGGAGGTCCATCAAGGCTAGGTTACCAACTAGCATATTGTTCACAGTCCATAGGTATCTGTTCTTAGCAATAATGACGACAATGATGCTGTTGAGGAAGATGCCAATGATGCCAATGAGTACCATCACGCAGGTTTTGATGGCGACCTCGGAAGTAGATTTGCGATGCCATAGGTCGTTTGGGAAGAAGTGTTCTGATGTGTCAATCTGTAACAAGTTTTGAATTTTAACTTGCAGGCATATTAGGAAAGTTTCGTTTCGTTTGTATAAACCAATATATGCAAAAGTACCTAAGCTAATACCTACTCGCCAATGTCCGAAAAGGATCAAAAGATAACAAATCGAAAACATACTTTGATATCGTACTTAACTTTTTAATCTACTTAAGTTAAGGTCTATTTTGGTAACAGGTTCATGTCATTATTCAAGATAGATTTGTATTTGTGTAAAACAAGCTTAATCGCCAGCAGCTTCGTATACGATAAACTAAACAGGTTAAATAAACAAACAAACGGTTTATCTACGAGTATGTTACTTTTAGTTAATCATTTTTGCAAAAAGTACCTTAAAAAGAGCTACCACATTTATTCTTAAAGCGATTGAATTTAAATGTTTTGTTGTAATATTTCAGGTTAGGTTCATAATAACATGACAATGTTTCAGAAACAATCTCTCAACCCTCGAACCTTATTTCACAAACAGTCAGTCCTTACTCTTTATTTTTATTATTATTAATACATTTATTTATGATTGTTGCTGCTATACATCGCCTGCAAGACTCAACCGCACGCACCTGAAAAGGTAACCGCCGACACCCTAATATATAGTGCTTGTTCGATCACCGCATTAATTACAAGCCCGTTATATACAAGCCCGTGATATACGCCGCCAGTGTAAAATAAATTAGTAGAGGCTACACAAGAAGAAGCACGACCAAGCCTGGAGACCGCACCGACCACCAGGTGAATTCGTTGCATAGTTGACGCTGGCAGTGATTCAAGGTTAGTTTCTTTTCTTTAGTTTGTGGTTCTGTGACCTGAAGGTAAGAGAGTTCAGAGAATCCTATGGTCCGCATTTAAATTATACAGTCCACTTCCGCAACCGCACCGCACTGATGACAGTATAAACCCGCGATATCTCTATATTGCTTAGGGAACGCGCCAACATTTTTCTTGGTCCTTAAAACTACCTTTTGATATTGTTCAGTATTTTTATCTTGATCATAACAAATCTAGTGCTATATTAGTACTTACATCCCCTCCATTCCAGGTCCAATTACTCAAACCATTAGTAGTCACTTCAAAAAATCCTTCCGCGTGTTCACTGACGTTTTCCATCACTAACAAAGCACCATTTTCACTACAACTCATGACATTGAGACGGAATTTATGAATACTGATTGTTTTTTCGTACAATGTGTATATCGATGGCGGTAGTCCATTAGAATGAAAGCTTTTTTATCATGAAGTGTGTGATTGATACTATTGATAAGCCTGAGTGGATCCCGGTCAAAATATTGCAATGACTTTTCGCTTTCGGGGCCGTGAAAGTATATTACAAACTTTTGTTTTGTCTAATATCGATTTGCATAAGGAAAAAGGTTCCTAGGTTGTTTAGGATTAGAGGTCTAAAGCTTTAAAAAAATTAACCCTACCTACATTAATACTAAAAATTTTGTGCTGAACGTAAATATAACTTAGTAACGAAGAAATCAATGCAAACTACTTAAAAATAAGGTATTCGCATCTCTTAAAAGAATATTAAGCAAATTTAATATTACAAACTAACTGAAAATAAAGACAAAACCTGTGCTAAAATCATTAAAAAAACATTGTCTGCACCGATTTAAAAACAAAAAGTTTCCGAACCGACGAATAAATTACAACCCTGAATAAAATTGTATGCAACTTCACAATAAACAAAGACACATTTTCTACTAGTTTTATTTTCGCCCTCAAATTACATTTACATAAAAATCACTCATAATATATACACACAGACGACACAGCCAAACCGCAATCGCTGTCAGTAATTTTCTTGCAAAGTTTTGTCTACACACATCCTTCATAATTTTCCAGCAAACCACGAGAAAATAAACCTTATATCTTTGTAATACGGAACATTGAACTGCATAGTTAAATTTGTGTCGTTTTAATGGAAGTCGTGAAGTCAACATACAAAAGTAGCGCGGTGGTTTTAACGTTTTTGCGACATGTAAAACAATAATAAACCCCGTGCTCTATGATTTAAATAATTATCTACAAGTAAGAAGGTTATTTTAGAATACACTAATGTAATAAGATGGCGAAATAAGGAGCATTACTGAAGTTCTGTGGTTAGATGTGAAATAGCGTCTAATATTGTTTGTTGTTTTGATGTTTTAGTTAGTTGAATAATATATCCGGCTCGAAGGACTATTTGCAGCTAATACTAAAATAAATAAATTCTAATGAAAATAAAATATCGTATGACTGATTGACAAAACTTAAGAAACAATCTCAAAAAAAAAGTTGTTTTTAGCTATGCCTAAATTACTATAATTCTTCGTATCCTCAATGTGGAAAAAAAATCGGTAAGTTAATACTTGAAAAAAAAAAACTGAAAAACAATATAATATAAATAACGTTACGTAACGTTACCTACATAAATATCCTATTAACAAACTTATTCGTAGTTAAAATCCTATTTTACTAAGCTAACCGTAATAATATTACGACGTCTACCTCCATACTTACACTGAACCAGTCATAAGTAAACCGTTTAATAAAAAGCGGAGACAATGCGAAATGCCAGTTCCGCAGACTGAGAAAATCTAATATCCAATGTTCTTCAGCAGAAATCATTTGAACATGCTGCATTAGTGAGTGGATAAGTGAATCGAACGATGTGAGACGTATGGGATTTTTCAGTGTGGTATAGAGTAATGGTAAATGCTGGGTTTGACAAATCAGGAGTACAGTTTAAAGATTGTGTTTTAGAAAAGTATTGTTAAGTATCGCAATTAAAGATGTTTTTTTATGTAATAAGGTTCCAATGTAGTGAGTATTAGACTGTTAATGGTAAATAGGCTTTAGGATGCAGAAGCATTGTCCAATAAACCATAAGTAGTAAAAAATAAATAATAATATGTTTAATAACATGTGTACACTGTCCGAGCTGCAAGTAATAGTAAAGATAATGAGCGGCAGTATATATCCAGACTCTTAAACAGAAGGTCCCGGGTTCGATCTACAAATCATATCTGCGTTTACTTTAGTATCACAAAGTTTGTGTGGTATTCTGGAGAATCACAATAGGTATGCGTACTAAATGGGCACAGGCCTGATTTTTATTTCTTCAATGTCAAGTGAAAAATAGTCTTGTTATACAAAACGCTAGGTTTGAACATTATTTCTGCTCTTTGAGCAGTACGTTCCTTTCAACACAGAGACTAGACTAAATAAGTCTATAAAAAACCGCAGTCCGTAAAATTCATTTTTCAGTGCACATGGCAAGCTGTTCTCCGAATGCAGGGCCGACTCCGATTCATTGAGTAAATTCAAATCTGCCTGTATAAATGTGTGCACTTCTTATCAAGAAAGACGTGCACTCTGTAGAAAGTAGGTACCGACGGAAAAAAAACGAATGAAGACAGACGTTTCTTATGAAAGTAGTCAAGAAGACGTGGTTTTTTGTTTTAAATTGTTTTTAGTCGTAGGTATTTATAGTATTTCGGTAGCACATTAGGATTTATTGAATATGAATTGCCCTAATTAGTGGTAATAGCAATATGTAGACTTAAGTATAACAATAGCTTACCGACCTTCCCGTTTCACTCGCAGCTAAAGTCTTCCCCCATAGTAATGAGGTAAAAAGTACCTACTAATTTTAACCAAAATACTTTCAGTAGTTTATGCAAAAAAGAGTTACAAACGGCTGTACATAAATACCCCCAAACTTATTATTAGATTTAAAAACCTCACACTATTTACAGGGATATAACTTTCACGTCATTTATTTTCATTTCTATCTTCTTTTCTTGCCAGCCCTCCCGGCAGCAGTAAGCAAATCTAGTTCCATATTATTATCACTGAATCAGGCACATCTGAGCATTTTCATATGTAGATGATATTCAACATTAGGGCCCAATGAAGCTTATCTATTCAGACTAATGCTCATAGCTTTTTATATGAATTTATGTAGGAATCTATGAAATATGTATTTTTAGTTTCAAATGAGCGTTTTGGATTTAATTCTGCCTTATCAATGCAACAGTGTTTGTACTCGGTATTGTTATCTTTTCATTTAACTGTAGATATACATATTGATAATAACTTAAAAGGTGCTTGATAGTTCAGTAGTTGGCAAACCATTTTATTTATTATGTACAATAATTACTTAGTTATTGACATAACAACAAACAGGTACACCCTGAATCGATGATTATTCATTAGAGAATCCAACAACAAACAGAGCTTATGTTTATGATAATGGTCACTCTTTGATTTTCGTCATAGTAAAGTCTAGCTGTACCTACACTTAGTAGGTTTAATAGTTCGTTTATGTTCAACATTTGTGACAAACTTTTTTTCAACATATTGAAAAAAGTCGTCTTTAGTCGAGCCTGCTAATTCCGATACATATTTCACAAATTCTTCTTTTGTTCTACCTACTTTCATTTTTACATCAGAAACACCATAATCACCCAAACACACTCACTTCAGAAACAATTTCGGCAAATCCCACCGCACAATTCAATTGTGAACACTTTCATCAGCTTTCAACCAGAATTATATTTCTCGGGCGCTCTCACGCATTTCAAATGTTGGTAATAAATAAATTAACAAAATAAGCTTAGTCATTCATTCAGTCATTCGTTCGTATTCATTAATTAAGATCATACGCGGAGTCTTAAACCAATCTTCAGAACAATTGGCTTCCCATTCGCGGTGTAGGGTGGCCATGAGAAAAGTAAACAAGCCAACAGTTAAGTGTGTTTTAAGACTTGAAAATAAATACTTTATATAATTAATAGAAGACGCAATATTTTTTAATCAAGTTTAAGACCTGTATGTTTAGTATCGGTACCATTGGGAACTTTGTCTATCAATTGTTAGAAGTCTATTCATACATTTTTTTTAAGTTCCTTGAAATACCATCAATATAAAGCATTACTTATTGTACACAAGCGCTTCCTCCGCTTACATTAGGTCCACATAATTTGTATGTTAGTCTGGAGATTTTATCATTATTATTGGCTTTGATTCTTTCTTGAGTTTTTCTATTATTAATTTAATGTTATTTTTAATACAACATCATGGCCACCCTAGTCTTAAGAACGCAAGACGCGTATTACTCTTATTCAAACTCTTGCATAGAATTCGTGAAAAGATGTTACAGAAAACAGGGGGTGTGTGGAGTGGGGGCCACCCCCTGGTGGAATATCACACTTGTTTTGGTTGCGATGACTTGCTACTTATATTTAATTTTATCGGCTTTAATATTAATGATAAACACACAGATTCACACGCTCAACTATTATACTTTTTCAGAGGTTTAAAGTTGGTCAAGGAACATCTAGTCGTGTTATTTAGTTTCCTACCAATGCCTTAAGTTTTCCTATTATAGCTTCAATACCTATACTTTAAATTGCCGATCTGTTGGCGTAATTTTGGTCACTGTTTGACCAGATAGGCCAACTATTTTTAGCTCTCGTTTCAAGAAATTGTTTAGGTTTACCTGCAAAAGAATATAAGGAATCAGCAAAATCATAATTGGATTACTAAAAAACCTAATTTAAAAAATATCATCCAAAAAACATCCAAAATATAAACATTGAAATTCGAAATCCTAAGTAAGTAAAATAAATAGTCGAATGTGGCGATACATTAATTAGGCAGTCTTTTGTTTTCAAATGTGGGGAACTCGGAAATTATAACATACGGTCGGAGAGAAATTGGATGTAGGGCTACCAACCGAATTTTGTATTAAATACAAATCAAATAAGAATAAAATTTAATAAACAGGTGATTAATGCTAGTTCAAATGCATTTTTTTATCTTAAAGCCTTAATTTGCGTTTTTGGTGTTAATAAGTACAACAGACAGGCATTATTTTATTTATTGGTAAAAAATCGTTAATTGTTATTATAAAGACAAAAACAAACTTCTGCGTTGACCTTCATAGCTAACTAAAACGTTCTGTAAAATGTTACATAATATTTGCGTAAACTAAATTAAACTTTTTTCCTGTGAATTACTATTGTTTTTTTTGTTTGTAGCCTTTGGCTAACTTTTAAATAGAATAGACAACATAGATGATTATTTATAAAGCGCCAGACTGAGGGACAGCCCTAGCATTTCACAAACATAAGCAGCGTCACCCACTCGAGGTAAATCTAAGAACACCAATTCTACAGAGAATTCTAAATTCATTGCGCGGATATAAATAAAATGACACAATGCAAGCGTACGTCCATATTTGTTAGAAAGTTGTTTATTATTTCACATTTTCTACAACTTGCATAGCTATTATTTGTCTTATCTACAGAAGTAGTATAATGTTTATTGTATTCAAAAATTTTTTTTTCGACTTTTCATTAACGATTTTATAACGTTAATTAACATCCTAGTCATATTATAATATGAAAACAATTAAGCCATATAAAATTCTTGGAATTTTAAATATAGTTTTGCTACTTGACGGTAGATGGCGTTAGCTCAATGTTTGGTCTATAATACTATGTGACAAAGGATTTATATTTTGCAAAATTACATACCATTCCAGCCTCCTCCATTTATGTACATTAATTATATTTATTTCTTAACTTGCAGCCGGTTAATTGAAAAAAATATAGAATATAAACACGTTTTTAATAAAAAAATTGTTTATTTACCCATTACATAACATTAGTTCAACATAAACCTAACGTATTAGATTTGAAATTGATTCGTAAATTTTGATAAAATTTATTTTATGCGTTTTATTTCATTATTTTTAGTGTGTCCTCTTGCCGGAAGATGGCATTAGTAGTTGCAAAATTTATTATAAAGAGAAACTTTTGAAGAGGTAAATCAATCACAAGATGCCAAACATTTTATTTTTGTTACTGCTTATACGTCTACAACTTCATGTTTTGTCTTATTAATATGGCAGTTCATCGATGCCTACTTAAGTTCTGAAAAAGGTAACTTCTTTATACCTACTACTAAAATGCTAACCGTACTTAATTACTGTCAGACAATATAATACAAAAAGTCATCACCCGATTTTTTATCGTTATCCAATAGCCTGTCAAAACAAAAGAAGATCAGTAACAAGCAAAACTTTTGATTTGGGTTCCGCAAACCAAAATCATATGTAAGCATACAAATGTTATACCGCTCGAAAAGGATACCTATACATATTATAAAATATAATATACCTTGCATTTTTGCTTACTTAAAAAATCTTTTTCTTAACGTTCTTTATTTACAAATTTAAGTGAAAAAAATACCTAAAAGGTGGCGAAAATTATTTTGGTTTAGGAGGATATAGCGGACAATCATACAAACACAATTAGCGACTCGGATTAATACTATGTAATGATGATGATGACGATGATGATTAAGTATAAACAATCATTCGATTGTAAGAATAGTAAATATACAATGAATTTGAAATCAAACTCAGGCAATTATTATAATTGTATAACCCCTAAAGTTAGCTTCTGTTATTGTTGCCAACCAAATATTTAAAGGACTGGGAGAGAATTCTGTAACACCCAAACTAGAATTTATTGAAAAATCTTTTCTTTTAAAGGTCAATTAGTTGTTCTAAAATGGTTCATCCCGGCAAAAACTAAACTCTAACTGATGCATTTTTTAAAAGCCTATTAATATTGCACTGTTCAAAGAATCGATTTGTAATTAAGTCCGTAAGTGTAGTATAAAGTTACCATGCCTCAGTTATTTACCTAGTTGCTAGTTAAAAATAACTAACTGCAAGCTATAATGAACTCTATGCATTTATTTAATACGTATTATTATTACCATAAAAGTCTACGGAACCTTATAAACATGTGAACTATTCACACTTAACATAACCATAATCAGATAATTAGAACCAGTTAATTGGGATGTGTTAAATGACAGGTTGTTAATAACAACGTTAAATTAACTTAATGTAGATTTAAGATTAGTTAACACCTCGTTAGGTCGAGAGGTTAATGTTATGATTAGGATTTAACGCTAGATTAACTAATTAATGTAAATATTAATGAGGAGATGATATTTTTAAACGGTTTAATTCAGCTATTTAAAGTGAATAAAGGTGTAGGTAATACTAACGCGAAAGCTAGCGAGAGGTACTTATTGTTTATATCAGTGTTGTTATAATAAAAGTAAAATAAAATTTTATGACGTTTCGCTCTTATAAAATATCGCTCGCTTTGCAGGAATTTCACAGAGGAAAATAAACATTTTGCTATGAGAGATATCTTAAAACCGATCTTAAGTTCACGCTCCGGTTTTAAAGCTATTTTGAAAACCATTGGATAATTCTCACGAATCAGATGCTTTGGAAAACATCAGTCTTCTTCAAATATCGAACAGCAGGATCTGCAAACGAAAACCGACTCTATTACACTTCACTAGTAGCACAAAATCGCTTACTTTTTTTTAAAACTTTAACGGTTCGAATTTCAAAGTCTTGTCAAGTCATGAACAAGCAAGACTAGTTTTTATAGTGATAAATATTGGGTGTGTTTTTGAAGAGCTGTGGTGAAGGTAAAATAAAGTAATAAATGTGTGTAGTTAAATCAAATATTTCGTGAATCATGCGCAAAGTGTAATTATATTTTATGGTCATCCCATTTAAAGTCAGGTGTAGTCAACTAGGCAGTAAAGTATAACAGATTTGTTATTCAAAACCAAAATAAACGTTTTAAAGCTAAAAGTTAAAACGGCCCGTTTTTTGCTTTTGCCGATTTAGAGGCAATAATTAAAAATACTACACATTTAATTATTTACTTTTGGCCTAACATATCATTTACCGAAGCCGAACTAGAGATTGGCTTATTCTATTTTGGCACACAGATTTTTTTCCCAATTGATTTAATTATTATATTTATTACATATAATAATATGTACTTGGATTTACATATTCAATTCTTTTTTGTATAACGCACCAGTTCAAAGTACTATGTTGAAAAGTTTTTTCTCAAGTTCACCAAACAAAAAGAGGTTGAAAGATATAAAAAAGGTTGTCTACCTCCTTAGTAACGGAGCTTGCGTAGTTCAGTAGCAGATTTGCATTCGGCCAGTGTCACGCCCACGACTTATAACCGACCTTTCCGAGCTGATGATTCGATTTTAATTCGAATTATGAATTCTTTTTTGACAAGCAGATGTTCTACAAGTTTCAAATTGTTCTATATACAAATTTCAATTGTATTCGTTTACCTATTAATCTATTATTACCAACTAACTTTGTACGGATTAAGTGTCACATGGCGAAAAAAATATCAAATTTTTGTTGAAGCGAGTGTGCGATACATCAACTGTTTTAGATTTATTAATGCGCATGCGTTTATTGGCCATCTGTTGGACAACAACCACTAGACTTAAAGAAAAAAAGACAACTATTCGATATTTTATAAGATTTTCATTATTAACAAACTATGTTAACTTAGAATTAGATAAGAAATTATTGTTTGCAAGAAAAGCCCTACCTATACTCGCTAGGTGGCTTCCTAAACTTTTTTATGTTCCTGTAAATAATCCCAAACATTTTCAAACAAGACTTTCGTATCTGCCCTTTGCCCATATAACCATTACAACGGTTTACCCAATTAACATACGGTAATCCGCCTCCACTATAGAGAAATTAAAGTAGAAAATATTGTACAATAAAGCTTAATCGAGAAGCTTAATTGAATTACCTCGTCGAGTTTGACCTCAAGGTTTTAAATTTAATCGCACACGTTCTCAATGTTGTTAAGGGTTATTTTCGATTAATGATTGTACTTTACTAGGTATAGAATGTAGGAGAAACGAGTTAGAAATGTTTGAAAAATAGTATATTGATGTGTCTGCGAAAAAAAAAACTAAATTAAATAATGGCACCCTAAGAAAGAGTTATTAGGTGTGCTTCTGCTTGATTTTTCTTAATACCTTAATTAAGCGATTGAGGCATGAAACAGTAACTACAAACTTGCGCAACCAAGATTTGTAACTTTGGCAGAAAACAAAAAAAGACTAAAGAGCTAAATATTTATTACAACCATTCATTCATCCTTTAATATCATCATAATCATCGACCCAGTCCTAAAATCGAAACCCCTTCTACATCAAAATTCATACCTTTCGTACAATAACAGAATCAAGACAAATCCTAACCATATTTCAAACGTAACTTTAAGGTAAAGGGTGGTATATAATTGTGTAAGGGTGGAAGGGTGGTGGTCACTGTTTGTGATTTGTAAATGGGTTCGGACCTTGGCCCTTCCTGAAGACAGGGATATATCACGCGCAAAACGATAAGTTTGGTCAGGGATTTCATGGAGTTGTTAATACGAGAGAAGTTCAATCTTCACCTTGGTTACAAAATGCATAAGTAAGATAGAGGTAGATTAAGAATATAGATAGTTTTGTTACTAGAAATAGGTTTGAAATTGTCGAGGTTTTGATTTGAGATTTTGTTTTATATCGATTTTGGTGTAAAAAATAGTAAACGAGAGTAAAATTCTGACTTTACCTACAGTCGGCACATTTGTATCGTTTATAACTAAAATTCTTAAAAAAAGTTATAGGTTCGTAATAGATTCGTAATACCTATATTTTTTTAAATTAAAACTCCGTTTTTACTATGAATTTTGATACTTCATTATGTCTTTTGGGTTTTTTTTTTTTTTTTTATAAATCTCCAGACTAACACACCAGGTATAGTTCATGTCATGAGTGTCTGATAAATTTACATACAAATCCAGTTACACTACCACATTAAATTCATTATAACAATAAAAGATTCTGAAAGTATTTAATAAGCATAAAAAAATGTGATCAATGTGTCAAATCAAAAATCTATGAGTTTGATCAAAATAAACAGTATCAAAACCATGAAAGCTACCAGCGCAAACCGCCCAGATAACTTTACGAGTGTGTAAAGTGTATTATCAGCTCCTTATACTTTTTTAAGTCCGAATGGCCGAGCACAAATGTCTGACGAGATATCTTAAGGCACAAAGGTCTCGCAAATTGCCAAAGCGCCAACCGAACAGAAATACATTATCTTCTATGGAAACTGTAGATTTATCGTCCGCTGTTGGTAGGCCTGGTCCATTTCCTGTGTGGATTTCGGTACAGTGATAAATTAGGCTTTAAAGGATTAAGATGTAGGTGCCTTTGTCTTAATGAATAGTTTTGTAATCGATTTTGTTTTTAATTGCTGAGAATATCGAGTGTAAGCACAAATACCTGTTACAAAGGAGTATTAGTTGAATTTGTTGAGAAAACGAATCGTGTAATTACGAGTAGATATATGAGGTACTTTGTCCGGCCGATTTTTTTTGGAAATTTATTTACAAAGTTTACTCGTCTTTGGGTGTCAGAAGGTTTTCCTTTAGTCCGTTTTATGGTGCCATTAAATTTATACCATTAAACCGTTTACACATAAAAATCACATTGCAAAACATTAGTCCACCAAAGTACAGCCACCCCGCAACAACATGCTCTAAATATCGCACTTGTTTCTCACCGGCCATTGTGGCCAGCAGGGTGATTTTGTAACTCAAAAATTGATGCTAGTTGTTAAAAAGCAACTAGCAGTTGTGTTTGACAAGTCACCGGTGAGCCAAAAAAATTGGTATTCTGTATCTCAACTAGCATGAGTGATATCAAACGATACGAGTCCAATGAGTCTCATTTAAAATGTCATGAACTTATATTAAGTTGTATGAAATGACTTAACATTAAATTTTTCCACTTTATATCTTTGACTGAGCATGCGCTGTAAACAACTAGAAGTGTATTTTTTTAAAACAAATGTCTTAATATCTTTCCAGCCACTAATGTATCTTCAATACCCATTTAATAACAATTTCATGTCTACTATAAATATTTTGCTAATACTTTTATTATAATTTAATGTTTTTTTCTAGAATTAAATAAAACACTCGTAAGAATTTGTAGCTGACTTTCTATTAATTGAATATATTATAAAAAAACGACGGACCAAAGGCCAGTTACTTACAAAAAATCTTTAAAAGCTTGTCTTTGGTCTTTAGTGGTCAATAGGGCACTAAATTAAGTCCATATTTAAACTAATTAATTTCGTGGTTAGCAAATTATTAGTAGGAAATTCATAGAAATGAGTGTGGAATGTAAATAAGTTATAATCCATTTATTTTCTTATTAGGTATAAATGAAACAAATTGTAGTTGTATGTTTTTTTTATTTATTACTACTCTGGTTTAAAAATCACAAAATGTTACTTATCAGTCATTTATCAATATATTACCTAACAGGGTAGGTATTACACTTATTTCACAATAAGTGATTATGCCAAATGCAGTTAAGCTGAAATTAGAATGTTGAATTTATTATAATGTACACAAAATGAATATTTTCAGAGAAAAAAGAACCCTTCATGCTTGATTTGATATCTTCGGCTGATCACATCCATAACAGTTGATAAACTAACGACATCTTGCAATAATTAAGTTAAAGATATTCTGAAAAAACACAAAACTTGTAGCTCGCATATTTTAGGGAACAATCATTTTATATCGCGTATGAATTCATATTTTTGTTTTCACTTCACATCTTCAATCACTCGCTTCCTTTAATATTTTGTTTAGTAAAGTTTTTTTGTCCGACTGCTTTGAATGAAACATCCACAAAAAAACTTGTAAAATTTCACTAAAATTTCAATCAGATTATAAATTGTATTTTAATTAAAATAACATTGAATCTGTATGGATTTGTAAACATGTCATGTAAAGTCAATTAGTCTTGACGTCGTAGATGCTCGGCGCATGCGCGGTCTATGTTAAGCCTGGAAAATTAAATATTGTTAATACTCATATGATGTGCAGGACAATCATTTACTTTTTATCGAGTCCGATTGCACCAACTGCTAGTTGTAGAATTACAGAATCGCAATTAACAACTTGCATGAGAGGTTTGATGCTAGTTGGGCAAAATTTGGGTTCGCGAGTCACGAGAAATGTCAATAACACGTAGAAAAAAGAACATTTTTAATGGTATTACTGCAATTTATTTTAAACAGAGTGGATTCTTAGCAAAAACATCACAATGCTGAGCTAAAACCTAAGATATATTAAATTTCTTCAAAAAAAGTCGGACAAACCAACGGATCTACAGAATTAAATGCCCAAGACTTATTTCATTTAGTATTTATATGTAACTAAATAAATGTATATAAACTATAAATCGTAATTTTCTTAAATAAAACTTTGAACTTTGTTTTTGACAGTTCCTCCTGCTATGAATTCGATGCAAGCTAAGCTTACAGAATCGCTATTTTTCATTTCTCCATACAAAAAAACTGTCAAACCAAGGCCTAGCGTGCATGAGCCGTATGACGTCATAATTGATGCTAGTTGGAGATACAGACTCGCAAATGTTCATTTTGACGTTATTTCTCATAGCAGTCGATACAAGTTGAGTTATAGAATCAGTCTGTGGTTAGCATTAAATATATGTTTTACCACCTCGTATAGATCGATCCGGGTGAAATGCCCCGGGGCATGCAGCACGAACCACTGCGGTCCTGGGACAGTTTGCTACGTCATAGGCTGGGAGGCAGGTCACTTTTTAAAAGCTTTTATTTAGTTTCACTTGTATGTTAACAAATCTTGCAAGTTTAATTTGACCCACTTATCGGTATCCGATTAAGCTGAATTTTTCAAAGGATAACTTAAACAAGCATACGCTTTGTTTGGTGTGAGTAGGTAAATAGAAATTGGGCAGAAATGATTAACAGCGAAATCTTAAAAAACTATAAATAGCTATGTTTTTAAAGAATCATAGATTGGTAACATTTTGATGTTTTCCGACAAGTTACGGCCAATCTCGCTAAAATACTAACCATTGACACCTTGTTAATTCTATACTCTCCTCTGTGATTTTGCGTCTCACCTGCCTATGTTTGGTATGAATCTTAAGAACGGCCATTGATAATCTAACAGGTATGAGTGCTATTTGTTACCTTAATTAACTTAGCGTGGACAAACAAAAAATATTTTTTATCTAAATTAATTAAAATTTTACTCCAGAAATTCAAATTCATTAATTTAACATGCCACCGGCTCCCAGCCTATCAGTGTAAGGGCCGGTACATACATGACAAGTTAGTCGGCGCTCCATGTGTGCCTCGTGACTAGCGCGCAAAATCATTATACCTGCTTGATAGGTAATGTAGGGTTGCCAAACTATCATCTTATTATGGGTTGAAAAATATTGTATATAGGAATTACTTTCTTAACCATACCAGGTTTTGTGAACATAATGTGTAAAATTCATGAAGAATTAAACAAAACTGTTTGAGATACATTTTTTTATGGCAAAAAATATATTTAAGAATGTGACATTAAAATTGAACTAAATATTGTTAAAACAAAGAGAAACTTTAAAATAGTTTTGATTTTAATAAAAAAATAATAAAAATCGTCAAAGTTAGTTTTTGTAGACACTTAATTACCTAAGCTGTAATTTTCAGCCGAATAAAAAAAAGCAATTGGCATCCCTCACGTGATAGTGTGATAGACACATCCCTGGCCATTACAGTCGGTTTAACACTTTAAACGCTGGCTGCACAATCAGATATTTGTTTTAAATTATGGTAATAAAATGTCTGTGAGAGTCACGAGCACGCGTGCGCGGGACGCTATGAGAAAATTGGACGCGGTGTTGCCAGTTTGTGGGGTTTCAATTTGAAATTGGGATTTATTAGGGTAAGTGTTAAAATATTTGTTGATATGCTAGTTGAATCGATGGTGTTTTGCTTTATTTTTGTAATCAAAGCTAATGCGGTGAAATGCAATTTCAATCTTATACTCCACTTGTTAATACTTTTTAGAATATAAAGACAAAATTATGGATGTAAAATAAGGGCTTTTGAAAGGCTTTTTTTCATTTTTTTTAAGGATTATGAATGCATACTTTTTAACTAGATTTCATTAATAGCTGCAAAACCATCCATATATCGATCTGTGTAGTCTATTAACCAACTTTTTATGAATAATCTAAGAAACAATGCAATACTGTACAATAGGAACAACCCAAACGGACTCGAATCTCCTGATTTATATATTTATACCATGTTTATACACTGCATGATAAATTCACTATGGAAAAATATGAGCACTATTATGAAGTTCAACTTGATATGAACAATACAAATTCGCTAGTTTATTTTCGAGATAAAATATGAAAGTGTGTGTGAGAAGTAAAGGATTGCTGCTTGTGCAGATTAGCGCTAAGTACGGGTAACTATTTTATGGGCAGGATAAAATATAAAGTAATGTGAAGGTAGAGAGACTTGGAATGTGTAGGATTTGTGAGGTAAAATAGTGTTAGTTTGAGATTAACGTTATAGGCGTGGTACTTTTTTTTAAGCACAAATGGCGTATATAAGTAAAGTCACATTGAAATTGATTTATTATTAGTTTTTAATGAGGATATGTTTTAATATGTTACAAACTTTGTGTTTCTTTTGTCACCCTTCGACATTAATCTCTAGAAACATATGCGTAAGTACTTTACTAAATCGAGAGAAATTTTGATATTCAATCTTCACCATCACACTCACCCAATCCCTTCAGTCGCCACATTCCCAATCACAACTTTCCCTCACAGGGCGGTATAGGCAATATAATATCAAGGCTACAGTATGACGCATACTTGGCGCGCTCCTAGCAGGAAATGCTGCGAGAGATAAGCCGATCCGAGCGGACTTTGTGATGCCGACTGTCCGCGCGTCTCCGCTGCAGCACAGGTTTATGTGGATATAACATTCATTTTTTATAAAAGAACCTAGCAAACGAGCAAGCGGGTCACGTGATGGTAAGTGATCACCGCCGTCCATATACACCAACAATTACATATTCATTGAGGGTGCGTTGCTGGCCTTTGAGAAAATTGGGCACCAGATATCGCACTCACCGAACGAAACGCAGGAACATCGTCCTTACTTCACGTCGGTTTTCTGTGCGACGGTGGTATTTCACCGGTCGAGTCAGCCCAGTAATCGCTGCAGACAGAGCCTATAGCTAGACTCTACCACTCCTAATTATTTGATATTAAACACAGCGAAAATAAAATTTCAACAGAATCGGGCTTAAGATGTGGACAAAGCAAGTGAAATAAAAGCTTTTGAAAATACAATCTCGCTATCCGAGAAGGCCTGTGCTCAGATAAGATGACATATGTGAGTTGAGAAATATATTATACAGCGAAAAGGAATAAAAACTTTCTAATGTTTAAAAGAGAAAACAGGTCTAAGTACAATCGTGCCTACAATAAAGTAACTTAAAAATATGAGAATGAGATTCTTATTAAGGGACTTAAATCTTTTGCTTATATATCTAGCTCACTAGATTCTTCCTTTTTCGTCAACGTCATATCCTCACTATGCCCACCCTCACCTACCAGCAAATCAGAGCAAACTGAAGCCGCATTGTTGCCACTGATTTAGAGCGGCAGACATCTCCAAACTAACTCGATCCATTCTCACGTATTAATAATATATTCCGCATCGATTTTATATCGATATTGAGCATCGATGAGATTATCGAGTTAGTATTTTGACGGAAATGTGTAGTTTCTAGTGAGATTAGTCTGCGGCTGTTGTATGCAATCTAATTTGTAGGAGTGTTTTGGTGTTCCGAGTTCGTGAGGTATCTTGTATGCAGGTTGGAGACTTGTCTTTTAATGAGAAGATTGGATCTGAATTTATAAGTCGTCTGTATTAAAATATGTGTTTTGAGGCAACTTGTTTATGTGTCTAAATATCTAAATTAGAATTATACGATATTTACTATTCTGCAATGTTTTAATCGCAAGTAACTTATAAATAAGGTATAAAACATTCAACTTTTTGTCAACCAATTTCCAAAATTCAGTAGATTTTGGGACACCACATTTGATTTAACTTTATTTAATATTAATGATTTTTTATATGATATGCCTTAACGCATGGTTAGTGCTTACCCAATAAAATGTACATTGAATGTAGTCTACAAAACTTATAGTTATTGCCCTTCTAATACGAGTACATTACCTACTTTTCTATTCGATTCAACATCGGTAGGTATGTCGGTCTTCACTGTTTCCGCCGGAAGTCCAACTTGGGCGGATATTCAAACTCCATCTGAACTAGATGGAGGGACGACATACATTTTGAATTTAGATTCGTATTTGTTTATTGTGTGATATTTGATTGTGAACAGTAGTTGTAGAATAATTAAATACTGTAATAAATTGAAATGCCAAATAATATCTTTTTACAACATAAGATCAACATTAGGATAAATGGTTGACATAGTTAATAGGTAATAGTTTTATTACCTATTAACTATGTCAACTTTTAGGTTACATTACCTACGTGTATGCGTTTAAAACTGATAATTAAAAAAAAATGTCACTCACAAACGTTTATCGTAGGCAACTAGTAGCGCTCACCTATTCCAATATTTTTTTGCTTTAAACCTCCTTTTCCTTCAAAAGCAACATCTAACCCACCGACTACCTGTAAAACCAACATAACCCTTCTCCCCTATAAATTGCGTCATTATTAATTCCTCAAGAATCCATACGTCTGTTTTCTTAACCCCTTCTCGGACAGGGGTCAAGATATGGTCGAATTAATATTCATACGACAGACGCAGGTGCTACGTCACAATCTGAAACGGGTGGGTCTTAGTGGACAAAGGTTTGTGGGTTAACTTATTGTGTAAGTGGGATGGGTATGGATTTATGCCTACAAAAATGTACAGTCTTTGACCGATCAAAGGGGGATAGAGGGATTTGAGGTAATAGGTAGTTATTTTTCACACATTAATATCAATATAAACTTGAGAGTGGTAGAGTCTAGCTGTAGGCTCTGTCTGCAGCGATTAATGGGCTGACTCGACCGGTGAAATACCACCGTCGCACAGAAAACCGACGGGAAGTAGGGACGATGTTCCTGCGTTTCGTTCGGTGAGTGCGGTAAAAAACTTGCGCTCCGATGTTACTATGTTACATACCTAATGCTAAAGTTGAAATACATTGATGGAACTTATATACACATGGAAATTAGAAATTCCGTTTAAGTTACTAAATCAATAAAAATATTTACATAGATTTTGTTCACTGTTTGGCGCCCAACGTAGGTACCACAGTTTACCATTTTTTTAATAATCTTCATTTTTACTTTTAACTTATCAAGTAACCGATAATACACACAATGAAGTGACTTTTATCAATTTGAATGTGACATGCTTTATTAATATAAAAACTTGGCGCCCAACGTGGGGCCAGGGTTTCACCGTAACAAAGTACATTACTGCACATTCATCTTTAACCCAAGTCAAAAATCAAATCAAAATTCTTTTATTCATCATTGATATGTAACATATACTTAATGAACGTCAATGTTACAAACTTCGACTTTACCTAACCGTATAAGTGTATTCCTTCTATATTTTCCAAGTTCATTATCTTATTCTTTGCCCCGGGTGGCTCCTAAGACACAGTCCACCGGGTGGCTACAATACGGGCCCTTGTCTTATCTCACCCCCGCCTCGAGTCCAACCCTGATGGATTAACTTCATTGTTCCAACGCTCGCTGTCTTGGAATTTATAATTACAGTTTTATTTGATGCCGTGGCTTAGGCGTGTGTTTTTGTTGCAGTGTACGCGTGGTGGAAATGGAGAGGTTTTTGAAGGAAAAGAAATTGTGTGGTCGAAAGTTTTGACGTGTTTTATTTCCTTGTTATCTACCCTTTACGCCACATCAGGCTTTACAATTAAATATCTATGAGTCTATATCCATACAATGTTTGAAGACCGTGTAGGTTTCTAAAACTTGTGTCCAAATTTAATTTGCATTGATCAATAGTTTATAACTTAATAATTTGATATGCCTTGTTAGTAATTTGCAAGTGTTGTTTACCTTTAACTTATAATTAATAAACTTCCCCCTAATCTCCAATCATCACACTCTCCCCAGCTGGGCAGCTGACTCAAGACAGAATCACTCACCCGTCAAAGATATAGCAAACAATAGTCTTGACCAGTTTCAATATTTAACTTCACCACCTGACTTTATATATGTTGAAGAAGAACCCAGAACTTCAACGTACATTACTTGTTTTATTCAACGAAAAGTTACAAGGCTGGAGCAAAACGCGCAATGGATAGCAAACTCAGAGAAAATTTAAGGGAGACGCATGGTGGTGGTAGCAAAGGATGAGTCCTTAAGGGCCAGACCCTTATCAAAGTAAAGTAAATTAACTGTTTGAAACATCTTGACCGAATTATTCGTGTGTTGTTCGGACTCTCTCAAGTTGAAGTAATGGGAAAAATAAACTTTGATTCAAATGCGTGTAAATACACCGCCAATTATAAAGGGTGCTTGTTGGTGGAGAGTTCTGCAAACTTACTAGAAATTATCATATTAAGATTAGAATAACCAACTTGAGAATCATGTCTAGAAAATGTTTTTTTTTATTTAGGTAGGAATACCTATTTATAGACGTGTTTGTCAAGTGTCATTGCAGCCCCTGAATGAATAACAAAACATTAATGACATCATACATACAGTATTGTCATGAAAATTTATCACAGATAAAGCTACTTATAATACCCATGTTTGCTTCACTTTCAAGACAAGACGCTTCATCACATTTTCTAAGCAATTAACTGAACTTTGTTTATCTTTTCCAAGAAAACTCCTGAACACACGCAGTCATGAAAAAGGCATCATCATTGCAAACCTAACCAAACGAGCATCTGCAATTACTGAAGAAACCACAAAGTCATTCTGAAACCACACATGTCAAGGGAAATGCACCTTTAAATAGTTGAAATAGAGTCTGTGGTTGAAGACGTTTTGAGAGTGAAACATACGGGGAGAAAATTGGTGATAAAGGCTCGCGTGAATGGATGTATAGATGTATGTTACTCTTTCACGTAAATACTACTGGACGGATTTGGATGAATTTTTGCAGTAATATAGGTTTATACATCAGAATAACACATAGGGTACTTTGTACCGCGGGAAAACTTCTCATTCCCACGGGAAACCGAGTTCCACGCGGACGGAGTCGCGGGCGGCCACTAGTAGTTCTATAGTTGTGTTTTATTTTGGCATGTCCCTTTTAAATGATGCAGTTCTTTTTAACTTTTTTTTTTTTTGATAATCCAGGAAAATGCCTACGCATACCCGTCCCCTCCAGGGAAAGGAGACGGGTTATGTCGGACTCGCACCGACTAAAAACCTGGAGTTGTCCTTCAGGCCGTCGTATAATGGCGGGGCCGCGGGAATTACCTGTTGAGGCCCTCGCCGCGAACCCCACCGACGGCTGGCCACCGAGGCAGCCCCCTCAAGCTGTTCTTTTTAACTGGTGTTCTTCTAATTGTCGTATCACTCATTTATCTTTTTACCTATGTACAGCTAGTTTACAGAGATATTTTTGGATGCATTTTTAACGTAGCAGTAGTACCTTTCGGTGTCGAATTGTGACGTTTTTAAGCCTAACATCTTAACGAAAACTACAGCGATATTCAGGTTTAAGACAATGTTTAAAAACGTGACACATTTTTAAAATACTTGACTAAAAAAGGGTTTTCCCGAATGATTAATTTAAATACAATGCTATTTATCATATTTTAATCAAGGTAAAAGATTCAACCCAATAAAAATCAGCATCTTAAAAGTAAAAAATATTTTTCAGTATTAGTAAGTAACCTAGCCATTTACAAGTTTTAAGATCTACATCTCAGCTCGTCAAAATACCCTCCCGTACATCCCCTCCAAAGGGTAGGGCATGCTACAGCATAAATGATCACCCAGCGCCTCTGACGAAGACAAATGACGACCACTGTCGAACTCCAACAAAGATAAGGTAGGCTTCTCAAATTAGCCGCGCTCTTGACGGGTCCCCTGTATTTTTCACTGTCGGCGAAGGGGTTAACAGGCTCGAACGGTTCAGTTGTCTTTTACATTAGGTTTCTGACTCTGTAGGGTTTTGAGTCTATGGTTGCGAGTGTCTTTTGTTTATTGTGGCCGCGTTAAGTTTTTTTGGTATAGTGGTTTATGGGGAAAGAGTTAAGCTTGTTTTAAGGCTCCGTGCGTCAAAAGGCCAAACGGTGCTGGTTTAGTTTTGTTATTAAGTAACTGACTATTTTGATAAGTAATAGTTTTATCTCCGCCCAATTTTTTTATAAATTTAAGTAGTTTTGTCAGTTTAAGCTGATGAAACCATTTATTATATAGGGTAAAACCGTTAGAGATGGCCGTACGGGAGAGATGGCCAATACCAATATTTCACAAAATAATCGACAAATGACGTTCCGTTTCACTTAGTTTACTACAGGCGACGCTAGAATACAACACACGTAAACAATATCCGCAATAAAAAAAACTAAAAGTAAGTAAATAAGCTTTTTTGTATACAATACTTCAAAAGTTTTCTTGTTGGTTTACCTAACGTGGTGTTACATATATACTTTATGTTGAATATTAATGTTTTGTGAGTTTGCTGACATGACACGTTTCTATCTGTATTCTAACCTCAAAATGGTTGCCTATTTGGTCTTCAAAGATTTAAATTTTGTATGGCTATCTCTCCCGCACAAAAGTAGGAGAGATGGCCTTAATGATTCAGGTTGAGATGGCCATATAAGTTTTGTCATTTTAATGTATGCAATGGCTTTTTTATTTTATTATGGATGCCAAATAAATACCAAAAAATAGCTTTGTTAGCACAAGACAAAAAAAAACAATATCCTACTAATATTATAAACGTGAAAGTTTGTGAGTGTGTATGGATGTATGTCTAGATGTAAGGATGTTTGTTACTCTTTCACATAAAAACTACCTGACGGATTTATATGAAACTTTACAATAATATAAATAATATATTAGAATAACACATAGAGCACTTTTCACCGCGGGAAAACATCTCATTCTCATTCCCACTGGAAACCGACTTCCACGCGAACAGAGTCGGGGGCGGCCACTAGTTAATAATTGAATAAATTGAATACAGTTAGAAAAAGAAAAGTTATCAAACAAGATTCTGTAAGTAGTTCAGAAGAAGGTGTACCATTATTTTGTGATACTTCGCTGGAAGAAATAGCAGATGAGGCAGACAATTGCTCTCGATGCGGTGAAAATTCTTGTGTAACCCGCTTGATTAAAGATTGGTTTCAATGCGTCATTAGTGACTTATGGGTACATGAAAATGGTACCGCATTGGACAATATGTGTGTCAAATGTGGACAGAAGCAAAAAGCTGAACAAAATAATGCAACAGCATCTAAAAAGGGAAAGGGAAAAGGCAAGAAGAGTAGTGGCCATCTGTCCCGTATGACTATGGCCAACACACACTGATATATATGGGAGAGATGGACAGTCCTACTTTTTTCTTTTTAATATATTTTTTCATGTTTTTTTAATGATAATTTTAATTTGTTGTTGATTTTTGAAAGATTAAACATCAAAGATTATGAAGGAAATAAAAATTTGATTATAAACATAATTTATTTATTTTTATGACTCTTTAAAAAAACTACGGCCATCTCTAACGAACTTACCCTACCTAACAGCTTTTCCGCCGCAAATTCACATGCCTTAAGATTTCCGATTCTAATTAAACATAAAACTTCACAATTTAGTTAATAAATTATGTGTATTTCAAAATTTATCAATGTAAGTTAAACTTTTACCACATCATTTATTAGTTTCTTGAAATTTACCATCCAGTAAGTATAAAAGTTTGGCTACCGCGTCGTTAAATATTAGTTAAATTAGCTAACTAGCATAGCTAAATGAGTGATTTAAAATTCAGTTGATTATTTTTGTGTTTCTAGAAGATACATACCTAGGTACTATTTATAAATTGCATATATTTATACTTCAAAATTTTTGTTATACATAGTCTATAATATAAGCAATGATAACCCTACTATAACAATGAAGACCTCTACGTTCTGTTTACAATAAATTACTCTATAAACACCCTCAGAAGGGCCAAAGTAAACTAAACGCCCTACGATTGTCCGAAAATTAGCTTTGACCGCGTATAAATACATTAACGTAATGTACTTAATTGTTTCGGCTTACCCTAAAGTTTCTTACGTATTTCATATCGTCTGTAAGATACTTAACGCTCAAAAAATTTTTATAATAGATATAATGGATGTAAAAAAACACTTTTAAAGCCTGAACCCAGAAAACTCAATTTAAAAAAGTTATTAAGTATTGAAAAGCCATATTCGCCGCTTGAAATCATTGCTCACACATTAAATTGCAAATTAAATTAAATCACTATTTAATTTGTAATCATCGCAAAATCTTATAGTATAAATGCAATTTTGTATAATTACAGAAAAATATTTTTTTTGCCTGTTAACAACCTTTAAAATTCCTTGTGGGAGACGCTCAATCCATAGCCTGGTTAAGGGTTAAAACGTAACCAGTATCCCTCCAGCAATGCCCAGTTTTTGTTTTCGGAGCAGTCGTTTTACACCCCGTATTTAACGAAATAAAATTATACAGCAGCTGAAAAGAAAATCGATACTTTTTTGTTTTCAAGAAGTAAGTAGTTGGCGGGGGGCGAGGTAAGAATCGTCGCGCCTAATTAGTTGCTAACGTTTTCAGAGCTTACGTTCGGAGCTTGCTTTCGGAGTTGACGTCACTCAAAGAGAGTGCATCACTAGCTAATACAATGAGTTTTGCTGAATGCATGAAATAACACAGTTACTAATAAGTTATAACTTTTTACTTGTTAAAGCACCTCGATGTTAGA
Source organism: Emmelina monodactyla (assembly GCA_916618145.1). Lineage (NCBI taxonomy): Eukaryota > Metazoa > Arthropoda > Insecta > Lepidoptera > Pterophoridae > Emmelina > Emmelina monodactyla. The sequence goes on from OU745319.1 coordinate 2,315,055, forward strand.
TCTTAAATTAGTGCTTATTTTATTTTTAAGTTAATTAAGGATTTAGTAAGAATGTATTAAAAAACAAATCAAACTTAAATCAAAAATATTTAGGTCCCGTAGACTTTATACAGACAAAACATACATTTTAAACAATCTATGTGAGACGAGGCCAAACTATTTTCTTTTGTTGCAAGACCGCCACAAGAATCCTCTGTACAATGTTTTCTTTTACTGTTTCTATGTTGTGTCAATCTTTACTGAGCATTTGTACATTAATTATAAATAAATAAATAAGAATATAAACTGAGCCAATGCACACAATTCTATAATTAAACTCAACTTATTATTCTGTATACTTTGAACTCTACTCAAACGATTTCATCCTTAAGACATAACTTTGTACCGTCGTTAGTACACAGGGGAAGGTGTACCTATAACTAAAATCCAACTGAACTCAGCTGTAGTTGTTGCTTCCAGTTGAAGCAAGTACGGCGTTACAAGGATAAGTCGTTAGTACTGTTTTCTAATTTCGAATGGGATGACCGCTGCAAGAGTTAGCGTGACGTAGATGCGGCAAATATTATTTTTGGCCAGTAGTGAAATTACTCACATTTTTTTAACAGTCAATTAAAAGGATTACTGAAAAATCAATAATGACAAAGGCATTGACTACAGTTGGTATAAAATGGCGATTTATTTTAATTAAATAGATTTTTTTAGTATTTCGATTAATAATCATATTCCGTGTATTATTGATCTTTAACCGACTAGATAATGAATTTGAAATATTTTTACAAAAAAATCTCTACTCTCAACTACTATATCAAAAATTATGTTTATTGTAAGTATCCAAATATCTTTAATCAAAAGTCACATTTTCATGTCACATCTAATAACATCTAAGTCTTTATTGGGTGCTCCTTAAATCTTAGCGGCCGCACCTCGGGGTAGCGCGTTTGAAGACCACTGTCCACTTACAATGCTAAGGGCGAAACTGAAAATTAATGTAAATTTATATTATGATTAATTAATTACCTACCATAGGTACTTTTGTTTAAGTTAGGCTACAATCTAAGTTACAAATTGGTTGCAAATTCTTGAGTAATTTAGAAAAAATATAATGTATAATACCTATACGTATAAAGTAGAACTCACACTGAGTAGTCACTTTAGTTGAAATCTTTATTAATATTTTTTTAAACCCTTATTTTGATTATACAATTTCAACTGGCTTGTCCAGTTTTTAGATATACAAAATTATACCCTTTGCACTAATTACTAATTTTGCACTAAAATCTCACTTACCCCTTTTTACTGACCTCTCCTGCCTAACCCTTCTAACTGACCACCCCCGGGGTCAGTAGGGGGTGGTCAAGAAACCCCCTCCAATACATTTCATATTCCGTTGACAGAGGCACAATAATAACGCGGTATCCTCCGTGTAAAAGCAAGACATAGTTGAAGCACCATGATGTAGAAAAAATAGATAAGACTCAGCGTAAAAACCGAAAAGATTATTAAAATTATAATTAACCCGACCGCGACCCGCCTACGCTTCGCAATGGTGTAATTTTGGCAGCCTGCTCACAAAACATTGATTTTTGGCTAACTTAAAAAAACTTTTTCCGATTGTTCATTATTTACTTTATTTAAATGAAAAAAATACCTAAAGGATGGTAAAAACCGCATTAAAATCCCTCAACTGGTTTAGGAAGATTTAGCGGACAAACATACAAACAGAAGTTACATTTTTTATTTTAAGTGTAACTTTCAATATTTATAAAAAAATTTTTATTGTAAGTAATTAGGCTTATTTTTACAGTTATTACTAGCCGGCAGTACACCAGTTCATAAACGAAATAGTTTTTTTAATGTCTAATTACCTCAACATTTATGTCACTTCCATCTTCTCTACATCCATGTTACAGCAATAGTTAGAAATAGTTGAATCCAAGACGTTCGGAATTCACGAGTGGTTGGGACCCATGGGCGCCGGGTGGGTGTTCTACCTTTGCCTGGCATCAAATGAATTAATCTCATCGCTAGATGGGTTAGAAATAGAATACTCACTGTAGCAAAGGTGATTTGGCATTTTAATTATCCAAAAAACTGATCTGTCAAAAGATTATTTGAAATAGAAAATATCATGTTAATAAACTTAATTTACAAGTGTGCTCTCCGTTTTTTTATGGTTGTACTCAAACAAGATTTCGTCCCGTCCGTTGAACTTTAATGTCAACCGAAAAAAATATGTTTACAAACCAAAGTGCGCTCCAGAAATTATAGAACCTACCTTCTACGCAAAGGTATGTGATAGTTACATACATACACACAATTACGTATATATGAATAACAAATGAAACACACACACAATCGTCATGCAATAAGTCTTCGGACAGAGCAAATAACTTGAATTGAGGATTCGCGTCTGACATAACTTCATATTACAATTCCTCAAATTGAATTCATGCATTCGGATATTGTTAGAGAAATCTTAGGGGGTTGGTCAGTCTACGTCTTACCCCCTGTTAGGTTGAGAGCTGATTGATTGAAAATCTTGCATTATATTTTTTTACCTCTTTCACTTGATAAGAGGTTAAGAATTCCTATCCATTTAATAATAATAAATTGACATTTTCAAAGCTAAGCTATTATTCGCACACTCTTGAGGATACTACTGCTTTTTCTTGCAAAATTAATCAAAATTTTCAAAATTAAACAAGCTATTTTTTACATTTTATTTGACTATTGTGGTCATATACATATATAAGTTAAGTCTTATGAACTAAAAACAAACCTTACATCCGGCTCTTGCCCTAGAAACTCAGTTATGCAAGAATGTGATGGTGCTACCAATTCAATTGGATTATGAATTAGAATATGAAATGTATGAAGTAGGGTCGGCAATATTCGTGTTTCTGCTGCTAATGGGTTTGCAAAAACATTTCTTCTTTGGAAATACATTTAGAATGAGTTTCGCTTTCTTATTTTGGCTATCACTTGTTGATCATAAAACAACGAAGAAATAAGAAAGTTACATGTTTGCAGGCTAAAAATAACGAAGTCTGAATACAAACTCATGAGTTAAGAAACAAATTAATTAAAAATGCGACTTTTTACACTGTAAGGAAATAACTATTTTGCCAAGTTAATATAAAGACCATGAACCCAGCTGTATACACATTGGTAGTATTTACTTTCAAGTAACAGTAAATAATGTGCCTACACCTTACCTACCTACAATAAATGAAAACTCAAAGTACATACCGACCGGACTCCCAAACTAAATTCTCTATTCCCAAAACTTGCTATCTGCCAACTTCGACTCGATTGTCCTACATGTCCAAAAGCCCATTGAAGCCATCTCATCTGGACTTTAGAATATGTACAGATAGATTTATTAATAACCCCGCAACGGGGGGTGGGGTTATTGAAGCCCCAGGGCCCATGGGGGGGGGGGGGAAACTTAGCGGGCCCTGTACTGGACAGCGGTCATAGTTAAGATGTTTTGACGGTCAAGCAATTTCGGGTCCGTGGGTTAAGCCCCCGGTGTGTGACGCCCCCGTGGTGGAAGCACCCGATTTCTTTTTTATGGGATAAAGTGTATTAGTTTAATATTTTTATCCAAAGTACAGTCAGAGAGTAAAGTGTAACCTATTATAAAAATGTTTATAAGTACCCGCATGAAATGATTCAAAGTTTCAGTTATTTAAAATAAATATTTATTAATAAAAACATAAAATAAAAATCAACAAAAAAAAAACTTTAAAATATAACAGCTACGTTGACATGCAAAATCACAGATTATAAAGAAAAATCACAGTTGAATATTAGGACGATTTGAACTTCGCACCTTCTTAAAATCACTAAATAAGGACGTATCTACTTAATTAACATTAATAACGATCAGTTTAACATTTACAATTATGTAACTATATATGTATGTAACAATTAATATTCAAAATCATTCTTATAATACAAGTAATTATTTTCAATATTTTTTATTTACATTTTTGTTTCATTTGCACAAACGGACGGATTTGTTCCAAAAACTCCAAAATTGAAATTTGTTTCATTTCATATTTGTGTGTCAGCTTGGCAATCATATTGTCGTTTATTATAGAAGATTTTTTCCTTTTGCTAATACCACCGTCATTTCGCCGTAACCTGAAAGTACGTATATATTAATTTTAAAATTACCTATATAAAAAAAGCTTAAAGTAGCATTAGATAAATTAATTTGTATCGCGTAAAGTAATATAAGTATTTTACCTCGCTTGTGCTGTACTATATGTAGAAATGTCAGTTGTTATCATTTCTAAAAATGATAACAAAGATGGTTTTCGGCCCAGATAGCACTGAAGACGTTGATTCCAGGCCTCCACTAAATTTGTGGTTCGATGTCGTAGTTTGAAACAACACCATTTGGCGATTATCTCCGGAGGCTCCAGCCATTGTTCGACAAAATAGTCGTTGAATTTGTTGACTTTTTCATCGGGAATACTGAAAATAAAAATAATGATATATATACCTAAGCGTCCACTTGTTTTACGTATGAGAATATTCTTATGAGTCGTAAATATTTAATCGGAAAATTCAAGTTACCTGTCCTCCATAATGGAAAGCCAACCATCTTCTACGTCTTCTTTAGGAAGAAAAGCTAGACTCGCGCATCTTTTTACATATAATGTGGTCTCCTCATGTTCTAATAATCCCAAAGACTTTGCTTTTCTGTAGAGGGCTCTTTGGAAGTGAACATTACACCCATGTATTTCAACCGACGGAAATACCTCCTGTATTGCCAGCATTGTAGCTGATTCAAAATCCACAGTGAATTTACGAGGATTGAAGTCCGGCACAGCTTCTTTAATTTTTTTTAACATCATTTCATACGTGCTCTTTTCCTTGTTAACTAGTAGCGCGTAAAATATAGGCACAACATTGGTTTCTTGTGCATCACTCCCTACATCTCCATGGATAGTGAATATTTGGTAAAATGGCCCTGGGCAGCAATCAAAGGTACCATCCCCGAAGCAGTGTAATATATTTTTGATGCCTTTTAACGCCTCTGCTGATGCAAATACGATAATTCTATTGCCGTTCTCGCAGTGATCAATCAATAAATATTTTCGAAAAATCTTAGGTATAATGACTTCTGCTGGATTATGAAACTGTGTTTTATCTACATTCAAGGCTTTGTTTCGGCTGTTGTATAATTGTTGCTTGACATTGTTGTATTTTGGAATATATTTTTCAAACCCTGTACCTGTACTCTGTAATTCACCAATTTTTGCTTCAAAATTTCGTTGTATGGAGCTGAAATTCGTTTTAACGTCCTCTTTTAATTCGTCCATAACAACTCTAACTTTGTTTTTCAATAAGTTAGGTAGGCACTCAGGGTTATGACACCTTTGCATTTGAACATTGTCACCTTCTTCACTTAATTTCACGGAACCATTACACTTTTTATGTCTTTTATTGACGCATGTCCACACACTCGATTTTTTATTTTTTCTGTGAAAATTATAAGAAAAGCCGACATGTAATAACGTTCTTCCACCTTTTCTATTTGAAATTATTTGGTAATTATTTTGTGCTAAGCTCCGCGAAGGACCTGGACTTGCCATTTTGAGATAACATGACCGACTAAGCTTTCTTATCAGTATAAGAAAAAAATATGACTGAGTCTGGAAGGATGCTGTCAATATCTCATTGTTTCTTCTTTAGAATCTATTTAAATAATATAAAACAATAGCTGCCAGTATTCCAGCCTACATAAGTTTCCTACATAGTGCTTATGCACATTACATATTGCAACAATAACTTGACATCTGTGCCAAAGGGATAGACATATCTATCTATCGCTATATTTACTATTGTTAATTATGTCCGTTTACCTGAATTATATTGTTTCCAATCCTTTGCGTGACAGAGTTAGGTAAAAAGCAAAGACAGAAAGTGAAATGGCTGGCTTTTGTCTCAAACTGGTTTGGTCGGACGGCTCGTGCGAAAAAAGTAAAACATAGGTAATGTTGTTTAAGGAAATAAACTGCAACAACAACCTATTATCAATATTTTATATTATGTTAGGTAATAAATAAATACGTAATCAGATTTATAACCCAAAATAATAATAAACATGAGGTTACATAATATTATTTTGTTAAGAAATACTTATTTCGTCGACTGTACCTAGGAGAAATAATTTTTATTCCGATGAAATCGGCTGTTATAGTTTAATTGAAAATCGGGTGCTTCCACCACGGGGGCGTCACACACCGGGGGCTTAACCCACGGACCCGCAATTTCTTGGCCCCTCACTCTATTTGGCTAGATAGTGGGTGTGCCAGAAGTTGTACGGAATTTGATAGTCGATGCTTTGATTGTAAATTAATATTAGTTTTCGAGTTTCGAAGCCGAGGTAAGATCTGATGTTGGAATTGATTTGCTGTGTTGGGGCGGATGAGATGTTTAAAAATAAACTTGTAATATAGTTTCTGCATTTTGAATTCCTGTTGTTTTGTAATTTGATAGCGCAGCGCAGCCATTTAATAAAAACCGTATAAACGTATCCCTTTAGTTATTTATATCACTTTAGTTATGTTATTTATATTCTTATTACCCTCAGTGATACTTGTTACCTATTTCTGCGTTAAAGAATTTATGAGTGCATGCTTTTTTTAAAAAGTCAAAAAGGTGTGCTCTTCTATTAATTTACTCTATGCCTTTATTCCGAAATTATTATTGTTTTTCTTAAAATGCAACTGGCCATTCAAAATCATGATAAAAAGTTCTTCTCCTAGATTGCAACTGGCCACTTATAAAAAAAAGTTTATTCCCAATGATCCTTAAGGCAATATACGATTAATTCCAAATTTAGCCGGCACTAATTAGAAGTGGTGAAAGTTGCGAGTGCCATTAGTACGAGGCTCACTTGAGGCCTTGACGCTCCTATTCGTCTTGCTGAATTGACTGTAAATATAGAACTAGGAATATTTAGAATGTGTGCTTTGGTAGCAAAATTAAATAACGTAAAAGATCAAAGATAGGGAGTCAGTTTTTTATGTTTTTAATTCGACAATTTAATAATGTCTTTAATAGATGATGATTCAATAGATAACAATTTCAGCATATTTTTTTATTACAGCAAATGAAATTTGTTTAAGATACATCATTAGGAAAAAGCACTCACAAAGTACAAATTTAAACGCTACTGCTAAGACCAAGTTATAGTGGGTACAAGTTATTAATTGAACCACATATTTTTGAGCTCAGCTAAAGGAAGTTGAACAAAAAAGAAACTGCCCTGCCTAAATATTGCAATGTCTGAATTTTTGTAGCTCTATGTACAACTTAAGCGGTTTAAGAATCTCCAAACTGTAGTTAAGTGTACAAATTACTTAATTTCAGGTTAAGTTGGCCATATCGTTTAACTTACGAAGAGGTTCCGCCTATTTTACAATAGTAGGGTGATTTTGTGAATTCAACTAGTTTAGATACATGTATTTCATAGTATGTCTACTTAAAGTGTTATATGCAAAACGGAATATAATTGGAATAGTTCGGTATTTATGAATATATTTAGCTCTTTAGCTACGCTGAAAATTATTAAGGTGGTCCGAAATACTTAAAAAAGACTTTGTAAATTACTTTGTACAGTATACCTAAAAAAATAACTGCTTATTAATGTTCGAAACTTTAAAAAATATATAAGTTTAGTTGGGTTTGAAATAGCCTTACTAATGGTAAAGGCATAAAAACAGAAATATTTGATAGCTAAATCAATTTTACCTATATACTTATTTCCGAAGCCTAAACTAACCACGTAGTCTTGGGCCTAAAAAGTAACTAAATTCACTCACAGTATACCCAGAAAACTTAATTTAAAATGTTATAAAGGTTTGAAAAGTAATATTTGCCGCTTGAGGTCATCTCTTTCACATCAGCTAATTGGTACAGGAGCGATGGTTTGGATAGCAAAAAAAAAACACTTTTTAATTTGAAATAAGGCGGAAATTTGATAGTTATAAAACTTGGCATAATTAGGTAAAAAAAAACATTTTCTTTTGCTTTTCACGTAACGAATACCCCACCAGCAATGCCCAGTTTCGTTTTCAGAAGCAGTCTTTATACACCCTGTTTACTTTATAAACTTTGGATAGACCAGGTAAACCACAGTTTACATTCAAACGCCAGTCAACTGAGTACAAACTAACTTGGGTTACATCTATTTGATATCACTAGATCAAGCCTGCCAGCATTGTCATACAGCCAGCCAGCCATTATTACGATCCATTTCTGCATTGTAACATTCGTAACGGGCGCATCACGACTGCGTACGCGCCGATGGCCGGCCATTTTGTTATACTGCGCCAAATCACGAGTCGACAAGTATCTAGATTAGGGAGGAGGTGCGGTTTTATTGTGTAGTGTTGGTATTTAGTTCGGTATTATGATAAAGGTACGAGCAATAATTAATCAATTAAAGGCAAATTTCTTTTACCTACTTACTTAAAAAATGATAGTGTAGGTATGTATTTTTTTACTTAAGCATTTTCTGCTATTACCTAATCACATGATAAAAAATAATCTAGTTCTCATATAAATAAAAATTTAACAATTTGTAAACCAACTTATATATTATACCTTTCTACCTATACTACTTATTGAGAGATACTAAACCGTATCCCCGCCAAAAATGACAATGATCAATCCAATTTCAGAATTTAGCTCATAATGGGGCTATCTTGCGGAATCAATTTCAGTGCCTATAGCAAACAAGACGAGCATGTAATCACACTAGACCTGTGACCTTAGAAACAGCAGATCTACCCTGGAATGTAAACATTGCTCCATCTCCTGAGGCGCCATCTATAATTTTCTAACAATACTGCTCCGTCAACCAAAACATCCTGACCTGTCGCTTGTCTCGTGGCTCTCTAGAGTTGGTTTAACAGAGTCGCGGTTGGGGTTCAGATGGGACTGGTCGTGTGAACACGCTTGATCGATCAGGGATCAGATGCGGGTATTGCATATTTATCAACCTTTGACACGGTTAACTACGTGGAAGTAACATCTTCATGGATCGCTCGTTGGGCAAACAATCCGGGGAAATTGTAGGGAGCGTATGTGAACTGCGATTTTGAGGACGATACCGGTTTTTAAGGAAATATTGGCTTTTAGACGTGTAGTGCCTTTTTTCTGGTCACATATATGAATTGGTTTTTTTTTAATTTATCTCAGCATCTGAAAGTTGTCTCTACTTACCCTACTGACTAATGACAGTTATGACAAAAGTATGAAAATTAATAGGTATTGCCTTTCCTAACTCGTGATAAGGTTTAATCTTGAGTAATTATACCTAAGTTAATAATCGTCAACTTTATGTTTTTGTACTTATCTAACCGTCAACACTATAGCTTTACCTCACGTACCAAATACCTGTGATATAATTCAATAATAACAGTGCAAAACTCTAGGCGTTGACCTACCGTCCGATTGCCGAATCCTACTCATTAATTCAGCCGAAGAGTCAATTTTTAAGTCTTATACAAACATAGCCTTGCTAAACCCTGTTTTATATTCCCAAACGTGACGGAGCGGGCTTCGGAACAATTTGCGAATCGATTTGTGTTTGCTGTAATCGGTATAACGTGATTATCGATTAGATAGTTTACATTGCGATTCTGGGAACTTTTTTAGCGTGTGTGTCTTGTTGCATTAAGGCAGAGGTCGTGAGGGAAATTATATTCCGAAGTTGTATGCGTTTTTTTTGTAGATTGTGATGTGAGAGTATGGTGTTTGTACGACATAATGTAGTGGACAGAAATGCAGAAGATTAATTTTGAATCTTTTATTTTTAAATGGACTTAAAATATTTATCTAAGCTTCTTTGCAAAAAAAACAAGTTGGTAAATATATTTTGCAAAAATAAGTTTTTTTCGCTGTTGTTAGGGTTAAATTTCGTTAGACCAATTAAGAAGGTCTCTTAAATTAGTCCGATTAGTCTAACTTCAAAGTTCTGTCTTGACAGTTTAGTTTCTAGTACTATCAGCGCTAAGCCTTAAAGTTTGACTCGACGTGAGAAGGCACTCATTCATTCTCACAAGGCTTGTTTTTTAATCCACGTATTTTTTTTTATGAATACTAGTATTGCCAGGTAATGGGAATAAAAATATGCCAATGCTCTTTTTATTTGGTTAAATACTGTCGAAACTATTATTTCTTTTTTGATAACTCAATCAATACTAATATTATAAAGCTGAAGAGTTTGTTTGTTTGTTTGTTTGAACGCGCTAATCTTAGGAACTACTGGTTCGAATTTAAAAATTATTTTTGTGTTGGATAGAACATTTATCGAAGCAGGCTTTAGGCTATATTACATCATGCTGCAACTATTAGGAGCGAAGAAATAATGGAAAATGGGAAAAAACCGGGGAAAATTGTTCATCCTAGAGGGCTTCCGTTGCGTGCGCTGCGAAAATGAAATGAAAGAATTAAGGGAACTTTTTACCGCGGGAAAATTCGCGTTCCCACGGCAAACCGACTTCTACGCGAACGGAGTCGCGAGCAGCCACTAGTATAGAATAAAATAGATATTAATACTTAAAAATTTCTCAATGCATCTGCAACACCGGTGATAACTCACCAATACGTGACTCGCGCTCTCTTCATTCATTAGCTCTCTTTCTTACAAAGAAAATCTATTCAGAAAAAAAACATATTAGATACTTGTGATACTACGTTAATAACATAATTACATAAAATTCCTTAATATTCTTTATAAGTAACATTACCCGGCAACATGTACGAACTTATTTTATGTTATCTCTGTTTATGAGATTTTATTTTAAGCCAAATTGACGGTAGTTATAGTAATTTAAACGTAGCGTGTAAGATAGAATGATCGTTAGCAGATATATTTTTGTAATGGCAGCACTTAGGCATAATACATGAATGTGTGCATTAAAAACACATCATTACGCTATTTTAGAAGTTGCAATCTTCAAATGTTTGATGTGATGTATTGTAAGTACCTATGTAGCGTTTATCTGCGATCAATTTGTGAACGTTTTTTTAACGGACAATGGAGTTATAGTTTACTAATGTTAATTCCATACATTATTGTCGGATTTTGTAAATAAGCACATGAGAATATTCCATTTAAACTGACATTGATGCCATTTAAAACAAGTTGGTATAAAATGGATGTATAAAAATACCTATTAGTTTTCAAAAATTTGGTCATAATATCCAATCCGCCTATTGGTCAGAGATTTACAAAATGGTTTTAAAAAAGCATTTAAATACAAAATGCAAAATACTTTTCAGATTAACTATTTCAAATGCAAAATACCAAGTAGTTTTGGTTTTTGCATTTCAAATGCTAAATGCAAAATAGGTATTTTCAAAATACTTTTTCAAAATAAAATACCTTTTGACCAAATCGAATGATATTTTTGTTTATTTTAGGTATTTATCATGAGAAATAGAATAGAGATACAATGGCGAGCCAGATGGCACTTTATGCATGACATTTTGGTCATATTTATTCATAAAATAACGCTTATCAATAAATTCTGTAAAGAGTAACGAGATTAACGAAAAGATAGCCATGGCTCCATTTAGTAAATTGTGTGGCCATTTATTTTTATCCAGTAACATATTTATTATAAGTATGGATTATTTCAATTTTCTATTAATGAAGAAAAAGGACTCGCATGGCTAGCAGGCGCCTCTATCGGTCAAATTCGGCATACCTACAAGCATCATTCGTTCATTTCATTTGGTTTGACTGGTAATGTTGGCTAAACTTAATCACAAAGTTTTTGCATTTTGAAATGAATATTATAAATACAAAATACATCTCGAAAGGTATTTCAAATAAAATACAAAATGTTTTTCACTAAAAGGCATTTAAATGCAGAGTACAAAATAGGTATTTTGCATTTTGTATTTGCATTTTAAATAGAAGTATTTCAAATAAATCGCATCTCTGCCATTGGTGATGTGACGTAATGAATGGTGATGTGTGTGGCTTGAAAATAACATGAAATTCAGAATATTTAAAGTACAAGCATATTACTATATAGATAAGTAAGTACATGTATTATACCTTAGTATATACGAGTATCACTGCGAATAATTCACTTAAAATACTATTCATTGTTCAACGTAACACAAGTATACATTTCTTCTTCCACGATTCAGAATTATTACATTCCTACTAAGTATGTAGGCAATGCTTTGTCACGTGCCCCCCCGTTTGTAAGAAGGGGGGTTTCTTATACAGGGTGTTGCATTTTTACAAATTGATACAAATTATTTGAGTGAGCTCCCGCTTTGTTCCAACGATGCTTGTTACGAACGAGAAGCGGCATTTTATTATTATGTAAAGGTAGCCGCACAGTGGTATGAAAAACGACGGCGTTGGCAGTATCGGCGTTTTACGTTTTGGAAAATTGATTCATGACTATTATTTACCTATGCTAAAAGCAAAATATTTAAAGCAGATCATAGTTATATTTTCTAAAAAAATATATGGTATATTAATGCTTATTGTTTATATTAACATTTATTTAAACATTCGCTCAGAAATCTTTTATATTTTTAAAGTCGTTTAATATTAAGGAATTACATACACCTTCACTTGCAATTATGTAAATCATATTACTCGTTTATGTATGATAATTTGTCACCATTACATAAATTTATTCAATATGAAATTTACGATTAATATTTATCAAAGTTTTGCAAATAGTATATAATTGCCACCATTTGGGGCTTTTAAAATAGACGCGTAGGTTTTTAACTTAATAGTATGGAAAATAATTATAACATATGGACATAACGATTCAATTTGCATGTATTTTTTAGTAAGTGGGCTTACGAAATAGAAGCTTAATGTGACGTTTTTTTGACACGTTAAAAGTATTTTATTGAACTGTTTCTAACGCTTAATGTGCGCTGTTTCTGCCATATCATTCTTTGCAACGGACCTCGAAACATCTTATTCGCGCCCTCATAAAAGTAACTGCTTTGCCTCGTTTTTATTTCTATACCTGTGCTGCCACAGTTTTTAATAAACCTATTGTTGCGTCATACAAAAATTCACCTTTAAACGAACCCCGTAGGATACACATTTCAATGGTGGAAAAAGAAATCATGTCTTGCCCACTTCTATCTAGGGTAAGAAGATTGTGAAGGACACAAGAATTTCAATTACTTTATTAGGTAGGTAAGTCAGGTTTTTTGTAGCATATTTTGACTTCAATATCAATTCGGTTTTAAGGCTTCCATTTCAAATCCAATATCGCTTTTTTATCGCTTAAAATCGAAATATTTAAGAAAACTCTGTAACCTCATTCGCCGTAGCAAGCGACTCTAGTTGACAATTAGAATCAGTTAATAAAGTCATAATTCCAACCCAGGAAAGTGTCACAAAGCCCGAACCGGTAAAATTGCTCAAATTATATGGCAACTCGTTAAGAAACCCGGCTTAAAAGAGTTGAGTCGAAAAAAGGGTAAAATGTCGCTACGTAAGACCAGCCGCAAAATTCTTAAACGTAGTCCAGGGAAATGGGATGATTACTTCATCAAAACACACTTTAAGCGCGTTACGTAAATCTAGTGGCTCCCCCTTATCCCCCTATAAAGGGGTGACTCGAGGGGGTGAGCCCCCCCATCCCAGGAAGTGGGAGTAAGACGATATGGACGAACGTGAGCGCCGTCAAGAAAACCCTGATTGCTTTTTTAATTAGTTTTTTTTCGCTCCCCCCTTTTTCGCATCCCGTCGATCGTACAAGAAATATGTAGGTATTCCCGGGTTTATGTGTGCGTTTATGTACCATGGTTGAGTCGGATTGATTCTAAGAAGTAAATAGTTGTTGAAACGCCTCATTTCAACACTACTTTTTTGCCTACGTTGCAAGAGTTATAAGAAAAACATCAACAAGTTGAAAATTATGTGTTTGGGATATTTTTATTTTATTATGCACTTGCTTTTTCAAATAAAAATAAGATTAATGAAATAATGTGTAGTAGGCCACCATACATCATACATGCGGATTTTTTTTCAACTTTGTAAAACAAACTGGCCGAAAATAAACATTTAGCTTCGCAAAAGTTTTTACAACCTTTTACGGCAAAACCTCTTTCGGGAAATCCTCTTCGCGCCTAATTTTAGAATAGAGCCGGCTGCATACAATCACGTTCGACTGCCCCAAATCACGACCAAGATTCGAGATTCACTGGGACAAATTCTTCAGGAAAAATCTGGATTCAGCCGGTTTATTGGATGTCCTGTGTTATCAAGTTGCCTTAGACGGTTCTAGAAGAAAATAAGTAAGTTTATTGAAATTATGGGTTCTCTTATTTGATTTTATTGGAAACTAGTTTATTTTGGAATAAGTTATGGATTTTGAACACAACATTTTTTTTTATCTAAGAAAAATAGTATAGGTACATTTGCAAAAAGTAAATTAAATTTAAATAGTAAAATTCTAAGCTCCGTAAACGTAAAAAAAAAAATTGTCCAGATAGTTATAATGGCTTACTGGCTTTAGAACTCAAGTGAACATTTTGCATATTTTACCTTATAACATTAGGTATAACAAAGAAACGAATGAGTATGTAGATAATATTTGCACTAACATAGTCTTTTTCAACCATGCAACAGATGACGATACGACATTTATTATGATTTTCGAAGATATGAACATCACGCAAAAAAAAACCTTATAAAATTTCTATTTAATTTATAGCAGAGAGATTATACGAGTAGATATAGATGACTTTCGGCGTCTTTTATTTGAGATCAACAATATCAAAGTTTTAAGATAACAAGTATTCATTATAATTACATTTCTGAGGCTGTCATTAAAAACCAGCTAAACAATTTGTCGCCTTTGAAATATATTATCCTTCATCTTACATTACTTGTGTGTGTGTGAGTACAAAAGCATACACACACACATACACAGTTTTAAGTCTTTTCGTCCCCACTAATTTATACGTTCTTTCGCTTTCATTATAATTATTATTCTTGGCAATTTATTTTCGCACACGAGGGGGCTACCCCCCTATTCGGGGTGGTTTGGGGTACTTCTTACAAATTCCCGTTTTTAGGAACGCACCCTTTTCTTGGCCCTTTTTGTTTTTCATTACATTAACTTTTGAGTTCTTGATAGTGTGTGTGTGTGTGTTTAATTTACGGTGATATAATTAATGGTTTGTTTTTGTTTATTTTTCATCTTATAGTTCTTATGAATATTTCTATTTCGAGATATCTTTATTTTGAAGCAAGCTAAATATATCGACGGGTCCCAAGAACAAAATCTTATACTAATATACAACAAAATTAGTTTTATTATTTATTTGTATTTGGCATCATATTAGCTATATAAATATGTTTATTTTTTTTTTATAAAACTTATACTTTAGTAGATACCCAAACGAACATCATCCTATTTGAATTTTACTTCAAAGAACAATACAGTATCAACATTTACAAGCTTGTTCCTCTGAGTTCGCAACTCGCGCGCAGCAGCGTATCGTCAGACGCGGGTTTGTTCTCGGGGCGGGGTCTTTTTTGACAGGGCGCGGCTGTTTCTCTAACAATTCCAATTGATGTCAATCAAAAGTTAAGATTTATTGTTCATTGCATTTTATACAATGACGGCCTTATCAACGAACCGAAGAATTTTGAATTTAGCCCTTAATTCAGAAAAAAAAAACACCTTCGTTCAACTCTAAGTGAGAAAACAGATGAAGAAAACTTAAATTTAGATGAGTAATTATATAAACATTCACATTAAATTAATACATATTCGTTAAAATATTTTTGTACAACTCAATACATTATTTACTTGGAAAGTACCAGTAACTGTAAATTACTGTCGTTTGTGATTATTAGATGTTTTTCTAAGAAAATCTTAAATAATCATATAACAATTTTTTTATTATTATTTTGAAGTTAAATATAATTAAGTTATTTTAAATATGAATTCCAACTAAGATACTAAATATTTTATTTTTTAAATAATATTTGCACATACGTCTTTTTTGTCCTAAAATGCATTCAAAATTTACTATCGCTTGCGCCGATCCGACATTGTACTATGGAAAAATTTTTGAAAAAAAATGACTCATGTAATTTTAAGTTTTTGTTCCTTGGCATTAATTTTATTATACGATTTTGTTCTACTATTAACTTAATAAATATAAAACTTTTTTTAACAAAAGTCACATCGATAATTTCCTTATAAGTATGGTATTTTGTTTGTTGAATATTTTATTATTAATTTTTATTGGTTCATGACAGAACCCGAAGATTCTTATAAGCCTGCCTTGAACTCCCCAGTATCGCTTTAGGCTTAAATATAAGATAAAATGTGTGATGATAGTATCAAAATATCACAGCAGCAAACAAAAGTAACATATAACAGTACTCCTCCTCTTTGCCTATTCCTTTACTTCATCAACTCACAAATTATGATGTTACTAGTGGCCGCCTGCGGCTCCGTTCGCGTGGAAGTCGGTTTCCCGTGGGAATGAGATGTTTTCCCGCGGTAAAAAGTACCCTATGGTTTATTCTGATATATAACCTATATTATTGTAGACTTTCATCCAAATCCATCCAGTGGTTTTTACGTGAAAGAGTAACAAACATCCATCCATTCCATCCATACTAAAAAACATTCACGTATATGAAATTAGTAGGATTACACCTTTATTATATCCTATTTTTATACCCTCCAGTTTTGATAACTCACCAGATGCACTTGGAAGAATTTAAAGGAACTCTAGCTTCCACTCCATCCCTTCTCATATGGTTTTAGCTACGCCTATGCCTTCTCTACTAGAGGCACACAAAAAAAATCTAATGATCTTTGTCCCATTCATTGTTCATGTCTAGATCATAAAGTCCTAGATCACCAACTCGGAAAAAAAGACTAGAAATGTTAAGTGTTGGATAATAAGTCTGACGTAAAGGGATGAAAACTGAAAATTTGGATAAGAGCTGTTTCAAAAATAAGGAAACTTATTGATGATGAAGTTATTGGAATGTTTGACGAAGTTTTGAAAGCTTGGAAGTCGAGAATAGCAGTGGAGTAATATTGCAAAATATGTTCAAAACATCAATGTGAAATATGCCGTGCTCATCGCAGTATCTCTAAGCTCACCAATGATCAAATACAGAACTTTGAGAGCCTTGTAAAAAAGTAAAGAAAATTGCACGGGGTTTGAAACAAAAACTTGAACATGAGGCAATAGAATCTAGTGAATCTATTGCTACCGCAGTATCTGACATTGAAAAAGTTTTGACTTGACAATAACGAAAGTAAAATATAAAAATTTTGTAAGCATTTGTGATATTGGTGTTAGGTTCATTTACATAATGGTTTATATTTTAAAGTCTTACTCTATAATTCAGAAGATAATCATCATGAAGAAGACAATGTTGGTGTGAACAAATAGGAACTGGTTAATAATGTTAGGTTATTAAAAAATTTAAAGTAGTTTTGCGATGAGAAAGATACTTTTTAATTAATTAAAACACGGTTTATGATTTACCTTTTGAACATCATAAAAAAATATTACATTTGATTTAAAAATCCGTGATGATTATTTATTATAATATACCTGTATAGTAATACCACAACAAGAAAGTATTAAGTTGCTAGTTTTATTTTGTTTTATGTTAATGACAATATAAACAAAAATTAAAGTTTTTAGTAGATTTTATGACATTGAATTACTATATAATTTATAGGCAAAGCCAACATACGACGTAATTATATGGAACAATTACGAAGTAAAACATCGCAAAAATACTTAAGACATCTGCGGTTTCATTAAACAAAGTCGTATGTGCAGTTAGTGCTTAGTTCATTCCATAAAACAAAATCCGATTTTATTATAGGAACCGAGTTTTACAGAAATAATATTTATTAATAAATATAAGAACGTGAAAATAATGCAATTAAATAAAACAAATCAGCTTTGAATAAATTCCATACTCAAATATTTTTTGTAACGGAGTAAACGACATTTTACTTTGCTCGCAACTAAAAAGCTGCGTACTGAAAACTGAACATTCGGTAGATACGACTTTGTTCTTGGGACCCGTCGATATATGAAATTGGGTTATAAAAGGTACTAAGTGGGGGCTGATTTTCTATATTGATTTTATAATTATTATAATTTGCTAGCTATTAATACGTTCAAATAACTACACTATTTCTTTCAGTTATTTTTAACTTTGTTATGTAAGAACTTTTGGCTTCTTCTGATAAGGTAAGGAAAGCTAGGTGTAAACTGAAACAAAAGCAGACCTGTCTTACCCCCCCTGCTTAAGCTCACCTCCACAAATTTCTTACTCAAAACTCGCATATCCCCAAGTGCTATATGCATTTAAGCAGCGACTCTGCATAGGTTGTCTAAAGTTTCCAAGTCGACAATTTACATTGCTCTCAGCCGTCCACATGCAAGGAAACGACGAAGTTCTACAAAACAAAAACGATTACGACAGACTTCGACTCGAAAACAAAACGCAATTTTCTCTTAAGAAAATGAGGGAACTCTTTTCCCCCCATCGAAAAATCATCAACACCCACACCGTGTGTACCCCCCTTAGGGAGGAAGATCTACGCTGCCGACTTGCGTACGCTTTAATTAAAAATAAAACAT
Organism: Emmelina monodactyla; assembly: GCA_916618145.1. NCBI lineage: Eukaryota > Metazoa > Arthropoda > Insecta > Lepidoptera > Pterophoridae > Emmelina > Emmelina monodactyla. The sequence goes on from OU745319.1 coordinate 2,333,727, forward strand.
AAGAACGATGTAACTGGATGAGCCGAGGAGCGAAAGAAAAATGAAAGAGAAAGCCGGCCACCCTCCACCGGGTGGGGGGGGACGCGCGAAGTTGGTTCAGTCGCTCGCCGGCCGTCGGGGGCGGCGGACCTGCGTTAATGACAACTGCGAGGCGGATACAACTTTTTTTTCTGTAGCTTCTTTTTCAATGTCATAAGCATTTGTTAGTCGTTGTCAACTCTTGAAATCGTAACGTCGAATATCGAATTTAACATAAGCTAAAAATTATCTTACTTGCACCAATCAAAACATTCATTTACTTTAAGTTAATATTACCTCATCTACATTAGACGCCTGTTTATTTACAAAAGACTTCCCGCCATATCTGCTGTCAAAGAGAAAATTCTTACGTCACATTCGAATGCACCACAAAGATTTTCCGCTTACACATCCCTCAGTCGATAACGAGACACATGTTACAGAAACAAAACAACATCGCAGTAGTCTAGACATTTTAATTTTCCTATCGAAGATCTGACTCTTTCATTAGTCAGATTTCATATGTGTATTATATATGTAGGTACTTATATATCTTTGACGCAGACGTCGTTAGCGTAGATAAGAGTATTACAGTTTTTTTATACAGAGAGGTTTTGAACGATATTTGTGAATGTAACTTTGTGATGCTCGTCGGTTGATGTTCGTTTGAAAGATGTTGGTTTTGAAGTTCCAATAAAAGTTTTGAAAGAAGATACGTTGTGGTTGCATGCTAACAATGGCTTATTAAATTAAGCTAGATCATTAAAGATACTTTTATAGTGTATCTAATCTAGATAGTAAATGTTATAATTGTAAGTTATTGTTACACCGGCATATGTTATTTACAATACAAAATTGCTAACTTAGCCGGCCATACTAAAAAATATAGGTACATGGCCTGAATCATAAGTCACTGGAAAAGCACAAGAAAAAAACAAAGAATAAACTGCAGACATCCAATCGACCGATAACCAGATGTATTCCTAAACAAACCGAACGCCGTAACTTATTCAAACATAACTCGGTTGAATTTGAGGCACACGCTCATTCAATTTTCTAACCCATTTACGTCTCAGGCGAGTGAACTTTGCAAAAAATGGAATAAAAATGACAAGCGTGTGTATGAGAGAATGTGTGGGTTCTGTATTATGATTATGAATCACATTTAAATACCTCATGAGTTTTGCTGAACTGAATTAAGCATAACGAATCATATAGAAACATTGAATTGATTTCAATTCACAAACACAATCATTTTACTTACATGACATTACTTTTTTTGTAATATTAATAACCACCTATATAAATGTTGCTAGTAATTCAGATATATTTTATGATACAATAAATTATACAATTTATACTTAGGTTTATAAAGAAGCCTGTTTTTTCTGTATTTATGCCGTTTATAACGGAACCATGAAGAACTGATCCCGCCGACATCTCCACAGATTTCCACGGTATGATTTTATAAGCAGTTGGTGCAATACGTGTGTTCGTTTTTCCCCAGTCTCCTCTGTTGAATTGATTAGTTGGGAGTTCATATTGGACTATGAATTCACTTCGGATTTCAAATGCTTACTTTTTTGTTTTATTTTTAATATCCAGCCAGGGCTTATTGGGGATTTAGTTTAATAGCAAATCTATTAACGAAGGAGTTGGGTAAGTAAGAAGTTATTTGAGTACATATCGTAGGTACTACTATAAAATAGATACCAGAATATCTATCTCAGAAGCTAAGGTAATGAGCCGCACAGATTTCAATATAAAGGCCCTTTGTCCTAAAAGCGTCTAACACACGTAAACAAAAATCCATTATTATTCATCTACGAGCTGACGTTGCGAAGTCAATGTCTATCTTATTTCTTTTATAATTATTCACTCGCCTCCTAGGGGGTTAAGTCGCCCCCCCAGGGGCGGGGGGCTGAACGTCTTCGGTTTTTGCGGGCGTTTGTTTCAAGTTTTTTAGGGGGGTTAAACCCTTTCCTGAACATGACAGGAATTGGATCATTAAACCGGCCTAGCTAAGCTTAATGCCGCAACGTTGCCAATTCGTGTATCTAACTAAAAATGAAGGGTTATTTGAATATTTATTGCCAGTTCCGAGTTCGGGATTGCGTTTGAATATGGAATGCGGTGTTCGCGATTCAAATGTTTTTTTTTGGACTCTTAATTCAAACAATGCTTAACTTAAACTTTCATATTTGGAACGAGTTTTTTTTTTCAGTAGTTTAGTGCAAGAAGTATTTATTTGTAGTGCCAGTAGAAATGCAATCTCATTGTAGGAGCAAGTCACCTGTAAACAATAAACAGCACAAGTCGATACACAGCGGCACTGGGAAGTAATCACGCTGCAATGTAGCAGGTAAGTTTGTTTGTGGGAGAGCTGTACCGACAGCACGACTATTTATTTTTTATTAAAACTGTTAAGTAATTAATCTATATAGGTATATTTTGTCGATGGTTTGTTAAAAGATAGTTTACTGCTGTATTGGCGTGTAACCTCACTTTTTTATAAATAATTATAAATTGTTACTATTGAAAAAAAAATGTTTTTGATTTCAACATAATACGTATTAATTCACAGTCTATTTAAACTATTAATGACGACGCAAGCGTAGTCAAAGTAATTAATTAATCCAATGCATTTAAAAAAATCTGTATTTAAAAAGTCATGACCGACGTATAGTAGACAGGTAGTCGTATTTAAAAGAAATGCTATTCCATCAATCAATTAATAAAACATTAAAATATTTATCACCAATATTATTTTGCTGTCGCTAACACCCTCGGATTCGATTTGGACTTTACTGGTTTTTATGGAAATGTATTGACGCTGAAATGGAACAGTAATTGACCTAGATGTGGCCATATTTGTTTTAAATTTCATTTTGAAAACTATTTTTCTCTTCAGAGTATTTTTACAGGAAATAAGATTTCTTAGCAATGATTGAAGCGGAATATTTCTTAGTGGTTATAAAGTAACTTTCATGTCGTAACAGCTTTAAGCCTGTGATCCATTTTAAGTATTGATTACTAGTGACTCTGTTCGCGTGGAAGTCGGTTTCCCGTGGGAATGTGAAGTTTTCCCGCGGTAAAAAGTACCATATGTGTTATTCTTATGTATAACTGCAAAGTTTCATCCACATCCGTCCAATAGTTTTTACGTTAAAGAGTAACAAACATCCATACATCCTCACATACTCACAAACTTCCACATTTAAAATATTAGTAGGATTAGTAGGACTTGGAGTTATTTAAGTAAAAATTAGAATAATAATTACATATACTTCAGAAAATATTTTTTTTTGCAAAAAATATAAGTTTTTTTACTTTTACTATTCACAATCGATTCTCTTTATTTCGAGCATAGGTTTCACTATGTAAACGACTTCATCGTTTTGCACAGTTTTTTTTCTCAATTAGTGACATCATGCTGGCTCATTTCACAATCTTATGATTTATTTTTAAATGAAAACCGTCGTAATTAGAGCGATATTTTAAAAAACAATAAGTATTAGACTTTCACTAATTACCATCTGTTTCACGCTAAAATTTATCACATCGGCAAACCTATAGCTTATATGTCAAACCTAATTATCAAGTAATTAAAAAAAATGACACCTGCTTATTTCTGTTACTTACAAATCTAGATTCTTATCAAGTAATTATGAAAATAAATGACACCTGCTTATTTCTATTACTAACAAATCTAGACTCAAACCAATTTCATACAAGAGACTCAGAAATCGCGAGTTAATTTCCCTCCTAACGCTTCAAGTGGGGGCTAGATGGGGAAGCTGAGGTAAAGTGATTACAGGTAAAATTGTTAGTGTTGCCCGCTTACTTATATGCACCTTGAATTCTCGGGTGTGAAGGGAAATTATGTTAACGCGACGGTGCAGAAAACTGGGAGTGGGTAGGTTTTTTATATTGCTTATATAATGTCTTTATAAAAAATAGTAAAAAAGGTAAAGAAATCGGTAAATTAAAAATACTTTGTGTGCATATACTTTAAGTAAAAGGGCAATTAGTATATCAAAACGCTAGGTTTTAAGAAATCAGAGGTCTGGTTGTTGAAAAAAATAATGAAAATAGTAACTATACGTCACTAGCAGAAGAAATATATTTAATAGTATCTGATTACAAAAGAAAAGTTTTAGTAAGTACTGAAGGTCGAACTAAAAATATCATTATCAAAAAGTTCTCCCAAACAAATTAGAAGAAAAGGGAAATGAATATGCAAACAAAATAAATTTTCTCCGTAAGATAAAACCCCGACTTTAATTCAAATTTTAATGCAGACCCTCTTGAACCTCCAATTTTTTTGGTGCATCACAATAAAATAAAACTCGAGTGTCGCTCATATGCACAAAGTATAATTAAAGAGTTAAAATGAATATTTAAACATTCGCGGAGTACTCTTCCGAAGTCAAAATGATGATTGCGGACGGAAGCAAAGCAACGGGTTTTTTGGCAAGTTCGGGTAATGGGCACACTGAAAGGAAAAATACAAGAGACAAATGAAATCTTAGCAAACATATTTAGTTAAATTGAGTTTAATACAGTAAAAAAACATACCCGCCGAATTGAGAACCTCCTCCTTTTTTGGAAGTCGGTTAAAAACTGAACAGCTTATAACTGATGGACTTATATTTTTTTTGCTAATATGTATAGGCTTATAATGCGTTTATTAATGAGGTTTCACTTTATAAGGACGAATGTTGTTTGTTAGATAAGTTGTGTTTTCTTCTAGGCAGTGTAAATTATACAGGTAATGACAGGTATGCTTTTTTTAAATGCAAATAAAATTTCGAAATTATAAATAAGACCCAGATACGTATTTGTTCAAAATGTAAAGCTTGTTTTATGACAAAATATACTAAAATAAACACTGGAAAAATAAAAGTTAACTTTTGTATTTAGGTACATCTAAATAAAATAACAGTTTCATAGTGTCCTCATCCTAACTCACGAGCGGGACACATCAATGATAGATCTACACGTCTGCAGGTTACGTTTGCCAAAAATTTCAATTTTAATTGCGGTGCCCCTTTCACCCCAGTCTCCCCTCTCGAATGAATACGAAGACTTAATGGGGAAGTGCGGATTTTTGGCAAATGAGGAAACTGGCCGAAATAGTTTCAAATTAGTACTAGTGAAACTTAATGGTTGGAACGGTAAAACCCTTTAGTTTGTGGTACTTACCTAATTACTTGTGTACCGTCTCGATAAAAAAGTTAAATGCATTTTATATGAGGATATTTTAGATAGTTTAATAATTAACTCTTTTTTTTATTAAAAATCAAATGGAAATTAAAAATAGGTTGAATGAAAATGAAGCTTGAGCTTTTTTTAACGCATTTAATAAAACATATGATTTTTACTTAAATAATTAAAAACAACCTCAAGATCGCACCCGAAAATTTAAAACGCCTTTGAACCATAAAAAATAATGACTTCCCCTTCTACATACACATACATAAAACAATAGCGCAGACAGTCAAAAATACGCAAATAAACCTTTTCGTTAACAATTTCCTTTTTTGAAAATGCACACTGCACACAAACAAGGGGTTGGAAATTTGGCATTATGCATTAATTATGAGACAAGTGGTTGGCTACCCCAAATTATTACTATTTTGGAAGATATTTTTGGATGTATTTTTTTATTTTAAAGATTTGTATGTTTTTTTTTCATATAGGTAATAAGCAAAAAATGAGATAATTTAAGTTAATTGTAGTTCTTGGTGGGACCAATATATTATATTAGATTTTTGTTGGGTCTATTAAATATAAATAAAATGCACAAGTTTAACTTGTTGTAATTTCTTTGTTGCTGTATGCATTTATATAGATATTTTGTTAAACAAATGTCAACAAAAGTCAGCACCATTGTGACTACATCCTTGTCTACTAAAATATTTTTTCTTCTTCTAACTGAAAAGTAAAAGAATTGATTAGAAAATTATCATAATAATTCTTATCCTTGATCTTTTCTAACCCATTCAGTTGTGCCTTACAAGGTAAGAAAAAACAACATATTATTATTGTACTAAACCTTCTTAAAAAGCCCAACATGTGTGACCACGTTGCCCAAATTCCTCACATTTAAACGAGTCATTCAAAAATAGACCTTATCGCCTTCGAAAACATCATTTTTTTGTATCGTCGAAGTCAATTTAACAGTATAGGTACTGTGCAAACTAGACTGCGGTCCTTGAGACAACGGATTCCGTCTTTATGAATCGCTTGAGTGGAGTCTTACCCGGGGATTTTAGACCCTTTTTAAAAGGTAATTATGTATAGGCAGGCTGATGTTTCGGTTTTGATTTGGCTTTATATCAGTTTTTTAGATATCTAATAACTAGCAAGTTAAACTTTGAATTTAATTTTTGACAGGTGTTACTAAGTACGGTATGACGAAAACTTTTAGAAAATAATTCAGCTTTAATTAGATAATATATATATTTTTAAATCAATTAGTTATTAACACTACTATTGCCATTAACATTACCTACTTATCTTCAGACTCTCTATGAATATTGAATAAAGCAATACAGCTCAATACTTATTTTCAAAACAAACCCTTTTCGCTCCCAACTCATGAGCTTTCCAACATGTGGTTTCCATTTTCATTTCACTAAAATTACGGAACTGTTATTGTTCCGAAATACATCATTTTAACAAAAACCGGATACAGAACGGAACGCATTTATTAAAATTAAAAAAAACATGGCTGCAATACACTTAAGGTATTCGCACGCGACCTACACGGCTAGCGATGTACCTACGGAACACATTGGGGTTAGGGATCTTTGGGAAATATGGTTTAATAACTTTAGTCAGTTGGTTGAGGAGGATATATCTATACTAATATAGATGTATGTTCCTGAAATAGAGTAAAAAATTGTTGATATTGAAATTTAATATTGAAATGATCATAATTAACCATTTTATGACAAATATTTGAATTCTGTATTTTATTTTAGTTCCGACTGAATATCGGGGGATATTTTTGCCAAATATTTTAGTGGTATGATCATTCAAAAGATAAACTTTTTATTATTCTATTCTGTTTGTTTTATAATTTAAACTTTATTGTGCAAAGGAAAACTTTTTCGCTCGTCTAATGAAACCTTCACACAATCCAATTCCTACTTGTATCATCCACACAACTACAAATCTCACTAAAAGTTTAAAAACAGAACCACAAAATTCAAATTTTCTTTTTTTTCCGTCCGTGTTCTTAAAAATATTTCCGGCCGGCACACACAATATATAAAGCGGTCTATTCACGACACAATGGAGGTTCTGTGGGATTGCATGACCTGCTTGACGTGTGCCGGTGTGAGGTAAAGATGGGGGGCACTCTGAAAGATATGGGTAGGAATATTCTAGACTGAAGGTTATTTTTGGAGACCAATACTCGCGAGAGTTTAAAATTAAAGAAAAAACAAATACTATTAGAACAACGAAACATTCAGAAAGGAAATTAAATAAAATTGCCTAGATATGACGTTTGTGAGCAGTCAGAAAACTGTTAAGAAGATTTATGTAAGTTTTAAAGACAAAGGAAAAGCTGCCAAATTACTAATAACTAGTTAAAGAAAATAAAAAAGAGGAAAATATGTTTTAAAAAATAACTGTCAGGCTACCTAATTAATTTGCTCTACAACAATTAGATATCTTTCTTACTACATATTTTTGCGCTCTATACGCAGTAGATTTGTTTCGTTAAAAAATTTCACTGTGCCCCGTTCCTAACCATGTGTATGGTAGTTACTATTCAACATTTTGTTTACAACAGTTCATGTTTTTCCTCTCTGGCAACCCCCGATATTTCACAGTTGAGAGTATAATCATTTTTGCTGTATTCTTGAGATATTGCAGCTTACATGTGCATGCTTTCAATGTTGGGAGGTAGAAGAGTTTTTTGTTTTTTTTTATTATAAGATAAAAAATTCATGAACAATATTGCAAAATCACAGTTATTAAAATAAAATTATATATCTTGCCACTGTGCATATTTAGTACCTAATGATATTAGTTACACTAATTTTTGATCATCAAAACCGTGTTTTTCTCCCAAACCACCTTTTCTTACCTACCTGCCCATCAATATAGTTAATATAAACTAAAAAGCTTTTTCCACACTACGAATGAAACAAAACGATATGGACTAGTCAGGAAATAGGTCGGAAGTATGTAACTGTGATGGATGCCGTGTTATTTGTGTGATTATGAACTGTGGGTGCGGCTTGTCGATTGATAGATTGGGGAGAAGCTTATGATAATAATATCTTTTTAGCCTGCATACGTTTATTGGGTTATTATTACTACGTTTAGAGAAGACACTCGTCACCACTTATATGTAAACTTTTATTAAACACCATAGTCGAGTAGAACTCGAAATATGGCTTATTCCGTTTATCCACCCTGAAAGATAGGATAGGCTGTTTCAGGGTGGATAACCGGAATTAGCCTAAAATATTTGTTGAAAAAATTAGAGACACGAGATATTTTTGTGTAAAAATTTTTTTTATACCATATTTATTTAATTGTTAACTTAACAACAGATTTTTAACAGAGATTTAATAGACAATTTAAGTAAAAGGTAGGTTTCCGTTTAGAAAAAAATACTTTTTTACAAAACAAACAAAAATGTGTGACAATCCTAATAAAATTTGAAACTGATAGGCTATTTTACTTTTTCTCTTTTTTAATCCAATTTCAGTCCCTAGAATTCCACCTTTGAAGCTCTCATTAAAACTACATTCCATTAAGTGCCGTTCAATATTTTGTAGTACATTTTATGAATTTCAATTCTACCCGCGCACTACACATATTTCTTCTGGTGCTAACGAGTTCATTAATTTCTGCTCTTCCAATTATCACCTCATCACGTAGAAATATGGGGTATTTCCAGTAAGGATATTTAGATTCGACGTTGACTTAATGGATTTATTTTCTATGCGACAAAATTATAAGAGAAAAAAAATATTTCTTTATAAATTCTACAAATGTATAACACTTATTTCTTAAGGTAAGGGTCGAATTTTTTCATAAGTGACAAACAAAACTACCTATATAAATGATGTCTCTAAGGTTCTTATATTTCAACAATAATTGCCTGTTGTCTTAAAAATATTTCCTTTTAGTTGTTTAAAAATAATATAGAGTAATCACAATTTACCATAACACGAATACCTTTACGAGACACCCGCAAAATGAATGAATGACATTTACCAATGTCATGTATTCAGGTTGAATATCACTTCATTAGTGATATGGAGCCACATTCATCGACTCATTCCTACATGTGACATCATTAAGCACTGAACAAGCTTACTCTGCGCGATATTTTTGCATATTTCGAACGCAATTATAAAAAAGTATGTAAACCAAAATAACCTTTTAAAAAAATACTGGCCACTAGGTCACGGGCGTGGCAGCCAATATTCGATTAAGAGATTCGAATGGCGTTCGTAATTTAAATTGTTTACCGAAATTGAAACAGCGGGTACGAATGTTGGGCGCTATAGATCTATTATTGATGTGTGAGAGTTCTTTGTGTACTCGTGTTTCGCCGCCTTTTTAATTTAGTTTTGTGCTGTGCCAGTATGTGAATGGGTTGACCTTTAAGTCTTTATTCTCGATTTAGAGCTTTGGTTTAAAAATAAATTGTATTAAAGAGGTATAAGACGAGCAACCGCGCAAGCCTCATCTGAGAGAAATTTTGACTGTTATTATTAAAATGGTATAAACTTCCTAAAACCTCATTGCGTGATCCAAAATAATAGTATATTAAACCAACAGACACACGTCGCGAAGGTTTTATATACAATCAACAAAACAACTTAATATACCTACTTTAATAAATTGGAAAATGGTGAATACGAAAAGCCTTTTCCATAAGCTAATAATATGCATAACATGGGTATGGAAGCAGTATATGATTTCCACAATCAAATATTAAAGCACTAATATGCATGTTATGCGCTTGCACCAGCAATTACCCTCAATGAAATGGCTAACTTAATTGCAGGCAGCCATCTATGTTCAGGTTAACAAAAGCGGTATTTAGTAGAAGGCATAAAATAATTCTCAGTTAAAAGGAAAATTGGCTTCAATTTTCTAGTTATGTTTGGAAATGTACTTTCGGTATTTAATAGTAAAGTTGTTATATGTTCTCGGCTTATAAGTTAACTAGACTAGTGACTTTCTTGAGCTTATGTGGACTTAATTATAAATACTAAATTTGTTTTTTTTTGGGGAAAAAATATGTAACATACTTACTATATTTTATACTTATTTTTTTCCTTATAGACAAAGACAACCCATGACAAAAATAGAAATTTACCTACTTAAAAACCGTAAGCTGCCAGTATTTTTTTTTTCAGCAAAAAGGTTGAGTACGCATTTAAATATATGTCATACGCTTTAAGGCTTGTTGTACACATCCAGCGTTAGAGGATCGTGTCATATGGCATCAACGAGAGATTATGACGAAGGCTCTGTTTGCCTGTCTGTTGACACTGTTTCATATAATTAGAACTGCTGGACATGTATTTCTGCGGTTTTAGCGCTGCATTTGCGTTTGTTTGATGAGGTGCTAAATGTTTTTATGTAAACTAAATGTTTGTTGCATTTGTTCAATTTTATAACTAAATTTTATTTTATGAAAATGCTTGAAGAAGCATTATCTTTTTGTATAGAATAATGGTTTTTGTTTTGCTTTTTAAACGCAAATCCATCATTTTTTATCTGTACTGCAACCCTACTTATGGTAAAAGCTGAGAACACATATGATATGAACCGTGCAAACGGATTTTGAATGTAAATAAGCCATTATTTGATTTGAAATTATTCTTAAATCTTTAAAATATTAAAAACTATTGCAACAAGTAAAAGACAGTTATAACTTAAGAATTTACAGCCGTTCAGCATTAGGAAATTAAAAAACTGCATAATCAAAAATAATTTTGATTCTACAATTAAATTTATCAAGCCTTCAACGACTTATACATTATACATAACTGAGCAACATAATTATTTTATTTAATGCGATGTCTAAATTTTAACCAGTCAAGTAAAAACCCTTCACCCTGGATTTGCAGACTAATGAATCATATTGATACATATTGCATGCTATTAAAGGGTGAAGGGTTGTCACGCAATTCTAGTAATAAACTGATATTTTTATTGCACTTAATAGTGTGCTATATGATATATAAAGATTTGATGTAACTTTTACCTGTCCTCGTGTATCCTCTTACATTTTTTTGTGAACGTATTATTTGAAATTTCCGTATTTAAAATTCGCTATAAGTATGTCAAAACATACGTTGCTAAGTATTTCAACAAAACATAATCTGAAACAAATAGATACAGTTCTGCTAAAAACATACTATTATTTATACCCAAACCTCAAAAATGATAACGATCCAAACTTGCATACACTCAACTATAGTATTTTTTTCTAGATGGCAACATTGCAGTTGCAACTCGAGCGAGCACAGACAGCCCGCCAACCGAAAATATAACGAGCGCACTAAAATAATAAAAAAATAAAGAAAAATAATAAAAAATGCGGTTAAGCGGCACACAACCCGAAAACGAAACGTGGATTACCCTCAAGATGTACGAATAGAGAATTGGGGCTAGGAAATGACGTTGTCTTATTTATTTATGCTTAGGTTAAATAATAAAATAAACAAAATTAAGTAAAAAAGACTTACTAACGCTAAGTAGAATTTCCTAAATCCGCCGGCGTTTTAATATGGAAACATAAAGAAAAAAAATAGAAAATAGTTTACATATAAAAATATATATAAAATCTCTATTATTTATTTATCTCATCTTACTTTTTCTTATCGCTCTAATACTTTCTATTGCAATTATGTAGCGAGTGCCAAAAATAAAATAGTTTTCTCTTGCATAACCGCTGTTTTCCTGGCCCACCACTAACAAACGGTTCGACAGAAGCAATCCTTTTTTTGTGCTCTCCTTTACCGGGAAATGACTTTCTGACTCTTAATCTCTGCGGCAATCTCATTAAAAATTCATAACTCAAAATTGTGAAAAAACGAAAGATTCGCTCTTCTATGTTGGTAGTTTGATGAGTCTGTTAAAATATAGTTTTCATAGGATATTATGGAAATGGTAATTTGTTTCATGATCAAACTTGGCTCATAGTTACTTAATAGGTTATGACCATTCCTTTTAGTTCGATACAACCCTACGAAAAAGTGTTGCAATGAGCTAGTAGAAATTATTTTTTCATTTGTTAACAACTATATGAAAATGCAGTATCAGTAATTCATAACTGTCCAGTATTATTTTTTTTAAAAGATTTAATGTAACCAGTGTACTTTATTTAACTATAGTACCTGTCCTTAAGTCATTTTATTTGTTGACATCAAACTCAAAATCTACATGAATATCTAAATTCAAAACTGTTAGGCTTCCTAAAACAAAGTTTCCCAAAAATGTTTTTGATGTGATCAAAGTTTAAAATAGTGTTTTTTTCTATAATTTCTCATACTTTATTAATAATTCCAGACTAAATCTGATATTTAGATACACCTAAGATTGCCCCATGCCCAACCACGCGTAACCAATTAAGCCCGTCCACCGATACTCCTTAATTGACCCCCTGATGATTGGACAACTAATAGAGATATGTCGATTAAGAGCGTTTTAATTAGAAAACCCTTAAATGAAGGCGTGGACTACGGTAGTTCGTTATTAAAATTGCGCATTGAAATTGTTGACGGTTGCCTGACCCTACGGAGGTATTCTGTAACTGTTAAGTTAAATAAACTGCTACCTACCAAAAAAATTAAGTAGCTGATTTGGCCATAACACTTAATGTTAAAAACCGAGTTACAATATAATAACGCTAATTTTTTAAATGTAACGTAAATGCTCCTATTAACGACCTACTAAAATTTGTACTCTATTACCGACCTATTTTTTCAATCACTCATATTAGACTTAATATAGATTCCATAAAAAAATTAACTTAAAAATTTGGTTGGTAGTTTTAGTGGTCAACAAACAGAGTAAATTTGTCTTGTCTAAATAACCAATGTTAGCAATAATTTGACATTAAATGAGTGCCGCTCGACACCGACGCACTTTCCATAGTGACGCGTCTCCAGCCTCGTAAGCCCACCGAAATATTACTTAAGGTAAATAACAAACTTAAAGTTGATTTATCTGCTTGCTATCACATAAAAACTAAAATACATATATTCGTTTTCGAAATATCATTGAATTTTAACATTTTTGTTGGTTTTTTTGGCATAAAATCATATCTTAATGAAGGGCGGTAATAGGATCCAAATTTCATAACTTGACTCTATTAACGATCCGTGGCGTTATTAGAAGTTTGTTATTTTCATATTTGATTCTATTACCGACTCACAGCTGAAAAGAAATAACAAGAACCATTTTTATAGAAACATGTAACCGCATAGGCGCAAGCACTATACCTCTGCTCAACTAGAAGCTGCGCTGCTAGCTGTAAATGAAGGAAGCAGGATATACGAAGCTTGAAGACCTATGGCATACCGAGAAAAAGTACCGTAAAAAGACAAATAATACATATACAAATCAACATTGTGGAAAACAATATTGTTCAACGAAGGACGACGAAATTTAGGGGGTTAATACTGTCCGCGTCCGTAGGCGAACCCCTTTTTTTGGGGTTCCTGACTCTAGTTACCCTACACGTGACCCCTGGGTAGTGCCAAATGGACTGTAAAAGTGGTAGAGTTTAGCTGTAGTCACATAGACTATAGCGTAAATTGGGCTGACTCGACCGGCAAGTACCACTTACGCACAGAAGACCAACGTGAAGTAGGAACATTGTTCCTGCGTTTCGTCTGGTGAGTGCTGTTTCCGGTGCCCATTCCCCCTTCCCACCCTAAGTATGACAGCGGCATTTAAAGAGTTGGTACCCCAGGAAGGTACCTGCTCTCTTGGAGCAGGAGAATCCTTCCCCGAGCCCCCCAGCTCGGGCTGCCCTTCGTACTCTGGGGTGGGCACAATACCGCGACATACTTCCCGGGGCAAACGAAGCAAGAGCATGCCTAAGACCCCTCCCACGTTATCAGTGGATTTTTGTAACATTCGAGGGGTCCACTCCAACCTAGCTGCCGTCCATCAACACCTTGAGACGGCAAAGCCGGCCATGCTCTTCTTAACCGAGACACAAATATCCTCCCCACCCGAATCATCCTACCTCACCTACCCTGGCTACACGCTTGAGCATAGGTTTTTGCCTCATGCCGGGGTATGCGTACACATTAGGGAGGATATTAGTTACCATCGCCTTGGGAATCTTGAAGCCCGTGACCTGTCCACTCTATGGTTGCGTGTAGACTGCGACGACCACCCCCGCATCTATGCGTGTATCTACAGGTCACACAGTGGTGACGATGAGACGGAGCGACTCTTTGAGCGTCTCCAACAAGCGACAGACCTCATTCTTGAGCAGTTTCCTTCCGCCGAAGTCATTTTGTTGGGAGACTTCAATGCCCACCACTCTGATTGGCTCGGTTCTAACAAAACCGACCACGCGGGAAGAACTGCTCGGGACTTCGCCCTGGCTTATGACTTTAAGCAACTGATTACTTCGCCCACGCGAATCCCAGATGCTGAAGGCCACACACCTTCTTTGCTGGACCTTCTGCTGACCTCACACCCCGATAACTATCAGGTGATGGTCGATACCCCTCTCGGGTCGTCGGACCACTGCCTGATACGGACAAAACTGCCACTCACTTGCCCCTCCCGTCCTAGATCTACTGGAAGTCGGCGTGTTTGGCACTACAAGTCAGCAGATTGGGATGGAATGCGTACTTTCTTTGCTTCCTACCCGTGGAGACAGGTTTGCTTCTCATTGGATCCCAGCGATTGTGCACAATCGGTTGCCGATGTCGTGTTGCAGGGTATGGAATTATACATTCCTAGTTCTGTGATACCCGTCGGCGGCAGATCCCAGCCCTGGTTTAACAAATCCTGCCAGGCAGCCACTGCTGAAAAGCAGCAATGTTACCGGGCTTGGGCTTGCGCTCACACAACTGGAGATCCCAATAGCGTATCGCTAAAAAAGAAGTACAACCTTGCCTCCAGGTCATGCAAAAGGGCCATTGCTAGGGCGAAAGCCGAGTACGTCCGCATAATTGGCGACAGACTTGTGCGTTTCCCATCTGGGTCTCGTGCATTTTGGTCATTAGCCAAAGCGGTACAAGGCAACTTCTGTCTGTCGACCTTTCCACCATTGCGCAGGGATGACGGTTCGCTTGCCCACACTGCAAAAGAAAAAGCCGATCTTCTGGGCCTTCTTTTCGCATCCAACTCGACTTTGGACGACCAGGGAAAAACACCTCCGAACATCCTGAGATGTCAGAGTTCTATGCCAGATATACGGTTCTTGCAACGCACCGTACGTAGAGCTCTTCTTTCCCTGGATATCCATAAGTCGAGCGGGCCTGACACCATCCCGGCAATTGTACTAAAGGTCTGCGCTCAAGAGCTAGCTCCTCCCATGACGCGGCTCTTTCGGCTCCTGTACTCCACCGGCGTAGTCCCTAATTGCTGGAAGACAGCACTAGTGCATCCGATCCCTAAAAAAGGCGACCGCTCAGATCCAACTAACTACCGGCCTATTGCAATCACCTCTATACTCTCCAAAGTTATGGAGAGTATGATTAACACTCAGCTCTTACGATATCTCGAAGATCACCAATTGATCAGCGACCGCCAATACGGTTTCCGTCACGGACGGTCAACTGGTGATCTTTTACTATATCTGACCCATCGCTGGGCAGAGACCGTAGAGAGCAAAGGTGAGGCCTTAGCAGTTAGTCTGGACATAGCGAAGGCTTTTGATCGGGTCTGGCACAAATGTCTTCTAGCCAAATTACCATCATATGGACTACCCGAGAGATTGTGTAACTGGATCACCAGCTTTCTTACTGGGCGGAGCATTAAGGTTGTAATCGACGGTGCATGCTCTGACTCCCTGCCCGTAAATGCCGGTGTTCCTCAAGGCTGTGTGCTCTCCCCTACATTGTTCATCTTGCACATAAATGATATGCTGCAAACCAGCGGTGTACATTGTTATGCGGATGACAGTACCGGAGATGCACTGTACCATGGCCAAGCCAATCTCAGCAAGGAGTCGGTTGTCGAAAACCGGAACAAGCTTGTGTTAAAAGTTGAGGCCTCTCTAGACCTGGCCTCCTTGTGGGGTAGCGGTAACTTGGTCACATTTAACCCCCTCAAAACACAAGTTTGCGCGTTCACCACTAAAAAAACCCCATTCGTATTAGCCCCTACATTTCAGAACACTCCTCTTTGTATAAAGCCTATGATCGAAATCCTCGGTGTCGGCATATCGAGCGACGTTCAGTTTCATAGTCACTTGGAAGACAAAGCCAAATTGGCTTCTAAAAAGCTTGGAGTGCTTAACCGAGCGAGACAGTATTTCAAACCGGCCCACCGCCTTCAACTATACAAGGCACAGGTGCGGCCCCATATGGAGTACTGTTCTCACCTCTGGGCAGGAGCACCTCAATGCTTACTTCTTCCATTTGACAAGATACAACGTAGAGCGGCTCGAATCGCCGGCAACCGAGCTCTTTATGATCGCCTCGATTCTTTGGCCCTGCGAAGAGATATATCATCTCTTTGCGTTCTGTATCGTCTATACAATGGGGAGTGTTCTGAAGAATTATTCGACCTCATACCAGCTGCACAATTCCACCACCGCACCTCCCGCCACAGATTGAAATTCCATCCCCACCACCTGGATAGCTGGCGCTCCACCACCGTCCGTTTCGGGCGGAATTTTCTGCCACGCACTACGCAGATGTGGAATGAACTACCTGCAGCGGTATTCCCGGCTACATACAACATGGGGTTCTTCAAGTCGAGAGTATATTCCCACTACAAAGGTCGGCAACACACCCCCAACACCCACAGTACCACCCACAGGGTAGTCATGGGCGGCGGTGATCATTTACCACCAGGTGACCCGCATGCTCGTTTGCCCCCTATTAATATAAAAAAAAAAAAAAAAAAAAAAGAAAAAAGACTTATGGACTGGAATTTCTATGTCGGAAAGTCAGGTTTTCCTGTAACAAAAGACCAACTGTTAGAAACAATTGCAAAATTGGGGGAAAACTAAGAGCGCTTTTCAATGATGGTGTTCCAGGGAGAGGATGGTATCTTTAGGTTATGTCTAGGCATCCTACCATTTCAAGGCGAATTGAATTAGCCTACAAGCCGATTTTAATTGCGATGAGACGGGATGAAAAGTTTTCCCGCGGTAAAAAGTACCCTATGTGTTATTCTAATGTATAACCTATATTACTGTAAAGTTTCATCCCGTCCTGTAGTTTTTACGTGAAAAAGTAACATCCTCACATACTCACATACATCCACACATCCATACATACTCACAATCTTTTTTATAATATTAGTAGGATTGTAATATTAAGATGTTGATTTTAAAACTGTAATAATGTCTAAATATACTTTTAACTGCATTTTTTTATTTTTTCGTTTAGATGAAGGGGCAATTTTTATGGGTCGGTAATAGAATCAGAAAAAACGGTAATAGAATCAAACCACATCTTTAGGTCGGTAATAGAATCAATTGCTCTTTCGGATTAAACAATTATTTAATAATTACTGTGTAATAAAATACTAAAATGAAGTACCGAATCCAACAGAACACTTTACAAAGATTGATATTAAATATAAACACCTTAACTAACCTATCAGTATCTATCTATTTACTCAAAGTTATTCCTAAGACAGCTTAAAGGGGCGGTAATAGGAGCATTTACGTTATTATAATATAATATTTAATAATAATATAATTATTAGTCAAAATTAAATACAATTAAAGACATAAACTTATGACTGGTTGGCAAATGCATTAATATAACAATAATGAAAAAAAAATGTTTCTTAAAAGTCATTTTATAATGTTAGTATTTCAAGTTAATGTTTTTAATCTCATTTTACCATCTATCTTCCTGCATCCTTGCAATGTGACTTGCTTCTAACTTCATTACGGCTACAGTCTACATTAGCATCGCATGTCACCTTATTAACTGAAGTTGCTACCATATTTATTTAATCAAAACATACAGTTTGTATTTATTTATGCTATGTTGACCACTGACACTTGAGAGTATGCATGATTTATAGAAGTTTCTTGAAGTTATTTTGATTACATAAAAAGATAAAGTATAGAAATAGAATTTTACTAAAAGAACTCCCAAACAAAAAATAGTTCTGCGTGTGACAAAATGAAAAAAAAATCAAATATTTTAGATATAGGTATCTATTATTTATAACCATTAATTTATTCCTGTATAATATTATAAATGTGAAAATGTGGATCTTTAATTATCTATCAGTACATTGCGCTTTGACGTAAAAACGGCTCAACCGATTTTAATGATTTTTTGTATAGCAATATACTTTAATTCTCTGGGATGAAAATAGGATACTCTTCTCTTCTTCATTCCCGTGGGAAAATCCAAACAAACCAAAATAAATTCCACGCAGACTAAGTCGCAAATACTAACTAGATATTTTTATAAGTTGACATACCTACCACATAAACTGAACTCAGTTCACGTACGTGCATCATATCTCTCTCCTGCTAAATCTCAGCTATAAACTAAAACGACGCGGGCGCAGGCACCTCGCACTTCTCACATGCTGTCTCGGACACATTTGTTTAAATTGCGTTAGCGTGTGAATATTTTATAGCCGTTGTTGGTCCAGTCAAAGATAGTACTTTAAGAATTTAGAATATAATTCTAGGATATGTAAAAAAAATAGGTTGACTATGGAAAAAAAGATGCAAATCTAAATTTGGTTGCGTATGTAGATGTATGCGTAGTCAAATAAAACAAAATACTCATAAGCATTCGTTACCTTAAAAATATCTCGTTCATTTTAATGATATTTAATCATATACCTAAACCGATGATCATTTTGCTTAATGCAGTGTAATCCTACTTTACAATAAACACAACTTAAATAAAATATAGAGTAAATATGTTTATATTACGTAATCAAAGCTCCTGCGCTGACTCCTTACCGAAATTTATAAAATTTCATTCTTCATTCAAAAGCTACATATTTAAAAATCCCCGCTCTCCATCCAGCTCAAGCCTTACCCCCCTCCCCGCGCGTGGGCGTCACGCCGATGCGTACGCGCCGATTAAACCGCATTAATGCAATGCACTAACTCCTTACATATTTCAAACTAAGTAGACAAAAACTATTTTACAACGCTCGTATCTTGTGAATTAACATTATATAATATGGAGTTATTAGAGATATATAATTTTATGAGATGCGATTTGGTGATAAAATCGGCGGATATGCGATTTAGTTTGATGATAGATAAATTGTGTGACGTTTAGGTTTATTGCTACTGATTTTAGCTTAAGATCCGTTTTTTCGATTGATTTAAAATTGTTTTTTTTTCCGAATGTCTTTAATAGTTTTGTTCTATTACACTAACAATTATTAATGAAAGACCAAGTGTTTTGTATTTTAAGTGTAGGTTTTTATAAATAAAAAAAAAAAAAATTTAAGTACCTCGTTTTTGAATTTTGCATATAAAATTTCAGGTAAAAAAAATTGTATCTTAATTCATTGTGAACAAAATTTGCTTTAGTTATTTTATGATATGGCAAAACCTAACCATAATAATAAATCAACTATTAATACCATAAAAACTGACAACACATTCGATGAAATATAATAGTTTCCTCCAAGTTTCTATCAAATTTCAAACACAGTCGGAATATCGAACAAGTGAAGTGTATTAGAATCTGCAAACTTTGTCGTGTGACGGAACTAGTCTAGCTGTGGGATTAGGGACAAATATAATCTACCTATACCAGTGGTCGTATCAGGTGGGTTTGGAATTTATTAAGGATTATGGCTATAATGAGTAGGTATATTCAACTAATACTCTAATTATGGGTTGAATTGAGGATGTAGAAGAGTCAGTCAAAGTTTGAGTAAAGACGGTTGCCACGTAGATTTTTGTTACAATTATATTTATTTATGTTTTAGAGTGAAATTATTTTTGTTAAAGAATAAGAGGTAACAATATTCGAGAATCATATAAGAGATAAAAACATAAATACATGTCTTTTTATCGAAAATAAAAGTTTAATGCTTAAAAGGAATTTAAGTTTTACTTTTAACTTACGTCAAAGTTAAGACTTAATGCCATATCATGTATCCTTCCATATGTTTATTCCGATTAGCTGAAACGACACGACAAATCAGCGAGCTTAGCCAGGAAATTAAATCGCTAATATTACATCCATTTAATACTCTGGAGAAATGGCGGTGCTGAATAAAGTTAAATGGAGGTGGTATTTTGCCAGCAATTTTTTAATTTATTTATTTATTTATTTTATGGAAGATCAACAGCTACAGAAACATGTTTAATAGCAATAAATAGCATTTAAAAGCCAATTACAGATCTTCGCAAATAAAAACAAAATATTAATTAGGTGGTTAACAAATAAAGAGTACAGGATGCAAATCTAGGTTATCAGATATCAGATTACACAGATGGATGTTAAAGGAAAAAACAACTAAAAATAAAATACAATTAAAACTAGGATGTTACAATGGGACTAGAAGATATTACAAGGACTCGAAAAACTTATTTGTGATTTTGGTTTTGAGTTTGTCACAACCAGTGTCAAAAAGGTCCAGATCTAGCTCATAAAACGATCTATTGAAGGCATTGCAAGCCCGATACATGGGTGAATTTTGTCTGTAGTTAGTGGACACGGTAGGCAAGTGGATGGGTACCTGGATATTGCAGCGATATGTTTTACTGGGTACATTAAGAGCTATTGAAGATAGCAAATTTGAACAGTCTATTTGATTAGTCGTTATTTTTAATAAAAATAATAAGTCAGCAATCTCACGGCGTGTTTCTAAAGGCAAGAGATGGTGCCTCTTACATAGCTTTAAGTAATTGCATGACCGATAATTATGCTTCGTCCTATAGCATAAGTACTTCAAGAATTTCTTTTGGATACGTTCCAATCGACTGATGTAGGCATCATATCTAGGATTCCAAATTGGTGAAGCGTATTCTAGAACACTGCGAACAAGCGAACAGTAAAGAACCTTAAGTGTCTTAACTTGCGAGAAATCACGACAACTACGCATGACGAAACCCAGAGTTTTGAAGGCTTTAGCACTTATTGTTTCTATATGAGTATCAAACAAGAGTTTAGAATCATGTATCACTCCCAAATCTTTGACTGAAATAACTCTTGTAAGTTCAACATCTTGCAGGAAGTACTTGTAGTGAACTTCATTACGTTTCCGGCTGAATGAAATGACATTGCATTTGCCTGGGTTAAGTTCCAGAGCATGTTCAAGGCAGTAGTGCTCAAGTCGATTGAGGTCCTGTTGTAAATTTAGGGCATCACTGTCGGAAGAAATTTTTAAGTAAATCTTCATATCATCCGCAAAGCATAGAAGATTTGATGATTTTAGGCAGTGCTCAATGTCATTAATAAAAAGCACGAATAATAAGGGACCCAGTAATGAACCCTGCGGTACGCCGCTAGGGACGGTTACCCATGTAGATGTGTAGTTATTGGTGACCACAGCTTGAGATCGATTGCCTATGTACGAGGTGAACCATCGCAGCAGGTCTCCTCTAATACCAATTGATAATAGTTTAGAAATAAGTTTAGCATGATTGATTCTGTCAAATGCTTTACTATAATCAGTATAAACTACGTCGACCTGGTAACCTTTCTCCATAGCCTCAGTCACATAATCGTTCAGCAGTGCCAGATTTGACACTGTCGATCTACGCTTGAGGAATCCATGCTGAAAGGGGCTTAGAGCCATTGACAATGCCACGTATGTCTGGTCATATACAATCTTCTCCAATATCTTAGAAATAATGCAAAGTTTTGATATTGGTCTATAGTTGACTACGTCATTTTTGGAGCCTTTTTTGTGGACGGGCGTAATATAGGCACGTTTCCACATTGAGGGCAATTGACCTTCCTTTAGTGATCTTTTAAATAGTATCGATAAGGGGAATGCTAAGTTTTTTGCACAATTACTTAAGAATATTGCTGGGAGATTATCAGGCCCCGCCGATTTAGACGAGTCAAGATTGCTTAGATGCGTTTCAACCATTTTTTCTGTCACTGATATAGAGTTGATATCGGTAGTCATATCACTTACAGTGTTATGTGTGGTTGGAGTATTGGTATCGGAAGTTTCAGTAAACGTTGAATGAAAATAGGTTGAAAAAGCATTGCATATTGACTCACCATCACTAAAGGTGACACCTTCATAATGAACGGAACAAGGCATGGAAGATGATTGCGACCTTGATTTAATGAAAGACCAAAACTTTTTAGGGTTATCACAAATTGAATTTTCAACATCAGAGATATAATCACCATAGCACTTGCGTTCCATAGTTTTAACACGTTCACGTAACGTATTATAACAGAGTTCATCCGATTTGTTTCCGTATCTCTTAAATTTTCTCTGGTATTTAGTTTTCTCATTGATAACCTTTTTAAGTGCAGTAGAATACCAAATTGGGTAATTATCCGAGTTATACACCTTCGAGGGAACATATTTATCTCGCAATTTTTCGCAAAGTTTATAAAATAAGCGAACAGAATCTTCCAATGAACGAGAATGTGGCGAAAACTCAGATATCCAGTCTATGGAAGAAAGCTCCTGATTGATACTTTCATAGTTTCCTCGACTAAATTGAAATTTATGAATTGGCGCTTTTTTAAGACCAATATTTCGTGCAAATTGTAGAGTCGTAAGAGTGGCACCATGATTTCGGTCTATAGGAACCAGAGCATTGAAAGAACAGTCCTCCACAGCCACTAAGTCATTACAGATCACATAGTCAAGCAGTCGGCCAAAGCAGTTCCCAACTCCGTTGTATTGTTTAAGATCTAGAAAGTTTAGTTCATCTACCAGCCTACACTCATCGTCGGTACGGTGATTTAAAGGATCAAGTGCACCCTGCCCATGAATATTGGGTATCCAGTTGATGTCGCTCATGTTAAAATCTCCAACTATTAAAAATTTATCATTTGGGAACTTTGAGACAGTGCTACCTAGAGCGTTTAAAAAATGACCGAGTTGGAGAGATTGAGAATGTAAAAATAAGTAGGAATATGACTGATTTAATTGATAAATAAGTCCCGTTGCATTGTTTTTTAAATAATCCTACTATTTTCATCATTGTTTAGTTATGAACGCCAAACACATGTTGATTGAATAGTCTAAATCAAGTCTATTAAGAAAATTTATCAAAAATCTGCTCACCAGATTTACTATGCTTTTAATGAAAATTATGAGTATCCACAAATATTCACTTTACAGAAACCTTCTCCAATATTTTCTGCCATCAACACCCCACACGTTACGAGTTTCCATCATGGTATCGATATTAATTCGGATACGAATCAATTCACCGGCGGCGAGACGCATCGAGTGATCTTATCACTTTCTCTACTGTAATCGATATGCCAATATTGTATCGATATCGCGCCTGAGGATTTTTGTGTCGTTTTTTAACAAGAATCCCATCCCTAACACGTGTCTTGATACGTTTTGCTGAAGGGTGGATTTTTTTACGAAAATTGAGTATGTTTAAAGGTAATAATATAAATTAACCAGAAAATGGTAGAGTAAGAAGGTATAGCCAATAATCGGGACGCCAATAATAAGCTGGGTAATTGGAAATTCTAATGTATATAGAACAATACAATGATACATATTTAGAACTTTATCCTGTACATTGATATAACACACTAGTGTTTGTTTAATTAGAGCAATTTCGTAAGTCTGGATATGTGTTATTTTTATAAAACGAATAAGTCAAGGTTCTAAGGATGTAAATATACAATGTTGTAAAAGCTGAATTTCCTGACTTAATATTTCTACTATGAGTAGGATTTGCTTTTTTTATAAATGAATAAATAAGGAAACTATTGTAAATTCACACTAAAACATTTTTCAACAATCCAAAATAACTAGTTGCAAAAATACAAAAACAGAATATAAATTGACATCACAGCAAATAATCCATTCGAAGCAAACATTTGAAAATCGCTGATGTATCGATGTTTGTTTTCACCATTTTTAAGCCAACATGGCGGCTGGTGCAACCCGGTTTTATGCAGTCAGCATTTTTTATGGACTCACAGTGAAAACGTTATGTGTATTTGTTCAAATTGGCCAATTGTGTTTACGTTTTAATATTGTGGCATGCTTCTGTGGCTTTTATTAGTGCAGTATCTGTGTAGTGTCAATTGCACTGAATATTTTGATGTTGTTTTTTTAATAGTGGAAAAAAATGTTGTCATTATGTGACATTATCTTGCATTCTCTATTTTAAAAGCGGCCTTCAAAACATGGTAAGTATGCATAATAATATTTTTTCAAGTTTCTGTAGTATTAATTTAATTTTTAATTTAAGTATTAATTTATTAACAGGGCCATATTAAAGCATCCATTAATACATTCACATTAATAATTAATACACCTCACACAACAGCCGTACAAAGCAGTTGGACCACTTAAACTTAGTAACTTACATTAAGATTTAAGCAAGGGACAGTCCGTATCACTTGGCAATTACAGTCTGACAAATGCCGGGTATTAGCAACACATGTGCCTTAACTAAACTTAGTCCACTGGGTAGAAAGGGGGTTATGCCCCCACCTATGGATAGTTGGGATGCCAAAAGGGTTAGAATTCGAAATCAAATGGGTATATTCTGTGTTATGATTGCAATGGGATAATTTTATGCGTAGGTATATGTGATGGTTAATTTTGAAATGTTTATTTGGAAAGTGTCGGCGACTGAGTTGGTAAAAGACGATTTACGAGTTTGTGTAGGTATTGGTTAAGTAAGATAATATGATTCATGCTACGAGTCTTCGATTATTGGAAGAAATGGTTTATGAGTTTGATTGATCCGACGATTAATGCTATCCTAGACTGACTGACGATCATTATTTGTCGAGCCGCTTCGAAATGAAATCTATGTTTTCATAGACTTCCGCTGTGCGATTTCACACAAAGAATTTAATAAGATTTTATCGGAAAGTTATCAATTAAATCTAATTTTATCAAACACACAGACATACATTCATTCATCCTCACAACCCTTTCGCATTTACCTGTATCTTGGTAATATATGTAAATGTTGGGTAGCCCTCGGAAAAAAGAATTAAATCGTAATTTTCGCAACAAAAAAATTTAACAACTCGTGTTTGATTGTATCCTTAACCGCTCCGTTACTTGAACAGGCAGGTTTGTCATAATTCCGCAAATCCTGGCAATAACTCACGAGCAGGAAGTAGGCCCCACATATACCACCATGTGGTATGCTTTGGACATCAGTTTGTGGTGTATGCACCGTAAATATAGCCTGAGGTTTGCTTAAAGGTTGGGTTAGGGTAGGGTGTAGGCGCGGCAGGCAGGTTACTTAGTAAATAAGTTTCAGTAATTGGAATGTTTGTAAAGTTATTGTGATATATGAAACTATTGCACCAAATAACAAGGAGTTTAACGGCCTCAGCAGTTTCTCAAATTATGGTGTACCAATGACAAATCAGTAAGGTTAATTGTTTTAGAAATTCACTCGTGTTTGCGTGTAACTAGGTTCTTTTTGAGTCCATTGTATGGAAAAAATAAATATATATAAATGGTGTATTAGTCTTGGGATTTATTTATTTATTAATATAGAATCCGCTTACGCGGTTAACATAACCTCACCCTCCCCTAGATACCTAAGATGCGTAGGAGTCGCGTGGGTGAACGAAAGTTCTATACTTATTACTTACGTGGCAATGGTGACCTTACCACCATAACCAGACCCCTCTATCCCACTTTCCCAAACTAAAACTAAGGACCACATATAAGAATGGGAGACCAAGCTACACTGGTAGATCGGCTGATTCAATTGGCTATGGTTTCCATAAGTCTTGCAGTATTAATGATGATATAAGGACTAGTGAAAACTAGAATTGGAGATTGTTAGATTAACCTATTGAGCGCTGACTTGTATTTAAACGTAAACGGTATTTCTAAATAATATAGAATTGTTAGTATCGGTAGTCAAATAAAAAAAAACAAAAGGTTAAAAATTACTAAAGTACTATAGTAAAGATCCGTATCTAAATCAATGGAATTCATTTATTTGGTTTAGGTTAATGTAGTTTAAAAAGTCGTTACAGTAGATAGGTATATATAAAACCATACTGGCACGCAAATATGTCTAAATGTACTATTTTGTCAAAGATAATATTTTATAGAGGTATCTAATAAATGAACACTGAAGCTAATAAGCAAGTCCATTTTCTTAATGTCACTTTAAATATCACATTTCAAATATTTTTGCGCCGAATAGAATCGTCTGCTAAGCATTTGAACTTCACATTAGGTAACCACATTATACCAACAAACATTTAGTTAAACACAGAATTTTAACGCCAATACGTCTGTCAGGAACCCAAAACTTGGCGGTACTTCCGTGAAACTCAAACCCTATGCAAATAAACCTGAACTCTGAATCCAAAACACACGCTTAAAACCTCTGGAAACTACTAAAACCAGTGACCGTAACGTTCACAGGTAGAAATTATGCAAGACCTCCCGTATATATTACAATTGAGTCACATAACTTGAGCAATAACTACGCGAAAGCATTAAGTTTTCAATAAGCGCGGATGGGCCACATATTCTCGGTTATTCTGGAATATTCGGGGGCTATTATAATTTTGATACGGGTTCGGCCAGTAGGTATTAACTTATCACAGTGGTACCGCATCTGCATACCTTAAACATTTATGGCGCTGGGGCGGACTTGGTGGGTCTGGTGTTTAGAATGTTTTTGAGATATCTGCAGTGTAAGCGTGCATTTGGTAAATTCATTTCTGCAATGAATAGAAAAAATTGGCAAAAAGAAAAGTTTTTTAATAACTAAAATTAGTGAGTTTTGTTGTAAGTCTTGTTCTATATGTCCATTATTTATACGTAAATTACTCTGTTTGCTGTCCTTTTTACCATCAACTTTTTATGACTGATTGCAAGCTAATTATGATCGATAATTCCATTATATTTCATTAGGTCCCGAGTCCATCCCCTTGCCCACCCCTGCCTCGGACACGGGGGCTTAAGACACATATCTCAGACGGGGATGCAAGAAATGCCCACACCCCAATATGTAGATTTGTACCTCTCTTGGTCATTAATATACACGGATTTAAGCATTTTGATACGTACTAGATTTAGGTAATGTATTTTTTGTAAATACACCAACTCAAATTTGTAACCCACGGACCCATTTGTTTTAGGTATCATGGGCAAGAGCCGCATTGATAAATTTCGTTTAGCATTTTAAAATTAATTATTTAGAAATAAATAAATTATTTTTTTGTAGATCATTGGCTATTTTTAGTAAGATATTTTTTTCAATTCTACTGGAGTGCAATTAAATGTCCTGACATTAATTAGCACATTAAATTCAATTTCTCACTTTTTCATCAGTAATTAACCTTCTGCTTACTGTTTATAAGCTTGTTATTTGAAATCTGTAACAATAACTTAATAAATTATGCCGTAAAGAGTATCAAGTCCATTAGCTCCTCAACATACCAGAACCCAATCAGAAGGCAGTACCAAATGTTTTGTCTGTCGGTACCGTGTGTCTGCTGACGGTACCCGCTCTCGGCATATGGACGATATCTTATTGCGGACCACGTATTCTGACTATGGCAACCCTTTTTAGTACGAGAGCTAGGTGATAATTATTATTGTCTTTTAATTGATATGAAGAAAAAACTGAAGAGCAAAAGTGAAGACTCGAAATTCTTAAACAACATTTTTTTACAAACTATTAATGTTAATATAAAAGCCGTTACATTTTACAGTTACATATGAAAACTTACCCTACTTACCTACTGGACTAGCAGATGTTGAAACAAATGAAAAAGGGTCAATCTAACCCTGATTATCATCCATATAAGAAAACACTATAACTTCGGATTGAATACGTTTGTTTCAAATAGATATAAAGCTCCCTCCTTTTTAATTTTAAAAACAAAAATATCAAAACAAAATCGCCGCCAGCTCCTTTACTACTATCGCCTCAAGACGTCGGCTTCAGGGCTGTCGCAAGCACACTTCAATTATACAATAATGTGGAAGGACGATTGTCGCATGTGTGTCTTAGGGAATTATTAATGCTAGCCTGAATCCAACCTGAATGGGTTACTTAAAATAGAATAAGCTTTATAAATAAGGCTTGTCAAGACGGTATTGTAGAAAGGGTATGAATGTAAGATTATTGTGAAAATAACAGATTTTTTAGGTATCGTCAATATTTGATGCTTGAAGACGATAATTGATCTAATAACAAATTTTGATACATTTTAAATAAAATGAAAAAAGATTTATGATGATCTGCTAGTGCTCATTTCCAATGTATTTAACTTTTAGTATGTCTTCATAAAAACCCAATCCAATAAATATAATCTAATTTAAAACCTATTTTGAGATACTACACAGAGAACGGAACCATAAAAAAATGGCCTACTCAAGGCATGTTGAATAATTGCCAAACTCCTTTAGGCCTTGCCCAGTTAAACGGCGCAATTAGAAACAAGTTCGGCAACCCTAACAGTGTCTTAGTCGAGGAGCCGGACAATAAAATATTCGCTCATTAGACCGTCTACTGATTAATTGCCCTTCTTAGAATAGAGGGTGGGGTTGCACTGTCAGCGGTATAATTGTGCTGTAAAAAATATATGTAAGCGTTTCGTGCAGAGAAATATTTAATGTATCTACATGCTAGGTTTTTCTAAAATACTTAGTCATGAGATTATGAAAACGGAAACTTAATATGTAAATCAATTTTAAAGAGGAATACACCGGTGATGAAATTATTTGTATTTGAAGTTAGTGAAAACTTACAGAAAATCTACAAATTCTCTTAAATATAACTCTGCACTTTAAGGTTGTACTAGAAGTAGCTTCATTATTTATTATACGTCAAAAACCAAGGCCCGCCCCAGCAATTTTCACCTTTTACCCCAATTTTCTTTTTGAAAATATTGGTTACTTAATAAAAACTCTCTCATGACTCCTATTTTTAAATCGTTCCTTTACAACCGCACAATCCGAAATTATATCAAATGCGACCCCGCCTTTACCTTGTCAGCTCTTAACTTGGCCATTCTATTGTTTATACTAGGAGTGTAATGTGTTTTGTCGAGGACCGCCTGATAGCCGCGCAGTTGAGATAACGACGACGGATGACGCGTGAGGCAGAACTGTTGGTACTGTGCCTTGGACAGCTGAAAAAAAAAGTAAGGCAGAATTGTTGGTTATGTGCCTTGGACAGCTGAAAAAAAAAGTAAGGCAGAATTGTTGGTTATGTGCCTTAGATTGCTAAAAAAAATCCAAAAGAGAAAAAAATGTGTAAAATTTGGATATTTGGTAGGTTAAAAAGAGTTAGCTTAATTAAGTGAATTAGAATTACTTATGACAAAAAATATATTATTATTAGTTCCATTGTTTGTACTAGCATGTGTTTTGTCGAGGACCGCCTGATAGCCACGCAGTTGAGATAACGACGACGGATGACGCGTGAGGCAGGATTGTTGGTTATGTGCCTTGGACGGCTGAAAAAAAAGGGGGAAACAAAGTTTGGGAGGAAAAAAAAATTAATCTTAAGATTAAATTAAAAATTAAATACTTGTTTTAAGCTAACGCGCGTTGAACATATTATTTTAATCCGGGATTTCGCGCGGTAATTCTTAAGCAAAAAGGTAACGTACCTTTTTGCCCGACGTTTCAACAGGGTTACACCTATCGTGGTTGCGGCAATAAAAATTAAATTATAAGAAGTAGCTAATTAATGAGTTACTTAATTATTTTTTCGGTAATTTAAGACAAAGTTATGGGGGAAAATCACAACTGCTTGAAATGAGTAAAACACAATATGAACTATACCTTATATAAAATTCTCGTGTCACAATGTTCGTTCCCGCACTCTTCTGAAACGGCTTTACCGATTCTCATGAAATTTTGTGAGCATATTGAGTAGATTTGACAACATCTATTTTTCATACCCCTAAGTGATAAGGGTGGTCCACCCCTAACTTTTTTTTAAATATGGTAAAACAACGTTTGCGGACTCTGCTAGTTTAGTATAAATAAATTAATGTAACTTTGGAATACTTGTAGGTAAAAAAAGTGTTTTTTTAGTATCTTCGCATACGTTTTGATAATTCACAAATAAATTGACACAGCGTTATTATATCTGAATACAAATACAGCACAATCCAACCGAGATTAATTCTAACGAGGGACGCACTACAATAAACAGATAATTTTACTGTGACCCAAGTTATAAGAGATACACTGTTTGTTATCAACCTACTTGGTTTAATTCAAGAAGGTATTCTGTCGATTCTAAGCGAAGCCAAAAAATAAATAGTTTTTTGTTTGTTTATCAAGTAGGAACATAAGTTTTGGGAAACATCGTAAGAAAAAACACACGGTTCGTAGATTATCTGTTACGCAAATCCTCTAAAGGGCACTCGGCCAGCTTGATAATAATTGATAAAAAGACCAGCGCTCAAGTACAATGTGTTTTCAACTAATTTAAACATGTTGTACTTAGTTTTTGATTTTTAACAAAGCACTTTTGTCATCACAAGCATCATCTAAAGTTCATCATTATCTAAAGGTGCTTTACCGCTCTATTTTCGGCCTCTACAACTCGCTTCATCCCCTCACTCGTCTCTGCACCCACAAATACGTGAATTACACACGCAGCTCCGATCACGGTTGATCACGTGATCAATTTTAATCCCAATCAACACACGGGCGCCTAATCCCGGGATCGCTCGGCTGGGATCGGCAAACGTCGGGTATGTTCGGGTTTAGGTTGTAGACGTTTTAGGATATGGTTTTAGGTGGTGATAAAATTTGGGTTAGAATTGTTATGCTGTCGGTACGAACTTTTAATAATATTTCTAAGTTGCAGGTTAAAATGTATCAGTGAAATTGGAATTGAAAAATAACAAATTAACTTATAGTAGTAGTAGTAGACTTAGTATTAAACGCCACGAGTAAATAAACCCCCAAGATAAAGAATTCTACAAAATATTAAAAAATGTAATAAATAACTATACTACCGGCACATAAGGTCAATTACTTACTTAAACGATATTAAAAACCACCTAAGATTTACTACCAACCTAGATAGAGTTATACTTACTCATAATTAATGGGCTATTTACATAATCCTACTAATAATATAAATGTGGAAGTTTATGAGTATGTGAGTATGTATGGATGTTTGTTACACTTTCATGTAAAAATTACTAGATGGATTTTGTTGAAACTTTACAGTAATATAGGTTATACATCAGAGTAACACATAGGACACTTTTTACAACGGGTAAACTTCTCATTCCCACGGGAAACCGACTTCCACGCGAACCGAGTCGCGGGCGGCCACTAGTTTTAAAATACACGTTTGCCAAGCTAAGGGTGTGATTGTCATTATAACCTTTGATAATTCCTGGATAAGTTGAAAAATAAATTTTATATTATATTTCAGTGTTATACAAGAAAAATTATTCGCTTACTTAAGAGGGGTTTCAAACATGAGTTTTCGACTAATTAACTCTTTCATAAAATTTTAAACAATACAAAAATACCAACTTTTTAATTGCCGGCGCGCAAAATTCGCGACAATCGAAAAACAGCATTGTTCGACTCGGATTGTCGTTCGGAATTTGAAAAGTTTCTGGCGATCGAAAGTTCGAATGTTCTAGAACTCGTAATTCAAGTGTTCAAATAATGAACGCCTACAAATTTGAGTGCATACGAGAGGGCTATAATCGCTACTGCCAATTTTGTTTTTAATTTTTGTATGACAAACAAGTTTCGCATTTTAAGGTTCTTAATTTTTCATAGTCAAATTGAAAACTTTTTTTTGTTTTTTTATTAATTATTCAGTTACAAAGAGTTTGCTTTGTGTTTGTTTTCGTTTTTCAAATTCGAATTGCGAAATGTTTTTTTTTTTATGTAATGCTCATTGTGTTTTTCTGTCTAATGCCAAGTGGCTATTATCTACATATTATTTCCAATATCTCCCCGCACGTACAATGAATGGGTAATGATACATTATTGTAAAACTGATCCGAAGCTAGACGCGTGCGCAGCCTCACAATACAAATTACAGTGGAGGAGCTGGCGAACAAAACCGGACTTGTCCACTACTATTCAAAAAATGTTTTTTTTTCGAATTGTGATGTCTTGACCTAGTTTCGTCGATCCCAGTAATACATTTCAATCAAAACCGGCTAGAAGTAGGCAAAAAAAGGCTTTAAAAAGTAAATTTTCATACAAAACCGGACTAGTCCGATAGTACCTTCATATACTGAACTTTGTTTTTTAGCTACCGTGTAAAATTTATTTTCGTGGACTAATCCGGTTCTGTTCGCCAGCTCCTCAGTGTTCTTTCTTTATTCTAATAGTGATGTGTTGGGCAAAACGGGTGTTATTTTAATGTATACGTAATGTAACATTAGGGTGGGCTATTCGTGCAGTAATTGAATTCGAATCGGAAAGTTTAACTTAAATATTTTTTGGAAAAAGAGAGAATGACATTATTTCTATTGGTTGTGTTAATTTTCAGTGTTCTATAACAAGGCTTTGTTGTTTTAAAACATCAATTTATCATGCTAAATTATCTTATATTATGTAGGTAGGTACTTCTTAAATGAATGTAACTTTAAGCTTGCTACTCCTCCAGTATGTTAAAAAATAACCTACATCCGAACAAAAACCACGCGACAGACCCTGAGATCAGTCTTAAAAATCTGAATCTATTTAAATGCTTATACGAACAGTTCTCGATACGAAAACTATCTCCCTGCCACCCCACTCTATCTACCCATGCCGGTGATATACAATTACAAATTGATACACTGTTCTCAATATCAGATACAATGACATGTATTATTATTGTGATATTGCCTCGGATTGTATTATGCGTAATAACATGTAGGGATTGTCATGGCGTATTGGAAATGGGGAGTTAGAATTGTTGGAAATAATTCAATGCTAGTTCTATGTGCGTACCTACTAAAGCTTGCATACATGCTGTATTATGAAATAATACAAAAAAAATGATATAGATCGTCATGACAGCCATAGAGAGAAACCCTATCTATTTATCGGTAGGTTGTTTAATTTGTACAAAGTAAAGAACATTTAAAATTAATGTACATACGTTAAAAAGCCCAAATAAAAAAACATACAGCCATAGTTGTCTATTTGGTAAAAAAAACCCAAATAACAATAAAACAGCAACCACGTAAAACAAGCGATTCGCAGCCAACGTCACAGCGTTCGTGATTCCCACTAATTGCCACCCGGTCCCGCCTGATGTTAGTCACGAATCGAACGCGGCCACATTAATCATAAACATATTGATAAACAATTGCCCTACCTTAAATGAGGGGTCAACATTGACTGTGGAAATCTATTTTGGATTGCACAACCGCGAAAATATCAACTCTATTATCTGGGTGATAAAGTTCAAATTTGCTTGAGTTTTAAGGAAGCTTTACGTCGTTTTGTCATGAAAATGTTGGATCAATTTTTCCGAAGTTAAGTTCAATCGAATTTACAATCAATGATTTATAAAATAGAGTTGGTTTTGGTTTGCGTTATCGTTAGTATGAAGGAAGAACATATAGATGGCATGTCGTCGGCTTCTCTTTGTCGTTTCCCGACAAAGGCACGTGGGAACGACCGGCGCGTGCGTCGATTCCTTCTATGACGAGGTATCTGGCGATGTATGGATATTGTAAATTGATTTCCTAACGTTAACGAGACAGGGATCAACGGTATGGGATGGCTTGATGGCTAGGTTAACTGTAATTTTTATTTAATTGGAGTTAAATTAATCATCACTATCATAATTATTACATAGTATAAATCCAAGTCGCTAATTCTGTCTGTTTGTATGTTTGGCCGCTTACTCCTCCTAAACCAGTTGAGGGATTTTAATGCGGTTTTCACCGTCCTTTAGGTATGTTTTTTATTTAAATTTGTAAATAAAGAACATTCAAGAAAAGTTTTTTTTAGTTAACTAAAATTCAATGTTTCGGGAACAAGTCGCCCAAAATTACACCATTGCGAAGCGTGGGCGGGTCAATAGTTTAATTATAATTTGAAGTTATTAAGCTATTTTTGTTTTTACTCCAGTGCTGTTACTTAACTTTCTTATATTTTCATGATTTTTTTATATGCTTTACTTTGTGCTATGCTTAGGTACCTATATGAAAATGCGCATACATTGTCAACCATAACACATTTCGACATAGATACTTTATCTGTCCACGTTCCCAATAGCGATCGCTAATTCTAAACTAACCATTGTCTACCCGACCTGCAAGAAATGGGACCCCACATGAAGTCAGGACCGGCGAGTCATGCCCAAATGAATCGATACTATTATCGATATATCCGATTGTTATATCGCTACGATTAATAGTTGCGAGTTGTGGGGGTATTTGGTGCGAAATAATTGGATCCTTTTTAGATGAATTTACTGTTTTTAAATTATTTTGAGGATTACCATATCTTTCTTTATAATATCCGTTTTATTATAAGGAAAGATTCTCAATTACCAGTAACCCATTCAAGTTGAATCGACAAATTAAACTTTTTATGATAATTTTAAAAACCTAATATCATAAGTAAATATAATTAATTATATCATTTTAAGGATATTCTTTTTTTATATACATTACATTAACAAATAGTTATATTACTCATTAATAAGTTAAGAAAAATGACTTGCGTTTAATTCTTTTATACAGATCGTAGCAAAAAAACCGTAGCATATAAATTTGATTTATTATTTTTATACAGTTACTTTGTGTTAAATATTTATGATTTTGTATTTTTCATGCCATTGAACTTGAGCGATATTTTTCTTCAGTTTATTTCCTACACTGTCTACACACATCAAATTACGAAACCACACCACAATATCAAAATCATTTTCCCTCCAATTTGTATGCCTATATTTCGTCGACCGTAGGCGTGTTATGGCGGGCTAATTCGGAAATAAATAATTCTCTATTAAACTATAAAGGCGTGATTCTAAAATGTATCAACTAAATTTAGTTAATACGCAACGTGCGACAATGCAACACTATCTCAAATGTAATGTGTGCAGTGACAACGAGTCGTGTCGACGTTGGGGAATGGATTTCATGGTTTTGATACTTGATAACGAAATATTTCAGGACACCAACCGACAAAAAAGTTACAATAAAATTATTTTTCTGACAACCATTTAATGTGGTGCAGGCTTGGCAATTTCGGTTTTCAAAAGCTTTCGTAATTACAATTAGCAATTTTTTTCATATAACATAGATTAATATCTCCTCGTGTTTCCTTTTATTTTCATAATCAACTCTAGCCATAAATCATCATACCAAACAACATATTTTGCTTATCTTTTGGGTATACGGTTTCCTTTATAGTAAACATACTAATATTAGAAAAAAAATCTTTTTTTTTTTAATTATTTCTTCAATTTAAAGTACCAACAACACCTATTCCATGTAGCCGGTACTTTCGGCGACATAGTTCAAACTAAGAGCGTCGTTGCAGCGACAAACGACGACAGACGCAACTCGACGTGCGACGCGCATTTGCTTTCTTGCTTATAGCTATAACTGTGATTTTATTATTATAATCCTACTAATCCTACTAATATTATAAATCTGAAAGTTTGTGGGTATGGATGTATGGATGTTTGTTACTCTTTCACGTAAAAATTACTGGACGGATTTTGATGAAACTTTATATTAATATAGTTTATAAATCAGAATAACACATAGGGTACTTTTTACCGCGGGAAAACTTCTCATTCCCATGGGAAACTGACTACCACGCAAACGGGGATGGCACTAGTATTAGGTATCTATAACAGTGTTAATTCATACTTTAATTTTATTGTCTTACGATATTTTTTAAATAATACTGAGTATAACGTGGTCACTAGTTTTTATTAATCTACCCTTATTTAAATGAAATAATTTTATCTTTGACAGCATTAGATACACGGCAATTCCGAACCGACTCCTGCCTACCTTTTTCATCACGTGATTACTACACCAAATAAACCATTTTATTCAAAGTTAAACACTAGAAACACTTAGTTCAACCTATAGACGCATTAATATCGTTAGTTTTATTTCCCACTCAGAATCAAACCTGAAAACATCTGATACAGTGTGTCTATTTTATAGGGTTCCGTACCCAAAGGGTAAAACGGGACCCTATTACTAAGCCTCCGCTGTCTGTCTGTCTCCAGCCTGTATCTCATAAGCAGTGATACCTAGAAAGCTGGAATTTTCACAAAGATGTATTTCCGTTGCCGCTATAACAACAAATACTAAAAATTTTAAAAATACAATATTAAGGGGGGTAACATAAACAATCAACGTATTTTATTCGTATTTTTTTGCTCAATATTAAAAACGGTAACAGGTAGACGCTTCAAAATTTTCAAAGAATATTTACTTGTATTTTACCTTTAAAAATCCCATACAACAAACGTAATTTTTAAGCAATTTTTTTCTCGATCTTAATAAACAGGTAAAAAATGATAGTATGGAACCCTTCGTGCGCGAGTCCGACTTGCACTTGGCCAATTTTTTTTAAGTTCTTTTTTTCTTTAAAAAAATATATGAACGAAAATAAAAAATAACTCTTTGGGTCAGATTTTATAAGCTGAATATAATGAAACTTTGTTTATTTGTTTCTAGTGGAACAAATTAAGTAAGTAACATGCAAATTTACAAAATATTGGATACAAATCGTGTAGTCACTTACGTAGTTTAAATTTCTACCAAGGTTGGAGCACTGTTAAAAAAGATAAACGTCAACTTGAGTTAAGTGAGGTTCTAAAAATTCACTCACTTCCTTTAATCAAAGCTTTATTATAAATATCAAAATACTATTTACATAGCACACCTCCAACTATAATTTTACATCATAAATGAAATCTAATAGTCCAAACGTAATTTCTATGAAATGTGCCATCAAACTCGTTCCAGTAATTTTTGTCCTATAAAATGTGATAGCGAATGTCGTTAAATAAGGCTTTAAGTAAATTATCACATACAAAGTTTAATCTTGTTTCCCGCAAGATACTTTGATCGTAAGGGTATGTTTACATGTACTTTTAAATAGTTGTTTTATTTGACCGTCAATACTTTGAAGTTGTAGTTAATTCATTTTTTTTGCGTATGTAGAACTCGTTCATGCAATTATTTGAGTTGCTATTGAAAAAGGATGGAAAAAGTAGTTAAAAATCAATAAATTTTGCAAATTAAACAAAGAGAGTTATGCCTTAATGAATTTCTCGCCATCGCCTATCACAGTAATCGCACCTTTCCCAACATACAGCGACAACACGGTCTAAATCAGTAACCCGATACGGTAGTGTCTGTACTAGTCGCAGGTTCGAATCCTGGTACAACTGACGTATTTACTTACAAGCCGATTTTGTACCCTACACTGTTACAAGTTACGAAAATGTGCCGATCTTGTAACGCAAGAGAATGACATTAGCGACAATACGTATTGACCGTGTAAAGCGTCCTTTAGATTTAATAGGCGTTAAGTTGACTACATTGAACTAAAAGATATTCAGCCTTTGCCTATTCCAAATATAAAACTTTTAAAAATTCTCCCTGGACAGCAAATTGAAGAAAAGTTTTTCTGTTTTCGAACTGGCCAGTTATAAAAACAATTCCATTTTTGAAACACCTTAGCTTTACGCCTTCTCTATACAAGTCCAGATCGAATGCAGCACACGTCCCCGATAGGCTAGAAAGTGCGCAATAAACTCGTACATGTCCCGATAAGATTATCTGTCGAATAAATTTGTCAGCTATCTGTCAAGCTGGTGCGGGAATGTGCTCAGTCTTTATAGCACTGGCGCGAGTGGGTGGGGCCGTGATGAGTGAGCTTTGAATTGTGTATGTGGGAAAAATAATCTGTGGGATTGTTGCTAATTTAGTTCTTAGAGTAATAATGGTAAATTAAGTGAATTAAGGTGGTTTATTCGTTTAAAATCATTCAGTGACTGTAAAAAAAATTGTTTATTTTATGTGATTCGTGCAATTTAGGCGAATCACTAAGTAGATTCCATTAATTGGATCACATAAAAAATCAACTATTAGGTATTCTGACAATCACAGCGCACGCATCATATTAAGCTAGCGAGCTTTATTTACATCACGAACAAAATTTGTAAACTTATAATGTAAAAAGTTACCGATAAAGTTTGCCATAATAGTTACAGCAGTATTTTTAGACTAAACTTCTATTAATAAACTGCGGTCATAGCCACGCAATTTTTCGCTGACAAATTACACAGAAATACTCAACTAACACCCATAACTAAATACGGTACTTTTAACTGCATGACTAATCTACAATCAGTGAAACCTAATCGATTACGGCCCAATAAACAATCGATAATCGAAACTGGATCGGGAATAATCGTAACGTAACCAGCATTATCAAGTTATTGGAGTTTCTACCGAGTATCGAGTACACATTTCGATTCTGAGTGCTCGAATGACGTTTAGATATCGATATCTCTGCAACTAATGCAACACTATGTCATGTGGCGAAATGTGAAGTTATTTGGCCGTTAGTTTTCATGTTGTGTTTAGTTTTAGAATAGAATAGAGTGTGTTGCATGGAGATATTGTCACCTGCACTATAATACCAACATTATACGTCCCACTAGTTGGACACAGCCCTCTGTCTCGGATAGCAAGAGGGGCTTCAGTTAGTGATAGACCAATCATGAATTTAAAGTTGAAACCCTGTCCATAATTCCTAAAAACTAAATACAAAGTAAATAACCTATTTCAAAATGCTACTACCGTTTTTTTGAATGCAATTTTATTCACCATTAAACACATTTCAAATCTTATGAAAACGTTCATAATCACTTGCTTTTCATCCACTTACTTCAAGCAGAACATTTAAATACATTTTTAATTACATCTGACGTGAAAACCTCATTCTTCCACACACTAGGCATGGCTATTATAAACGACTGAATAAAGTGTAATACGTCAGCGTACTACGGCGCCGTAATACGGCATAATGGTTACGTAATAGCCCCTTGGCAGCTCTTCGGGCGTCCGTGTGAATACACCCTTATGCCGTAATTCCAGTATGTGCAC
The DNA here is from genome assembly GCA_916618145.1 of Emmelina monodactyla. Lineage (NCBI taxonomy): Eukaryota > Metazoa > Arthropoda > Insecta > Lepidoptera > Pterophoridae > Emmelina > Emmelina monodactyla. Next base: position 2,373,146 of record OU745319.1, read on the forward strand.
GTCTTTAGGATTTTCATGGAATGAAAATACTTATTTTTTAATGGGATGGTTGCTTGAGGAGTTCTAATGTTTTGTTTGGGTTTTAAGTTTAGTTGGCATCGTATTAACTAAGTCATTTATTCTATGACGCAAATAAACGGGATTCGATTGTACTACATATTTTTAGTATTTAATGTTCAACGTTTTTTTTAGAGCGCAAAATATTTTAATTGAACTTTGAACGAACTAAACATCTTCTTTTCAAGTCCTTACATTTTTTTAATTAACTAACAAATAGCACAAATGTATTGACGAAACAAGCAAGCCTTCTTTCATGACAATAGGCTCGTATTTAAAGTTTTTACGTAGACAATGCCTTTGTACCTTCGCCATACATAAAAAACACCATCAGTAAACCGTGCCTCTTCGCGGCATGAGTCGTGGTCAGCATGAGTGAGGGTGATGAATTAAAACATTATAATGCCCTGGAAAACATAATAATGCCCGGAAATTCCCTATACAGGGTTACTGGAAGCTCGACTTATTCCCGTCAGGACGAGATAGAATAGCTCAGATGCAACTAATTTAACTACCTATATGTATGGCCGAAAATTAACGGTTTCCGAGATATACTGAATTTCGTGTTTTTTTTGGAAATATTAAATTTAGCTCCTTTACGATATTATTTAAAAAAAAAGTGCGCATTGTATGCGATTAAACTATATTATTTTGTACTTTGCATCTCCGCCGTGAAAACTTATTTGTCACTGGCCATACATAAAAAAAACCAAAACCCATCAGTAAAGCATCATATTTCTCGCGTCTCATTCAAGAATGGTGCCTCGTCGAGGCATATCATTAGTCGGGCGGTGAATGGGTACGGTAATGTGCGCATTCACGGGCAGATGCGTCAAGTAGCACGCGCGGGGCAACCGCATTCTGATTTTAAAAAGTATTTTTTATGCATATAGCTAACGTATGTGTTTATGGGGTGAAATTATTGGGACATTGAAAGAATCAGGTAATGTTTAATCGATAAATGTGGAAATCTTTTTGTTCTTCTAACTAAATGATAGAAGAAGTCGCTATTGCGAGACTGTTGAAATTAATAAAGTTTACGATATCTTTGTAGGCTATCATACTCAAATAGATTAACACTGTTTAAAATAATTCTTATTTTATAAATTATACATGTTGATAATATGTCAGAGATAAATTAATACCTCCTTAAAAATATTAAATATTCGCATAAAAACCTTTAATAACCCGTCCATTCAAATGTAGAGCACCGCCGCGTCATTATAATTTCGCTGATAGTTTTTATGATAATATTGCTTTTTCATATTCATTTTACGCATACATTTTTCTTCACTCTTAGTCGCAATATTTACAATATTTATATTTCAGTTCAAGCTATATTAAGTACCTATCGAAAATGATAATACTTCCTTACATGGTAAATAATTTAAATGCGCTTATCTAGTAGTGCACATAGTAGCGTCAGCAGTACAGGCGGGGATGCGTGCGTGAGATAATGTACGCAAATAACTCGCCATATGAGATTAGACAGCCGTTAGTAGCTGGTATGTACGGTCAGCAGAATAAAGAAAAATATATTTGTTAATTGCTTTGCACTGTGCCAGCGTGGCGGATTAAATCCTCTCGCTGTCCCAGAAGGAGGTCTGTTCTTAACTAGAGGGATGTAAATAGGCTGCTACCAATTGTTTGTTTGTTAAAATAGGTAAACATGTTTCGTAAGTTAATTTTGTTTCATATGGTAGATTGATTTTGTGTGGATGATCATTCCCAACTTTATAGAGTTTTTTTACTTATTTTTGTTTTTCTTAGTTTCGCTGACTTATTTTTGTCATTTTTTTTTAAAGTTGCATCTTGTTACAGATTCGACCTCAATTAAATGTATTGTTTCTATCTAACGTCATTGTTTTTATTCATAAGGGGACCGTTATTACCCATTAATGCCTGTATGTATACTAAGAAATGTCTACTTAATAAGGTTATTGGTTGATTACAATATTTATAAAGAATTTTAACTATTTTCACCGTGTCCATAGCTTTAAAACTTGCGCATAAACATCGCAAAAAGTTCCTAACATTTTTGCCAACCGTACAAACCATGCCGGCACACACGAATGGCGCTCTAATGAACAATTCATGTTGACTTAATCCCATTTTGTCCGCTATTTAAGTGGCTCGTATGTGCGTTAAATGGATATCTGTATCAATGGCCCATAGCAGACCGTAAGTGGCTTGATTATAATACGAATAGCTTAAACTTGGGCTTTATAAGGATAATGGAATATGGTTATGGTGTTAGAAATAAGAATAAATAACAAAAATTGATAATTATAAAAAAAAATGAATCAAGAGTAAAAAAGGAACTAAAGGTGCCTTATACCTTCAGGAAAACGAAGGAATTTGATTTTTTACCCTTAATAAGGGTGTTCACATAAAGATAGGCGATCAAAGTTATTTTAAAAACAATAAGTAACTTCGATAAAATTCCATCCACATAAATCTTTCCATCCTCTCTCCTATATCGTGATAAATACATCGTATTTAGGGTAAGTCCTCGCGGGACCCCCTCTTGTATCACACGTTAAAGTTGAACGGTAAACACGAGATAAACACACCTCGTTTAAGTAATTTGACTCGACTTCCAGTTACTTGGAGGCGTGAATGAATTACTCTAATTTTGTAATGAAGTGGATTAGTGGATAAGTTTTTATGTGAATTTAAAAGCTTCGGGTAGTGATTATTTTTATTAATACAGTATATTAGTTAATACAAACTACCAAGTTACATTGATAGTTACATATGGTTTATAGAAACAATTTTAATTACTTAACAATAAAACATGTATACTTCTAATTTGCATAAAACAAAGGACTATAATTTTTCTGCCGTAATATATCAAAACAATATATTCATAATCCATACAAAAAACTTTTTAATATATTAACCCTGCAAGCGCCGCGTAATGTTATTCAAAGTGCCGTAAAACAAAAGTGTATGGTTTCCCGTAAACCCTTCGCACGCATTAGCTCCGTGCAGCCGGGTTTCAGACATGTATGAAGAGAAATATGGCCGTATAAATATTGTGCCTTTTTGTCGGGTAATGTTGCTTTACTTTTAATTTTATTTTGTACTAGTGGCCGCCCGCGACTCCGTTCGCGTGGAAGTCGTTTTCCCGTGGGAATTAGAGGTTTTCCCGCGGTAAAAAGTACCCTATGTCCTTTCCCAAGTTCAGTTCTTTCTTCATACCAAATTTCATCAAAATCGGTTTATATTTAAATGTGTCGACATATTATATTTTTTTATATTATAGTATGTGACTTTTATTAAAATACACAGTTGATATAATAAATTAGTAAAAAACGCGGCTTCTCATGCGTTTAATTATAAGTAAAACCCCTATCCCTATACTATATTTATATGCATACCTGCCTCGCCTCTTCAATCACTTTCTCTATTAAAAAAACCGCATCAAATTCGTTGCGTACTTTTAAATATTTAAGCAAAAATTTCGGATCCTTAGAAGACAAACTGTATACTTGTTTTTTTTTTGTTTCATAGAAACTATGTTATCAACCTAACCGAGAAAATAGTTCCAAATGCTTCGTATTTTTTGCAAATCACACAAACTTTCAAATCGAGCCAAAAATCCTACGACAAAACCAAATAAAAAGCAAAGCAACACACCCCGCAACCCCATACTTAACCCTACGGCAAACCACTTGTTGAGCGAACGACAACCCCATACACGGTCTACGTTACCCCTACGTGGGTATATTATACCCATTTATATCTGCAGCGGGTTTCCCGCATGGGACCAAAAAGAGCAGATGAAAGGTTTACGTCGTTGAGGAAAATCGTGTTTATTTGCTTTGGGGTCGATGTGACACGTTGTTTGGTATGTTGATACGTTTAGGCATTTATGGATAAGAGGGGTTAAGGGTTTGTGTTTTTGATGCGATTAGTGTTGTGATAGTTTTTGTAACTGAAACCAAATGTAGCTACCTACATTTGGTTTCAGTTACAAAAACTCTGTGTCTACACACAGGTTTTTTTTAAGATGATGATTATTGAAAATTAAAATTACAGCTTACGTTTTAGGAATTGTACCTAGCTAGGATTTTTCAGAGTCAAAGAGTACGTAGTTGATCTTTTTGATGGTGGGTGCTTATCAATGCTTGTCGTCTCAAGTAGGTAAAGTTAGGCAGAAGCGGACTTTTTAAATTCAGTTGCATATAATTTATCTTAATCTAATAAAAAGAGACATTGGGAGACCAAGGCTTTGCTACAAAGATTGTGAAAACATGAATGCTTTACAAATTAACTACCTTGAATCTTGCGGAAAAAAGATCGGTATGGCGCAAACGTGTTGTAGATGGTAGCAAAATCTGCGACGAAACCTGGTTTGATGTACTTGCTGACAAGTGACAGAAAAGACACCGTAGTGGCTTGTCATCTGTCGCTACAAATTTCTCTTATCAAGCCTGTGGCAGGTTGTCTCGTTAATGCATTGGCTTATTTAGCCACCAGAGGCGTTGCCTCTTCGACAATACACCCTGAATTGTCTGCAATAGACGATAAGGCCTATATAACTAGGTATATAATTTTAATGTAACGCCATACCGTGAGACAAACTCAATATTCCGTAACACACAAAAGGCAACCTATTCCTATAGTTACTGGTAACCTTAACATTTCCAGCTCTCTCCCAGACCATGTCCACGCTGCGCGCACGCAACCTTTGGCTCGGAACCTAATGGGACACATTAAACGCCTCACACACGTTTCAATCTCGTGACATTTACTTTATAAACGGGGGACAAGGCATAAGTGATGGGTTAAAAATATATGAACAACATTTTTAAGGTTTAAGGATGGCTAAAATAAAAAAATATATAAATAAGTATTATATTCTTATTTGACCTGTAAAAAAGTTTCGTGTAGTGATTTTATCTGTGACATTATATCTTTTTGATATTTATTTCTATGATTTCTACTCTACAATTGGGAAATTCAAATGGAGGCTGCATTGAATTACTTTAAGACAATATCCGGCTTCTGACATAAGTAATAAACTACATTTAAATAAAAACAAAACAAAACTCATACTTGAACCGCCAGAACTTGATACTTGCACTCAACCACTTTAAGCCGACCGCACACGACGTTTAACTAATTCTAATGACGTTATTATGAGTAATGTGATTATGTGGATTATTTCAATGTATGTCAGCAGCATAATATATGAGAGAAGATATATTCTAAGTGGGTGCTAGTCAACTTGAGATGGGAAATGTCAAATAGATAAATCTAAATAAAAAACGCGTGGAATCAGGCCACCAGATTAAGAATAACAAATGTTTGTTAGTTAACGAATGTATGTAGACCTAAATACTTGAAGTATTTGACATGACAGTTTGAATACATTACGCAAAAATATATAAAAAAGTGGAAAAACTTAAAAAAAAAATTATCTATAAAAAATTGCGAACATATGTTTTACCGGCTCGTTACCAATTTAATGTTGGCAGCACTTCCTCCAGCAAAATTCACACCTCTATCCTAAAAAAAACTATATCTCCGGTCAACGACCTTACAAAACCCATCAACAACTTACCGTCTAAACAGTAAGTATCAAAACCACTTAATCCTCCTATACTGATGCTATCACCGCGGCCCATACGCTTAGCGAGATCGACTTAACGAAACTTAAATGTAACTTACTGTCACCACACTGAGGGTTCCCACCATCGATCATCATAAACTTATCTCTGGTTAAAAGCGTTATCTAAGCTACGGTTGGCATAAATAGTTTTTTAATAGGTGGCTTCTTAACAGCCTATTGTCAGGAGATGTAGTGTTTTAGCGCCGGAGTGATGGATTTAGATTCGGTTTGGATGTGTCGCAATTTCTGTTAGTTTAAGGTTTTGAGGAGGTGTGTTTAAAAAGGAATGACAACGGGTAATTGCATTGAATTTAATAACTTTAATATTATTTTAATTTCTTTATTATTATTCAATATGCGCTGTTATTGGGAAATTAGAAAAAGGACTTAGGTTTTCTTATGGAATTAAGCACCCTTTTATAAAAGTCACAGAAATATAAAACAGTTAAGTAAGCACTTGTTAGAATTGTTTAAATAAACTATTTTTTGTCATTATTTATTCGTTTTAAACCTTTATCTTGTCTGTATGCGCTTGCGCGCGTCACGTGTAAGGTGACGACACCGGTAATGGACCTACTGCAGACGACATCAATAATGGTACATGTAAGTGGTAGCCACGCCGGATGACTGAAGCGAGCTTAGATCATATCGGGAGGGTAATATAGAGTGTTATTAATTTCACTAGGAGCTGAGTTTACTTTTTTTTAGATTTCTTATGTGGTCGGAGCATATGGCTTTAGCTGTTGTAGCATTCTATTAGATATTATTTTTAATTTAAATAGAGTTTTTTTAATGTGTTTTCAGAATTGATGTTCTTATGTTATGTTATGAAGGCACTTAGTATTAACAGTAATGTTCAAGCTAATTCTTTATTTTAACACATCGTATTTGGTCAACACTCCACAGTATTTATCTTCATTTTTTCCCACTCAATGGTCTCATCACTTACACACACTCATAAACACATGTAGGTAAATTAATAACAATATTATAAACTACACACAACCGTCCATTTTAATACATCCTTTAACAAACACTTCACATACAAACCCGTAACACAATACGCGGCTGCGCATGATTACGTCGCAGGACTCGGATCACTCTTGTCCGGGCGAGATTCTTAGTAAACACAAACGGCCAATTACCACCACCATTACCCTTTTTTTTTTTTTTTCGACGGAAAAATCCTTTATGGATACCCATGGAGATAACAGGGGTTTGCCCCCTGGGTTATGTCGGAGTCGCTCAGCAGAAGGCTGGCATACCGACTAAAAAACCGTCGTTGCCCATCGTTCCAATATGGGGCGTGACCGAGGGAGCTTGTCGCATTCTTCTTGGTGTTCTTTCGAACTCGGCAGACCACCACCATTACCCTAATTGTTTAGATATGGCGGAGTGTCGAGAATTAATGTGTATTTTTTGTTGATATGATAAAATATAAAAAAATCAGAGATTCGTTTTTATTTCGGGGTCTATATTTTATGAGTTTGTCATGAAAACTGAAACAAAATTATAATATGGTTTTGTTATCGGATAAATAAACAAATATACATTAATTTCATTCGAGGTTCAGCTATTTTATTAAATATAATACGAGTAGTTTGGGATTGGTTTATTTGTTAACATTTAAAATCTATTAAATAAAACAAAAATTTAAACTTTTACTTCAAACAAATACTTGAAACCTTGAATAATTTCTTATATAAAACACAAAATTTATAAGGTAAACGCCACAATTATCGCCCCCCTGACATAACTTACGCTCAGCACTCCACACTTCTGAACCCTGCCGTTCTTGCATTCAGCTATAAATATACCACATGTCCCGAGATATCTGTGAACAAATAGTGCCATTTCGGGGAACAACTTGTTGGCAGAACGACTGCGATTTGAGAACGACACGAATGAGTTATAGTTGAGTGGACTGGTGGTGAAATCATTGCGGCATTAAAATATTCAGGCTTCAGGTGATATTTTTTTTATTCTCGGTTTTTTGTTTTACACAACTCGTTTTGCTAATAAGACCTAATTATTGATAGTTAGGCAGCTTATAAAATTAAAAATATTTATCTATTACTAACCAAAATTTGTTAGCACTTAAATAAAAATTGCCAAAAAATGCACACATACATGTAATAAAATATCTCATACTTAACGCAATGCTTGAGGCACTTTCTGTACGAATCAGTAGGTACAATGAAAAATAACAGGGTACCACTTACAGTTAACGACCCACCTCCGTTGTAAGTTATCCAAATTAACTGCTAGTAACTTGATAATTAATCATATTCTACACATTTCCCATAATTACCATTGTTTAGTCGGCTTACCCTGTAAATAGTGGTTCTACAAATAGGGGTGCGATAATTCGAAGCAGTCTATTTCAGGACCCGGTATGACGTCATAATGTTGGTGATTTGAATTATGTTAGTACTAAAATATTGCATAACCTATACTAGATAGGTTGAATATTGTGTTCCTGTAATTTAATTTAATCTGACATCTGTAATTACCCATATTGAAGCAATAAACGATTTTGATTTGATTTGATTTGATTTAAACAAAACGTCAAATTTGGTTTATTTTGGTAATACATGAGCTTAATCCGAAATAAACTGTATTTTCTTTTAAGATTTCAATTAAAAATAAATTCTTTTTTTCCGTACATACTAGTAACTCATGAAAAATTACCAACTACTTTTCTACCATAAGTCTATAATATTTCACATGAAGCTTAGTCCAGAACCTGTAAATATAAAATTTATTGGTATTCTATATGGAAACCACACAAGACGCGCACACGCATTCAGTTAGCTCGTGTCTGTGCACAAAAGAGCCGCTTTATATTTACACAGTATATGAAGAATATTCAGATTACATTCTTCTTCAGCAATTAATATTATTCTAAATTTGAAAATTGATCAGTCGAAAAAAGAAAAGTTGTTTAAAACCACTTTGGTTTAGTCTTAGTACAAGGGTTTTATTGGATTAGGCTCCTTTTTGTTACTCCTATTAAAACATTTTTAATAATTTGTAACAATAGTTAACAAAAGTTTCATCTGCAATTTCGTCATAGACTAGCCTGCGCAAGATCACGGAATCGCCTACAAAATTGTCATGCGCGTACGTCTTCGAGATAAATTCCGGATCAGATTGCTCTGTCGCGCAATAATAACATATTATTGTTGTGAACTCTGTGTTGTAAAGGTCAGTTTACATAAGACTATCCATTTAGCTATTAAATATTAATTTTACCGTATGAAACAATTATAAAGGGTATTTTCTATTCATTGTTCCAAAGCTGAAAATTTTCACGGTTTTTTTTTTGTTAGTGTAAAACAACCTTTACATTATTTCTCTTATCTATGGTTGGTCGGTATCGTAAACAGAAAATATGTATTGTCTCGAGTGATATGCTTCTCAAATTGTTTATGGAGATTACCGTTTGGAATAGTTGTACCATTTGGAACGGATAGATACTTTCTTTGAAGGTATATCAAAACTTTTTGTTCAGCGACCTCGTTTTAGTTCTGATATGACGTCACACTTTTAAAAAACTCAATATAATTTGAGAGAGAGTGAATTTTAAAATTGGAACTAACTATACGTATTGATTAGAGACATTTAACTAAAAGGAAGTTAGTTAAAAATCTGCTAAAGTTCAACAAGTGTCCTAAAGTGAGAAACGAGTACAAGCAGGTATTGTACTAACTCAGAACCATTGTTTGAAGCCGATCGAAATCTAATTAGTTAGCGCTAACAAACGTGACATTTTGTCTGTCTGTGTGTTTGTCTACAGCAAATTGCTATCGTATCACTAATTAACTGGATACGACAGTGTGGTAGATAACTGATACGGGTTACTTCACACTTAGTTTGTTCAAAATTAACTATTTATAGAGGTAATTAAATTAACGCTTAAGGTACAAAGTTAAGGGAAACGTAATATGTAGAAACTTTTTATTCCAAAAAGTACCGTAACCTTTGACACTGGCTGGAAACAAAGCCACCCAAGTGGCCAGAGAAAAAGAAAATATCACCAACCCATTTGAATTTGGAGCATGCCCGTATGCGTGCACATGATTTCAAACGAGAAGAGAATAGAAATTTCAAATTACGAATGTCGAGATAGTAATGGCGGCGGGCTATTTTGGCCGGTCACGTAGTTCCATAGATTATAATGTGACCTTTGCATCGTATGAGACGGCGGGAGGTTCGATCGATTTTTTATTGGTACATAGTGGCTTGATTTGATTGAGTAAAGCTTTGGTTTGATTGGCAAAAATATTTAAAAAAAATATGTCTTGTCTTGTCCTATGTCAAGTTTTCATTATTTTTCATTGATTTAATTGTTTAACTTGTTGCTTAGACAATCTTAGCCTTCGTTTGAATTTTTTTAATGACTACTCTATACGCTTTACGGCTGTTAAATATCTTTTTTTAAACTACAATTTGAACTTAGTAATTGTAGGCCTTTTTCCGCCGGCTTTTTTCTCTCGGTCTACGGTTAGGAAAAGTGGAAGTTTGTAACATTGACGTTCATTACGTATATGTTACATAACAATTTTGATTTGATTTGATTAGATTTGTAACAATTATGCAGATGCAAATACAATCTACACTAATGATATTTATTTATATGGAAAATGTCAAAAGTAAGTTATTAGGTATGCATACTGCCTTATTTGAACTCTATATAATTTGACATTTAATAGTTTAAGGTAGGCCTACATTGTTCAATATTTTCTAAAGCAAAAGTGATACAGTTACGAATGTGCAATATTTTATGGTAGAAATTAATTGAAAGATTGTTGTATTTGATAAAAAATACTTTTAATACTTTATATCTCGTATCTTAGTGTAAATAAAAATAACTTATTCAAATTACGGTAACCTTATTTTTTTAGCTCACCTATTCCCTGTTTTGAACAGCTTAAAACACATCAATACAACTTCTTCTGTTTGTTTCTATAGTCATTTTTATTTTATCATTATTATGATTTACAGTCCAAATTATAAGGCCCATTGAATCGAGGTCAGTAAATATGTTATGTTATACATCGCAGTTACTAATAAGGTGATTGCACACCAGCGGGACTCCATGTCGGAGTAATGGCCGCGTGTGCCTACGATCAAGTTAAGGTACTTTTACATAGGTTATTTATTATACTATTTATTGGTAGTAATTGATTAGATGTAGGCATGTTTGCAAATTTGAAAATGAAAAGAAAAAAATGGATAGAATGATATTGAATGATATTTTTTTTATTAAAAAATTGGTTTTTACCAAAGTAAGTAGTTAAAATAGTAGTTGACTATAACTTTTAAGTTTGTGATATATAAATTGTAACAAAGTATAAGTATTACAAAACAAAATGTTTAAAGAAATCATCATAAAATATCCAAATATCTGACTTGAAAGTATCAAAACATAATAAATAAGCATATTATTCGTGGAGAGTGTATTTTCTCTCTTATAATTTTTCACCTCATCTGCCCGGCATCCAATCTCAACGTGTTAATTTGACTTCTCTAAATAGAATATGTTATTTAAAATTAATTTGTTTAACACCTTGTCTATCTAATTCTATTTGTAACTAGTAATTGGTACATGCAAATTAAAATTAAATCGAAAGTGTTGCATCCCTTATATTATGTGTTTATATTTTCTATTTCAGATGGTACAAAAGGGAATATTTTCTAAAATAAAAGGTTGTATCAATTCAACTGCCGTTTTGACAAAATCGTTTCACATCTAGTTGTCGTTTATGTAGACAAATACCACTCAATCACCCAATAATGTGCAATACTCTGTGCGAATTTACTAAACATTTCTTCTACAATCCAATATAAACCTTGACACCTAACAGTTAAAGTCTAAAATCCTAGGACAAGTTGCATAAATTTTCTTTTTCGTTTTCGAAAAGAACGCACATTTTTATTTTCTCTAAGCTGCCAGTTCAACTTTCAACTTTAGCTCGCTAACCATAGAGGTCGGCGTCAATTGAATTTGACATTGCATGCTTGAGTTGGGGTAAAGGGCATATCAAGTGAACGTACACACGGTTGGCGTAAAAAGGAAAAAATATATGAGAAAATTGCTTGTAGTCGTTTATCGGTGGATTTTTCGAGTGATTTGTCGCCGACAAATCCGGGAATTTGGTGTTACCGGTTTATTGTGACCTTTATGTCTCCTCAATCGTTTTTTTACGAGTATCGGTGATTTGTTGACATGTCACCGTTTTTGTAAGAGGGTTGCTATTTTTTCTGTGTCTTCAAATTATGTTTATTATTTATTGGAATTTGAAGAAGCAATCTCTGGCATGCATTAATCATACTTAAACTATTTTAATGGGTAGCCCGTCTCTTTAAAAGGCCATAAAGAATTAATCACGTGGAAGCCTGCGGGTACACTGTACGGAGTGGTACATACGATGACACTTAGGTGGGTATAGTTAGCGGCTACAATTATTCGGGATATGATATATGTAGTGGACACCAGCCTTTAGGTGCAATTCCTTGTTAGGCGGTGGTGCAAGTAATCAAGGTTCAAATATCACAATGTTTTTGTTTCTTTAATTTTTTTTATGTATGTAAGGCACTCGTCTTTTTAAATTTTGCTCGTATTACTTATATGTTAAAATGTGTTTATTACTCATATTATATTATAATAGTGTGAGAACTTATAGCCGATCTACAAGTTCCACTCCCATTTTTAAGTTGTTATCTCAAAACAAAGTATTAAAGCTGTTTTAAAAAGCAACTCTTTTGACACTATTAAAATAAATAAAAGTTTTGAATACCTATTTTAATTAATCCAATTTTACAGATGGCTACTTTTATATAACTAAATTGGTGACGTAGAATATGTGTGTAATATTTTCATTTTATATTTTCGTTAAACTTGATATAATACAAGATTGTTTAAAACTGCCTTTCAATACAATTATCTTTATAGTTAGGTATAAAATAAAGTAATTAATCGTTTTTAAACCTTCCAATTATTTAGCAATAACGCTACTAACTTGTACCAAAATCCATTAGAAATAATAAGGTAATGCCGTTTGATAGTTTATTGTTAGGCGATTGCTATAAAACTTATCAAAATAATTACACGTCTTGACATATTGTGCGGTCTGTATGCCATTTTGATAGCCTGGCTTCCTTATGGTGGAGGCTAGTTGAAAATTAAGGTTGCATGCCTGAAGGTTAATTTGATAGGGAGGTTCTGATTTTGGTATTAGCTCCTGTATTCCGTGGGTTTATTATGGTAGAATTTTATGAAAAAAGTTGGTATCGCGGTCATGATTATTGGCAGGATAAGCCGAGTCATTGGCACTGAGATCTAAAGCACCCTAATTAAGTTGGTAGTAAAACATATAAAAGAAACTCAAAATTGTATTTTTTTAAATTATTTTTTTATGAATTAGCGTCTCTGATTTTCAATATTTTAAATTTAGTCTAAAATTACGTCATTGAAAACAAAAATGATTTTATTCCAAATTCAAATATACTAACATGGCAGCCTTAACAACATTTTATAAATTATCCGAACAAAGTAAACAATTATTGGCATAGAGTAATAGCTGAAATATCATGGGTTAAATTTATTACCGTTTATTTGAATACGTTTATAAGGTTGTGTGTGACATTTAAGGACGCACCCAAAACCTAGATCACGAAACAATTATATATTATTTTAGACTTAGGAATTCTTATTCGGCCAGTAAGAACAATAAAAATTATATTCCCATTAGAAATATGTTTAATGTAGAAAACAAATTCTTTTTTTTATTTCCGTATTTATAACCCAGTTATTTTAAAACTATTATTTAACTTACATGTCGGGACTTTCTAGAAAAAATGGGTATCCCATCCAGTAACAATACAATACATTCGAAAAATACAATTCCAAAGATTACAATTATTATCAGTGACTTTCAAGTAAACTGCATACTAAACCCAGTATTAGCACAAAGATATTTAATCGTAGATACAACATTTAGTAACGTGTCCGCAATTCTGCGTGCTTCGCAATCGACACTCGAAATCGTTCGAATAGGCCCTCTTACTACCAACAATGAAACGTTGTCACACACGTGATACTGGGGGGGTATTCTGGTTTATTAGAGACTTGCATCTTTTAGTGTATCTTTACGACCTCTATGGTGCAGTGGTATACCGGGCTGCTAAGCGGATGGTTCCGGGTTCGAACGCCGGGTCGGACCAATTTAGACAAAATGTTTTTTCGAAATTGGCTCGTGTCTGAGTGTAACTAGGTTCTCCCCTAGTCCAGTGTGTGGTATAGTACAGTAGTTTAGGGCCACACAGTTGGTGTGTCAGTCTGGAGATTTAATGATTATTTATTAAATAGTATTTTTGACAAACACTTATGTTAATGCTTGTTGACATTTGATTTTTGTGATGAATGGTAAGAGACTGATGTGTTTATTTTATCTGATAAACCTGCTAGTTTAACTTAACTTTGTAATCAATTTGACCATTATTTTTCGTAGTTTCAGTAGTTTCATCAGCGCAAAAAAAAATATTACAAAATAAAATTTAAAAAAGCTTTGTTTTTTCTCTGCGCATGCACTTTGTCGACTTTAAGCTTAACATTTTTATCGATACATTTTATAATACTCGAAATATTTTAGTGTATTGAATTTCACTAATTAATAAAGAACTTCTTTCTTGCTTATCGAAGACTCTTGAATACCCCCTAGCACATTGTCCCTTGCATATTAGACTTCAGATACACTTACATAGGCTGCTATCATTAATAGCGATCTCAGTCATTTTACGGTTCTACGCATTAGGCTGCATTACCATAACGTATCGTTGCAGAGATCTGCTAGTTAACCATTCGTAACTAGTTACTTTGCAAGAATTAGCATTGTCCAGGTGGGGAGTTCTAAATTTGAAAATGGGCAGTTAACGGAAACAATTGGTAATTAGAATGCGAATCTTGCGCATGTGTATTGTTCGAGGGTCACTCTTAGGTGGTTTAGTTGTTTGTATGGTGGTATATTGTTGTATTGATAATAGTTCCTATATTATTATTTATAGATAGTAGAAAGTTAACATTACGGTTAAAAGCAACGTGGTTAGTCAAAAAAATATATATTTAAAACATGTCATTAACAAAAGATAAAGTAAACTAAATTTAATTGTAACATGTAATGGTTTTCAAAAAGATGTACACACAAACTATCTTTTAAACATTTTGCTGATATGAATGTTGCCGAAAAAATGATAATTTTAAATAAAATGGCGCTCTTGTTGACATTTACAGTCAGTAGAATATATTAAAAATAATATTTAGTTTAAATAAAAGTTTTTTACCACAACTAAACTTTGAAACATGATCTGTAAACATGTTATTGTTAAAATGAAAGTGTTACTTATGAAATCCTTTATAACCTTATAAATCAAGAACCTCTTTATGGATCAATTTCCTGGAAGGTGGTTGCGATAAACTTATATGGAGTACCCTTCTAACTTTTACAACTCTGCCAAAGTTAACTGAGCGTCGATCTTTATATAAACTGCTCTTAAAACTACGCTTAAACATGAAATGAGCCGTAATCCGATAGTTAGCTTTTTTATAGAGTTTCATTGAAGATTTTGAATAAGTTAGTTATGGTAAGGGAAATGTAGTGTGGTTAGTCATTTTGTGTTTACTTTTCGTATTAATCCACCAATTTAGATTGGGCGGTGGAAGACGACTCAGCCGCTCTCAACGTCCGAGAAGCAAATGTGTTTAAATAGTGGAACTTATATAGCTATTTATAAAAATGTTAAGTGCCTAAAAATAATAAGGGATAAAAAAATTAAATAAATTAGGGCATTCACAAAAATATTACCTCTGCAATGTATAGACAGTAGTTACTAATGACGATGACACTAATTTATATTTTTAAATTCATAGATAACTGCATTCAGAGACTAGCAGTTTATGTCAAACTACGAATAACTAAAATTTCAATTTATCTTTAGCTTTATTTTAATCTCTTCTATTATTATCATTTACTTTTTACAATCTAACTATAGTAAATTAATAGTTATGAGCAAAACATGCATAGGTTATATAGGCTGGTCACAGAGTACAAATAGTGCAGCATTCCCACAACTCTCCTAATTTACTCTACGTCCTAACACGCGTGCTCTGCTGAGCATCAACTATGTAGATATAGAATTTTTAGATTCTCCCATTCAGAAACGCGATTTTAATAAATAACTTGCATCTATGGAGGTTATGAACAGCTTGGGTAACGGACAGAGAGGAATCACATTTTAACTAATATGGGTTTAAATGTGTTTTTTCAAAGGCCGTCACATACTCATATAGCTAGGCTGATACAAAAATAAGAAGTATATTTTTTAATACGAATAATTATTAAACTCTTAACAGTATTCGTTTCCCGCTATAAAAAAATATGTCGTTTAATATTGTTGCTCATAAGCTTTTATTTTATACCAATTTTCATAAAAAGAAAAATCATCAAAAAAAATACCCAAATACTTCATTTTAAGTTACCCACAAGTCTATATAATAGAAACAACGGAATAGTAATACCCCATCTATGAATACACCAGTCTACCTGCACAATAGATGGCGGCCGGCGGCGGACGACTGGACTCACGATTCAGATTAATCTATCGAAAATCGTTTTACAACATATTATTTATAGAGCGCATGCGCCCGCAATGATCATCAGTCCGTGTGCATTTAGTGATGCGCCGGAGTTAGAGGTCGGTGGCGAGATGGGGTTATCGATATCGATGAATAACAGACTGTGGTTAAAAATAACAGTGGATATCTATTTTTACCACTTCTAGGACAGTATGGACATTTTTTTAGGATAGCAAGAGGAACATATTTGTGGTTGGTGTACAGTAATCATTCTAAAACGGAACAGTCAATCATTCTTTTTAAATATTAATTATATAACCTGCCTGCTAATCAAATCTTAGATACATATTTTTTAATCATCAAGAACTACCTAAATCCGTAGGAAACTTCCATCCGCCTATAATATCCGCCAACTTCATGAAGTGAAAATCATAAAAATGGAGCTCACGCTCAGTCCGAGTTGACTATTAACCTTAACAGTAATGAAACTTCCAACTACCCTCGCTATGCCGGAGCCTATTTTAAAGACATTGAATATTTAAGAGAGCTAATTGAAATGAGCGCGACACTTTGGAGTGTCGCCAGGATAATTACCTAGCTTCTAAGATGAGATTTAACGTGCTTCGGGCGAATGGTTAAGTTTTCAATTTTGGAAGGGGAAGTTTGAGATTTGATGTTAGGAAATGTCTAAGGAGTATTTAGGTAAGTGCTGTTATTACTCGACTGGATCTAAATCCGTTCTTTATTTTACAACAATTTACAATATTGCCGTAAGGCCTTTAAAAGATATAGTGTAATTAAATTATACTGTTTTTGAGTTATTTTGCAAGCAAAGGTGTCTGGAGACTTACTTTAAAGTTTTTGGTTTCTTATTAGAAATTTTCAAAACTTATCATCAAAAAATATCGACAATATATCGATAGTGGTACACATCCCTAGACATCGTGTGTCGTGGACGGTGCTAATTCCAAGTGTGCGAACTCGATCTCTTCCGTCTTTGGACAGCACTTCAAATGAACTATTCTCTTCTAAAGGTTCCAACAGACAGGCTTTTTATATCACACAGAGATAAAAGTTTTAGAATTAAGATAATAATAAGTTATTTAATGCCGCTTTTTTGTTTGACTTGGCGGACTAGCCCCAGACTAATGTGTGCGTATTAAGCATAACCGAGATAGAGGTGCATTCAAAAAATATCTTATTTTTAGGGAATTTCAGGATGATTTGCAAAACTAATCTTACGGGTTTTAAGTAGATCACGAGTAATATTTTCTTATATTATCAACAAAAAATTTAAACTGTCCAATTACTAGACTTTTACTTACTAATGTGTTCTTACAACAAACGTCTCAGCTCGACACCATACTTTTCGCATCAAATCCAATGTTGCCATCTAAAATACGCTCACACCGCCAACACGAGCTTAACGCAGCGTGGGTCGAGTGTTACCATTAAAAAAATGCATCACCGACGCTTACACTAACCTAACACTGTTGCAAATCTCGGTAAATACGCAGTTTCTGTCGTGGCACCAACATTTACGTCCTAGCCAAGAGCTGGACATACAAATCCCGATGTAAGTAATAATTGTTAATTTCTAGCAAAATGCTCGCCATAGCTTTCACGTTGCACTAACTAACGATGCCATTGCTGGATGCCTATCGAGTTTCTAGGGACGAGAGGGCCGTTTACACTGATAACGTCATTTTATACTTTGACTGTAGAAAGAAATGGGTGATTTTACGTGTTGTTAAACTTTAGAATGTAGCAAGTAATTTTTTTTAAAGTCTTTTAAATATATTTTTAAAAAGATCTAGGGAAAAATTACGTTAGGTTGAATAAACTACAAAAAATATGGAGTCAAGATTTGCGTCTATTGAAATTTAAAAATCAAATTTTCTAATCTTGCCAATCACCAATTTTCCGTGACTCAAATCCTTTAATAAATCATTAATATTAAACCTACAAACAATATGAAACCCCCTTGTGAAACGGTCCTCAAGAATGCCTGCACATAATACATGCGTACACGCACGACGCGCCGATCGATGGATCGTATCGATCCGTACAAAGGATCCAGTCGTGATCTAGAAATTCGATTACGTTACGATTCGAAAGTTGCCCGTTTGTGTAAAACTTGAGAAGGTTGTGTTATTTAGAAGTATGTATAGTTAAATACATATTACTTATATAATATATATTGGATTGAGTATGGTTGCAAAATTTTCGGTTTGTTCAAATTCGAAGTTAAACAAAAGTGTAGTTATTTGAGCTACTAATATATGATAAAAGGTAGGAACGCTTTGAAATAAAGGCAGCTTCTCGTAACAACTGATAAGGTACGTTATTTATTTTCATCTAGACCTATAACTGAAAATTTGTTTCTTGATTTAGAATTTATTATAAAAAATTATTGCTTATAGCACTGCAACAAAAAAACATATATATTTTTACATATGTATTTTTAATAATATAAGTACTTCTTCACAGAAACAATATAGCACTGTTTACTTAGACTTATAGTATTTTATTGAACACTAAACATCTAAAAACTTCAATTCCAAATAAGGCAAATTAAAAAGATGACTTCCAACTTTATTCATTCATAGAAATTCTTTGAATGGAAACTCCAATGAAAGTGTTTCAGAGTATTTTGTGAACCTTTACGAATCGAATGATTGAATTTCCCATGAAAAATGGAGTAGTTATTACGAGTGTACTGGTAACAGATAACAGTACATCTATCTTGAATATTTTATTTATCAAACTTAACTTAACTTTATTAAATGCCAACCAAGTTTAAAAACCTACTTATTACGCTATTTTATCAAGAGTTTACATAAATATAAAAACATCTGCAGAAATTGGTATGTGGAAGCACTTGTGACATTAGAGCTTTTTGGAAAGAGAAGTTTGGTTTCTGTGCTAATTACGCTGCATCTTTCACCATCAGAAACTATTTATTAACTAACACATTTCAAAATCAAAACATTAAACTATGACAATGACAATAAATCAAAACTGAAAATTTTCTGACGACCTCTGCGGTGCCGCGGTATTATACAGGACTGCTAAGCGGATGGTTCCGGGTTCGATCCCCAGGTCGGGCCAATTTCGTAAAAATGGTTTTTCGATATTGGCTCGTGTCTGGGTGTAACTAGGTTCTCCCCTAGTCCATTATGTGGTGCCTATAACACAAGTGCCTACTGCAACTTACTTTAGGGCCACATAATTGGTGTGTCAGTCTGGAGATTTATTTATTTTATTTATTTACTATCATTAAACTAAAAAAACTAAGAAATTCGAAAAAGGTTTTTCTATTTAAGCAAAGGCACCTTCCCTTTAAAATGACTTTATATCACTAAATCCCCTTTTACACTCGTAGAATCTCGTTACTAACCGCACCTCTACATTCAGATTTCCAATATTTCTTAATCCTGGCTCTAACACTGCTTCAAAGAACCTACGCAACTCTGAAAAAAAATCTCGAATAAAAACCAACTTTACACCGAAAGGATAAGGTCGATTTCACTTCTAAGTTCTTCACGCATCTTTGAACACCTCGCTCTTTGGAATTTGAACTCTATAACTGTCGGCATAGAGTTGAGTTTGGGATTGTTCAGGAAACAAATTAAAATAGTAAGAAAAATGAATGCACGTCTTCCATCCAGTGAGAGGAAAGCACGTATCGGACGCGGTGTAAAAAAAGTTATTTCATTCATAAAATGAGTTGCATTGAGAAGTGGATATTTTTTTCTTGGCACTATGGAGATATTCATTGGTTACCGTTGATCGACGTGAAATGATGGTCAAAACGTGATTTTTTGTGGTTATACTATTTGTTATGTTCCATCTTGGACTGCTCTGTAATATTTTAAAGAGTTTTAGCAAGTACTTCCCGTGCTTTAAATTTCGCAGATTTAATTTGACTACTAAATAAAAAAAAATATTACATGGGGAGTAATTTTTTTCAATTTTTTTTTATTATTTATAAATGAAAGACACAGTCATGTAACAAAATATTTTTGTGTTTACTTACTTCAACATAAAATTATAACAAATATTTAGAAATCTATTCATACCAAGATATTTTAAACTCCCTTTTATCCTTTTTATTTTTCAGCATTTGCTGAAGCTAGCCCTTAAATAAACCTTTACGTTTTTATAATACCTACAAGCTAAGTGTTGGTCAAAATTGACACAAGCCTTTACATGAATCACATACTTTCCAGCCCAGTGGTTACATTACGTCACGGATACTCCGGGTTCGGTTCCCAGGCGGGCACTTTTCTTATTTTGTATGAGAAGGCAATCGCATTGTTTGCGTAGACGCAGTGAGTTGCGTGTATTAACTTTTTTTACTCAAAACAGAAAACATTGGTCTAGACTTTTTTTTCACTTACACTGTTTTATTTTAAGGCATTCAATAAAATTTTCAAAATAATCTTATAAAATATCCTCAATCAAATGGAACTTTCTTGGAAAGGTTTATTTTATTATACACATCGTCATGGCCTTTCTATTTGTAAACCGTAGATTACCCCGACTTTATAGTTTCATCAAATTGTAGGTAAGTTAATAAAACTAAGCAACCACCTAGTTACTGTACTAAGCCTTTCTATTTCTATTCTTAGCTTCCAATTAAAAAACGATCTTCATTCGACACTCATGACTTGTCACGAGCGTACTTCCTCACCATAAAAAGCAGCGGTCAAGCGCGAGACACGTTCGCCCTTTGAGGGTTCCGTATAAAAAATATTAGTAATGCTTCGACAAAACAAAAACTTTTAAAACTTTGCCTCTTGTTAAAATAATAATTCTAATGCAAAAAAGCTAATCATCTGCGCCAATATAATGTTACTACGCTAATTTAAAAGCTTTACAGTACATATAGTACTCTAACTTAAAAGCTTTAATGGATCCCATATACAATTATGATTTTAATTAAACTCAAAAGTACAAAATATCAAATGAAAGTTTTCAAACACACGAAGAAAACAAATAGTTATCATATAAAAACTTTATTCGGCCACCTCAGTAACGGAACTATGAAAAACGAGTTAAAATCGAGAACCATTGATAGCGCTAGTATTGGTGCGTAACCCGGCAGCGATGCAAGCTCATTTCATGCTCAATTGTAATTTCGTTGTGAAAGTAATCGACTTTTTGTCGAACGTAATTACTATCTGTTCGGTTTTGTTAATGAAATGCATGATGGCCGACAAGTTAAGATAGAATGCTCTCTTTTTATTTCATATTAAAGTATTTAAAACTAATAGTACTATTGGACAATAGCGCACTTAATGCCTATGGGCATTCTTTCCCAATCAACCATTTGGCCACAGTGAGGAAAACTATTGCGGTTTTATATTCAGAGATATAAAAAAATAAGTTAAATAAATACAGAGTTACTATTTTTAATTATTACTAGTTAAAAGTTACTTATTTACGTACCTATTTACCTGCACTGTCTATTTGTCTATCTTGCAAGTTGTGACACCAATACTTATACAACTTAACTTAAATCAGGTGTTGAAACCATCAAATTAGTCATTACTCTCTCACTTCTTATCTCATTAGGCCACAATAACCCTTAGGTGACAGCGCATTTAAGAACTGTCAAACGTCACGCATGCGCACGGCTCAATCGGTGAATTCCGCAACGCGTTATGTCAATATGTTTTGACATGTCCGCCAACCGCAGGGAAAATTGCCACAATTATCTGGAAGTGTGTCAAGTAGGGGAGGCGAGGGTAGGATGAGTACTAGCGGCTAAATGGGAGTGTTCGTTAGCTTTTTAGGTCATGTTTTGGAACTGGGAACAGATCATCTGTTAGTTGGTTGGATGAGGGTTTTGGTTTTATGATTAGAGACCTAATTAGCGTAGTAGTTTGTAGTTCTTTTGGTACGGATTAAAAAACATTACGTCGGTGGTTTTAAAGTTAGTAAATTAATTAGTTTTCTTTTTCATGTATTTAAAACGTTAAGTTTGGCAACTCCAAATGTTACTTTCAATTTTCTTTTGCCCGTATCACCCCAGTTTCCCCCGCTTCCCCTAGAGTAGGGCTACACCGCATGTGGTGCCTATATCATTAGAATCGTACATGAACATTAGTAATTATATATTATTTTGTATGAACGTTGTATAACACTCTATGCATTGGCCTCGGGCTATCTATGAGGACATATTCACCTACTTTACCTATTGGGTAACCAGCATCCGTTTCCTTTAGAAAATGTTTAATATTTTAAATAAAAATCTACGTTAATTTTTCTAACATTCGTATTAAATGTTTGTACCCAAGAATTATATGCTTTTGTGCGCACTCTTGGGCACAATACTTCACGATTAACAAAACATAATAATTAATTATAAATTAAAAAATACTGATCATTCAGTAATTTAGCACAGCCCCCCAATTCTGCTAAAGATTTTCTTAATGTCATATTAAGATTTTCGTAATGTATGAAATGACAGGAAATTGCTGCAATGACTTTTAATAATATTAAAAGGAGATTTTTTTTCGTGTTTAAATCAGCTTTATTATACCTAAATCTAACGTTATCAAGACTAGTTCGAAATATTGTAAGATTAACACATGTGTGTAAAATAGTATATTTCAATACAAGTGTGGAAAGGCTGTCATTACAACGAGTCCCGACAAATGTCTACCCGAGCCGAGGCACAGCCGAAGGCGAGGGTTGACAGGCGGGACGAGTTGCAATGACGGTTCCGCACGTGTACTGAACGACTATTTTTAATACAGTTGCGAAAAAATAAAGCTATTTAATAAAATATAAAATTACGATCGTAAATGTCGAAATAACTCATTTTGAAAATGGCGCCATTTTTCTTCACCCATTCGGTAGGCAAAGGTTACTATGCCCATACAGCCAAGTCTTTTTTATTGATATGAAATGAAATTTAATGAGATAAAATGAATTGAAACCAACCACACTAATTCAATCAAATCATTAAATCTGATATCGAAACAAACTAATAGTTTTTTTTAGAAATATACCTACGCTACGTAAGTATTAACATGAATCATATAAACTTCTTTCTTTTTTTTTCTTTTTAATAGACATTAATTTGACAGTTGGGAAAGAGAACGCACGAGTGCGGGAAAGGTAAAAAAAAAGCACGCGTGTGTAATAGCCCACATCCCGAACGCTATACGTCCCTGCAATACGCCACTTTTTGAGCAACTGTATTAAAAAATCAGTATAGCATTTGAAAAAAAAGACAAATGTATTCAGTAGGATTGACATTCTTAACAACAAAAACTGTTAACAGCTACTTTAAATTAAAACAAAATAATCAACAACGTACTGACAGAATAACCTGTCAATTTGACAGTTATTTTACAACTCAGATTGACAGCTGACAAACGATCGATTGAATAGCTGCGCGCGCGTCGTACTCCGCGTTTGATTTCATCTTGTTAGCCTTTTGTGGTGTTAGTATCGTTTGTAAGGTTTATACTGAATAAGATTACATCTCTATAAGTATTTATTACACATTGAAAGTTATAGCAGCTTCAGTAAGTTAGTTTTGTGGGCTTAGTTATGTCTTCTACAAATATAAAATCTTTCCGTAGTTAAACTTATTATATCTGTATTCAAATATAAAACACAAGTCTAAGGAACGAAATAGTTGAAGTAACTATTAACTCGTATTTTATTAGATAACCATTGCTTTTGAAAAACATTCTCTATCATAATAAACAGCTACTGAAGCTAATCCAGCGTTTGTCTCGATTTTTGCAACACTAAGTATTGTATTGCTGAACAAAAAATCGTCGGATCGGTGCTCATAATCGGCAGTTACAATAGACATCGGAAACACGATCGTCACGTCTCACGATCAATCGGAAATAATATTTACACGAATGTGTAATGTTTGCTGGAAATGGCAAAAAAAAAATTGAGTATAAGAATTTTCATTCTTTGATGTCATATTCAGAGTAAAATATCAGTAGTGTCCCCGCCAAGACAAGCCAAGCGAAGCTTAAGGGCACTACCTTAGTACCTTTTCTTGAATATATTGTACTCTTCATATTGGTAATTATACGGAAAAGACGCATAAAGAAAATTATTCACAACAATTCTAGCACATTATAACTAAAATACTTTTAAAGTTATGAACATGGCCCAAAAACTTTGTGATAAACCTTAGTATTTGTTCAATTTAAAAGCCAACTAAGTAATTTAAATTAATCAAAAATCTACAGATAATAACCAAATCATCGCATTGCAATAAATCCAGTAATTTATATCCACAATCCGCACAGTAACTACCGTATTGTTATTGTTCAATATGTTTCCAACGATCCTGTTACATTCAGTTACAGATCACTTACAGAAGACCAGTTTCACACGGTCCCGTACGGTACAGATTGCAGTACTGCCCTAATCCATTATTTCAATGGAGCAATTTGGTAAATATAGAAAGACTGACTTCATACTTATTTATGTTATTGTTTTAGAGTTATTTTGTTGTATTTTTATACGATTACGAAGATCTGGCAGTGACAGACTCTGAATCAATACCACATAATAATGACAACGGGTAAACAAACAAACTGAAAAGAATTTACCTACAGTTGAATGGTTAAAAGGTTTGTTATGGCCTCTCCTCTAATATTTTTCATCACATACCGCCGGTTTCCTAATTGTTAATTTCAATTTAAACCATACTTAAATATCAATAAAATATTTTTTTGTATAATTTTTTATTGAGGTAGGTATCGTCACTCCTTAAGTGTTACTCCAATTCTCAGTTCTGTAGTCAAAAGTTTACAAAGTTATGATTAGATAAAGTGGTAGGTACTTACAAAAACATACATTAAATTTAATTGAATTTATTATATTTGGCGCATCTAAGTATTTTGTATAGCTTTTAAATTCCTTGCTTTCCTTCCTAAAGTATTTAATTTGTTTACAAACCCTATAATTCTCATATTAATATTTATACAGCGTAATTTCTTATCATATTTCAAGCGCTGCGTCTAATTTATCTATCCCATAAGACATGTGTAGTCTATTATTATTGATCCAAGCTACTGCATATTCAATGCAAAGTATTTCCAATACATATCCATGAATTAGTATACGTAACATATGTGGTAGAAACTAGTCGTAGGACGTTTATAGGCTCTAGTGCTTTAGATGTCTCAAAGAATATGCAATTGATTTTATCGCAGATACAACAACTTCTTTTAACGTTTGTTATGTTTTTTATCGTTAAATAAGTTGTAAATGTAAATTCTAAATATGTATTATGCTACATTGTCAGAATTTTAAGTCAAAGAATGGGCAGCTGAGTTAGCTGAATAACTGGAATTAACTTTCTAATTCAAAAGCAACCAGTAACAATAGCAAAACTTTTACAGATTCTCAATTCTTTAAACCATAAAGGCACAAGTATTAAAACAAAACTGTACTTACAATATAATTGATAGTAAAAAGAAGATAATGTTTTATTTTTATATTTACTTACTTTTGGCTTAAGGCATGAAGATTTTAAAGCGTCATCTAAGCTCCACCAACATAGTACTCTATAGCAGAATTGGTTCCATGGTAATAGTCAGTAGTAGCTTTAACACGTCGGACGACATAAACCACATCCGAGCGCCTCATTACACACTCCCGCGCAGCGCGAATTATTGCCGTGTATTAAAATTGCCATGATAAAGAAAAAGTTACGTAAAAGTAAAAAAAATACTGTACCAGACAATGTTTTTGCGAGTCTCTTTTTTTATAAAGGATCAACTAAATTAAAATAAAATAAAAACCTGACATATTTAAAGCTTTGAATGTCTCTTGTAACATGTAATGAAATTTAAAGCTCAGTATTAAAATACACACTATTTTTTAATTAATTACCAAACCTAACCTAACTTTTATATATGTTAGGCGGACGCTACAAGTCAAACCTCACCTCTATTCTGAAATACTTATAAAATTATACCTGCACCTAATAATTACTCCACACGACTACTGTATTGCGTACACGCATACCGAACTAGTGCCGTCCGTCATTATCGAATAAATCTCAGTCGATACAACCGGTAATTGCGCCGATGTGCAATTTATCGATATCGATACAATGTATCGGTACTATCGACTCGATAACTGGTAAATTAAAGTAGCGTTCGATTTATAATTTTATGTGAAATGTGTGACGGTCTTAATAAATTATTCTTGATTAGACGTTTTATGTTATAAATCAAGCATGCAAGTAATGAATATGAAAAGTTGCTGTGTATATTATTAGAGTAGCCACATACTGTATAGCTGTACAGGGTGTATTTTTTATTCTTGCAAAAAAGTTAAATGGGTTATTAGACAACGATTCTCTTCTGTAAATCATTAAAAAATGGTAGTATTAGTAAATATTGTACCTTTTTGCATAAAATTAGTGCCTATCCTACAATAATAAAAAACCTTTTTTTTCAGAAGCACAAGATAACACTTTTGACACACTCTTTAAACAGTTTCATCTTACAAGTACACCCTGTGTACGACTACACAGGACGTGTAGACACGTAATTCTTGCCTGTAGGGAGCGAATAACGGTGTTCGTGATATATGATTTAAGCTTGGTTATTATCAGCTGTCAATAGTGATGTACCTATTGTATAATGCATCAGTTTCGTAATCAGGTTACGTTATTTTGCAGTGAACTATTACTTGATTTATAGCTGGTAAGTGATTGGGATTAATGTAAAGTTTAACGCCTAGTTTTGACCCCCTAGGTTACTTGTGTTGCTTTGTTTCTGTACGTACAAGTTGATGAGGTATGTAGGTTTGGATACTTTTTGACTGTATTATTATAATATTGCATTTATTATATTTTGCAAAGGAATTCTATTGACCAAGGTTTATTGTTTACAATGGTCCTTTTTATTTCAATATCATAAAAATTCCCCAGTAGTTAAATAACTAACCTGTTCACAGAACAATAACACGACATTGGTTTTCTTCGTTTATTTTTAAGCGCCCGGTGGCTCCCTCTGTAAATCAGTGCGATCCTGTTCAGTAATTACAGCCTGCAGACATGCGATGACATGTTACATCACTAGTCCTTCAAACTAGACTTGGAGTAAGTTGCCGTTATAATAAGGATTGTTTTGGCGGTATCACTCTGTAACTATACCCTCCAATTAAAGCAGCGGCAACATTTCGTTATGAAAAAAAAATAGTTCATACAAATTCGCTAGATGGCGCTGAACAAACTAAGTACGCAGGTAAAATAGGAAAAGGTTAGAATTCTTATTAGAAACCAAGCTATTTTTTTTCTAGCAATACGGTTTTGAATTGGAATATAATAATAACATTTAATTTAATAAAGTTTGTCTTTTGTCTTTCTTATTAAAAACATAACGTACGTAGTTGATCCATTTATCAACATAAAATTAAAGTAAAATTAACAGCTGTGAGAAAACCGCTCATTTTCAAATGACAATGGTTGGAAATAATGTAGGTACATGTAAAAATCAATGATACAAGGAATTGTATAAAATTCGCTGGTGAAATCACAGGGCGGAAAGCTGTTTTAATTTAAGGTATACCTATTTTTCAGTGATTTTTTTTAAATTAATTAAGTGCTTTACCGCTATCACTCTAATAGAAAAATGTTAACGTGCCATCCTACTACATCGAACCTGTCTGACAGTTAAATGTGCTGTCAATATGTCATTGTGACTTGCCAATCGAGTTTCACACGAGATTGCTCCAATAATCGTATGTTTTATTAATCGTATGCAAAGGGACCATCCCTGCGGACACAGAATCGATTATAATAATCGATAATCGATCGAATGGATATAACTCGATTAGACGTGTTTACGTGAGAGTCTGAATGTGAAAATGGAGGTTGTAAATCTTAAACGTACGTTAATGAATACCGATTACTCGGACATCGAATAATGGTATCGATTTGAAATTATTGCAGAGAAATGTGAATGTCTTATTCAAAGCTGGTACTAGCCGTTGTGTTAAATTAATTTTGTGACACCTAGGTCAAAATATTAAATTAACTATTTTATACCTAGCTAAATCCAAGTATTTATAATTGCACTTTAAACCTAGGTACGTACATTCAGCGAAAATATGTTCCGTTGAGCGATTTCAATTTTATGTGACAGTTTTCGTAACTGACAGTGACTAATCATAATACGGGGAAAGTATTTTACAGAGTTTAGGCTATTTAGTGTAAATAACTTTATATCTACCTATAACTAAATTTGTAGTAAAAAATCTTACAAGTTTTGGTATACACTTAGGTACATTTGTATCGGTACGCTTACTAATTCTAAATCATGAAAATCTCGTTTATATTTACATAATTAAAGAACCGGCCTATCTCAACTGTTGATTTTTTAAAACACTTTAATAAATTATTTTATTTTATTTATTTATTTATTAAAGAAACAGACAGCTTTTATTTTACATTTGATACATGTAAATTTAGAATTATATAGCCAAAATAGTTACCAACGCTAAGTAAAAAAGGAAAGGACTAAAAAGTACTCGTACAATTTTAATAGCTTATAAATAGATTTAATTACAAATTTAAAATTATACCAATTATGTTCACTAGCTTGATATTTGCATAGTCGATTATCAAATCTTTCACTAAATACATAGTACGTATGTATATAATGACGATACCTGACAACCTTATTCAAATTAAATCACATCTACTCCGTTCTAAACTGATATGATAAGATAAGCAAACACCTAATTATATCAATCAAATATCACACTGACACAAACCCCGAGGCGAATCAAAACCGAGAGTCACTATTACCTGTCGATCGAAATCAAAAGTGATTTATATCCACATAAACACTGCTTGACACACTTGACGCAACATAACTCATAGTTAGGGCACACTTAAACACATGACTCATAGTTAGGGCACACTTAAACACATGTCTCATAGTTAGGGCACACTTAAACACATAAGTCGTAGTTAGGGAACGCTAAGCATGTGTTTAGCATGTGTGCTTTACATTCCGGACGTAATCACTGCTGGGGTAATGGTAAGGCTGGAGTTTGATCAGCTATGGTTAAGGCGAAGTCGTTTTAAGGCTCGATAAGGTTGTATGACGTATTGGTAAGTCAGTAGTGTTTTTTTTATGTTTTCAGGGTATACATAAGTTTCAAGTTCGGTGAAGGACTAAGCACTAAAGAGGCTAGCGGCAATCGTCAGTTAAACGATATTTCTAGGGAGAATAAAGTTATTATAGTATAAGTTAATTTGGTGCCAGTTTCTAAGTGAGTCATCTAGCATAGAGACACTTGTCCAACACTTTTAGTAACACACGTTATTATATACTCCGTTAGACAAACAATCCAAGACGCAATGATATTCACCTTGATTCTTTTTTTGTAAGTTCTAAGTGTATTTAAGTTGCTTAATATTTGAAAAATTATTAGCAATCTTCAAAAAAATATTTTTTTGAAAATTATATGTATTTCGAGATCATAAGGCAAAAAACATGTACAAATCATTTATCTATCATAATCTTCGCCTTAACAAGCTAAGCTGTACAGTCAGAGCCAATTTTACACCTCTACAATTAGTGCAATTGCTTGCCTCTCGTTACTAGTACAAATATTTTTACGACTACAGAACAAAACGTGTCATTATATGCCTCTAGGATTCAGAGTTTCTAGTTCATGGCCTGATGTTATGAATCGATTTTAAGGTTCTAGGTTAGATTACTGATAGTAAGGCAGTTGAAATAGTTACTTATTAATAAGTTTAATTGGGAAATGGATGTTTTGGATGATTAGAAAGAAAAAAATAAACTTAGTTTTTTTAAGGTAAAAATTAGGATTGTTGCGATTTTAGTTTGAGTTAAATGATTGCTATTTAAAGATGTTTGGAAAAAGCAAGACGTAATAATTACATTGTATTCTTTTAAAAATATTAACTTGCCCTAACATGTGATCACATTTTCGTATTACTTGCTGTATTAATTAGAAAGTTAGATATTTGAAACGGACTCGGACTCGTATGACTTTTGAAACGGACAGATTTTGCCAAACTCTTGAAGAAAATAACTAAGTACTACATAATCCTAAATTAAATATTACTCTACATAAAAACACAGGCAAATACAGTATTCGCTGTTCAATTTTAAGTTTATGAAACATAATGCTAAAGATTGTCCTAGTATATCACGATGGCTATAAATGGCGAAATGGCAATAAAACATCGAGTGGTCTTGCATGGGGAGAGAGTGGAAATTGCGCCCCGAGGAGTGTATGGTCACTATAGTGTGTGGATGTGTGATGTTAGAATATTGAAGATAACCTCATAATAATAAATAAATAAATAAATCTCCAGACTAACACACCAATTATGTAGTCCTATGGTAAGCGCATTAAGCGCTTGTGTTACAGGTACCACACAATGGACTAGGGGAGAACCTAGTTACACCCAGACACGAGCCAAAGTCGAAAAAACATTTTGACGAAATTAGCCCGACCCAGGGTTCGAACCCGGAACCTTCCGCTTTACAGTCCGGTATAGTTACCGCTGCGCCACCGAGGTCGTCAATAGCAGGGTTTATTTATATACTTTTTAATGAAATTGCAATAAAACATCGGGTGTACTTGCATGGAGAGAGAGTGTAAATTGGGCCCCGAGGAGTGTATGGTCACTATAGTGTGTGGATGTGTGAAGATGGAATATTGTAGATATGCTTGTAGCAGTGTCTACATATTTAATGTTCAAAAATAATACACGCAAATTTTGATTTAAGTTCAGTTTTATTTGAAGTTATAATTTTAAGTAAATCAGAAACAAAATGCGAGATGAAAAAAAATATGGACGACTAAAAAATAAATCCGCATAGGGGCGGCAACGATATGGTATCCTTACTTTACTATTGACGTCTGAAATCTTATCCTCTTCGTAACCGCGGTAATTGTTGATTTTATTTGACAATATCAGAAAAATGCTATTAGAATGTTAAGTAGTCGGTTTTCGTTGCACGGCAACTATAAAAAAATACATATTATGTATGAAGTGACAATGAAACACACAGCTTGTCAGTTGAATAGCATTTATCTGGCAATCGAGAAATCAGCCCATAGTATACTACATTAGCCCATAGTATGCAAACAGCCTCTACAATTATTTTTATAAATATAGAAATATTTCTATCTTTAACCCAGTGAGTAGTTTACTACCTGAACTTTAACGCGCTAGTTTAATTACTTTAACGACTTATCGTCGCTCTCCTTCGTATATCTGCATGTAAAACTGCGAGTTAATATGCTCCGGCGCAGCCTATGTGAATTGTGATTACGAGCGCTCTCCACTACCCCAGATATTGTTACTGATGCCACAACACGGCTTCCTTACTGCCACCATTATCTTTACAACCCACTTTGTAATATACCAATATTGTCTCACAGTAAACTTATCTCATACATTCAATCTAAGCTTTAAGCCCGGAAGATTAATTCGAGAGTAGCTTGACTAATGCCCGTGACGGCCCGAGTCTTAAAGATCGACGACACACGGAAAACAAAAACGCATCAATCCTTTTCTATTTTATTATAGACGCGTAGGAGGGAACTAAAAATTAGATACTAGCAACCGGTCCGCTCCAAGTAATAGCATAGGGTAAGTGCATTATGCCCGGGGAGCCAGAATAAACGATTATTAGAATTTATACGAGCGCGTACTTATGCCCAGAGTACGCATTTGATATAGCGTTTGCCGTTTTTTAGAACACCCGGAGACTATCATCGGTTGTATTAAGTAAAAATATGGAAGCGCTGACGTATAGTCTTGTTAGCAGCCTCAGGAGTCGAAAATAGGATAATTTCGCGTCGTAATTCGCGTTGTCGATGGTTTGGTAGCGTCTTGTAATGGTCGCGGGTAATGGTTGGTATTGCCAAGGTTGTTCAGTAGCGAGAGGAAGTAATCGGTGGGTCTGTGAAGGCGGAGTCTGCTAAGCGGCCCGCGTTGCGAAACTCTCGTGTGGAATTCAAGAGTGGGGGACATGTTACAACGCACCTTTGCCCAGACGTAGTTATTGGCCCGGAATCTGACACGGTGATATATGCGACTATTAGACGCGAAATGATAATGGAATCGCCGGTATTTTGTTGCAACTAATTCAATGGTAGCGAAATATTTTATGTGGCCGTGTTTGGTCAGGTATTTGTTGGATTCGTTGAATTTGCTTAACTAGTGTCAACACCTACCTGCTATTTATTTGGTATTCAACATAATAGGTTTAAACTAGAACTTTTGCTGTTCGAATTCAGTGCATATTTAATTAAGTACCCGGCACAGCAAACACAGGTACCTTACATACTTTTAATAATGAATATCATCTGATCTACACAACTTGCTTTTATTCTTAAAAATCTTAAAATGTTACTTCTTATATCCAAAGAAACAATGTTGACAGCCAAAATGGCAGCCCGAACATACTTATGAAACGCCAACCATAAATATGGTACCAAACAGGGTATCTCATTGTAGACAGCAATTGAATAATTTTATAAGTTATCGCACATTTACATTCTTACCCCCAAAATAATTGCAAACAAAATGAAAGTTCGATACCATATACGAAAGATGCAAAGTTAAGACCATCATAATAATTAATCTACTAACATTCAAAGCTTACTTTCAAATTACAGAAGTAACCTACAATTCTCATCTAGGTAGAGCTATAAACCCTGCGGCAGATATTATCCTGCACAGCTAGATACCGTCACACATAGCTTGCCTTCTTTAGCGAAGTCGGCTAAAAGGTCTGTGTTACGTAAAGGCTTTATATGGAGTAGCAGCTGTGCAGTTGATTTAGTTATTATCACTATAGGGCAGAAAGAGTGGATTCGTGCATGCCAATATAAAAGAGAGGATTGGCTAATCTAATATTGTTACCAAGTAAACTGATCATACTCTATGTGACCACAAAACTTTTTTTATCTTTATATTTCTTTAATATTTTGTGTAAATAAAAAATTGGTTATTATTTTAGAAAAAAAAGTTGTGTTATACTGTTTTCGAAGATGGCTGATGTGATATTTTGTAAGGTGATAATAAAATGGAATATAGTATACAGACATTGTGAAGTATATGAGCTGGCAAGAATATATAAAATATGCTACCTTTAACATAGCAAGAAAAATCTTATACTCATAAACCAACGCATTACGCTCTGGTAAAAATATCAACGAAAATGTTTCAGAACCATTTATTACCTACAACAAGTAAAGTGCAATATTATTATCTCACAAATTAAAATAGTGTATTTCTACATCACAGTCTCAATTGTGTATGTAGGTTGATCTCAAAATGGTGTGGTGTCTAATTATGTAAGGATATATGCCTCCAACCAAAGTTTCATAACCAGCTTGAAATATTATGCCCATATTGTTTTAATGCCGTTGTGCAATGCATCCGGGTGTGCATTGTACTTAAAACCATTATTACTGTGTAAACAAATTAGATTTTTCATGGAGTAATTTTGTTTAAAAAATAATAAGTTTGAAAGAATTTAAAGATTAACTTTTTTACATTAAAATTTAACTTAACTTAATTACATTTAAATTTGCACACATTTTAAGATAATGTATAAACTAGGTTCTCCTCTAGTCCATTATGAGGTAAAATAAATAATTTGCAAAATTATACGTCAAAACCTCATTTGATCCTTAATTGACAGTTCACGAAAAAACGACCGTCATGATCCACCAACCTTTAAAATGCCCTACAAATTTTCACCCCGGAACTTTAAAAACCTCTTGTCGTACTTTACCGCACTCTTGCGCAGCCATACATCACCGGCGATCGCTATCACTCGCTATCGGGCATCTGCGCGCGCCGGATTAGTATTGTGAACATTATTTTAATAGGAACGATTTATAGAGAGCTCGCTTACGTAGGCAGGTAACGGTAGAAGAAGGATTTAAACTAATTTTAAACTTACTTAATTACACGTAGATTTTATGTACCAAACGTACAAACTTTTTAACGTCGCTTTGAATACACACTAGGTATGGCAACCACGCGAATTTGCTCACGATGTTTTGAGTTACTGTAAACATAATAACTAATAATTATGCAGATATATTACATATTGGAATTTAGTTTAAATCTTTAATCAAGAATCAAACGCAGGACATCAGTATGGCAGAATACACTTAAAGAAGTTAAGATAGGTTAATCTATATCTTTGTAAGCTCAATGAAAAATTTAGATTTCTCTCTTAAGAGTCGGTTTTCACAAACCTTTTACAGAAAGAAACGCACGCACGCAGTAGTTCAATTTCGAATATTAATTATCAAGTCCTTTGACATACAAATACTATTCCTAATATCCAAAACTAAACACACATAACAAAACAGAATTCGCCTTCAAATAATTGATTACAGCAATAAGTCTACATATACGCTGTTTATCTCAAAGATCTTATCTCGTATTTTAGTCATAGTTTCGATACGGTTTTGTGCCCACAAGGCTTTGAAAAATAGATGTCGTTGGCATAAATTGATGTTATGTGGACCACATTCCATTTGTTAAACAATGGGTTAAAGAAACATATGACTTGCTTTGTACTATGAGGGAACAATATTTATTGGACTTTAGAGTTAACATCTCTTTAAAAAATTATGAATTAGTAGAAAATACAACATTTAGCCGCCATTCGATTCAATCCAATTCCGAGTGATGTCCATCGAATGCTAGTGATGTCCAGTTACCGATTACTTTTGTTTTACAGCTAACAGTACTTACTGTTTAAAAACCACAAATATAAATATGTAAAACTGATAAGAACTGGCTTGAAATATTATACCTATGAAAACAAATTAACGTTTATTAAATGTCATTACAAAAGTTAGTAATTTGAATAGATTTCCACTTGTGTCAGTTGCATTTTTGTTGCTTTATTAACTATCAAATTGTAAATGATCTACACTCACGCAATTTTTTTTGATGGTCTCATTTTTAGACTCCGTAACTTTCGTAACCGCTTCTGCGTCTCGCCACCTTAATCCTAGGGTCGGTGGTCACTGCTGCCCCCCTTTTTTTTTTTTTTTTTTTTTTTTTCGCTGAGAAATGCTTTACGCACCATACCCTTCCATTTGGGGAAATGGAAGGGCGTGTGTGGGACTCCCGGCGCCCTGAA
The DNA here is from genome assembly GCA_916618145.1 of Emmelina monodactyla. NCBI lineage: Eukaryota > Metazoa > Arthropoda > Insecta > Lepidoptera > Pterophoridae > Emmelina > Emmelina monodactyla. Next base: position 2,408,637 of record OU745319.1, read on the forward strand.
AAGGGCGCTGCTCCTGGCGGCTAGGACTGCCGACCAGGGGTATACCCACTAAAACTCAGCGGTGTTCTACGAAGGCGTCGTTTGAGTTACTGGACTGCGGGAACGCTTGCGCATGCACACACATCAGTCCAGTTGACGCAGGCCCACCAGGTCTTGGGCGGGCGCTCTTCCTTATGGGGGGAAACTTAGATGGTCAAGTTTCTACCCCGAACTACTAATGAAAGCGCGCAGCGAACACTACGCGCGCCTTCTTTGAGACTTCTTGTTGTATGGGTGGCGGACTCCCCTAGTCTGCCGACCCAAGTCTCTGTTATGGGGGAATGTTCTGTTGATGGTTCCTTCCCCTATATCTCTTGCGGCGGATCGCGTTAGCTGCAGGATCAAGCTCACGCTCCCTTTCCGCCGTTTCTTTTTGAGACATGACTGTCTCACTAAAAGAAACTACCGCCTGCCAAGATCTCTCCCCGCCCACCATCGCATCAACGACAGCAGGGAGAGACAAATCATTTCCAATTTCCGCTGATAGAGTGCGGCGCTCAACTTCCCAGGCGGGACAGTGAGCGAGGGTGTGTTGCGCCGTGTCAATGTCACAAAGACAATGGTGGCAAACCGGAGTTTGCTCCCTCCGAGCTACTCGATGCAGGTACTCTCCGAAGCATCCGTGTCCAGAGAGCACCTGCGTCGTTCGGAATGTTAACTTCCCGTGTCGTCTATTTAGCCACGCAAGGAGGACGGGTTGGATAGCCTCGATGGTTCGGAGGCCGGCAGATGGTGTTTCCAACCTCTCTATCCATTTGAGTTCCATCTCCTTGCGGGCTTGTCGTTTCCACCTTTCTACAATGAGCGGTGGTGCTCGCTCTTCCCGTTCGATCAGGTCCTGCCGAAATTCGTAAGTGGCAGCGCTGATTTCCGCCTCTAGGTCCCACGGTAACGTTCCCGCTAGAACGCACGCCGCCTCAAAGGAAACTGTGCGATAGCCGCGACAGATCCTTATAGCCATTGCGCGTTGTGGCCGGCGCAGCTGCATGGCGCTCCCAGGCGTCAAAGCTTCGAACCAGATTGGAGCACCATACAGGGCCATAGATCTTACCACCGCTATATAGAGGCGACGACATTCGGTGTTTGGACCCCCGATGTTTGGGAGCAGTCTGCTTAGCGCAGCGGCTGCTTTCAATAGACGGGGCGACAGGCGTTCAAAGTGGGCATTAAATGTCCAACGCGCGTCAAGGACAAGTCCCAGATATTTTATCTGAGGCTCAACCCTGATGCGGACACCTGCTACTATGATGCTGGCGTCTGGGGGCGGTCCGGCACGAGGGCCATGAAAGCAGATGGCCTCCGATTTTGGTAGGGCCACCTCAAGACCCAGCATCTTAACTCTGTTCACGGTCATTGCCACACCCGCAGTGGCTAGACGAGAAGCGTCCCGGAATGTCTTTCCACGGGCCATGACGAGAGTGTCGTCAGCATAGCAAGTGATGGTTAGACCCGTGAGAAGAGCGCCTCTCAGCACCCAGTCGTAACCGACGTTCCACAGGGTCGGCCCAAGAACAGACCCCTGTGGAACGCCGCACGACATTGCCCTGGTGCATATTTCGCCGTTACGCCCTTGATATATCAAGTGTCTTCCGTCAAGGTAAGACTCGATCAAACGGCAGAGATATCTGGGTACATTGTGGTACCTTAGAGCCTCGCGTATGCAACTCCATGGCAGGGTGTTGAAAGCGTTAGCGATGTCTAAAGACACAGCCAAACACACCCCACCGCGACTCACTTCTGCTTCCGACAATTCTTTCACACGACTTATGGCATCAATCGTGGAACGACCAGCCCTGAAGCCAAATTGTACCTGGCTAAGATCAGGACCTGAACTCCTAAGATGATCGACTAAGCGGGCGGCCAAAACGCGCTCAAAAAGCTTGCCCACCTCGTCGAGCAGAAGTATAGGGCGATAGGCGGATGGTAAATCCGCAGATCGTCCGTCCTTCTTTAGGAGCACTAGGTACCCCGTTTTCCACAGTACCGGGAATTCGCCAGTCTCCAGGCACATGTTAAAAAGCCCTCGTAGATGGTCACGAAGGGCGTCGAGAGCAAGTGCTAGCGCCCGGCCAGGAATGCCGTCAGGCCCCGGAGCTTTGTTCCTGGACCGTAGACGATGTTCGGCTATTGCTAGTTCTACCTCCGTAATGAGGGGAACCTCGGTAACATCTTGTCCGGATGTTGTGTACAAAGACATCGGTGGAGGTGTTAATTCCTCTCTTGTGGGAAACAAGGTAGAAATAACGTCTTCCACAAATTGGGGTTCCAAAGTTTGAGTTAGGGGTGGGGCCCAAGGACGAAGTTTGGCCCTGACCATTTTGTATGGCCTACCCCATGGATCACGATTGATGGTCTCGAGGAGATCTTTCCATGCCTGCGTTTTAGCGTTTTTGATGGCCAGTTGTAACGCTTTTTTGGCTTCTCTGTAGGTGTTGTACAGACCTTCCTCTATCTCTGCATCTCGGTACCTAAGGCGTCTGTATCGAGTATATTGGCGTCTGGTCGTAACACATTCCTGACGGAGTGCATTTATTTCAGGCGACCACCAGTACACCTGCCGTCTATTTGAAAGCGCTCGAGATCGTGGCATCGAAGCATCACAGATTGCCGTCATTGTCTCACGGAATCGCTGCGCTTCTGCCTCAACAGTCAGTGATTCTTGCTCAGATAGAGACCAGGCCTGCACAATGGAAGCCTCGACCAATGCATCTTTATCTAGACGCCTTGAAGCCCATCGGGGAAGTGAAGGCCGATTTCGTGGCGTGCGAGTATTTGTCATCGACGGGGCACAAATGTCAAATCTAATATAGACATGATCAGACATTGTCTCTACCCCATCCATGACCCGCCAGTTGTTAACATGCTGCGAAAGAGAAGGACTCGATAGGGAAATGTCCACTATCGAACATCCTTGCGGCCTTATGCAGGTGAAACTAGAACCTCGATTGAGAACGGTAAGTCCGGTTGTTACTGCCCATTCCTCCAGAACTGTGCCCCGTTGGTTGATGACAGGTGATCCCCATACCGGTGACTTGGCATTAAGATCCCCCATCACCAACACAGGAGATGGATGGACTCCGCCAATCAGAACCTCGAGTTCCAGCATCAACAACTCGAAATCGGAAATATTCCCGTTGGGCGAGAAATAAACGCCCACTACAATAATATCTCGCCACCTAACTGCAATGAAGCCTCCCCCTTTGGCGACTTCGGTGATTGGTGGGGCGTCTATCCTGCTAATTATAGCGACTAAGCCGTTATCGTCCCCAAACCAGTTACTTCTGGAGGGAACATTGAGGGGCTCCGCCGCTACTGCCAAATCGATGTCCCACTCTGCCATTGTTTGGACCAGGAGGTCCTGAGCAGCGGAACAGTGATTTAAATTTGTCTGTAGGAGCTTACTGGCCATCGTGAGACAAAATCATGGGCTCCTGTGAGCCTGTAGCCTCAGATGATGAGGAGGCTACAGGGTCCTTCTCTACTCCTGTCTTGGATTTGCCACGCATGTTCCTGTTAGCAGGTGCTTTGCAAGCCTTACCCCCCACTCTATGGTCGGCAGGCCTTTTTGCCGCCGCACAAACAGAACAATGCGGGTCGGCGTTGCATTCCGACGCTTTGTGACCCTGTCGGCCACAGCGGTAGCATTCCCCACTGCGATCTACTGGGGAAGCACACTTACAACCAAGGTGCCCCTTTTCATGGCACCGGAAGCATAATGTGGGCCTTGGTTCTAAAAGCTTCACCTGAGCCGAAGACCAGCCAACAAGAAGTCTTCCTTCCATGACCTTCTTTGCGGCAATTACTGGGCAACTTACCGTTGTTGAA